>JARFIW010000999.1:5155000-6478750 GCA_036346225.1 Platerodrilus igneus | reverse complement strand
AATAGTATGTTGTTATGTTTATAACTATTAAAAGCAAGGCTATGTAGATAACACTGAAAATGTTGCTTTTAACTCTAATTGTTTATCTTCTAATTACAGATGCTCATGTTTTATTGCAATTACTGCAATCTTTGCAATTATAAATTAAATGATTTCATAGATATGATGCTTCTTGTTTATAAAAGGAAATTTAATATGAAAGTCAGTGTAACAAGCTTGAAGAGGATACCAAAATTAATATATAAATAGCACTAATTATCAGTGAAATTTGTAATACTGTGAAGAGCACATTAATACACTTGTCACATTTACTAATTTGATTTCATTCATTCATTTAGCTATCGATTAATGACATTTATTACCAGTACCAGCTGTACTATTGGTGTTACACACACTGCTGAAGTAAGATGCAATAGTATATTACATTACTAGCGTGGAAAGTGACCCATTTCACACGAGTGGAAGAGTGTTGTCGCACGAGGCGTCAGCCGAGTGCGACTATTCCACGAGTGTGAAATGTCACTTTCCACGCGAGTACTGTACACTATTTTTCCGACGACCACCACTAAAAACAATTACAAAATAGTTATTTTTATGCTTATTTGCAATAAATGTGTACGCAATAATACAAGACAGACAGACACCTATAAAATTTAATTGACGTTTTGATGTTGAAAATTCGAACACCTACTTTGTTTTTATAATATCCGCAAATCTGTTGCTTTTAGCGTATGCATTCTCAATTTTTATTGAAGAAATCATTTGAATTACAAACTAATATGAGTAATTACATCTTTAAGTAAAACGGAAACTGTCAGTATCGATTTAACTATGGGCATTTTAAACTGTTATTAGCCAAAACGAAACGAATGAATGCAAAAAGGTAGAAACCGGTAGTCGTTTGGGTTGCCTAGGTAACTAGCATACTAACATAAATCATATCACTCTAGAGTTGAAAAGTATTTCAACACTAGAGTGATATGTACTTTCGCACTCTAGAGTGATATACTTTACTTTCTACATAAATAAGTAGTGTATAATCTGTTGTTTTCGCAAGTGGTCGTCGGAAAATGCATTAGCAATATCTTCCCCACTAGTAAGTTCTTGCTCATCTTTATACATTCTATTATGTATCGCTACCTTATTTTTTTTGCTGTTGATAAATTGCCAAGATGACTTTGGATCCTTCGTGATGGTTGTTTGCAAGCTAATTATATAGTGACGATAAGCTCTATCAATCTCTTGTTTGAGCTTACTTCTTAACTTAGTATATTCATTCTTAATCCGAACATCACCATTTTTTTGCGTCAGACCTTTTATGATTTGTCGATTAAACCATGCAGGATAGTGGTGATTTACTGCCTTTGCCTTAGGGACACACTCCTTAAAAATATTGTACATTATATTGTAAAAACAAGTGGTAGCAGCATTCACATCAGAATCATATTGAAGGTCATCCCAGTTGTTTTGTGAAATTAAATGAAATTGCTCTTCGTAAAATTATAATCTGTAGGACATAAATGTAATTCCTTTGGTTTATATATTCCAAGAGGAATCCCAATAGCTAATGTAGGGTGATATAAATCCTCCTTTACTAAACTGAAGGTACATTGATTTACTTTACTGTTCATTCTTGAAATAACTAAATCAAGAATTCTGTCCAACTTATTAGTAACCCTATTTAACTGTTTGCACTTGTAGAAATTTAGGAAAAAAAACAGTTCTCTTACAAAAATGTCACTAACATGGTATTGATAGTGTTGCAAGCTACTATTAGACAACCCATCAAACACACAAGCGCTGTAGGCTCTGCATAGTCTTCAGGATTTGAGAATTCTTCTACCAATCAAACACACAAAACGCCGCCAGCACTGTTTATTCTCAATGGACCCGGAAGCTTCTCGTAATTACTAGAGGATGAGTCATATCTTTAACTCAGCGTATATATAAGACCGCTAATAAATGCAAGAGTCAGTCTATAGGTACTAGAATGTCTAATATAAATTATATTGTTGTAAAGTAATAGTAGTTGAGCTTTTGGAAGTTCAAGTGTATACATAAATGTTATATGCTGTGTCTAATGTACATGCAGCTTGTAGTATACATAAATAGACAAAGTGTATAATTAATAAATAGTTGTGTTAGTGTTGTTAATGGACCGATCCTAAATAAGTTAGTTTAAGAAGATATTAGTGCTTGTAAATTCATTAGTGTAATAGTGCTTCATTGTTAAGTGGACTGAAAACATCTACAAATAAGGCATATACTGTTAATTAGACTTGTGAACAGTGAGTAATAAAGACTCTGGTTATTACTTGTTTTAAATTAAAGAAACGCGGAAGTATTAGCCCGCTACAATAGTAATCATTGAGTCTACTAATGTTAAAATCTCCTACAATTAAGAAATCACTTTCAAATAGAAATCGTAAGCTTTCCAAGTATTTATATAACTGCCTAAGAGATGCAATAGAGCACTCTGGTACAATGTAAATCCAAATGATGTAAATATAATAATAATTTGCGAGTTGTATTTTAACACATACCATCTCACTTCCAGGTTGATTAAAGCTTAGCTTCACAACACTAGAATTGAACTTATTTTTTATTGCAATAAGTACACCCCCCCTCGCTAACTTTTATCGAAGTACTAATATTCCTATCCATTCTATATACATTGAAGTTAGTGGGAAATAGTTCATTGTTAAATATGTTTTTGTTTAAACCAGTTTCTGTCATTATCCCATCAACTTCGTCACTTACTAAATTGAATGAATTTAAGAATGAATCAGTTTTAGTCCTTAAACCTCTTACATTCTGATAAATGAAGTTGGCGCAAATTTGATTAGGAGTAACTATCGGTGACATCTCTAATTGCTACGCCTCTATGTACCGTATCTTTGTTATCATTGTTGCTAATAATTTTCGATAAACTGGGCAATTACGGTCATATGGAGTGTACTTTGTGATAAAACGTGTACCGAGCTGAGCATCATGATTTGAGCAGTTAATACAATTTTGTTCATTAGTTTGACAAGTTTTTGTGTCATGTTTATTACTATTGCATTTACCACAGGAATCACCATTTCGACAAGCATTCGCTGTGTGATTATACTGATTACATTTAAAGCAACGCAAGATATGTATATATTCAAAAACTGAGCATCTGTTGAAACCAATATATAGATACCCCTCACTTGAATTAGCCATTATTTGGCAAAAGATGTAGGATCACAATCAACTATAGCAAAAGGTTTAGTTTTCATTTTTTTAAGTACTCTGATTTCTAACTGGTTATTCCTATCTATCTTATCAGCATTTTGATTATAAATAGCCTCAAGTAATAGCTCTTCAGTGAAATCTGAATCAATACCGATTATTTTTATTTGAGGGTTTCGTTTTGTTGGAATTTGACTAGTGTAATTTTTACCAAGATTTTGCTGGATATTTGCTTTAATTTTAGTTGCCTCATCATCACTTTTACACTTAATTACCACCGATCCATCACGTATTTGTTTCACCCCAGTGATGCCTACACCTAGTTGAACCGGACTTAATTTTACTATGTGAAAATTTAAATCTAATTTGAATTTAAAGTACAGCAGCAATCCGTTTAACGTCTGATGATGGTTGGCTCAACGTTGGCGCCACTATTATATTTGTGGTTGGTTGTTGTTTATATATGGTTGGCGTACATGATGCGACCACTACTCTGCGCTATTTGGTTTATTCATGCAATTTCATATTTATTTATTAATTAAAATAATTATTGAATATGAGTGCTACTGATAAAAGAAAAATAGACCTCGAAAATCGAGAATTTCTAGATTGCTGGGAGATAGATTATTTATTTATTCTGAACGAGAATGGTACACCACAGTGTTTGGAATGTTTACAAATCATAGTTGTGTGTAAAGAATATAACTGGAAGCGCCATTATTTTTCCATGCATGAAAAAAGTATCATTCGTACACACGAGACATGAAAATACTACTAGTGAAAAAGAATTGAAAAAGCAGCTGGATCATCAAACTAATTATTTTAATCAAAAACCAAAACTTCAAGAAGCATATGTAGCTGCATCGTTTAAAGTTTGTTTAGAAATAGTAAAGGTAAAGAAGTCATTTTTGGATGGAGAACTAATCAAAAAATGTGCCATAAAAATGGCTCAAGCATTTAATGACAACGAAATGGTAAGAAAATTTCAAACAGTATCACTTTCTCATCAGACTGTAAGCCGACGTGTAAACGAGATTAGCATGCATGTCACTAATAAATTAGAAAACCTAATCAATAGTTACTGCTATTTTTCGATAGCATTGGATGAAAGCACAGACATTTCCGATACAAGTCAAATGCTTATCTTTACGAGAACTGTAAATGAAAACTGTAATTATTCAGAAGAACTTTTAAAATTACAATCATTACATCGAACAACAAAAGGTAAAGATATTTACCGACAATTAAAATGTGCAGTAGAGCAGTATTGGCGGATTTGACAAGTGCACTGCTATTGTAATCCACGGTGCTAGAGCTATGACTGGCAAAAATATTGGGCTCGCGAAACTTTTAAAAAAAGAAGGAATAACATGTCGTATGATACACTGTATTATCCATCAGGAGGCATTATGTGGTTTATCCCTACATCTAAAAGACTTAATGGACAAGGTTTGCAAAATTACTAATTTAATTCGTGGCGGAAATCGTTCTCTTACACATCGAAAATTTAAAACATTTTTGGATGAATTGGAAACTAAGTATGGAGATCTGCTTTTACATAGTAACGTTCGTTGGTTAAGTGCTGGAAAGTGCTTGAGGAGATTCTTTAAACGTCGAAAAGAAGTTCATCTTTTTCTCACAGAAATTGCCGTCGATGAAAATATGACAGTAAATTTAGTTGATAAAAATTTTATTTATTAACTTGCTTTCCTAATGGACATTAAAAATTATTTAAAATTTTGAATAAATCCTTGCAAAGACAAGATCAAACTGTGTGTGGCCTTTATAAATATGTTACTGAATTTAGAAACAAATTAAAATTATTAAGCTTTAATTTGGAGCAAAATAATTTATTTCATTTTGAATCTTGCAAAGAGATCTATGAAGAAATGAAAGAATGTAATATAGAAGCGGATTTTAAAATATTTCTACCAAAATTGGATATGCTAATTACAGATTTCAATGAAAGATTTTCTCAATTTAATGATCTTAATCTGTCTATTGATTTATTTTGTGATCCAATTAATATTGATATCAACTCCGTTGATCTTAAATATCAAATAGAATTATGCGACCTGCAGGCTGACCCATTTTTTACATCTTGTGGAGTAACTGGAATAGAAATATTCAAAATTTTTAGATAAAGCAAAATATCCAAAATGGAGAGATTTTGGACTTCAAATTGTATCAATGTTCGGAAGTACATATATCTGCGAGCGCGCATACTCCGATAAAATATATAAAGTCCAAATATGGAAACAGTTTGAAAGATTCTACTCTGGAAGATATAATTAAACTTGCCACAACAAATATTGATATGGATATAAAAGATATTGTAGCTAAACAATTACGGCCACATTGTTCTCATTAATATATTACGAATATTTTAAAGTTTTCTTTTTAGTATAAATAAAATATTTTTTTAATTAACATAAACTGACTTTTCATTTATCAACCTTCTTGGCCCCTGAAATGTTTGGGGAAGAAAATGTGGCCTCGCGGGTTATGATAAGTTGGACAGTACTGTTTTAAGCATATTGCACAAACTTCAGTAGAGCTAATGTTTGCACAGGTTTTACATATACTATTTTTGCAAGTATCACAAGGATATCCAAATATTTCCTCATCTGGTGGTTTGAGATTGTAGGATTCCATTATCAAGCAAGCAACATGTAGTTGATTATTTTGTATTATTATAATCCAGTAATTTATAAAATTGTATAATTTACTTTGATAATTGTTTCAATTTTACTGTAGACTATTCAGCTTAGATAATTTCACCAAACTATTAGATTTATAACACTGAAGAGATTAGTGTCAAATTTAAAATTAATAAATTTAGTGACTTCGCTTAATTCCAAAAACAATAGGACTTGCTCAAAAGTTCATGCTAATCAAGATGACCAAAAACTAAAAAAAAAAAAACATTTAAACCGGTAGGGTATTCGTAAACTTAACTTTTACCTATGTATCTTAGGGTTGTGCCATTGTAATTGGTTTTATTTACAAAATTTTACTAAAAAGTTTAATTCCGACAATTAGCAACGAATGGGCATGCACCTGAAGGCAGCTATGAAATTAAGCATTATAAATTGGTAATTAAACTTTTACCTGAATAGTGATGATCAAATTATTCTATGAATCTGATACAGGTTTTATTTATTAAGTTATTTTATCCTGAAAATAACTTCAGCTGATACTTTTGATGTCTTTCCGTTCTTTGGTAGTAAAAGTTTTTGGTTATCTGTGCAAATTTAACATTAATTCAGGACGAACCTGACCGCTGTGGTGATTGGTTTGACGCCATCTGTTTTACGAACTGGTTTAAAAGATCTTTTTTACCGCATGCTCAATTAATAGAGGGTAAAAAGGTTCTAATAGGCGATAATCTTTCATCCCACTTTACAAAAAAAGTTTGTCAACTTTGTATGGAAAATAACATTGACTTCGTTTGTCTCTTACCAAATGCAACCCACTTGTGCCAACCACTAGATGTAAGTTTTTTTCGGATCAATGAAAAATCAGTGGAAGCAAATATTAAACAAATTAAAAAGTCCAATGCAGATACTACCTCTGTAGAAAAAAGTATTTTTTGTAGTATGTTAAAAAATTGTTTGACAGACTAGCTCTTGTAACCAAACTGAATGCTCAAAAGGGATTTTCTGCCAGTGGATTTTTTCTATTACGTAAGCAGAAGTTTATGGATAAAATTCCTCATGCACAGGAGGAAATCCACAGAGAAAGTTTTGGGTAGTGATGGGACTCGAGCCAATTTTTTGTACTTGAGTAACTCAATTGTAATTTCTATTTGACTCGAGTAGAAACTCCAGTCGAGTTAAAACTCGGTTCGATATTGAACTGGAGTTGAAAAGCCTAGTAGTGGGATTCAAGTCAATATTTTTTACTCGAATCAATTTATTTACTCGAGTGACTCAAATATAAATTTCCTCTGATTTGAGTTGATACTAAAACCGTTGATTGAAGTATTCAATCAACGCTAAAACCCAGTCACAACGTGGTGAGTAACTACTATGCTGATTGGCAGTGCCGTGTCTTTTATTGCTTTATACGTATATTAAATTAAATATGGAATATCTTTTTTATTATAAAAACGCTGTAATCTGTAATAAATAAATACATATTCTCTTTGTATAGGTGCAGCCACAGCTAGTGAATGAAGTACTATTGATTCCATCACGTTTGAGTTCGGGACACCCCTTAAGTTCTATACGCTTTCTCATAGACTAAAATAATAATAACAACAATAACGTTCTGTATATAAAATATCGATAAAAGAAAAGGGAAAATTGTATCTTTCCGAGATATGATTCACTTTCAATCAAACTGAACTACAGAAGGAAGATCAATTGGAGCCACACGTAAATTCACGAACTTTGAGTGTTAAAAATTCGAGTTGAGTGGAAAACCCACCCAACTTAACTTAAGAATTGAAAAAATCACAACTTAATAGTCGATTATAATCAAGTTGCAAATCGGTTCGAGTTACAAGGGGACTGGAGTCACGAGTTGACTCGAGTTACACGAATCGATTCGAGTTTAAGTCGACTCGAGTTTCAAGTCGACTTGAGTTGTACAGTCACTTGACTCGATTCACACGAGTAGTGTTGTCACTCGAGTCACTCGATTAATTTGCGACAAGTCCCATCACTACTTTTGGGGAAGAAAAAAATGTGATTCAGTAGTAAAAAAGAAAAAATTAAATGTTATTTCAGGAAGGTTGGTCGTCTTTGAAGATTCTTTAGAAAAGAATAATGAAAACAAGTCTTCAACAAGCAAGAAGCAAGATTTAAGCAGCAATAAGAAAGATTATTACAGACAGTCAAAAATGTAAAAGTGGGTTGAGTTATTTTCAGAGAATGATCATTACTCTGATTTGAAGACCGGTAATGTTGAAGAAACAAACTGTTGAGGAGGAATTCAAACGTAGTGATACACAAAAAGACTCGTGGGTTATAGTGCAATACGAAACAGAAAAGAACATCAAACATTTTATTGGAAAAGTGTCAGTAGATGATAATGAGGTCTCTATTAATTTTTTAAGGCGATTGAAAGGTGATAGGTTTATTTGGCCTAATATAGAAGATAAAGATGAAGCACTTTAAAAAAACATTAAAACCATACTAGAAAACCCAAATGCATCTTGTCACAGAGACCTTTGTTTTAATTTTATGTGAAAAATTACTATTCTGAACGGACCTGCACCTTGACGACGTTCTAAAATACTAGAACAGGTAGAATGGCTTGCGCGTTTCAATGAGCTAAGGAGCCGAACTATAGGTTTAACCAAAATTAGTGGGGTCTTTAGTGAGGAACCAGACTAAGACAGGTTCCCGAAAAAAGGGCAGCAGCTTTTTCGGTACTTAGAGTGGCAGAGACCATAGGGGTCGGTATGACATTCTAAGACACACTACTGCGATGTGGAAGGCAACTGGAAACCACCACATTACTTCCCAAGTACACTGCGTACAGAAATTGTTAAACATGATGGCATCCTCTGAGGTAAAAAATTCCGGAGGTAAAATAGTCCCCCATTCGGATCTCCGGGAGGGGACTACTTCGGGGGATGTGATCCGAAAGAATAGAATAAGATCTGTGAACATTCTGCGAGTCGGAGCGTGGAATGTCAGAAGTATGAAACAAGTAGGTAAGCTAGAGAACCTGAAACTCGAAATGGATAGGTTAGCACTAGACATAGTAGGAATTAGCGAAGTCCGCTGGCTAGAGGCGGGAAATTTTTGGAGTGGAACTTCAGGGTAATTCATACAGGATCGGAGGAAGGAAATTTGGATGTGGAGATAGTTATGCGGAACAAGATAGCACGGTGTGTAGAAAACTACCTACAAAAGAACGAAAGAGTACTCATGGTTAGATTTGAAACTAAACCAGTAATACAGTAATAATACAGTGTACATTTCCACCTCTAGCTACAGTGAGGAAGAGGTAGAAGCGATCTACAAAGATATCGAAGATATATTAAGATATGTAAAAGAACATGAAAATTTAATAATTACGGGGGATTTTAATGCAGTGGTAGATGAGGGTAGGGAAGGAGGGATAGTAGGTTTATTTGGTTTAGGCACGAGAAATGACAGGGAAAATAGGCTGGTAGAATTTTGCGACAAGAACAACTTAACCATCACAAATACATTATTTCAACATAATGCTAGAAGACGATACACGTGGAAGACGCCAGGAGTTATGGGAAGATATCAAATAGATTACATTGTTGTTAGGCAACGGTTTAGAAATCAAGTAAAAGACTGTAGAAGCTACCCGGAAGCAGATATAGACACTGACCACAACATCGTAATTATGAAGGCTGCACTTAAATTAAAAATTTGAAAAAGGAAACGGAAAAAAGCATTTTGACTTTGAGAAACTAAAAAATAAAAATATGCACGAAATTTTTGAAAAAAAGACAAATGATTTGCTGAAAGATATCGGGAAAATTTCTGATACTAAGGAAGTAGAAACAGAATGGAATAACATTAAATCCAGCTTAGACATGGCGGCCAGAGATATTCTGGGGTATTCACAAAAAGAAAATAAGAAACCATGGATTACAAAGGATATCCTGCATTTACTAGAAGAAAGACGAAAATACAAAAATAGATCAGACGAAACAGGAAAACAGAGATACAAAGCCATAAAATGGAAAATTATTCGCAAATGCAGAAAAACTAAAGAACAATGGATTGATGAAAAATGCAACGAGGTACAAACTAAGATGGAAATAGGAAAGACAGACGAAGCATACAAATTAATTAAAATGAATTTTAGGGATATAAAACCATATAGCAAAAATATAAGGGATGCGGGAGGAAACATCACTATAGAAAATGTACAGAAAGTAGCTAGATGACAGGAATATATAGGGAATTTATATTCAGGAGAGGAATTAGCAGCATTAGAACAGGAATCAGACATTGAAAAGGATGACCTGGTATATCCTATACTTAGAGATGCGTTTGAATTAGCATTAAAGAGTCTGAAAATGGTAAAGCACCGGGCACAGATAAGGTGCAAGCACAAACTCTAAAAGCCGCTGGACAAGCAGTAACAGAACGTCTTTTCTGACTTGTAAGCTATATGTATGAGACAGGCGAGGTACCCAAAGATTTCAAATGTAACATCATAGTTACTATACCAAAAAAAGAGGCGTGGATAGATGTGAAAATTTTCGAACAATAAGCTTGACAGCACACGTTTCAAAAATATTAACTAAAATTGTACAAAGACGAATGGAAAAACAAACTGAAGAAATACTGGGAGAGGATCAATTTGGGTTTAGGCGAAACAGGGGAACACGGAAGGCTATTTTAGCTCTGAGGGTGATAATGGAGAAAACAATAGAGAAGAGTGAAAGCGTATATATAGGGTTTGTAGATCTGGTAAAAGCATTCGACAATGTAAAATGGAAAAAAATGTTTGAAATACTCAAAAAGATTGGAATGAGTTATAGGGATAGACGAATAGTACATAGCTTATACAAAGAACAAACAGCAGCAATACAATTAGAGCAAGAAAGTAGGGAAGTAAATATTAGGAAAGGGGTGAGACAGGGATGTGCCTTATCCCCATTAATTTTTAACTTATACATAGAAGAGGCAATGAATACTGTCAAATGCAGGAAGACATTTGGAATTAATATCCAGGGACAAAACCTTGATATGCTTCGATTTGCAGATGATATAGCGGTAGTAGCATCTAGCAAGGAAGAGTTAGAGGCTGCTCTTAATGAAATGGAAACAGTTCTAACGTAGGGATATGGTATGAAAATTAACAAAAATAAAACTAAAGTTCTAGTATGCAAAAGAGGGGATAATAAATCAAAAACAAGAATACAAATAGGTAACGAGAACTTACAAGAGGTTAAGGATTTCTACTACCTAGAAAGTCAAATAACGCAAGATGGGAAAAGCACAAAAGATATAAAACAAAGATTAGCACAAGGTCGTGCTACATTTAACAAGAAAAAGCAACTACTGTGCTCAAAGACCACAAACATAGAAACAAAGAAAAGATTGCTTAAAACATATGTGTAGAGAACAGCACAATATGGCTGTGATGCTTGGACAGTAGGAGAAGCAGACAAGAAAAAAGTAGAAGCCTTTGAAATGTGGCGCTACAGACGTATGATGAAGATACCATGGACAGACAAAGTTAACAATAAAGAGGTACTAGATATGATAGGGGAAGAAAGAACTATGTGGAAAACAGTAAAAAATAGGAGAGATAGGATTATAGGCCACATACTAAGACATGAGGGAATAGTGCGGAATATATTAGAAGCAGAGATAGGAAAAAAGAGAAGTAGAGGTAGACCTAGGTTAGACTACTGCACACAGATAGTGAAAGATGTAGGTTGTGAGAATTTCAGGGAAATGTATAGGCTACCTCAGACTAGAAATCAAGGGAGGTACGCTTCCAACCAGCCGCAAGATGGAAAAACTAATGTCAAAATAATAACTGTACTTAAACATGGTGATTATTATAAACAACTACAGATATTGGTTTTGCAATACTCTTAACTAATGTTAATTCTACGAAAGGATTTGTTTGAAAACTATTAATATGGCAAATGTCTAAGTGTTAGGGGAACCTTGGCAGCCACATGCTGCTTAAACCCCTTCACATACCAACGAATCTCTGTGAAATAGGGCATATAATTAGAAAACAATAGAAGGGAATCGAGTTGTATATCGGCTGTTGTGAGAATTGCAGGGAACGGTGTAGGCTAGCTCAGAATATAAATAAGCTGAGGTACAAGTCCAACCAGTTTCAAGATGTAAAACCCAATGACGAAAAAATAAATGCTCTTAAATCTGATGATTATTATAAACAACTACAGGTGTTGGTTGTGAAATATTTTCAACTAATGTTGATTGTGCAAAAGGATAAATTGGAAAAACTATTAATTCGACAAAGGTTCAGGTGCTGGGGGAACTTGGCAGTCAAAGGCTGCTTATCCCCTTCATATACCACTGAATATCGGGGAAATAAGGTATATAACTGTAAAACAATAGAAGGTGACCGAACTGCATCAAACAAGAAAGAACAGCAGCTATGTTCAAAGACCACGAACATAGATACAAGAAGAAAACTCTCCAAAGCATAGTGTGGAGCACGGCACAGTACATCTATGAAATAGGGGCAGTAGGAAAAGCAGATAGAAAGAGATAGAAACCTTTTAGAATGTTGTGCTTTAGATGTATGAAGATGGTAGTATGGACAGACAAAGTTAATAACAAATAGGTTGTAGAAATGGTAGAGGAATAAAGATATCTGTGGTAAACGAAAAATAGGAGAAATAGGACAGGATACGTTCTAAGGCATTTCTGGGGAATAGTACGGAATATACTACAAGCAGAGATAGGAAAAGAGAGGTAGAGGTAGACCGAGATCAGACTTTAGCACACAGATAGTGATAGATGCAGACTGTGCAAATAAATTTCAGGGAAATGTGTAGGTTGGTTCAGACTAGGAAACAATGAGGGTATACGTCCAATCAGTTGTAGAACTGTAAACCTAATGATGATGATGATGAAAAATTAGAGCAAAGAATCTGGTTTTAGGCTATAATAGTATTATTTGTTCTCTTTAAAAGTCTATTTCTTTTTAATAAAATGATTAATACTTTACTGTTTATTTTTCACTTGGTGAAATTTACTCCAGGTATGACAAAAATGCCTTTTCAAATATATTTATGCATGTTGTCAACTTCATTCCATATGTGGTGAAGTTGACCAAAGGCAGTTTTAATTTTTTTCTAAGAAAGAGGACCCACATTTTACAAACCTTTCAAGCCTTAGGTTAAATAAGAATGATATAAATTTTTTTTCTGGAATACTTATTTTTCTAAAATTGCAAACAGGGTTTTTTCAAAGTTAAAGTTAAGAAGTGATCCTCGTCCCATTTTACGGTACTCCTTCAAACCAAACTAAACTAGAAAAATTAAGAGAATTTATTTTGTCTATTTCTATTCCTCAATTTGCATTTTCAGAAATAAAATATATCTTTATGGTAATTAAGATATGCAATAAACAAAAGAAAACCTGTATAGCAAGATAAAGTCAACTTCTAATATGTCGAATGATTTTTGATTTATGAATAAATAGTAATCAGGATTTGGTAGTTAAAAGCTACGCTTACAGAAATAAACAATATTCTTCTACAACTACTTAAGCTACAACTGCTAGTAGTATGTCGAGAACCTCCATAAAACTTTGTCAGAATGATGAAATTATTCGAAAATTGGAGACTTAAAAATTTTTTTATTATTGTCGTAGTCATATCCAAATGATTTGCGTTTTTTGCACGATGTATCCGAAAGACGAAACAGCTAGTTTGTACTTTTTTTATAAAATATTCAGAAATCCCATAAAAACGTAGATAGTAAATTTTGTAAAAATTAATTGTTGCATATTGTCTTCAAATCAACTAAATATTTCTTATAAAATCATGCCAAAATGGAGAAAAAGTTATAGTATTTCACATTGCAATAAAACAGATCTGTAAAGATATAATTATTAAAACATAAAAATTGCAAAACAAATGCTAACTCCAACAAACTCAAGAAAAGTTGTTTTATTTTGTTTGTTGTTTTATACTCGTTGAATGGAAAAGTGATAAATATCTAATTGAACATGTTGGCCCAAAATTTTTCATATAAATTGGCCGAATTTTCTAAACATTACGTTTGATACTGCAACATTGGGGCTGCCAAATTTGGATGATGCGAAGAATTCATTCTTAAAGCTGATAAACTTTTATTGTACCATTCGTCTTCAGCTGTCATACCTGCAAGTAATAACCATAGTTAGTAATTCGTAAGTGCTGTCTTTGCATATTGCATAAAAAATGGTTTATATGTGCAAGTAAGGACACTAGCACATTAAAATACAATGTATTTGTTTTTCATTATCATTGTATGAACGAATGGAGATTGATCCAATTTATTCAAGATTTAGTGTAAATAATTTTAACCAGCAAAGTGTATAAAACATTACTTCTTAAATATAATAAATTTAAGTTAATTAGGCATTCTGAACGGACTTGCACCTTGAAAAAGTTCTAAAATACTACGAGTAGAATGGCTTGAGTGGTTCAGTGAGCTAAAGAGCCGAACTATAGGTTTAACTAAATTACTGGGGTCTTTAGCGAGAAACCAAATTAAGACATCTCCAAAAGAGGGCAGCAGTTTTTTCGGTACTTAGACTAGCAGAGACTATAGGGGTCGGATTGTCATTTTAAGACAGGGGTCGCCAAACTTTTTAGATCATCGACCCCTATATAATTTTTCAAAATCTCTATTGACCCCCCTATAAAAGTAATTTTCCGTTAATTAAAATAAAATTATCTATTAGGTACAGTACTGCGTTTGTACATTTATTTTATGACTTTAAACATTTATTAAAGTAATTTTACATTGTGTAACAATAGTTTTATGAAAAATATGTTAATGTTGAAATTTAAATACCTTAATATTTATTAAATAATAAGTAATTATAAATGAGTAAAAATAATAAGTAAAGTAACTACCGATTCATTGCATCTTAATCAACGAGATGGGTGTACATGGAGATTCTTTGTAAGGTTCGCTATATTGGGTTCGAATTGGTCAATTTTATTCTTAAATCCCCGCAAAACTTCACATTTAGTTTATTTCTGTACTTAGTTAAAATTGAATTTACGTGACTGAAACCGGCTTCAACCATATATAAACTTGAAAACGCCAGCATAAACGGTCGAGCTATTTTGTAAAGTTTTACATATTTTTGCATTATATTTATATTTGTTCAAAATATGCATATTGTTAAATTTTTAAGAAGCGTCTTTGCTTCAACATCCGATAATAATTCAGCAAGCTCATCCTGCAGGTTGATGTCCACGTTTTCAATTTGAGCAGAAAATGGCCCAATAATCCATTCACGGATGTCGATGTTCTCCAAATTAACAAAGCGCAGTTTAAAATCGTCACTTAATTTTTGAAGATGACTTGTATATATTTTCAAGTCTTGTTTTATTTCTAATTGTCGCAGATTTGAAAATACTGATAATTCTTACCTAGAAATAAAGATCGAAATAAATTTAATTTTACCTGGAAGCTTAACAGTATTGTCTGAACTTGGATAATTGTTATATCTTTTTCTTGCAGCTTTGTTTGGACGTCATTAAATTTTCCAAGTAAGTCCGCTAAATAAAAAATATGATTCTTATTGTTTTGGAGTTCAGCACTCACAACAGGATTTGTTTTGCTGAGAAATTCTGTCGTGGATTCAAATAACTCAATGAGCCGTTGCAAGCATACACCTCTGAACAACCATCTAATTCCGGTTTGGAGAAGTAATTGGTTACATATTGATACATGCCGAAAATCAGATATGTATCATTTTTGGTTTAAGTTTTAAATTTGTGAGTGGATTCGCGCCAATATTAAAAAAAAGACTTGTGCATTTTCGTAACTTCGGACAGTTGCGTCGGCGCAAGAGAATGCGCAGACGAGGAAGTAAGTCAACGAGACGTCGAACAGTGAGGTATATCGGTATCTTTTTTGTCTTTTCTCTTTTAGGTAATGTAGGTTTCTTTATCGTATCTCTACCTTGTATCGTTCCCTACCTTTATTGCTCCGCATCTACAATCACGAGAAATGAAGAGCTCCGATAACCGCAAGGTCGTGAAGCTCCACATTATTTTGTGAGTACATTTTATCTTTTTCTTCAAAGCGCCTCTGGTAATCACAATAAATATTTTTGGTATGTAATACAATTTGAGACGCAATTATGACGTAATACATTGTTGCGCAATATTATTTACGTGTTTAGTATGTATTGCTAACTACCGTAGTAGCTTGAACACGCGCGCGCGGACTTTAACGGTTAATCAGACTATAATAGTTGTATGCACTATAACAGTTCGAGCTTCACGTTGGGCGTCACTGTTATAGTGCATGCAACTATTATAGTCTAAGGTATAACCGTTAAAGTCCCGCGTGCGCGTTTCAGAGCTACTACGATAGTTGGCAATACATACTAAACACGTACATAATATTGCGCAACAATATATTACGTCATAATTGCGTCTCAAATTGTATCACATACCAAAAATATTTATTGTGATACAAGAGGCGCCTTGAAGAAAAAGACCAAATGTATTCACAAAATAATGTGGAGCTTTTCACGACCTTGCGGTTATTCTTGTGGCAGGAGCCATCTTCATTTCCATTTTGGGCGTAGGTCGGGCTTCGCCCTCGTTGAAACCAGATTTTTTGTCTTTCCTCTTCGTGATCGTAGATAGGACGGAGCAATAAAGGTAGGGAACGATACAAGGTAGAGATACGATAAAGAAACCTACATTACCTAAAAGAGAAAAGACAAAAAAGATACAGATAAACCTCACTGTTTGACGTCTCGTTGACTACTGAGCGTCGTGTCGGAAACCGCCATTTACTTCCTCACTCCACGTCTGCGCATTCTCTTGCGCCGACGCAACTGTCCGAAGTTACGGAAATGCACAAGTCTATTTTTTTAAAAAAATATTGGCGCGAATCCACTCACAAATTTAAAACTTAAACCAAAAATGATACATAGCCGATTTTCGGCATGTAACAATATCTTGTCGTTTTCCTCATAAAGTTTGGAAAATAATTCTGATTTAAGAGGTTGGGCTTTAATTTGATTGATACACTTAATACAAAACTGAAAAGCTTTATGTAACTCTGGACTCTGATATTTTGCTACTAAGTTGTTTCTATGCAACACACAATGAATAGTACTTATACCGGTCACTTTTTCTTTGAGAAATGTAGCAAAACCTCGGTAACGCCCTACCGTAGCAGGTGCGCCATCTAGGGCTACTGCTATTATATTTTCAAGCAAAATATCGTATTTATTTAAATATTCTCGTAAACATCTAAAAATTGTCACTCCTTTTCCGTCAGTTTCAAGATATTTAGCAAATAAAAATTCATCAATGACTCGTCCTTTCATTATTGGAATATCTAACGTACACCATAAGGATAGCAGAAACGCCAAAAACAGATTCATCAAGTTAAATAGAGAACTTGCAATTTTTAGCTCCATTTCGTCAATACGCTGTTTTACAGTATTTGCACTTAATGGCAAGGACTTTAAAACATTAACGCAGTCGCTTTTTATTACATCTTCAATGACGTCTTTAAATGCAGGTATAACAATTTCTTCAGCGATGCATGTAGTGTTCCCCTCTTTGCTATATTTAGCGAAATTTTGTACAAAGCTATTAATCCTCTTTCAGTTTCAACTTCAGTAGACTGCTTCATAAAACTTTTTATAGTTTGTCGACTTGTGACTTTTTCTTTGTTATTTATTTTTTTATCTGAGCGAACCCTTTCAAGATGATCTTTTATTTTTGAGAGTTTTATGTAATCATTTCCAAAAGCATTTTTTCGTATAGAAGACACATAGGAATCGTTTCATTTGTCGGTGAATAAATAAATACAAATTTCAAATAATTTAATAAATATTACCAACATTTCTTTTTAGAAAGTGAAACTCTAATTAGGGTTCTATAAATAAGTTAAAAATAACTTGGTTAATCCATATTATTAATGCTTATCTTCTTTTTTACATGTATTGATATCTAAACTAAATGAATAGTTTTATAGAAACTATAACTAATTATCCACTACTATAAAAGTAGTAATAATGACACTGCAAGTATTTGACACTATTCGCAATTTGCAAAGAGAGCTGAAACTGCGTATGATATTTGCATTTGTACCATCAACACTCGTGACATTTGGACAAACGCACATATGCATATGACTCATAAGCCAAGCATGCAGAGTTTGCGCTGCTGCGTGCTCGTACGTAAATACTTGTTTCATCCGAATAAATATACGTTTGTTAATTTATTTTCTAGAAAAAAAACTGATATAATAAGTGAATTATAAAAACATTCACAAATTTTACATACGCAGTAAGGTGTGTGTGATTTGCATATTAAGAATTGTTTTTCCTTCGACCCCTTGGCTCAAATCGACCTCTACTTTTGTTAAATAGACTCATGGGGGTCTATATAGACCACTTTAGTGACCTAGGTTCTAAGACATACAACTGTGAGGCAATGCGAAACCACTACATTACCTTCCAAGTACACAGCGTACCAAAGACATTTTTAAAAATGATGGCTTCCTTTGAGATAAACGATTCTGGAGTTAAAATAGTTCCCCATCCGAGTCTCTAAGAGGGAACTATTTCGGAGGTTGCGATCAGCAAGTTCAATAAAAAGACAATGAGCATCGGGAACATCTTGTGTCGGGGTGTGGAATGTTCAAAGTCTGAAGCAAGTACGTAAGCTAGAGAATTTGAAAATTGAAATTGATAGAATGGCATTGGGTTAATGAAGTTCGGTGGCCAGAAGTAGGAGTAGAGACTTGAGTGTAATTCAAATGGAATTAGACGAAGGAAATTCGGATTTGGGAGATAGTTATGAGGGAAGAGATAAGCCACTGTGTAAAACACTATTCACAAAATAATAAAAAAGCACTCATGGTTAGATTAAAATGTAAACCGGTAAATATAGTAATAATGTAATTATACATGACACTGGGCGAAAGAGAAATTCACATATTTTTGTTCAGTTAAACACTCAATATTCCGAAAAATTAACGTTTGAGGTGGGGGGACTTAATTTTTTAATTGTAGAAACTGTGTTCATCGAGGGTAGTTTAAATTCTGAAAACTATTTAGAATTACTATAAAAAGAAATTGCAGACAAAATTACAGATATTGTCGGAGAAAGTGATATTTGGTATCAGCATGATGGATGTCCTGCGCACCACGTTACCAACATAAAACTTGTTAAATAATGCATTTCCTAATAAATAGATAGGAAGTGCAGAAAAAATACAAGATCACCCGATATCAATCCGTGTGATTCTTTTCTTTGGTCTCATATTAAAAATCAGCTGTACACTTTCAAGCAAATTGTATCAATAGAAGAGTTGAAAATAAAAATAATAAATATTTGCAACAACATTGACCCGTGCACTCTTGCCAAAGTAAACCGAAATTTTTATTATAGATTAGATTTTTGCTTAGCTTGTGATTGAAATTTATTTGAACATTTAATACAATAGTTATTTACTGATTCCTGTAATAAAAACCATTTTATATGTATAAATATTCAAAGTTTCAATAATGTGAGAAAAGAAATTATTACTCCAAATGGGGTTCTTATATGATGAAATAAATTAATAGAATGACTCAAAATCTCCCCATGTGTCAATTTAATAAAATAAACAAATTATTATGGTACAAAAAGTTTCGCTCGCTACATGTTTCAGGCTTATAATTCTTAGCCCATCTTCAGGCGCTTGAAAGTATCGAAGAAATATTTTTATATATGAAGTACAAAATAACGATTAGGTTTATAAATCGAACACTAAAACATTGACCTTAAAATTATAGCGTATTACATTTCAATACTTACTGAGGATAGTTTTAATCTTTGTGTATATGTTTGTTTAATGTGTTATGATGTCTATTTTTTGAATTTACAACCTACCATGAGGTCGAACCCCATGATAAAACCAGAAATTTCGAAAAATATGTTAAGCATTATACTGCATCTGCGGCCATCATGTAAAGGAAATTGTATAGGTGTTAATATTAAAAGAAGCAATTTTTGGATGTAACTAAAATGTCATCAGTGTGGATTTAAAATGTTTTGTATTTTGATGGTGATTAAATTTTGATCAAAGTCAGTGATTTCATTAATACATGTGAAGTGAGAAGGTCTTTTAATTT
The DNA here is from genome assembly GCA_036346225.1 of Platerodrilus igneus. Taxonomy (NCBI): domain Eukaryota; kingdom Metazoa; phylum Arthropoda; class Insecta; order Coleoptera; family Lycidae; genus Platerodrilus; species Platerodrilus igneus. Next base: position 6,458,723 of record JARFIW010000999.1, on the reverse strand, counting down.
CTAAAATTTCTAGATAGTTTAATTTATTACCTTTATTGTGTATGTGCAGTATTTCAAAATTGGTATCTGTGAATGTATGGTTGGTATTTATTATGTGATTAGCGAAGGCGGATTTACAATTTAGAGAATCTTTATTATTCCTATATTTGTTAATAATAGTTTTGTGTTCGTTAAAGCGTTGTTCAAAGCTTCTACCGGTCTGACCAACGTAGTAGGAGTGACAAGTGTCACAAATAAGTTTGTAAATACCGGATTTCTTTAAAGTTGGAATTTTGTCTTTGTTGTGTGTTAATATAGTTTTTAAATTGTTGGTTGTAGAAAAGAAATATTGATATTGTGTTTATTAAAATTTGTTTTAGTTTATAGGATATATTGTTATAGAAAGGAATACTATAATAAACGGATTCTATGTTATGATTAGGGGTGAGAGTGGTTTGTTGTTCTATTTTTCTTTTGATTTTATAATACGTCTTATTTATTAGGTTAATAGGAAATTTATTGTTCACTGCAATTTGTTTTATTATATTTAATTCTTTGTGATAATCTGATTTATCTAACGGAGTTTTAATAAGTCGTCTGAACATAAATCTGAAACTAGCTAACTTATGGGAAAGAGGGTGATTGGAATTGAATGGGATTACGTTGTCAGTGTATGTGGGTTTTCTATATATATTGAAACTAATGCGGTTTGGAAATATTGTGAGTGAAAGGTCAAGAAAATTTAATATGTTATTGGAAGAAAATTCTGCTGTAAATTTAATGTTTGTATGTATGGTATTAATGAAATTTAAGAAAGTATCAATGTCGGAATTAGATCCTGTGTGGATACATATTATGTCGTCTACATAACGTGCCCAGAGTAATATTTTTCTTTGAAAAGGAAGATGTTTTGATATGGGTAATTTCTAGGTTGTTCATGAATATTTCTGACATTAAGGAGGATAGGTTGGACCCCATTGCTAAACCATTGTTTTGTTTGAAATATCGGTTATTGAATTTGAAAAAGTTTTGTTTGATCGTTAAGTTTAATAATGAAAGAATGGTAAAGGTTTGAAGATCGGTTAGTTCGGAGCTGTTTAATAAACCGTGGATAAGCTGTATGCAATCACGTGGTGGTATTGAGGGAAAAAGATTAGTGATGTCAAATGAAACTATGTTGTATGATTCAGGTAAGTTTAATTTGTTAATTTGCAATATTAGATCATATGAATTTTTAATTGAATATGTAGATTTGAAATGTAAATGGGTTTGAAGGAATTTATTTAGAAATTTTGAAATTTTATGACATGGTGTTTGGATGTAAGATATAACGGGTCTGATCGGAATATTGTTTTTATGTAATTTAGGTAAACCGTACATGCGTGGGGTTGTTGGATTCATCTCTAATAGTTTGTGATATTTAATATTAATCGTATCTAGTACATGACGTGAATCAAATATTGTTCTTCTTACTGTATTTATAAAACTATGTGTGGATCTGTGAAGATTTCTGTGAATTTTGAAGTATTAATAAAATCAATGACTTTATTTATGTATTCTGATTTGTCTAGGATAACTACACAATTTCCTTTGTCTGCTTTGGTGCAAATTATATTAGCATTAGGTTTATTAAATTTATCAAGTAATGATTTAATATTAAAACTGTTTCTATTTCCAGAAATTTTTTTTTTTATTCTGTTGGAAAAAAGGTTGATGAAATTTCCTAAGAGAAATCAAAATTTCTGATTTTATAACATCAGTTTGATCTATATTCACAGTTGAAAAAATGTTATCAGCAGTAACAGCTAAATCTGATAATATTATATTCTTCGATTTATTGTTTGGAGGGTTAAATTTTAAGCCATTATTCAAAATATTTATTTCATGGTTAGATAAAGTTTGTGAACTTAGGTTAAGAACCCTTGGATGAAATGTGTAGTTTGAATAGGTATATTTACCTGTTGTATTGGATTGATGTTGTTGTATAGTGAGATTATTGAGTTTTTTATACAAATTATTAAATAAATAAGTACCATATGTTTCAACTGAGTTCTTGATTTTGTGTAATTGTGATTTTGTAAATTCAAAAAATAGACATCATAACACATTAAACAAACATATACACAAAGATTAAAACTATCCTCATGTTCGATTTATAAATCCTAATCGTTATTTTGTACTTCATATATAAAAATATTTCTTCGATACTTTCAAGCGCCTGAAGATGGGCTAAGAATTATAAGCCTGAAACATGTAGCGAGCGAAACTTTTTGTACCATAATAATTTGTTTATTTTATTAAATTGACACATGGGGAGATTTTGAGTCATTCTATTAATTTATTTCATTATTCAAAGTTTGTTAAAGACATTTAAAATGTCGTGCTTTCACTTCATAACTATAGCCATGCTTTTCATTTTATGTAACTATGATTTAAACAAGAAATAGACAAAGCTTTCTTTGAGAGGTTGCTTAAAATCATTATTAGTTGAATTGTATGTTTTCCTATACCTAGGTAGGTTACGCTACAGCTAGGTTCTTTTCAGTAAAATTGAACACTACCTAGATATACACCTATTAGTGCAAATAGTTGTGAGGTTTTGTAATTTAAATTCTATTTTAAATAGATCTAATGAATAAATTTTGCTAAATTTTTTTGTTTTAAACATCAATTGGTCACAAGATAGGGTGTCAATCAAAATTATAAAATGAGGACTGTTGCGGTTGGCTAATCCGCAAATTGGCAATCGAGATGGAAAGAAATAGAACCTCTACAAGATTAGGCGAGAGGTGTAGACAGGCAAGGTATACACAATAAAAATTATAAATCTTGTAGTTTAGGGTAAGGTTTATTTCTGATATGTTTTCTCCTTTCAAAAACTAATAACAACTATATGACAAATTTAAATATAATAACCATGGCATCAACATATGCCTCCTTAAACTTTCATAAATTCAAAACAAATCCAAAGTTCAGTATTATTTATGTTGTACTGCAACATTTCCACCCACCGTAAAGCTATCAAGCTTTACTTATCACATCCAGTTTGGCTAATTTTGACTCAGGACGTTTTAAAACACCGCTGCTCGTCCTAACTTCAACTATATGTATGTGCCCATCTTTAGCAGGAAAAGTATTTACAATCACGCCTTTCCGCCACTGACTTCTGGGAGAGGCCTCATCACAAATTATTACCAGGTCGCCTTCTTTAAACGGTTTTTGGGGTAAAAACCATTTAGTCTGCTTTGTAAGAGTTGGCAAATATTCGCGTATCCAGCGACGTCAAAAGCAGTTCTTTAGTTGCTGACTTATCTGGTATTGCTTTCGGCCACTAGATGCTGTCTCTGATCCTGGAGTTTGAGTCGAATTTGTTATACCCAGCAAAAAGTGGTTATGTGAGTAAGTGGACGGCTATTAATAATGTTTTCAGCTTCTATCAAAAGACTGCGTAAAGTCTCGACCTGCGGAGCTACTTCCTTCAGCACTATCGCAAGTACCTTTTTGATCGACTGGACAAGCCTTTCTCAACATCCACCACTGCTGGGGTTGGCTGGACAGTTAAATTCCAATTTTATATTCCGAACTGAAAGTTCGTTCTGAATGCAGGCCAAGTCGAATATATCTTCAACCTTATGTAGCTCGCCATCAGAACCTACAAAATTAGTGCCTATATCTGAGCGTATCTTGATAGGGACCCCGCAATGATTAACAAAATTTCTTATGCACAATATGCAGACATCTGTGGATAGATTAGTGGCTAGCTCTATATGTACTGCGCGAATTGTCATGAATGTAAATAATGCGGTCCACCTCTTTTCTTCTCCTTCCTATAGCAACTTGCAACGAACCAAAATAATCTAGACCAGTGTAAGTAAATGGTTTTATAAATGGTGTTAAACGATCTGCTGGTAACTGCCCCATCATAGGAGGTTTTGGTGTAGCCTTTCTAATTTTGCACTAAATGCAGTTTGCTTTATTTCGTCTCACAACTACTCTGACATGCACTATCCAGTACTTTCTTCTTATTTCATTAATCACTAATTCTTTGTTCATATGGTGAAATCTATTGTGATACCATTCATCATCATTTTGTTTTCGACCTTACTTAAGGTCGGTTTGACGCAGCTCTAACTTCTTTTCTATTCTGTGCTAATCTAAAAAGCTTTACATACCCTTCACAACCTAAATTTCTAATAATTAGAGTAATATAGTTTGATCTAGGTCTTCCTATATCCTTCTATCTTTTTCCTATCCAGCTGACTCTACATAGATATTAGCAACCTGATGGTTTTTAAAAAACTCTAACATGTTTACATGATTCCCATTTATAAAGAAATATTACCTGGTTATCCGCTTCAAAAAACAAAAAGTGTTAAATTATATGTTATGGTAAGGCTTAAGCAACGAATCGCTGCTAACATGCCAGACCGCTACCTAATTGTGAGTTATGTCATGTGATACCATGAGGCGACTAAATCGGTGAAAGCGTGGTTCTTAGGGAGTATGGCTGGTCGACGTGCAGACTCTGGTAATGCCGAAGCATAATCAGTTCTCCCATACGCACAAAGTACACCTTCTTCGTTTAGCATAGGGTTAAGTGTAAATATGCTGCTGCCACTTGAAACTGACCGATTAGCTTTTAGATCATCAATTTCGCTACTGAAAGCTTGACGCTGGGCTAACTTACATAATATTTTTTCAGCGAGTTGAATCTCTTCTACGGATAGAGAGGGTATTGTATTTTTTAGGCTCCCATCTCTACTAGCTTCTCGAATAACACGAAGAGGTCTCATTACCCAAGCAACTGTTCGTACTAAACGAAGAAAATTGAAATATTTAGTAAAATCCATAATAACCGTATCTAAACAAATCACATGACATTGACGTTTCTCTTCAAAACATTCAATAGGTATTTGTTTGTCAACAAATCTGGGCCAGAACTCCTCAGTTTGTTTTAAGAACTCTGGTCCCATTAACCATGTGTTGTTCCTTTCATAATTTATCAGGTACTTAGTACGAGTTCCCACATCGGCCACGTTCAATGTTGTCGGCAACCAATTCTAGTCATTCTCATGCGTTGATTCTAATATTTCACCTACTCGAAGTGCTACGAATGTTTTAAATTGTCGATGGTCTGATTTTATTTAGGAAACTACCGTTTTCGAGTCGCTCCAGAAGTAAGACCTTTTTGGCTGCACATTGTGATTTTCTACAATTGCATTTTGCAAACGTGTACCTAATAACGCCGCTTGAAGTTCTAAACGAGGAATAGACAAGAAGTGGTGCACACTTAGTTTTCCCCGCAATAAAACAAACTTCAATAATATCTTGCCATAGGACACGCCAGTAGGCGACTGCGGCGAAAGCAATCTCACTCGCATTGACAAAAACATGGAACTCGAGAATTGTGTCAGGTTGTTCTATATAACTTGAATAATGGCGATTCCAGTGGAAGTCCTTTACCTTTTGTAAAACTCTTACAAACTGTCTGACCTTCATATAAATTTCATTAGGAATCATTTCATCCCATTTGACACCTACGCGCCACAATTCTTGCAACAGTACCTTTCCATAAATTGTAAGGTTGGCCAGCATTCCAAACGGGTCATATATTGACATCGCCAAGTTCAAAAATTCACGTTTGGCTGGGCACTGCTGGGCTTTGATAATATTTGGGTTAATTCGATATAAATACAATTTAAAGCAGAACTGATCATTGCTACTATCCCAGTACATTCCCAGCAGTTTATCTATAGTATCATAAAAGAGTATTTTACTACTGAAAATTTTGGTGTTGCCATGCCGTCAGCTGAACCTCTCGAATCTAAAGAAATACTCAGAGCGAGAAAAATATTGAAGTTGACAACTAAAAGGATTGGTGACATATTTGAATCTGGTTTATTATGGAAAGCAGACGATCTGACTTTACCAAATAACTACACAATGGCATTTAATCGTTTGCGTTATATAGAGCTAAAAATGAAAAAAGATCCGTTATTTTACGAAGCATACAACACCGTGATGACTAGCTACATATCCAAAGGATATGCTAGAAAACTAAGCCCAAACGAGATAGCTGTCAAAACGCCTAGAACTTGGCACCTCCCTCATTTTGCCGTGGTCAATCCAAATAAGCCAGGGCAGGTACGCATCGTATTTGACGCCGCTGCAGCTGTAAACGGAATCTCGTTGAACTCAGTTTTATTAAAAGGTCCAGATTTAAATCAACCGTTGAATGGCATATTGTTTAGATTTCGTGAAAATGCAATTGCCTTGTGTGCAGATATAAAAGAAATGTTCCTTCAAATTAAAATAAAGAAGACCTGCATTCGCAACAATTTCTTTGGAGGAGCGGAAATAAGGAAAAACCAGTCGAAACATATGTAATGACGTCAATGGTGTTTGGAGCCTCTTGTTCCCCATGCAGTGCCTTGCATGTTAGTAATAAGAATGCCGAGGAATCGGCAAGTAGCGAGTCTGAAGTGGTGACAGCAACAAAAGTCAATCACTATATGGACGACTTGGTCTCAAGTTTTGACAGTAAGGAGACAGCGCTACGCATAGGGTTGCGTTAGGGATACGCACGCAAAGGCTGGATTTGAACTTCGAGGTTTCGTGTCCAATTCTAGCACAGTACAATCTGTTTTAAATGGCAATCAAAGCCCCATGAGTGCCGTAATTAAAATTAATCCAGTTGATACTATAGATAAAGTGCTAGGAATGTACTGGGATAGTAGCCAACGATCAGTTCTGCTTTAAATTGTATTTATATCGAGTTAACCCAAATATTATCAAAGCCGAGCAGTGCCCGAACAAACGTGAATTTTTGAGCTTGGGATGAAATGATTCTATAAACCACTCCAAATTAAAATATTTTAATTTACTGTTAGTAGTGTATTTAGTTACGAATCAGCACCACATTTCCACCAGCATCCACATTTCCACACACATCTGGACCAAATTTACATGTAAATTCGCACTATAAAGTCTTATTTTTTAAGAATCTCCACCTGCTCTCTCCCTGTGGAGATGAATCTCCTCCTTGTGGAATTTTTTACCCCAACCATTTTGATTACATCACACCCGCATTCTTTCCACCCGCGAGATAAATCTTTCTCCACATTTCCACCCACGAGATAAACCTATCTTGTTTGGTATCAATTAATATTAGAATTTTCTCAGCTACCTGAATCTCTAGGAATTTTTCAGATTGCATCATCCCCAAGGGAGCTACCCTCATTTTAAGATTTCTTACCTGTAGCGACTTTTGAGCGTTCTTATAAATTTTTTATACATGCGATACATCTTGTTAGTCTAAAATTTTACAGAATTCAAATCTGTAAACAGATTTGAAATCGGACCATGCCCTGCAAAGTTATACCCCTTTAAAGTCCTGATCTTCTAAATTTTGCTCTTTGCTTTATAAGCAAACCTAACAAATAGTTTTCTTCGTCTGACCAATGCATCTTTTGAGATAAACCTATCTTGTTTGGTATCAATCAATATTAGAATTTTCTCAGCTACCCAAATCTCTAGGAATTTTTCAGATTGCACCATCCCCAAGGGAGCTACCCTAATTTTAAGATTTCTTACCTGTAGCGACTTTTGAGCGTTCTTATAAATTTTCTTAGTCATGCGATACATCTTGTTAGTCTAAAATTTTACACAGAATTTGAATCTGCAAACAGATTTGAAATCGGACAACGCCCTGCAAAGTTATACTTTAAGCCCTCAAACCTCTTTAAAAAATTTTGCTCGTATATATTTAACTCCATTTTTTAAAACCTTTTTCGCTACCCAAGACATATGCTTTAACCAAACAGTTAGAGGTAGTAACACAAAATTAAGAACACAAAATTTTAATAATTTATTTATCCAACTTACAGTTTAATAAACTTATAGAATGCAATTTTACAAAGTATAACATTATTTCCTGTGCGTAGCCGAAAGTTTAACCTGTAACAAAAGGAAATTAATGTGTTGTTTAAATAGACCTGTAATAAAAGAGATTAATGTAAAAAGGAGACATGTTTTCGGTTAATAAGACATATTATCGTTAATCTAACAATATGTTTTACCGTCCAGCGACATCACGTGGAGGTAAACACATTCCAATGTAATGGGTTTTAAATAGGAAAGTACGCTAAATACAAATCAATTAACAGCAATTAAATATTGCTTACTGACCTACCTTAATTAGGTTGCTGTGCTATTAGGAATGATGTTTAAGACTTCGTACGTATTTTCCGGATTATATGTTGTATTCTTTTTTTATTAAGTAATCGAATAAATCGTTCCTTCTGCTTCCAAAGAAACTCGGACACTCCATTGTCGACGCTGGCGTTATTTATGCGATAGCTAGCCATACGGTTGTTAAACGCTGTGCTAATCATTTCTACACCATCTTCGTTAGTAGCGGTAACTGATGCATTTTTATGTTTGTTGCTCCTTAAGTGTGCGGTATATGTATTCTTTTCCATTTCGAAATCGCATACTGTACACATAATTCGTGGTTGTTTCGTACAAGACCCTTTAACAGCTGGCGGAGCTGAACGTTTAAGGCTTAATGACATACCGTGCTGTTTTTCCTTGTGTCGCAGTAAGTTGTCCATTCGCGTAAAAGCGAAACCGCAAGTCCCACAGTTTAAGTACTTTGCTGCGGACGGCTTAACCTGGGCGATGTTACACTACGACATTTGTTCTGGTGCCGTTTGAGAGCATTTTCCAGGTATAGGAAGCACCGCAAGGTTGCACTTATAAACGTTTGCAGGTACCATTTTAGTACAAAACAAAACCCGCACTATAGCACTTTGGTTAAACTTGTAATCTAGCTAACTAAAAAGCTTACTCGAGCATACCTGATTTATGTTCCTTATAGAATGCATACCGAAGGTTTCCGAAGACGACCGAACGATGTTGAGGATTCGGCGGGGAACTAAATGATGTCATATTCCTTGCTGCTCGTCCAATACATTTAGCGCTAATGCATGCACCTGCTTCGCTTCGTCGATGGTGTGAATGCCGTTAGTAGAAACACCGGAAAACATCTTCCATGTTATACGGATCGCATGCATATTAAAAATCCAAAAGGGTGGTAGCACACGCACACAAATTGTGTGCAAGTCGTGCTGTAGAAGATGCAATGCTACTATAACCAAAAACACTTTAAACCATTACTAAGAAAATACCAACTTGTTGTCTACAGGATACTTACAACAATTTAATTTTAAATAACTTCTACGTCATATTTTAGGAAATGGGGGGCTTGAATATTTTTCCAAATGAATCACCAAGCGAAAGTATATGCTTAGCGGTATTCAAATTACCCATTAATTTCCCATTTTTACGACCGTGGTTAATTATAGATTGAAATTTAATTTGTGCACGTTCGAGCTTCTCGTAAACTAACATATTTTAGAGCAACAATGCGCTGTATAATACATGCATACCCCTTCGCCGCGCTACTGCTATTCTTGTAATTGCTAGAAAAAGTCACTCTCCTTTTTACTGTTAGGAGCGATGCAAAGCACCATTTTTTATACTTTCTATAGCACATCGCACACTTTTTCGTCTGATAATTAAATTTTGCTTCTGTAGGCTTTTACACTTTCGCATAGCGGTCGGCCGCACGTATTGATTTCTAGAACCGGTAAGTACTCGATATCCTCCAAATAGAATTAGATGCTCGATGTCTGTCAACTTCCAATTCCCTCGTAAAGGTAGAAAAACTCAGTCAATCATCCATTAAACTTCGACCCGCTCCTGTTCTGATAATTTACAAACATTTTCAAACGACAATGGGCCGAGAATTTTTAAACCTCCGAGGATCTTTAAGTCGTGATCAATTACACATCCGAGCTATGCGTAAACTAACATATTTTGCAGCAACTGTATAATACATGCATACCCCTTCTCTGCGCTACTGCTATTCTTGTAGTTGCTTGGAAAAGTCAGTCGCCCTTTTTATGTTAGGACCGATGCAAAGCACCATTCCATACTTTCTTTATAAGTGTAGCACATCGCGCACTTTTGTCGGATAATTAAATTTTTGTTTATGTAGGCCTTTACACTTTCGCTTATTTAAACATCTAATACGATCAATTAACCACTTTAGATTATTCTAACGGAACAACCATACATTCCGCCATATCGTTCTTTTTAATTCCAACGATCCTATGGGCTTCACGCACTAACACCTGACGTATCTTTCCTACTATTTGTTAAACAAAAACTACCGGTATCGCCATTGTGGACGTAAGCAGATGTTTGTGGATGTGTCGAGAATATGTAACCATATACATTAATTAGTCTAAGCTATTTTATTTAGTCCACGAAAACTACTATTTTCTAATCCACAATTAATAATCGCCTTTATAGGTTTAACATTTCTACCATTACCCAATGACTGGTGCTACGTACATGGAAACTTTAATTTCTTATTGGAGAATTGTTATTCTCCGCGCACTGCTGCGTAGTTGCATGTCTACCCCTTTTGAGGTATATGCTCGTTATAGGTTGTAAGACCCTCGGTTTTATAACTACAATTCGTGAGACCCTTTAATCTTTTTAATCGTATCTTTCTCGCCTACAATACAGTAGGACTTAACATTACTACCAACAAATTCTAATACTGGACCCCCATTAAATACGTCTTTAATTTCTCTACAACTTTTTGTTGACAAGTGTTATATTGTATTTATTATACGCGGGTAGTCACTCTTTTAAGATAAATATATTTTGCTAGGTATCAACTAATATTAAATTTTCTAGGGACCCCAAATCTGTAAACAGATTTTAAATAGGACCACCCATACAAAGTTATGCGTTTTAAAGACTAATTTTTGCTCATCTTTATTTAACACCATCTTGAGAACCCTTTTTTTCCGCTAACCAAGACATATGCTTTAACCAACCGTTTCCCTAGAAATCTAAAACCGCAGTGTCCCGCGAATACCACGTGGAGATAACACGTATCCTCTGTCAACCAGGATAGAAGCCGGAAGGATTTGGAAGGTGGGAGAAGAACTTAAAAATTATGGAATCTTAAAACTAATATATACAAATCTAAACAACTATCTTATATCTTTACACCCCCATGCGTAGATTGTTGTACTATTAGGAATGATGTACCTTTTGTCATCTTCCCTCGATAAACTAATTTTATTAATAAGCTGCGTATGCAAATCGTATTCTTTTACTCCGGATACATACGCAGACAAGTACTCCACACCAAATAAAGAATTGGATGCTTGGTGACTGTTAACATCCGCTTCCCTCGTGTACGCCCAGACACATCCCAGCCCATGAGCACCCCTGCGCATGCACACCCTTGCCCATGCGCGCCCATGCGCGTGCACACCCCTGCCCATGCGTGCTGCCCATGCGCACCCCTCTCTGTGCGACTGCTATTTCAGGGTAACGTCACAGCCTTTTATAAATAAAGAACAATGTTATATACTATTATAAAATGTTTATTCTGACATTATACATAACAAATTTAAAAATATTTAATGCCAAGCATGGATCCATTTAAACTTAATTTTAATACAAAGTTATACACAGAAGACAGTCCTTTCTTTATGCTTGTTTGGAGTGGCTTTAATTTTATCTAATTTTATTCGCAGCTTAAAATTTAAATCGATACCCAAGTCCTCTATCTCCTTTTCTAACCAATAGTTTGATACATAGAGACCGTCTAGGTTTTCGAATTGTAAAATGTACCGAAGTTTGCCTCTATATTTAAAGTCTTTGATTCCGCCGACAACCAGATCCATTCCTTCGTGTAATTCTTGCAGCTTGTGACAATCTTTTAATCGCAGCTTTCCACTATATCCTGCATACGTATCTTGTTAGCTTGATCGACTTCTTCTTGTCGGTATTGGAGGAAATCCTTTTCTCCACACACCGTTGCGTAGTTGCATATTCCACCACTTTTGGGAATATATGGTTGTTATAGGTTGTAAGACCCTCGGTTTTAAATGATCCGAAAGGTTCTTTACTAGGCAAATATACAATGTTTAACGGACCCCCTTTGCGTGTGGTGTACGCAAAGATTACGAAACCCGCATTCCTTAGTTCGTCTTTGTTATCTGCCATTTTGATAAATACGTTTTAGAATAACCTTTTAAAAAGTATACGGATTTAGTACCATCCTTTTCTGCAAGAACGCCTACATAACTAAAGAGTCTTTCTTACTAACCGCAAATGCATACAACTTGTAGAAACCAGATGTATCTAAGTCAGTCCATCGGCACATAAAATAATCTTTTAATTCTTCCTCATTTTCTCTAATAAGATGTTCTTTGTCTAACACATCTTTGTATTGATCGCGTATTGTCGCAGTGTTTTCCATGTAGTCAATTTTCGCCTTTTGCATCCATTTCCTCTAATTCCAGTTGTCTTTTCCTTCCACTTACAGCGTATGGTATACATAATGGGGTAATTTCCTTTAGCGTAAACGGATAGAGTTTACTACCAATATTTACGCGTTGTCGTACAACCTCTGGACGAATGTTAGGCGTATCTATCAATCCCAAGTCCGAAATTACTATTTCTTTTGGAATTGTAGAATATGGTGTGGCAGATTGTGTAAAATATGTACTACCTGCTTTAATGTAGCACTTGTGTAAGATTTTTATTTTATCTTGGACATCTTCCTATACTATCTCCAAATAATTTACAGGTAAATAGTTAAAACTAAAAGCCGAAAGCACATACTTTATCAATTTTTCCTTTTCCTTTTCCTCTGGTTTTTTGGACAACTTAATTTGCAAGCCCGTCAATTTCTTTGTATTACCATTCCCCCAATACACGTACTGTAGCAGGTTATTATACACTAAACAGCAGCTATTTTGTAGCTTGTCCGATAGCTTACTCCACATTTTGGTAAGTGGTACCGAGTACATTGGTGCCTTTAGGAAGTATAACACTATCTTCCAATAAGGTTAAACAGTCTTTTAAGGGTTTATACACCCGTTCCGCACTGACATAGCTTCCAATTGCACAGTTGTATATTGTCGCTTCCAATCGCGTAATACCATGTTCTTTGGCCAAAGTAGACGCAAATGTTTCCCTTAAACGTACATCTGGACAACGTAAAAAATCTAGTATATGATTGCCAAGTTGTTTATTAACACCAGGACTTGTTATCTGGCACACAAATTTGTTGTAAATCTTAATTCTTGCATTGGTTGTTAGCCATGTTAAACAATCAATCCCCGCAGTTTTATCGTTGTCAACTATAATATTACACTTTTCTTCGTATTCGCCCTTATAGCAAAAGTTATGGTTTGTAGTTAAATAATTACACATCTCCATCTTGCTAAATATGCCTGCAAAATCTTGGGTTACATCCATGTCAAAAGATAGAAATAATCTTTTCGACTTCGTCTAATATATCTGGTAGTTCCTCCAATAAAGTTTCCAACTTAACATCTGCTAGTTCCACTTTGTATGGAACACATATAGGATTTTGGAATTTTTTATTAATGCATTCGATGTCTTCTTTTCCGATAATTTCTTTTACTCTCTGGCCTATCTTGTTACTGCTTTCCGAGAAAACGGAAGCTTAGCTTTAACACCATGCCTAGCGAAAACAAATCGGTTGAACTTTCTTCGTAGATAGCTGTTAAATGCACCACAAATTTCTTTTTTTAGGATAAACATCCTTTTGTTTGCCGATGTTTGTTCGGCGTCAGAAAGGTCGCAAATTTTAACCAACATTATATTGTCACAAAATGGTTCTGTAATTGGTGTGTGTAGTCCGCCAGTCAGCATCTTTTCGCCTTCGACATAACAAATATTACCAATATCTGTCACCAGATTATTGTTGCACATATTTTCTGCCAACAGCCATAATCCAAATCGCTCATTTGTCGGTTTCACTTTATTCCCAAAGTTGAGAAACGTTAATCACCTTGGAGACGCTCATGTTTACCGTTCTAGCTACCGTCAAATACTAAATTGAATACGAAAATCTGTTCCTTATGTATCCTACAGAGTGGGGCGTATATTACCGAAAATAGTCGAATATGTCGGTACACCACCATATCGCTACATTCTCTGGTTTAGGAACTGTTTGTTATCCGACCTAGGTCTAGCAGATCATCAACACATGTCCGGATATATGTAGGTCCTATATACAAATTTAATCTCCTGCTACATAACCACATGACCATATGACCATAATGACCACATGACCACATGACCATATGACCATAGACCAATGACCATGGCCATATGACCATATGACCACATGCCATGACCACATGACCATATGACCATATGACCACATGACCATATGACCACATGACCACATGACCATATGACCATGACCCATGACCTAATTGCTTTTAATGAGTTTTCTCTTTAAAACCCATTAGCACTAATTGCTTGTTAATGAGTTTTTCCATTAAAAACAAGTGTGTTGGACCTAAAGGAAAATTTAATAGGTTGGCCAGCGCCCGGCGCTGGCTAACTGCTTATTAATGTCACCGTTTGTGGAAAACTGTAACGTGATGTAATGAAAACTCGTGGGTGTATGCTGTATCGCTGGTCTGATGTACGCTGTCGTCATGTCGTATCTGGTCGATGTGGTCATCTGTGGTCATGTGTGCATGGTTGTGTGATCGTGGTTGTGTCGGCTGGGTCAGAGGCTGTATCGACTGAATGTGCTGAAACGTGATTGAAGGTGTCTGGAGATTGTTGGTCTGAAATTAATTGCGATACCTCAGTAGTTTCTAAGAGTGCTGACCGCGAAAAATTAAATTTCAAAAGTTGTGAGGTAGACGTTTAGGGGCGTCATACAATGGGTTCGAATCATTGAGCGATAGATTAAGATTAAGCTGCGAATTATGTTAGACGGGCGTTGCACTTGATTGACGGCGTGTGTACGGCGTGCGAAAACTGCAGATGATTTCTGATTGCGCTGCGAGATGTACCATAAGGATGTTTATTTAAAAATGTTTCTGGTATAAATACTGAAATTTGTACTTTGATCGTCAAACGTCGCCTGGATCGTTTTTGTTGACATAGTGGAGAGCAGGATTATGCTGAACGAGTAATAAAATCGAAGCTAGTTGTTCCTAATAAGTGAAGAATACGATTGGTATAGGAAACTGTAAGACGTAATGAAAGCGAGATTGTCTTATGTGGATAACTGGTGGCATGGTTGAAGATGAAAGATGTATACGCATGAACTTTGCTATGATACGGAAAATGAATGATGGTTGACGGCAGATCTGGAGATAACTGCAGTGGCATGGACAGTGGCTAAATAACGGCGGCAACTGCTGGATTGACGTTGTCAATTGCGTTGAAACGGCATTGCGTTCTGACAATGGGACAATTAACTGTGCAACTGCGTGGCGAGCTGGTATGGCAATGGTTTAACTGGATGAATGGTTATGCTCTAAAGGCAATGCTCGGGCCACTGCAAATGATGGTATCGGACAGAAATGCTCTGGCGTGTAACCTGCTGCGTGAATGGTGAGTGACGAGGATGCAATTGCGAGCTGTCGGAAAAGGAGGATTGATAAAGTGTAACTGCGGCTGGTACAACTGTTACCTGATGTTGGAATGAGGAAGATGAAAATATCTTAAAGCTTTACGATATAGAGGTGAATGGTTCTGCAGCCAGATTCGATCAAATGATTCGAGACAGATTGAAAGTCGCTGGCGTTCGTGCACGAAACGCATGATGGGCTGTCCGTTGACGTGAAAGAGTATCATCGCTGTCGGAAGGAAAGAACTGGAGTGAGAAATGGATGCAAGCGACTGCTGTGTGACGGTGAACGACTGATATGTGAAACAATGCTATGATGAGAAAATGAGGTAAGAATGTAATTTGTGCGATGGAACGACAGAATACATCTGGTTTCTATGTGTGCGTGTGAAAGACTCTGATATGTGACGTTCTTGAAAGGATGTAAATCTCGTATGCTGAGGTTATTCTAGAAAGTGTTACAAATGACGATAACAGTAATGCGTTATCGATTGCGTAACAACGCAAGAGGAAGTCGGTACGTTGCTGAGAAGCTCGTAGATCATTGATTTATAAACTTCATATGTTCAAAACTGAGGTATCACTACACTGATCAAGTGAAATTCCAACAGAGTGCGAGTAGATTCTGCTGACGCAGAGACGCAAGTAAAGACTAGCGATGGGAAAGCTGCGTAAAGCAATGAAGATCGAGAGTCGGATCGGGTCGGAATAGAGCATCTGTATTAAGGATCGATTACATGTCAACTAGGTTGAAAAGGATTGAAAGGAGTAGTCTGGTACGTTAAAGTTGCGCTAAAAGATAAAATTAAAGCCACTCAACAAGCATGAAAGGACTGTCTTCTGTTTGTTAAAATGGTTTAAATGGATCCTGCTTAAATTTTTAAATTTTGAAATGTCGAATAAACATTTATAATGTATTAACGTGTTCTTTTTATAAAGGCTGACTTACCTGATAGGTCGCACAAGATGCGGCGGAACGCAGTGGGGGTGCAGCAGTGCGGATGGCATGTGGGCTGGTGCATGGGATGGATTGGCTGAGAGGCGGTTACGTCAAGCATCATTTTGGTGTGATGTAGCTGTCTGCGTATGTATCCGGAGTAAAGAATACGATTTGCATACGCAGCTATATGAAATTGGTTTATCGAGGGAAGATGACAAAGGTACATCATTCTAATAGTACAACAATCTACGTGAAAGATATAAGATAGTTGTTTAGTTTGTATATATTGTTTTAAGATTCCATAATTTTAAGTTCTTCTCACCTTCAAATCCTTCCGGCTTATCCTGGTTGACAGAGGATACGTGTTATCTCCGTGGTTTCGCGGTGACAACTGTCGGTTTTAGATGTTAGAAAGGATTGGTTAAAGCATATGTCTTGGTTGGAAAAAGGTTCTAGATGGGTTAAATAAAGATGAGCAAATTGTCTTTAAAACGCATAACTTGTATGGTGGTCTTTAAATCTGTTTACAGATTTGGGGTCCTAGAAAATTATGTACAAATTTAAACCAAAAATAAAAATGAATAATTAGGGCTATTTGATACTGAATAAAATAAGGATTAAAACGGTACAAAAGGGAGGAAAATCAAAATAATTCCTGGAGAATAACAAGTTATGTAAATTTGAAAAATTAGTTCAATCAGCGTTTTTAAAGAAGTGACCGTGATAAAAAGGAGTCTAAAAGTATTTTAAAAAAAGCAAAAATTATCAAATAAAAGAGTGCAAAAAGGTTTCAAAAAGTTAAATTTACGGTTAAATGCCTTTAAATTAATAGGGATTAGTTTTTTTTGGATGATATTTTGGTCGTAAAGCCAAAAACAAAATTATAAAAAAAAAGTTCAAAAGTTTATAAGAGGTTTAAATTTAAATAATTAATACGAAAGAATAGGATACTTTTGTTTGAAATACCCTTCAAAATTTAAATAATTACAATGTTTTAGTTAATTTTGTTTTATTCCCTTGTTTTATCAGATTTCGTTAGTCAAGTAATGAGATTTCCCACATGTGAACTGTAGAAAGATTTTTATTACAAGGTTTTTTAAAGCAATTTTTATTAGTTTAAATATCTGGAATTGAAAAGTTTTCTTGTATGGTATTAGGTCTTATACATCTCGGCAGGTCAGTTAATTTATCGTTGGTAGTATTGGTTCTGTATACTGCGTCTGCTAAGTAGTGAGTAAATTGTGATCGGGGTGAAAATCGTGTGCGATGGTGCATCGCGCAATACGCAAATGGATGGTTGTCGGCGGAATCAGACATATGAGGCAATCTATCATGACAACAGTGAGATTGAATAGTTGAAGGAATGAACGTTGTCATTAGCTGCGCTACTGAAATTAGCCGCTCACACTGAAAGGACTGTCGCTGTTGTTAGTGGTTTAAAGGATCGTAAGCGTATTTTAAATTTGATTCGGAATAAACTTAAAGTATGATAAGTGTTCTTTGTTATAAAATGCGTGTTGAAATGAAAGTGAGCAAGAATGTCTTGGAAAACGGTGCAGTGACGCGTTGTGATGGGTGGTGATTCAAATGCGCGAGTGTGTGAGCTGATGTTGCGGCTGTCGCCTAGATAAGGTGTTCAGTTGTCTGCTGCGATGGATATATTTGCATCGCAGCAAGAGTGGTTATCCGAGGAAGAAGATATCAAAGTAACATCTGTCAATCATAAATGAATTAGTTGTGAAGATTTAATATGACGTTGTGTCCTCAGCTCGATTGAATTTGTACGAATGTTAACGTGTCTATCGGTGTATTTGGGTAAAAGATGTACGTTAGCAAAAGGATTAAAGTGGTCAAATCTCGGAATGTGTTAGTAATAACGATGGTCTTAAATGAACGATCATATACGCTCGAAAGGGTGAAATAGACATGCAAGACTTGTAGCGTACTGTGTGGGCGAGAATAATTGGGGTCTCGTGCAATAAGAATTAAAGGTTTGACCATGAAGTGCACCAAGTCATCTGGCGGCAGAAATGTTAATAATTCCTGGCCCGGATCAATGGCTGAATATATTGGTGTGGTGTTAGAAAATATAGTTTTCGTGGACTAAATAAAATAGCTAGACATAATGTATATGGTTACATCTCGTGCACATCCAACATCTGCTTGTCCACAATGCGATACCGGTGTTTTGTTTAACAAATAGTAGGAAAGATACGTCGGTGTATGGTAGCCCTGGTCGTGGATAAAAGACGATGCGGAATGTATGGTTCTCCGTTGAATAATCAAAGTGGTTATTGATCGTATTAGATGTTTAAATAAGCGAAAGTGTAAAGGCTACATAAACAAATTAATGTATCCGACAAAAGTGCGCGATGTGCTACATATAAAGAAAGTATGAATGGTGCTTGCATCGGCTACATAAAGGGCGACTGACTTTTCAAGCAACTCAGAATACAGTAGCGCAGAGAAGGTAGCATGTATTACAGTTGCTGCAAAATATGTTGTTTACGCGTAGCTCGGATGTAATTGATCACGACTTAAAGATCCTCGGAGGTTTAAAATTCTCGGCCCTGTCGTTTGAAATGTTTGTAAATTATCGAACAGGAGCGGGTCGAAGTTAATGGATGATTGACTGAGTTTTTCACCTTTACGAGGGAATTGGAATTGACGACATCGAGCATCAATTCTATTTGGAGGATATCGGCTTACCGGTTCTGAAATCAATCGTGCGGCCGACCGCTATGCGAAAGTGTAAAAGCCTAGAAGCAAAATTTAATTTCGACGAAAAAGTGCGATGTGCTATAGAAAGTATAAAATGGTGCTTGCATCGTCTAACAGTAAAAGGTGACTTTCTAGCAATTACAAGAATACGTGCGCGGCGAAGGGTGCTGTTATCGGCTTGTTGCTTAAAATTGTTGTTTACGAGAGCTCGACGTGCAAATTAATTCAATCTATAATTAACCACGGTCGTAAAATGGAATAATGGGTATCTACGTAATCTTTCGCTTGATTCATTGGAAAATATTCACCCATTCCAAATATGACGTGAGTATTTAAAATTAAATGTGTTGATAGTATCCTGTAAAACAAGTTGGTATTTTCTTAGTAATGGTTTAAAGTGTTTTTGGTTATAGTAGCATGCATCTTCTGCACGACTGCACAATTGTGTGCGTGTGCTACACCTTGGATTTTTAATAGCATGCGATCCGTATAACATGGAAGAGTTTTCCGGTGTTTCTACTAACGGCATTCACCATCGACGAAGCGAAGGGCATGCATTGCGCTAAATGTTGGACGAGCAGCGATGATGACGTCATTTAGTTCCGCCGAATCCTCAACTCGTTCGGTGTCTTCGAAACCTTCGGTTGCATTCTATAGGACATAAACCGGATGCGAGTAAACTCTTTGTTAGCTAGTTCGTTTAACCAAAGTGCTATATGCGGGTTTTGTTTTGTACTAAAATGGTACCTGCAAACGTTTATAAGTGCAACCTTGCGGTGCTTCCTATACCTGGAAAAATGCTCTCAAACGGCACCAGAACAAATGTCGTGTGTAACATCGCCCAGGGTTGCCGTCCGCAGCAAAGTACTTAAACTGTGGGACTTGCGGTTTCGCTTTTACGAGAATGGACAACTTACTGCGACACAAGGAAAAACAGCACGGTATGTCATTAAGCCTTAAACGTTCAGCTCCGCCAGCTGTTAAAGGGACTTGTACGAAACAACCACGAATTATGTGTAAAGTATGCGATTTCGAAATGGAAAAAATACATATACCGCACACTTAAGGAGCAACAAACATAAAATGCATCAGTTACCGCTACTAACGAAGATGGTGTAGAAATGATTAGCACAGCGTTTAACAACCGTATGGCTAGCTATCGCATAAATAACGCCAGCGTCGACAATGGAGTGTCCGAGTTTCTTTGGAAGCAGAAGGAACGATTTATTCGATTACTTAATAAAAAAAGAATACAACATATAATCCGGAAAATACGTACGAAGTCTTAAACATCATTCCTAATAGCACAGCAACCTAATTAAGGTAGGTCAGTAAGCAATATTTAATTGCTGTTAATTGATTTGTATTTAGCGTACTTTCCTATTTAAAACCCATTACATTGGAATGTGTTTACCTCCACGTGATGTCGCTGGACGGTAAAACATATTGTTAGATTAACGATAATATGTCTTATTAACCGAAAACATGTCTCCTTTTTTACATTAATCTCTTTTATTACAGGTCTATTTAAACAACACATTAATTTCCTTTTGTTACAGGTTAAACTTTCGGCTACGCACAGGAAATAATGTTATACTTTGTAAAATTGCATTCTATAAGTTTATTAAACTGTAAGTTGGATAAATAAATTATTAAAATTTTGTGTTCTTAATTTTGTGTTACTACCTCTAACTGTTTGGTTAAAGCATATGTCTTGGGTAGCGAAAAAGGTTTTAAAAATGGAGTTAAATATATACGAGCAAAATTTTTAAAGAGGTTTGAGGGCTTAAAGTATAACTTTGCAGGGCGTTGTCCGATTTCAAATCTGTTTGCAGATTCAAATTCTGTGTAAAATTTTAGACTAACAAGATGTATCGCATGACTAAGAAAATTTATAAGAACGCTCAAAAGTCGCTACAGGTAAGAAATCTTAAAATTAGGGTAGCTCCTTGGGGATGGTGCAATCTGAAAATTCCTAGAGATTTGGGTAGCTGAGAAAATTCTAATATTGATTGATACCAAACAAGATAGGTTTATCTCAAAAGATGCATTGGTCAGACGAAGAAAACTATTTGTTAGGTTTGCTTATAAAGCAAAGAGCAAAATTTAGAAGATCAGGACTTTAAAGGGGTATAACTTTGCAGGGCATGGTCCGATTTCAAATCTGTTTACAGATTTGAATTCTGTAAAATTTTAGACTAACAAGATGTATCGCATGTATAAAAAATTTATAAGAACGCTCAAAAGTCGCTACAGGTAAGAAATCTTAAAATGAGGGTAGCTCCCTTGGGGATGATGCAATCTGAAAAATTCCTAGAGATTCAGGTAGCTGAGAAAATTCTAATATTAATTGATACCAAACAAGATAGGTTTATCTCGTGGGTGGAAATGTGGAGAAAGATTTATCTCGCGGGTGGAAAGAATGCGGGTGTGATGTAATCAAAATGGTTGGGGTAAAAAATTCCACAAGGAGGAGATTCATCTCCACAGGGAGAGAGCAGGTGGAGATTCTTAAAAAATAAGACTTTATAGTGCGAATTTACATGTAAATTTGGTCCAGATGTGTGTGGAAATGTGGATGCTGGTGGAAATGTGGTGCTGATTCGTAACTAAATACACTACTACTGTTTTTGAAAACATGCGTATGCTGTCATCATGAAGCAATTGCCCCAAACATTCCCTTCGGATCTGTCGCCAATGATTAACTGTTTTCATTGTAGAAAAAACCACAAATATTATAGTAGTAGTTTTTTTTTACGTCCCTTAATAAGGACAGATTGGATTTCACATGCAAATTCCCTATGTTGTGGTTGCAAAGGGAATATATAGTATATTGCAGAATAACTCGCATAGCACGATTTTGAAGTTTTTGTATTGATTTAATACTGTTCTTGTCTAATAAGTTTAATAAAGTACTACAATACCCAAAATGTGGCTGTAAAACTGACATATATTAACAATTTTGAGTAAGTTGATAAATTTCTAGCAATTCTGAAAAGAAAAATAGTTTTGTACATATTTTTTTATATACAAACCTACAGTGACCTTTACTTGTTAATAACTGATTATCTATAATATATCCTAGGTATTTCATTACCTTAACTACTATAATTGTATACTTAGTCTATTGCAATGTTGTACTCATTTTTTGTATAACATTTTCAAGTTTTACATCACTAACTCTGTGTCATCTGCAAAGAAGTTTATAAACTCATATTTCACTTTTATTTACTTTTGTTTTCGAATTCATTTTTAAATTTATATATAGTTTAGTATATTTTATTTTCAATTGATTTTGTTGGGTCCGTTTCTAAACTGGTGTAATTCTCAGTGTTTAATAGTTCGTTGACTTTTGTGTTGTAATAGTTTTTATCCATTACTACTGTTGCATTGCCTTTGTCAGCATATAATTGAGTTATCGTTTTTTAGATTGCGAATTGCTTTTATTTAGTTACTACTTACATTTGGTTTTATTTTGTGATTCTTTTCTATTGCGATTTTGCATCGTACTCTAAATTTGTTTGCTTGATCTTCGTCGAGTTGGTTTGCTGTTTTCTCAATACAGCCGATTATTTCAAATGTTGGTATTGATTTTGGTGTTACTGATTTAGGTTTAGATAGTCAGGTATGGGCCTGAAATTATAATTCTACCTGCTGACAAAGGTAATGCAACAGTAGTAATGGATGAAAACAATTACAAAGCAAAATCAACGGACTGCTAAACACTGAGAATTACACTAGTTTAGAAAGGGACCCAACAAAATCAATTGAAAATAAAATATACAAAACTCTATATAAATTTAAAAATAAATTCGAAAACAAAGAAAGAAGCAAACTAGTCCCACATTACAGTAAAACATCCCACTTTTACGGTCTACCAAAAATTTGTAAAAGAGACGTACCTTTGAGACCTATCGCAGGCTCCATAGATTCACCATAATTTTTTAAAACTTCTGCTAAAAATTATAAATCTAACAGCAGACAAAACGAATTCTTTCATAAATATATCTAACACTTTTTGAAAATACACACACAATGGTGTTTTGATGTAGTAAATCCTTTCACAAATGTCCCTGTAAACAAAACACCTAATATTATAAAAAACAAACTACAAAAAGATGGCAACCTTAAGAAAGAACAAAACTAAGTATATCATCAATCGTGGAATTACTTGGTGTATGCGTGAATGCCACATATTTTCAAATAAGTGACCAATTCTACAAACAGAGCTTTGGAGTGGCGATGGCAAGTCCACTATCACCAATCTTTAGTAATATATTCATGGAGGAATTCGAAAAAGATGTAATATTCACACAAGAATTGAAACCACTGATATGGTGGAGATACGTTGATGATGTCTATGCTATTTGGCCTCATAATACAAAACTTTGTAGATTCAATTAACAAAATAAAGCTAACTATTAAATTCACATATGAATTAGAGCAACATGGAAAACTTACATTTTTAGATATTCTAGTTAGCAAAAACGATACAACAATTAATACATCAGCATACAGAAAACCAACACACACAATCAGATAAACTTCGATTTAAACCACCCACACTGTGTCAAACGAGGAATTATTAAAAGCATGTTCGATAGAGCAAAATTATTATCATCAAAGGAAGAAATTTTAAAGAAAGAGGAAGACCTAATCAAATGTACACTAATAAAAAACAAGTATCCTGAAAGAATAATAGAGAAAGAAATGAATAAAGTCCCAAAAAATAAAAAAGAAGAAAACAGAAACAAGAATATGCAGCAAAAAAATGCTCTTAATACTGTACATAGAAGGATTCTTCAAAAATTCAAAGAATAGGAAACAATTTCAAAATCAAAACAGTATTTAGAACCAACAATACACTAAGAACACAATTAACAAAAACAAAACCCAAAAACGCAATACAAAGTTCAAAAAATTGCATCTACAAAATTTTGTGCAACTGTAACTAACAAGTTTTATATCCAGACCATTTGAAGTTCGATTAAAAGTACATAAATCATATATAAAAAATAGAAAATTTGAAAAATCCATGATTTGTTAACATGCATGGGACTTCAGTCATAAAATAAAATGAGAGAATGCAAAAATGATTGACAAAGAACAAAACTATCAAAACCGCAAAATCAAAGAAGCTGCTTATATAACCCTACATAAAAATAACTGCATAGCAAACGAATCCGTGACTTTCAGTACACAATGGATTCCATTATTAAAAGAAATAACGAATGAAAATTAAATGCCTCTAATATTTAGGTAGCATTGCAAGTTTTTCTTGGGTTTTCTTGCGATAATAACATGAAAATACAGCCTACACACATGATTTCTATTTCATCATCATTAGGTCTTCAGTCCTAGAACTGGTTGGACGCATACACTCATTGTTTCCTAGTCTGAACCAACTTACACATTTCCCTGAAATTTGCACAGTCTGCATCTATCACTATCTGTGTGCTAAAGTCTGATCTCGATCTACCTCTACCTCTCTTTTCCTATCTCTGCTTGTTGTATATCTCGTGCCATTCCCCAGAAATGCCTTAGACGTATCCTGTCCTTCTATTTCTCCTATTTTTTCATTTTCCACAGATATCTTTATTCCTCTACTATTTCTACAACCTATTTGTTATTAACTTTGTGTGTCCATGCTACCATCTTCATACATCTGAAGCACAACATTCCAGAAGACTTTTATCTCTTTTTGTCTGCTTTTCCTACTGCCCCTATTTCATAGATGTACTGTGCTGTGCTCCACACTATGCTTTGAACAGTTTTCTTCTTGTATCTATGTTCGTTGTCTTTGAACATAGCTGCTGTTCTTCCTTATTTGATGCAGTTCGGTCACCTTCTATTGTTTTACAGTTATATACCTTATTTCCCTAATATTCAGTGGTATGTGAAGGGGGGTAAGCAGCCTTTGGCTGCCAAGTTCTTCCAGCACCTGAACCTTTGTCAAATTAATAGTTTTTCCAATTTATTTTTTTGCACAATCAACATTCGTTGATAATATTTCACAACCAACACCTGCAGTTGTTTATAATAATCATCAGATTTAAGAGCACTTAATTTTTCGTCATTGGGTTTTACATCTTGAAATTTCTTGGACTTGTACCTTAGAGTATTTATGTTCTGAGCTAGCCTACACCGTTCCCTGCAATTCTCACAACAGCCGATATACAACTCGATTCCCTTCTATTGTTTTCTAATTTTATGCCCTATTTCACCGAAATTCAGTGGTATGTGAAGAGGTTCAAGCAGCCTGTGACTGCCAAGTATCCCCCAACACTTAGACATTTGCGGTATCAATAGTTTTAAAATAAATCCTTTCGCACAATTAACATTAGTATTGCAAAACCAATATCTGTAGTTGTTTATAATAATCACCATATTTAAGTACAGTTATTATTTTTGTCATTAGTTTTTCCATCTTGTGGCTGGTTGGAAGCGTACCTCTGTTGATTTCTATTATGAGCTAGCCTAAACATTTCTCTGAAATTCTCACAACCTAGATCTTTCACTATTTGTGTGCGGTAGTCTAACCTAGGTCTACCTCTACTTCTCTTTTTTCCTATCTCTGCTTCTAATTTATTCCGCACTATTTCCTCATGTCTTAGTATGTGGTCTATCATCTTACCTCTCCTATTTTTTACTGTTTGCACATAGTTGTTTCTTCCTCTACCATTTCTAGTACCTCTTTGTTCATAACTTTGTCTGTCCATAGTATCTTCATCATGCGTCTGTAGCACCACATTTCAAAGGTTTCTACATTTTTCTTGTCTGCTTTTCTTACTGTCCAGGCTTCACAGCTATGCAGTGCTGTTCTCCACACATATGTTTTAAGCAATCTTTTCCTTGTTTTTATGTTTGTGGTCTTTGAACACAGTAGTTGCTTTTTCTTGTTAAATGTAGCACGACCTTGTGCTAATTTTTGTTTTATATCTTTTGTGCTTTTCCCATCTTGTGTTATTTGACCTCCTAGGTAGCAGAAATCCTTAACCTCTTGTAAGTTGTCGTTACCTATTTGTATTCTTGTTTTTGATTTATTATCCCCTCTTTTGCAAAGTAGAACTTTAGTTTTATTTTTGTTAATTTATATATCATATCCCTCCGTTAGAACCGTTTCCATTTCATTAAGAGCAGCTTCTAACTCTTCCTTGCTAGATGCTAATACCGCTATATCATCTGCAAATCTAAGCATATCAATTTTTTGTCCCTGCATATTAATTCCAAATGTCTTCCTGCATTTGACAGTATTCATGGCCTCTTCTATATACAAGTTAAAAATTAATGGGGATAAGGCACATCTCTGTCTCACGCCTTTCCTAATATTTACTTCTCTACTTTTTTGCTCTAATTCTATTACTGCTGTTTGTTCTTTGTATAAGCTATGTACTATTCGTCTATCCCTATAACTCATTCCAATCTTTTTGAGTATTTCGAACATTTTTTTCCATTTTACATTGTCAAATGCTTTTTCCAGATCTACAAACCTTATATATACGCTTTCCGCCTTCTCTATTGTTTTCTCCATTATCACTCTCACAGCTAAAATAGCCTCCAGTGTTCCCCTGTTTCGCCTAAACTCAAATTGATCTCCTCCCAGTATTTCTTCCGCTCGTTTTTCCATTCGTCTTTGTACAATTCTAGTTAATATTTTTGAAACGTGTGCTGTCAAGCTTATTGTTCAAAAATTTTCACATCTTTTTTTTTTGGTATAGTTACTATGATGTTACGCTTGAAATCTTCGGGTATCTCGCCTGTCTCATACATATAGTTTACAATTCGAGAAAGACGTTCTGTTACTGCTTGTCCAGCGGCTTTTACAGTTTCTGCTTGCACCTTATCTGTACCCGGTGCCTTACCATTTTTCACAGTCTTTAATGCTAATTCAAACTCATCTCTAAGTATAGTTATAGTATGGTTTTCGTATTTCCATCTTAGTTTGTACTTTGTTGCACTTTTCATCAATCCATTGTTCTCTAGCTTTCCTGCATTTGCGAATAATTTACCATCTTATGGCTTTGTATCTCTGTTTTCCTGTTTCGTCTTATCTATTTTTGTATTTTCGTCTTTCTTCTATTAAATTCAGGATATCCTTTGTTATCCATGGTTTCATATTTTATTTTTGTGAATACCCCAGAATATCTTTGGCCGCCATGTCTAAGCTGGATTTAATGTTATTCCATTCTGTTTCTACTTCCTTAGTATCAGAAATTTCCCCGATATCTTTCAGCAATTCATTTGGCTTTTTTCCAAATCTTTCGTGGATATCTTTATCTTTTAACTTCTCAAAGTCAAAGTGCTTTTTTCCGTTCCTCCTTTTCAGATGATTTTTAAATTTAAGTGCGGTCTTCATAATTACGATGTTGTGGTCAGTGTCTATATCTGCTTCCGGATAGCTTCTACAGTCCTTTACTTGATTTTTAAGCCGTTGTCTAAGAATAATATAATCAATTTAATATCTTCTTATATGTCCTGGCATCTTCCACGTGTATCGTCTTCTAGCATGATGTTGAAATAATGTATTTGTGATGGTTAAGTTGTTCTTGTCGCTAAATTCTACCAGCCTATTTCTCCTATCATTTCTCGTGCCTAAACCTAATAAACCTACTATCGCTTCTTCCCTATCCTCATCTACCACTGTATTAAAATCCCCTGTAATTATTAAATTTTCATGTCGTTTTACGTATCTTAGTATGTCTTCGATATCTTAGTAGATCACCTCTACCTCTTCTTCACTGTAGCTAGAGGTGGGCATGTATACTTGTATTATTACTGTATTTACTGGTTTATATTCAAATCTAACCATGAGTATTCTTTCGTTCTTT
Organism: Platerodrilus igneus; assembly: GCA_036346225.1. Taxonomy (NCBI): domain Eukaryota; kingdom Metazoa; phylum Arthropoda; class Insecta; order Coleoptera; family Lycidae; genus Platerodrilus; species Platerodrilus igneus. The sequence continues at coordinate 6,430,753 of JARFIW010000999.1, read as the reverse complement.
TGTAGGTAGTTTTCTACACGTCGACCTATCTTTTTTCGCATAACTATCCCCACACCCGAATTTCCTTTTTCTGATCCTGTATAAATTACCCTAAAGTCTCCACTCTAAAAACCCCCCGCCTCTGACCAGCGGACTTCGCTAATTCCTATTATATCCAGTGCTAACCTATCCATTTCGAGTTTGGGGTTCTCTAGCTTACCTACTTGTTTCATACTTCTGACATTCCACACTTCAACTCGCAGAATGTTCACGGATTTTTTTCTATTCTTTCGGATCACATCCCCCGAAGTAGTCCCCTTCCGGAGATCCGAATGGGGGACTATTTTACCTCCGGAATTTTTTACCCCAGAGGATGCCATCATGTTTAACAATTTCTGTATGCAGTGTACTTGGGAGGTAATGTGGTGGTTTCCCGTTGCCTTCCACATTCAATGTAGTACCTCCGGGTGGAGCATTGGGGACGTGGCCGCAAGTATAGCGGTCCTAATTCAAATTATAATGCCTTCCACATTGCAGTAGTGTGTCCTAGAATGTCATACCGACCTCTATGGTCTCTGCCAATCTAAGTACCGAAAGAGCTGCTGCCCTCTTTGGGGGCCTGTCTTAGTTTGGTTCTTCACTAAAGATCCCCACTAATTTGGTTAAACCTATAGTTCGGCTCTTTAGCTCATTGAAACGTGCAAGCCATTGTACCTGTTCTAGTATTTTAGAACATCGTCAAGGTGCAGGTCCGTTCAGAATGGATAAACTGTACTACATATATTTAATTCTGTTTATGTTTAATATAGTTTTTTAAAGCGACACATTTGCACAACAATTGCGCGTTTTATTGCGGACAGCTTACTAAGTTGGGATCCAACACATCTGTAGTTATTAATGGGTTTACCTTTATAACATTTAAAATATCCCAAAATCGTAAATAAGTTAAGTAGATAACCAAAATATTGATAAGTAGTTGTTTTGTTGAATTATCAGCAAATGTTAAGGTGATTAATTTAAATAAATTTACATAAATTTAAATAAATTGCACAGTTAGTTTATAATTACTCAAATTTAGCCCCAGCAAAATGGTGCTTAAGATCCAAAGTTACATCAGTGGATTACTCATTGTTAAAACTTTATACAGTTGGAGGTCAGCGATTGACAGTATAGATGGCCTTATCGTATATTGTTGTTGTGCTACACATATGGCGGAGCGATAAAGCCTTTTCGCTTCACCAACATGACACTCTCTCGTATCGTTTCACCGACTCAACACCTAATAACTATAACCGCGAGTGCATAAGTGCTGCTGCCCTACCAAGTGCGTCGACCGGTAAACAACACCTATCTTCGCGGGAGTAAATTGGTGAACAACTTTGCAAGGTAAGCAAAACATTAATTACGGTTTGACCCATGTTACTGTTTTTCGCGCCTTACCTCCAATTACATACAATTACAGTCCATTTGCTAAGCTTTGCGCTTTGGGAAACGTTCTGGAGCTGTCCCGATTTTTTATACACTCCAACGTGTACCACACAAAAAGTGGTCCTTCTGAGCCTCATATCAAAAAGTGGCCCTTCTGAGCCTCATACCACAAAAAGTGGTCCTACTGAACAAATAAGCTTTGAATTATAGTCAAAATTAATATAATTCATTAGCGGGATAATTAAAATTTAAATTATTACATTAAATCATTTTCAAAACTATTTTCTAAAAGTGGGTTTGAATATTAAAACGCATGATTTCTATTAAAGATTTCAAACTTCAATTATTATCAACAAAACGAGTACTTTGTATTTAGCATCACAGGTGTTCAAAAACTTGTTTCAATTTATTTAAAGTTTGTAGTTCATTAACATCTTGTTACTACGCTTATCAATCAGCTGTGTAGATAACAAAATAAGTCAAAGGACTTTAACGAAACTGTTTGTTTACATTTTTGTTTGTAAATATTACGTACCTAATGCACTTTATTTCTTAGAGTTCTGAATTCACTTATATTAGTTTAAGTCCGTACCAACATTAACATTGCTTCTCCACGAGTACTGTGTTTACCTTTAAGGCTTTGCAACTGCGTTACATTTTCTATTAGTTATTTGTGTTTTCAATTTGTTACGAGTATACCTGGTACAATATGGAACCAGAACGTGAAGTTATTGTTGAATTTAAACGATTAACAAATCGCAAAGAAAGGTACTGGCGACGTTTGCAAGATTGTTACGATTTAATTTCTACGTTACCAACTAATCTTGATCAATTTAAAGCTCGTGTTAGTCAGCTAGATGACGTAAGAACAAAATTTTTAGATATCTTAGATGAATTATCGTCACTCTCTGACGTTTATAAAACCAAGGGATACCGTTAATTTAGAATCTACGTTCAATACTATGTACTATGATATTTTACCTAATGCGGCGCGCTATGTCGCTCCAAACACAACGTCCAATGTAAATACTATTGATATTTCTGAAAATACCAGATCTAATGTTCATTTACCAGAAATAAAAATAGATATATTTCGAGGTGACCCCGAGAAATTCGGTGCGTTTAAATCTCTATATGACAACATTATTCACAACAATAACGCACTTAATGATTGCGAAAAATTCACATATTTGCTTTCTTATTTGGATGCGACGGCATTAAAGCTAGCACAATCTGTTCGATTTGCTCCAGAAAATTATATGGTTGTTTATAATCTCTTAGTTCAACGCTACACTAATAAACGACTAATTGCTAATCATTATTTATCCAAAATATTTTCACTAACTCAACTAAAGACGGATTCCCCAAAAGTTCTTAGTGATTTATGTGAAACCCTGCAAGCCAACGTCACAGCTCTTATCGACATGCAGCTACCTGAGTTGGCCGATTACATATTTTTATTTTTTTCCCTCGGTTTATTAGACCCGAAGTCGAGACAAGAATTCGAAAAGGAACATTTAAATCAAACATTTCCGAAATTTAACGATTTTATAAAATATTTACGCAACAAATGTTCTATCTTAGCACTGGTGAGCGGTAACAATAATACACCACCATCAAAAAATGTGTCTAGTCCACCACAAAGGGCCAACCCTCAACCATATTATACAAATTCTGTAAACAATAAGCGTGTAACAATGTCCGCACAGGAAGTTACTTCACGACAATTTAATGCAAAGCAGGCCGTTTCTAAGCCGTGTCCTGCCTGCGACGATCAGTTCCACAAATTTTACAGATGTCCAAAATTATTTTCTTCATCAACTCTAGCATGGCAATACATGGTAAAGCAATATCATAGATGTTTTGCGTGTTTATCACCACATCCCTTTCGACTTGTAAGTCAAAATATCAGTGCAAACGGTGCGGTAGTAAAATGCACCATACGCTACTGTGTATCGAGGCACCAATTTCATGCAGTACTCCGACTCCGCCACAAAGCGCGGTAGGGCACTCTTCAGGTGCCGCTAATTCGGCTGAACATTTTCCTGCTCCAGTCTCTCTTGTTTATCCTGTGCAAATGAACAGGGAACCGTTGCGCTTTTAGCCACGGCGCAGGTACGAATTTTAGCCTGTGACGGTAGTTGGCATCGCTGTCGCTTGGTTTTAGATCAAGGGTCGCATTCTAATTTTATCACATTATCTTTAGCTAACAAGTTAGGTCTTAAACGCAAGAAATGTCCTTTTGAAATACGTGGAGTAGGCCAATCTCCGCTAGAAAAGGTTAATGGAATTGCTACCTGTAACGTTACATCAATATATGATCAAAACGTTTTTTTAAATTTACAGGCTGTTGTTTTATCTCGTATTACCGCAGATCTTCCGATAGCAAATTTATCTAAGCATTTAATAGACAAATTTTCGTCCCTACAATTGGCGAATCCTGAATTTCACAAATCCGCTCCGGTCGATATGCTGTTAGGTGTTCAAGCTGTCTTAGATGCCACACCCAACGATTCGTTGCGTATAACAGGCAAGCCATCGGCGCTTCTTACCTCGTTTGGTTGGGTTATTATGGGTGATGTACCAGCTTTAAGTCAACCGTATTCAGGGGTTGCGTTGTACACTAGCATATCGGAAGAACCGTCCCTTAGCGACACCATTCGTGCCTTCTGGGAAGCTGAAGAAATACCATTTACGCCACCAATGTCGCCTGAAAACGTGGCTTGTGAAAATTATTTCAAGTCCACTACTATACGAAACGAGTTAGGCCAGTATGTGGTTCGACTACCGTTCATAGAAAACACCACCCGAACATTAGGTTCAACACGAGAACTAGCTACCAATCGCTTTCTAAAACTAGAAGCTCGATTTGCACGCGACAAAAACTTTTATAAATTATATTCAGAAAATATTGCTAATTATATATCGCAGGGACAACTCACTCCCGCTGTGAAACAGTCCTTATATATCATGACTCGCCACGGCGTGGTTAAAAATAAGCCCTCTAGTACTCAAGTTCGAGTCGTGTTTAGTCCTGCTGATAGGGATATTAATGGTACAAGTCTCAATGATATTCTTTTACCGGGCCCCAAATTACAATCTGATATTGGTCTTGTAATAACAAGATTTCGAATACCTCAAGTCGCACTCACTTGCGATATTCGACAAATGTTTAGATCTATAGTTGTTCACCCAGAAGATAGAAAATTTTTACATATTTTTTGGAGGTTTCACCCTTGTGAACCTTTAACGGAATATGAACATACCCGCGTTATTTTTGGCGCTACTTGTAGCCCTTTCCTTGCCCTTCGTGTTCTACAGCAGTTGGTAGAAGACGAGGGTCACTCGTACCCCCGGGCTTCCCGAGCCCTTAGATCATCAACTTACATTGATGATATTTTGACTGGGTCCGATTCTGTAGAAGAAACTCTCCTTCTAAAAAATGAATTGATCAATTTACTAAAACTAGGTAACTTCGACTTAGGAAAATGGGGAAGTTCACACACTTCAGTTATTGATAAGTCGGAGACGGACGTTCTAAATCTACCGAACTCTAATCTCACTTTGACAACACGTGATGTTCTGGGTCTCTGTTGGGATATGGGTTCCGATACATTTAGATGTAAAGTTCCAAATATTGCAGACATCCCTACTAAGCGAGGAATTTTGTCACGCATAGCACGCATATTCGATATTAATGGTTATTTAAGTCCATTTACGGTTCTTCTCAAATGCTTTATGCAACGCCTATGGCTACAAAAGGTGGATTGGGATGAACAATTGCCCGCAGAAATTCTTCACGAATGGCAGCAAATTCAAATTGAACTGCCACTTCTCGAATACATAACAATACCACGGTCTATTTGGAAAATCGGCAACAGTCAAGCCCGTTTAATCGGATTCTCCGACGCCAGTTCCGTAGCGATGGCCGCTGTTGTGTATCTGCGATTAGAAGTTGATGAAAAAATATATGTACATTTGATAGCTTCCAAAACCCGTGTAGCCCCTTTGAAAACGTGGACCATTCCTCGTCTTGAATTAGGAGCGGCATGTCTTTTGGCAAAACTAATGAAACATACAGCATTAGCATTTGACACCATCAATTTACTAGATCCAATATGCTTTAGTGACTCTACAAACACACTGACGTGGATTTGTACGCCACCTTATCAGTTAAAATCATTTTCTGCGAACCGAGTGGTGCAAATTCATGAAAATCAACCCACAGCCATATGGAGATACGTTCCCAGTTCTGCGAATGCTTCCGAACTACTAAATTGTACACTCTGGTGGCAGGGTCCTGATTTTTTATACCGCGATTACTGTGATTGGCCAAGTGATAAATACACACACAATATTGCAGACGGTTTTAAAGCCGTACAATACACTCTCGTCTCAACTGCTGATGTGAAACAATACTTGGTAGTACTACAAAGGTCCTCGAACTTGCTAAAAGTTCAACGAATTTTTGTGTACGTTAAAAGGTTCACGTTTAACTGCCTTGCACGCAAACGTAATCTTGCAAGGACTACTGGTCCGTTAAATGCCTCTGAGTATCGTAGCGCTCTCACATTTGCCATTAGAATTACTCAGTACGAGCATATCTACGACGATATCGTCTTACTAGAAAAGGGGCAACCTAGCACAAAAATGTACCGTCCGTTGTCACCTTTTCTCTCTCCTACGAGATTAGTCATGGTGGGTGGCCGTTTGCGCCATTCCAGCCTTTCCATAACTAGCAAACATCCCTACCTTATCCCAAAAAATAGCAGGTTAGCTGTATTAATATGTGATTACTATCACATATATTCAGGTCATGGGGGTCCGCGGCTAACTCAATCATTAGTTACCCGTACATTTTGGATTCCTTGTATCCGTCAATTAATTCGAAGTAGAATTTTGCGCTGCCTGACTTGCTATCGCTTCCAAGGGGAGTCTATTCAGCCTCCTATGGCAGATCTTCCGCTTTATCGCCTCGAACCCGGAAGATGCTTTACGCATACCGGTTTGGATTTTGCCGGTCCTTTTACAATCAAGATATCATCGTTGCGATCGACAAAATTTCAAAAGGCATATATTGCCCTCTTTATTTGTATGGTGTCACGTGCCATTCATATGGAGGTTGTCACAGCTTTAACAACGGAAGCCTGTCTTGCTGCATTAGATAAATTTATAGCCAGACGCGGGTTACCGACGAACATATACTCCGATCAGGGCCGAAATTTTCGTGGGGCGGCTAGAGAAATGTTAGAAATATATAAACATTTTGATCAAGCTAACCCCGTCATTGAGCACTACTTATCCTCTAGGGGTATACATTGGTGTTTCAACCCTCCCTAAGCACCCCATTTTGGAGGGCTTTGGGAAGCCGGCGTCAAGAGTGCTAAATTTCACTTGAAACGAATAGTGGGTAGAACGACACTTTCTCTGGAGGAATTTAGCACAGTTGTGACCCGCATAGAAGGAATCTTAAATTCCCGTCCATTTTGCGCACTTACAACGCCACCTGACGAAGGCACGGATGCCTTGACTCCGGCGCCATTTTCTAACTGGTGGACCTTTACTTACGCGGTGTGAAGTGGACCTACAAAATGTTGCTGCGAATCTGCTTAGTCGTTGGCAAATGTCCCAACAACTTGTACAGAGCTTTTGGAAGTGCTGGTCCATAGGGTACTTGCACAGCTTACAGCAAAGGCATAAGTGGAACACCCCTTCCAAAACCATAGAAGAAGGGGATCTAGTACTTTTTTTTACTCCCGATTCACCCCCGGCGTATTGGCCTTTGGCGAGAGTAGCGAAGCTTTTACCGGGTAAAGATGGCGTAACAAGAGTTGTAAAGCTAAAAACACCCACAGGCGAAGCAGTCCGCCCAATTAACAAGGTGGTACCACTTCCTCCACCATAAGTAATTCAGCATTCTAACATGCAATTTTTATTTTTTTTCTTCTTTCTCTACAAATTATGTTTTATTTTATATTTTAATGCAGGAAGCAAAATGCAGAGTACTCGAATAATTTATACATACTTAAACATTTTTTTAAAATTTCTATTTTCATTTTTTTCTCCCATTCATTTCACGGTATACAACAAAATTTACCATTTTGGGTGGGGGGTATGTTGAAACTTCATACAGTTGGAGGTCAGCGATTGACAGTATAGATGGCCTTATCGTATATTGTTGTTGTGCTACACATATGGCGGAGCGATAAAGCCTTTTCGCTTCACCAACAAGACACTCTCTCGTATCGTTTCACCGACTCAACACCTAATAACTATAACCGCGAGTGCATAAGTGCTGCTGCCCGACCAAGTGCGTCGACCGGTAAACAACACCTATCTTCGCGGGAGTAAATTGGTGAACAAAATTGCAAGGTAAGCAAAACATTAATTACGGTTTGACCCATGTTACTGTTTTTCGCGCCTTACCTCCAATTGCATACAATTACAGTCCATTTGCTAAGCTTTACGCTTTGGGAAACGTTCTGGAGCTGTCCCGATTTTTATACACTCCAACGTGTACCACACACTCATCAATTGAGGATTCTGCTAGTATGACTTTGAAAATTAATTACACACTTGAATCACTGCAATAGTTAAAACTTGAGGAGCAATCAATACACTTGTACACTTCACTTCAATGATGTATGGTGCATCTAATACTTGACGACTAAGTAATAGCCTTCTGGTTAATCAGATTACCAGGATCTGTGGAAGGCGTTAGTGAATCTCAAGATTCAGATAATCGAATTTGAAGGCAAGAAGTTGGCCTTACCCAAGATAAGTTATGAGTTCGAAGGGTTTGAGTGGAGGGTCGTACGAAATATGCTGGAGATACTACTTCAGAAAATTGTCGACTAGATTTTGGTGTGTGGTTCCAATTCAAATGGGTACTGCGCCCGCTATGAAAAATGTTGATTGCTACTTTATCGACGCGGAAACGGCAGAAATTACCTTGACTGTCCTCACCGCAACAGGGACTTTCAACGTTCAGGTCACCTACTGTTCTGAGACAAAACAGATTCAAGAAGGACAGTGTAGCGCCGATTGATCTGCTTTTGACCAGAATAATTACATTGGAATGTAAACGAGGTGTTTGTACACAAAGGATGATTGATAAGTCCCGGTGGCATCTCATCTTTAAGATAGTTTTCATTAAGAGGTACAATAGTTTGCATTTAAGAGTTACGTAGATTACAATAGATGTTATTTGAATAGTTTCTGATACGTTTTAGAATACTCTAGAAGTTTGAATATGTATATAAATTACTGTCTTGGATGTTGGAATTCAGTTCTGATTGAAGCTTTGATTACAATATGTTATAGTTTAAAGTGTTCAAAGATGTGATATAAATGACTGTTGATATAAATTACTGTAGTGATTGTATAAATTAATAACTAGTGTTTGGATTGATAGTTATAGTACTTCGTTAGTAAGTAATTTAGAAGGTAGCATCGTAGTGTTAAGAAGATAATACTTGTCTTGTTGGCGACTATCTGAAAGTAAGCTATTAAGTGAAATTTTAGAAGTCATATTGTAACTGCGAGTGTTGAGAAAGTTGGTATAATCAGTTTAAAATAAAGAACTGTTGTCTGTGCAAATAGAGTTATCGCTACGATATAGTTGCATCCTGTCTTTCCGCATTTTCATCAACGTTTTATAAATTTGCAACACTCACAAAGTCGAAAAAATTACTTATTACGGAAGTATATAAACTTGAAACGTAGTAATTGATTTAAATTAAGACACCATTTTGTATTAAAATATTTAGAAATGTATGAACTTCCTTTTTTTGATAAAAGATAGCAAACATTATTAAGTGTGGACATTTTTAAAAGTGGTTTCGTCTTACGGGAAATAACCTTACTTCCTCCAAACTGAAGCAAGATTGCAGTCGGCGTCTTTAAGACGATTCATTTCCTCTACGAAATGGGATTTTAGACAAAAAAACCACAACGTAATTTCATATATAGGTATTCAATTATAAGCGTCGCACACGATCCATGTGAATACACTTCCCTTTTAAAGTAATGTTAAATTTAAGAAACTTTCGTGCATTAATGAATTTTTGTGCGCTGGTTTCTAAGTCCTTTGGTTCAATGCAGTTATATATCCTTAGCTATTAAAAATATTGGGCAATTAATTCAGTAACGCTTCACTGATAAATCTATGCGTATAAAATTAGGTTATGTTCCTTTTTCAATTGAAAGTACTCTTCCGTTCTCTACCGCTGAAAATTATCGTCTCCTACTTATCAATCAGTTACTAAATGTTCTGTTACCATGTTGTGATTTCGGAACGTATATCTTGTATCGGAATCTATGACGTCGAGTCAATTAATGGCAAAACGTATTCAAGTTTAGTGCGATTTATTCTAAAGAATTAAATCTAAAAGATTTGTACAAAATGTTACCACAAATTCCTGAGACTAAAATATGAGGATCTAGCCCAATTTCCTTTAGTTTCAAAAATACAGGGTGTCAAAGTTATAATTTTTTAAGCTATTTTTTAGATATGTATTTTAAAAAAGCAGGATTTATATGGAATTTGGTATCTAAGGGTTTTAAGATAAGAAATTCAAATTTGATAATAGTTTTAATGTACCTCAGAGGGCACCAGCAGCCCTTTTGCCTACATTTAAAGCCCCATGACTCTTTCCTGCTTCGGTATGTCAAATTTATAGTTCAAAATTCTTATTCCCAGACATTTTTCTCCAAAAAAGGTATACCTTGTAGATGTCGCTTCGAGCAGCTGTTTCTGAGATAATCGAATTTAAATGGTTTATTGCATTGGACCGTCCCCTTTTCCAATGAAATTAAAAGGAAGGTGTAATACAAAATATAAAGTAAATATACTTTGGCGAAGCTAGCATCGGCCTTTAAGGACTGCGTAGTTAGCAAAAGTTGGATCTCAGGGTGAAGAAGAAGAGATGTTATGTACCAAAATTGGCAATGTACATTTTTAGATTTAGATTTAATTTGTAAATAAATTCCCGCGTATATTTTTAAATGGAAATGTTGACTTTCGTTGTCTCTGACAGTCGCGTCTGCGTAAAAGGATGCGGAGTGCGCGCGTGGTGCTAAAAGATGCCATTAAGTTACGAGTCCTTGACAAAGCAACAACTATTTTCGGTAGTGGTGCGTCTTTTCTTTTCACAAATATGTAGGTTCCTGTATCTTGCCTTGTCGTTCCTTTACCTGGTGTGTAACATACTGTTTTAATACGCTCTAATAGTTCTAGTATTCCTAAAAATAGTTAGTTTCTAGTTTAATTTTAGCATGCTAATTATTAGAATTGTAGCGGCTGCAGGATCACCCAAGTAGCTTCCCAGCGAAGTTCCCAGAAAGATCTAATCCAAGAGTTAATCAATTTTTCTAAAGGCACTTACTTTAAGGGCACTAAACATGTCAGATTAGTTGATATCTATGATTAGATGTCAATCATGCTTTAGGATCCTATTTATGTCAGGGTGGTCTGAAGCAATTTTTCAATTAGCTGAGCACTCAACTAAAATCAATTCTGAGAGCTACGTGTGTGGTTATCTTAGACATTGGCAGTTTTAATTAATCTTAAAGATTTACGACCGGCGCATCCTAAGCCGAGTAAGAGCGCCAAGAAAGGGGTTATTTTTCAATTAACTTAAATGTATATAAGGATGCCAGCCGGTGGGAATCGGGGTTGTTTATTTCCAGACGCGTTAGAGTTTAAAGGGCTGTTTATTTGCCCGATTGTGTGAAGTATTTTATTTCTCTGAAGTCAGTGCGTGCCGTTATGTTTTAAGTTAATTATTTCTCTGAGTAAGTAATTAGTATATGTGTTATTACCATGAACTCAAGGCTGTGTTATGCAGCATAAGTCAGTTATTTGTTTAAAAACAGTAGTTGTCGACTTTCATAAAATATAACTCCGGGTGAATGCCCAGTTTAAGTAAATTGATCCGTTTGATTATTGCTTTGGAGACCGCATCGTTTTAGAAGGGTCTTCTTTTATATTGTGTTTCGACGGTGTCAGAGGCCGTTAATCACTAATCCACGAGACTACCTGAGAATGCAAAGCTCAGGTCCGAAGTCAAGTCACGGTACTATTTGACCCTTGAGAAGGTCGTATTTTTCATGGTGTAGATGACCCCGTGGTTAAAAAAGGGTCGTCGCACTACGCAAGTTAGTTAGACTAGGGTATTATTAATAAATTTTTGTTATTGGGGTGTGTACACCTAGAACTGTAACTATTCAAAAATATGTTTGTTAGTTAAGTTTAGTTAAGTTGTGTTTGTGCTAGCCGGAGACTATAAGTGACTTATTTTCTGTTCTGCCATTTTGGTTCATCGCCCACGAACAAAGTGCGACGAGAGCTATTACCGCGATTGGTCCATGGGCCGTTTAATTCCCATGGTGGCGCCCTATTGTACATAAGGTTATTTACTTTATATTTTGTTATGCATATGTAATTAGTTGAAGTTTTAGTTAGTAGTTCATTCAATAAAACAATCGAATTTTCGTCTCAGTGTGTTTGTTTAATGAACCCCCCATTTTCACCGACTGCTGCAGCTTGCGAGGCAACGTCCCGAAACGTGAGGGTACGATAGTGTTAGAGGTCCTGTTATTTATTATTTATTGTTAATTGGATACCCTCACGCGGTAGGTCAATATTTAAATCACAGGTGTTCCAACCAAATCTCTACGAGTGGAAAAGTGTTTTAAGACAGATGGAAGTTGAATTCAACATGGCCTGACGCAACCCAACTTCACAAAGCCGGGGACCCTGAAACGAATTCACGAGATGCCGCCATGTAAGTAGTTGGTTTTATTTAAATCGGCTTTGCAAATTGACTTAAAAAACGCTTGCTTCACTCGAAAACGTGGTCAGTACAAGTTACAATATGGCGCGGAAATTTGCCGCGTAAGGCTATAACAGTTGCGCAATAGTATAACAATTGCCCGCAATAGTATAGCAAGCGACCCGGCTATAACAATGGCGCCCTTACACGTGTTTGTTAAAAATTAAATTCGCTTTTAACCTTATTTTAACTTGGAAGATATTAGCTTGGAAAATGCTTATATTTTTTTAAGAAAAGTAGTTTGTTCACTCAAAATCGATAACTAAATGTTTTATTTTTAGTAACTTTAAAAAAAAGTAATTTGGTAACACTAAATCTAGTTACTTTTTATCTTATGTCGTGGTGACATTTAAGGGAGCTTGAAATGTCAATCTAACTTATTGAGATTGTCATTCTGAATAGTGTTTGTTTACTTTTTATTTGACCATGTTATTTTAAACCTAGTTAATTTAGATTTTTTCTTTACAAAAACAGTGTATTTATAATTGAATTGTGTTGAATATTTACCTAACCTAATTTGGATTAAATTAAAATGTGTAACCTTTGCATATAAATAATTCATTCAAAAGTATTGTTATTTTACTAATTTAATTCCTTCATTTATTACCCCTTATCTTAAATAATTAAAAAAAACCCACATTAAGTTTGATTAAATACTTGTCTTGACGTGCTTCACTTCACTTAAAAACCAATATCGTGTATTTCCCTTAATCTTATCTTAGTATATCTACTTGCTAAAATACAGTACTACGATGAATCCGGCACATTTTAAGTCTATTCAAACGATTTTCAAACTCCAATCACGCAATATCCAACCTGCATCGAATCAAAACGACAGGCGATTGCAACTAAAAGCCGTATTGGCGCAGGAAGCCAACGGACAATTACTTTCTCGTACACTAACTTCCGATTTATCACAAAATTTCTTTGAGATTAAACAATCTCTAGACGATATTAACGATATAGTTCATAAAACCAATCCAGGACCAACAAATTTAGAGCTAAAACGTATTAGATCTCGTATAATACATTTAAAACAACGTTTAGATTTATTATCATTACTTAAAAATGAACAGGCTAATGAAACGAAGCAAACTTTCTTATCTGACGTCTTAATTGAAGGAACCGTTCTCGAAAAACTTAACTTAAATTCAGATGTAAATTTGTCTAATGTTTTTCCTAATATGAACGTTTCGCAACCGAGTAACCTATCTCTGAAATCTATACTTGTGTATAAATGGGGTATTTCCTTTTCGGGCGTTGACTCCCAAATTTCTTTAATGTCATTCCTAGACAAAGTAAATGATTTTAAAATTTCTCGTAACTGTACGGATCAAAATTTATTTGTCTAGCGGGTGAATTATTTTCTGGCTCTGCTTTGATTTGGTATAGAAATATACGAAACCAGATTTCTACCTGGGAAGAATTGATTACTAGCTTAAAACGCGATTTCTTACCTCATGGCTATATAACTGATCTCTGGAATGAAATAAAAAATCGTATTCAGGACCTAACGAAAACGTAATCTCCTTTATTACCTCAATGGAAGCTTTATATAGCAGATTAAATAAAAAACCATCTGAAATTGAAATAATTGACCAACTTCTAAGAAATTTAAATCCGTATTTCTCTGAACGTTTGGCTTTACAACATATCTCTTCTTTACCTCAATTTAAAGATTTATGCCGCTCTCTTCAAGAAGTGAAGTTACGTGTAGATAAGTACCGCCCTCCACCAACAAAACAATCCGGCCTATTAGAACCTGACTTAGCATGTCAGTCAGAACCCTCTCGTAAAGTATCTACTATTAATCCTCCTGTTTCTCCAGCGACAAACTGTTACCTGCTGGAATTGTAAGAAAAGCGGATATACTTATAATGTTTGCACATACCCAAAAAACCTCTTCTGTTATGCAACCAACCCTAACTTATCGGAAAACTTTGTCAGAGATATTCGTACTTAGGATGTGACTATTTCAAGGAACCAAAATCGTCCTCAACAAGAACAATTCAATACATCCAGACGTCAATAGAATTAAAGCATAAAATTAACATACTTAGTAATAATAACACTACCGCTACCTTAAATTCAAAGAACAACTCACCTCTCCTTTCTGAAATATGTCGTTAGACTCCGGCCGAATGGTCGAAACAACTTGTTAAAAACCCCCCGTTAATCGCCCTCATTTACCTATCTCTATTGGTTCTCTAAATGTAATCGCTTTATTGGACACGGGTTCGTCATGTTCTCTTATAAATAACGAAGGCTTACAAGAATTATCTCAACAAAACATTAAATTTTTAAAGCGTGAAGCACATTGAAACATGACTAGGTCTCGGCAAAATGGCATGTTACAACACACAACACGTTTATATAGCAACGACTAAACAATGTTAAGTATTGTCATCAATTGCAAAAGAGTATTGTCAAACGGCTCCGTCTAACATATTTTTATCGTAATTTTAAAAGTTACCATTATATGCTTGAATTTTTCGTTATGGCCATACCCTACACTAAGGCAGAAATGCCCGATATGATATTAGTGTATGGTTATTGCCAAGAATATGGTTGACAGTTGGTACGAATCCAAGAAAGATTTCCAAATAGACGCATACCCAATCACTAAACATTTGAAGTTGTTAAAAGGCGTCTTCAAACAACCGATAATTTTGTCCCTAAAATAACTGAAAACAAACGAAAACAATCGAGAACAAGAACAACAGAGAACAACCGATAGCAACTGAAAGCAACCGAAAACAATCCAAAACAACCAAAAATAACCAAAAACAACCGAAAACAACTCAGAACAATCGAAAACAACCGAGAGCAACCGAAAACAATTGAGAACAACAGAAAACACCGAGAATAAACGAGAACAACTGAAAACTATCAAAAGCACCCGAAAACAACCAAAAATAACGGAAAGCAATCCAAAGCAAAGAAAACAATTGAAAACTACTGAGAACTACGTAAAACAACCGTAAACAACTAAGAATAATTGGAAACAACCGAAAACAATTGCGAATATCCGAAAACAAGCGAGTATAAACGAGACCAACTGAGAACAACCGAAAACAACAGAAAGTAATCGAAAGCAACCGAAAATAAATGAGAAAAACAGAAAACCGCCTAAACTAACTGAAAACAAAGGAGAACAATCAAGAAGAACAAAGAACAAGCGATAGCAATTGAAAGCAAACGAAAACAACCCAAAAAAAAAACGAAAATAACCAAAAACCACCAAAAGCAACTCAGAACAATCAAAAACAACCGTGAGCAACCGAGAACAACCGAGAATAAGTGAGAACAACCGAAAACCATCAAAAGCACCCGAAAACAACCGAAAGCCATTCAAATCAACCGAAAACAATTGGGAACAACCGAAAACAACTGAGAACAATTGGAAACAACCGAAAACAATTGAAAGCAACCGAAAATAATTGAGAATATCAGAGAACAACCGAGTATAAACCAGAACAACCGAAAACAACCAAAAACAACCGAAAATAACCAAAAACTACTGAGAACAATCAAAAACAACTTGAAACAACTGAGAACAATCGAAAACAATTGACAATAACCGAGAACACCCAGAATAACTTATAATAAACGAGAACAACCGAAAGCAACTCAAAAGCAATCGAAAACAAGCGCAAGAATCTAAAGCATCCGAAAACATTTGAGAATAATCGAGAACCACCTAAAACAAACGTAAACAATTGAAAACAACTTAGAACCATAGGAAACAACCAAAAGCGACCGAGAGCAACTGAAAATAATTGAGAACATTGGAGAACAACCGAGTATAAACGAGAACAACTGAAAACAATCATAAACAACGAAAAACAACCGAGAGCAATTGAAAGCAACCGAAAACAATTGAGAACAACAGAAGCCACTTAAAAACAACCGAAAACAAACGAGAACAATCGCGAATAATTGAAAACAACAGAGAACTACTGATAGCAATCGAAAGCAACTGAAAACAATCCAAAAGAACCAAAACAACCAAAATTAACCAAAAACAACCGAAAACAACCAAAAACAACTGAGAACAATCGAGAAACCCTAAGAACAACTGAAAATAATCGAAAAAATTCGATAACTTTTGAGAAAACGCGCGTACATGGGAGAAAAACTGTGAACAGATGAAATAAAACCAAAATCAAATTAAAACTTTAATAAGAGCTCAAAGCGTTGTAATTGTCTTTTCAATGAAAATAACGAATAATTAACATATTGCGAACCACTCTAAAGCGTCTAGAAAATATGGTTGGATAGTCTTGCGGATATTCTGTTGGTTGTTAAAAAATGCAATGTAAAATAAAAAAAGGTTTAACAGGGCATCGAAACCGGGACGGTGCCGATGCTGAACTTAACCCTTAATGCTGCGACACCGCGGCTAACGTTTTTCGAAATGTCGTTTGTTATACATTCGAATTTGCACACGTCACATCAGAAATATAGCTTTTTGTGGATTATTTACGTTCGATTGTAATTGTTCGGCTGAATCAATACTTTTACGTCAAATTCATTTTCCAATGTAATGTCAAATCCCGATAAAACAAATTCAGTACTAAATTACCCTCTACCAAAAACAAACAAAGAAATTAAAGGATTTTTAGGACTTAGTGGTTACTACCGCAAATTCATCAAAGGTTACACTCAAATAACCAAGCCAGTAGGGTATTTAGTGACGTTCTGGAACCACATTTCCACCAGAATCCCACATTTCCACACACATTTACATGTAAATTCCCATAAGGCGGAAATGAGGAGAATCCCTCATTTCCACACTCATCTGGACCAAATAGTTTTCTTCGAGTAGCCATTGAATCTTTCGAGATAAACCATTCCTGTTTGGTATCAATTAATATTAGATTTTTCTCAGCTACCCGAATCTCTAGAAATTTTTTAGATTGCATCATCAACCAGGGAGCTACCCTCATTTTAAGATTTTCTGCAGGCAGCGAATTTTAACCGTTTTTATAAATTTTTTAACCATGGGACGCATTTTGTTAGTCTAAATTTTACGCAGAATTCGAATATGCAAACAGATTTAAAATCCGAGCACCCCCTGCAAAGTTACACTTTAAAGCTCTCAAACCTCTAAATTTTGCTCTTTGCTCTATAAGCAAAACTAACAAATAATTTTCTTCGTCTAACTAATGCATCTTTCGAGATAAACCTATCTTGTTTAGTATCAATTAATATTAGATTTTTCTCAGCTACCCAAATCTCTAGAAATTTTTCAGATAGCATCACACCCAAGGGAGCTACCTCAATTTAAAGATTTTTTGCCGATAGCGATTTTATGATCGTCCTAATAAATTTTTTAACCATGTGAAACATCTTGTTAGTCTAGAATTTTACGCAGAATCTGAATCTGTAAACTGATTTAAAATCGGACCATCCCTTACAAAGTAACACTTTTAAAGGCTCCGAGCCTTTAATTTTTTGTACATTTATGACATATGCTTTAGCCAACCATTTCCCTAGAAATCTACAACCGCAAGGATTTTAGAAATGAGTTCTTTATAAGCCATAAGTGCGTAATATTTAAAACCATTTTTTCAAAGAGTAATATGCTGTTTTCAGAATATCGCAAAAACCCATGACTTTTAAAATTTTTCTGGTTTTAACATTGTTAATTACTACGTCACAAAATATGCTCAATGCTAAATAGTTAGAAAATACATTCATTTTACAAACTAATTGCTTTACAATTATGTGACGTAAAGTGAAAGCTATGTAAACCTTTCTTTTTTATTAATTAGCGGCTATATGTTTGAGAAATACAATAGACATGCTCAATGCCATCCATTAGAATCATCGCATCATTGCTGGAGGGTTTATTAATCATACAATGAGCGCTCTAGTTTGGCCTCGATTGGTAAAATACAAACTTCATCTAATAATATAAATTAATTAACAGATAATTACTTCAACTGTATATAACCCGACCCTAATTAATAAGAGCTTATTCCATCCGTACGTTTCTTTGGCGTGGAAAAGTACATCGATATTTTAAACAATCGTTTTTGAGCAGTGATTTTTTCCTCAAAATCTTTTTAAAAAAAAATTTAAGGTATGTCTGCATTTTTTATTAAAATAGAACTGAATTTATTTGCAAACACCAATTAATGTGTATTTTGCTATTGTTTCCGATTATATTTTTAAAACATTAATTTTTCCAAAGTAATGCGCTGTTTTACATATATATTTTTTTCAAATTTTAAAGATAGGCTTTTAGCTAGACGAATGTTAGGCGTATCTATCAACCCCAATTACAAAATGACTATTTCTTTTGGAATTGTAAAATATGGTGTTGCAGATTGTGTAAAATTTGTACTACCTGCTTTAATGTAGACTTGTGTAAGATTTTTATTTTATCTTGGCTATCTTCCTCCTCTACTATCTCCAAATAATTTACATGGAAGGTGGGCGAAGAACTTAAAAATTACGGAATCTTAAAACTAATATATACAATAGATTTACAGCATACCTCTTCCTCGGTTCGGACACTCCATCGTCGACACTGGTGTTCTTTATGCAATAGCTAGTCATACGGTTGTTAAACGCTGTGCTAACCATTTCTACACTATCTTTGCCAGTAGCGGTTCTTCCAGGTATAGGAAACACTGCAAGAGTTGTATTTAAAACGTTTGCAGGTACCATTTTAGTACAAAACAAAATCCGCTCTATAAGACTTTGGTTAAACTTGTAAGCGAACTAACTTATAAACTAAAAAGTTTACTCTTGCGTAGCTGCTTTATGCACCCTATAGAATGCAAACCGAAGGTTTCCGAAGATAGCCGAAGGAAGTTGAGGATTCAGTGGGGAACTAAATGACGTCATCTTTTACCAATCCTTGTTACTCGTCCAGTACATTTAGCACTATGCGAATGCAGTTAGTAGAGTCATCGGAAACGTCTTCCATGTTATACAGGTCGGCAATCGCATCGCGTACATATTAAAAATCCAAAAGGGTTATACCACACGTACACAAATTGGTTGCAAGCCGTGCAGTAGAAGATGCAGTGCTACTAAGGGGATACCAAACTTGTTGCCTACAGAATACTTACTAATAAAGTAATTTAATTTAAATAACTTCTACGTAATATTTTAGAAAATGGTAGGTTTGGATATTTTCTTTGGAAACAATCGAAGATTGCCGCAGACAATCGAAGGGTGCACAAACGCGGTCACTAAACCAATAAGCATTAATACCGAGTATCCTATGCTTTCGTAGGTATCTCATTTCCTACAACCAAATCTTCCGCATAGCGGTTGGTAGCACGTGATGATTTCTAGAACCGGCAAGTACTCGATATCGCCCAAATACAGAATTAAATGCTCGATGTCCGTCAACCCCCGATTCCCTCGTAAAAGGTAGAAAAAAACTCGGTCAATCATCCATCTAACTTATACTTCGACCCGCTACCTTTTGATAATTTCCAAACATTTTTCAAACGACAATGGGCTTCCACACTAACACCTAACGTATCTTTCCTACTAGTTGTTAAACAAAAACTACCGGCATCGCCATGTCCGTATACGGACGTAAGCAGATGTTTGTGGATGTGTACAAGAATATGTAACCATATAGATTAATCAGTCTAAGCTATTTTATTTAGTCCAAGGAAACTACTATTTTTCTAAACCACAATTACTAATCGTCTTTATAGGTTTAACATTTCTACCATTTCCCAATGACTGGTGCTACGTACATAGAAACTTTAATTTCTTATTGGAGAAAATTCTTATTCTCTCACACACTGCTGCGTAGTTGCATGTCCATCCCTTTTGGGAATATATGCTTGTTATAGGTTGTAACACCCTCGGTTTTACATAACTACACTTCGTGAGACCCCTTTAATCTTTTTAATCGCGTCTTTCTCGCTTACAATACAGTAGGACTTAGCCCTACTACCAACGAATTCTAATACTGGACCCCATTAAATTCGTCTTTAATTTTCCCTACAACTTTTTTGTCGACAAGTGTTATATTGTATTTATTATACGCTGGGTAGTCACTCTTTTAAGATAAATATATTTTTCTAGGTATCAACTAATAATAAATTTTTCTAGGGACCCCAAATCTGTAAATAGATTTTAAATAGGACCACCACATACAAAGTTATGCCTTTTAAAGACCCAAATCACTAATTTTTGCTCATCTTTATTTAACTCCATCTTTAGAACCTTTTTTAAATACGCAAGACATATGTCTTAGCCAACCATCTCCCGAGAAATCTAAAACCGCTGTGTTCCGCGAACACAACGTGGAGATTACACGTATACTCTGTCAACCAGGATAGAAGCAGGAAGGATTTGGAAGAAGGAAAGGTGAGAGAAGATCTTAAAAATTATGGAATCTTAAAACTAATATACACAATAGATTTACAAAATCTATACAAATATAAACAACTATCTTATATCTTTATGTCTCCATGCGTAGACTGTTGTACTATTAGAAATGATGTACCTTTTGTCATCTTCCCTCAATAAACTAATTTTATTAATAAGCTGCGTGTACAAATCGTATTTTTTACTCCAGATACATACGCAGGCAAGTACTCGATACCATCCAAATAAAGAATTGGATGCTTGGTGACTGTTAACATCCGCTTCCCCCGTGTACGCCCAGACACATCCCAGCTCATGCGCACCCCTGCGCATGCACACCCCTGCCCATGCGCACCCCTGCGCGTGCGCACCCTTGGCATGCGCACTGCCCATGCGCACCCCCTTTTATAAATAAAGAACAATGTAATACTATTCTAAAATGTTTATTCTGACATTATACATAACAAAATTTAAAAATATTTAATACCAAGCATGGAGTCATTTAAACTTAATTTTAATACAAAGTTATACACAGAAGACAGTCCTTTCTTTATGTTTGTTTGGAGTGGTTTTAATTTTATCTATTTTTATTCGCAGCTTAAAATTTAAATCGACACCCATGTCCTCTATCTCCTTTTCTAACCAATAGTTTGATACATAAAGACCGTCTAGTTTTTCGAATTGTAAAATGTTCTGAAGTTTGCTTCTATATTTAAAGTCTTTGATTCCACCGACAACCAGATCCATTCCTTCGTGTAATTCTTGCAGCTTCTGGCAATCTTTTAATTGCGGCTGTCCCACTATATTCTGCATACGTATCTTGTTAGCTTGATCGACTTCTGCTTGTCGGTATTGGAGGAAATCCTTACTCTCCCACACACTGTTGCGTAGTTGCATGTCCACCACTTTTGGGAATATATGGTTGTTATAGGTTGTAAGACCCTCGGTTTTAAATGATGCTAAAGGTTCTTTACTAGGCAAATATACAATGTTTAGCGGAACCCCTTTACGTGTGGTGTACGCCAAGGTTACGAAACCCGCATTCCTTAGTTCGTCTTTGTTATCTGCCATTTTGATAAATACGTTTTTAGAATAACCTTTTAAAAAGTATACGGATTTAGTACTATCCTTTTCCGCAAGAACGCCTACATAACTAAAAGAGTCTTTCCTACTAACCGCAAATGCATATAGCTTGTACAACCCGGATGTATCTAAGTCAGTCCATCGGCACATAAAATAATTTTTTAATTCTTCTTTATTTTCTCTAATAAGATGTTCTTTGTCTAACACATCTTTGTATTGTTCGCGTATTGTCGCAGTGTTTTCCATGTAGTCCAATTTTCGCCTTTTTGCATCCATTTCCAGTTGTCTTTTCCTTCCACTTACAGCGTATGGCATGCATAATGGGGCAATTTCTTTTAGCGTAAACGGATAGAGTTTACTACCAATATTTGCGCGTTGTTGTACAACCTCTGGGCGAATGTTAGGTGTATTTATCAATCCCAATTCCGAAATGACTATTTCTTTTGGAATTGTAGAATATGGTGTTGCAGATTGTGTAAAATATGTACTACCTGCTTTAATGTAGCACTTGTGTAAGATTTTTATTTTATCTTGGCTGTCTTCCTCCTCTACTATCTCCAAATAATTTACCGGTAAATAGTTAAAACTAAAAACCGAAAGCACATACTTTATCAATGTTTCCTTTTCTTTCGGTTTTTCTGACAACTTAATTTGCAAGCTCGTCAATTTCTTTGTATTGCCATTCCCCCAATACACGTACTGTAGCAGGTTATTATTCGCTAAACAGCAGCTATTTTGTAGCTTGTCCGATAGCTTACTCCACATTTTGGCAAGTGGTACCGAGTACATTGGCGCCTTTAGGAAGTATAACTTACTATCTTCCAATAAGGTTAAGCAGTCTTTTAAGGGATTATACACCCGCTCCGCTCTGACATAGCTTCCAATTGCACAATTGTATATTGTCGCTTCCAATCGCGTAATACCATGTTTTTTGGCCAAAGTAGACGCAAATGTTTCCCTTAAACGTACATCTAGACAACGTAAAAAATCTAGTATATGATTGCCAAGTTGTTTATTAACACCAGGACTTGTTATTTGACACACAAATTTGTTGTATATCTTAATTTTTGCATTGGTTGTTAGCCATGTTAAACAATCAATTCCCACAGTTTTATCGTTGTCAACTATAATATTACACTTAACATCTGCTAGTTCCACTTTGTACGGGACGCATATAGGATTTTGGAATTTTTTATTAATACATTCGAGGTCTTCTTTTCCGATAATTTCTTTTACTCTCTGGCCCATCTTGTTAGTGCTTTCTAGAGAAAACGGAAGCTTAACTTTAACACCATGCCTAGCGGAAACAAATCGGTTGAACTTTCTTTGTACATTGCTGTTAAATGCACCACAAATTTTTTTTTTAGGATAAACATCCTTTTGTTTGCAGATGTTTGCTCGGCGTCAGAAAGGTTGCAAATTTTAACCAACATTATATTGTCACAAAATGGTTCTGTAATTGGTGTGTGTAGTCCACCAGTCAGCATCTGCTCGCATTCGACATAACAAATATTACCAATATCTGTCACCAGATTATTGTTGCACATATTTTCAGCCAAACGCCACACTCCAAATCGCTCATTTGTTGGTTTCACTTTATTCCCAAGAAGTTGAGGAACGTTAATCGCCTTGGAGACGCTCATGTTTACGGTTCTAGCTACTGCCGAATACTAAATTGAATACGAAAAATTGTTCTCTTGTGTATCCTACAGAGTGGGGGCGCATATTGCCGAAGATAGCCGAATATGTCGGACACCACCATATCGCTTACTATCTCTTGATTAGGAACAGTTTTGCTATCCGATCTAGGTCGGATTAAATCCGACCTAGGTCGGACTGGGCAGGGATGCGCATCGACACATATCCGGATATATGTAGGATGTTAGGTTAGGGTGAAATTGCCCCATAGGGTGAAATTGCCCCATAGGGTGAAATTGCCTCCGATCTAGGTTGGATGTGGACTTGTCAGGAGTTAGGTTAGCTGGTGTTGTCCGGAGTTAGGTTAGCTTAGTTGGACTTGCGTGGACTTAGGTTAGATAAAAGGAAAAATTGATAGGTTAGTTCAGCGCCGTTTTTTAATGAGCTTTTTCATTAAAAACCCATTAGCAGTAATTGATTTTTAATGAGTTTTTTCATTAAAATCCCATTAGCACTAATTGTTTTTAATGAGTTTTCTCATTAAAAACCCATTAGCAGTAATTGCTTTTTAATGAGTTTTCTCATTAAAATCTATTAGCAGTAATTGTTTTTTTAATGAGTTTTCTCATTAAAAACTAAGTGTGGACCTAGGTTAGATAAAAGGAAAAATTGATAGGTTAGGTCAGCGCCGCGGCGCTATTAATTCCTTTTCTCAAACATATAGCCGCTAATTAATAAAAAAGAAAGGTTTACATAGGCTTCACTTTACGTCACATAATTGTAAAGCAATTAGTTTGTAAAATGAATGTATTTTCTAACTATTTAGCATTGAGCATATTTTGTGACGTAGTAATTAACAATGTTAAAACCAGAAAAATTTTAAAAGTCATGGGTTTTTGCGATATTCTGAAAACAGCATATTATTGTTTGAAAAAATGGTTTTAAATATTACGCACTTATGGCTTATAAAGAACTCATTTCTAAAATCCTTGCGGTTGTAGATTTCTATGGAAATGGTTGGCTAAAGCATATGTCATAAATGTACAAAAAATTAGAGGCTCGGAGCCTTTAAAAGTGTAACTTTGTAAAGAATGGTCCGATTTTAAATCAGTTTGCAGATTCGGTTCTGCGTAAAATTCTAGACTAACAAAATGTTTCACATGGTTAAAAAAATTTATTAGGACGATCATAAAATCGCTATCGGCTCCCTTGGGTGTGATGCTATCTGAAAAATTCCTAGAGATTTGGGTAGCTGAGAAAAATTTAATATTAATTGATACCAAGCAAGATAGGTTTATCTCGAAAGATGCATTGGTTAGACAAAGAAAAGTATTTGTTAGGTTTGCTTATAGAGCAAAGAGCAAAATTTAGAGGTTTGAGAGCTTTAAAGTGTAACTTTGTAAGAAGTAGTCCGATTTGAAATCCGTTTACAGATTCGAATTTTACGTAAAATTTAGACTAACAAGATGCGTCACATGGTTAAAAAATTTATAAGAACGGTTAAAAATCGCTGCCTGCAGAAAATCTTAAAATGAGGGTAGCTCCCTGGGGGATGATGCAATCTAAAAAATTTCTAGAGATTCGGGTAGCTGAGAAAAATCTAATATTAATTGATACCAAACAAGAATGGTTTATCTTGAAAGATTCAATGGCTAGTCGAAGAAAACTATTTGGTCCAGATGAGTGTGGAAAGGAGGGATTCTCCTCATTTCCGCCTTATGGGGATTTACATGTAAATGTGTGTGGAAATGTAGGATTTCTCCGCATTTCCACCTTATTGGAATTTACATGTAAATGTGTGTGGAAATGTGGGATTTCTCCTCATTTCCACCTTATGGGAATTTACATGTAAATGTGTGTGGAAATGTGGGATTCGGGTGAAAATGTGGTTCCAGAACGTCACTAAATACCCTACTTAAGCCCCTGACAACTTGTTAAAAAAAGGAAATAAAATTGAACACACCCCAGAATTCATTAAAGCCTTAGACAAAATTAAAAACATATTAACGAATCACTCTGTATTAGAATACCCAGACTTTTCGAAGCCATTCATAATAACGACAGACGCATCAAATGTAGCATTCGGCGCAGTATTAAGCCAAGGAAAAGTAGGTAGCGATAAACCAATTAGCTACGCATCCAGAACCCTAAATGAAACCGAACAGAAATATAGCACCATAGAAAAAGAATTATTAGCCATAATTTGGGTAACAAAATATTTTAGACCTTACTTATACGGAAGAAAATTTTACATATACACCGATCATAGACCACTAGTATGGCTATGCAAACTTAAACAAGCAAATTCAAAATTACAACGATAGAGAATAAGACTAGAGGAATACGATTACGAATATATATAAAAAAGTAATTTATAATAACAACGCAGACGCCTTAAGTAGAATACAGCTCAATGCACTAGAAACAGAATCAATTGTAAGAAATGTAGGTGAAATGGAAATAAGAGAAGACCCAGATGAGATCAACATAATACATTCGACACAAAACAAAGAACCTAAAACTGCGATTAAAATTTTAAACAAAGGCATCGATATAAAACCTAATCAATTTGTAGTTACCGAAGTTTTGAATAACCCCAATCCCGTAAAATACACAAAAATAGACAACAAAAAGATATACCAAATTCAAATAACAAAGGACGATAGCGAAGAACAAATAATTAACATTCTAAAAGAATACACCCTGAGAAAAAAGATTTTATTTTTATTTTAACACCGAACATTTATACAAACGATTTTCGGAATTATATATTAAATTATTCAACAACTTTGGCCCTAAACTTATCAGATGCACAAGAAAATTAATAACATTAGATGACCCTGACGAAATAAATGATGTAATTAGGAATCAAAACGAAGGAAAAACCAACCATCGTGGAATTAATGAAACAATAAAGCAGCTTATAAGACGATACTATTTTAAAAATATGAAAGAATTGACCACAGATTTTATTAACCAATGTGCACTATGTGACAAAGCAAAATACGACAGAAAACTCCCCAAAGATACCCTTAATGTTAGCCAAAACACCAGACAAACCATTTCAAAAATTACATGCCGATACTCTAGTAGTAGAAGCACAAAACTATTTAACCATTATAGACGCACTCACAAAAATAGGTCAAGCAATTCACATCACCTTTAAAAATAGCATCGACGTGACCCAAGGATTTTTACAATATTTCACGTTTTATGGAACACCCTAAACAATAGCTTTAGATAACGGCAGCGAATTTAAAAATGAGACTATCCAAAACACTTTAGAACTCCACAAAATAAAAATTTATTTCATAACTGAAAACCGCCTTGAATCAAATGGAGTGATTGAACGACTACATTCAACCCTGTTAGAACAAATCCGATTACTGAGAATAACTTATAAGATAGAACACATCACCAATTTAATGTCATACGCACTAATCGCCTATAATAATACAATTCACTCATCAACAAATTTTACACCCTTAGAACTAACCTTAGGACATTCAGATTCACGCAGTCCTTACGACATACATTATAGTAAAGAAGTATATCAGCAATATGCCAAAGATCATAAAAAGAAACTAAAAATAACCTATGACAAAGTAAAAGATAAATTAGATAATGACAAAGAACGTATTACCACAACCCATAATAAGGATACCGACGCAAATAAATTTTCAATAGGACAAACCGTGTATGAGAAGAATTTACAAAGTAAACGACATAAAACGGCACCCAGAAATTTAGGCCCATTTAAAATTAAGAGAATATCCGACAAAAATATAGCCGTAGTGGACAACTGCAATAACGAAGTACATTCACCTGAAAAACTTAAGACATTCTGTAATTCCAGATGGACAATCATCACCTTTATCGTCAACCTCCGCCCAGGTAGAACGGACGACGAAATAGTAATAGAAGATATAAAAACAACCCCGGTATACTACCAATAAAATTAGACAGTATGCAAAATACCATAGACTATTTGACATTCGCACAAAAATTCGACCCAACAGAATTAAAACAAGAATTTCAAATAATTAAAAATAATTATTACCGACTAAAACAATCAATAGACATAGCAAAATTCGGAAAGGAATAGGGATGGACTCGGGCCGGGCCGGGCCGGGCTTTTAATAGGCCCTATTCAGAAAAGTGACCGGCCCGGCCCGAGGCCCGACCCGAAATGAAAACTAACGACCCGCTGAGCCGGGCCGAGCCGGCCCGACTTTCATTCAGTGAATAAGATATTTTTTTCAATTGTGTTCAACAAGCAACTATCACTCTTTTGTTTGATTTAAGAGTATAATGATTCTGAGTTACAATCAAGATACTTGTGGAACATACCGTAGTATATCATTTGATTTTTGATTCTTTGAAAAATCCTTGAAATATGTAATAAAAGTACAAAATGTTTAGCAATTTGCAATGTTTATGAAATTGTTACAGACGGATTACTATAACCTTTTTTTACTTTAAGAAACTGAAACTTTTGGGATTAAACTTTGATCTATAATTTGACTGTCTTTGTTCTAGTTCTTTTAAATTTTTATTTGACCGACTGACAAATTGTGCCAAAGTTCAAAATTTAACACTTTTGGTGAATTACTGAAAGCTAAAAATTAAATAAATTGTTTATATGTCATAGTATAGACGGTACAAAACTTCATCGGTTAATGTCTCAAGCGATTGAAAATTGGTACCTAATGTTATTAGAACTTACGGAACCTGAAAGTCAAATAATATACAGAATGTTTGCTTAAAAAAAGTTTAATTTTCAAATTGTGGTATGTAAAGGATATCTTATTTTTTAGAAATACATATTATCTGATGGAATGGAAGTAAAATGAAGTAATTGTTTAAGGTTGAAAAGTTTCTTAAAAAATGCTTACCAAAAGGTATAAATCAGTATATAGTTCCTTTAATACACCAATAAAATTTTATTTACTTTATCCTATTTTATGGCATGAGTTCGATAATGGCATTATTATACATTTTTCCGCAAACGTAACATGGGCACTAACTATGCTTGTTTAATAATAATAAGTTGATTTTTTTTCAATATGTATCTTGCTATTCAAACTAAACATTTTATTTTTGTTTTTAATGTCCAGGATAAATAATAATATAATTTTATTATTTCAACACATTAATGAAATCGTTTACAAATGACACATTACTATGATTAATCCAAATTACATAACTAGCAATTATGTCCTGCGTGATTAATCGCACTGAAGTGCGCGTACTTTATGCGTGTTTAGTTTTGTCCAGTTTTTACGATTTAGATGACTCAGTCTATATTGAAATAAATCAAACAAACGCAACTAACAAATATCTCCAGTTAGTCTAATGTGAGCTCTCAGGTATTGCAACTCATTCGTCGGGTACCGATTCTTTTCCTATCAGTTTGTGATTTAATATTCCGTATTGTACTGTTTAAATGATCTGTGTTAAGTGTTTGTGAGTGTATTACAGTGAAATTTTCAATAAAAATGCCACGTAGTTACATTAACCACCCTTACTGTTTCTGCTATATTTATGGTGAGGTAACACTAAAGTCTCAGAGGAGAAATATAACTCCATTGATAAAAAAATTGTATGAATTATATTTTGAATGTAAATTGGGTGATCAGAATAAGTCTTGAGCCCCTCATAGTTGTTGTAACTACTGCGTAACGTTGTTAACTGGTTGGTTGAATGGATCCTGTCACATGACATTTGCAGTTCCGATGGTTTGGAGAGAACCTAAGGATCACTCCACAGCTTGTTATTTTTGTTTAACGAAAATATCAGGGATAACAGCTAAAACTAGACACACTGTTAAATATCCTAATATTCCCTCTGCTTTAAGACCAGTACTTCACAGTCCACAGCTTCCAATTCCGGTAATACCAAAAACATTGGAACTAGACGACGATGTTATTGAAGGTTGCTCAGATATATCGGATGTAGAAGAAAGGAGGGATCCAGACTTTTTAGAAAATACAAATACTGAACCGCACCTAATAAATCAGTCTGAATTAAATGATGTCGTTCGTGATATACATTTATCCAAGAATCGAGCTGAAATACTAGCATCACGACTGCAAGGATGGAATGCTTTACAACGCAACACAAAAATAAGTGTTTTCTGTGACAAGCAGTGTGACTTTGAATGTTTTTTCTCACAGTGTACGGACTTAGTTTACTGCAATGAGGTGGAATCTTTACTGGAGCTTTTTGACATACCCACAATCCTGATGAATGGCATTTTTTATAGACTCTTTAAAACATAGTTTGAAAGCGGTTTTTCTTCATGTTGAGAATAAATACCCGTCGATCCTTTTGGTTCATGTAGCTAACATGAAGGAGACATGAAAGTATAAAACTTGTGTTGGATATGATTCAGTACGAGAAACATTCATGGCATGTTTGTGGAGATCTTAAAGTTATAGCACTGTTACTTAGTTTACAACTTGGTTATACAAAATGTTGTTGCTTTTTGTGCGAGTGGAACAGTAGAGATAAAAAGAATCATTATCTTAAGAAACAGTGGCCAAAAAGAGAAACATTGACTGTTGGAGAGAGAAGAACGTTGTGAGTCCAGCACTAGTAAAATCTGAAAAGTTTACTTCCCCCCTACAGATTAAGCTAGGTCTTATGAAAAATTTTGTTAAAGCCATGGATCGGAAGGGTAGTGGATTTTAGTTCCTAAAAAAAAGTTCCCCAATTTAAGTGATGCGAAAATAAAAGAAGGTATATTTGTTGGTCCGGATATAAGAAAATTAATGAATGATATTGGATTCGAAGGCAGTTGAATGACTGTGAACTTGCTGCTTGGAAATCTTTTAAAAATGTTGTTAATAACTTCCTTGAAAATTACAAGGCGGATAACTACAAAGAACTGATAACCGAGCTTTTGGAAAACTATAAAACACTTGGCTGTAACATGTCACTAAAGATCCATTTCTTAAATTCACATTTGGACTTTTTTCGAAACAATCTTGGAGCTATGAGTGACGAACATGGTGAACGCTTCCGTCAGGAAATATTCACCATGGAAACACGTTACCAAGGAAAGCAGAAGCGAAGCAGATTTTAGGAATGTACCAATATTACATGTGTGTATAACAAAGGTTTTCTTTAAATTGAAATTACAAAAAAGCTATTCCCGATAGTAAACCCCCCACTAACACATTTGAAATCAGCGCCAAAAATACTGTAAGCTTCAACTGTTACAGTTCTTGTAACAAACAAAAACTAAAATTTTGTTGTCCAGTGTTATTAATGGGTTCATGAAGACACTACGTGAAAATATAATTAAGAACGTTTACTTACTTAATATGAGATAGAAGTGAAAGGACAGTGGAGTATCTATTCATGCGTTTTTCGGCCCGAAAAATTCAGGCTGGCCTGAATCGTTTGGCCCGGCCCGGCCCGAAAAAAGATAGACCCTAACATGCAAACTACCATGTTAGGCATGGGAGATTTAAATAGATTTAATACGATATACACTCAAATAATATCAACCCTTACCTTAATTCAACAAATTTTGGGAACTTTAGAAAACGCAGTACCATTTGCAAAATTGAATACCCTACATTCTGGTATCATAGAATCAAATCAACTGATTTATTAAAAGAATGATTAAGAATCATATCATTTATAACTAACAGTAAACTACCCTTTGATGTAATAGAATCAAACATTCTTATATTTGAAAAGATAGCTATAGTAAAAGGCTACATTAAGAATAACGAAATAATATTTTTAATAGAAATTTCAATAGTAGAAAGTAACAATTATAATTATTATCATTTATTTGCTTTTCCAATGAAAATTACTAGCACATACCAAGTTATCATACCCAAAACTAAATTCCTATCCTTAAATGAACTAAGATATGGTTATACAAATGAAAAATGTACCGAAATAACACCAAACCAATACTTATGCCAATCGTTGACGACAACAATTATTCAAGAAGACAGCCCTTGCGAAGTACAACTATTAAAATTTTCAAATCATTACGAAAACTGTGAGGTCAAACCCGTACAAATAACCACCATGAAAATTCAAAAGGTTACAGACAACAAATGAATCGCGATTTTCCCAACAGAAGTAATAGCAAACATCTACTGCAATCAAGATGAAAATAACCTAGCATTAACCGAAAGCAAATTAATCACCCTTAAAGAAGACTGTTATCTAAAATTGAAAGACGAAATAATCAGAGTTTATCAAGGATCCATAACAACAAAAAAACTCGCAAACCTACCCGAACTACAGTTCAAAATAGAACAACAAGAAGACGAAGAAATAATCAAAAAACCCATGCAGCTAGAGCATCTAGACTTAGACGACCTCAACCACGCCATGAAATTAGTGGAAAGTTACAAAGAACATTTAAGCGAACTCAAAACACCAAAGTTACATTAGGATAATATAAGCGTTTAGACAATTGTATTAATCATTTTAATAATTTTTCTAATTATATATGTATTTTACAAAATGTATCTTAGATATAAGAATAAAGGAAACGGTTTTAGATTTAAGGAAACAAACAGAAAAAAAAAAAATGTACCCTTAGAAACAATGATTTTTAAATAATGAAATTAAATAATGAATTTTATAAATTTAAAAATTAAGCAAAACCTTAATTTTTTATTTAGGTCGGGAGGAGTTATGTATCCCCCAATTTATATGTATATTAAATAATAGAATTTAATAGGAAATTATTAGAAATTATTAACGAAATTATAAGTCGAGTACAACAATGTAACCCAAGGATAGATATAAAAAGGTTATTAACAGTTCATAAGAACGGATGCAATACAATGTATTCCAGACGATAGTGACACTGCAGGTAGCAGGTCACAGACGGTTAAGATACGCAATTACCTAGAAAGTAAGATTGAAACAATGTAACAATGAATAAAATTAAGAATAAGCAGACATGAGATCTGCAAGTTTCCACAATCATGTAAGGGGGTAGGGACATTATAAATAGTCCGAGAGCCCCAGTTGACAGCAGTCAATCTGAGTATTACAGTTTTTTCATTGTTGTTTACCTAGACTACTCGCCCTAATATTAATTCAATTAATTAATTCATTTTCGACTTAAAGTTATTTTAACCAGTTTGTCAAAATTCCATTGTAACTTCTGTTTAAAATAAAACCAATAAATTGTTACGAAGACTTGGAAACAGTGTTTAAAAACACCGCTTCCAAAGCCCGAAACATAACTCGCGTTGCTGTAAAATCGACAATTCAGGTATAACCCGTATTTCTCCCGAGGTATCAACCTTTTCGCCACAAGAATGCAATGTACATTTAAATTCCCAGTTCAAATCTGACCCGTCCACCCCCGCAACACCTTGTACCTCGGAAGAGATCACAAATTAGCGGCGCATTCGCACCCCTCAACTGTAGAATGAAAGCCAGCTATCACGTTTTAATGTGTGTGGATAAAAATAAAATAAGTAGATATAAAATATGTGTTTGTGTTACTTTAACTCTCGTTTAAGCGATGGAACAATAAGTAATCTGCACTTGTATATATTTTTTCTTGTATTACAATACGTCGTGACGGTACCTAGATCACGTATCAAAAAAATGTAAAAAAATTTTCTTTCATAATTGTCACATAATCAAAAGCGTGGTTAATATGGCGGTATTTTGACTTACCTACGGTGTCCTGCCTCATACCAGCTACCGTCGTCATATTTGTACCGTGTGTCATTGAAAAAGATTGCCCCATTCCGGGATATGAAGCAGCACCCATCTGGAATCAATAAAAGTTGTTAATATGTGTTTAAGCACATGATTACAATCAATACTTAAATCATACCGAAGAAAACGTGGCCAAATTTAAAATCATGTCTTAGAAATAACTAAACAATAATAATGAAGACAGCATCATGTCCATTTTTGTAGAGATCATCATCAATATAAGGACCGAAAAGAGCATTCGCACCAATCCTATATTTAAGTGAATATATTGAAGCAGGCTACTGCTACCGGGTTTTTCTAATTTAAAACAAGTAATAACAAGAGTCTTTATTACTCACTGTTCACAAGTCTAATTAACAGTATATGCCTTGTTTATAGATGTTTTCAGTCCAATTAACAATAAACACTATCACACCAATGCTATTTACAAGCACTAATATCTTCTTAAACTAACTTCTTTACCATAGGTCCATTAATAAACACTAACACAACTATTTTTATTACACTTCTATCTATTTATGTATACTACAAGCTGCATGTACATTAGACACATCATATAACATTTATGTTTACTCTTGGACTTCCAAAAGCTCAACTACGTTTACTGTACACGATATAATTTATGTTCGACATTCTGATATAGACTGAACTCTTGCATTTATTAGCGGTTTTATATATACTCTGAATTAAAAAGGATGACTCGTCCTCCAGTAATTGCTAGAAGAATTCTCGAACCCTGGAGAATATGCAGAGCCTACGGCGCTTAAGTGTTTGACGAGTTGCCTAATAGTAACTCGCAACACTACCCCCTCTTTAAAACCGTTACGTCTCGTAACTGTAAATACATTTTGACGACAATTCGATGAATGATGACGGTATCGGTAGCTATCTCCTCTGGTGCATTCACCGCGTCGTTGGAAATAACAGTCAACACTCTTTTCTTGGTCTTGGTAGGCAACTGGTTGATAACAACAAACAAGGACCTGGACGTTGGTTCCTTGGAAAACTACTTCTAGCATATTTCGGACTATCCTCCAATCTAAGCGATCCAGTCCACAGCCTAGCTTGGGCACCGCTAGTTTCGTTACTCCATTTTCCATCATCTGAGCCTTAAGATTCAGCAAAGTCTCCCATAGATGTCCATAACTAGGTCTCTTCCATGAAGAATTTTTGGTGACCAGATAGTAAACATAACGATTTTTATCCTGAAGAACCAAAGCTTTTCCTACGGTTGGCTGCTGTTGTACTAATTTATCCACACATCCAAACTTTTTCTTGAAAACAACAGCTGTTCCCCTTGACATTTCCAAATCTTGAGCTACGCAATGTGCAAGGGAATACTCTTCTGGTGCCCTAAACAGATCTTGCTGTTTTTCAACAACAACGCCAAATCTCGCCTTAGCGGAACCACCATACGCCGCCATAAAACTCTCAAAATCTACATTTGGCTCATGATTAATAACTCGTCGAACAACATTCTCATTATTTGGGCCTTCTTGGTTGTTGCCAGCGTAGGATGTTAAACGGTCAAATGTACCACTTTCGGTTTACCACGGGGAGAACTTCTGATCCGGTACACTACATCATTAATCGTTTTCATCATTTCGTACGGGCCTTCCCATTGTCTTTGTAATTTTGGCGACAACCCACGTTTTCTTTGTGGATTATACAACCACACTAAATCCCCAGGTTGATAACCACCTTCTTGTGCTCTCGTGTCATATTGTGATTTCATTCGATCGCTTGCTGCCTGGATATTCTTTCGGACGTTTCCGTGAATGCTATTTGATCTTTCACGAAGCTTACTAACGTAATCTTCACCTGCGATCTCTTCTCCAGGTTTAAATCCAAACTGAAGATCACATGGTAACCGCAATTCACGTCCTAGCATTACGCAACCGGACGAGTACCCTGTGCTGTCATGTACCGAAGATCGGTACGCTAGTAGGAACAAATGTAAATATTGATCCCAGTCTCGTTGATGTTCAGATACAACTTTGGCCAGGTACTTTCCTAACGTCCTGTTCATTCTTTCAACCATTCCATCCGATTGGGGATGAAGTGGTGTGGTTCTAGTCTTCCTGATTCCAAGATGCCTGCAGACGTTTTGAAACAACGCTGATTCGAAGTTCCGACCTTGATCGGAGTGTAATTCCAACGGAACTGCAAAGCGACAAAACAAATCGCTCACTAGTACATCTGCAACCGTCTCGGCTTCTTGGTTACGTATAGCATATGCCTCCGGCCATTTGGTAAAATAATCCATTGCAACCAAGATGTATTTATTCCATTTTTCTGATTCAGGAAACGAACCAGCTATATCAATGGCTACCCTCTCAAAAGGATTCCCCACGTTATACTGTCTCATTGGGGCTTTCCCTTTTGTGACTAGGCCATTTGCAGAGGCACACAACTCACATTTCCGGCACCACTCCTTTACATCTTCTTTGCAGTTCACCCAATAGAATCTTTCTCTCACTCTTTCGAGAGTTCTTTTCACGCTAAAGTGCACTCCGGAAATACCATCGTGCAAGTGCTGCAACACTTCCGGCACTCTGCTTCTCGGCACTATCACTTGAAGTCTTTTAGTGTCATCTTCACATTCCAGGCGTCGTTTTTAGATGCTATTTTCAACCATCAAGGAGTCCCACTGTGCATAGTATGCCTTTAGGCTCCTACTCAAAATACTAATTTCTTCCTAAGCTGGTCGTTGTTCTCTACTTTTCCACTTCATAATACGTCCCAATTCGGCGTCATTCTCCTGGTTTTCTCGTATTCTTTCGGGTGCCAAGTATCATCGGTTACCGTCATTATATGGATGACACTTATTTTCTCTTCCATCTTGGAGCAATGATTGCAGTCTACCGGACAAGGTCTCCTTGACAAAGCGTCTGCATTCCAATGGCTAGTTCCTACACGATGTTCTGTGTCAAAGTCATATTTCTGCGGCCGTTCTATCCACCTTGCCACTTGCCCTTCAAGATTTTGAAACTGCTGTAACCATTTTAGTGCAGCATGATCTATTCTCAACAGGAATTTACGGCCGTATAAGTACTTATAAAAGTGCTCTACGGATTTAACGACGGCCAACAGCTCCCTTCTTGTCACACAATAGTTCCTTTCTGGACGCGACAAGACCTTGCTGAAATACCCAATAACTTTTTCTTGTCCGTCCTGCACTTGAGAAAGAACGCTTCCTATAGCTGTATTACTAGCATCGGTATCCAACACAAATTTCCCCTCCATCCGTGGATATCTCAAAATTGGTGCTATAACTGGTAGCCGTTTTAGTTGTTCAAATGCACTGTGGCAGTCGTCATTCCAATTATATTCTTGTCCATCTTCGGTTAATTTCGTTAACGGTTTGGCAATGTTTGCAAACCCAAGTATAAAACGTCGGTAATATGTGCACAATCTTAGAAAACTGCGTAATTGGTGTATATCTGCTGATGTGGACCACTCTTGTACTATTTTTATTTTGTCGGTTTCAGCTCTTATTCCGGTCTTCGAAACGACATGTCCTAGGTATTTCACCTCTTTTCCAAATAGGTGACACTTCTTGGGGCTCAATGTAAGGTTTGCCCCGCGTAATCTTTGAAATATCTTCTCTAGATTCTTAAGATGTTCTTCAAAAGACCAGCCTAACACTATCACGTCGTCTAGGTACACCAGACATGTTTTCCAGGACAGTCTACGCAGTATCGACTCCATCAATCGTTTCAAAGTAGCAGGGGCATTGCATAATCCAAATGTCATGACCTTGAACTGCCATAATCCAGTTCCAATTGTAAACGCAGTCTTTTCTTTATCGTTTGGCTCCAAGCCTACCTGCCAGTATCCGCTTTTCAAGTCCAAGTTCGAAAACTATTTAGATCCGGATAGAGTATCCAAGGTGTCATCAATTCTGGGCAAAGTATAGCTGTCTCT
Organism: Platerodrilus igneus; assembly: GCA_036346225.1. Lineage (NCBI taxonomy): Eukaryota > Metazoa > Arthropoda > Insecta > Coleoptera > Lycidae > Platerodrilus > Platerodrilus igneus. The sequence goes on along the minus strand of JARFIW010000999.1, from coordinate 6,393,797 downwards.
TTTTGTCAGATTGTTAAGCCGCCGGTAGTCTACACAAAACCTTGTCGACCCGTCCTTTTTCTTGACAAGCACTACTGGGGATGCCCATGGACTATTCGAGGGTTGAATCACTCCTTGTTTTTCCATGTCGGTGATAATTTGCTCGGCTTCCTTACGTTTTGCCAAACGAAGCCGCCTGGGGTGTTGTCTTATCGGTTGCGCATCTCCAGTATTGATCTTATGTTGCACAACATTCGTACTTCTTTTCTCACTATCATCCAATGCAAACACACCTCGATATCTATCGTCAGATCAGTTCTTTTACCTTGCCCAGTTGGTCGCCGTTTAATCCTTGACACGAAGGTATCAACATATCCAGCAATTTCTGTGAGAACCGATGGCTGGTTTAGCTTTCGTGTCGTTCACACAACGTTTAATATGGCATACTGGAATGCAATTTCCCACAATCATGTCTTTCTTCAGGGTCACCGTATGCGAATTAATGTTCAGCACCCTTACTGGTATCATATTTCGAAACTTTACCAGCGTTCTTCCAATCAGAAATCCCTCCCGACCTATTCCCGATTCAGTAGCTTACATCATGCATACTTGTTCTTCCCGGAGCGTACCATCTGGGCGTCCCATTACTATCATTTCCGCCTTCTCGGGTATTTTCATATCGCAAATCATTCGAACTTGCATCGTCTGGTTACTCGTCCCTTGAAATGGAATCGCATCATTATCTATCCGAAGCAACTTCCTATAATCATGTTTTCTTTCAGAGTCACCGAATGCGGATTAATGTTTAGCACCCTTATTGGTATCGTATTTCGAGACTTTAGCAGTGTTCTTCCAATCAGGAAGAGTACCATCCAGGCGTCCCACCACGAACATTTCCGTCTTCTCGGGTATTTTCATATCACAAATTATTCGAACTTGCATCGTCTGGTTACTCGTCCATTGAAATGGAATCTCATCATCTATCCGAAGCACATTTTTTTTCATGTTTACATGAAACCCATATTCTCTAATGAGATCCATTCCCAAGATCACTTCTTTTGTAATTTCACCTACCAACAGTCGATGATTAATTAGTTTATCTCCAATTGCCAACATGACGGCAGTCTCTCTGTGAGTAGAAATTTTCTCACCACTTGCCGTTCGAAGACACACCGATACAGGTTGCACTTTTCCACGACCAACCAAATTTGGTCTCACAATAGTTCTTGTCGCTCCTGTATCCACGAGTAATCGGACAATCCTACCATTAATTCTACCATCGATATAAATGCTGTCCAGACTTCCCATCGACGATGCAGCACAGATGATGGTCTTCGGGGCACTACGCTGTGCTGTCGACATCCGCCCCCTTACATTGACCTACTTGAGCTCAACCGGTTGTTTTTTTGGTTGAGTACAGCGTTTCTGCATATGACCAACTTCACCGCAGCTCCAGCATCGCAGACGTCATCTCCGCGGTCGTTGTCTTTCCAGCCTTTCCGTCTTTCGCTTTTCAAACACACGGTTGATTATTTCATCTATGCTGTTCTGAGCTTGACAGGTTCCTCTAAGGCAGACCGAACTTTGTGACTCATCCTGTGTGATGTCTGATTTGCTGCTTCAAATTCAAGCGCATGAGCCAGTGTGTCATCTAACATTTTTGGCCGTGCTAATCTTAGCGCTTGCTGTATTTCGCCATCCTTAACGCCATCCACAAATGTTTGAACAGCCAGTTGTTCGAGGAAACTATCTGGTGCCGTTGGGTATGCCAATCTAACTAATCTGACAATGTCAGCTTTGAATTCTTGCAGGCTTTCATTTGTCTTTTGCGAGCGGTTCTTAACTTGTGCATGGTAAACTTGTTGAAGGTGAGCATCTCCATATCTCATCTCAAGCTTCGATGTTAAGAGGCCGTAATCATTCTGCTGGTGATCTGGAATCGTTTGTAAGATGTTAAGAGCTTACCCCCGTAGGGCCACTATTAGAGAGAAAACCTTCTCTTTGTTGCACCAATGTGTCCTGCTCTTGTATTTGTCCTATTTTTTCTTTTCCATAGATATCTTTATTCCCTTACTATTTCTAAAGCATCCTTGTTATTATTTATTTACCAAATTTATTTGCCAAATTATAGCCTATCAGTACAATGTACCAATTATAGGACAAAGCAGTAACACACAATATACTAGAAGTAGTCAAAATATTTCGAATATTTCGAATTGACCTGCACTTTGCCGAAGTTCTAGATTACTAGAACAGGTGAAATGGCTTGCGTGTTCTAATGAGCTAAAGAGTCAAACTAGAGGTCCAACCAAAGTAGTAGGGTCGTTAGTGAGGAACCAGACTAAGACAGGTCCCCGAAAGAGGGCAGCGGCTCTTTCGGTACTTAGATTGGCAGAGACCATAGGGGTCGGTATGGCAGTCTAAGACACACTACCGCAATGTGGAAGGCAACGGGAAACCACCACATTATCTACCAAGTACACAGCGTACCTAAATTATAATAAAATGATGGCATTCTCCGGGGTAAAAGATTCCGGAGTTAAAATAGTCCCCCATTCGGATCTCCGGGAGGGGACTACTTCGGAGGGCGCGATCGGAAAGTTAAGAATAAGAGTCGGGAACATTTTGCGAATCGGAGCGTGGAATGTTAGAACAATGAAGCAAGTGGGTAAGCTAGAGAACCTAAAAATCGAAATGAATAGGTTATCATTAGACATAGTAGGGATCAGCGAAGTTCGGTGGCCAGAGGCGGGGGATTTTTGGAGTGGAGACTTCAGGGTAATTCATACAGGAGCCGAGGAAGGAAATTTGGGTGTGGGTATAGTTATGCGGAAAAAGATAGGATACTGTGTAGAAAATTACTTACAAAAGAATGAAAGAGTACTCATGGTTAGATTAGAATCCAAACCGGTAAACACAGTAATAATACAAGTATACATGCCCACCTCTAGCTACAGTGACGAAGAGGTAGAAGCCATCTACAAAGATATCGAAGACATACTAAGATACGTAAAAGGACATGAAAATTTAATAATTACGGGGGATTTTAATGCAGTGGTAGGTGAAGGTAGGGAAGGAACGATAGTAGATTTATTTGGTTTAGGCACTAGAAACGACAGAGGAAATACGCTGGTAAAATTTTGTGACAAGAACAATTTAATCATCACAAACACATTATGTCCACATCATGCTAGAAGACGATATACGTGGAAGATGCCAGGAGATATAGGAAGATATCAAATAGATTACATTCTTTTTAGATAACTGTTTAAGAATCAAGTAAAAGACTGTAGAAGCTACCCAGAAGCAGATATAGACACTGACCACAACATCGTAATTATGAAGACCGCACTTAAATTTAAAAATTTGAAAAAAAGAAACGGAAAAAAGCACTTGGACCTACAGAAACTAAAAGAGAAAGTTTTCAAGAAAGATTCGAAAAAAGATCAAATGAATTACTCAAAGATATCGGGAAAATATCTGATACTAAGGAAATAGAAACAGAATGGAATAACATTAAATCCAGCCTCAACATGGCGGCCAGAGATATTCTGGGGTATACACAAAAAGTAAATAAGGAACCATGGATAACAAAGGATATCCTGAATTTAATAGAAGAAAGACGAAAATACAAAAATAAATCAGACGAAACAGGAAAACAAATCCATAAAATGGGAAATTATTCGAAAATGCAGGAAAGCTAAAGAACAATGGATTGATGAAAAGTGCAAAGAGGTGCAAACTAATATGGAAGTAGGAAAGACAGATGAAGCATACAAACTAATTAGAATCAATTTTAGGGATATAGAACCGTATAGCAAAAATATAAGGGACGCGGGAGGAAATGTCATTATAGAAAATGTAGAGAAAGTGGGTAGATGGCAAGAATATATAGGGAATTTATATGCAGGAGAAGAACTAACTGCATTAGAACAGGAATCAGACATTGAAAATGAGGACTTGGGATATCCTATACTTAGAGATGAATTTGAAATAGCATTAAAGGGTCTGAAAAATGGTAAGGCGCCGGGTACAGATAAGGTGCAAGCGGAGACTCTAAACGCGCTGGTCAAGCAGTAACAGAACGTCTCTTTCAACTTGTAAGCTATATCTATGAGACAGGCGAAATACTCAAAGATTTCAAACAAAACATCATAGTAACTATACCAAAAAAGAAAGGCGCAGATAGATGTGAAAATTTTCGAACAATAAGCTTGACAGCACACGTATCAAAAATATTAACTAGAATTGTACAAAGACGAATGGAAAAACGGGCTGAAGAAATACTAGGAGAAGACCAATTTGGGTTTAGGCAAAACAGGGGAACACGGGAGGCTATCTTAGCTCTGAGGGTGATAATGGAGAAAACAATAGAAAAAGGGGAAAGCGTGTATATAGGGTTTGTAGATCTGGAAAAAGCATCAGACAATGTAAAATGGAAAAAAATGTTTGAAATACTCAAAAAGATTGGAATGAGTTATAGGGATAGACGGATAGTATATAGCTTATACAAAGAGCAAACAGGAGTAATAGAATTCGAGCAGGAACGTAGAGAAGTAAACATCAGGAAAGGGGTAAGACAGGGATGTTCCCTATTCCCACTAATTTTTAACTTGTACTTTGAAGAGGCAATGAATACTGTCAAATGCAGAAAGACATTTGGAATTATTACGCAGGGACAAAAAATTGATATGCTTAGATTTACAGATGATATAGCGGTATTAGCATCTAGTAAGGAAGAGTTAGAAGCAGCTTTCAATGAAATGGAAACGGTTCTAACAGAGAGATACGGTATGAAAATTAACAAAAGTAAAACTAAAGTACTAGTATGCAAAGGAGGGAAAAATAAATCAAAAACAAAAATACAAGTATTTAACACGAATATAGAAACAAGGAAAAGATTGCTCAAAACATATGTGTGAAGCACAGCACTGTATGACTGTGAAGCCTGGACAGTGGGAGAAGCGGACAAGAAAAAGGTAGAAGTTTTAAAATGTGGTGCTACAGACGTATGATAAAGATATCATGGACAGACAAAGTTAAGAACGAAGAGGTACTAAAAATGGTTGGGAAAGAAAGAAATATGTGGAAAACGGTAAAAAATAGGAGAGATAGGATGATAGGCCACATGCTACGGTATGAAGGAATAGTGCGGAATATACTAGAAGCAGAGATAGGAAAAAGAGAAGAAGAGCTAGACCTAGGTTAGACTACTGCACACAGATAGTGAAAGATGTAGGCTGTAGGAGTTTCAAAGAAATGTGTAGGCTAGCTCAGAAGAGAAATCAATGGAGGTACGCATCCAACCAGTCCCAAGATGGATTAATTAATGACGAAGAAAGTAGCTGCACTTAAACATGATATTTATTATAAGCAACTACAAGCATTGGAGGGGCAATATTATCGAATAATGGTAATTGCGTGAAAGCATTTACTGGAAAACTATTATTTCGGCAAATGTCTAGGTGTTGGGAGATCTTGGCAGCCACAGGTTGCTTAACCCCCTTCAATAAATCTCAGTGAAATAGGGCATAATATTAGAAAACAATATAAGGGAAACCGAGCTGTATTGCTGTGTGAGAATCTCAGGGAACCATGTAGGTTAGTTTAGAAAAGAAATAAGTGCAGGTACATGTCCAACCAGTTTTGAGACGGGAAACCCAATGACGAAAAAATAAGCGCAGATAAATCTGATGATTATTATAAACAACTAGTTGTTTGTTGTGAAATATTTGCAACTAATGTTGACTGTGCAAAAAGATATATTGGGAAAAAAAATCAGTAAATGTTCAAGTGCTGGGGGAACTTGGCAGCCACAGGCTGCTTACCCCCCTCCGCAACCACTGAATGTCGGAGAAATAGGGTATATAATTGTAAAACAATAGAAGGGGACCAAACTGCATCTAACAAGAAAGAACGGTGCCTATAATGAAAGACAACAAATATAGAACAAAAAGTTGTTGAAAGCGTATGTGTGGAGCACAGCACAGACAATAGGCCTACGAAATACGAGCAGTCTGAAAAGCAGACAGAAGAACAGTAGCCGCCTTTGAAATGCCATGCTTCAGATGTTTGAAGATGGACGAACAAAGGTAATAACAAATAGGTTATAGAAACAGTAAGGGAACAAGGATATCTTTGGGAAAAAATATGAGAAGTAGAAGGGTATAATACGTTCTAAGGCATTTTTGGGGAATAGTATGAGATATATGACAAGCAGAGATAGGAAAAAAGAGGCGGATGTAGACCTAGATCACATAGTGATAGATGCAGACTGTGCAAATTTCGGGGAAATGTGTAGGTTAGTTCAGAATAGGAAACAATGATGGTACGCGTCTAACCAGTTTCAGGACTGAAGACCCAATAATGATGATGATGAGTCAAAATATACAATTACACTTACATATTTCTAACTTTGTTTGTCTTTGTTATCATTAGCATACATCTGAAGAATCATATTCCAATAGGATTATACCCTTATCCTGTCTGCTTCTCCTACTGTCCCTATTTAAGAATGTATTGTGCTGTGCTCCACACACATGGTTTCAACAATTCTTTTCTTCTTTCAATGTCTGTTGTCTTCAAATATAAAAGCTGCTATTTGTCGTTAGATAGAGCTCGGTTCCCCTTCTGTTGTTTTCTAAATATATACCCTATTTCACCGATGTTCAGTGTTATGTGAATGGAGTTTAGCAACCTGTAGCTATCAAGACATCCCATCACTTAACCGTTCGCCAAATTAATAAATCCTTTTGCACAATTAAGATTGGTTGAATATATTGCAAAATCAATACCTGTCGTTACTTATATTAATCATCAGGTTTCAGTACAGTTATTTTTTTTGTCATTAGATTTTCCGTTTTGGAACTGGTTGAATGCGTTCTTCTATTGATTTCTATTCTGAACTATCGTACATATTTCCCCGAAATTCCCACAGCCCACATCTTTGACTATCTGTGTACAATACTCTAATCTAAGTCTACCTCTATCCCTCATTTTTCCTACGTCTGTTTCTAATATATTCCGCACTATTCCCTCATGCCTTAGTATGTGGTCTATCATCTTATCCTTCCTACTTTTTACGATTTTCTACATATTTCTTTTTCCCCTACCATTTTTAATACCTCTTCGTTCTTAATTTTATCTATCCATAATATCTTCATCAGCCGTACAGTGCTGTGCTCCACACATATGCTTTTAGCAATCTTTTCCTTGCATTTATGTTTGTTGTTTTTGAACACAGTAATTGCTTTTTCTTGTTAAATGTAGCACGGTCTTGTGCTAATCTTTGTTTTATATCTTTTGCGCTTTTTCTATCTTACGTTATTTGGCTTCCTAGGTAGCAGAAATTCTTAACTTCTTGTAAGTTCTTGCTTTCTATTTGTATTTTAGCTTTTAATTTATTTTAACCACTTTTGCATACTGGTACTTTAGTTTAGTTTTGTTAATTTTCGTACCGTATCTCTATGTTAGAATTTTTGCCATTTCATTAAGAGCTGCTTCTAACTCTTTATTGCTAGATGCTAATACCGTTATATCATTTGCAAAGCTAAGCATATCAATATTTTGTCCCTGCATAATAATGCCAAATGTCTTCCTGTATCTGACAGTATTCAGTGCCTCTTCGATGTATAAGTTAAAAATTAACGGGGATAGGCCATATTCGTGTCTCACTCCTTTTCTAATAATTATTTCACTACGTTCCTGCTAGAATTCTATTATCGTTGCTTGCTCTTTGTATAAGCTATGTAGTATACGTCTATCCCTAAAACTCATTCCAATCTTTTTGAGTATTTCGAACATTTTTCTTTATTTTACATTGTCGAATGCTTTTTCCAGATCTGCAAACCCTTTACACGCTTTCTCCTTTTTCTATTGTTTTCTCCATTATCACTCCCACAGCTAAAATAGCCTCCAGTGTTCCTCTGTTTTGCCTAAACCCAAATTGATCTTCTAGTACTTTTCCAGTCGATTTTTCTACCGTCTTTGTACAATTTTAGTTAATATTTTTGACACATGTGCTGTCAAACTTATTGTTCCAAAATTTTCACATCTATCCGCACCTCTCTTTTTTTAGTTTGGGTGACTATCATATTACGTTTGAAATCTTTGAATAAGTCGCTTGTCTTATACATGTAGCTTACGAGTTGGAAGAGACGTTCTGTTACTGCTTGCCTAGCGGCTTTTAGAGATTGTGCTTGCATCTTATCCACCTCCGGTACCTTACCCTTTTTCACACTTTCTAATGTTAATTCAAAATTACCTCTAAATATAGAATATCCCAAGTCATCTTTTTCAATGTCTGATTCCTGTTCTAGTATATAGTTCTTCTCCAGAATATAAATTCTCTATATATTCTTGCCAACTAACCACTTTCTTTACATTTTCTACAATGATGTATCCTTCCGGCCCCATTTTTTCCTGTACGGTTTTATATCTCTAAAATTCATTCTAATTAGTTTGTATGGTGTCAGGCTGTGCTGGCTATATAGTGATTCATTAATAAAGAAACAAAAGTCTAAAGACATTTGAGTAGTTTGTATATGCCTGTTACAAGAAGCCAGAGTAAAATGGATGCTGAAACCTTAATGAATTTTCTTAAGAATTTTAAATCCGGTATAGAAATAACATTTAGTGAAAATGCTGGGAAATTGGAAGAAAAGTTGAATGAAAATACAGCCACGCCAGAACAAAGATTAATAGAAGGCTCCATTGCATTGAAAGAAGATTTTACTGAACAGGTAAAAACAGTTGAGCAAAAGTTGGACAGTAAATTGGCAAAAATGGAAGAAGATGTGACGAGGCTGCAAGAATAAATGATTTTACTAACAACCCGACCACTTGAATTAGCAAACCAAGTTGTAAATCAGAACAGCTCAGAAATAAGAAGCATGGAAGGAAGCAAGTCCATACCAAAATTTAAAGTGAAACCACCCACATTTGATAATAAATAACCTTGGCCGACATATTTGAAACAATTTGAAGCTGCTGCAATAGCGAACGGTTGGTGCAACAAAGCGAAAGCTATCTCCTTAATAGTGGCCCTACGGCGGGAAAACTCTTAACAACTTGCAAACGATTCCCGATCACCAACAGAATGATTACGGCTCCTTAACATCGAAGCTTGAGGTGAGATATGGAGACGCTCACTTTCAACAGGATTACCTGTTACGTGCCGAAATCGGCCATACACATTCCGAATTTTAGTTCTAATTAGTAAGAATTTCGCGCCAATAAATTTGAAAAGACGTGTGTGTATTTCCGTCACTTCAGACAGTGCGTTTGCGCGAGATTACGCCGACGCGTAGTGTAAGGAGAGTGGTGGCGATTTCCGAACACGTTGAGACTGGTGACCGAGACGTGGACGAATGTAGTTATCTTTGTGTCTTATCGTGTCTTCTTTTTTTTTGATATGTAAGTTTCCTGCTACACCCAATTATCGTTCATCCTTACCTGTCTTCCTTACCGTACCTCTACACCAGAAAGAAGACAAATTGGAATTTGGTTTCAACCGGGCCCAACGAACACCCACGCCCGAAAGATCAGCGGAGCTCCGCTGCCGCCATCATGGAGTAGTGCTGCGAGAGTCCTACATTTTGCGTAAGTACTTTTCTGGTTTTTTATGTGATGTAGTAATTTTAAATAATTACATTACGTAATCCCTTGATTGCGCATAATTTTTGCAATTATTTAACATTGCTACCAACTACTGTAGTGGCTCGCGTACCGTACGGCGGGGGTATAATATACCATGCATAAGAACCGCTCGCAAAATACAAATTAAAACCTGCAAGAATTCGAAGTTGACATTGCCAGATTAGTTAGATTGGCGTACCCAACGGCACCAGATAGCTTCCTTGAACAACTGGCTGTTCAAACATTTGAGGATGGAGAAACACAGCAAGCGCTAAGATTGGCACGGCCAAAAATGTTAGATGACGCACTGGCTCATGCGTTTGAATTTGAAGCAGCTGGGCAGACATCACACAGGGCGAGTCACAAAGGTCGGCCTGCATTAGAAGAACCTGGTTATTCGCAGAACAGCATAGAGGAAATAATCAACCGTGTGTTTGAAAAACAAAAGGCGGAAAGGTTGGAAAAACAACGACCGCGGAGATGGGGTTTGCGATGCTACAACTATGGTGAAGTTGGTCATATACAGAGACGTTGTACTCAAGCAAAAAAAACAAGCAATTGAGTAGTAAAAAAATTAAAGCAAGTCGATGTAAGAGGAGCGAACGTCGACAGCACAACGTAGTGCCTCGGAGATTATCATCCGTGCTGCATTGTCAATCGGAAGTCTGGACAGCATTTATATTGATTGCAGAATTAATGGTAGGGTTGTCCGATTACTCGTGGATACAGGAGTGACTAGGACTATTGTGAGATCAGATTTGGTTGGTTGTGGAAAAGTGCTACCTACATCGGTATGTCTTCGAACGGCAAGTAGTAAGAAAATTTCTACTCACGGAGAGACTGCCGTAACGTTGCAAATTGGAGATAAATTAATTAATCATCGGATGTTGGTAGCTGAAACTACAGAAGAAGTGATCTTGAGAATGGATCTCATGAGAGAATATGGGTTTCATGTGAACATGAAAGAAAATATGCTTGGGATAGATGATGATGAAATTCCATTTCAATGGACGAGTAACCAGACGACACAAGTTCAAATGATTTGTGATATGAAAATACCCTAGAAGGCAGAAATGATCGTGATGGGACGCTCGGATGATACTCTCCGGAAAGGACAAGTATGCATGATGGAAGCAACTGAATAAGGAATGGGTCAGGAGGGATTACTGATTGGAAGAACACTAGTAAAGTCTCGAAATACAATACTAATAAGGGTGCTATACATTAACCCCCATACGGTGACCCTGAAGAAAAACATGAGTAAAAAGTTGCATTCCAGTATGACATATTAAACGGTTGTTCACAGAAATTGCTGGATATCTTGACACCTTCGTATCAAGAATTAAACGGCGACTAACTGGACAAGGTAAAAGAAGCGGTCGGACGATATCGAGGTGTGTTTGCACTGGATGATAGTAAGAAAGGAAGGACGAATGTGGTGCAACACAAGACCAATACTGGAAATGCGCAAGTGATACGACAACATCCCAGGCGGCTTCTTTTAACAAAACATAAGGAAATCGAGCAAATTATCACAAACATGGAGAAACAGAGAGTGATTGAACTCTCGAATAGTCCATTGACATCCCCGGTAGTGCTTGTCCAGAAAAAGAATGGGTCGACAAGGTTTTGTGTAAACTACCGGCGACTGTACAATGTCACAAAGAAAGACAGCTATCCTCCGCCCAGAATCGATAACACCTTGGATTCTCAATCCAGATCTAAATGGTTTTCGACCTTGAACTCGAAAAGCGGATACTGGCAGGTGGGCTTGGAGCCAAGCGATATAGAGAAAACTGCGTTTACAATTGAAACTGGATTATGGCAATTCAAAGTTATGCTCTTTGGATTATGTAATGCTCCTGCTACTTTTGAACGTTTGATGAAGTCGATACTGCGTGGACAGTACTAGAAAACATGTCTGGGGGTACCTAGACGATGCGATAGTGTTAGGCGGATCTTTTGAAGAATATTTTAAGAACCTAGAGGGGATATTCCAAAAATCATGCGGGGCAAACTTTACCTTGAGCCCTAAGAAATATCGCCTATTTGAAAAAGAGTTGAAATACCTAGGACATGTCGTTTCGGAGACTTGACAAGATAAACACGGTGCAAAAGTGGCCCACGGCAGCAGATATACACCAACTACGCAGTTTTCTGGCGATTATGTACATATTACCGTCGTTTTATATTAGGGTTTGCGAATATTGCCAAACCGTTGACGAAACTAATCGAAGATGGACAAGAATATAATTGAAAGGACGACTGCCACAGCGCATTTGAACAACTGAAACGGCTATTAGTTACAGCACAGAGTCTGAGTTATCTACGGGTGGAGGGTAAACTTGTGTTGGATACTGATGCCAGCAACACAGCTATAGAAAGCATTCTTTCTTGGGTGCAGGACGGTCAAGAAAAAGTTATTAGGTCGATTTCTGCAGAAGTCAGTCCTAGTACTCATCAAAGTATGGGATTCTCTCTCCGCCTGCAGTGCTCCTCATAGCCTGCAGACCTTTCCAAGTAATCCTAACGCAGTGCTCCTCATAGTCTGAGTCCTATCCAAACGCTACCCTATCCGCCGCCGTACCTGGAGGCCGTCATCGTAGTTCATCAATCCACAACTAACAAACACGTATAAACGCTAAACTCCGTTCCATGCTTCATCGACCAGTCGTTATTGTGATTGCATCCGTCAAGCTCTACCACAGGGACGACATCCCGTAGAAGCTCATCCCCCACGAAGCCTGTCGAAGACTTCAGAAGACAACTGAATACCTTTTGAACCATTTTCTTTTGTATATATTGTAAATAGTAGTTTTTAAGTGCATACAATTTCATTTCATAATTTCTTTTAACGTAACTTTGACCCACCACTAAACACACGAAGATTACCGAAAGTTCCGAACACCACCGAAGATTTCTGGACCTCGCTGACCTGTCCTAATCTGTCCTAATCTTCACTGTTAAGTTCGCACTGGGCCTCTTAAGCAACTTCCGAAGCTTCCCGAAGGAAGCCGAAGATTTAGACACCCCGTTAAGTGGTGCATACAGACATTTAATCAATGTTCAAACTTACTTCTGGCTCCACAGCAACCATGAAGCCATCCGAAGCCATCCTAACTGCTTAATCATTCAATTTCACTTTTTATATTATGTAAATTTGGAACTTATAATGATTTTGCTTATGTTTATTAAACAATTAGCTAAAGTCAGCCTACTTGCTTTAAAACGCCGCCTCCTTTGAAGTTTTCTCGCGGTCAGAGAGGAACTATTGTGTGACAAAAATGGAGCTGTTGGCCGTCGTCAAATCCGTAGATCACTTGTACAAGTACTTATACGACTGTAAATGGATGCACCTGCGCTGGTTCAATGCCAAATTATTTTGTTATGTGGACTGTAGCTTTTGTATTAATACCATAAGTCGATTGATCATTACACTCAATAATGGTTGCAAATAAATAACGCTGTATTCATATGTTGAACTTTACTAATTGTAATTGTATACATAATATAAACAAACTATTTACAGCTTTTAAAGTGAATTTTATGTACCTAAAAACACCAATTTTTTTAGGCGAGCACATCTTGTGCTGCTACATGTTCAACGTTTCATACACGAAGACCGAATTAAATGGAGGTTGACGCAGCAACCTGTAAACTAGTAGTGGGGATTTAATACCCGCGCATTTCAAATTTAAAACTATACAGTTCTGAACAACGACCGTGTATTTTTGTTAAAAACAGATTATGCTGCACTAAAATAATTATTGCAGTTTCGAAATTCTGAAGGGCAAGTTACAAGGTGGATAGAACGGCTGCAAGAATATGACTATAACACAGAAAATCGTGTAGGGACTAGCCATCGAAACGTAGGCGCTCTGTCAAGAAGACCGTTTCCGGTAGTCTGCAATCATTGCTCCAACATGGAAGAGAAAATAAATGTCATCCATAGAATGACGGTAACTGATGATACTTAGCAACCTCAAAGAATACAAGAAGATCAGGAAAATGATGCCGAATTGAGACGTATTATTGAGTGAAAAGGTAGAGAACGATGACCAGATTGGGAAGTAATTAGTATTTCAAGTAGGAGCCTGGAGGCATACTGGGCACAGTAGGATCACTTCATGATTGAAAATAGAATCTTGGAACGACGTCTGGAGTGTGAAGGAGAACTGAGTAACGACTTCAGGTGATAGTGACGAGAAGTAGAATGCCGGAAGTGTTGCAGCACTTGCACGATAGTAGTTCCAAAGAGCACTTTGACGCGAAAAGAACTCTCGAAAAAGTGAGAGAAAGATTCTATAAGGTGAACTGCAAGAAAAATGTGAAAGAGTGGTGTCGGAAATGTGAGTTGTGTGTCCCTGGAAATGGTCCGGTCACAAAACGGAAAGCCCCAATGAGACAGTATAACGTGGGGAATCCTTTTGAGAGGGTGTCCATTGGTATAGCTGGTTTGTTTCCTGAGCAGAGAAAAGAAATAAATACATCTTGGTTGCAATGGATTATTTTATTAAATGGCTGGAGGTGTATGCTATGCCTAAGCAAGAAGCCGAGACGGTTGCAGATGTACTAGTGAGCGAGTTGTTTTGTAACTTTGGGGTTGTAATATTTACATAATCAACCGTCCGTCATGGAAATGTGAAGACCAGTCAAGACGGTTAATTAAGGCCAGGCAGACTAACTCAGCGGCGTAGGTCGTGGTTCAAACTAATAGCTAAAACCTTGCTTGTACTTACCAATTATGCAATATAAATATATATCATCAATATGTACATAAACAATTTATAATCAACATGGGCGCCAATCAGCGGAAAGGCACTGATACCTAATAAAAGCAATCATAAAATGAAACTTCGTAGTCTAGGAAAAGGAATAACCTTTTATTAAACCATCAACTGTCAGAAAAATTATAAACAAACAAATAAATGAACTCAAAATGAAATAAGGCCTACAGGGCCCACTATTCCGAAATAAAGTAAAAGGTAATTCTATCTAACCTAATTGTTTTACAGGGACATGCACGTCGTCAACATATACCTAATCTTTAGTCTAACTATGATTAACATAAAACATTTAATTAAATTAACAAAAGTACTTAAAACACAACAAGGCATTACTGTCCTTTCAACAAGGTATCACGTATGTACAAATAAGTCAAGGGATTTCATGGGTTAAAACCTTACATGTGATATTCCAATGCTCCACCTGCAGGTACTACATTGGCTAGGAAGCGAGTTTTTTTACCTGGAAAATTTGGAACTTTGCCGAACCCTTGCTATTCCAAGCAAAGTAGGGATTTTTAACGTGCGTGACAACACTCACAGACGGGACCTCCATTTTACTTCTCATCCGAACGAGGGTGTATTTTTGTGAAAAATGCTCGCTTAACATTTTTCAAGCGGACCGTGTCGGGATTCATACCCGGGACCTTGGGCGTAGTAGTCACACACATACCACTACGCTCATGGGTTAAAACCGCCGTGTCTTTTCAATAATAATTTCAGGAACACGCGAAACGTAATTTAATGTCAATAATAATTCGCATGAAACCAGACCGGCTTTGAGCTCGCAACAACTGCTCCCTTACTAAATGGACGAACACTCCCGCACCCCGTCGTTAGCGTCTATAAGTAAAACTAACATACGTATTCGCGAGCAAAAGGTAAATACAATATAGCTTGTCTATAGCCATTAAACTTTACAACAACCGCAAAAGTTTGAAACGTAAGTCCAAAAAAGCTTTCATTGGTGAGCTATTAACAAAGGTTAGTTAACGTCTTTATTACGTTCCAATGAGGGGTATTTGAGGCAAAGGAATTTTCTTTTAATTACAACTAAGCAATAGCACACCGTCGTTAGCGTGTATGTAAAATTAAAAGTAGTCCTTCCTTACAAATCAATAATACGCTACAAAAAGTGATGTAGAATCGAAATAAAATTTATAGTAAAGTGTTGCTTTGCATTATCAAAATAAATGTCCTTCAAACAAAATAAATACTCACGTGTTCTAAGCAACACACAAACACGCCTTCACGCGAAGACCACACACCGAAAAAAGTCCGGAATCATTGCTGTTACTTCACATCTGCAACCGCATTCCCGCAAACTCCCAATAAATTCGTCCGGCCCTACGGTCGCAGGTCGTTACCATCTGTTGAAATACCAAGAACTCAACCCTCTCAATACATTGAAATGTGAATCTTATGCGATCACAGGAACCGTAAACGTAAAACTCAATGCTTTGCTTTTAAGATGCAAGTTTTTAAAATATAGAAGCGTTAGCTTGTATTAAATAATTCCACCACGGTCTATGCAGGCTTTGTAACACGTACATATAATTCAACCACGGTTCGTGAAGTAAAAAAGTAATAATTAAAATTATGTCAACTGATAATAATATAAGTATTGGTACGCAGTAGCGTAACATTATATAAGAAATAATGATAAAATATATGCTTAACAAAGCGATTGAAAATCGGGTTGTTACAGGGTTTCGTTGGAATTACACTCCCGTCGAGGTTGGAATTTTGAATCAGCGTTGTTTCAGAACGTATGCAAGCATTTTGGAATCAGAAAGACTAGAACCACGCTATGGTTGAAAGAATGAACAGGATGTTAGGAAAGTACCTAATCAAAGTTGTCTCCGAACATCAACAAGACTGGGACCAATATGTACATTTGTTTCTACTGGTATACCGATCTTCGGTACATGACAGCACAGGATACTTTCCCGATTGCGTGATATCAGGACGTGAACTGCGGCTACCATGTGATCTGCTGTTGGGATTTAAACCTGGAGAACAGATCCCAGGTAAAGATTACGTTAGCAAGCTTCGCGAAGGATCAAATAGTATCAAATGTCCGAAAGAATATCCAGGCGGCAAGCGATCGAATGAAATCACAATATGATACGAGAGCACAAGAAGGTGGTTACCAACCTGGAGATTTAGTGTGTTGTATAATCCACAAAGAAAGCGTGTATTGTCGCCAAAATTACAAATATAATGGGAAGGCCGGATCAGAAAATCTCTCCGTGGTAAACCGAAGGTGGTACACTTTGAGCGTTTAACATCCTACGCTGGCAACAACCAGGAAGTCTTGAATAATAAGAATGGTGTTTGACGAATTATTAATCATGAGCCAAACGTAGATTTTGAGAGTTTTATGGTGGCGTATGGTGGTTCCGCTAAGGCGAGATTTGGTGTTGTTGTTGAAAAACAGCAAGATCTGTTTAGAGCACCAGAAGAGTATTTCCTTGCACATTGCGAAGCTCAAGATCTGGAAAGATAGAGAGGAATAGCTTTTGTCTTCAAGAAAAAATTTGGCTGCATGAATGAATTAGTACAACAGCAGCCAACTGTAAGAAAGGCTTTGGTTTTTTAGGATAAAAATCGTTATGTTTACTATCTGGTCAGCAAAAGTTCTTCAAGGCAGAGACCTAGTTATGGACATTTAAGGAAGGCTTTGCTGAATCTTAAGGCTCAGATGATGGAAATGGAGTAATGAAATTAGCTAGGCTGTGGACTGGATCGCTTAGATTGGAGAATAGTCCGAAATATGCTAGAAGTAATTTTCCAGGGAACCAACGTCCAGATCCTTGTTTGTTATTATCAACCGGTTGCCTACCAAGACAAAAAAAGAGTGTTGACTGTTATTTCCAACGACGTGGTGGATGCACCAGAGGTGATAGCTGCCGATACCGTCAGTCATCGAATTGGCGCCAAAATGTATTTACAGTTACTAGATCGTAACGGTTTTAAAGAGAGGGCAGTGTTACGAGCTACTATTAGGCAACCCATCAAACACACAAGCGTCGTAAGCAGTGTATATACCACAGAAGCCTAGAACTTTCTAGCATATAGCGGAGTATGAGTTACCTATTTAATTCTAGGGTATATATAAGATCGGTGATTAATGTAGAAGTTAGTGTATATCAGAAATGTCGTAAATAAATCATCTCGTGTATAGTTAGTTGTTCATTACGTTCTGAAAGTCCTTTAGTAAATATAAATTTATGTTATGTGAACGTGTATATGGTACCGTCAGGTTGTAGAATACATAAATAGACAAAAGTGTAATAAATAAATAGTAGTGTTAGTGTTGTTAATAGACCTATGGTTAAGAATTTAGTTTAAGAAGATATTAGTGCTTGTAAATAGCATTAGTGTGATAGTGTTTCATTGTTAGTTGGACTGAAAACATCTATAAATAAGACATATACCGTCAATTAGACTTGTGAACAGTGAGTAATAATGACTTTTGTTATTACTTGTTTTAAATTGGTGAAACGCGTCAGTAGTAGCCCGTTACAATATTTAACATTCCGATATATTTAATCAAGATATTAAAAGTGTATTTAACAATATATTACAAGCAGAGATAGGAAAAAGGAGGTAGATGTTGAGCTAGATCAGATAGTGATAGATGCAGACTGAGCAAATTTCAGAGAAATGTGTAGGTTAGTTTAGAATAGCAAACAATGAGGGTACGCGTCTAATCACTTCTAGGACTGAAGACTTAATAAATACTCCCTGTATGTTTGTTGTGGTTTGTTTAGTATTCTTCTAAATCTTCTTTGGGGATTAAACCACTCATAGTTTTTAAAATTATCTTTATTAACGTTTCGATCCATGACCTAGGATCGTTTTCAAAATAATAAAAACTTCAAGTTTGACATTTATGACATAAATTGAAGGTGACTTTGATTTATTGATGTTCGAAATATTTGGTTTGAGTACACTAAGCAAAATTTTTTTAAAGTTTAAATGAATGATTGCCTTCAATTTGTGTTACGGCCTGGGACCGACTTTTTTTAGGTAGCCAATACGCTTAACGTGAAATCAGCTGATTAATTTTTATTGTAAAAATTCAATAACTTGGGAATTGGAAAACATTTTTTAACATGTTTCTATTTATACAATTGAGAGGATGGTTATTAAAGAAGTGTGCGATTGCGTTACTGTAAGGCTTAAGCAGTCGTTTTTTTATATTTATTTTGAAGGGGAAAATCATTATGATTTAGGCTACCTCTTTGGTAGATTTTAACATGGTTCTGAGGCGATCTTATGGCGGGTTTACACTTGTCAGATACCAATGTTGTTCTATAAAGGTTGTATATGGATCTGAGGCGACCCTATGGCGGGTTTACACTTGTCAGATACCAATGCTGTCTTACAGGGGTTGTTAATATGCTTCATCATCATCATCATCATTGGATCTTCATCTCAAAACTGGTTGGACACGTACCTGCACTTATTTATATTCTGAGCTAGCTTACATAGTTCTCTGAAATTCTCACACAGCATGTATGTAGCTCGTTTCCCTTCTATTATTTTCTAATTTTATGTCTTATTTCACCGAGATTCAGTGAAGGGGGTTAAGCAACCTGTGGCTACCAAGATCCCCCAACGCTTAGATATTTGCCGAAAAAATGGTTTTCTAGTTAATATGTTGTAACAGTTTTATTTTCGAGTTGGTAAACCCCTTCATTAAAGGTACAAAAATAATATAACACATTTATTAAGTAAAGTCGTAATACGTTTAACAATTAAATTATTACATTGCAACAGTATCTAGACTCGTTAGTCTATTTGTTTTGGATGTCGGTGTATTCCACAGCCAGTCGCAAAGACGCTTAGAGATGTGACAACCTCCCCCCTTGGACACTCCGATCCTCCGAGAGCGCGTGATGAGCACTCGGCCATAGGTAGAAGGTAAAGCAGGATGTATACGAGGACGATGGCCAGTGACCTGCGGGTCGGTTTGAATGAGTGAGCACATTCTTAGAATAACGGTTGGTAAAGTATACACTTTATTATCTTGTTTAATTTGAAAAATTTGTTTAGCGCAACAAAATTTAGGCGATGAGAATCTAATCGACATGAATGTATGCTACAAAACTTAGGCGATAAGAACTTAATTTACAATTTACGATGCAGTTAGTACTTTGAATACGAGAATCGACGTTAAGAAAACCACTTCAGTTTACCATGTGTATTTAGAGGATGGAATGCTGATCTAATTAATAGAAGATCGTTTGTTGCTCCGAGCCGAGATGCTACGTTGATAGAATGTAAGCAGTAAATGCCGCATGGCGATGCATTTCCTAATCCTGTCTTGGAAAGCAGTTTTGTTGGGTTCGTAGTAGCTTTAAGAAATTCCTTTGTGTTTCATTCAGGAAGCACGCTATTTTGTTTCGATGTGTAGAAGTGCGTATTTGTTATTTGCTTCAACTATTGCTAAGCTGGAATTCCCAGTATTAAATTTAAAATTCACTCACTTGATTTTGTAAGAATATAATCTGTTAGTTACAGTAACAGGTGTAATTACGTCACTTGTTTGTTTGAAATATGTTGTTGACACATGTATCCGTGATGGCAGATGCTTAACACTGCGTCACTACCAACTTTGAAAACAAGAATATTTTGTGAACATTTTCATTTTAAACTGAAACTAGTACTTCAATTTAAAGAGAAAATTTGTATTTTAATTTTATATTGTAAATGACCTAAACAGATCTGAGTGGGTTAAAAATATTGGTGTAACAAGTTACACTTTGTTGTAATATATTTGATCATGAATAAGGTTGATAAACCTTACGTTAAATTTATAAAGTAATTCAAGTAATTTTTTTTATTTTTGTTGCATTGAATTTTATTTAAAGATAAAGAGATTCTTTCGAGTAAATTATTAATCCAAGCTTAAAGTTTTTTATTTTGATCAAGTGTGATCAAACCTGACTACCGAAATTTAATATCTTTAAGAGTTGAATTTTGATACCACCCTTATATAGAAAATATTTTTTTTATATTTCTTTAGGTATATTTGCGGGACACAAACAGTGTTCCAATTTTCTATGTTGACTTAATTATTATTCTTTCTTACAGGAACAACGTCTTATTCTGTTAAGACAGGTCCTTGTCAGCGAAGGCGATATTTTTTTCTTTGGGTCTCCACGTCCGCCCTTAGAAATATGCCATGCCATTAACGTGAATCAATCCGGACTGGGTGGCGCCTATTTGTTTTAGTTTGAGTATGACCCCCCAACAGATTTCGACTTACCCTCCCATGTCTCATAGCTCTGCCCCAGGAATAGACCCCTAGTTACGTCGGAAGACTTCGTTACACTTGTTCATAACGTGAGGCCAGCTATATATAAGAAAAAATAGTTTCACTGGCTTCCAATAAACGTAGGGCAGGTGCCTCAAAAAACAAAATTCGTTTCACTGGTGCCGGCAACGTCTAGGCACTTTAAAAAAAAATACGTTAGCTGAGCCCAGTTAGGAAAAACGTTTCACTGGCGCCCAATGTGGGGCTGGTGTTTTAGTGGTTATAAAATTCGTTTCAATGTTTATTGTTATATAATTAGTTATTGTATGTATAAATAGAAATCATGTATGTAGACTGTATTTCATGTTAATATCGCAAGGAAAACCCAGGAAAAACTTGCAATGCTACCTAGATATTGTGGGCATTTGATTTTCATTTTCATTCAAACGAAGAAATTTTAAAGAAAGAGAAAGACCTAATCAGATGTACACTAATAGAAAACAAATATCCTAAAAGAATAATAGAGAAAGAAATGAATAAAAACCCTAAAAATAAAGAAAAAGAAAACAAAAACAACGATATACACCTCAAAATGCTCTCAATACCATACATAAAAGGATTCTCCGAAAAAATTCAAAGAATAGGAAACAAATTTAGAATTAAAACAGTATTTAGAACCAACAATACACTAAGAGCACAATTAACAAAAACAAAACCCAAAAACGCAATACAAAGTTCAAAAAATTGTATCTACAAAATACCGTGCGAATGTAATAAGTTTTATGTAGGAGAAAGTTCCAGACCATTTGAAGTTTGATTAAAAGAACATAAATCATATATAAAAAATAGAAAATTTGAAAAATCCATGATTTGCCAATATGCATGGGACTTCAGTCATAAAAATGGGAGGACGCAAAAATTATCGACAAAGAAGAAAACCACCAAAAACGCAAAATCAAAGAAGCTGCCTATATAACACTACATAAAAATAACTGCGTTGCAAACGAATCCGTAACTTTCAGTAAACAATGGATTCCATTACTAAAAGAAATAACAAATGAAGATCAAATGCCCACAATATCTAGGTAGCATTGCAAGTTTTTCCTGGGTTTTTCTTGCGATATTAACATGAAATACAGCCTACATACATGATTTCTATTTATACATACAATAACTAATTATATAACAATAAACATATTAACTAGAAAACCGTTTTTTCGGCAAATATCTAAGCGTTGGGGGATCTTGGTAGCCACAGGTTGCTTAACCCCCTTCACTGAATCTCGGTGAAATAAGACATAAAATTAGAAAACAATAGAAGGGAAACGAGCTACATACATGCTGTGTGAGAATTTCAGAGAACTATGTAAGCTAGCTCAGAATATAAATAAGTGCAGGTACGTGTCCAACCAGTTTTGAGATGAAGATTCAATGATGATGATGATGAAGCATACTAACAACCCCTGTAAAACAGCATTGGTATCTGACAAGTGTAAACCCGCAATAAGGTTACCTCACAACCATATACAATCTCCGTTGAACAGTATTGGTATCTGACAAGTGTAAACCCGCCATAGGGTCGTCTCAGATCCATATACAACCTTCATAGAACAACATTGGTATCTGACAAGTGTAAACCCACCATAAGGTTACCTCAGAACAATGTTAAAATCTACCAAAGAGGTAGCCTAAATCATAATGATTTTCCCATTCAAAATAAATATAAAAAAACGACTACTTAAGCCTTTTAATAATGCAATCGCAAACTTCTTTAATAACCATCCTCTCAATTGCATAAATAGAAACATGTTAAAAAATGTTTTCCAATTCCCAAGTTATTGAATTTATATAAAATTCACCAATAAAAATTAATCAGCTGATTTCACGTTAAGCGTATTGGCTACCTAAAAAAAGTCGGTTCCAGGCCGTAACACAAATTGAAGGCAATCATTCATTTAAACTTTAAAAAATTTTGCTTAGTATACTCAAACCAAATATTTCAAACATCAATAAATCAAAGTCACCTTCAATTTATGTCATAAATGTCAAACTTGAAGTTTTTACTATTTTGAAAACGATCCTAGGTCATGAATCGAAACGTTAATAAAGATAATTTTAAAAACTATGAGTGGTTTAATCCCCAAAGAAGATTTAGAATGAAAACCTAATGATGATGATAGGTAACGAAACGTGTGCCATATATTTAAGTAAAAAATTGTGGGGAAACATTGAAAATTTATTAATTAATATACTTTTGAAATGATAAACAGTTTACTTGCTTTTTTGCCATGTCTTGTTTTCATTTAACTGATCTCCATATGTCTATGAAGTTGTGAATTACCCTCTATGTATTGTCATGTGCGTACATCTTTAGAGAAACTTTTACTAAATTTCTATAATGCTTTTTAGGTTTTTTGAAGATTGGCAGTTCCATTTTTCAAACAGTTACAAGTCGATATTTTTGAGAGGACTTATGCCAAAGCTATTTGTCTTTGTCTTCAACACCGCCGTACCTCTTTTCTCATCATATACTGTAATTTTCAAAGGTGCCTGCTTCTAAATTTTATTGTAAAAACTTTGCTGTGTAGTTATTAGACAGATCAAGTATCTACAGCATTTTCACAATTCAGATCTAAGTATAAAACTCGTACTTTAGAATCTAGTCGTCGTTTTAATTAATTTTAAAAATTAAGACAAATACTAAATATTAAACTTTTTGCTTAACAAAATTGTTTTCGTCGCGGAAGCTTTTAAGCCGCCAATCCATAGCAAGAGAATTTATAAGAACCTTCGATAAAAATTAAACGAATGCATTTTCGAGTTGTTTTGGTATGCGTGTTTTCAGTTAGAGTTTAACATTGACCCACTAACTTCAATCCGTGTAAATTTAATAACGCCTTTTCGCGAAAGAAAAACTGTCATTTTCTACCCAGATTTAACTAACTCCGATGCAATTTACATATATTTGTTTGATGTTGGAATCCAGCGATGTCTACCGTAGCGGTGAGCGTCCGTCGTACGGCGGCGGCGACGGCGGCGTCCGCTGCTACGAATAACGGATGAAATGCGGTCTTACACCTAAACTAATCATCAAACCTCTTTGACCTCATCTAATTGCGTTACCTGCGTCGTCCTAATCACCAAAACGGCGATGTTCCACTTACCTTCATTAGACTGCGTCGCTCCGCATACTCGATTTTTCTTAGATTACCATTTTAAATACAAGTGTGGTTGTTTTTTACACGTTTCGGTGTGTGCAACTTTAGAAAATTTTTTGTTTGCTCGATAAAGTAGTCACAAGCTTTTCTGTTGATGTTCGAGAATAAAATAACATCGACGAGTGTAATTTGTAACTGCAATCTCTTAGCTATGTCAGAGTGTAAGTGTGAATTGAGATTTCATTTGTGTTATTTGCAAAGAAAATATCCTCAACTAGCTGCAAAAGTTGATTTCGCCAACTTTTTTTGTAATTTGTGTTTTGTTATAATTCTTTTTGAATCGTATTCGTGGGTGTGTGTGAATGAAAATAGATATGCTGAATTTTTGAAAATGCTGTGTTGGCAACTACAATACTGTTCCTCGCACAAGAACACATTCTTATAAATAATAAAAGGACAATATTTTGGCTGCGAAGGGCATTTACAAAATTCAGTCCCTCCATTCTCATTTACACATGCACAAAAACACGATACAAAAATAATTAAGACAATAAACTACGACAAAAAGTTACAGTGCCCGCTCAAAAAACATTGTGAATCAACTTATTATATGGTTTAGAATGTTTTCTAAATGGGCACTGTCACTTTTGCACAAAAGAAAACATTCTTAAAAAAATAACGAAGGACAATATTTTGGCTGCCAATGACAGTTTTAAAATTCAGCCTGCCCATTCTCAGCTACACAAGCACAAGAACACGATACAAAATTAGAGCAAAAACAATGCACGAAAAAGCTGAACTAAAGAAAATATTCCCCAAAAACTTGTCCAGCATGCAAAAATACGCACCATAAATATTTATGGTTCCGGAATATATTAGTCACAATAGGTGATAGAGGTGAGCCCATTGATGTGCCCGAAATTTGTTTGTAAAATTGTCCGTCGAAGACAAAATAGGTAGAAGTTAAACATTTTTCAACGAGTGAAGTCAGGTACTTGTTACATGCCGAAAATCGGCTATGTATCATTTTTGGTTTAAGTTTTAAATATGTGACTGAAATCGCGCCAATATTTAAAAAATAAACTTGTTCATTTCCGTCATTTCGGACAGTTACGTCGGCGCAAGAGAATGCGCAAACGTGGAGTGAGAAAGTATGTGCGCGGTTTCCGACACGACGAGGATTAGCCAACGAGACGTCGAACAGTGAGGTTTATGTGTGTCGTCCCATTTGTCTTTTCTCTTTTAGAATGTAGGTTTCCTCCTTACCTTTGTTTTTATCGTGCGCCCTATCTATCCTTTATCCAACCGCTACAAACAAAGAAGAGGGAAGACAGAAAATTTGATTCAACGATGGCTAACCAAACCCACGCCCAACAACATCCATACTAAGATGAGCGTGGTTCCTGCGCAAGAATAACCGCAAAGTCGTGAAGCGTTTCACATTTTTAAGTGAGTACATTTTATCTTTTTGATCAATTTTTCCTTTTATCTAACCTAAGTCCACACAACTCCAACTAACCTAACCTAACACCAGATAACACCAGCTAACTTAACTCCTGACAAGTCCACATCCAACCTAGATCGGAGACAATTTCACCCTATGGGGTAATTTCACCTTAACCTAACATCCTACATATATCCGGACATATGTTGATGCGCATCCCTGTCGGCCTAGGTCGGATAACAACATATTCGACTATCTTCGGCAATATACGCCCCCGCTCTGTAGAATACATAAGAGAACAATTTTTTCGTATTCAATTCAGTATTCGATAGTAGCTAGAACGGTAAACATGAGCGTCTCCAAGGTGATTAACGTTTCTCAACTTATTGGGAATAAAGTGAAACCGACAAATGAGCGATTTGGATTATGGCTGTTGACAGAAAATATGTGCAACAATAATCTGGTAACAGATATTGGTAATATTTGTTATGTTGAAGGCGAACAGATGCTGACTGGTGGACTACACACACCAATTACAGAACTATTTTGTGACAATATAATGTTGGTTAAAATTTGCGACCTTTCTGACGCCGAACAAACATCTGCAAACAAAAAGATGTTTATCCTAAAAAAAGAAATTTGTGGTGCATTTAACAGCTATCTACGAAGAAAGTTCGACCGATTTGTTTCCGCTAGGCATGGTGTTAAAGCTAAGCTTCCGTTTTCTCTGGAAATCACTAGCAAGATGGGCCAGAGAGTAAAAGAAATTATCGGAAAAGAAGACCTCGAATGCATTAATAAAAAATTCCAAAATCCTATATGTGTTCCATACAAAGTGGAACTAGCAGATGTTAAGTTGGAAACTTTATTGGAGGAACTACCAGATATATTAGACGAACTCGAAAAAGATTATTTCTATCTTTTTGACATGGATGTAACCAAAGATTTTGCTGGCATATTTAGCAAGATGGAGATGTGTAATTATTTAACTACAAAGCATAACTTTTGCTATAAGGGAGAATACAAAGAAAAGTGTAATATTATAGTTGACAACGATAAAACTGTGGGAATTAAATGTTTAACATGGTTAACAACGAATTCAAGAATTAAGATATACAACAAATTTGTGTGTCAGATAACAAGTCCTGGTGTTAATAAACAACTTGGCAATCATATAGTAGATTTTTTACGATGCCCAGATGTACGTTTAAGGGAAACTTTTGCATCTACTTTGGCCAAAGAACATGGTATTACGCGATTGGAAGCGACTATATACAACAAGTGGAAGCTATGTCAGTGCGGAACGGGTGTATAATCCCTTAAAAGACTGTTTAACCTTATTGGAAGATAGTAGTTATACTTCCTAAAGACGCCAATGTACTCGGTACCACTTGCCAAAATGTGGAGTAAGCTATCGGTCAAGCTACAAAATAGCTGCTGTTTAGTGTATAATAACCTGCTACAGTACGTGTATTGGGGGAATGGCAATACAAAGAAATTGACAGGCTTGCCAATTAAGTTGTCCAAAAAACCAGAGGAAAAGGAAAAATTGATAAAGTATGTGCTTTCGGCTTTTAGTTTTAACTATTTACCTGTAAATTATTTGGAGATAGTAGAGGAGGAGAATAGCCAAGATAAAATAAAAATCATACACAAGTGCTACATTAAAACAGGTAATACATATTTTACACAATCTGCAACACCATATTCTACAATTCCAAAAGAAATAGTCATTTCGGAATTGGGGTTGATAGATACGTCTAACATTCGTCCAGAGGTTGTACGACAACGCGTAAATATTGGCAGTAAATTCTATCCGTTTACGCTAAAGGAAATTGCTCCATTATGCATGCCATACGCTGTAAGTGGAAGAAAAAGACAAATGGAATTAGAGGAAATGGATGCAAAAAAGACGAGAGTTGGATTACATGGAAAACACTGCTACAGTACGCGAACAATACAAACATGTGTTAGACAAAGAACATCTTATTAGAGAAAATGAGGAAGAATTAAAAGATTATTTTATGTGCCGATGGGCTGACTTAGATACATCTGGTTTCTACAAGTTGTATGCATTTGTGGTTAGTAAAAAAGACTCATTTAGTTATGTAGGCGTCCTTGCGGAAAAGGATGGTACTAAATCCGTATATTTTTTAAAAGGTTATTCTAAAAACGTATTTATCGAAATGGCAGATAACATAGACGATCTAAGGAATGCGGGTTTCGTAACCTTTGCGTACACCACACGCAAAGGGGGTTCGTCAAACATTGTATATTTGCCTAGTAAAGAAGCTTTCGGATCATTTAAAACCGAGGGTCTTACAACCTATAACGACCATATATTTCCAAAAGTGGTGGACATGCAACTATGCAACAGTGAGTGGGAGAATAAGGATTTCCTCCAATACCGACAAGAAGAAGTCGATCAAGTTAACAAGATACGTATGCAAGATATAGTGGGAGAGCCGCGATTAAAAGATTGTCACAAGCTGCAAGAATTACACGAAGGAATAGATCTGGTTGTCGATGGAATCAAAGACTTTATATATAGAGGCAAACTTTGGTACATTTTACAATTCGAAAACCTAGACGGTCTCTATGTATCAAACTATTGGTTAGAAAAGGAGATAGAGGACTTGGGTATCGATTTAAATTTTAAGCTGCGAATAAAATTAGATAAAATTAAAACCGCTCCAAACAAACATAAAGAAAAGACTGTCTTCTGTGTATAACTTTGTATTAAAATTAAGTTTAAATGGTTCCATGCTTGGCATTAAATATTTTTAAATTTTGTTATGTATGTCAGAATAAAAATTTTAAAATAGTATTACATTGCTCTTTATTTACAAAAGGCTGTGACGTTACCACGAAATAGCAGTCGCATAGAGAGGGGTACGCATAGTTAACGACGCGCACGCGCAGGGGTGCGCATGGTCAGGGGTGCACACGGGCTGGGATGTGTTTGGGCGTACACGAGGGATGCAGAAGTTAACAGTCACCAAGCATCTAATTCTTTATTTGGTGTGGAGTACTTGCCGGTGTATGTATCCGGAATAAAAACACGATTTGTACACGCAGATAATTAATAAAATTAGTTTATCGAGCGAAGATGACAAAAGGTATATCATTCCTAATAGTACAACAATCTACGCATGGGGGCATAAAGATGTAAATCTAAGATAGTTGTTTGATTTTGTAAATGTATTGTGTATATTAGTTTTAAGATTCCATAATTTTTAAGCTCCTCGCCCACCATCCAAATATTTCCTGCTTCTATTCTGGTTGACAAAGTATACGTGTTATCTCCACGTGGTGTTCGCGGGGCACATCGGTTTTAGATTTCTAGAGGAATGGTGAGTTAAAGAATATGTTTGGGTAGCGAAAAAAAGTTCTAAGGATGTAGTTAAATAAAGATGGTGCAAAAATGAGAGGTTTGGGGTCTATAAAGTGTAACTTTGTAAGAGGTGGTTCTATTTAAAATCCATTTACAGGTTTGGGGTCCCTAGAAAAATCTAATATTAGTTGATAGCAAAAAAAAGATATATTTGTCTTAAAAGAGTAACTACCCCGCGGATAATAAACACAATATACCACTTGTCGACAAAAAAGTTGTAGGAAAATTCAAAGACGAATTTAATGGGGATCCAGTATTATAATTTGTTGGTAGTAGGGCTAAGTCCTACTGTACTGTAAGCGAGAAAGATACGGTTAAAAAGATTAAAGGGGTCTCACGAAGTGTAGTTAAGTAAAACCGCGGGTGCTACAACCTATAACGAGCATATATTCCCAAAAGGAGTGGGCATGCAGCTACGCAACAGTGCGTGGGAGAATAAGGATTCTCTCCAATAAGAAATTAAAGTCATTGGGTAATGGTAGAAATGTTAAACCTATAAGACGATTATTAATTGTGGTTTAGAAAAATAATAGTTTTCGTGGACTAAATAAAATAGCTTAGACTGATTAATGTTGTTGCAGGCGAATTCCTCGTAACGACATTTCTGTATTAATTTTTGCGAATTCCTAGGCTATAATTCAATTTTCGTACATCTAACTCTATTTACTAGTATGATTGGATAATTAGGAAATGTTGCATTGGTCTTGCGTGGTAATTTAAATGTTTAAATGTTATTGGTTGATTCGAATATGATGTATAATCAATTTAATTGGATATCTAGAGCGCATTATCAGTTCAAGTTAACATTTGTTTTCTGCTTTTTCGAGATACTTCGATCCTGGTTGTTGCTTTATGCGGTTTAGCCGTCCACCATTTTTGGGATTTGTGACTCCAGGACTTTTTGAGGCAATCTATTTGGTGATGCTTTGTTATGGTTGCTCAATAAACTCATTTAAGAGGATTTACATATCGAAGTTGAAGGTAATTAATTATTACATTCGAATCCATTGATTTTATTGTACAGGTGTTTTAGGTGTCATATGTTTCTGTTCGTATTGATCATCCGCTGATCGATGTATATGTTATCGTAGTTCATTGCCCGTTGTACGGTATGTGAATTTATGTGTTGATATTGATTACTAATATTGCAAATTGTAGGGTTTTAGATTTCAGAATTCAGATTTTAGGTTTTAGGCTTTAAGTCTTTAACTTAAGAGTTTTAATTGTGAAGCGTGAAATCCGAATATTCATAAACTTCAAGCTTCAAGTTCAATTGTTATCCTGCGACGCTTGGCAGTTGTTGGGAATTCTGTCATTGCAACCTCCTGAGTTGACATTGGATGGGTATCGTTATGCATGATTTCTATTATAAGTTTATTAGATACAAATTTAATAACGTTAATGCATGAACTTTTTAATGATATTTGTGTACATTTTATGATGAAATATTTCAGTAGTTACAATTTGAACCATCACAATTAATTATTCATTTTACAATAATCAATAACAATCAACGCTTATTTATATTTACAAGTGCACCACTGTATATAATTTATTGTGCTAATTTGAACATTGTGTAACTGATATCGGTGCACCAATATCCCCTTTACATACAGTGCACAATTAATATTAAGTATTCCTTTATTTCACATACATACAATAATAGGTAAATAATTTGCGTAAACTTGATTCAATAAGGTATATGTATCGATGCTGTAGATTGTTTAGAAATTTAGTAAATATTGTGATAGTGTACTGGTATTTATTTGGGTATGTTCCGTAGTTGTATGTGTGATTTAAGTATCATTTTATGGTAGGATATTTGAGTATCTTTTCGACGGGAGAACGTCCCAATTGGGTTCGCGGAAATTCAGGTTATGTCAATTGGGTGGCGCTCATTAATTTTCGATCTCAGATCTTTCTTTTTTGGGATGGTTTCGTGAGACCCACTCCCCCCTCCACTGATCTAGTTACGGCAAACGTTCCTAGTATTTTCCGCTGTTCAGGTATACCTATTCGTCCTCGTTATTGTATGTATATTTATTTTTAGGCGTTAGCGCCTGGCGGTCTTTATCTAGCCAACGTTTCTTTTTTATAAATGTTACGATTGGTAACAGTGGGACAATCGTGTAGCAATGTATATGGTTACATATTCTCGTACACATCCACAAACATCTGCTTACGTCCACATACGGACATGGCGATGCCGGTAGTTTGTAGTGTTCTCTTGGGGCTTCAGTAGAGGCGATTAAAACAAAGTCGAAGACCATTTCACATCTTTAATTTACTTGTCACTTTAAGGTGCAGTACAACTGTTACATCTGAGGGTTAGACTTATAATGCTCTTATTCTATATTAGTTCTTAACTGCTAACAATGATTATGCAATTATGCTTATTTACTAATTCCAATTACACCTAGCCTAGAGTTCGTTGCACGTGTACTTCCTATCGATTGTCTTCCTGTACAAATCCGCACTTTTCACTTCCTATAACAAGTCACTCACCTTTTAAATGCATAAAACTTAATTCCAAGAAATAACTATAAATTATTATGATATTTGGCTATTACACCATCACACCTCCACGGGGTGCACTAAAAAAATTTTTGTTTTTCAAATAAAATTTTTTTTTCTAAATTACAATACGTTATATAATTTTATCCTATTCTTATGGATTTCTACTAACTTATTATCTATCTTAACTATAACATTAGGATTCTTATCTAAAACTACTTCATATGGGCCTACAAATATTGGATCTCTTTTATTAAGAGATGTATTCTTAACCAACAACTTATCTCTAAATTTATAATTAACATGCTTAGTTTTGATATCAAACTTATTCTTTCGTTTACTTTTGGATTGTAATAAATTATATCTCGCTTCATTTCCAGCGACTTGCAATCTATACTTAAGTTCTGCTGGATAATTATCAAAATTATATAGTGGGTCTACTGAGTTTACCACGTTTGACGGTATTTGATTAATTTTCCCAAATACTAATTCGTGCGGGGTATATTTAGTTTCCGTATGCACTGAATTATTGTATGCAAAACACCAATAAGGTATCCAACTGCTCCAATTATTTGAATACTGCGGACATTGGGTCCTTAAATATACTGCTAAATTTTTATGTGAGTTTTCGAGCGCACCGATAGTTTCGTGATGATAAGCTGTAGAATTTAACTGCTTTATGTTTAATAATTTGCAAGTTTTCTTAAAAATCTCCGACATGAACTCTGAACCTTTATCCGTTAAAATTTCGCGTGGGATGCCGTAGCGTAAAATAAAATTCTCGACAAACGCTCTAGTTACACTTTCAGTCTCTTTGTTTGGTAATGGATATGCTTCTACAAATTTACTTAAATCACACTGTAGTGTCAAAATGTACCTGTTTCCATTTGCATCTTGCTGCAATGGTCCAACTAAGTCTAAAAAAACTTTTTCGAAAGCTTCGGATGCTGTGGTTGTAATTATCATCGGCTGTTTGCTAATATTTGAATGTTTATGTCTTTGACATTCGTCACATTTTTTAATAAATGTTTCTACATCCTTTCGCATACTTGACCAAAAATAGTATCGCTTTATATTATTGTATGTTCTATTGATGCCCGCGTGACCTCCCGTAAGCAATAAATGAAAATCATTAATGATGAATCTTTGCGTTTCTGAGTTTTGAATATTAGTGATTTCCCTAATCACACTAATTCGTATGTCATTTTTTTAAATAAATTGCGGCCGGCTTTACAGTTATTTAAAATGACTTCGATTCTTCGTTTTTTATAATAATAAATTCCGGAATTGTAAATTCTCTACGAAGAAATTGCAGGTCTCTCAACGACGCTTCGAAGGCTGACGCTGATCGAGATCCTTGCTTCAAATAAATTATATTTTTACTCCTATCATAAATTGATACATGCATGTAAACAAAATTATTTCATTTTTGGATTTAATGATTCTGTTAAACTCCTTCTCTGCTACAAATCGTAATTCTGTTGCATCCTTCGGATGCTTCAAAAGTTCAACAATGTTGGGGTGATCAGTCCCATCATCCTTTGATGCTTTTGATTCGACTTGAGAGTCGCCTAATTTTCTACTTTGGGCTCTTGTTGTTACATATACTTTTTCGTGAACCGCTCGCTCCATATTCTTTAAATAATCTGAATCTATAATAATTCTAGATAAAGCGTCCGCTGTCACGTTTTCTGTACCCCTAATATACGTTATTGTAAAATCAAATTCTT
Organism: Platerodrilus igneus; assembly: GCA_036346225.1. Taxonomy (NCBI): domain Eukaryota; kingdom Metazoa; phylum Arthropoda; class Insecta; order Coleoptera; family Lycidae; genus Platerodrilus; species Platerodrilus igneus. The sequence continues at coordinate 6,360,890 of JARFIW010000999.1, read as the reverse complement.
CTAATGTTAACCTAAATTTTGTTAATCGACTAGATGGATTACTCATACCAAATAAGTATACTAACGGTCTATGATCCGTTAAAATTTGAAATTTTTTGCCAAATAAGTATGGTCTAAATTTTTTCACTGCCCATACTATAGCTAATAACTCTTTTTCTATTGTACAATAATTTATTTCGGCTTTGTTAAGTGCTCTACTTGCGTAAGCTACTGGCTTGTCGTCGCCATTCGACAAAACTGCTCCTAACGCGTAACCTGATGCGTCCGTGCGTAAGATGAATGTACTATTATCTGAAAAATCTGGGTATTGCAATATTGGTGGGTTTGCTAAAGTTGTTTTTAACAGTTTGAATGCTGCTTGACATTCATTGGTCCATTGGAAAGTTACACCTTTCCTAGACAATTTGTTTATTTGTATCAATATTTATCTTAGTTGTTAAACTAGAAATGAAAATAACACTTACTGATGCTCCTGTATCTAAAATTAATTTAATTGTATTGTTATTGTATCCGACTTCTATGAAATTTACACTATTAATATTTAAAATGTTGTGAACATTCCTTAAATTATTCCGGGGGGTCTCAAAAAAATGTTTTCGGTTCCCTAGTTTGGTCTAATATATTTTCTGTGGAGTTTTTCTCTGACGAGTTGATGTAAAAATTGCGATGGTTTCCCCTATTATGAAACTGATGACCTCTTACAGTTTTACTTACATATGCATTTCCTCGATCTCTAGTGTTCATGAACATGCATGGATTATTTCCTCGACCTTGATACCTGGTGTGTGAGGTACGTTGACTTCTATTTGTATTATTGTTATGATATTTTACGCGTCTAGTAAATTGACGACCTTTTCCGGTTGTGTAATACATTTGCTGAGGTTTATTTGCAATTTCCTCTTCCTTCGCGGCTATTATGGCGTCTTTTAATTTATTGTAATTTCGAGCTTTCATAATTGTTATTAAATTTTCGTCCCTTATTCCGTTTGTAAATACGTTTAATGCAATTTTTTCGTTAGCGGCTGTCAAAATTTTTAATGATTGTTTGTTACCCTCTGCTTGAGCTATTGTTAAATTGACCATTAATTCCTCGATCGTTTTACCAAAATTTTCTATTGATTTATTATTTTGTCTGGAGTTATGTAATTCGGCGGACAATCCTGATGCTGATTTTTTAGTTAAAAGGTGATGTTTGATATCGTTCACAAGCGCTTCTACATTCTCATACTTACTGCCTAATCGCATTTTAGCATTTTGACTTAACTTAATTTTTATGACAAAATTCACTAACAATCTCTTACCTTCATCATCTAACAAGCTATCATATAGTTCAATTGCGTCGACCATTTGCTTGGTGGTATTTTCTGAACCGTCCATGGCTGGAATCATAGAGGCTGCTACTTTTAATTCAAATTTTTCACCCATGGTGTCTTGATTTTTCCTACTTAAAATACTTAACTTCCTACTTGTTAAAACTTCAGTAATATCTCCTATAGACTTATCTATTATGGCTATGTGCTGCTTAACTTTATCGATAATTTCAGAACTATCAAATTTTGCGACTTTAATCTTATCTTTCTCTAACCTATACTCCTCGCATAACCTATTCAAATAATCAAATTTCTTATTAGTAACATCTAAATCGTTTCGTCTTTCTTGACCATCTTTATTTAAATTTTTTATAAAAATCTTAAATTCCTCTAAAATTTGCTTCAAAAGTTCCGTCATTAATTTTAACTCGTACTTAATTTTTATAGCTTAAAATAAAATAATTCTTACTATACAATCTGCTGGCTTCTACTGACCTCTCTCCTAATCTTCTTGTCCAACATTTTCTTGAACATTTAAAAAAGTAATAAAATACCCAACAACGCTAAAATTGTACCTGACGTAATACCTATTACCTCAGAATTTGAATAGCCATTTATCGAACCATTATTCATTCCAGTTTGTGCAACAACTACTTCTTTTTTGGAATTGTTGGTGCCCATTTCAAATTTCGGTTATTATAATTTAATCTGTAGAACTAGCAGGACTCGCAGAATTACAGGACTGGCAGAATTAGCAGGGCTGGCAGGGTCAGCAGGGCTGGCAGGATCGCCATGTAGTGTTCTCTTGGGGGCTTCAGTAGAGGTGATTGAAACAAAGTCGAAGACCATTTCACATCTTTAATTTACTTGTCACTTTAAGGTGCAGTGCAACTGTTACATCTGAGGGTTAGACTTATAATGCTCTTATTCTATATTAGTTCTTAACTGCTAACAATGATTATGCAATTATGCTTATTTACTAATTCAAATTACACCTAGCCTAGAGTTCGTTGCACGTGTACTTCCTATCGATTGTCTTCCTGTACAAATCCGCACTTTTCACTTCCTATAACAAGTCACTCACCTTTTAAATGCATAACACTTAATTCGAAGAAATAACTATAAATTATTATGATATTTGGCTATTACACCATCACAAGTTTTTGTTTAACAACTAATAGGAAAGATACGTTAGGTGTTAGTGTGTGGAAGCCCATAGGACCGTTGTATTCAAAAAGAACGGTGCGGCGAAATGTATGGCGGTTCCCGTTAGAATAATCGAAAGTGGTTAATCAATCGTATTAGATCTTTAAATATGCGAAAGTGTAATAGCTTACACGACCAAAATTTAATTATCAGACAAAAAAAGTGCGCGATGTGCCATACTTATAAATAAAGTATAAAATGGTGCTTTGCATCGGTCCCTAGCAGTAAAAAAGGAGAGTGACTTTTTCAAGCAACTACAAGAATAGCAGTAGCGCGGCAGAGGGGTATGCATGTATTATACAGCGCACTGTTACTATAAAATATGTTAGTTTACGGGAAGCTCGAACGTGAACAAATTAAATTTTAATCTATAATTAACCACGGTCGTAAAAATGGGAAATTAATGATTAATTTTAATACCGCTAAGCATATACTTTCGCTTGGTGATTCATTTAGAAAATATTCAAGCCTACCATTTCCTAAAATATGACGTAGAAGTTATTTAAAATTAAATTGCTTTATTAGTAAGTATCCTGTAGACAACAAGTTGGTATTTCCTTAGTAATGGTTTAAAGTGTTTTTATTAAGTTTTTGTATATAGTAGCACTGCATCTTCTACAGCACGACTTGCACACAATTTGTGTGCGTGTGCTACCATCCTTTTGAATTTTTAATATGCACGCGATCCGTATAACATGGAAGACGTTTCCGATGTTTCTACTAACGGCATTCGCACCATCGACGATGCGAACCAGGTGCATGCATTGGCGCTAAATGTACTGGACGAGCAGCAAGGATTATGACGTCATTTAGTTCCTCACTGTATTCTCAACATCGTTCGACCGTCTTCGGAAATCTTCGGTATGCATTCTATAGGAAACATAAATCAGGTACGCTAGAGTAAGCTTTTTAGTTATAAGTTAGTTCGCTTATAAGTTTAACCAAAGTCTTATAGTGCGGATTTTGTTTTGTACTAAAATAGTACCTGCAAACGTTTTTAAATGCGACCCTTGTGGTGCTTCCTATACCTGGAAATATGCTCTCAAACGGCACCAGAACAAATATCCTGGTGTAACATCGTCGACGGTTAAGCTTATACATCCGTCAGCAGTAAAGTTCTTTAACTGTGGGTCTTGCGGTATCGCTTTTACGAGAATAGTTTACAGCGACACAAGGAAATACAGCACGGTCATTAAGCCGTAAACGTTCAGCTCCGCCGGCAGTTGGAGAGCCTTCTTCGAAGCAGCCACGGATTTTCTGTAAAGTGTGCGACATGGAGGTGTTAAAGTCTGCATACCCTAGTCATCTACAGAGCAACAAACACAAAAATACATGAGTTTCCGCTACTAGCGACGATGGTGTAGAAATGGTTAGCACTGCGTTTAACAACCGTATGGCTAGCTATCGCAAAAAGAACGCTAGTGTCGACGATGGAGTGTCCGAGATTCTTTGGAAACAAAAAGAGCGGTTTATTTGATTACTTAATAAAAAAAGAATACAACATACAGCAATAAAAGTTAATTGCAAGCTCTACGGCGTTTACACAAAAATGGGGGAAGAGACTACCGATGTGAAATCCTTTAACACAAAAAGTATGGTTATAACGTCTTCTAGTAATCCGGAAAATATGTACGAGGTCTTAAAAGGTACGATAAAGGAAACCTACATTATCTAAAAGAAAAGACAAGATAAAAAGACGACACAGATCAATCTCACTGTTTGACGTTTCGTCGACTAGTCCCTGTCGTGACGGAAAATGCTCACTTTCTTCTGCACTCAGCGTCTGCGCGTTTTCGGGCGCCGACGCAACTGTCTGAAGTGACGAAAATGCACGTACAAGTCTTTTAAAATATTGGCGCAAATTCACTCGCAACACTAAAACTTACAATACCAATTTTTGGCATGTAACAATCGCGACAAATCCATAAAATAAAAAAAATCTTAAAAAAAGAAAATGACTGTTAGCACGGTAAAAGCTTAAAATCTAAATCCTAACTAACCTACATATACCCTAACTTAAATTCTACAAAATGTTCATTTTAGGCGCCATCTCGTTTTTTCCAATCAATAACATGTCTTCCGAATTACCAGGAAACGAAATGTGTAGCCCCATTTTCATGAACTACATTTAAAGTGCACACACGAGTCTTTAATGTGGCGCAGTTATAATCGACAGCGCAAATTTGTTGGAGAGCATGAAACACTAATAAAACTAAAACAAATGCGACAAGTCGCCTAACCTGTATACTATAACTAAAGCTAACATTACAGTTTTCTAAGTGCATACGCACATAAGCGTTGCATCTAGACTGTTTCTTCTTTGGCGAGGAAATGCCCAAATTTCAAAATGTCCAAAAGAGCAAGTTACTCTGCACTTTAGCAAATTTTTAAGTACTGGTACTTTGGCTTATTAAACAATACATATCAAAACTTGTTCATGACATGGTTGTAAATTAACCAATTTACCAACAGTACCATCTTACTAATTTCTTACATTACTAACCTAACAAATTACATGGCTACCATCACACATACACACACACTCGTATATACATGCACTGTTGGCGGCCGTGTGCTCTGACAGCGGCACCGCATGACCTCACAAAAGATTCCCAGAGACGTGGTCCGGGTGTCTGTGAAAACCCCCGCGCAACCACACGGTGACTAACGGAAATGAAAAGGTAATAGAAATATAGCAAAGGTAAAAAGAGGGAGGTAGGCATTTTGGAAATGCATAAGAGACACTTCCAGGTAGAAAAGAACAGAGGAAGGGCTCGCATTGAGCTAAAGAGACAGAAAAGGTGGATAGCAAAGCACTACTCAACCAGCCAATGTGGTCAGTAGCCCGGAGTGAGGGAGAAATCACTCTTATGTGGTAGACGGGTGTTCCGGGACAAGCACAGGTCTACCAAATAAAAGATAAGGCAGAAACGGAGACAGCGGGATACGAAAAAGTAGAGTTTTTGGACAAGCGTCCGAGAGAAGGTAGAGAGTTGTCCTTATAAAACACAGGTCGGTCTGAAGGACCACCTGCTATATTAATCAGACAAGTTAACGTACATCATAAGTTGAAAAATTACTATATCCCTAATGAGAACTACTACAATCATTTTCCTAACGAGTGCATCCACTACGATAAGAAAATCAGACAAAAGTTGAAACAACAACTTAAAAGTATCCCTACAGATACCTTCACACAAAAACCAACTGTTTAAGGTAATTTTTTAAAAACGGTAACGCCATAAACGCATAAGAATGCCTAATTATAAGCAGCTAAATACAGACACACCGTCCCAATATGCTAAAACAACCGAGAATTCGATAAGATATCAATAAAAAGCGATAGCACCTCACCACGAAGTTCAATAAAAACAACAAAAAAATGTTTATATGTTATGGTGACTGTAAAAGGAGAAACAAGTAATGATATAGGATAAAGTGGGCGACTGCAATAATTTAGAAGAAAAACGCATGGAATAGAAACTCCTAGTTTTTTGCAACTGCGAATATGAACTATTCCTTACAATGGCATAGGCCGCGGCTCCTATATGAGTCCAAAAAAAAGCATCCACTCAAAACATCAGCTAAAACCAATCATAAAAATTCAATGAGTTATTGCAACCAAAGTTACGACAATCACCACAAAATTAAACGATGTAAGATAAATGCTGAAAAAAATAGTCTGTTGTAGAAAAGGTGCGAGGATTAATTAAATAAAGCAACAGAGTTATACTGGGGGACCTAGACAATAAACCGATATATGACTAACAATAAATTCAAGAAAAAGTTAACAAGTAGCAAAAAGATAGCTAGTTTAAGGTAAATAAGTTAAACGTGTAGGCGGTAGGTGCTGTATAAGAAAAGGAATGAGTAAATGAAGGTAACTAATTCATAGTGGGGACAGAAACATTAGGTGAATCGTTAAAGCAATGAAATGTGAAAAACTTAATTAGCATTTGGGTCAGCGGAGAATGGTTTAAGGTCTTTAATATGCCACCTAGTGTGGTTTGAATTGCTATATGAAGAGATAACAGTAATTGAAACTCGATTTACTGATAAAATTGTTGAAGAACAAAAGGATATGCTACAACGCATATAGTTACTAGGATGACGAGCCCTCTTTTGAGCTTGACCTAGACTAATAAAGAAAAACCCCAACATCATTCTTAAAAAATGATTTACAAATTGCTAGAACGACAAACTTACTCCGGGTCTCGTGTAGACTTATGTAATGCTGAGCGACCAACTCGGACGGAAAATCTCGCCTAGACCAAATAGATCTTAAAATGCTGCGTTGAAATATCGATATATCTAAAAAATATGCTATCAAAACAAAATCATACTCGCTACACAAAAGCAATATTCTACGATACATGTATAGAAAAACAGTATTCCAAATTATTAAAATATTCTTTTGATATCGCGGGATTTATTAACAACCATCGTAAATGAGCTTAAATACAAAACGTTATCAACAACTTCATTATTGTAGTGTTTAAAGAAGCAGATATAACGAAATCAAGTTACTATAGCGCTTTGGAAGGTAAAAGATATACTAAGAACTCAGTTAATTGCGTTAGCTGTATTTAAAAGCAAAATTTTCTTTATAAAGAAATTCGTAAGTTATAGTTGATTATTTAAATTGTTAAGTGAACATTTTAGAATAATAATAAGGTAAGATAGTATATAAGTTATCTAAATGAGGACTTTTTGAAAAGTTAACCCAAAAAGAGGTAAGAATAAAGTAAGAAAGATTTCAGAATTAAAGTAATTATACTTGGTGTCATTTTAAGAGACTTTTTCCTTTTCTTTAAATCATAATGAATGGAAAATAAAGCTATTTATTTATAATTAGAATACTTACAGAAAAAATTCTGTAATCCAAAAAGCATATGCTTCCACCTAGAAGTGAGGTTAAGGGAATGTGCCAAACACATTTGAAAGGTATACATTTTAATCTTTTTCCAAACCGGATCAGGTAATTATTTAAGAGAATTTAGAACAAGAACACACTATTTTTATAAAGGAAAAGCTGATTAATTAAATTTAGCAATAACATATATGAAAGTTAAACAATTCACTAATCAACATGGCTGTCTAAATGTTCAAATTGACACATCAGCTGTTTCCATGTCATTTCAACTTCATTTGATGACATGCCAACATAAGATAAATGTTGCCAACTTATATTTTTTATATTTGAAAGTTATTTAAAAATTAAATAATTATTTTTTATTATTATTTGAGTGAAAAATACAATTGCTACAGATATATTGAAAACTAACACTTTATAAAGTACACAAGAGGTGATGACAAATTTCAATACAAACGTTAGGTGCGCCACTGTTATACTCCACCCTGTTCTAGTCTAAGGTATACTGTTAAAGTCTCGCGCGTAATTGATAAGAGCCACTACGACAGTTGACAACACAATAACTACATGCATAATATTGCGCAACAAGATATTATGTCATTACTGCGTCTCAAATTTGGATCACATACAAAAAAAGAAAATAAAATGTACTCTCGTATAATGTGGAGCTTTTCACAACCTTGCAGTTATACTTTCCATTGATCTCGTTGTTGGGCGTGGATCGGCTTTCGACCCTTGTCGAAACCAGATTTTCTGTCGTCCCTCTTCTTTTGTGGTAGCGATACGATAGGAATAAAGTGGGGAGTGATAAAGGTACGATACAGAAACCCTACATTATCTAAAAGAAAAAACAAGATAGAAAGACGACACAGATCAACCTCACTGTTTGACGTTTCGTTGACTAGACCCGGTCGTGACGGAATATGCCGGCTTCCTTCCGGACTCCGCGTCTGCGCATTCTCGGGCGCCGACGCAACTGTCTGAAGTGACGGAAATGCACGCACAAGTCTTTTAAAATATTGGCGCGACTTCACTTGCAAATTAAAAACTTACAATGCCAATTTTTGGCATGTAACAAACGTCATATATGAAGAATGCGAAATTAAGCTTCCAATTCGTAATTCTTATGCCAAAAGTCATAAAGTACAAATTTCGAATTGATCCTATCAAGACTTTAAGAATTATTTAAAAATTTCAAAATAAATTTTCAACTTTGAACCCGTATTTCTAAAACAAGCAACATTTGTATAATGTATGTTGGGCTAAATCGTAATATTTTGGTGTCTAGTATCTCTACTTTAGAGGTTGCCCATTCTTAATGAATCACTTTGTATATTACCTCATCCCCTTCTTACAATTTAAAGTTCATAATTGCACAATTTAAAGGTTTATAATAGCAATCGCGCACGCGCGGAAAAAGCGACGCCACGGCAGGTGGTAGCTCCAAGCTTTACACAGGCTTTGGCGCGCCCATCTGTCAATGACGTCATCAATGCACAAATTTAATACGCCATTAACGGAAAATATAAATTTAAGACAATAGTTTATAACAGCGAAATACTCACATGAATATGTCCCTGGGTTAAAGTTGGATTCTGTTGAAGTCCATCAGGGCTACTGATGGCCCTTTTAAGGCAATTAACGGAGGGTACGCCTAACGTCCATCCAAGTGGCTTCGACTGGATCTCAGGGCTTCACTCCGGAGTGATTAAAGATGGTGCTCCGGCGTGGAATGCAGTTCGGCCAATGGCTACAAATTTCCTCTACCTATGTAGGGAAAGGGCAAGAACAGGTATAAGGGCGACAAACAAAGATAATCAAGCAAGGAGATCTACATAAATAAAGATAAAGCGCGATACGATATCTGACAAAACCGCTCTTCACGAAGGTCAGAGGCAAAAAGCCCCATTTCCTAAGCGTCTTTCGGAAACTCCCCACTTTTGTTCTTTTCACGCGTCGGCGCGAAGTTCCCGCGTGATCTCGCGCAAACGCTCTCTGGCGTGACGAAAATACACGCCAAGTCTTTTAAATTTTAAGGCGCGAAAACTTCCGCACATAAAAATTAAGCTAAGACAATGTTTAGTGCCAATTTGGCACGTAACACCCTTTCAATCTTATTTGTTATAAAGAAGAGTAGCTGTTAACGACATTAAAAATTTAAAAACGTAGTTGAAACAAAGACTAAAGCTCTTAATAATAAAACGCAAATGTAGATATAAATACAGTAAATCATACCTGTGGATACCTATTAATGGCGGTAGGATGTGGATAAGGCTGGTATCCTCTTGCAGCACCAGGATAGATATTTCGCATCATCGCTCCATTACAACCAGGTAAAACAGAAGGCGCTAGTGCTTTTTGTAATTGCTTCTCCTGCTTTCGATATTTTGCTCTCCTATTTTGAAACCATACCTGTAAAATAAAAATCAATTAGTATACTTTAAACCCATTCTGAACGGACCTGCACTTCGAAGAAGTTCTGCGTTACTAGAACGGGTGGAACGGCTTGTGTGTTTCAGTGAGCTAAAGAGCCGAACTATATGATTTAACGAAATTAGTGGAATCTCTAGGGAGGAACCAGACTACGACAGGTCCCCGAAAGAAAGCAGCAGCTTTTTCGGTACTTAGATTAGCAGAGACCATAAGGGTGTCAGTATGACATTCTAAGACACACTACTGCGACCTGGAAGGCAACGGGAAACCACCACATAACCTCCCAAGTACACTGCGTACAGAAATTGTTAGTAAACTTGATGGCATCCTTTGGAGTAAAAAATTCCAGAGATATAATAGTCCCCCATTCGGATCTCCGGGAAGGGACTACTTCAGGAGATGTGATCCGAAAGTATAGAAAAAGATCAGTAAACATTCTGCGAGTCGGAGCGTGGAATGTCAAAAGTATGAACCAAGTAGGTAAGCTAGAGAACCTGAAGATTGGAATGAATAGGTTAGAACTAGACATAACAGGGATCAGAGAAGTTTACTGGCCAGAGGCGAGGGACTTTTGGAATGGAGACTTTAGGGTAATTCATACAAGAGGAGAGGAAGGAAATTCGAATGTGGGGATAGTTATGCGAAAAAGGATAGGACGGCGTGTAGAAAACTACTTACAAAAGAACGAAAGAGTAATCATGATTAGATTAGAATCTAAACCGGTAAATACAGTAATAATAATTACGGGGGAATTTAATGCAGTGGTACATGAGGGTAGGGAAAAAGCGGTAGTAGGTTTATTGGGTTTAGGCACGAGAAATGACAAGGGAAATAGGCTGGTAGAATTTTGCGACAAGAACAGTTTACCTATCACAAGTACATTATTTTAACATCATGCTAGAAGACGATATACGTGGAAAATGCCAAGAGATATAGGAAGATATCAAATAGGTTACATTATTGTTAGACAACAATTTAGGAATCAAATAAAAGATTGTAGAAGCTGCCTAGAAGCAGATATACACTGACCACATCGTAATTATGAAGGCCTCTATTAAATTAGAAAATTCAAAAAAAGAAACAGAAAAATGCACTTTAACTTGGAGAAACTAAAAGTTAAAGATATCCACGAAAGATTGAAATGAATTGCTGAAAGATATCGGGAAAATTTCTGATACTAAGGAAGTAGAAGCAGAATTGAATAACATTAAATCCAGCTTAGACATGGCAGCCAGAGATATTTTTGGGGTATACTCAAGAAGAAAATAAGAAACCATGGATAACATATAATATTTTGAATTTATTAGAAGAAAGACGAAAATACAAAAATAGATCAGACGAAACAGGAAAACAGAAGTACAAATTCATAAAATGGAAAATTATTCGGAAATGTAGGAAAGCTAAAGAACAAAGGATTGATGAAAAGTGCAAAGAGGTACAAACTAAGATGTAAATAGGAAAGACAGACGAAACATACAAACTAATTAGAATAAATTTTAGGAATATAAAACCGTATAGCAAAAATATAAGGGACGCGTGAGGAACGTTATTATAGAAAATGTAGAAAAAGTGATTAGATGCCAAGAATATATAGGTAATTTATATGCACGAGAAGAACTAACAGCATTAAAACAGGAGTCAGACATTGAAAATGATGACTTAGGTTACTTCGAGATAAGTTTGAATTAGCATTAAAGGGTATGAAAAATGGTAAAACGCCAGGTACAGATAAGATGCAAACAGAAACTCTAAAAGCCCGCAATTTAATATCTGCCGCGCATGTACCAAGGGCTTCATTACCTAGATTTAGATTATTTCACAAATTTGCAATTTTTGTATTCACCTACAACAAAATTAAGTAGAGCTGGTGGCCACTTGATACAGTTCAGAAAAAAATTAATAACTTTTTATTTTAGCATAGAACTTAAAAATCTGGAGTGTATGTACTGAGGGTCTTAATATCTAATTTTATATTTCTTTACAAATTTGTTACTTTTGCATTGTAGCGTCAATGGTTCTATCTTAACCAGAATAATTACATCAGAACGTAAACGAAGCATTTGTACACAAATGATAATTGGTGAGCACCTATGACCTGACATATTTGATTGACAGGTACAAGAGTTTTAAATTTAAGAGTTATTTCGGTTACAATAGGAAAGCTTGAGATTATTGTTTGTAAATTGTGGTATGTTTTAGAATAATCTAGAACATTGGTATAAGTTATAAATTTCCGTTAAGCGGTTCTGCAATCAGTTCTGATTGAAGTTATAATTGTAATATGTTCTAGTTCAAAGCTTTGATAGTTTGAAATGAAATAAGCAGTGGTACATAAGCGATATAAATTGCTGTCGATATAAATTACTCTCTGTTAATATAAATTACTGTAGTGATTATATAAATCAATAATCAGTCCTTAGTTAGTTAATTATAGTACTTCGATAGCAATTTAGAGAATAGCATGGTGGTGTTAAGAATATAATGCTTATATTATAAGCGATTAGCTGAAAATAAATTGTCGGTAGTGCTTTTAGCAAATTTCGTTGTAATTACGAGTTGTCAGATAGGCTTTTATAATCAGTTTGTAAATAAAGACTTTTCGTTGCAGTATTAATTTCGAAGAAAATTAAGGTAGTGCTGATGTCATTTTGTACGGTTTAGGAAAAGTGTAATAGCTTTCTTATCTGAATTTAGAATTTAGGAACCTGCGGTGTATGTACTGAGAGCCCGTATATGTAAATGTAGATTTCTTGGTAAAAACAGCTCTTTGCATAAACCTAGAACAGTATATTACATTACTAGTGTAGAAAGAGACCCATTTTACACGAGTGTGAAATGGTACTTTCGACACGAGTACTGTACACGATTTTTCAGACGACCACAGCTAATGAAAAAAATTAAGAAAGATATTTTAAATAAACGTACACTGTTGTTTTTTACCTTTTACACCTTGCCTTGATGCAAGGTCGTGCGATCGTCTAGTGGTTATGTCGAACAAACTCTACATCGTATTTTTGGCATTGGGCATGTTGAGTCATCTAGGTAATTAATGTACTAATATCTCGTTCGTTATACACTCTAGAGTTTATAACATACTGTTTTAATACGCTCTAATAGTTCTAGTATTTCTAAAAATAGTTATTTTCTAGTTTAATTTTAGCATGCTAATTATTAGAATGAAGGTCGTGTAGCATAAATATTCTGCAAATGTTAAACCGCTGCAAGATCACCCAAGTAGCGTCCTAGCGAAGCTCCAGGAAGATATAATCTAAGAGTCAATTAATTTTTCTAAAAGCACTTTACGTGAAAGGCACTAAACACGTCAGCTTAGTTGCTATCTATGATTAGATGTCAATCATGTTCTAGGACTCTATTTATGTCTGGGTGGTCGGAAGGAATTTTTCAATTAGCGGGACACTCAACTAAAAATTAGTTCCGAGAGCTACTTGTGTGGCTATCTTAGGCAATTGGCAGTTTAATTAATCTTAAAGATTTACGACCGGCGTATCCTAAGCCGAGTATGAGAGCCAAGAAAGGGGTTATTTTTCAATTAACTTAAATGTATATAAGGATGCCAGCCGGTGGTAATGGGGGTTGTTTATTTCCAGACGCGTTGTAGTCTAAAGCTCGCGGACTTGCAGATTGAGTAAGTGTTTTATTTCTCTGAATTCAAGTGCGTGCCGTTATGTTCAAAGTTAGTTTATTTCTTTGAGTAAGTAATTATTACATATGGTATTACTATGAACTCAAGGCTGTGTTATGCATCATAAGTCATTTATTTGTTTAAATACAATATCGGTCGACTTTCATAGCATACAACTTCGGGTTAAAGCCCCGTTCCAGTAATTTAATCCCGTTAGGTTATTGTTAAAGACCGCATCTTTTGAAGGATTTCTTATTTTGTGTTTCGACGTTGTCCGAGGCTTGTAATAACTAAGCCACGAATTCCGTTACTGTACTATTTGACCCGTGTGAAGGTCATGTTTTTCCTGTCATTGATGACCCCGTGAATAAAGGAAGGTCGTTTCAGTATGCAAGTTAAGTAGACTGCGGTAGCGTTAATTAATTATATGTATTGGGGTGTTTGCACCCAGAACTGTTGTTAATATTCATAAAATAAGGACTTTAGAATTGTTTAGTTAAGTTGTGTTTGTGCTAGCCGGAGACTTTATAAGATTTGCCCCTGTGAAGTGAAGTATTTTCTGTCCTGCAATCTTGGTTCATCGCCACGAACAAAGTGCGACGAGAGCTATTACCGCGATCGGTCCATGGGCCGTTTAATTCCCATGGTGGCGCCCTATTGTAAATAATGTTAATTACTGTATAATTTTGTATGCATATGTAATTAGGTTAAGTTAGTTAGTAGCCCGTTTAATAAAACAATTGGAATTTTGTCTCCCCTTCTCACCGAATGCAGCAGCTTGCGAGGCAATGTCCCGAAACGTGAGGGTACTATAGTGTTAGAGGTCCTTCCCATTTATTATATATTGTTAATTGGATACCCTCACGCGGTAGGTAAATATTCAAATTACAAGTTGAAAATTATTTCAACACTAGAGTGATATACGTCACTTTCTAAATAAATAAGTAGTGTGCAATCTGTTGTTTTCATACGTGTCGTCGGTGGTTAGTTGTAACATATAGCAGAAAAAAGTTTGTCATTTGCATGAAATTAAGTACGCAGAAACACAACTTATCGCCTTCTGCAAATTTGATAAAACGAACAGCTTACCATATATATTTATAAAAAAGTGCTAATTAATTTTTCTTAAGAGATATCTATAAGAGCGATCTTACTTATAGGAGGTTGTATTATTATAAGGGAACGGAGCTATTTGATGTTGGACTAAAATAGGTGTAGCTTTTATCGTGGATTGATAGGAAGGGACGTGGCTCATTGAGGAGGCAGACAATTGGCTATTACTTCTAGTCGCTTACTTCACTGTTGTTTCAAGGAAAGCGTATTTTTTTGAAAAATGCTTGCTTAATAGCTTTCAAACAGTTCTTGATGGGAATTGAACCCGAAATCTTAAAACTAGTAGTCATAGGTCAGCCGACAAACCCACAGAACCAGCTACTTTAAATCTACCATATAACCAAGTTTAAAGTATCTTCATCATCATTAGGTTGTAACAATTACGATTTTCTGTTATTTAAATATACGCTTTCGTTCAATACACCTATTCGATAAATATTAAACTTCTATTGAAACCGTATATTACGAATTCATACATCGTGCCCCATCTACGTTAGAATAGTCAAAGTAACCTTTAAGTGCTCTTCTATTTGCCTGTATCTTAATTCAATATCCCCTTTCCCGGCGCATGCTTGAATAGTTAACATTGCCTCGTGGTCAAGCCATTTTGATATCAGCACGTAATCCGTATAGAAGTGTTATCGAGGGCCTGCAGGTTTTTAATTAAACATACCGCCCCAGCACGTAGTAAAGTGGAGTCAACGTATACCATGGGTTCAGTTTTAGTTGTAGCATCGACCTAAGATGGTTGTAAATATATTTCTACGGTAAGAAAATAATTCGCAAACTTACCTTTAAATTCAATTTTCCCGTTTGATTTCAGTGCAAGTTTTAAAGTACCAAGTGTTAAATATGAAGCAAGTTTTTTTAAAGTATGAAGTATTATGCCCGTGTTATGCAAGTTACAAGTTTTAGGTATTAATTCCAAATTTTAAAATATTAATTTCAAGTTTCAAGTATTAAAGTAATGGAAATTATGTATTAAGTAAAACAATCGTTAACCATATGGCAAGTACAAGACTGAAGTAAAGTAAAGACACGTTTTAAATTTTTTTGGAAATTGGTTGAGCTTTAGATGCAGTTTCAATTGTTGCTAGGCAAAAGAGTGGAAACCCCTACATATGATTGGTTAGTATGAAGGTCAAATCCGGACCCCTGCGGCAGCTGCGCACAACCACAAGAGTAAGAACGCAGATGTTTTAGAAAAAAACCGGCCGCCAAGCAGATAGCCAGCGGTGAGTCATCCTCCATTTTATACCTATATTCTTTTCAAGGAACATTCATTTAAGATGTACAAATAATTTTCGCAGAAGCTATATATGTTTATTTAAAGTTAATTCTCGAAATTTTTGTGAAGGTTTGAAGATCAGTAAATTTGATTCACGTAAAATTTAGTTCAAAATTTAGTATTTGAATAATGCATAAATGACCTTATTATTTTCAAGGTATTCAGATAGCACGAGATCGTCGTTCCCATTCCAGATTGCAGAGACCAAAGTTTTTTTTTAAGTTTCTTAAGTTTTTTTCTTTCGAAGATTTTCGTATCTGATCTTCGGATAGTTTCTTATTATAACACTCTTTAAGATATGGTGGCGTCCAATAAAATTTCTTTCGTTCTATCGTATACCATCCTACGACCCTAGCTCATAGCTCTGTCCTAAGTTGAAGAAGCTTAGCTGGCTGGAAGATCTCTTTAGAGGGACCCTTTTCTCTCAAAGCCATTTAACATCCTTTTTACCCTGGGCTTAACCTATCGAGGCTCTGCCGCCTATATAGTAGAGCAGGCATACTATTTACCTTTTGTGGAACTTAGTATGCTACAAAGTCTTCGGTCCTGGAACTGGTTAGACGCGTACCCTCATTGTTTCCTATTCTGAACTCACCTTTATATTTCCCTTGCACAGTCTGCATCTATCACTATCTGCGTCAAAAGTCTTATCTTGATCTATCTCTACCTCTTTTTCCCTATCTCTGCCTGTAATTTATCCTGTACTATTCCCTAAAAATACCTTAGAACGTCTTACAATTAGAAAAAGTCGATAATTACCGTTAAAGAACGTCGATAAATACAGTTAAAAAGTTCATAAATACATCGCGCAAGCGCGGAATAAGCGACGTCACGGGCGGGTGGTAGCTCCAGCTTACACAGGCTTTAGCGCGGCCATCTACCAATGACGTCACCAATGCACAAAAAAATATTGCGTAATAATCGGAAAACATAACTTTAAAGATAATTGGTTATATCCGCGAACAAATTAATAATGGACTACTTACATCGGAAATCCAAACGTTTTGCGGGGTTGAGCTAAAGTTGGCCTCTATCAAGGTCCATCAGGGCTCCATCCGGGAGTAATTAAAGATGGGACTGCTCCGGTGCTGTTGCAGGAACATGGACATCCGGTTCGTCTAGGGTCGTGGAGTACGGTTCGGCAAGGCTGCAAATTACCTACCTATGCAGGGAAAGACGGGAAACATGGTATGAGGACGACAAACAAGATAATTAGGCAAAGGAAATCTACATAGATAAGATAAGGCACGATACGATACCTCTAACGTCCACACTCCTTGAAGATTCTGGCAAAACAGCCACGTTCAAGAGTCTAACGGAAACACTTCTCCCCGCTTTCTGTTTTTTACACGTCGGCGCGAAGTTATTCGTCCAACCCTCTCGCGTCGCGCGATCTAGCGCAGACGCACTGTGACGTAGCGGAAATACACGCACCGCGTCTTTTGAATTTATGGCGCGAAACTTCCGCACATCAGAATTAACCTAAAAACAATGTTTAAGGGCCAATTTGATTGGCACGTAACAAACGTATCCTGTCCCTTTTATATCTTCTATATTTTTTGTTTTCCACAGATATTTTTATTCCTCTACTATTTCTATACCCTATTTGTTATTAACTTTGTCTGTCCATGCTAACATTCTCATATATCTGAAGCACAACATTCCAGAAGGCTTCTCTCTTTCTGTCAGCTGTCTTTGAATATAGCTGCTGTTCTTTTTTTTATGCAATTTGGTCATCATCTATTGTTTTACAACTATATACCCTATTTTCCCGATATTCAGTGGTATCTGACGGGGGTTAAGCAGCCATTGGCTGCGAAGTTGCTCCAGCATTTGAACATTTATCGAATTAGTAATTTATCCAATATATCTTTTCGCATAATTAACATTAGTTGAAAATATTTCACACTCAGCACCTGTAGTTGTTAAAACCGAGAGTCATACAACCTACAATGAGCATATATTCCCGAAAGTGGTGGACATGCAACTACGCAACAGTGAGTGGGAGAATAAGAAATCGCTCCAATACCGACAAGAAGTCGGTCAAGCTTAGAGAGAGAACCGCGATTAAAAGATTGTCACAAGCTACAAGAATTACACGAAAGAATGGATCTGGTTGTCGGTGGAATCAAAGACTTTATATATAGAGACAAATTTCGGTACATTTTACAATTCGAAAACCTAGACGGTCTCTATGTATCAAACTATTAGCTAGAAAATGAAATAGAGGACTTGGGTGTCGCTTTAAATTTTAAGCTGCGAATAAAATTAGATAAAATTAAAACCACTCCAAACAAACATAAAGAAAGGACTGTCTTCTGTATATAACTTTGCATTAAAATTAAGTTTAAATGGCTCCATGCTTGGCATTAAATTTTTTTAAATTTTGTTATGTATAATGTCAGAAAAAAATTTTAGAATAGTATTACAGTGCTCTTTATTTATAAAAGGCTATGACGTCACAATGACCTTGGAAAAGTACACGAAACTAGGTAACCGAGAGCATAGCGAAGTGGTGATTTTACCTATATGGTGGTTGTAAGGGTTGGTCATAAATTTTAGGGGTTAGGTTACCGATTTTTAGGGTAGGGAATAATGGAGGTAAAAATGAATCAAGAAGAAAATCCTTCTTCCACAAGAAGGGAGCAAGAAAGAAATTTCTTAAAAATAAGACTTTAAAGTGGGAATTTACATGTAAAAAGTGGATGCAATAGGGTGGATCCCATAAGGTGGGTCTGCGTTAAAATGCACCTATCCTACTACTGCTGTGCTATATTTAAGAAGAAAAAGTAGTTGCTGTGTTTGAAGACAGGAAATATAGAAGGAAGGGGCTATTGCATGAAGCACAACACCGTACGGTTGTGAAACGTAAACAGTAGGAGAAGCGGATAGGAAAAAGGAGCCCTTGAAATGTGGTGCCACAGACGTATTATGTAAATATCATGGACATACAAAGTTAAAAAGATAGAGATTTTAGAAATGGTTAGGGAAATAAGAAATATGTGCAAAACAGTAAAGAATAGTAGAGCTTGGGTGATAGGACACATATTAATGTATGAGGAAATAGCGTGGTCTATATTAGAAGTAGAGAAAGGAAAAAGTGAGGTAGAGATAGACTTGGATTAGACTATTGCACGCAGATAGTGGAAGATGTAGGTCGTCGAAATTTCAGGAAAATGTGTAAGTTAGCTTAGAATAAAAAACAATGGAGGTACGTGTCTGTAATGTATGCCTTAATAATATATTAAACCATTCTGGAGGTAGTAGAAGTATTTAATCTGAGAATTCTTTAAAAGTTGTATATGATATGAATTGACATAACATGACAAGCTTGTTTTTAGGATACGTAGCAACATAAAAATCTTGGCTAACTATTTCATGAACACAAACATAACACTTCTCCCCCTTAAGCAACGTAAACACTAACTCCACCGGTGGTTGTCTAATTCGTTGCGGTCTCTCATACGTAGTTGGAATTGAGCAACTTTGTCCCGACCATCCGTTAACGGCTCATTAGAACCGGCCGGCATATACGGGTAACATAGAACATCGGAATGATTATGATGGCGGCGAGTAATTAAAATCTATTTATTACCTTCACCATTTAAAGTAACAGGAAATCTACGTTTGTTTTGATCTACATGCCTGCGCAGAATGCTTCCGTTATGTAATTTAACTTTGTAAGAAACGGGCCCACTAATTTCAGAGATTATCGCAGGAATCTATTTATCACCGCTATTATAATTCTTACAGAAGACGGTGTCGTTAACGGTAACTGTCCGTAGGTTAGGTGACTCTAAAACACTATCAAGTGATTCTTCCCTTTTAAGTTGCAACTCCGAAGACAAATCTGGATGTAGTTTATTCAACACAATTTGTAACTTCCTGTTTATAAGAATCTCGCTAGGACTCCGATCAGTGGTTGAGCTAGGAGTGATGTGCGGCTATAATAAAAATTTAGCTAATTTAAATTTCCAATCTCCAGTAATATTTTCTTTTTTAGAAAATCTTTAGCTGTTTGAACCATTCTTTCTGCCATTCATTCTGCTTTCTCCCAAATTGTTTAAACCGTTCGCTAGTAAATGCAGTTCCATTATCGGATGTCATTGTATCAGGCAACCCGTGAGTAGCGATTAACCCATACAATGTTGATATGACTGCTTCAGTAAAGTATTTGGAACGATTCGAACTTCAAGCCATTTAGAAAATGAATCCACCTCTATTAGAAAAACCTTTCCCGTAAATGGCCCCGCAAAATCTAAATGTAATCTCGACCATGGTTTATTTGTACGTTCCCAAGGAAATACTGGGCAAGCTGTAGGTGAGCGAGAATTTGTTTGACACTATCTACAACCTTTAACAACATTTTCTACTTAACCATCCATTCTTGGTCACCAAATGTAACTTTTTGCTATTGCTTTCATGTTGACGATGCCGGGATGACGCGCATGCAGTACTTCAAGAATTCCTACACGACATCCGCGAAGAATACAACCTTTATGTGACGATAATTTGTTCCTGCAGGCATAAAAAATGTTGAACTCTTCCGATACCCGCCCTTTAGGCCATCCTTTCAGTATCCAGTTGAATACACGTGCCAGAATGGGATCCTTAGCCGCTAGCGAAGAAATTTGCTTAGCAACTAAAGGCGGATCTTCCATCGATTCCAATAATAGAACTTCTTGTCGGTTTTCAATGTTTTGTTCTATGATAGACAAAGGCAGTCTACTTCCCCCATCTGCATTAGAAATTTGCTTGTCAGATTGTAGTTATTTTCGTAACCATAAGTAATTATTCAACGTTGCTTTCTAGGAGAAATAATATTTGGAGTTGGCCTTTTCCGGAGCAAAAAGACCCAAAGTGTTTTGTGGTCCGTAACAATTGTAAATTTCCTGCCATATAAGTAATTATGGATTTTTTTCATTCCTGCAGTAATGCTTTGAAAGCTTCCGGATCCAACTGTGAAGAACCTTTTTCTGTAGAATTCATTATTCTAGAGTAAAATGCAATTGGAGCTTCCACTTCGTTTGGTAAAGCGTGGCTAAGAACAGCACCAACGCCATATTGAGAAGCATCGCAAGTAATCGTTCTTGGTTTCATTGGATCGTGGTGTACCACCACCGCATTTGAAGTAATTAGTTTTTTTACGTTCTTAAAAACTTTGGCATGGATAGTGTTTACGCGGGGGGGTCTTATAACTTTGTACATCGACTTACCTCCGCGGTTTATTGTTGTTCTAAGCTGCAGTTCCTATTCCTTCAACTAAGTGGACTGTATGCGAGATTTAGTCCGTGTTACGTTGCACTTGCACTGTGTTTTTTAGGGGTTTAATAAATAAATTCACATTCCGCGGCACTGTGACTAACTTACGTTACCGAACGAAAAACCGAATGTTCTGTTTTGATATTCATAAGAGAGTGTTTGTTCACTACTCTTAGTCCAACTTATTCACACATGCACAAGGAATTTTTACGGCAGGATTTAAGGGAACAAGGGATGACAGTTTTACTATTAGATTTACAACTACAAATTTACGACTTAAAATTAAACACGCAAACGTGCGACAAAGAGACCGAACATCCCGCCCACCACAATAAGTATGAACTAACTTATTTTATATTTAAAACTAATTAGAGCTATTAACTAAGAAACCTAACCGACAAACTTATATAAGTGAATATATGTGTACATACCATTAAATATCAAGTAACTGGCAGTAAACATAGTTTCACTAGGGGGCGTTTAACTAACCCTTGGGATGTCTTGACTGTAGCTACCCGAACGATACCGTCTCTACCAGGGTGAACATCTACTACTCTTCCTAAACGCCACTGTAGAGGGGGGTTATTTTCTTCATTTAAGAGGACAAGCGAATCAATAGGTAGGTTAGCGGAATTCCTCAACCACTTATCTTTCTGCTGCAACGTGTGCAGGTATTCAGCACTCCATTTCTTCCAAAACTCTTGTTGCATTTGCTGCAACAGTTGCCAGCGATTCAAACGAGAGGGGTTTATGGACAACAAATCTGGATCTGGTAACACCGAGACTGGTTCAACATTAAGAAAATGACCCGGGGTCAAATACGAAAAATCATGCGGTTCACAACTCAGTGCGCATAGTGGACGTGAGTTGAGAATCGCTTCGATTTAAATCAATACCGTCGAGAATTCTTCAAACGACAAAATTTGTTCACCGATAATTCTCTTTAAATGGGATTTTACCGATTTAATCCCGGCCTCCCATAACCCACCGAAATGAGGAGCAGCAGGAGGATTAAACACAAATTCGATTCCCTCAACGCGCTGACGAATGGCGCATCAATTGAGAGATTTCACGAGAGGCCCCAACGAAATTAGTACCATTATCACAATGGATTTGAATACATTTGCCTCTTCGAGCAATAAATCGACGTAAAGCACCCAAGAAAGCGTCTGTCGACAAGTTAGACACTAGTTCCAAATGGATAGCCTTCGTGCTGAAACAAATGAATAGACAAATGTACGCTTTCAATGATTTTGCGCCACGACATCGATTCATCGTGACAGAGAAAGGTCCACTAAAGTCGACCCCCGTATGTAAAAACGCCTTACCTGGAGTTAACCGAGAAGCTGGTAAATCCCCCATAGGGGGGCTTAAAGCCGCAGGGTTTACACGAAAACAACGAATGCAGGATTTCAGACATTGCCGAATAGCCCTCTTGGCGGACAAGATCCAATAATTTTGAGTTAGTAAAAACTTAGTTGTTCGATTTCCAGGATGTAAATGTCTTTCATGACAATCTAATATAATAATTTCAGTCAACCGATGCGAACGAGGAAGCAAAATTGGAAATTTTGCATCATACGATAACTCTGAGTTACGTAGGCGACCGCCCACCCCAAAAAAAACATCACGACTATCTAGAAACGGAATAAGGCTACGAAGTTTTCCAGTTTTAATATTAGCAATGTCTTGGGCAAAAACATTTGTTTGAACTCTTTTAATCAATAAATGTATAGCCTCTTGCTGTTGAGCTAGAGACAAACTATCAGAATATTTTGAACGCAAATCTGGACATTGAACATTACGAATGAAATGACGAACACAGGTAATAATCCTACAAATTTTCTGCAGTTTTGAAAATTTATCCAACAACAAATCTAAGAAATTCTCAGACATAACGACTGTTAATGACAAAGTACGATATTCGACGTCCATCTCAAATGAGTCGATAAGGTTTGGCAGCGACGTTACTGGCCATTCTTCGCTACGACGCACTAACCGGGAAGGCCCTGTCCACCATAATGGATGATAAACCAACTTTGAAGTCAAAAGTCCACGTGAGGCACAATCCGCAGAGTTATCCTGGGACTTAACATGAAACCACGAAGATGGATGAATACGTTCTTGAATCTGCGAAATGAAATTGCTAACGAATGTCTTCCACTTATGCGAGGAAGACCGAATCCAAGACAAAACAATAGTAGAATCTGACCACGCGAAAATATTACTAAAGGATAAAATATCTGTATAAATATTTTTGACGAAATCTACTAAATCTGACAAGAGTACGGCAGCACGCAATTCGAGACGGGGCAATGAAACACGATTAGTAGGAGCAACCTTCGATTTTGCGCATACTAATGACATGGTAATATTACCTTCTAGATCGAACGAACGAAAATAGATGACAGCTGCATACCCAGCTTCAGAAGCATCACAGAACCCATGCAACTTCACCTTTTTAAAATGATGACATACGATGCGACGCGAAATCTCAATATTCGAAACCGCTGGCAATTCACCCAAAAAATGTTTCAATTTTTGTATGACTTCCAATGGAGGCTTTTGGTCTCACCCGAGACCTAAAAGCCAAAGATCTTGAACTAAACGTTTAGCGAACAGTACTACAGGTGCAATCAAACAGAGAGGATCAAAGATTTTGGCGATAGCCGACAAAATATTACGCTTAGTGCAGGTGCGCTCTTCAACGTCTAAGTTGTATAAAAATGCATCTGTAAGAGCACGCCACGAAAGGCTCAAAATTTTTATTGAACCACTATCTTTATCTTGAAATGTAATTGCGTCCGAACTGGACAGGGACTCCCTCAAGTTGGACATCACTTCCGGGCAATTACTACTCCATTTTCTTAATTGAAAACCACTACTAGTGCAAATACTATTCAATTCACCAATTAATTGATTAGCAGCTTCAATCGAATTGCATCCAGTGACTAAGTCATCAACATAGGTATTGCTCGCCAATACCAATGACGCGAAAGGAAAATTAATTGATTCTAACCTTGCCAATTCTTGAACAGTACGCAAGGCCAAAAAAGGCGGCGACGAAACTCCATAGGTCACAGTATTTAATTTAAAGTCCATAATAGGATCTGACGGAGAAAATCTCCAGACGATACGTTGATAATCACGATGAGTATCTTTAACCAAAATCTGCCGATACATTTGTTTGATGTCAGCTGTAATTACGATAGGATGTACACGAAAGTGCAATAACAAAACTGCAATGTCCTTTTGCAGAGTGAGGCCAATAGCCAAGCTATTATTTAACGAATTTCCAGATTGATCTGGACACGAAGCATCGAAAACCACACGCAATTTGGTGGTAGTGCTATTACGCTTATGTACAGCATGATGGGGAATGTAATACATTTTCTCTTTAACTGATAAATTTTCAGGCGATTTCACTTGAACCATATTACCGCTTGTCAAATAATCCTCCATAAATTTTTTATAATCCGAATACAATTCAGGATTTTTGAACAAACGACGTTCTAACGACAAAATATCTTTTAATACAAATTGATCTCATACCCACGAATGAGGGTTCCGAAATTTTAAAGGGCAAGGATACTACAAAACGACCGTCTTTGTTACGTCTATAATTTTCCACAAATTGATTTTCACAACTTTCTTCTTCAGGAGAAATGTGTTTTTTGAAGGGAATATTTTCTAATTCTCAAAATCGACGAATGTCACAGTCTAAGGGCTCAACGAAAGCACACAACGACGTAATAGAACTATTCGGGAAAACGACCTTTCCCGTTAAAACCCAACCAAAGGTTGTTTTAATAGCAACTGGCTCGTTAGCGACATCCCAACGAGATTCGTTTAACAAATCCTGAGCAAAGACTTCCGCTCCGAGTAGCATGTCAATTTTACCAGGAATATTAAAATTAGGATTAGCTAAGGCCAAACCTCGAGTATGCGACCATTCCTTGACCCCTATCGACGACGAAGGTAATTGATTACAAATGTTAGGTAAAATATAACAATCAATTCCATATGCTGGAGACCGTGCTCCCGAGTGGCTGACTACACACGATAGTGCACCAGACACTAACAACGAATTCAAGCCAAGTCCTTGAACAGTGACATTGGCTCTCCGTTTCCTTAAACCTAATTTCTGACAGCACCTTTCAGTCATGAAACTTTCCATATATCCGTTAACTAATATTACACGAACAGGTTGCAAGTTTCCTGTATAATCAAGCACCGACACCATTGCCGTAGCTAACAGCGTGGTTGTGTGTTCTAATGACGTCGAAATCAACGAGCTAGTGGCAGGTTGTTCATGCACAACCGACGACGACAGATTGTCTTCACTAGGTCTACTAGTAGAAGTAAGTGTAGGCGCCGCTCTCCGAGGAGACGCTGACCTTCGACGATGGGTTTGTCTGCGTGGAGACATCGATTTTTCTTGTTTATCGAAGTGGAGTAACAAATTGTGCGACTGATGACATTTTCTACACGACCAATCTAACGTACAATTTTTCATCGAATGTGAAGTATTTAAGCATTTGATACAAAGATTTTTAAGCTTTACCACCTCAAATCTTTCTTGAGGGGTTTTATCGAGAAACTGCTTACATCTATAAATAGAATGTACAGCTTGACATAAACTACAATTTTTACCATCATTGGTGGTACCAACTAAAGAAGTTTTAGCCGAAGCGCTAACAAACCTTCCTTTTTCTCTTTCTTTAACGGAATCTCGAGATTTCAGGCATATTCCTGAAGCAATGTCATTTATTTCCAACACCTTACATTGTTTTTCAATGTACTACCTTAAACCTTTGAACGAAGGAATTTCGTCATTATTTTCTAATTCGAAACGCTTTAAAATGTTTGTATCTAATTTTTTTGATAACGGATTAAACAACACGAAATCTAATAAATCTATTTCCATCTGCCTTTGCGCGAATATATTTTCATCAAAACAACTAATTAATTGCCGGAGATCCGTATGCGAGTCTGAGGAACTGACCTTAGGGCATTTTTCAAGAGCATTAAAATATGTTGAAAGTAATAACCTCTTGGACTGAAAACGATTAGTAATGATTTTATAGGCTTCCTCGTATGCATAATCATTTAATGGCAAGTGTTTTATTAACATACGCGACGACTCATCTAGTGTATCAACGAGATGGCAAAATTTTTCCACAGGGGACAAACCGACATTATCGTGAATCAACCGGTTATAAATTGCATTATAACTCTCAAAATCTGAAATGCGTCCGGAGAACCGTGGGACAGAAAGATGTTTCAAGCAAATTCAACAATTTGGCGAAAAAGAATTATTCATATTTTTCACCTTTGGCTTATTTTCTACCCGATCTAATTCGCATTGTTCAGAGATAATACGAATATCTAATAGATAGTCATCGATTTTCACCCTAAGAGCCGAAAATTCATCCAATTGTTCACTTTCTTCATCAAAGAAAATATCTTTGCAAAAAGATTTAAAATGCGTTTCAATCTGCTCGACACTTTTAATCGACGCTCTAATTAAAGCAATCGATACATTTTCCGGTTGATTAATTTTACTGTATATATGATCCAACTTTTTAACTACAAATCTAGCTTCAAGAATAGCTTTATCAATTGATATAACCATATTTGATTAATGATTAATGAACGACAATAAAAATGAATGTAAAAACAATGCGTAACTCGAATACGCTAAATTACTAATTCATCTACGAAATTAAATTATTAATAGAAAAATGCAACTAACTACAGTACTCGCCCGACAAAGCGTTTAACGTTTCAAATAAATTTCAACCCCTTTGTTAAACAAGTTGATGACCCGATGGTCCCTCAAACTTGACGACGAAAAATAAGGCAAGAATTTAAAATACAACAACCCTTCATCAATTGTTTACCCAAACACACCGACGATCGACCCTAATCTTTGCCACAAAGGATAAGGAATGTATTGTAAAATCTACCGCTATAACCAGATGTTTCTATCATTAAATTTGCAAATTTGCCGTGTAACACGTTTAACCATAATAAAAACTACGACAATTTTATAAATTTAAGTATAAGGAGCTTGAAGGATAGGAACTAATTAATTAATTAATAATCCGGTGATGAAGGCCCATTTTGTTTACGCGGGGAATCGTATAACTTTGTACATCGACTTACCTCCACGGTTTTTTGTTTTTCTAAGCTGCAGTTCCTATTCCTTCAACTAAGTGGACTGTATGCGAGATTTAGTCCGTGTTACGTTGCACTTGCACTGTGTTTTTTAGGGGTTTAATAAATAAATTCACATTCCGCGGCACTATGACTAACTTACGTTACCGAACGAAAAAACCGAATGTTCTGCTTCGATATTCATAAGAGAGTGTTTGTTCACTACTCTTAGTCCAACTTATTCACACATGCACAAGTAATTTTTACGGCAGAATATAAGGGAACAAGGGATGACAGTTTTACTATTAGATTTACAACTACAAATTTACGACTTAAAATTAAACACGCAAACGTGCGACAAAGAGACCGAACAGATAGCAGTCCAAACCCAATGGCTTAAGCAATCCAGGAGCCAATGTAAAGGTTCAACAATTGTGGCTTTGCCCTTTAGAAAAATGTAATAAAAATTAAGCATGCCCAAAAATGCTTGCAACTCCGCTTTATTTTTGGGAACTGGTGCATCACGTATAGCTTTGTATTTTTCTTCGGCTGGGCGGATGCCTACAGAATCAACACGAAACCCAAGGTATGTAACAGACGATGATTCTAGAATACATTTTTCTCTATTGAATTTTAGGCCGCTATCTTTCAAAATTGTAAAAACTCGTGTAATGCGTTTTGCAGATTCCTCTTCAGTCTGAGCAGAGACGAGAACATTGTTAAAAAATGGCACAGCGCCTTCGTCATTCGGCAATTCTTTCCATAAATTCTTGGAATATTGCAAAAGCCACCGAAATGCCAAATTGTGGACGCCTAACACCGAACGCTCCCTTATGAGTAATAATTGTCTGGGCCATTGCAGACTCTTCATCAACCACTAGTTGTTGATAAACGTGGGATAAATCAATCTTCCCAAACATCTTTCCACCGGCCAAGTTAGATAATTCTTTCACAGAAGGAATAGGATATGAATGCTTGGACAATGCTTTGTTACGCATACTTTTATAATCTCCGCATATTCTGATTTTGTTTGATTCTTTTTTCGGCACCACCACAATTGGAGTAGCCCACTTTGAGTACGTAATTGGAACAAGAACACCTTGCTTAACTAATCGATCAAGTTCTTCTTCAACAAGTGACTTTAGAGCAAATGGTATTGGCCTTGCTTTCATGTAGATAGGTTTAAAATTTGGATCTATCCCGAGTGATACAGGGACACCGCTAAAAGTACTTATGCCTTTAGAAAGAACGTCCGCAAATTTATCGAATAGCGTCGCAAATTTTTGATTTGTACTTGGGTCATTTGTAATACTAGCAGTATTAGTCTCGTGCTATTCCACGCAACTTCCTTATTGTCACTTATTATTAGCTTAATACCCAATGCATTAAACCATTTCCGTTCTAACAAATTTTTCGATTGCTAGCAACGATTACAATTGATATAAGTTTCGAACGATCCAGTTTAGGAGTTATTTTAGGATAAAGTTTTCTAAAACATCTTTCCGACAGTGATGTTTCTGCTGAACCGTGTTAACTTCAAACAAACATGAATTAAAACTTCCATTGTATAAGGAGCAATACAAGAACCTGAAAGATTATTAATTTCTTGTTTAAATTTTTCTTCCCGACTATTTTCAGTATCCGATGTTACATTTGCAATGTGACTTTTTTTATAACAGGCAACACACCTAGAATATCGTAGTTTGCATTTTGAACGCGAATGATTACCACCACAGCTGTAACAGTGCTGCTCTGCATCATCCTTATTCCTATTTTTTTTATAAAAAAACACGAATCTGTAGTACTACTGCAATCATTCTTTATTTCATCTATATTCTTCGTGGCAGTTTCGGTAGCAATTATAACTTCGTAAGCAACTTTTAAAGTCAGCTTTGTTTCAGCAAGTACACGACGCTGTAAAGATTCACTTCCTACCCCACAAACTAAACGGTCTCGTATGGCTTCGTCTAAGAAATTAACAACTATCGGCCATCAAACGCAATTTTTTAACAAAAGTGTAATAAATTAGACCTGTAGTAAGGTTTTAATGAACAGAGAACTCAATATATACGTTAGTTAAAACTACTTGACATTAACTGACAGTATGCAAAACAAAATAACACAGCTAAATAAAGTATTTAATTAACACGTCGTTCTATCCGCCTATCGAATATAGTCACTCAAGTACAAAAGAGCTGCTTCTCTTGAAGCCAAGCCCGCCCGATTCCTTGGTGATGCATTTATAGCAAAAAATACCTCGGATGGCAGTCCATTGCTAGGCCCAAATTGTGAAGTTTCGATGTCAGAACTAGATTCATCATTTTCTCTAACGGGAGGCAGTGCGTCTCTTCGCTCTTGAGTAGAAGTAGCAGTTCTATTTAGCTCCTCTCCCAGGGGAGCCAGGTGTCTAAATGAAACCGTAGATTCTCGGCCATCTGTTAAACGCGCTTAAGCATACTGTGGATTAACATTCAGAAGTTCTACTTTTTCAACTAAAGCGTCGTATTTACTATTCCTGTCAAACTTTCGAAGTAGAACCGGACCCGAGGAAGAAAGCCATGATGGTAAGGAGATTCCATTAGTCGAACGCCTCGCGTGTATAAACATCCTTTCGTGGGGAGTAGCATTCATAGCAGTACACAATAATGACATGATCGAGTGAAGCGCTTGGGGCATTACCTCTTCCCACTGACTAGCTTTTAAATTTCTGGATCGAAGGGCAAGATTAATGGTTTTCCAGATAATGCCGTTATAACTTTCACACCGTCCGTTGCCAGGAGGATTGTATGGCGTAGTTCTGCTAGTGGCTACTTTTACGGAATTAAGAAACGTTTTCAGTTCTTGGGACATAAAAGATGCACCTTGATCGCTATAAATATAAGGATTTCCAAAAATGACAAAAAGTTTCTTAAGGCACCTATTAACCTCCAAAGTCGCCGTGCTCGAACAGGGAAAGGCAAACGGAAACCTAGAAAATTCATTGACAATCGTTAACATATAAGGTTTTCTAGTACAAGTAGGAAGTGGTCCTTTGAAGTCTACATTAAGCCTTTCAAAAGGTGAAGTGGATTTAATAGAAGTGCCTTGATTTTGAAAAAATCTGGGTTTGACTTCAGAGCATATTTGACATGAAGCAGTCATCTGACAAACTTCATCCAAGGAGACTGCGAGATTTTTGAGCTTCAACTAATGGTACATGCGGGTAATACCTGCGTGACATAGATCTATGTGTAATTGGCGTATGTCAACTTTGCTACCCACGGCAGAACAAACTCTAGACATCGTATCAGCTGCTCTGTTTTTAGAGCCAGGGCGATAGAGAATTTCATATTTGAATGGAGATAATTCAAGCCACTATCTTAATATTTTATCATTTTAACTTTCCCATGAGAGTTATGATCAAACATAAAAGAAACACTCTTTTGATCAGTAATAAGTTGAAATTGCCTGCCTAGCAGCAAGTGTTTCTATTTCCGAAGAGCCTCTACTATGGCGTAAGCCTCTTTTTCAATTGAAGAGTGATGTTTCTCGCTAGCAGTAGGAGTCCTGGAGAAGAATGCAACCGGTCTACCGCATTGTGATAAGGTATCTGCAATGACAAATTCGTAAGCGTTCGTTTCTACTGTTAGTAGGTCAGTTTTGTGTACATAAGTGATAGCACCTGCAGTAATTTCTTCTTTTAATTCTTTAAAAACTCTTGAAGCTTCTTCAGATATAAGAAATTCATTACTGTGAGCTAAAGTATGAATCCTCTTTGAAAAAAGTCGAATCCACTGAGAATAGTGAGCGAGCAAGCCAAGTGTTCTACGTAAAAATGAGATATTGTGTGGTTTTGGAAGATCCATAGGTGGCCCAAGACGATCAGGATCGGGTTTGATAGTTCTATCTCGAATAACATACCCTAGCCATTGTACCTTTTCCTGGGAGAATTTTGACTTTGATTTATTTATTGTAAGGTTATATTTTAGTGCCACATCTAAAAATTTTTGTAGGGTTTCTCATGCTCTTCCTGAGTTAGGCCGCATATGGTTATATCGTCCAAATATGCAAACGTCTACTTAAGTTTCTCCTGAAGTATTAAACTATCAATAACTTGTTGGAATGCAGCGACACCATTAGTGATGCCAAAGGGTATTCTGTTAAATTGATATAAGCGGCCGCATGCTTCAAAAGCTGTATATGGCTTATCCAATTCTTTGATCGGAATCTGATGGTAGGCATCACAAAGATCAATGGTACTAAACACTTTATATAGGGCAACTTGTTGAACTATTTTATCTATCCTAGGTAGTGGAAAAGTATCTAGAAGAGTAGTTTTATTTACAGTCTATAAATAGTCAACCACCATACGCTTTTTGTGGTTTTCCGTTAATGTAATTAGTACCTGTGTTCTCCATAGAGACTGACTCTCTTCAATTACGTCCTCTTTTAACAGTTTGCAGATTTCAGATTCAATAAACCTTTCATCTTCTTGCGAGTATCTTCTAGATTTAGTTGCTATTGGACGACACTTAGGTTCCATATTTTCAAAAAGACGAGCTTCTGGCACTTTCATTGCAGTTAAACAGGAGATTCAAATAGGAGGGCTCTTTCCACCAAACTGTAGCTTTAAAAAAAATGTTGCTTTAGGGTATCATGACCAAGAATAACATCGGAACAAAGCTGATCTAAAATCAGCAGTTTAACGTTCTCATACAAATGTTCCTGGATTTCTAAATCGACTACACAAAAGCCTTGAACTTGGGAAACCAAGGAAGATGAAGCTATAGAGAACTTTCCGGGGAATGGAACAGTAGGTAGGTTTCTTCCTTTAACAATGGCTGAGTTTATTGTACTTTCAGAACTACCGGTGTCCACCAAGGCATCTGTAAATTTACCATTTACTTTAATCTTATAATAGACGATTTTGTTAGGCTTGGGTGCATAACAGCCGTAACATAAGACCGATCTACTGCTGATGAAATAGCCCCCACAGTCCCTAGTTTAGCGTTTGAAGATTTGCAAACAGAAGCCCAATGGCCCATTTTGTTACATAATTTACAGACAGAGTTTTTAGCGCGGCATATACTTCTATAGTGTCTAAGTACGGTCACAAAAGAAGCATCTCTTGGACGATTTAAAACGTTGCAGTGCTGCCCCTACTTTTGAAGTTTCGTTTTCGTTTTGAGACTCTAATGAAACATTGTTAACGGTAGATATAGGCGATGTTTTATAGAGATTTGATTGTATTTGAGCGGTTTCCAGGGATCTTGTTTTATCTAGTGCTTGTTGAAGAGATAAAGTATTGCTTTCTAGAAGTCTTTGCCTAATGTCAACTGAAAATAATCCTCTTAGGAAAGCATCTCTAATATATTCGTCTTGATATTGTTCAGCGGTAACCGATTTAAATTGACAATTTTTTCCGAGAGATTTTAATATTTGCAAGTACTGATCGATGCTTTCACCAGATCGTAGTTCGCGCGTCGCGAGGACATGTCTACTGTATATCTGATTTACTTCTTTAACATATATTTTAGTTAAATTTTCTATAACTAGTTCATAAGACGAACAATCAGAGATGTACTCGTATATAGCCGGAGATACGTAGTTTACTAGTATACTTAGTTTTAAAAGAACTGCCTTGGTACCTTCTGCTAGAAAAGTCATGGAATCAATTAAGTTTTAAAATGTTTGAAACCAGTGTTTCGATTCTTGGGTGGCAGTCTGTAAGTTAGGATCTACGCCAAATTTCTCAGGACGTAGCAATTGATCCATTTTACAAGTTACAATAGTTCTGTTCATTAAATTGTAATAAATTAGACCTGTAGTAAGGCTTTAATGAACAGAGAACTCAATATATACGTTAGTTAAAACTACTTGACATTAACTGACAGTATGCAAGACAAAATAACACAGCTAAATAAAGTATTTAATTAACACCTCAAAAAGTACTAATTGATTCGTTCTGTTTTTGAACTCTTTTATAAAACTTATAGCACTGAACTACTGTAGAAGATTTCAGAGAAAAATGTTCAGTCAGTTTTGTAATTATCAACCAAACTTACGAAGTAAGTTAGGTTAATATAATCGCTACGTCGTCGTCGCCGCCGTCGTCCGTTGCTATATTCCCATAATGATACAATAAATGATATATATGTACCTTGTTTAGTTTTTACGCTGATTATAAATATGCTATACACTTTTCGATATCTCATTTAGTTTTCGAGATAATCGAATTTATTTGAGAAATGTTAACAGTACAAACTAATATAAACTTTAATAGATATCCAAATGATTCTTATTATTATTTCGGCTTCAGTTTCACATCATATAATTTTTGTGCAAAAGAAGATCAATTAGTTCGCGAGTCTTTAGCTGTAGTTCATTGCGCTGGAAATGTCAGGGATTTGATACATGGAGATCACTATGAAGCAATCATTCCTAATTCGGCTGAAGATATTCCAACCGTACATCAAACTAACTTATTCGAAGGAATCAGAATACCCGGGACTAATCACAGAATATATTGTAGCGAGCTACTAGTAGGCAACCCATCAAACACACAAAACGCCGCAAGTACTGTTTATTCTCAAGGATTTCAGAATTCTTCTCGAAAATTACTGGAGCATGAGTCATCCTTTTTGAATTCAGAGTATATATAAGCCGCTAATGAATGCAAGAGTGAGAGTTGTTGCCCAGACTCCGATGGGGTAACAGCTCACGTATTCCGACCACCGCGTTCGGAGCGTTCAAAGGTGGGCAGCGGAACGGTGACGTCCTGAGGGAGTTCTCCAGCTATGCGGGGTGCCGAGGAATGGGCACACAAGTGAAGTCGTCGGGGATGCACACCCGTCAGTCCTGTTTAGACGAGCTACCTGACGATGGAGCGGCCTGTGGCGAGTAGCCAGTTCTGTTAGGCGATAACCACAGGCCAGTGGACCCAGGATCCGGAATACTGTGTAGTAGGAGGACAACTGAGGGGAAGATCCGGGAAACTGCTCACTGCACCAAACCAAGAAGATTCCAGGAGCAGGTCTCTTGGAATCCAGACCTACATATATAAATATATATCAAGAACATTAACATCAACTACAAACCACAACTTACCAGAAGAAGAAATTTCAACATGCCGAAAAACTCGTGGAGTTACATGGCACTATAGCGACGCTGAGAGCGTCGCGTCCAGCAAATGTACGGCGGCAAGAGTGAGTCTATACTAGAATGTCTAATATAAATTATATCGTTGTAAAGTAATAGTAGTTGAGCTTTTGGAAGTTCAAGTTTATACATAAATGTTATATACTGTGTCTAATGTACATGCAGCTTGTAGTATACATAAATGGACAAAGTGTATAATTAATAAATAGTTGAGTTAGTGTTGTTAATGGACCTATGGTAAAGAAGTTAGTTTAAGAAGATATTAGTGCTTGTAAATTCATTAGTGTGATAGTGCTTCATTGTTAATTGAACTGAAAACATCTATAAATAAGGCATATACTGTTAATTAGACTTGTGAACAGTGAGTAATAAAGACTCTGGTTATTACTTGTTTTAAATTAAAGAAACGCGGTAGCAGTAGCCCGTTACACTGGTGTCAGGCTGTGTTGGGTGATTAATTAAGTCTAAAGACATTTGAGTAGTTTGTATATGCCAGTTACAAGAAGTCAAAGTAAAATGGAAGCAGAAACTTTAATGAATTTCCTCAAGGATTTTAAATCCGGTATGGAGAAGAGGTCGGCTAAACTAGAATTGATGCTTAGTGAAAATGCTGAGAAAATGGAAGAGAGGTAGGCTAAACTGGAAGTGACACTAAATGAAAACTTAGTGTGGTCAGTTGAACTGGAATCAAACCTTACCGAAAGGTTAAGTGAAAATGCAAAGAAAATAGAGGAACGGTTTAGTGAAAACGCGATGAAAATGGAAGAGTTGAATGAAAAGACGGCCACGTTAGAACAAAGATTAATAGCAAGCTCCATTGCATTGAAAGAAGATGTCACTAAACAGGTAAAAACAGTTGAGCAAAAGTTGGACAATAAATTGTTAAAAATGGAAGAAGATGTGATGAGGCTTCAAGAACAAATGATGACCCACTTGAATTAGTAAACCAAGCTGTAAATCAGAACATTCCAGAAATAAGAAGCATGGAAGGAAGCGAGTCAATACCGTCAAAATTTAAAGCGAAACCACCCACATTCGATGGCAAAACACCTTGGCCCACATATTTGAAATAATTTGAAGCTGCTGCAATAGCCAACGGTTGGTGCAACAAAGTGAAGACTATCTCTTTAATAGTGGCCCTACGGGGGAAGCTCTTAAAATCTTACAAACCATTCCCGATCACCAGCAGAATGATTACGGCCTCTTAACATCAAAGCTTGAGATGAGATATGGAGACGCTCACCTTTAACAGGTTTACCACGCACAAGTTAAGAACCACACGCAAAAGACAAGTGAAAGCCTGCAAGAATTCGAAGCTGACATCGCCAGATTAGTTAGATTGGCATATCCAACTGCACCAGATAGTTTCCTCGAACAACTGGCTGTTCAAACATTTGTGGATGGCATTAAAGACAGTGAAATACAGCAAGCGCTAAGATTAGTACGGTCAAAAATGTTAGATGACGCACTGGCTCATGCGCTTGAATTTGAAGCAGCTAAGCAGACGTCACACAGGATGAGTCGCAAAGTTCTGTCTGCATTAGAAGAACCTGAGCAATCACAAAAAAGCGTAGAAGAAATACTCAACCGTGGATTTGAAAAACAAAAAGCGGAAAGGCTGGAAAGATTACGATCGCAGAGATGGCGTATGCGATGCTGGAGCTGCGGTGAAGTTGGTCATATGCAGAGTCGCTGTACTCAACCAAAGAAACAACCGGTTGAGTTAAAGCAGGTCAATGTAAGGGAGCGAACGTCGACAGCATAGCGTAGTGCCCCGGAGATTATCATCCGTGCTGCATCGTCGATGGGAAGTCTGGACAGCATTTATATCGATAGTAGAATTAATGGTAGGATTGTCCGATTACTCGTGGATACAGGAGCGACAAGGACTATTGTGAGACCAGATTTGGTTGGTCGTGGAAAAGTGCTACCTGTATCGGTGTGTCTCCGAACGGCAAGTGGTGAGAAAATTTGTACTCACGGAGAGACTGCCGTTACGTTGGCAATTGGGGACAAACTAATTAATCATCGGGTGTTTGTAAAATTACTGAAAAAGTGATCTTGGGAATGGATCTTATGAGAGAATGGGTTTCTGTAAACATGAAATAAAATGTGCTTCGGATAGATGATGATGAGATTCCATTTCAAGGTACGAGTAACAAGACGATGCAAATTCGAATGATTTGCGAAATGAAAATACCCGAGAAGGCGGAAATGATAGTAATGGGACGCCCTGATGGTACGCTCCGGGAAGGACAAGTATGCACGATGGAAGCAATTGAATCGGGAATAGGTCAGGATTACTGATTGGAAGAACGCTGGTAAAGTTTCGAAGCATGATACCAGTAAGGGTGCTAAACATGAATCCCCATACGGTGACCCTGAAGAAAGACATGATTGTGGAAAGTTGCATTCCAGTATGTCATATTAAACGTTGTGTGGACGACACGAAAGATAAACCAGCCAATGGTTGCTCACAGAAATTGCTGGATATGTTGATACCCTCGTGTCAAGGATTAAACGGCGACCAACTGGGCAAGGAAAAAGAACTGGTCGGACGATATCGAGGTATGTTTGCACAAGATGATAGTGAGAAAGGAAGGACGAATGTTGTGCAACACAAGATCAACACTGGAGATGCGCAATCGATAAGACAACACCCCAGGCGGCTTCCTTTGGCAAAACGTAAAGAAGCCGAGCAAATTCTCACCGATATGGAAGAACAGGGAGTGATTGAACCTTCGAATAGTCCATGGGCATCCCCGGTAGTGCTTGTCAAGAAAAAGGATGGGTCGACAAGGTTTTGTGTAGACTACCGGCGACTTAACAATGTGACAAAGAAAGACAGCTATCCTTTGCCCAGAATTGATGATACCTTGGATACTCTATCCGGATCCAAATGGTTTTCGACCTTGGATTTGAAAAGCGGATGCTGCCAGGTAGGCTTGGAGCCAAACGATAAAGAAAAGACTGCGTTTACAATTGGAACTGGATTATGGCAGTTCAAGGTCATGCCATTTAGATTATGCAATGCCCCTGCTACTTTTGAACGATTGATGGAATCGATACTGCGTGGACTGTCTTGGAAGACTTGTCTAGTGTACCTAGATGACGTGATAGTGTTAGGCCGGTCTTTTGAAGAACACCTTAAGAACCTAGAGGAGATATTCCAAAGATTACGTGGGGCAAATCTTACATTGAGCCCCAAGAAGTGTCACCTGTTTGGAATAGAGGTAAAATACCTAGGACATGTCGTTTCGGAGACCGGAATAAGAGCTGACCCTGACAAAATAAAAACGGTACAAGAGTGGCCTACACCAGCAGATATACACCAACTATGCAGTTTTCTAGGATTGTGCACATATTAACGACGTTTTATACTTGGGTTTGCGAACATTGACAAACCGTTAACGAAATTAACCGAAGATGGACAAGAATATGATTGGAATGACGACTGCCACAGTGCATTTGAACAATTGAAACGGCTACTAGTTACAGCACCAATTTTGAGTTATCCACGGATGGTGGGGAAATTTGTGTTAGATACCGATGCCAGTAACACAGCTATAGGAGGCGTTCTTTCTCAAGTGCAGGACGAACAAGAAAAAGTTATTGGGTATTTCAGCAAGGTTTTGTCACGGCCAGAAAGGAACTACTGTGTGACAAGAAGGGAGCTGTTGGCCGTTGTCAAATCTGTAGAGCACTTTATAAGTACTTATACGGCTGTAAATTCCTGTTGAGAATAGACCATGCTGCACTGAAATGGTTACTGCAGTTTCAAAATCCTGAAGGGCAAGTGTCAAGGTGGATAGAGCGGTTGCAGGAATATGACTTTGACACAGAACATCGGGTAGGAACTAGCCGTCGGAATGCAGACGCTTTGTCAAGGAGACCTTGTCCGGTAGACTGCACTTATTGTTCCAAGATGGAAGAGAAAACAAGTGTCGTCCATAGAACGACGGTAACCGATGATACTTGGCAACCCGAAAGAATACGAGAAGACCAGGAGAATGACGCCGAATTGGGACGTATTATTGAGTGGAAAAGTAGAGGACAACGACCAGCTTGGGAAGAAATTAGTATTTCAAGTAGGAGCCTGAAGGCATACTGGGCACAGTGGGACTCCTTTGTGATTGAAAATAGAATCTTGAAACGACGCCATGAATGTGAAGACGGTACTGAGAGACTTCAAGTGATAGTGCCGAAAAGCAGAGTGCCGTAAGTGTTGCTGCACTTGCACGATGGTATTTCCGGAGGGCACTTTGGCGTGAAAAGAACTCTCGAAAGAGTGAGGGAAAGATTCTATTGGGCGAACTGCAAAGAAGATGTGAAGGAGTGGTGCCGGAAATGTGAATTGTGTGCCTCTGCAAATGGCCCGGTCTCAAAACGGAAAGCCCCAATGAGACAGTATAACGTGGGGAATCCTTTTGAGAAGGTAGCCATTGATATAGCTGGATCCGTTTCCTAAATCAGAGAAAGGAAATAAATACATCTTGGTTGCAATGGATTATTTTACCAAATGGCCGGAGGCATATGCTATACCTAACCAAAAAGCCGAAACGGTTGCAGATGTATTAGTGAAGGAGTTGTTTTGTCGCTTTGAAGTTCCGTTGGAATTACACTCCGATCAAGGTCGGAACTTCGAATTAGCGTTGTTTCAAAACGTCTGCAAGCATCTTGGAATCAGGAAGACTAGAACCACGCCACTTCATCCCCAATCGGATGGAATGGTTGAAAGAATGAACAGGACGTTAGGAAAGTATCTGATCAAAGTTGTCTCTGAACATCAACGAGACTGGGACCAATATTTACATTTGTTCCTACTGGCGTACTGATCTTCGGTACATGACAGCACATGGTATCTCGCCCGCTTGTGTAATGCTAGGACGTGAATTGCGGCTACCATGTGATCTTCAGTTGGGATTTAAACCTGGAGAAGAGATCGCAGGTGAAGATTACGTTAGTAAGCTTCGTGAAAGATCAAATAGCATTCACGAAAACGTCCGAAAGAATATCCAGGCAGCAAGCGATCGAATGAAATTACAATATGACACGAGAGCACAAGAAGGTGGTTATGAACCTGGAGATTTGGTGTGGTTGTATAATCCACAAAGAAAACGTGGGTTGTCGCCAAAATTACAAAGACAATGGGAAGGCCCGTACGAAGTGATGAAAAGGATTAATGATGTAGTGTACCGGATCAGAAGATTTCCCCGTGGTAAACCGAAAGTGGTACACTTTGACCGTTTAACATCCTACGCTGGCAATAACCAAGAAAGCTCGAATGATGAGAATGGTGTTCGACAAGTTATTAATCATGAGCCAAATGTAGATTGTGAGAGCTTTATGGCGGCGTATAGTGGTTCCGCTAAGGCGAGATTTGGCGTTGTTGTTGAAAAACAGCAAGATTTGTTTAGAGCACATTGCGTAGCTCAAGATTTGGCAATGTCAAGGGGAATAGCTGTTGTTTTCAAGAAAAAGTTTGGATGTGTGGATGAATTAGTACCACAGCAGCCAACTGTAGGAAAAGCTTTGGTTCTTCAGGATAAAAATCGTTATGTTTACTATCTGGTCACCAAAAATTCTTTATGACAGAGACCTAGTTATGGACATTTATAGGAGGCTTTGCTAAATCTTAAGACGCAGATGATGGAAAATGAAGTAACGAGACTAGCGGTGCCCAAGCTAGGCTGTGGACTGGATCGCTTAGATTGGAGGATAGTCCAAAATATGCTTGAAGTGGTTTTCCAGGAAACCAACGTCCAGGTCCTTGTGTGTTGTTATCAACCGGTTGCCTACCAAGACCAAGAAAAGAGTGTTGACTGTTACTTCCAACAGCGTGGTGGATGCACCAGAGGAGATAGCTGCCGATACCGTCATCAGTCATCAAATTGGCGTCAAAATGTATTTACAGTTACGAAACGTAACGGTTTTAATGAGGGGGCAGTGTAGCGAGCTACTAGTAGGCAACCCATCAAACACACAAAACGCCGCAAGCACTGTTTGTTCTCAAGGATTCCAGAATTCTTCTAGAAATTACTGTAGCATAAGTCATCCTTTTTTAATCCAGAGTATATATAAGACCGCTAATGAATGCAAGAGTGAGTCTATACTAGAATGTCTAATATAAATTATATCGTTGTAAAGTAATAGTAGTTGAGCTTTTGGGAAGTTCAAGTGTATACATAAATGTTATATGCTGTGTCTAATGTACATGCAGCTTGTAGTATACATAAATAGACAAAGTGTATAAACAAATAGTTGTGTTAGTGTTGTTAATGGACCTATGGTAAAGAAGTTAATTTAAGAAGATATTAGTGCTTGTAAATTCATTAGTGTGATAGTGTTTCATCGTTAATTGGACTGAAAACATCTATAAATAAGGCATACACTGTTAATTAGACTTGTGAACAGTGAGTAATAAAGACTATTGTTATTACTTGTTTTTAAATTAAAGAAACGCGGTAGCAGTAGCCCGTTACAATATGTTAACAATTTTAATTAATTATTCTCTTTTTTTCTGTTTGTTTGAGTGGTGCTGGGAGTTTATATCATGATGTAGTCCGACTCAAACTTGATTAAAACAATAAAATTTATTAAATTATATTTATAATAATAATAAAATTTTGTTTAACATTTAAGTACTTGTTATTTAATTTAAAATATATAATTTCCTTTTATAAAATTTCCGTAAGTTTGGTTGTAAGGCGTACATGCGTCCTAGATTTTTTTCTTCATAAGAATGTTTCGTTACTCTTTTGGAAGCACAAATCGACTTAATCGTAGAATACCATTTTAAACAACAAACTATTAATAAAGTTGCACGTTTAAGTTTATTCTATTTAATATTATTAGCCTCCATGAAGAACTCTAATCTTTCGGCAAAGGTTGCTTCAGGTTGAGTAGTATTATATTTATCAATTTTTCCAATATTAGCCATAATTTTATCCTCATCGCCAATTATGTAATGTATGCCTTAAAAATATATTAAACAATTCTGGAAGTAATAGAAGTATTTAATCTGAAAACTGTTTAATAAATTGTATGTGATATGAATTGACATAACATGAGAAGCTTGTTTTCAGGATACTTAGCAACATAAAAATCTTGGCTAACTATTTCATGAACACCAACCAGTTCTAAAACTGAAGACCTATTGATGAAATTAACGTAAATGTATGTGGGAGCCATAAAATTTATTACGCTGTGACTAAGTGGAGGTATATGTCACATAGTATAGCATTACAAATTGACTAGATTATCTAACAAAAGGCAAAATAATAAAATAAGTTACGGTTTTATAATACACGGATTAACTAATTCAAGGTAAATTTTTGATCTTTATGACATTTTTATACGACTGTTGAATTATACCATATTTTTGTACGCGGAACTTAGCTATCGGTAACAAATCTTTTCTCTTCTCGTCAGACTTTAACGAACATTTTGAAATCTAGAATGCAACCGATTCTAATGACACGGTTCTTATTGAGAAGTTTTCGATATCCATAGTATGCCATCGTGTGATTTCAATTTCATTATTGATCTAGATCAACTTTTTTAAAAGTAAACAATATATCCAATTCCAGAAAGCTTGTACGTAAGTTAGCAAATGGAGCTTGGACAGTTAAAAATTATCATCAAAATATTTGCTGCACGCTTCAGAAATTTTTACAAGAGCAACATTTTGATTTAATTCCAGTGCGACAGCTATTATTAAAAAAGAAATACAACTAGCAACACTGACAACTACT
Source organism: Platerodrilus igneus (assembly GCA_036346225.1). Classification (NCBI taxonomy): domain Eukaryota; kingdom Metazoa; phylum Arthropoda; class Insecta; order Coleoptera; family Lycidae; genus Platerodrilus; species Platerodrilus igneus. Next base: position 6,318,712 of record JARFIW010000999.1, on the reverse strand, counting down.
CAAACAACGTACCCGCATTCTAATTCCAAACTCTAATTTATGAAAGAAAAGCCGTCGGCAACGGCAACGTAAAGACAGCGGCGGCAGTCGCGATCGACATTTTACTTTATGCAGCTGCTGTATGATGTGCAGACTGTACCGCGAAAGACTCGTAGCACGTTCTAGCCGCCCTCGATTCCATCAAATGGATCCGTAATGAAGTTACTCCCGTACTGAGCGGATGAACCACCCTCTTACATCCCCAGTAAGTCCCTCAAAACAACTAACTCCGCGAGCGGCTCTCTTTAAGATAGACTAATGCATATTTTGCGACCTTATCGCCTTCCTTTGTTTATATTCTCCTGTTGCTCTTCTAGAGCAATACTCTGTTCTGTTCTTTTCATTCGATTTTCATCGAAGACGATGATCGTAAACTTTAAAATTTCTGGATGGAAAACCTTTCAGTAGAAATTATTGATTAGATTTTGTATTAAGATTGAATTGAGAATGTTATAAATCAGGAATTTCTTCTAACGTTTTTATTTACGTGTTGAAATATTCAAGTAGACACGGCTGTAATTTTCAAACTAATGCCATAAAATAAGATCTGAAAAAATATACAACTAAGTGCTAGAAACTTTTAACTCCAGTACAAGCGCAATATTTACATCGAAATGTTTTTTTGTACTGTCCTTGCCAGGTTCAAACACAAATCAAATACATAGACATTTATATTCACAAAAAGCGTCAGTAGGTCACATACCGTTAGAAAACAGTCAACTAACGGCAAAACAAAAGGATTACATCAAAAGCCACTAGCGTTCCGGTAGAGGATTTATGCAATATCTACATTGAAAACCCTTCCTATAAGAAGGACTCGAGAAAAACAAGAATTAGCTGCTATGTGTGAGTGTAGTAAAGATGAGCATACTGAACAATCATGTCATTGTATATTTCGCATAATCGTTATGTATACTACGCCATATTTCTTCAAGTAATCCTTACAATCCTAGTAATATAAACATTGAGTGCTGCAAGGGGTATACATTTTTACCTAGACAATTTCACTCGATCTTTTTCAACTACTTATTATTATTAGTATAAAAAGTAAAGTTAATGTTATGTTAGTCAATAATAACCAACTCTTATATTCACAAATAACTTATATCAATTATATAATTTATCTAGAACTTGAAGTGTTCCGTAGTGTTTCTAAGTCGTTTTCTCATTGGTTGATAATTATTACAAATATTATAGTGTACATTTCGATATTCGAAGGTATTTGTTAGTAGCTCATCAACCACTTGCAGGTTTCTGAACGCATTCCGTGATGTCAGAATTGACATCATAAGGGACGCATGCGTATGGGTAATCAAGCTAGAGTCGACAGGTTTGAAAAGCACTTTTGTCTTTAGTTTTCAAAATGGTAGGTCGAAAAAGTTTCCACTTGGCTGATTTTATTAAAGGTAATGTTTTATAAATCAATAATGTAATTGATATTCAAGGTAATCTGATTACATCTTTATAATCAGAGCATTGTTTTGAATGGATGTTGGTATTCATTGTAAAACAGTTAGTTAGTTAACTATTGAAGGGAATATTTTTCTGATTATCTGTTGCTTTGTCTCTGAATTTATCATTTGAGTAGATGGTTGATGGGAATACCACCGCCAGATTTCCTCCAAAATCCCACATTTCCTCACACATCTGGACCAATTTACATGTAAATTCCCATAAAGAGGAAATGTGGAGATAAATCTCCTCCTTGCTCTCCTCCTTGCTCGGACACCCCCAACCATTTTGATTACGTCATACCCGCATTCTTTCCACCCGCGAGATAAATCTTTCTCCACATTTCCACACACGAGATAAACCTATCTTGTTTGGTATCAATTAATATTAGAATTTTCTCAGTACCCAAATCTCTAGGAATTTTTCAGATATTATCACCCCCGAGGGAGCTACCCCAATTTTAAGATTTTTTACCTGTTGCGACTTTTGAGCGTTCTTATAAATTTTTTTATACATGCGATACATGAAATTAAATCGGACTACTCCTTACAAAGTTACACACATACCTTCTAGCGAGCATGCCGCGACCGTACCACTACTCGCTTTTAATGTTACACCATACTTTCTATCTTGTTTAGCTCATCTTTCGAGATAAATGTACTTTGTTTGGTATCAATTAATATTAGAATTTTCTCAGCTACCCGAATTTTTAGAAAATTTTCAGATTGCATCATCCCCAAGGGAGCTACCCTGATTTTAAGATTTCTTACCTGTTGCGATTTCCGACCGTCCTTAAACATTGTTTTATACATACGATACATTAAATTAGTCTAAAATTTTACGCAGAATTTGAATCTGCAAATAGATTTACAAATTTACACACAACCCTTTGCGAGATAAATCTTTTTCCACACTTCCACCCACGAGATAAATGTACTTTGTTTGGTATCAATTAATATTAGAATTTTCTCAGCTACACAAATCTCTTTAAATTTTTTAGATAGCGCTATCCCCCAGAGAGCTACCCCAATTTTAAGATTTCTTACCTGTAGCGACTTTTGAGCGTTCTTATAAATTTTTTTGTACATGTAGCACATTTTGTTAGTCTAGAATTTTATGCACAATCCGAATCTCTAAATAGATTTAAAATCAAACCATCCCTTACCACTTTACACACACCTCTAAATTATAACTTTCCTGCAGCTCATACCTAAAAGAAAATCTAAAAACAATTCTTAAAACTTTTTATTACAAACAATTTTCACTAATACAGTTTAAATTTGTAAACCACATTTCTAAATACATATTCACAATTTTTTATTCTTAACCTAGAACTTCTCATATCGGCTTATACTTATTAATATTTATTTCTAAATAGAGCACCTTTTCCAAAGACCAACCGGACCCGCATGTTTCAAATTCCTCTGATTTTGTTCTTATGGTTTCGCTTAAGACCTCGTACGTATTTTCCAGATTACTAGAAGACGTTATAACCACATTTTTTGTGTTAAAGGATTTCACATCGGTAGTCTCTTCTCCCATTTTGGTGTAAACGCCGTAGAGTTCGCAGCAGACTTTTATTGCTGTATGTTGTATTCTTTTTTCATTTTTTTTAATCGAATAAATCGCTCTTTCTGCTTCCAAAGAAACTCGCACACTCCATCGTCGACACTGGCGTTCTTTATGCGATAGCTAGCCATACGGTTGTTAAACGCTGTACTAACCATTTCTACACCATCGTCGTTAGTAGCGGTAACTGATGCATTTTTATGTCTGTTGCTCCTTAAGTGTGCAGCATAGGTAGTCTTTTCCATTTCGAAATCGCATACTTTACACATAATTCGTGGTTGTTTCGTACAAGGCTCTTTAACAGCTAACGGGGCTGAACGTTTACGGCTTAATGACATACCGTGCTGTTTTTCCTTGTGTCGCTGTAAGCTGTCCATTCTCGTAAAAGCGATACCGCAAGACCCACAGTTAAAGTACTTTGCTGCGGACGGATGTATAAGCCTAACCCTGGGCGATGTTACACCACGACATTTGTTCTGGTGCTGTTTGAGAGCATATTTCCAGGTATAGGAAGCATTCAAGAGTCACATTTAAAAACGTTTGCGGGTACCATTTTAGTACAAAACAAAATCCGCACTATAAGACTTGACTTGTAAGCGAACTAACTTATAACTAAAGAGTTTACTCTTGCGCACCTGCTTTATGTACCATATAGAATGCATACCGAAGGTTTCCGAAGACACCCGAACGATGTTGAGGATTCAACGGGGAACTAAATGACGTCATAATCCTTGGTGCTTATCCAATACATTTAGCGCCAATGCATGCACCTGGTTCGCATCGTCGATGCTGCGAATGCCGTTAGTAGAAACATCGGAAACGTCTTCCATGTTATACGGATCGCGTGCATATTAAAAATCCAAAAGGGTGATAGCACACGCACACAAATTGTCTGCAAGTCGTGCTGTAGAAAATGCAGTGCTACTATAACCAAAAACTTAATAAAAACACTTTAAACCATTACTAAGAAAATACCAACTTGCTGTCTACAGGATACTTACTAATAAAGCAATTTAATTTTAAATAACTTCTACGTCATACTTTAGGAAATGGTAGGCTTGAATATTTTCTAAATGAATCACCAAGCAAAAGTATATGCTTAGCGGTATTAAAATTAACCATTAATTTCCCATTTTTACGACCGTGGTTAATGATAGATTAAAATTTAATTTGTTCACGCTCGAGCTTCTTGTAAACTAATATATTTTATAGTAACAATGCGCTGTATAATACATGCATACCCCTTCGCCGCGCTACTGCTATTCTTGTAATTGCTAGAAAAAGTCACTGTCCTTTTTACTGTTAGGACCGATGCAAAGCACCATTTTATACTTTCTATAGCACATCGCGCACTTTTTCGTCTGATAATTAAATTTTGCTTCTGTAGGCTTTTACACTTTCGCATAGCGGTCGGCCGCACGTAATGATTTCTAGAACCGGTAAGTACTCGATATCGCCCAAATAGAGAATTAGATGCTCGATGTCTGTCAACTTCCGATTCCCTCGTAAAAGGTAGAAAAAACTCGGTCAATCGTCCATCTAACTTAAACTTCGACCCGCTCCTGTTCTGATAATTTACAAACATTTTTCAAACGACAATGGGCTGAGAATTTTTAAACCTTCGAGGGATCTTTAAGTCGTGATCAATTAAACATCCGAGCTACGCGTAAACTAACATATTTTGCAGCAACTGTACACTGTATAATACATGCATACCCCTTCTCTGCGCTACTGTTATTCTTGTAGTTGCTTGAAAAAATCAGTCGACCTTTTTACTGCTAGGGCCGCTAAAAAGCACCATTCCATACTTTCTTTATAAGTGTAGCACATCGCGCACTTTTTTGTCGGATAATTAAATTTTTGTTTATGTAGGCCTTTACACTTTCGCCTATTTAAACATCTAATACGATTGATTAACCACTTTAGATTATTCTAACGGAGACCACCATACATCCCGCCGCACTGTTCTTTTTGAATCCAACGATCCTATGGGCTTCCGCACACTAACACCTGACGTATCTTTCCTACTATTTGTTAAACAAAAACTACCGGTATCGTCATTGTGGACGTAAACAGATGTTTGTGGATGTGTACGAGAGTATGTAACCATATACATTAACCAGATTAAGCTATTTTATTTAGTCCACGAAAACTATTATTCTTCTAAACCACAATTAATAATCGCTTTTATAGGTTTCACATTTCGACCATTTCCCAATGACTGGTGCTACGTACATGGAAACTTAAATTTCTTATTGAAGAGAATTCTTATTCTCCCACGCACTGCTGTGTAGTTGCATGTCCATTTCTTTTGGAGGTATATGCTCGTTATAGGTTGTAAGACCCTCGGTTTTACTTAACTACACTTCGTGAGACCCCTTTAATCTTTTTAATTGTATCTTTCTCGCCTACAATGCAGTAGGACTTAGCCTTACTACCAACAAATTCTAATACTGGACCCCCATTAAATACATCTTTAATTTTCCCTACAATTTTTTTGTTGACAAGTGTTATATTGTATTTATTATACGCGGGGTAGTCACTCTTTTAAGATAAATATATTTTGTTTGGCATCATTTTTCTAGAGACCCCAAATCTGTAAATAAATTTTAAATAGGACCACCCCATACAAAGTTATGCCTTTTAATGACCCCAAACCTCTAATTTTTACCCATCTTTATTTAACTCCATCTTTAGAACCTTTTTTTGGTACGCAAGACATATGCCTTAGCCAACCATCTCCCGAGAAATCTAAAACCGCCGTGTCCCGCGAATACCACGTGGAGATAACACGTATACTCTGTCAACCATGATAGAAGCCGGAAGGATTTGGAAGGTGGGAGAAGAACTTAAAAATTATGGAATCTTAAAACTAATATATACAATAGATTTACAAAATCCATACAAATATAAACAACTATCTTATATCTTTACGCCCCCATGCGTAGATTGTTGTACTATTAGGAATGATGTACCTTTTGTCATCTTCCCTCGATAAACTAATTTTATTAATAAGCTGCGTATGCAAATCGTATTCTTTTACTCCGGATACATACGCAGACAAGTACTCGATACCATCCAAATAAAGAATTGAATGCTTGGTGACTGTTAACATTCGCTTCCCTCGTGTACGCCCAGACACATCCCAGCCCATGAGCACCCCTGCGCATGCACACTCCAGCCCATGCGCACCCCTGCGCATACGCACCCCTACCCATGCACGCTGCCCATGCGCTCCTCTCTCTGTGCGACTGCTATTTCGGAATAACGTCACAACCTTTTATAAATAAAGAACAATGTTATATACTATTAAAAAATGTTTATTCTGACATTATACATAACAAATTTAAAAATATTTAATGCCAAGCATGGAGTCATTTAAACTTAATTTTAATACAAAGTTATACACAGAAGACAGTCCTTTCTTTATGTTTGTTTGCAGTGGTTTTAATTTTATCTAATTGTATTCGCAGCTTAAAATTTAAATCGACACCCAAGTCTTCTATCTCCTTTTCTAACCAATAGTTTGATGCATAAAGACCGTCTAGGTTTTCGAATTGTAAAATGTACCGAAGTTTGCCTCTATATTTAAAGTCTTTGATTCCACCGACAACCAGATCCATTCCTTCGTGTAATTCTTGCAGTTTGTGACAATCTTTTAATCGCAGCTTTCCCACTATATCCTGCATACGTTTCTTGTTAGCTTGATCGACTTCTTCTTGTCGGTATTGGAGGAAATCCTTTTTCTCCCACACACTGTTGTGTAGTTGCATATCCATCACTTTTGGGAATATATGGTTGTTATAGGTTGTAAGACCCTCGGTTTTAAATGATCCGAAAGGTTCTTTACTAGGCAAATATACAATGTTTAGCGGATCCCCTTTGCGTGTGGTGTACGCCAAGGTTACGAAACTCGCATTCTTTAGTTCGTCTATGTTATCTGCCATTTCGATAAATACCTTTTTAGAATAATGTTTTAAAAGGTATACAGATTTAATACCATCCTTTTCCGCAAGGACGCCTACATAACTAAAAGAGTCTTTCTTACTAACCGCAAATGCATACAGCTTGTACAACCCGGATGTATCTAAGTCAGTCCATCGGCACATAAAATAATCTTTTAATTCTTCCTCATTTTCTCTAATAAAAAGTTCTTTGTCTCACACATCTTTGGTTTATTGGCATATTGTCGCAGTGTTTTCCATGTAGTCCAACTTTCGTCTTTTTGCATCTATTTCCTCTAATTCCAGCTTGTAACAAATATAATAAGTCCGCCCCTGCGCGTAGTGTATGTTTTAACCGGAACAAGCCCGAGCGTTCCTTATCAGTAGTAGTCGCGAGGAGTCCATCTATATATGCGGGCCGGTTAAGACCACGCGCCGTGAACTGTTGAAACTATATCAGTAATTTTACCTAAATGTTAAGTTTGTTTGTTTTACATTTATGTATATTTGGTTTACGTTCATTAAATGCTTAACACAAAATAACATCTGTTGATTGAATCGAGCAGAGCCCCTTTAAAATTATATAACATAACAACCCCGTTATAAAAAGTGCCGTCCAACGATGGGCCTCTAGGTTCAATTGCAGGTGTTTTCGTGACGTTGTAACAAGTATCGATCGATGGTAAACAGTTTGAAGTTCATGACCGTGAGCGCGCCGCGCAGTTTGATAGATTAGTATTTCGATTTCGTTTGTTATTGTTCACGTGTTACGTTACAATAATTTTGAAAAGTTTTGTGTGTGATTCAGAAAGTTATTGATGCAGTACAGTGTTTGGAAATTTGGATACGCTTGCTGGCATTTTGTAAGGTACTTTTGGATGTTTGGATATAAACCTGTAAGTACTCTTTGTTGTTTTTTGTATACACACATAATTTAATCTGGTAGGGAAAGAAAGGTATTTGCTTCGCTCTACTACGAGTAGAATTGTTCGCAAGCAGAATACAGTAATTGACCTTGTTTCCGAAATTTTAGAAACTGTTGTAAATAAAGTGTTTGTTCGAGAAACCGAAATGGCTGTAAACAATGTGGTTCTTAGTAATGAACAGTTCCAAGAATTGCTAGGACGTTTGTCAATTGGGCAACAAGAATACCGGCTTCTGTTAATAGCGGTAATTTAGCTAATTGCGCTTCGTGTTTTGGTGGTTCAGATCATTCGGATGTTAATGGTTTTATTGAAGCGGTAATCATTTATAAAGATTGTATGCGAGTTACTGACGAAAACGCAGTCAAAGGGTTGCCGATGTTACTTGATGGCTTTGCATCGAAGTGGTATTACGGTGTTAAAGATACAGTACAATCATGGGATATGGCGCTAAAATTGCTTAGAACGACTTTTGGTCCACAAAAGCCGCCATACAGGGTGTATCGTGAATTGTTTGCGGCAGAACAAGATCCTTATACACCTACGGACGTTTTTATTTGTAAAGCGCGATCTATTCTTGCACAATTGCCGTCGGGAACGTTATCTGAACAAGTGCAACTAGATATGGTTTATGGACTTTTGCATAACAATGTTCGACAGAAAATACCGCGCGATAAAGTTAACGATTTTAATGAACTTTTGTCTCAGTCGAGATTGGTAGAAAAAAGTTTTGAGCGACCTGAGTCGGAAAATAGTATTAAACGTATTCGTTGTCATTACTGTAAAAATACGGGCCATACAAAAAGTGAATGTCAAAAACTTTTGTTGAAAAATAAAAAAAACGACTCTGTAAAAGTTGTTAGTGGAATTTCGCGACAGGACAATTCGGGAATTAAAGAAAAACCTTCGGTTAAACCAATTGCATGTTATGGTTGTGGTAAACAGGGATTTATTCGTGCAAACTGTCCTTCCTGTAAAACCATTGAAACCGAGACACTAGAATTTCTTAGTACGGACGCTTTGATTTCTCCGCAACCGAGACCGGTCCTGCGCGTGAATATTTTAAATCATCGTGGTCTAGGAATGGTAGATACGGCCGCTAAACAAAGTATAGCAGGCAGTACCCTGTACCGTATTTTGCAAAGTGAAGGGGTAGAATTTCAAAAAGTATCTGTTACTATTAAACTTGCGGATGGCTCCTTCAAGAAAAAGGACGTTTTAACTACGTTGGTTGATGTAAATTTGAAAGATAGGGTTATTCCAACGTAATTTATAATCCTACCTGACTCTGAAAACAATACGTTGTTTGGGATTGATTTTATAAAACAGGCGAAAATTGTTTTGGACGTTGCCAGTGAAACTTGGAATTTCCTGGATTTGCCAAATTGTATTTTCCCTTTGGAATTTGAAAATTCGTTTGAGAGGAATATTTCTGCGATTAAAAATGCACCCTCTCTTGAGCTATGTAGTTTGGATAATCTTAGGTCAGATGAAGGCGCGACGTTGACGTTCGAGGAACGCGGTCGTCTTAGTGCGTTTCTGGAAGAACGACATAATACCTTCAGTCTGGGGGGAGACCCCACACCATTTGCTCAGCATATCATAAATACAGGCGATCATGCACCAATCGCCTTACCTCCTTATCGTTTATCTCCTGTTAGGAAGTAACAGTTAAAAGTTGAATTAGATAGACTTCTTAAAGATGGTATAATTGTAGAGTGTGAAAGCCCGTGGGCGGCTCCAGTAGTATTAGTACCGAAAAAGGACGGAGGTGTTCGTTTGTGTGTAGATTATCAAAGATTAAATTCGATCACTGTGAATGAATATTATCCGTTGCCGCGTGTAGACGATTTATTACATGCTGCTAAGCGAACATTTTTCATGTCAACTATTGACTTACGTTCTGGTTATCACCAAATTGCCGTTAAAGATAGTGATCGAGATAAGACTACTTTTGTAACCACTTTTGGGACGTATCGGTTCCTACGTCTCCCGTTCGGACTAAAGACTGCTCCGACTACTTTTCAACGATTAATGGACCAGTTCCGTCGAGGACTGGGTGATATTTTAGTGTTGGCATACTTGGATGATCTTATCGTGCTATCAAGCACTTTTGACAATCATCTAGAGGACTTGAAATTAGTATTTGACCGATTAGACCAGTTTAAGCTGCGTGCAAATAGAGAAAAATGTGTTTTCGCTAGTGCTCAAGTCAAATATTTAGGTCATATTATTACGCCCTCTGGTATTTCAGTGGATCCTGAAAAAATGGCAGCCATGGTTGATAGGCTCGCCCCACGAAATGTAAAGGAAGTTCAATCCTTTTTGCAAATCGCTAGTTGGTATAGACGGTTTATTGAGAATTTTGCTACGATATCGCGACCGTTAAGCGATTTAACGAAGAAAAATGCTATTTGGAAATGGGAAGAAACCCAACAGAATTCATTTGATGCGTTAAAACGATCATTAGTTTCAGCCCCGGTCTTGGGACAGTGTGATGAATCAAGACCGTATTTGATACGTACGGATGCTAGTAATTATGCGTTAGGGGCAGTGCTTTTACAAGGCGAAGGCGCTGAAGAGCACCCCATAGAATACGCCAGTCGACTTTTGACTAGCGCCGAGAGAAATTATGCCACGTCGGAGCGAGAGGCCTTGGCGGTGGTATGGGTTTTGAATAAATTTAGGGGATACATTGAAGGCTGTTCTGTTACTGTCCAAACGGATCATCAACCTTTGCGATGGTTAATGAGCCTTAAGTCTCCCACAGGAAGGCTGGCCCGGTGGGCCTTGTTAATACAAAGTTTCAATGTAAAAATTGAGTATTTGCCAGGGAAACGAAATGTACTTGCTGATACATTATCACGACCTCCCTGTAGCAACGACAATGTAGAAACTTGTAGTGTTTGTCAAATATCTGTAGAATTGCCTCATCGTTCAGCAGATGAAATTCGACGCGAACAACTCAAAGATCCGGACCTTGAAAAAATAATTCGTAGTTTTGAAGATTCGACCGATAATGAATTTTGTAAGTGGACGGATCGTGGATATTTGTTGTCTCAAGGAATTCTTTACCGCTATGCCGCCGATGATGGCGAGGAAGCACAACTAGTTGTTCCGGTTCATGAAAGGGAACCAGTTCTACAGGAGCTGCATGATGCAGCCACAGCCGCTCATTAGGGTATAGAGCGCACTTATCTTCGTATTGCCAAAAAATATTACTTTACTGGTATGAGAAAGTACATTAGTGATTATGTAAGCAAGTGTGCCGATTGTCAAAGGTACAAGGCTACGAATTTAAAGCCACCGGGAACATTGCTTACTCCCGTTTATGCTCAACGGTTCGAAGTTCTTACAATTGATTTATTTGGGCCACTGCCTGAAGGTCCAAAAGGAGAAAAAAGGATTTTTATTGTAGAGGATACCGCTACAAAATGGGTAGAATTGTTTGCTTTGGTTAGAGCGACAGCAGAAGAGTGTGCTATCACTCTTGTAGACGAAATATTTCTTCGTTATGGCATACCTCGGAAGATTATTTCGGATAATGGTGTACAGTTTGTATCTGCTGTGATGCAGCAGATTTGTTTTATTTTGGATATTAAGGAATCGTTTACTCTTTTATATCACCCATCAGCGAATATGGTGGAACGCAAAATAGAGATTTAAAGCCAAGACTCGCGATGCTTGTGAGTACGGATCATTGAAATTGACATGTGAAGTTGCCCTCTATCCGTTTTGCGATGAATTCGGTTTGGTGTGAAACAACTGGTTATACCGCCGCGTATTTGTCATTTGGAAGAGAAATGAAAACCTTGGATGACATTAAAAATGATGTAAAAGTTGTGTTGGAGAGTGACATTTTTGTGCCACAGATAACTCCATATTTAAAGAGAATGGTCGAAACTTGGCGAGAAGCGAAATTTTGTACAGAAACGAAGCAGGACAAGAGAAATGTCTATGCTAACGCCAAACGACGCAAAGTAGAAACCTATGAGGTTGGAACTTTAGTGTGGGTTACCACTCATGCTACGAGTAATTCGGCGAAGGGACAAACGTCGAAGTTTTATCCTAAAAGAGACGGTCTTTACCAGATTTTGAGAGTTGTCTCACCCGTTAGTTATGAAGTCGGAAAAGTTGGTCCTGGAGTCATTCCTCTTGGAGTTTATCTCGTGTCTTCTCTGACCCTTGCTAATATTGAACCTTCAGAGAAGCCCATTGCTGAGTTGCGTTTACGAGGAAGACCGAAAAGGAAAATTGTGAATGTGCCGGTCACTTCTCGGGACGAGTGTGCGACCGGGAGGGGAGACTGTAACAAATATAATAAGTCCGCCCCTGCGCGTAGTGTATGTTTTAACCGGAACAAGTCCGAGCGTTCCTTATCAGTAGTAGTCGTGAGGAGTCCATCTATATACGCGGGCCGGTTAAGACCACGCGCCGTGAACTGTTGAAACTATATCAGTAATTTTACCTAAATGTTAAGTTTGTTTGTTTTACATTTATGTATATTTGGTTTACGTTCATTAAATGCTTAACACAAAATAACATCTGTTGATTGAATCGAGCAGAACCCCTTTAAAATTATATAACATAACAACCCCGTTATAAGCTGTCTTTTTCTGTCATTTACTGCGCATGGCATGCATAATGAGGCAATTTCCTTTAGCGTATACGGATAGAGTTTACTACCAATATTTACGCGTTGTCGTACAACCTCTGGGCGAATGTTAGGCGTATCTATCAACCCCAATTCCGAAATGATTATTTCTTTTGGAATTGTAGAATATGGTGTTGCAGATTGTGTAAAATATGTACTACCTGCTTTAATGTAGTACTTGTGTAAGATTTTTTATCTTGACTGTCTTCCTCCTCTACTATCTCCAAATAATTTACAGGTAAATAGTTAACACTAAAAGCCGAAAGCATATACTTTATCAATTTTTTCCTTTCCTCTGGTTTTTCGGACAACTTAATTTGCAAGCCCGTCAATTTCTTTGTATTGCCATTACCCCAATACACGTACTGTAGCAGATTATTAAACACTAAACAGCAGCTATTTTGTAGCTTGTCCGATAGCTTACTCCACATTTTGGCAAGTGGTACTGAGTACATTGGCGCCTTTAGGAAGTATAACTTACTATCTTCCAATAAGGTTAAACAGTCTTTTAAGGGATTATACACTTGTTCCGCACTGACATAGCTTCCAATTGCACAGTTGTATATTGTCGCTTCCAATCGCGTAATACCATGTTCGTTGGCCAAAGTAGACGCAAATGTTTTCCTTAAACGTGCATCTGGACAACGTAAAAAATCTAGTATATGATTGCCAAGTTGTTTATTAACACCAGGACTTGTTATCTGACACACAAATTTGTTGTATATCTTAATTCTTGCATTGGTTGTTAGCCATGTTCAATAATCGATTCCCACAGTTTTATCGTTGGCAACTATAATATTGCAGTTTTTATCGTATTCGCCCTTGTAGCAAAAGTTATAGTTTGTAGTTAAATAATTACACATATCCATCTTGCTAAATATGTCAGCAAAATCTTTAGTTACATCCATGTCAAAAAGATAGAAATAATGTTTGTCGAGTCCGTCTAATATATCTGGTAGTTCCTCCAATAAAGTTTCCAACTTAACATCTGCTAGTTCCACTTTGTACGGGACACATATAAGATTTTGGAATTTTTTATTAATTAATTAATTAATTTTGAGGTGTTCTTTTTCAATAATTTCTTTTAACCCCTGGTTCATCTTGTTAGTGCTTTCCAGAAAAAACGGAAGCTTAGCCTTAACACCATGCCTAGCGGTAACAAATCGGACGAACTTTCGCATGTTACTAGACCTAACGCCATTCTGTTTAAAACAATATGAAAACATTCCAATGTTCATTCCTAATCAATCCAAAGTGATATACATATTATATGGTGTTGTAGAACACAGAGGTTCAATTGATATCGGCCATTATGTGCATATGTTAAAGTAAGAACCGCGTTAGAAAATAATAGTCATCGTTGGCAATTTATAATTGAAAACAAAAAAAAATATGCATGTTTTGAGAATGTAAAGACGTTGAAGCTAACATTGAAATACCACCAGACAAATGGTATTATGTTAACGATCTGCATCTGCATCTGTATTTCCACAAGAAGTAATAGCAGTCGCCCATTGCAACCAAGACGAAAACAATTTGGCATTAATTGGAAGTAAAGTAATCACCATTAAAGAAGATTGTTATCTAAAATTGAGAAACGAAATTATTCGAGTATACCAAAACCCAACAATAACAAAGAAATTCGTAAATTTACACAAGCCAAAGACGACGAAATCTTCAAGAAACCAATGCAACTAGAGCACCTACACCTAGATGAGCTCAAACCAAGCCATGAAGTTAATGGACAACTATAAAAACACTTGAGTGAGTTAAAAGTGCCAAAATTACATTATGATAACATAAGTGTTTGGACAATTTTATTAATTAGTATAATCATTCTACTAATTATGTATTTATTGTACAAAATGTATCTCAGATATAAGAAAAAAGGAACGAAGTTTAGTCATAACAAACAAGCAACAAAGGTAAATAAACAAACAACAAATGTACCCTTAGGGACAATGAAGTTTAAAAATTAAGCGAAACCCTTAATTTTCATCTACGTTGGGAGGAGTTACATATCTCCCAAATCAAATATAGGTACCATTAAATGGAATTATTGAATCTTAAGTTAACTTGCAACATTGTATAGTTCAAGGATAGATAATAAAAGGTTAATAAAAGTCAGACAGAACACATGAGAACGAATGCAACTACTTTGTATTCCAGACGTAACTTGACACTGCAGGTGCAGGTCACAATAGACTGTAAAAAACTTATTGTTTAAATTAAGATTGTTACTTTGTTACGTTTATCGAGGCAGCCACGTTGGGCGCCAAATTTATGCTACGTTGGCTCGTAGCCGTGCGTAACACCAAGAAAATCAAAGAAATGACCGGGCTCAATCGGAGATTAGGGGGGGTTGTAGAAAGCAGACCAACATAATATGTACGCGGCGGTAAGGAGTTCGTAACAATACCTGCAATAAAAAAAATTAGAATAGTAAACCTGCAATAAAAAAAAATTAGTCAGACAAAATCTGAGAAATAGAAGGAACGACTAGGACGTCAAGAAGAATAGTTTTATTTTCGACCGACATGGGTAAAGTAAGTGACCGAGAATGTCACAAGCTTGACCATTGGCTACCGTACAGCTGTGGATCTCCGTTTGGGACAAAGGCAAAGAAAGAGAATAGAGAATATCCCAACCAGGACCACCAATAATCGTACGAGAAGCGCCAGATCAAGCAAACCCTTAAACTCGATGTCGAAAATAGTAACAGTAAGATAAGGTCTGTCGTCCTCACGAGAACTAGCTAAAATAAAATCCAGAACATATTTAGATCGGTCATCAAGACCAGAGAAAGGATTTTCTGAGGAAATAATAGGTACCGAGACAACTGTAGAAGGAATCGGGTCGGTTTCTCGGCTTAGCGACTCGATCGGTAGTTTTAAATTCTTGTTACAACTCGTACAATTGGTACGGGTAACATTAGGTTTACCACAACCATAGCAATGAAGTATTTGAGGTTTAGTACAGGAAGGAGACTTGTGTCCTCGTTGGCCACAGTTCCAACAGGTAACGGAAGAATTAGAAATATTTTTAGGAGCATCACTTGCACCAGGTGTAAATGTTTTCGAAGTAGTAACACCAGAATGGGGAGGGACATAAGCAGAAGTAAGTTTGTTGCGGACCGCAGAACTTGTATAAGCTAAGTCAGGCTCTAGGAGTTGAGAAAAGTTCAGAGCAGGAGAAGACTTGAAATTATCGGCTTGTATTTTGCGCTGTTCTAGTCTGCGACCTACACGCAAAAGTTCCGTAATAGTATTCAGATCAAGCTAATTTGGTTTGGTAGAAAGGGGTAAGATTTGGTAAAATAATTTCGAGTTTCTGTGGTTCAGAGAGAGAGAGATTGTTAGACGAGCAAATAAATTTTCCATCGTTGCTAAATATACACCAATAGACTCTGAGGGACCCATAGTACGTTGCTTTATTTCCTCTAAAAGTTTTTCGTTGTAATTAACGGGTTGAAATTCTTCCCTTAATAGTCGAATAACATCTTGCCAATTAGTTAGGGATTTTCTATGCGCTCTGAATAAAATTAAAGCTTATTCCGAAACTAAGTCTGATGCCGAAGAAAATAGTTGAGAAGCAGAAACGTTGCGTGCCGAGCATAATTCGTCCACGCGTAATAGAAATGCATTTAAAGACATACGGTCATCACCCGAAAAATTTTAAGTCCCATTTAGACACCAGCTGTCCATAACCAGACGTAGCAATTGATTTAGAAATAGATATAGGTATAGGTAATTCATCAGAAGATTCAGCAGACGTAAGATCATCCTCAGTATCAGTAGTAGTCGGATTAATAGTAGCCGTAGAAACAAGTGGTGCCCTAGGTGAAGTGGAAGAACGTCTAAAGCGACGGTATAACCTATCGCAATCACTGCGTAAATTACTAACACATAGCAACAACTTTCGCTGTATGACTGTTTCAGCGTCAGAAGTAACATTCATGCGTTGGATTCTCCCTTTGAGATGCATAGCAAGGCTAATAATACGTTTGCCGTTGGCAGTTGAAGTATCACCATTAAAATCTTTACTCTTCGTAGTTAATTCAGTTAAACCTTCAGTCACGGCTTTATTATCAGTCTGAAAATCGATACCAGATTTAAGTGGACTTAGAGTTTCAGAAGATTCCATTTTCAAAATATTCCTAAAGGATTTACGAAATTTGGATACAGGTACCTTTGCATCGAACCCACGAGAACCGACTTCTTATTTGAGTTCAGCATCATGTAAACGATCAACTTTTAATTTCCAATAGTCCCCCATTACTACAGAATCAACCAACACCCAAATATTTATAGACACAAAAACGAATTATTAGGCTTGTTTGATAGAGAAACTAAATTAACGAAATAATTAAATACTAAACAAAATCCAGTTCAAACGAGAAGGAAGAAAAAAAATAATTTCGGTGCTCCACGTTGGGCGCCAAATTTATGTTACGTTTATCGAGGCAGCCACGTTGGACGCCAAATTTATGCTACGTTGGCTCGTAGCCGTGCGTAACACCAAGAAAATCAAAGAAATGACCGGACTCAATCGGAAATTAGGGGGGGTTGTAGAAAGCAGACCAACATATTATGTACGCGGCGGTAAGGAGTTCGTAACAATACCTGCAATAAAAAAAATTAGAATAGTAAACCTGCAATAAAAAAAAATTAGTCCTGCAAACCTGAAATAAAGAAAAAGCATAGCATGCTGATCGAGCATAGATTGTTCAGTACTTTATAGAATGTAAAAAAAAACTGTTTAGATAATCTATATAATATAACAACGGTAAAAGCAATACAAAAATTTTTAGTACAAAGTGAGGTAATATTGGGGAGTAGCGGAAACGTTTTCTCACACGCCAATTAAACATAAATCAGACAAAATGTTAACAAAAGATAAATAGATAAGACACAATTGATATGAGCAATCCAGTAGCATTGATTTTTTTTCCTTTCCTGTCCAAATATTCAAATTACTCAAACTAATTTGTTTTGTTTCTCTTTTTTTTTGTTTCTTAATAGCATGCAATTCTATTGTAAAAGGTATCCGAACGACAAAGATATGGCAAAACAACGGATAGATATTTACAGTAAGAACAAGTAGGAAATACTTCAACTTACAAAAGGTCCTTCAGTAACGCTTCCTTGCAATTGAAGTGTGGGATTCACGATGTCCGGCACTAACGCAGCACTTCACTCTTGACTGGGAGGGTGTTGATGGAACTTATCACACGTTACCCTAATCACACCTACGTATGTCACTGGTGTTAGCAGCAGACATTATCAGGCGACGGAACTATGTAGCATTGATAAATTTCTTGTTAATTCTATTTCCTGAGACAATAATTTCGAATTATTCTGTAGCACTAGTTTAATTTCAACTGGGACCAAATGTATATTATTTTCATAAACATCCAAAAAGCAGTGAGAAACTTCAACCAATACCTTTGTAAACCGGTAATCTGTTATATTTCGCAAATAACGAAATTTGCGAAAGCAATGATCTGTTTTAGATTCTTTGGGGGTTAGAAAATTCAGAAACTATAGTATCAACTGTATTTGGATAATCCAAAGTATGCACTACACTGATAAAAAAGAAAAGGACCGCGAAACTAAATCGCACACACAGTTTAACTATCAAAAGACAAAGCACCAAAAAAAAAAACCACAATGAGTAAAGCACGTGTATCACTAAAGTAAGTCCGTCAAATGTTCCGTAAAACACGTGCGTCGACCAAACACGTTCGCCTATCAACCATACTACTTCAATCGAATTAGCACTACACTTACTACAGTTAATATACAACTTTTATTTCACAAGAAAAACAACTAAAATCGTGCCGTGTTTGTTCATGAACAATTCGAAAATTGATACCGCATTAATTCTCACTATTGTCAAAGCAAAGAAGAAACAGTATTTTTCCACGTATTTAATATATAGGAACCAAGAACATACTACAACTACTCATCTGTTTATTCAACTCGTTGCTATTACAACCTCTTACCGTCTATTATCTAGACTTGTATATCCACATAAGGAACAAAATCTATACGAACGGCAAGACAAGAACGATGCAATCCACTCATTATAATACGACGCATTCGCCTAAGGAGTTAATAAATATAAAATATAGAAATAGTAGTTACCGAAATGTATTTACTAATTGGGAAAAAGCGTAAAATGTTAAGCTATAAAAATGCACGTTACAACTTGGTATTAATGAATAAAGAAATAAGCAGACATGAGCTCTGCAGATCCCACAAGCAATGTGAAGGGCAGGAACAACATAAATACCCTGGAGAGCCCAAAGAGGTCAGTCAGTCTTGAGCCTCACAACTTTAGCATTGTTGGTTGTTCAAGCAACTTGCCATAAATTAGTTCATTTAAATATAATTTCAACTTAGAATAATTTTGATACAGTACTTGTAAATTAAAATTCAATTTGTAATTTCCGTATAAAATAAAATTTGTTAGAAGAGTTTTGGAGGAAAACTTTTTTAAAAAGGCAGCTTCCAAGGCCCAAAAGCTAACTAGTGTTACATGAAAGAGCTTAGTATTTTAAATATATAGGATTAATATGATGAATGCAAACTGAATCGTCAATTAAAACAACATTTAACCTATCTCAGTCTCCGAGCTTCTCCAAAATCCGGGTTCTGGGCAATTGCTCCATCCTCCCCATCCGGGCGGCCCTGATATTTATGTTGCAAATTTATGATTTTGTAGTAATTCTTCAGCCGTTGTTTTTGTCGAGATATCTTGTATATATCATCATCATTAGGTCTTCAGTCTTAAAACCTGATTAGACGCGTATATCCATTGTTTTCTATTCTGAACTAATCTACACTGTATACATATAGCAATGGTTTAATAAAATTGCAATATTACAAATCTACGAAGTATAAGAATTCAAGTATTTGTAATTACACAACAGCATAGTACAGAAAAATAGATTCAACAGCATTTGGTCGAATTATTATTCATGGAAACCGACAATACTTCAGATGAATTTTAATTTTCTCCCTAACAAGTCATCATTTTATTCCATCTGTACATTTCTGTTAGGAGTGAAAACTGCCTTTCAACAAGACCTCATAAATATTATACAACAAAATAACGCAAATTGCTATTGAAGTTAAATGTAAAGGTGGCTTTGCTTCGCTACAAAACGAAACTGCCTGAAATATAACCAGAAAATACTTATTTCTGTCATTACTACTCTAAGGTAATACGATAAACGATAATGAAAAACGGATTTTCTGATATAAAGCACAAATATAACGAAGTTTTGTGGTTTGTTCGATATTCTCCTTGATTCCATTATGAATTCACTCTTGCCTTGAGTTGTTCATTTTGGTTATACTTAAACGCACAAAGTACTAGCAACAGATCAAACATTTGGAAAACTCATCTTTTTAGTGAAAGTAAAACGCACCTTGAAAATTCGCTCCTCCTTACGTATTTACCTCGTGAATGATAATATAATACACTGTTTTTCAGGGTATCACCCTATGTTCTTATTGTCAGGTTTTAAAAAGAACAGAAAGTCTGCGGGGAGGATCTTAATCATCGAACAACGCACCTTGAAAAATTGCGATCTAGAAGAGGCAAGCAGTTTGGCGTCACAAGCTTAATTTTAATAATTAAACGTAGGGGATTTCGAGTCTTATATTCGGGTGTTATTTCCTATCATAATTTAGATAGCATATGTAGGTTATGACACGTAAGAATACGTTTGTTGAATTCCCATGCATATAAAAGCAATGATCTATAATTTATTGTATGCAACCTGTCGCATAATCATTTTCACGCGTTTTGAAAAATGTGCGGTCATTGTCTCAACCGACGAAAACGTTCGACAATTCGAGGGGTTTTGACAAGTTCGTGGGAACGGAAGCGATGGTCGTGGCAGATTTTCTCGAGCTACCTAACTAAATAGACGACGCGAAAGTGAGTGCAGCGATGTAATGAGTTAACTGAGACATTATCCCTACTGTTCCTTTTCAAATACTTTATCTTTGTTCCTAATGTTGTAGACTATCTCTACGAGTGCCGCTAGATAGGTTTTGGGAATTTGAGAGCTTCTTTTTAGAAAGTTTTCTCGCCAAAAACTCTTCTATCAATTTTATTTTAATTGTTTAATTACAAAAAATAACTTATTTCTGTTACAACTTAGTTTATATTCACTAAACATTAAGTAATTGAAGTTAACAAAAATACTTGAAGTTAATAAATCAATAATTAAAAATTATGGTGTGTAGTTTGAACTACCCACAATGTTAAAGTTATGAAGTTCGAGACTGACTGACCATCATGGCCTCCTCAGGGTATTTATGTAATCCCTACTAAGGATGGACACCAACCGAACAGGTTCGAGGTTCGGTTCGAGGTACGGTTCGATTTTTCGAACCGAACCGAACCGAACCGGACATTTTATTTTCGAACCGCACCTCGAACCAAACCGGCAAATTTTTCGAACCGAACCGAACCTAGCTCAAGGTTCAGTCCGGTTTGGTTCGAAAGGTTCGATTTTTTAAATAAAAATTTAGTTTAAAAATTTAATTTTCACTAAAAACATGTCAATCTTAATTTCTCCCAAACGCACATTTTAAAAATCTCTAGTAGCAAGCATATAAGAATTAGAACGATTTTCTAATGTGCATGATCATCGAGTTTTAAGGCAATAGATAAATAATGTAATAGGTATTAGTGATACATATCTAATAAATTTTGTCATCGAGCCACGTTTGTAGATAAATAAATTCTAGATTAGTTCGATTTGTTTAATGCTCCTTATTTCAAATTGTTGCTTATTTATAACTAGTGTTAGATATTGGAGAAACTCAAAATGATTTTGAAAATTTGGTTTTAAAAATAAGTTTATTTTATTTAATGAACAGAAGTCGTGTTGAAAATCATCTTAAACATATACAATCCGAGGTCACAGTCTAGAGACTACAGAAGTTTTCAGAATAAACGAAACAATTTAATTTTTAATTAAGTATGTATTACTAATCCATCATTTTGAATTTTTTACTTTTATATGAAAACCAGCTCTCTATTAATATTAAACAATGTGACCTTGTAGCAAAAACTAATCTCATTTTCTTTTGTACATAATCGCTCAACAAATGGTGTTACAAAACGCATGGTACGATAATATTTACGGTTTATTTATTGTGGCCATTACCAACGTCCTTAGAAGTAACCGATACTTCAAAAGAATGACCCCAAACTTTCTCTCACGACCAAGGGTTGAAGTTTATGACTCATGGCGGCATAAACTTTTCAATCAATGCCGACATAAAATAACACACTATAATGCAAATAATAAGCAGACATAATGTCAGTGCCATAAATACTGTTATATTTTATTATGAAAAACGTAAAGACTGTTTGAGGTACATTTACGATTCTTTCCGAGAACCATCTGATATTGTCTTTTAAAAGAAATAATAATAAAGATAAACTGACAAACAGCTTTTTGTTTGTATGTATAAGAAATCAGCAACACCTTATTTATTGTCTTGATACTTTTTTTATACTAACTAAAACTAAAATAAAAATAATCGCAAAGATCGTGTGATATCGTTCTTTCACGGTAAAATGACATTAGTAAAATTCATCAATTATTAACACATGCTAAATTTTAGAGGTGGTTTTCACAATAAATCTAATTGTAATTACGCTTTGTTAAAGAGAGTACGTATTGAAAAATCAAACCTGGACAATTAGTATTAATATGATTTATGCTAAAAAAATCTAAAACATATTAATGTTGGGTTTATTTGAACATAGCAGCTACTAAATATAAAAACTACATTAATAAACATTTAAATTGTCGTAGTTGAACGTACTAGTTGCTTAAAATATCAAAATGTCGAACCGGTTCGGTTCGGTTCGAGGTTCGGTTCGTTTTCTCCGAACTGAACCGGAATATATTTTTTCGAACCGAACCTCAAACCGAACCGGACTAAAAAGTTTTCGAACCGAACCGAACCTAGTCCCTACTCTCACATCATCTTGTGGGAAATGCAGATCTCATGGCTGCTACTTCTTGATAATATACAATGTATTACTTCTTGGTAATCTTAATTATAACAATTGCTTTCTTATAGTTCATTGTGACCTGCACCTGCAGTATCATGTTGCGTCTGGAATACAAAGTAGTTGTTTCCGTTCTCACGTCTGATATGAACTTTCATTAACCTTTTATAGTGTGTCCTTCAATTATACAATGTAAGATTCTATTTTTTAAGACATAATAATGCATTTAAATTTGTATACATATTAATTGAAGGATATGTAACTCGCTATAAATTTCTAAATAAATAAGCCACCTACCGAAAAAGGACCGTGTAGTACGTTTAGAGAACAATAAGTGGTATACAAAGATCAAAAAATGTTGGGCCTACTTTAAACTAACTTTATAATTAAAGGTAAGCCCTTCTATCGTTATTTATTGTTTTTTAATTATTAAAAAATCTGTATAATATTACGCCTTTTGTATAACCAAGCTTTAAACTAAAGTGTGTTTATATGTATTTGTCTTTAGTTGTAATAATTTTGGCGCCTAAATTCGTGATTTTATTTATAAGACACTCATTGTTTACCTATAATAATTTATCTCGGTTTGATCTTTTCAAATCTTAGATATACATAACTATATATTTTTTTTTAAAATAAAACAAATTATTTTTTCCATATGGAAGTTATCAATATTACAGTATAACTATATACCAACCTAAAATCGCGACGGTCATATTTAATTAAACATTCAATCACATCATTTCTGTATAAAAATTATTTACCATATGTATAAAAATTAACACTTTTGTGATTAATAATCCATAGTTTCACCTGTTTAGCGGAAATTTACGTGTAAAAGTGCTTTAAAAGGATACAATCTGGATACTTTTTTGTACGTATACCTGTTGCTAAGTTTTTATCTTGATTTCTGTACATATATTGGAATATATTGCATTTATAAAAATGTTCTATAACCGTTTGTTTTTAAATAAAAATTTATATAGTGTTTTTAAAACAAAAAACGCTGGTTACCTTTTGGGACGGCTTGGTGTCGGTGGTTGGGGAGACGCTTAAATTAGGTTGCACAGTGTGAGTCTTTGTTCCGTTGACTGACTAATATTTGGTTGGTGGACTTCGGAAGACGTAGTGACTTACTACAGACGTCGAGTATAGGAGGCGTCGGCATCGTGATACAGCGTACCATTGGTTGAGGCATCGGCGTCTGTAGCCTATGATTTAAGCATCGCTGGTTAAGATCGGGACGTAAGAGACGGCGGCGTCGTAATGCAGAGCACCACTTGTTGAGGCATCGGCATCGTGATCCAGCGGACCACGCGTTAAGGCGTCGGTGTCATTATAATTTGAATAAGGGCAGCTACACTTGCGGTCACGTCCCCAATGCTTCACCTGAAGGTACTACATTGGGTTTAAACGCAAAAATATAAACGTGCTTCAGATGTAATCTAACTACAAAATTAATAGATCTTAAATAAAAATTTAACAAACTAAAACAAATACTAAAAATAGAGTTTGAGGCGTCGTCGTCAGCAGGCTATAAAGCAACACCGCTAGTGTTGTAAAAAATGGCAGGCTATATGTCAGCACTGCTAGTTGATCCTTTAAGCTATGAGGAGCTTCAAGTGACTGCCTGATCGTTGAAACCCTTTAGTTTGGTATGCAGATGATGTCTTTATCTAATGAGTGTTAGTCTCAATTGGAATTGTTGTCCAACAGGAATGCAGGATTTGAAGTTAATGGTTTTGCTAGGTCTTTGCGGCGTTTTCGGGGATCTGTTCTGTTTCTAGCATGTGTGTTTTGATATACGGTAACATATCTCTCGCCGAAGGGTGTTGTGCAGCTAGATTGATGCGTGATGGTTGTGCTCTAGTGGATGCAGCTCGCATGTCTTTGGCGTGAATCTATATATCTCCTTGTTAAAATCGAACCCAGCGGCTTTTGAATCCGGCTTTTCTTTGGATTAAATAAGGTCCGGTTTATTTTGTTTGGAACCGACTCTTGGATGACGGGCTATTTCGGATCATAGTCATATAGTCGCGCGAGAATAGGATGGGGTCCTAGTCGTCGGCATATGTGGTCCTGTAGCGACGTTCACGTTCTTGTATTTGCTAGGTGGCAGCACTAGTTCAGCATTTACTGATATACTGTCTTACGGTATCACCGATCTTCAGCCAAAAGTATCGTCATTGAGAACGCGGTATGTACAGTCGGTGCCTGGATGGCCAGATAGGTCTTGGAAGGCGTACATCACGTGAGTGTGTGCATAGGTAAAACTGCGTCGCCAGGGGTATCCGTCTTCAACCACAAAGTCTTTGAGGATTTTTCTTCGTGTCGGTTTTGGAGGCCTCTTCGCTCTAGGAAGAGCCATTCTTGGGTTATCCGTCCAATGGCTTCACTTTCTTGTTGTGCAGTTTGCACGCGTTCAAGCAGATCGACGAGGGCCGCGTAATTGGCCTGTGGTCTGTATGTGTTGGTGTCCAATGGTAACAGGCAGTTTTCGATGCTGGCAGTGGAGTTGATTGTGTTGGCCCATTGATCACTGGTTGGACTTCTTTTCGAAGGCTGTTGTACTCAGGCAAGAATTCGACTGGGAATTGATGGGTTGCATTTGGCGTGGAAAGTTTGTTGTCGGTGACGGGCCTTATTCTTCGGTTCCGGTGGAGTGTCTGGCAGTTGTATGCTCCGAAGTGTATGGAGTTTCGTTTGTAGTCCATCATTACTTCCTGGATTGTCCCAGAATGATGTCCTCGGCTAGGTTAGCTACTATCAAGAAGGTTTTGTGGTCTGTTACGTGCCCGAAAGTGAATGACATGCAGAACGTTCCTTCTATGGTCATTTCTGTCCCTGCTTCGACTAGATGGGCAGAGGTATGGTAGCGTTCTTTCCGTGAGCCTGTGGGTATTCGATCTTCCCTGAGCATATATGTTTGGTACGAACTGATTAGGCAATATCCGTTGAGCTTTCTTCCTTGACGACTGGGATTTTCGGCTGCCGATGGTCCTGGTCCTAAAAGCGAAACGTAACAGGGATATTAACACCACAAATACACAACACACATACATACACCCTTACCCACATACATAAAACATGCCCTCAAGCGCGGGCGCGCACACACACACACACACCTTACTCACAGTTACTTTCTGGGGGGAAGCCCAGTTGGCTTAAATTTCAGGAGCCAGACTGCTGAAACGTCGGAACAAATAAATAAAATAAATAAATACATAACGATTCTCCTGTATCCAGCAATGTATTATAAGTTTTCTTAGGTATGGTAACGCAAATCCTAGGTAGAGGATCATCGTGGGTTGTATTCAGTCGCACCAGTTACTTTCGTCCGGCCGGGCGTTGTTCTGGGATCGCTCGACCGGCGCGCCGCATTGCGACGTTTTAGTTGGGCAGTCCCGGTGCCAATTACGCGTTGTGCAAAAACGGCATCTTGGTAGTTGCTCCACTGTAGGTGGAGGTTTTGCTGTTGGGGTAAAAACCGGTTGTCTCTTTCGTTGTTTCCTTTGTATTTTCCTCTGTCCTAGTGAAGCGGGTTGCCATTTTCCATCGGATTGTTGGTACGTGATATTGAATTGGATTCTTCAATGTTGGAAGGAGGAGGTCCGTGGACAACTCTATGTCGTAATTGATATCTATTTTCAGTCGGTTGGCCTGAAGCACTTTAGAAGAATTTTTTAAAATTGCTATAGTGGGATTGGAAAGCTGCAAATGTTTCCCACTATGCAGGAACGACGAACGACGAATGTTGTTGGTAGGTTTGCCTTTTTCGTTCCCATTTGTTGGACGAATTTTGTCAAATCTTCCAGAAGGGTACCAGAAAATACGGGTTTCTTGGTTTCGATGGTCGTTGTGTTGACATGGTACATGTCTTCCACTAAGGTTTTTATTGGCGGCGGTTTCTTATTATTGTTGTTGTTGAGGGCCACTGGATGCAGTACCAGAACTGTTAGTGGTTGTGTATCCTGCTGGGCTGGAGGCGGTTGATTGGTGTCCCACTGGACGGCTGTTTGACTTTTTGTTTCAGGCACGTTGTTTGGTCCGTGCAAGTTTCCGCTTGCAGTGTCTTGAGTGAAAACGACACCACTACATATTGGGCGCCACTTTTTAGGTGTTGGTATCGGTCGGGGATGGCATCTAAATTCGGATGCACAGTGTGTGAGTCCTGGTTGTTTATTGATTAATATTTACAAAATATACATATATACAAATACAAGGTCAAACAATAATAGGATTAATAGATATACAATTTAAAGATTCTTCATCAAACTCCACCATGAGGCTGATTGGTGTACTTCGGAAAACGTCGCGACTTACTGTAGGTGTCAAGTGTTGGAGGCGTCGCCGTCATGGTACAGCGTACTAGTCGTTGAGACATCGACGTCAGCAGGATATGATTTAAGCACCGCTGATTAAGGTGTGGATGGAGGCTGCGGCGTCGTAATGCAAGGCATTGCTCGTTGGGGCGTCGTCGTCGTGATTCAGCACTTCACTCATTGACGCATCGGTGTCAGCGGACTATAGGGCAACGCCGATGGTGTTGTAGAAGATGGCAGGCTATAAGTAAGCGCTGCTAGTTGATCCCCTAGGCTACGAACAGCTCCAAGTGAATGCCTGGTTATTTAACACAGAGCTTCTCCCCCCCCCTCCTTTCCCGGTTTGGTATGGCGATGATATCTTTGTCCAATGAGTGTCGTTCTCAGTGGGAATCGTTGTCCAATGGGAATGCAGGATTTGAAGTTAATGGTATTGTTGGGTCTTTCCGGTGTTTTCGGGGATTTGTTCTGTTTCCAGCACGTGTGATTTGATATACGGTAGGTAGCACTTTGTTCACAAGTAAAGTTATTGTACTTTCTTTTTTCTATGAAAAAAATTGTTTTAATTTCGTTCTAAACAGCAAATAAATTTAACTAACTGCCTTTAATAATTATTCCCTGTGCTTACTACCTGCTTTCTACGAAAAATGCTTTACATTCTCTTCTTAAAAGAAAGTAAATATCTACAATTTTTTACCTATTCATGTTAGTTGTTAAACCTTCCTTTATAAAAAAATTCCGATACCAATAGAGAATTATTGGGTATAACTTTGGTAAATGATAAATGTCAAAGTAGCTCAGTCCGCTTGTTCTTACCTGGTTAAACATCTTAAAACAAACCACAGGACGTTAATCTCGTTCGAGCTTACGTATGTATCAATTCACTTTTACTAGAAAGTTAAATATCGTACCTGATGTTTTATCTCGTGATGTTGCTTTCTAAACCTACCTAACTTGATCCCAAATGCTGGTATGCTAATATATTACAACAAGTTTTTAAATGCCCTGATAAATGTTCTCTCTTCGTGTAATTGGTGATAGGTTAGATTTGTTTCTTCTTCTTCGCCTAAAACTTCAAATATCCCTGAACGAAAATTACTTGTCGCTACTCCAAATCGCAACGTGTTTTAAAAATGTGTCACGAAGACACTATTTCTAGCCAAAATATTTGATTTAGAGTATTGGTCTTCCTTAAAACGTTCTGCCTGTCGCTACATTAAATTGTAAAGTCTGTAGTGCACAAAAAAGTTCACTTCCTCGTTTAAAAAAGGTAATCAATATATGGTAGTAGTAACAGATTGGTTTTCCAAATTCGTTCTTGTTCAAACTTTAGCTAAAGCAACAACTGCTGCAACCGTAAAATTTCCAGAACAAGTGTTTCGCATTTTTGGTAACCCTCAAATTATTCTCTACAACAATGGTCCTCCTTTTAGGAGTATACAAATTCTGACACTTCTACTAAATACTTTTACGCTTACCGAGAAAGGTCTTTAAATTGCCTTTGACTTGGTAAAGCTTTTCAACGTCAATCCACCTGAAAAGAAGTAGCACAGAAAAGGCGAAGGTTCTGGGTAACTATTTGATTGGTTTCTTTTGCTGTAAGCGGTAGATGGAACCTCGACTCCACCCTTCTCACCTCCTACTAATTTAAAATATACAGAAAAAACTCTACTTCGTGTATCCCTAACCTATACTGTAAAAAAAAACAAAAACTGTGCTCTATCCCTAATTTGGCCAAATACGTGTTTAGCTAAAAAGAACTTAGGATTAACAATGGTACAATTTCGTCGAAAATTAACCAATGAAATTCGTACTTGCTACTTTACTTTCTATAATAAATGAGCTACTATATATGAGAATTTCATACAATACGCTTAAAATTTACATAAATGTGCACCAACGTGAATAGTCTTGAAAAGAGCTTCCAACACTGGTCACTTTCCAGCTATGCCGATAATCACATCCGCGTTCTTTGCGTCCGAATACCTGTTTCTTCACTAACCTTGGGGTTTGACTACCATCATGTCTTTTCCTACGAAGTTCAACATTGTGATGGAGTTCAAGAGTTTGCTATCTGTTGCCTGAAACATAATCTCATTTTTTTACTATTTGTGGGTGTTTATAAGTTTTGTCCCAGTGTCATTGCACGTTACTTTTTATTTTCGTGGATTGTGCGTCTAAACTATCCTAAGTTCAAAGTGAATATTGTTATGTCCGTGAAAACTGTCATTTTGTTCCCACGTTCTTACATTTGAAACCAAAAGCTATATCATTCTCGTTTGCAACGCATTAATTTTGTGGCTGTTTTTTATGAGTACATGAATACTGGAGTTGGGGAGTTTTCAAAAACTCCTATTTTATTATATAATATTACGGTCTATCTACATAATATATTATTATCATCACTCCCTATCTACCATCATTGAAATCCACTAGAAATCCGGCTCAGTATTCCTAGTCCCATCCTACTTCCAATACACCATCCATATAAACACCCATTGGTAACAAGCCCACAATTTAATTAGACGCAAACCCTAATTTCACATTATGGTTTAACAACGACACAGACGAGCAAGGACACCTACTGG
Organism: Platerodrilus igneus; assembly: GCA_036346225.1. NCBI lineage: Eukaryota > Metazoa > Arthropoda > Insecta > Coleoptera > Lycidae > Platerodrilus > Platerodrilus igneus. Next base: position 6,289,174 of record JARFIW010000999.1, on the reverse strand, counting down.
AAGAGTTTATATACAGGCACCAACTTCACATTCACAACAAACCTTCACACATATACACCTGGGATAACAACACAAAACCTCAAACGAACACCCTACTCTTTCCAATTTAGCAGCCGCAATTCTTATCTAGTCCAGGTCACTATTTCATATCCACTAATCCAGTAACCATAATCCCATAACATTTGACATCCTTGCAAACCATCCGCCTGGTACCCACCAAAAAACCACCGCCTTCAACACCAAGAAAGCAGACTGGACAACCATCATGGAAAGACTAAAACATCCTAGCTCCAATAACTGCGTCAACAACATACACCGACTACAACCCGATCAAATAGCCTACTCCATAATAACCAATATCTTAACTGTCGCGTCCACTACCATCCCTAAGGAAAACCATTAACACTCGACCGTCACTCTGGTGGACAACAAGATTGGCAAACTCAGACTACATTTATTACAACTCCGACATCTACTACAAAGATCAAGACACACTAACACAGACCCTGATACTATATTAGCACTTGAAATCAAACATGAAGCCAACAGGAACACTTACAAAACATTGATTATTAAGTTTAGAAAATTACACCTGTACAGAATAATACAAGACAGCACTACCGATCCATGGATGACGTACAAACGACTAATTAAGCCTATCACTACTCACATTATGACAGCTAGCAATGATGCCAATTTGCAGACATATCATAACACCCTCATAACATTACTAAACTCATTTATCCCAACAATCCCTATTAAATTCCCTACCCTAGAACAACAGCCCATCATTAAAAATTCCTTAATCTCATCAACCACATAACCTGACACCAAAATAGATAAATCGTTACTGGATAACTAAAGCTTCACATTAAACCCACAAAAACTCCTGGTCATTACCAAATATTAAATCAAATCTTCCAGAAAGCCTGGCAAGTCATTAGACAATTCATTCATATCCTGTTCCAAAAATGTCTATCACAAAGAACCTTTCCTAAAATATCCAAGAACGCATCGCATCCATCACCTTAATCCTAAAACCAAACAAACCTCCTGATGATCCTAAATCATATCGCCCTATCGCCTTATTCCCTATCTTTAGGAAACTGTTAGAACGCGTAATCCTTATAAAACAATCGCTTTCCAATAAAACCCCGATTAAATAAATATACTTAAAACACTTACCCGATCATTTTTATTAGGCGCGAGATAGGTTTTGGGCCTCTTGGAGCGGTTTTTTAAAAAAGCTTCTTCAAAAACTTTTCTATCAATTTAATTAAATCAGAAATTACAATATTAATTTTAATTTACAAGTGCGTTATATGCAGTAACGTGTGGAGGTCGAAATAATTCTAAGTTGACTTTCACTATTTTAAATAAACTAAAATTACGGTGAGTAGCTGAACTACCAACAATGTTAAAGTTGTGAAGCTCTAGACTGACTGGTCGTCTTCGGCTCCTGAGGGTATTTATGCTATCCCTGCGCCTCACATTGCTTATGGGAACTACAGAGCTCGTCTGCTTATGTCTGTACTTACTACAATGTATTACTTAGTAATCTTAATTCTAATAATTGCTGTCTTATAACCTACTGTGACCTGCACCTGCAGTATCATGCTGCGTCTGGAATACAATATTTGTTTCCGTTCTCATCGTCTGGCTTGTGAACTTTCATTAACCTCTTTCAAATATGTCCTTCAATTTATACATTTTACCAATCTAACTTAAGTTTTAATAATTCTGTTTGATTACATATATATATACTAATTTGGGGGATATGTAACTCGCGACCATCGTCCTCGGGGGGTTGGTTTTTCTCTGTTACCCTTGTTGTGGCTGGAAGTTGCTTCTGCAGGTGTTTCTGCTGGTGATGCCTCGCTGGACGATACGACAGGGATGAGATAAAAGGGTGGGAACGAGAACGAAGCACTCACGTCAAGCGGTAAGGTAATGTTTACTCTACGGAAATTCTGAGCTATGCTGCACTCCTCACATAAAACGTTTATCCCATCCAACAGAGGTTGACACACTTCTGCTTGCGTTGATGAGAACCGTACTGATTCTCATGTACAAACCGTTATGTCAGCATGCTTGCGACCGCATAGATAAGTCAATGACGTCAACAAACGTGCAAAGTCCAACAAAGCGTGGTTTACACGGCTTCAACGAAATTGTGGTAATCAGCGTGGATTTTTTCACGCAGAGTTCTAAAAAGTGTCTCCAAATCTAAATTAAATAATACCTAGGAGCTTTAAAATAAAGCGCAAAAAACTTAATTCTCACATAGATTCCCCCTCTCTTCTATCATCCCACCAACGTGGTTTCTAAACACAAATATACAGTTGCTCGCTTTGTAGACTTCTATTTCGCGTTTACCCTTCTTTGATGGCCAAATCTACTATCCCGTCTCGAAATACTAAATTTCCCAAATAACCTCGTCCGAATCATAAAATCTTATTTAAATTCCAGAACCGTAACTCTTTCCACTAACTGCCACTCTATATCCAAAACACTAACCCAAGGCTGTTCATAAGGTTTCCGCATATCGCCTACCCTTTGGAACATGCTATTAATTCCTTCTTAGAACTAAAAATTCCCAATATTTCGACTTTTGTTTACGCCGACGATATGACCTACCTCATCCATGGCAACTCTCGCTCTGCTCTTGAACGAACTGCATCTACCCTACTACAACAAGTTAAATCCTGGTCCTACCGCAATAGGCAACCCCCATCTCCATCCAAAACCCACATGATTCTCAAACATAACTCGTTCACCTACCATCTGCCTCATGAACACTCTTATACCATTATCCCCTTCTGTAAAGTACACATCGATATACGCCTCAAATTTCACACCCATTTCAACAAACTACGAAATAAAATAAAAATCATAACCCTAAACCTAATCCTATCTCTTCCATATTTCCTTCACCTCAACCAACGAACCCGCCGTTTGATCCTGCAACAAATTGTTATATCAATAATCCGGTACGCTTTAGACGTCTGGTTTCCTAACCCCTCCTTCTGGTAGACACAAACCCGGACACGATCATTAGACCAATTCTTATTGACAACTCTCGTGCATATAGGACTACCTTCACAACTACCCAATATACCATTCTTCTCGTTCCGCCTTTAAAATTGCAATTAAACTCCTCCATCCAAATCCTAAAACAAAACCAACCTATCACACTACACGACACTATCCGTCTCCCAGAAGACTATAAGCTCCTTGCCCAAAATTGAAATTAAATTTCGTTTTCACAACTCACTTATTTACGAATAGCAGAACCTTTAGATCACTAGCTCAGTCTAATCCACACAGAGTGTACAACGTTACGATAACAAAAAATTTACCCCTCCCCTTTATCTGACACTTTCCTACTTGAATGCGACAAATGAAATTGACCAAGATTAGTATAATGACAAAAAATATATACACTTTACTGCTTAATAATATGATTCACTATTCGACAAAATAAACCCCCGAATTAAATAATAATAATATCAATTTGTTTATCCCCAAAATTATAGCTCCCTTTAGTCAGTTTAAAGCCAGCAAAAATGACACTGTATACTATTGGAAACACCTTTTAACCGTCAATGACTTTTCCCTTTTACGTAAATTTTCACGTATGCAAAGATTTTTGATGACCCTTTACATAAATATTCTGGTATAATAAAAAAAATCGTAAATGTTCAATAAAAAAGAAAATACTGCCTTATGCTGTTTAGATAATGTTCTAACCTGAAGTTTTCCTTGCGTGTCTTTTTGTTCTCCCTATTCTTGGATCTGCTACTGAGTGCTGTTGATCAGTACCCCTGGATTGCTTTCAGTTGAGTTCACTTGTTGATTTTATAGTACCGCTTGGCCAAACACCCATTCAATGCTTAGACCAATGCTCTGTTTTGTGCTCCAATGCGTAGATGCAAACGAATATTATTATGCAATTTTAGATCGATGTATATTTAAATTCGGATTTATTTGTAAATTTAGATTTATGGACCAATCCAGATTTTTACTTAGTTTTTCTAGATTTTTACCAGAGTTTCAGTTAGATTTCTACTTAGAGTTTCACCAGAGTGTACCTAGAGTTTACCCAGATTTTACCTAGAGCTCTAAATTATAAATATTAAAATTATGTTTAATTAATAAACTTTCACTTAGGTTTTTCAGTTAACGGCAAACTTCTCATATATATATTCACCATTATTTTAATTTCAAAATTTTTCTATCTCGACTTCCACGAAATATAATTATTTATTTTTTCTATGTTTACTTTACGTAGATTTTTAAATTGAATTGTTATGAAGCGTGTTTAGGTTGAAGGAAGACTGATTGTTTATCAAATTTCTGCGGTATTTAAAACAACGCATCCATTTGACACCATTGGTTATCGGCGTCCTTCGGTCAAAGTTTAAGGCATGCAATAGGTTATTGTCCATACTTTTGGCTTTCTCCGGTATGAATTTGATAATAGTCCGTTGAATCGATGCTGTCGGTCACGTAGCATTCAAGTTCCATATAGTGGATTTCTATAGCCCGTGTAGTTCCACCCGTCTGTTTTGTTGTATGAAATTTTAACTCGACCTCTCACGTAGACAAACTTATGACTTTTATTTTTGTCAAGATAAGCTTTTGGGTTTTGAATTTACTCCGTGTTAAAAATCACGTAGGCGAAATTTCTATAATGACGTAAATTGAAATGCGTTTATTTACATTCTGCGTTTCTGAAACGTGTTTGTTTTGAAAAGTGCTTTTATTGCGAGGATGCTTTGTTATTTCCTTGCACTATTCCGTGTTTATTTTAGCAGAATTCGTATCATGATTTTCTAGCTTTTCGATGATCTTAATACGTATTTATATAGAATTTATGAATGCTTTTCTGGTTTAAAATGAATTTGATTGCGTACAGAGTTATTTATTTTATTGAATGTGATTGTATTATTGAAGGATGAGCTTCCCCGCATTAATTAAAGTTAACTGTAATCCTTATACAGGGCATTAGATGTTGGTTCTTTGCATAATTTGCGAATTACGTACTTTTCATGCTAAAACTGTTTAGTTTTTAACTTTTAATGCTATTTACATGTAGTGTGCGACCCTTCTGACCCTATATACACCTAAATAACCATGTCATCAGCAATATATATATATATATATATATATATATATATATGTACATATGTAACATTCTTACTAGAATAGGCTTTTAGCCTAAGTGTAGCACATAAACAGAGTTTATTTTGAATTGATACTATATCAGTATTGGCGTTTGCTTATTGAATAAATACATGAAGGGCTTGATATTACGCACTATGTATCTCTCTGCTATATTTTTTGCGATCCTTAAAAACATACTTTAACGTACATTCTTGTCAGCGGATGAACAAGGCAAGATACAACAAATACGGCCGTGTTCAAATATTAGAGTAGTAAAGATGACATTTTCAGTCTTAATCCTGAACTTGCAAATTGCCTTGCCTCGTCCTATATAAAGTCTAAGTTTCCATTCTAAACAATGCGCAATTACGGATTAACATATTTAGAAGTAACATAATCATGGATTTAGATTATTAAAATTTTACATAATTTAAGAATTAACTACATAATGGGTTTATGTACTTAAGTAACATACAAACCGACCGTCGTAATGGCAGTTGTTAATTAGTATTTGCCATGCGGAAAATTATAGAGAGGTGTTGGTTGCATCTTGGTACTTAGTGTGGCTGTATACAAAGGATTAAAGATCTTATGTTTTATTCTAATGAAGTTTACCTCAAAGCCTTGATGTTCGTTGAACATGTGGATTTTACTTGTTTCTCGTGTGTTTAAAAAAGTTTCATCAATTGACGCAAAAGTCAAATCCTTTACTTTATTTGTTTGTCGAACTGAAAACATCTACATGACGTTTTTTTGGTTGGACATTTTAGCTAAAGGATTTTATAAACATTTCTATTACACATTTATTTTAAATGTTCTAGAACTATCTTAAAAATTATATTAAATGGAATGAGCTTTTAGTATTTGTTTATAGAGAGTAAACATATCACACTTGGTTGCTTTTGTTTCCGTATGTTGCAAATTTGATTCTTAAATGCAAACATTAGAATATTTTACCATGGTTGTAAAAGCCAACTTTTATATTAGGTATGTTTTTACATAAGAAGGTTGTTCCGTTTGTAAATATTAGTGTAAGATCACTATCAATTGCAGGTTTAATCCACATCCGTTGTTATGATAGTGTAATCTATAGTTTTCCGCGATTGTTAAAACCTTCATATGTTTTTGTGTTGTATGTGCCGTACTATTGAACAGTACAGTTGTTCTAAACAGGCAGGTGCTAATCGTTTGACCGCCGCAACGGTCGACCACTTCTTGTTCCTACCATCCGTCGTTGCTAAAAGTTACAGTTTATTACGGATATGTACTTGAAGGTTTCGCATATTTGAATTTGCTTATAATTTACACGCCACTATTCTCCACCATCTGAGGCTATCGAATTCATCGCTAAATAAAGGTATTTCTATAAATAAAATTTGAAGTAACAACTTTGTTTTAAAATCTCGCATGCAAACTGGTAAGAAACGCAGATCTGACGTATTTGAATTATGGTAAATTTGGTTAATAACTTAAAGACTTAAGATTTGGCCATGGTGTAAAAGTGAACATTAAATATTTTGTCTTTTATCATGAAATATAAAAGATAACTCTTGTATATTGAACTGAACTTTCTAACACCTCAGTCAATGCCGCCAGAAGGTAATTCCAAAGGAAGCGTAAAAGGACGCTGGACGATTGCAAACTGGAAAAAGATCTAGCGGTTACCAAGAAAATACCACTACAAAAAGTTATTAAAAAGAAGAAAGCGCAATGCTGGGAGAACTTGCAAAAAAGTTGATGATGACATATGGGACCTTGGTTATCAGATCGTCACCCGTATACTGAAGAAAGCCTTCGAGGAAGTACTCTACTAAGAGAAGACCGAAACAATCATCAAGGAACCTTTTACCACAGAGCGTTCCATCCACCTGGAACGTGCTAGACCAGGATGATTCCTTAGATACCACTTCTTACCAACGAGAGGCATGTGGATGCGACCAAAAAGCTCAAAACAGGCAAACCTCAGGGCCTCGATGGAATCCCAGCGGAAGCCGTTAAAGCTACTGTTGGAAATAATTCTAAGGAACTGCTGGCGGTAATGAACAAGGTGTTCCTGGATGGGATTTTTCAAGCTGAGAGGAAAATGGTTAAGGTGATCCTCATCAAAGAACCCGAGAAACCAGACGCAGATACCTTTTCCTTTCGGCCAATCTGTTTGATAGACGCAACGGCCAAACTGAGTAAGCAGCTAATCGTCTGACGCTTGAAGCTGGAAATCGGTAAGAAGGAAAGGTAAGAAGAGAAGGTAAATGAACCGTAGATGCGGGGTAGCAGATTTTGGCAGCTCCGTGGTGTAGTTGGTATGCGTGGGACTACTACGTCCAAGGTCACGGGTTCAAATCCCGACACGGTCCGCTTAAAAAATGTTACGCAAGCATTTTTCACAAAAATACGCCCTCGTTTGGATGAGAGGTAAAATGGAGATCCCGTGTGTGAGTGTTGTCACGCACGTTAAAGATCCCTACCTTGCTTGGAACAGCAAGGGTTTGGCAAAATTTTAAATTTCCAAGTAAAAACTCGCTTCCCGGCTAATGTAGTTCCTTCGGGTGGAGCATTGGAAAGTCAAAATAGGGCGGAGCAGGTTATGCGCTTTGCAGAATAGGCAAATGAAAGAGCGTGGCGAACACAACAACTCTGTCTATTGGTGGTCCTGAACATTAAAAAGGCATTTAATTCTGCAAAGTGGCAGTGCATATTGGATGCCCTAGTGGACATAGGGGTATCCCAGTATCTGAAGAAGATCATAGACAGCTAGTTGATCGACTGCAAGATTGTGATAATGAGGGAACAAGGGAAAGCGAGGATGCTTGCCATGACAAAAGGCGTTCCACAGAGTTCGGTTCTCCGACTTTGTGGAATGTTATATACAACGGTGTGCTTCGACTAGACTGTCTGAGAACATGAAAGCTGTAGGGTTTGTCGATGACTTGTCGATTTTAGTAGCGGCCAAAAATCAGTGGGAACTACTTGACCGAGCTAATCAGGCAATCTATAGGTTCTTGAATTGGCTGTCAGAGAGGGAACTTCAGCTGGCACCAGCCAAAACGGTGGCGCTGTTGATTGCGGAGAGGAGGTTGGTCAAGCCGATTATCATCAGGGTGGATGCACCACCTGACTGATATACAAGATACCTTGGTGTGACACTTGACGGTTTATTAAGCTTTAACAAGCACCTGTGGAGAGCATCAGCTTATTGCGCAGACGGCGATCAATGCGATAAGCAAACTGATGCCCAATGTGGGAAATCCCAGAGCGAATAAAAGAAGAGTTTTATCGTAGTGCGTTCGGTATCTTATATGATGCGCCAGTATGGGCAGATTGCATGAAAATCCAGAGCCGCAGAGTTATTTTAACCAAGATCTAAAGGCAGGCTGCTCTACGGATATCCAATGCCAAGAAGACTCTGCTTTGGTCATTGCAGGTGTACTTCCATTAGACCGTTTAGTTAAAGAGAGGAGCGACATGATGCGTTTTGGTACTAAAAGGAAAGAAGCCAGGAAAAACACCTTCACGCTATGTCAGGTAAGGTGGGACATGCTGGACAGACAGAATTAGACAAAAAAGCGTATCAAATAGATCCAACTGTTAATGCTCAGGAAGCACGCTAAGTACTTTACGTGTTAGGAAAGTACAAAAGTGACCGGTGTATCATGTGCAACGAAGAGTACGATGTGGAGCACACACTCTCGAGTGTTTACACAGAGGTCCCGGCTGCAAAGAGAGCTGGGAGAGAACCTCACAGCCAACAACATGGTTAACCTAATGCTGCAGAACGAACACAGCTGAAAAGTGTTTACAATCGTCATGACAGGAAACGAAAAAGAGGGGAAAGTCTTACAGAGACTAGGTGTTATCTAAGACACATTAATCCTTACAGCGCGGAAACGCGATACCGGGATCGCTACTCACTAGCAGGAAGTTGGTCCCTGATGACCTCTTGATGGGGGATCCAGGGGTCAGTCTACGGTCTGATACCTGGCTCTACCTAATCGAGACCTTATCCAACCCAACATTAGCCACCACACCGGACCACCTTTTTCGTGGCGGGTGTCATTCCTATGGTAAAAAGTCTGGAGACCGTAAGGTCAAAGGACAAATTACCATAGACGTAAATAAAGATTTTTAATCCTCTTAGAAAAGGTCTTATAGAATTTAGTCTTCGTAATTGTTTGTTCAACCATAGAGTGATACAAAATTTTTTAAAAAACATCAAGCTAGAAGATTTCCTTATGTATACGTACATGTTTATTGTTTTGTTTTTATTGTTCAGTAATGAAATTTATTAATTTGTTAATATGTATTTTATGTGAGTACACATCTTTTATTGTGGTGATCTAGATGCACTTGAGTGGTTATAGTAAAATCTCGAAACCTTCAGAGGTTTACCTAAAGATTATTACTTATTTTATTATTACTTTGAGACGCAAACTGCAGTCTCCTATTGTATTATACTAACTGGTTTTTATTCAGGTATACCCTGTTCATAGTCAAACTTTTTATTATTAGGTATACTTACATTAGGGTTCCTACAACATCTCTAGGGTCATAAGGGTCATAAGGGTATAAATGGGTGTAGTGCTCTAATTTTATTTCTTTCACATTTTAGTTTTACAGTAAACCCCTGCTCATTGCTCTAACACTGGAGTAAAGTCCAGCGCTAGCAAATACACTTTTATCATGATGTATTTCCCATGGTTGATAGTTCTTGAACCCGTGTGAACTTGTACAAATAACTTTAATATGCCGCTTATTTCCCGAGCGCCTATCTGTAATTTTCTTAATACGAAGGAGGTGTACAGTCCTGATATTTATTACTATTTGTATTTACTAATCTAGGTGATTTACTATCTATCCTTTCCTTTCAACTCAATATTTCATTGGAACAACAACGTTATTAAATGTAAATTGCCAAAACGTCTAAATTTTACAGGCATCTTTTGTGCTAAAAGTTCATTTAAATAACTGAAATTCATTTCGTTGTCTATTGCTATTAAGTGAAGGTCTTAGTATAAGTAACCGTCAGTTGATTATGGGCAAGAGAGCAAATTAAATTCGATTAATTTAGAAAGTACGATTGACAACCAGAAATTTATATGTAAATTTCTTTATACAAATATTACTTCATCTAAGTTAGCGTTTTGTTTTAACTTACAAAAGTGGCAAAATGTTAAAAATTGTTATTCAAAGTACTAGTCTAATAGGCCTAACCTCCCCCCGACCATAAAAACTTCATTTTAATACTAAATTGCCTGAAATAACCCGTTTTCATTTAGCTTTCTAGAAAATTACGCGCTAACTTTTTTCCAATATCTTAACTCTGAAGTTAGTTCTATATATAAACATCTAGTTTAATAAAGTTACAATTTTATATTATTTTCCAGTGTATAAACTCAAAGATTTGTAATTACACAATATTATAGTAAAGGAAAATGGGTCTAAGCGTAGCAGTGAAGCCGTGGTCGAATTATTATTCATGGAAACCGACGATACTACGAATGAATTTTAATTTTCCCCCTAACAAGTCGTCATCATTTTATTCCATCTGTGCGTTTCTGTTGGAGCGAAAACTGCCTTTCAGCGATAACTCATAAATATTTTATAACAAAATAACGCAAATTGCCATTGAAGTTAAATTTAAAGGTGGCTTCGTTTCGGTACAAAACGAAACTGCCTGAAATATAACCAGAAAATACTTGTTATTTCTATTATTACTACTCTAAGGTAATACGATGAACGATAATGAAAAACGGATTTTCTGATATAAAGCGCAAATATAACGAAGTTTTGTCGTTTGTTCGATATTCTCCATGATTTAATTACGCCATCTACTTTTACTTCTTGAATTTCTCATCTCGATTATATTTAAACGTATACACTATCACTGCAAAGTTTAATTTACAGGGTAGGGTGTTTACGTATATTTTAGATGATAGCTAATTTCCGAAATATGGATTCTATAAAAAATATACAATATTAAATAATTTTGTGTAGGAATCTGTATTCAATATACCCAAAACAGCATTGGTAGATGAACATTTTGATTGGTTAGACATTTCTTTTTTAGATAAAACACCTATACAGGGTGCCTCACTTAAGTTCGCTCACTACGAGTATTTTAGAAACCAGTAGAGATACAAATTCAGCTAAATTACAAAAAAGTTGCACTCTTTCAAGACCTTTTAATAACACGTTCCAGAATGACGATATTGATAATGATTCCTGAAATATCATGAAAAAAATTAATAAAAATAATTTTTTATAAATTCCTCATAACTATTATAATGTAGCGGGCTACTATTAACGCGTTCGCTAATTCAGAACAAGTAATAACAAAAGTCTTTAGTACTCACTATTCACAAGTCTAATTAGCAGTATATGCCTTATTTATAGATGTTTTCAGTCCAATTAACAATGAAGAACTATCACGCTAATGCTATTTAAAAGCACTAATAACTTCTTAAAATAATTCCTTAACTATAAGTCTCCTTAGCAACATTAAACACTACTATAATTTATTTAATACACTTTTATCTATTTATGTATAAGCTGGCGGTACAATATACACGTTTACATAACACAAATTTATATTTACTATAGAACCTTTAAAATATAATGACCAACTAACTATATACGAAATGATTTATATACGACATTTTGATATAGATTCACTTCTATACTCATCACCGATCCTATATATTGTTAAGTACCCTTTGAATGATTGTTAAATATATTTTGGGATATTGGCGTAGCAATGGTAATGTGATGGTAGAGTCTTTAGTTGCGAGAGGTGGTACTTAACTCAGGTCCTAGGGACCTAGTGATCTTTTGAGAAGTGTTAGTGAAAGTAACAATTAGCTGAATAGAAGTAATGAAACGATGAAATCAAACAACAATATTTAATATTGAATTAACTTAAAACTAAACAACATGTTAATAAAATACGAAGCAGTAAAAGAGTTAAACAGTAATAATAATGAAAAGTTAACTTACGGTTAGAATTCTAAGTGACCATCTTGGTTAGGGTTTCTCAGCATCTATAAAGGGTTAAGTCACCATTTCGATAAGAGCCAACTTGTTCTACAGCAGATTACCAATGACTTGGCTAGCTGTCTAGCTGCCCACAAACTACCGATGAGTGGAAGGGTGTCTTGGCCTTTTATACATGCTGACCCAAGGATACTGGTTTTTACGGAAGGTTTTGGCATGTGATAATCAGTACAGAGGTTAGCCAAAACTTCCTAGTTTGTAATAATTTTACGGGAAACTGATTAGGAAAAATACAAAGTAACTAACTAATGTGGTATAGATTAAGAGGAAATAACATGAAACATTACGGTTTGGTTTGAAGAAGATAATGACAAAGTTTTCTAAAATACAGGATGCGAAATGTATTGATTGTTACAATGTTGCTTTTCTAAAAGTAATCTAAAATAATGGCTTCGCTATATACAACAATATACCCTATAATTAAATAGATGACTCATATTCTGCTGTTTGCTTAAAAGTTCGAGACTTCTGTAGAATATACCTCGGTTATGCAGTTTGCTTGTTTGACAAGTTGCCTAATAGTTCGTAACACTGCCCTTTCATTACAACCGTTATGTCTTGTAACTGTAAAAACATTTTGACTCCAATTCGATGACTGATGATGATATTTGCAGCTATGTCCTCTGGTGCATCCATCACGTCGTTGAAATAAGTAAACACTTTTTTCTTGGTCTTGGTAGGCAACCGGTTGATAGCAACAAACAAGAACCTTGGTTCCTTAGAAAACTACTTGTAGCATATTTCGAACCATTTTCCAATCTAAACGATCCAGTCCACAGCCTAGTTTGGGCACCGCTAGTCTCGTTACTGCATTTCCATTATCTGAGCCTTAAGGTTCAGCAAAGCCTCCTATAGATGTCCATAACTAGGTCTTTGCCATGAAGAATTTTTGGTGACCAGATAGTAAACATACCGCTTTCCATCCTGAAGAACCAAAGCTTTTCCTACAGTTGGCTACTGTTGTATCCACACATTCAAACTTGTTCTTGAAAACAACAGCTATTCCTCTTGACATTTGCAAATCTTTAGCTACGCAATGTGCAAGGAAATGCCCTTCTGATATTTTAAGCAAATCTTGCTGTTTTTCAACAACTCCAAATCTCGCCTTAGCGGAACCACCATACGCTGCCATAAAACTCCTTCTTGTGCTCTCGTGTCATATTGTGATTTCAATCGATCGCTTGCTGCCTAGATATGCTTTCGGACGATTTCGTGAATGCTATTTGATCTCTCACGAAGCTTACTAACGTAATCTTCACCTGCGATCTCTTATCCAAATTTAAATCCAAACTGAAGATCACATGGTAACCGCAATTCACGTCCTAACATCACGCAAGCGCGAGAGTATGCTGTGCTGTCATGTATCGAAAATCGGTACGTCAGTAGAAACAAATGTAAATATTGGTTCCAGTCTCGTTGATGTTCAGAAACAACTTTGGCTAGGTACCTTCCTAACGTCCTGTTCATTTGTTCAACCATTCCATCCGATTGAGGAGGAAGTGGAGTGGTTCTAGTCTTCCTCATTCCAAGATGCTTGCAGACGTTCTGAAACAACGCTAATTCAAAGTTCCGACCTTGATCGGAGTATAATTCCAACGGAACTCCAAAGCGACAAAACAACACCTTCACTAGTACATCAGCAACAGTGTCGGCTTCTTGGTTAGGTATAGCATACGCCTCCGGCCATTTGGTAAAATAATCTATTGCAACCAAGATGTATTTATTTCTTTTCTCTGATTCATGAAACGGACCAGCTATATCAATGGCCATCCTCTCAAAAGGATTCCCCACGTTATACTATCTCATTGGGGCTTTTCGTTTTGTGACCGGGCCATTTCCAGAGGCGCACAACTCACATTTCCGGCACCACTCCTTCACATCTTCTTTGCAGTACACTCAATAAAATTTTTCTCTCACTATGTCGAGAGTTCTTTTCACGCCAAAATGCCATCCGGAAATACCATATTGCAAGTGCTGCAACACTGTCAGCACTCCGCTTCTCGGCACTATAACTTGAAGTCGTCTCTCAATGTCATCTTTACACTCCAGGCCCCGTTTCAAGATTCTATTTTCAATCACCAAGGAGTTCCGCTGTGTCCAGTATGCCTTCAGGCTCCTACTTGAAATACTAATTTCTTCCCAAGCTGGTCGTTGTCCTCTACTTTTCCACTCAATAATACGTCCGTATTCGGCGTCATTCTCCTGGTCTTCTCGTATTCTTTCGGGTTGCCAACTATCATCAATTACTGTCATTCTATGGATGACACTAATTTTCTCTTCCATCTTGAAACAATGACTGCAGTCTACCGGACAAGGTCTCCTTAACAGGTCGTTTGCATTCCGATGACTAGTCCCTACACGATTTTCTGTGTCTAAGTCATATTCCTGAATCCGTTTTATCCACCTTACAACTTGCCCTTGAGGATTTTGAAACTGCTGTAACCATTTTAGTGCAGTATTGTCTGTTCTTAACAGGAATTTACGGCCGTATATGTTCTTATAAAAGTGCTCTACAAATTTGACAACGGCAAACAGCTCCCTCCTTGTCACACAATAGTTTTTTTCTGGCCGCGACAAGACCTTGCTGAAATACCCAATAACTTTTTCTTGTCCGTCCTGCACTTGAGAAAGAACGCTTCCTATAGCTGTGTTACTGGCATCGGTATCCAACACAAATTTACCTTCCATCCGTGGATAACTCAAAATCGGTGCTGTAACTAGTAGCCGTTTCAGTTGTTCAAATTCACTGTAGCAGTCGTCATTCCAATTATATTCTTGTCCATCTTCGGTTAATTTCGTCAACGGTTTGGCAATGTTCGCAAACCGTAGTATAGAACGTCGGTAATATGTACACAATCCCAGAAAACTGCGTAGTTGGTGTATATCCGCTAGTGTAGGCCACTCTTGTGCCGTTTTATCTTGTCAAGGTCGGCACTTATTCCAATTCCCGAAACGACATATCCTAGGTATTTCACCTCTTCTCCAAATAGATGAAATTTCTTAGGGCTCAAGGTAAGGTTTGCCCCACGTAATCTTTGAAATATCCCCTCTAGGTTCTTAAGATTTTCTTCAAAAGACCCGCCTAACACTATCACATCGTCTAGGCACACCAGACATGTCTTCCAGGACAGTCCACGCAATATCGATCCCATCAAACGTGCAAAAGTAGCAGGGGTATTGCATAATCCAAAGGGCATGCCCTTAAACTGCCATAATCCAGTTCCAATTGCAAACGCAGTTTTTCCTTTATCGTTTGGCTCCAAGTCTACTTGCCCGTATCCGCTTTTGAAGTCCAAGGTCGAAAACCATTTAGATCCGGATAGAGTATCCAAGGTGCCATCGATTCTGGGCAAAGGATAGCGGTCTTTCTCTGTGACATTGCTTAGCTTTTTTCTTGACTAGCACTTCCGAGGATGCCTATGGACTATTTGAAGGCTCAATCACTTCCTGTTCTTCCATGTCTGTGATAATTTGCTCGGCTTCGTTGCGATTCGCCTAGGATGTTGTCCTGTCAGTTGCGCATCTCCAGTATTTCTCTTGTGTTGCGCAACATTCGTCATCATTCAGTGCAAACACACCTCGATATCGTCCGACTAGTTCTTTTACCTTGCCAAGTTGTCGCCGTTTAATCGTTGACATGAAGGTATCAACATATTCAGGAATTTCTGTGAGTAACCGTTGGCTGGTTTATCTTTTGTGTCGTCCACACAACGTTTAATATAGCATACTGGAATGCAATTTCCCACAATCACGTTTTTTTTCAGGGTCACCGTATGCGGATTAATGTTTAGCACACTTACTGGTATCATATTTAGAGACTTTACCAGTGTTCCTCCAATCAGTAATCCCTCCTGACCCATTCCCGATTCAGTTGCTTCCATCATACATACTTGTCCTTCTCGGAGCGTACCATCTGGGCGTCTCATCGCGATCATTTCTGTCTTCTCGGGTATTTTCATATCACAAATCATTCGAACTTGCATCGACTGGTTACTCGTCTCTTGAAATGGAATCTCATTATCATCTATTCGAAGCACATTTTCTTTCATGTTCACATAAAACCCTTATTCTCTACTAAGATCCATTCCCAAGATCACTTCTGTAATTTCATCTACCAACATCCGATGATTAACTAGTTTGTCTCCAAATGCCAACGTTACGGCAGTCTTTCCGTGAGTAGAAATTTTCGCACCACTCGCTGTTCGAAAACATACCGATGCAGGTAGCACTTTTCCACGACCAACCAAATCTGGTCTCACAATAGTCCTTGTCGCTCTTGTATCCACGAGTAATCTGACAACCCTACCATTAATTCCACCATCGATATAAATGCTGTCCAGATTTCCGATCGACGATGCAGCACGTACGATAATCTCCGGGGCACTACGTTGTGTCCACACCGTTAACCCCCTTACGTCGACTTGCTTTAGTTTTCCTGCTGCTCAACCGATTGTTTGTTGCTTGAGTACAACGTCTCTGTATATGACCAACTTCACCACAGCTCCAGCATCGCAGACCCCATCTCCGCGGTCGTTGTCTTTCTTTCGGCGGCTCCGTAGTGTAGTTGCTAATTAACAGTATGTGCCTTATTTATAGATGTTTTCAGTCCAATTAACCATGAAGCACTATCGTACTAATGAATTTACAAGCACTAATATCTTCTTAAACTAATTTCTTAACCATAAGTCTTCTTAACAACACTAAACACTACTATAATTTATTTATTACCCTTTTGTCTATTTATGTACAAGCTGGCGGTACAATATACACGTTCACATAATACAAATTTATATTTACTATATGATCTTCAAAACGTAATGACCCACTAACTATCCACGAGATGATTTATATACGACATTTTGATATAGACTAACTTTTACATTCATCACCGATCTTATATATATATATATATATATATATATATATATATATACCCTATAATTAAATAGATGACTCATATTTTGGTGTTTACTGGAAAGTTCGAGACTTCTGTAGAATATACCTCGGTTATGCAGTTTGCTTGTTTGACAAGTTGCCTAATAGTTCGTAGCAATATTTACAGAGATATTTAATTGAAAATCGGTATACAGGTATCTTAGCATGTGTACAATTCAAACCTGACATTAGAATTCACATAGCGCTTTCAGCCTTAAATATACGATAGTCAACTCTTTTATCTTATGAACGTCATATTGGATTTTTTGTTACCGAATAACATTTTCAAATCTCCACATAACCCTTTTTTAATTTTTAAAATCCTACCATAAATAAAAAGTTGCAAATAATTTTAATATTTTTTCTGCAGTAGGCCATGGAAATAAATGAAAACAGTTCAGCGAAAAGTATGTTGTAGATTTCATCAAAAGAAATGAAACACAGAAATTTCGAGAATCATCTATGAACAATCTTCTATGCATTCAGAAACATCTTTCTTTTATACAGATTATCTAAAGAATCTCTTACATTCAATAAGTATAATTAACCCTTATTAAAACAATTTATAGCTTAAGCTTAAACAGAAGATTTTCCTAACGACTACTTACATATTAAAATAATCTTCACCTAATCCTTGTTAACAAGAGCAAAACCCAAACATTTCATGTGTGAATTACAAAATTTTTCTTTAAAATTCTCGTGACAATTTACCTATCCTTGTATTACCCCGTTTGACAGTATAGTTGGCCAACAATACTAGGCAGAAAATTTTGAAAAAGATTAAAATGCTTCGAGCTTTAACCTTAAATTGTTGGAAATTATTCCCTGACAAATAAAATTAAAATCTTATTGTAGCTTAATTTACTGTATAATACTTAAATATCTTATTAGGTTACAAAAACAATATTCTACTAGTTGGTATTGTCAAATAGCGATTATAAAAATCTCATTTTTAAATACTTACTAGTTACACTTTAGATTTCTATTTCTAACCAAACTTGTCGCAGAAACATCAGTTTGCAAAATGCCTTTATTTCTAACACTTTCTAGCACTTTATCTTGTATCAAGATTATTAAATATCAAAGATCATTTAATTTTCCTAGTATTCTTAACAATAATTATGTTTCTTAATTACTCAAAGTTCTAATTTATATATCTGTAGTGATCCGTGGGGTTTCTAAGTCGATTTCTTATTCGTTGATAATTATTACAAATATAGTGTACATTTCGATATTCGAAGGTATTTGTTAGAGTAGCTCAGTAATCACTTGCAGGCTTCTGAACGCATACCGTGACGTCAGAATTTACAGTATAAGGGACGTGTAGAGACGAGCGATCTAGTCGACAAGGACTAAAGGACTTCGTTTTTAGATTTCAAAATGACAGGTCGAAAAAGCTTCCTTTGGCGGTTAAAAAAGGTAATGTTTTATAATTTGATAATGTAGTTGTTATTTCAGGTAATCTGATTACATCTGGTAATTCCAGCCTTGTTTTGAATGCCGGTTGTTTTATGTCTAAATGAGTGTGGTTTGGTTTAACAACTGAAAACTAGCATTTATTTATCTGAATTGTTAATTTAGTATCTAAATCAGGGGTAAAACAAATATTTGTTTATTTGAAATGATGTTTATTTAGTATTTAATACCGAGTTGTAACTCCAATTGCATTGCACGTGTTAGTTATATTTTAATTTTGTGACTTATCAAATCAATCATTTGTTTATCCTTATTCAATACTACTTGATGTTTTATCCGTCAAACTGACATTTTAATATTCTATTCAATGTCTGTTATGAATTAGTTTTATTAATCACATTGAATGTAAGTACCGTATAGTAATGCTATTTTCCTGTTTTTGTTAATTGCAATATTTAGCTCATGATTAAGGATTCATATTATCCGAAACGTTGATATTCAATAAATGTTTATCCGATAATTTTTTATCGGACGCCTTTATCCCAGAACGATTTTCCATCAACATTACTTTATATATGCGTGTATATATATATATATATATATATATATATTGTAGTGGTTTTAAAGGGTTAAATGTAAATATAAACAAAGCAATTTCAAAACACCCTGTATAAAGGAAACAACCAAAATTTACGTGCAAAATTTATCTCATTTTATTCAATTTAAAGTATCAAGTATTATCATTATTTTATAATTAGGGATTAAGAATTTAATAGGTGCGTAAAGAAAATAAATTGCATAGGCCAATGGAAATAATTATTTAATTTAATTGAGTTGAATTTAAAGGAATATAACGTTTAAAACGCATAAGAGCTTGAAAAATCGATAATACCAAGGTGAAACACGTTGCTAACAAACGAACAGCTGTTGTATATGAAATACTTCGAAAATCGTTAATTAAACACCTGCATGTTTTCTAAATGTCAGGTTCCACTTATTTTGTGTAGATAAAACTCAAGATTTTAGGTATATTAAACAAACGGTCGGATGTTTACGCATTAAACGCTAATAAGGGGATATTTAAAGCACGTAGGCAACTCCACGTGGGGTTAGATAGCAGATGGGCAGGAATATCGATTTCTCCCACTCTAACAAGGTCAGAAAGAGACGTAGAATATGTATAAGAAAGGGACAGCGTTAATGTAGGAGGGATTTGTAAGACGTCAATGCATAGACTATTGGTCGATATCGTTAGTTGTACATCAGACAAACACGGGAATATTGAATATTAATTTTCAGAAAATATCGTAACGACGCGCTGAATTTTGAGGATTTAGAAAACGGTTGAACCCAAAATTTTAAGAAATATTATTGTAAATAAAGGACTTCGGGTGAAATGCGGCCGAGAGGTGGCATCGTAAAATGTATAAATACTTTTTGAAAATGAATAAAAGGCCCTTAGTATTTTGATCGCTAAAGACTACGTACTAAAGTTACCACGAGCTTGTAAGTATAGAAAATTATTTAAATTAAATAGTACGGTGTTAGCCTCATAATTTGTACGCGGATTGTGCCGAGTCTAAATTTTATTGAGGTGCCACATATATTTTTTAAACAAGCTCGTGTAGTGACGTTATGTAACGTGAATTAAATTAAACAATTATCAAAAAAGAGTAATAATTGGATTTGGAGTTGTAGGTATCGTGTATGAACAGCCTTGCAGCACAGCTTAGAGGGGTTCAACTACAAATAGCTAGAGGCGGGAGCAGAGCAAAGCGAAACTACTATACGGCATCGTCAACGGAGCAGAGATCTTCAAGAAATTCCAGGTAACGCTTTAGAATTTGTTGTTGATAAACTAAGAAGGTTATTGTGATGGGTGAAAGTGAACTATGATGGTATTTTACATTATTTGGAGTATTGAAAGTAATACGTATAACTAACTTTTATTGTGGTATTTAACTATAAAGCTAAAGGTGTATATAAAGCTGATTAATATTCCTCAGGAATTTAAATATTTTTTGTTATGAGTACATGGGTTTTGTTGTGTTTGTAATAAGAATATGCCAAGTAAAGAGCATACATTAATCATAGTTAACTGGGTTATCATGAGCTCACCATACTCCCGAGTTGCCTAACTGAAATTAATTATAAATACAGAAAGAAAGATAAGGTATTATTCAGGGCCCATTTACTCAGGTTACATTCAATGTGTTTGATATTGCTAGTTAAAATTCTGGACTTTACTAAATAGAATTTATTGAGGTGTAACTTGACCACTGAGATGTAGATAATTTTGAAGTTTTATTTGTAAATAGTGGAAAATAGACATTGTATGTTTGTTGTATTATTTTGTGGCTTTATTGAGAGTGTGCGTGAACGATAGAGAATATGAGAGTGAATCTAGGTATCCAAGAGGAGGTCAAATTGAGCTAGCCGGAAGCAGTTGAAGAAAGCAATTTAACCGAGGAGACTGGAATCGGGGTAAGAAATTTATTAATTTTTGATTAATTTACTATTCTGTGAAATTTATTTTCGATTTTGGTAAATTAATACAATTTTCGAATATATTTTTGTTAGTGAGGCTTTTACCAAACATTCCACGGCGATTTATGACGCCCAATTCGTGAGGCTCGATTCTTAAATGAATACACGGCAATATATATATATATATATATATATATATATATAATATATATATATATATATATATATATATATTGCTGTGAAATTGTCCCTACGATTGTGCGCCATTTTTATTGCTATACATTGCCCCACGATTGAGCGTGTCATAGTTAGTGTTGTGATATGCCCTATTAAGCCCCACGATTTGTACGTTATATTTTATTTGTTGTGATATACTCTTTATACCCTTTAAAGTTTCTATACTTTCTTGTTTACCACCACTAGCTCACTGAATGCTCGACTTCCTAATAATAAATTTTATTTTACCCCTTAAATGGATTCAAATAAAGCAGTTCAAAGATCACACAATATAATAATTGATAATATGTACAATGTTGTGTAACCTCAAAATTTTCCCCTGTATAGAATATTTACATTTACCAAATTTATGCTTTCCTGAAAGTCAGCAAAAATATCTTTTAATTACTCTGAAGTATCTTCAAACGTTCTTAGATGCTTTCCCTGTTTTTATATTTTCAAATGACTTTTTAATGACTCTTACAAATATATAATATATAGCAAATATTAAATTTAAAAAAGTCTTTAAATAATAAATGTTTAAAAATTGCTAACCTGGAACGGTCACTGGAGTTGCATCATAGTGTCTGTGGTCTGCATCTCTTGCTATGTCCGCTCTACTTATTGGCCAGAATTATCCATTTTTGATTTCTAGTGTTTTGCTTGAATTAACTTTGAGTACCATTTTGATCGCACTTTCAGACGTATTTATAGATTTGTGTTAAGGCTTAGATCTCGACATGAACATCGACTTGCATATAAACTTAAATATCAACTTTGTACATATCACATCAACAAAACTGACATCAACGAAAGTGGCATCAACAAAAATGACATCAACAAAAGTGGCATCAACAAAAGTGGAATCAACGAAAGTGGCATCAACGAAAGTGGCATCAATAAAAGCCGTCTATTTGTAGATCGGCTTATTTTTCGGCGCACAATTTTTGCACTTTCAAATTTTACTTATTCTGAATTTTAACGTTTCACTAATTAATTTCATCACGTAAATTTGTATTGCATTTGACCATAATTTGTGCTTGGTTGAATATACACTGACCTCTTTATTTATTTCCTGTCGTATTTATAAGCCCTTTCCAGCAATCGTTTCCATTCGCGTGTTTATTAATCCTGGCTTGTACTTTGCCTTATCTCTTTAGTAACTGGTATCTCTCAAGTTCCCTGGTTTAATTCTCGATCAAAATGCTCTGTCAATGACGTAAGCGTTCTGTATATTACAGTATTTGGTTAGGATTTCCGATTATTGCTTTTACTCAGTCACGTATGTAATGCTTGTTGTTTAAAAGTCCAAAACTTATCGTACAATTAACCGTCTGGTGTTTATTTGTTATTAAAATATGTTGGTTTCTAAACAAATAACTATTTCTAGTCACGTATTTAATGACGTATTAGAATGCGTTTACTTATGCATGCGTTGATATTTTCGACGTAATTATTAAATATTTGGAATGCCAATTTATCTATGTTTCTCGATAATTTATTTTTAATGCAATTAGTTGCTTCTAAAACCTTATCTTTACTCGTAAATTATACTTAAACATATTATACGACCTACACATTACTATTCTAATTAAATGGTATTGGATTTTTACTAAATGAGCTTCTTTCTTTCTCGTGCATTACATCAAATATCCTTTATATACAGTGTGCTCGCAATTGACTTTTTCTAAAGTAGTCGATTTAGTCCTATAATTAATGGAATTATTTGATTTTCTTAAAGTTAAAGTTATTTATATTTATCCTACGACCCCTATGACTTAATCTACCCTTAAACTACCCTCTTATCATAGCATATATATATATATATATATATATATATATTGCCGTGGATCTCGGGTAAAATCCTTAATTTCTTAAATTTTCAAAACTCGAAAATTGTTCATAATAGAAAATTTCTCAAAGATTAAATAATTCAAAAACATAATTTCTCACCCGTTTTCCTCTCTTCCTCGGTTGAATTGCCTTCTTCAACTGCTTCCGGCTAGCTCAGTTGGACCTCCTCTTGGATATCTAGATTCACTCTCATATTCTCTATCGTTCACGCACACTTCCAATAAAACCACAAAATACAACAAACATACAATCTTTTATTTTTCACTATTTACAAATAAAATTAAATTTTATCCACATTTCAGTGATCAAGTTACACCTCAATAAATCCTATTTTGTAATGTCCTGTATTTTTAATTTAAATTATGAAACACATAAAATGTACCCGGAGTAAATGGGCCCTGAATAATATTTTATTTCTCATTCCTTTTATTTAATTTATTTTAAATCTAAGTAAACTCTGGAGTATGGTGAGCTCATGATAACCCAGATAATTATGAATAGTGTATGCCCTTATATTTTGCATACTCTTATAACAAACAAAAAAAAACACCCATGTACTCTTCACAAATTGTAACTTCCTGATGGAACGTTAATACGTTTTATATACACCTTTAAATTTCTATTTAAATACCATAATAAAGTTAGTTATATGTATTATGTTCAATACACAAATAATGCACAATACCTTCAAAATCAATCTCATACGTCACTCAATATTCATAGTTTATAACAACACAATTTCAAAGCGTTACCTGGAATTTCTAGAAGATCTCAGCTCCGTGGACGATGGTATTTGTTTTTTTTTCTCTGGTTTGCAGGCCGCTTCTGGCTATTAGTAGAAGAACCCCATGTAAGGGAGCTGCTAGCGCTGCCTTCACGTTGTCTTCAATTTCCAAATCCAAATTAATTCTATGTCTTTCACAATTATTTACTTTAATCCACCTTACTTTACGTCTCGACACGAGCTTGTTAAAAAAATTATAGGTGATACCTCAATTAAAAAAAATGTAATCTTGGCACACAAACCGCGTACAAATTATGAGCAATTCACCATGCAATATAATTAAAAATAATTTTATTCTATTTACAACTCGTGATAACTTGCATACCTCGTCGGACGCGATCGAAATATTAAGGGCTTTCATTAGGTTTTCGAAAATCTTTTATAGAACTTAGGCCGCCACCTCCTGGCCGCCTTTCGTCCGAAATCCCCATCTACAACAACACGTTCTTAAAATTTTGCTCAACCGATTTCTAAGTCCGCGAATTTTAGCACGTCGTTACGATATTTTTCTGAAAATTACTATACACTATGCACGTATTTGTGTTGTGTCCAACTCACAATATCGATCCAATCGTATATTCACTGACGTCCTACAAGTCCCGCCTATCTCACGCTGTCCCTTGCTTATGCGTTTTCTACGTCTCTTTGTAACCTGGTGTGAGTGGTAGAAAATCAATATTCCGGACCATCTGCTATCTACCCCACGTGGACTCTTACGTGCTTTAAATTACCCCTCGTTAGTATTTACTGCGAACACATGCGACCAATAGTATAGAATCTACTATGTTTTGTAAAGTAAAAAAGTTTCTTAAAATTAACTCAGATATTGTTGTTACTAAAGCTGACAAGGGAGCTGTCACCGTTATTTTGAACAAAAATGAGTACATAGAGAAGTCTTTGCATTTCCTTAGTGATGACAATACTTACCAAAAACTTAAAAGGGGCCCTACTTTCATGATACAGAAAAAATGCAACGACCACATCAAAGTTTTGCATTCTAAACACTTAATATCAGATACCCAAAAAAAGCAATTATCTTACACTAGTTCGGTACCTGGAAAATACTATGGTCTTCCTAAAATTCACAAACAAAATGTTCCGCTACGTCCTATAATCAGTACTTTGAATACACCCACTTATCAATTAGCAGTTTTTTGTGCAAAAATTTTGCAATTATCCTTTCCTTTGGAGAATTATAATACCAAAGACACTTTCGACTTTTTGAATCAATTCCGAAATTTTCAATTACCGCAAGACCATGTTCTATTTTCATTGAATGTATCATCGTTATTCACTAAGATTCCTCTGGATTTGGCCCTTGATATAATTAAGGATAAATGGGATGACCTAAAACCACATACTACCCTTACAAAATCATTGTTCATTGCAACTATTACTCTAATTTTCAAGAACACCTACTTCGTTTTTCAAGGTGTATACTATTTGCAAAAATTTGGAACTCCAATGGGCTCCCCTTTATATCCGGTTATAGCCCAAATAGTTATGGACCATTTACTTGAAGCTGTTATTCCTAAGTTGGATTTCAACATGGTTTTTTTGGTGAAGTACGATGACGATATTATTTGTTCCGCTCCAATTAATAAAATTGAACATCTCTTAGAATGCTTCAATGCTTTCAACCAACATCTGCAGTTTACTTAAAAAAAGGAAACTGAAAGAAAAATTCCATTTTTGGACACTTTAGTCATCAGAGACTTCACCAATAAGCTGATCTTTGATTGTTATAAAAAACCTACTAGCTCTTACAGGTATGTCAATTATTTTTCCAATCACTCGCTTAGTCATAAGATTAATACAGCTTTGGCATTAAAACACCGGATACAATTGATAGCGGAACCACAATTTAAGAAAAATAATCTAATGCTACTCGAAACTACTTTGTGTAACAACGGTTATCCTAAGCAATTAGTAAGGAAGTTGCTCTACACTACTTTTTGTCTGAACAATACTGAACGACCTAATAACGTTTCGTTCAGGAAGTTACAGTATATTCAAACTTTAACGCCTCTTTTGGCAAGAATTTTGAGACAACCAGACATTAAAATAGCGTTTAGTTATGAAAAATCTGTAGGAAACTTTTTCACTAAGCTGAAAGATAAGACGGAAAAATGTTAAGTAGACACACTATTTATAAAATAACATGTTCCTGCAATAAGACATATGTGGGTAATTCTAGTCAGTGGTTGAAAAATAGACTAATTCAACATAAGTCAGATGTAAAATTGGGGAAGAACAGCTGCGCCCTCTCACAACATATAAATATGACTCATCATACCCCAAATTATGATGAAGTTCAAATTTTAGATTCTGAAGCTAATCATAAGCTTAGGCTTTTTTTGGAGGCATATTATATAAGAAATGAAGTTAATTCGTTAAATTTTAGGCAGGACACCCAAAATTTGCATCCCATATATTCCAATCTGTACAGAATTGCAAAGTCAACTTTTAATTTACAACAATGATGTGAAGGCCAGAGCGCATATTATTTACCTAATATTCGTACAAAATGTGGAACACGCTTTCTTATCAGACTGGTTTTATATTAATTCATTCATAGTTGGTCGTTTACTCTATGAACAAGTAATTTTATTAATTAACTTTAAATAATCCTCTTTTTGGTGCTCCAATATTTTTATTTTCTATTTTATCCATTTATAACTAACAACAACCCTGATGTGTAGGGTTGTTTTTATAATTTTAATATTTATGCATTAACAATTAAGTAAGTAATTTTTAAAAAAAAAAATTTTTGATGACTGTATTGATTGCTTTTCCTTTTGTAGAATCTTGATAAAGGCAACAACCCTTGCCGAAACGTCGATTTGTAATTAAATATATACAAAATATTATTTCGTTTTAATTTTTTGGACTAAAATATCCCAATTGTACCGTAACATTTTATCGAAAAACTATTATATACATATATATATATATATATATATATATATATATATATATATATATATATATATATTGCTATGATAATAGGGTTATTTAAGGGTATATGAGGTCACAGGAGAGGAATACTTCATGTAAACATTATAAAAATCAAGAAAACCACACATTTAAATCATATAAAGTAAATAATTCGTTCATTATACTAAAGTTGATACAAATTACCCTTTCTAAAATTACTAATCAGCTACAATTAATTCAAGGAAGCACATTCAGTAATAATTTAACCACATTCATCAAAACAAATAATTGCGGACGCAACCCAATCCATTTTAAAACATTTAAAACATTTTTCAGCTCAATATAAATACAAATACTATGAAATAAAACTGTGGTCGGTTTGTTGTAAGCTGTTGCTAGAAAGAGACAAAATAAAGTGAGAAGGTGCAGAAATTGTAGTTAGCTTTACTACAAAACACTTTTAGTGTGAACGTTCAAACCTAGTAACGTACATTTTTGTCTTGATGATTTAGCTTGCAAAGTGGACGAAACATCGATTATATTAGTATTCTAACAGAGCACTATTTAAATCCGGAACACATATCGTTAATAATAATAATATTTTATCTTAAGCTAATTTATTTAGGTGCTTTATTTAAAGATTCTAACAAACAAAAATCCATGACAGTTATCAAACTAAAGCTTTTCCTTCTACATTTACAAGAAGTAAAGTTTTAGTACAAAAGCTTCCGAACAAGTACTCAAAAGTTGGTGAATATATCTGAGAACTGGATTATAAATTTAAAATAACCTATGTTTCGGAAATCTTGCACGTCCCTGCTTTATATAACTTTCGTCTTTATACCTTTTTAGTGTTAAGACATACCCTTAATCGTATTGTTTTCGCATCCGATCAAACCATTGTACTCTAAATAACAAATCGATTAGGTCTAAAAACGCCATTTGCTGGTCTCAAACTATTCCCAGATATTTCACTTTTACTTTTAGGGTAGAAAAGGGGGCGTACGCGCATTCGACTGGACCTTTGATTCAATTATAGACGTTCGTTAGATGTTGCGGGTCCCTCAGAGACACAACTGTCACATCACAGCACCGCCTGTGGAACGACCGTGACTCATCATTGCGTTTTCGAACACTTCCGTTGTTAAGAAGTCGTCTTTACACTAAAGCTTAGCCGGTAATTTAATTTAGGATTTTGTTATGATATTTATAGGAACAAAATATGATCAAAAATAATACAAAATTATTTAACGGTACAAAGCTTCAAAATTATCTAACGCCCAGAATGCTCCTACACTTTTATGGTATTATTTATAACACTAGTTTCATTATTTCGTAATGTTGATGAGTAGCTTTAACCTCACAAATTGAGGGCTATTTTTATCTGCTGTCATGTTAAAGTAAACTTTCTTATACAAAAAACACAGGTATCTCAAAACTATATTTAAGAATCCGTCTCCTCAAGTATTTCAGTTAGTAAGGCATTAAGAGAATCACCTGCTCGAATAGATTAGTTATTAATTTTCATCAGCATTAAGTCTTCCTATTCTGAACTAACCTACACATTTCCCTAAAATCTCCACAGTCTGTATCTATCACTGTCTGGTCTAGGTCTACATCTCCTACTTTTTCCTATCTCTTCTTGTAATATATCCCATACTATTCCCCAAAAATGCCTTAGAACGTATTCTGCCCTTCTATTTCTCTTATCTTTTTTCCCAGATATCCTTGTTCCCCTACTATTTCTAAACTTATTTGTTATTATCTTTGTGTGTCCATGCTATCATCCTCATACATCTGAAGCACAACATTCCAAAATGCTGCTACCGTTTTTGTGTCTGCTTTTCCTACTACCCGTATTTCATAGGCATACTGTATTGTGCTCCACACATATGCTTTCAACAATTTTTTTTTTATTTCTATGTTTGTTGTCTTTGGTCATAGGCGCTGTTCTCTCTTGTTAGATGCAGTTCGGTCACCTTCCATTGTTTTACAATTATATACCTTATTTTTCCGACAGAGATTGTGAAGGGGGATAAGCAACCTGTGACTGTCAAGTTCCCCCAGCACTGGACCATTTGCCGATTTAATATTTTTTCCAATATATCTTTTCGCACAGTCAACATTGGTTGCAGATATTCCGTCTCAAAACTTGTTGTACACGTACCTCCACTTATTTATATTCTGAGCTAGCCTGCTCAGTTCCCTGCAATACCCACAACAGCCTATATACAGCTCGGTTCCCCTTCTATTATATTTTAATTATACGCCCTATTTCACCTAGTTTCAGTGGTATGTGAAGGGGACGGCTCCATGGCGTAGTTAGTATGCGTGTGACTACTATGCCCAAGGACCTGGGTTCAAATCCCAACACGGTCGGCTTGAAAAATATTAGGCGAGTATTTTTCACAAACATACGCGCTCGATCGGTTGATAGGTAAAATGGAGGTCTTGTGTATGAGTGTTGTTATGCACGTTAAAGATACCTACCTTGTTTAGAACAGTAAAGGTTCGTCAAAATTCAAAATTTTTCAAATAAAAAAAAAACTCGCTTCCTGGCCAATGTAGTATCTTCGGGTAGAGCATTGGAATACCACATGCAAGATATGTGAAGGGGGTTAAGCAGCCTATGGCTGTCAAGTTCCCCAACACTTAGACATTTGCAGAATTAATAGCTTTCCAATAAATCTGGACGTACCTATACGGTTGTAGCTAGAACATAGCAATTTACATACCTGGAGATACTATCGAAGGACGAAGTTTGCTGGTCCAACGATTAATAACCAACGAATTTGTAAACTGTATTTTGAAGATGTGGTAGTGCTTCCTCTGCAAGTCGAGAGGAAATATCCATTAAACGACCAGTTTATTGTCACTCACAAAGTTCGCACTATTATGGCCATAAATAACACTTGTGTAATTACAACTCTTTATTCCAAACACTACACGATTATTAATGTTTTATATAACGAACCATAAAACGAGCTTCGAAAACATACCGAATTGTATGTTGCTTTAATAACGTCTTAACGTTTCGAACGATTAACTACGACTCCTGTTCTTACACTCTATTTAGGGGCGCAGGCAGATCGAAACAAGTTTCTACCTGTTCAAAACTGATCACGCGTAACCTTCGTGATAAAAGGGGTGATATATTCAGGATGCATGTTTCCAATGTCTACATTAATAAGATATAGGAGCAAGTCGTCGTCAAATTAAATTTAATAAAATAATAAAAAAAACCGAACAAAATCCTTTCACGCAATTAACATTATTCGAAAATATAGCCCAACCAACACCTGTAGTTGCTTATTATAATCATCATGTTGAAGTACAGTTATTTTTTTCGTCATTAGTTTATCCATCTTGGAACTGGTTAGATGCGTACCTCCATTGATTTCTATTCTGAGCTAGCCCACACACTACCCTGAAATTCCTACAACCTACATCTTTTACTATCTGTGTGCAATAGTCTAACTTAGGTCTACCTCTTCTTCTCTTTTTTCCTATCTCTGCTTCTAATATATTCCGCACTATTTTCTCATACCGGAGTATGTGGCTTATCATTCTATCTCTCCTATTTTTTTTTACCGTTTTCCACATATTTCTTTCTTCCCCTGCCATTTTTAGTACTTTTTTGTTCTTAACTTTATCTACCCATGATATCTTCATCATACGTCTGTAGCACCACATTTCAAAGATTTTTACCTTTTTCTTGTCCTTTTTCTTCTCCTATTGTCCAGCCATACAGTGCTGTGCTCCACATATATATTTTAAGCAATCTTTTCCTTGTTTCTATGTTTGTTGTCTTTGAACACGGTAGTTGCTTTTTAGGGTTCCGTACCTAATAAGGTATAACGGAACCTTTATAAGATCACTCTCGTGTCCGTCCGTCCGTCTGTCACAGAGGTTTTTCACGAAAACTATGTAACGTAGGAATTTGAAATTTGACACAATGCTAGGTCATTATGGCGCGCACATATGTCAAAAATAGAAAAAAAATATTTTTAGATTAAAATGGCGGAGGTTTAATTTGGCCACAAGAAAAAAGTTATTTGATACATCATGTGAGATCATTTGAAACAGGATTCTAAAAGGCTTCTAAAAATATTTTTTTTATAATTTTCAGTTCAATAGTTTTTATGATATAGCTCAAAATGTGCCAAAAACGACCTTCTCCCCCCTGATCTCCTACATTTCCAAAGTTAAAATTTTGATTTTAATAGGGATAGCAGCTATTGAGTCATAGATTATCGGAAAGCTGTATGTTTTTTTAACAGTGTAATAGTTGCTAGGAGAAAATTTTTAAACACAGTAATAGACAGCGTATTTACTGGTGTACCAGTACAATGTGGGACAATATATTCATTTTTTAGTTATCACAATCAAATTTGGATAAGATTTAAATATACATAAAAACTAAAAACAGCTTAATTTGATTTATTGATTGCTCACTGTGGTATTGGTACGGAACCCTAATAGTACGAGCTCGACTCGCTTTTGGCTAACTTTTTCTTGTTAAATGCAGCACGACCTTGTGCTAATCTTTGTTTTATATCTTTTGCGCTTTTCCCATCATGTGTTATTTGGCTTCCTAGGTAGCAGAAATCCTTAACCTCTTGTAAGTTCGTGTTACCTATTTGTATTCTTGTTTTTGATTTATTTTCCCCACCTTTGCAAACTAGAACTTTAGTTTTATTTTTGTTAACTTTCATACCGTATCTCTCTGTTAGAGCCGTTTCCATTTCATTAAGAGCATCTTTTAATTCTTCCTTGCTAGATGCTGATACCGCTATATCATCATTTTTTGTTCCTGCATAGTAATTTCAAATGTGTTCCTGCATTTGACAGTATTCATTACCTCTTCAATATACAAGTTAAAAATTAACGGGGATAAGTCATATCCCTATCTCACCCCTTTCCTAATATTTACTTCTATGCGTTCCTGTTCAATTTTTATTACTGTTGTTTCTTCTAAATATAAGCTATGTATGATTCGTCTATCCCTACAACTCATTTCAATCTTTTTAAGTATTTTGAACATTTTTTTTCCATTTGACATTGTCAAATGCTTTTTTCCAGATATACAAACCCTATATACGCGCTTTCTCCCTTTTCTATTGTTTTCTCTATTGTCACTGTCGGAACTAAAATAGCCTCCCGTGTTCTTCTGTTTCGCTTAAACCCAAATTGATCTTCTCCTAGTATTTCTTCAGCTCGTTTTTCCATTCGTCTTTGTACAATTCTAGTTAATATTTATGATACGTGTGCTGTCAAACTTATTGTTCAAAAATTTTCACATCTATTTGCGCCTTTCTGTTTTGGTATAGTTACTATGATGTTACGTTTAAAATCTTTAGGTATCTCGCCTGTCTCATACATATAGCTTGCAAGTTGGAAGAGATGTTCTGCTACTGTTTGTTCTGCGGCTTTTAGAGTTTCTGTTCGCACCTTATCTGTACCTCTTTAATGCTAATTCAAACTCATCTCTAAGTATAAGATATTCCAAGTTATCCTTTTCAATGTCTTATTCCTGTTCTAATGCTGCTAGTTCCTATCTTGCATATAAATTTCCCATATATTCTTACCATCCACTCACTTTTTCTACACTTTCTATAATGACGTTTTCTCCCACGTACCTTATATTTTTGCTATACGGTTTTATATCCCTAAAATTGATTCTAATTAGTTTGTATGCTTCATTTGTTTTTCCTATTTCCACCTTAGTTTGTACTTTTTTGTACTTTTCATCAATCCATTGTTCTATAGCTTTCCTGCATTTGCGAATAATTTCCTATTTTATAGCTTTGTATCTCTGTTATCCTGTTTCGTGTGATCTGTTTTTGTAGTTTCGTCTTTCTTCTATTAAATTCAGGACATCCTTTGTTATCCATGGTTTCTTATTTTCTTTTTGTGTATACCGCAGAATATCTCTGGCCGCCATGTCTTAAGCTGGATTTAATGTTATTTCATTCTGTTTCTACTTCCTTAGTATAAGATATTTTCCATATATCTTTTAGCAATTCATTTGACTTTTTTTCGAATCTTTTTCGAAAAACTTTATTTTTTAGCCAAAGTGCCTTTTCCGTTTCTTTTTTCAAAATTTTAAATTTAAGTGCGGCCTTCATAATAACAATGTTGTGGTCAGTGTCTATATCTGCTTCTGGGTAGCTTTTACAATCTTTTACTTCATTCCTAAACCGTTGTCTAACAAGAATGTAATCTATTTGATATCTTTCTATATCTCCTGGCATCTTCCACGTATATCGTCTTCTAGTATGATGTTGAAATAATGTGTTTGTGATGATTAATTTGTTCTTGTCGCAAAATTCTACCAACCTATTTCCCCTGTCATTTCTTGTGTCTAAACCAAATAAACCTGCTACCGCTCCTTCCCTATCCTCACCTACCACTGCATTAAAATCCCCCGTAATTATTTAATTTTCATGTTCTTTTACGTATCTCAGTATGTCTTCGATATCCTTGTAGATTGCTTCTACCTCTTCGTCACTGTAGCTGGAGATGGGCATGTATACTTGTATTATTACTGTGTTTACCGGTTTAGATTCTAATCTAACCATGAGTACTCTTTCGTTATTTTGTAAATAATTTTCTACACAGTGTCCTATCTTTTTTGGCATAACTATCCCCACAGCCGAATTTCCTTCCTCTGCTTCTGTAGTGAATTACCCTGAAGTCTCCACTTCAAAAATCATCCGCCTCTGGCCACCCAACTTCACTGATCCTTACTATGTCTAGTGCTAACCTATTCATTTCAATTTTCAGGTTTTCTAGCTTACATACTTGCTTCATAGTTCTAACATTCCACGCTCCGACTCGCAAAATGTTTCCGACTCTTATTCTCAACTTTACGATCGCATCCTCCGAAGTTGTCCTCTCCCGGAGATCCGAATGGGGGACTATTTTAACTTCGGAATCTGTTACCCCAGAGAATGCCATCATGTTTATTACAAATTAAGTACGCTGTGTACTTGGGGGGTAATGCGGTGGTTTCCGGTTGCCTTCCACATCGCGGTAGTGTGTCTTAGAGTGCCATATCGACCCCTATGGTCTCTGCCAATCTAAGTACCGAAAGAACAGCTGCCCTCTTTCGGCGACCTGTCTTAGTCTGGTTCCTCACTAACGACCCTACTACTTTGGTTGGACCTGTAGTTTGGCTCTTTAGCTCATTAGAACACGCAAGCCATTTCACCTGTCTACTAATCCAGAACTTCGGCAAGGTGCATGTCTATTCGAAATTTTTAAAGTACAATATTTACAAATAATAACAATATAGAGATAAATGAAAATTAGTTCGATATCAATCACATATAAAATATAAAAAAAGCACCAAAGTTTTAACTTACACACAGAATAAATTTATGCTTAACTTCCAGTATTAAATACTCTCACTACCATACTCTTCTAAAAATACACCTTTTACCAAAGATACGTGCAAATTGTTCTTTGCTATATGAATAATTTCCTAAATGAAACGAAATCATGAATTAATTAAACCTTAAGGCCACAACAAAATTATTCAATACAAAATGCCAATTTGAATACGTCATAAAGTCATTTACACAAAAAATCTTAAGACTAATATAACCTTTGATCTCTAATGCCTTGGAAAAATTACTGATTCGATTTATCAGTCCTCAATGCTTTACTTCACACTAACTTTTTTACGACGTGAAAATTTCTTGAACAAAATTACAGACAGTCTTCCAAGCACGAAATCAAAAATTAGGTTTTCAGTCTTCGAACTGGTTAGACGCGTACCTCCATTGTTTTCAATTCAGAGCTAGCCTACACAATTCCCTGAAATTTCCAGAGCCTACATCTTTGACTATCTGTGTGCAATAAACTACCTCTCTTTTCCTATCTCTACTTCTAATATATTCCGCACTATTCCCTCATGCCTTATTATGAGACCTATCATCCTATCACTTTTATTTTTTATGGTTTTCCACATATTTCTTAATTCCCTTACCATTTCTTGAACCTTGAAGTGACCCGTAATGTTTCTAAATCGATTTCTCATTGGTTGATAATTATTGAAAACATAGTGTTCATTTCGATATTTGAAGGTATTTGTTAGAATAAGCTCAGTAACCACTTTCAAGTTTCTGAACGCATTCCACTATGTCAGAATTAAGTTGCCCGAAAAACCAGAGGAAAGGGAAACATTGATAAAGTATGTGCTTTCGGCTTTTAGTTTTAACTATTTACCTGTAAATTATTTGGAGATAGTAGAGGAGGAAGATAGCCAAGATAAAATAAAAATCTTTCTGTTGGAGAAACAATGGGAAAATTTACACTAAGCGTGAAACCCCAGATTATTTCCTTAGAGCAAGTGGACTGTGACTTGGGAGTAGTGTTGCGATAAAATACTCTTAGCGGTAAATCAAACAATGATCATGCACTTACCTTAATGTTCATACTGTTGGCTTCTACGGAAGTGGTTGACAGCATCCGAACCAGAACAAATCTCCGCTGACGGAATTATGTAGAAGCGCAGTAACACACACACACCAAAAAATGTATATTGTTTTAATACATAACCGCACGGGCCGAATGCTTCGAAACGAGTGTACAAAACCAGTGCTAGATAAGACCGCCTGGTTTATCGCAAAACAAAACCTTGACTCTTTAAAATAAACAACATTGAACTTTAGAGTGGCATTCTAACCCAATTTTGAACATACCCCCCACCCAAAATAATTAAATTTTGATAGCTAAAAGGGGTGAAAAAAAGAAAAAAAAAGGAAAAAAAGGGAGAAATTAAAAAAAAATGCAAATAAGCTCTATTGGTGTAGTTGTGTAGAGATAAAACGAGAAAATAAAAGAAACTCTAAAGAATGATCAATTAATGTGATTGTTGATCACGTCATATTAATTTTAAGGAGGTGGAAGCGGTACCACCTTACTTATTGGTCGTACCGTTTCACCTGAGGGTGTCTTCAACCGAACAACACGTACTATCCCGTCACTTCCAGGTATCAGCTTTGTTACCCTTGCTAAAGGCCAACACGCAGGGAGTGTACCTGGGGTCAAGTACAACAACAGATCGCCTTCTTGCAACTGTTTGGCCGGGGTAGTCCATTTGGGCCTATGCTGAAGGGTGTGGAGGTATTCATTTGACCAACGCTTCCAGAACCCTTGGATTAACTGTTGACAAAGCCGCCAACGAGTGAGTCTGTTAGTAGGAATGTTTGTCAAATCTACTTCAGGTCGTGCCAGAATAGGACCGCCTGTCAGGAAATGTGCCGGCGTCAATGCATCAATTTCATCATCGGGTAAAACTGGTAAGGAGCAAAACGGGCGAGAGTTTAAAATGCCCTCAATTCTATTAACGATTGTGTTAAATTCCTCTGCAGTAAATTGGTTGTTACCAATTATTCTCTTTAAATGGAATTTAACACTTTTGATTCCTGCCTCCCACAATCCACCGAAATGGGGTGCGTAGGGAGGATTAAAAGACCATTCAATGCCCCGAATAGCTAAATAATGTGCAATCTCGGGCTTAGACGAGTCAAAAAATTTTGAAATTTCAGATATTTCTCTAGCAGCTCCGCGGAAGTTCCGTCCTTGATCGGAATAAAATTTCGCTGGAAGTCCGCGTCTAGAAATAAATCTGTCTAGTGCGGGCAGACATGCTTGGGAAGTTAACGCGGTGACGAGTTCGATATGAATGGCACGCGAGACCATGCATATAAACAAAGCAATATATGCCTTCTCATACCTAGCTGTGCGCAGATTAGGTACTTTTACCATAAAGGGTCCGCCAAAGTCAATCCCCGTGTGTGTGAAACATTTTCCCGGTTTCCCGGTTTGAGTCGGTAAGCTGGAAGATCCGCCATAGGTGGTCGGATAGGTTCCGCCTTATATCGGTAACATGTAAGGCAACGAAATATACGATTTCGAATTAAGTGTCGAATTGAAGGAATCCAAAATCTCCTATTTACGAGAGAATGTACCAGGCGATTTCCACCATGGCCCGAGTATATGTGATAATGATCGCATATCAAGATAGCTAATCTGCTGTCCCGCGGAATTAGGTAGGGATATTTAGTAGCAATTGGGAGCTTCGACTGGCGCAAACGTCCCCCCACCATGATTAAACCCACAAGGGAGAAAAAAGGGGACAAATGACGATAATTTTTTGTGCAAGGTTGACCCTTTTCTAATAACAAAATTTCGTTTCGATTGTGCTCGTACTGAGAAATTCTTATAATAAATAACAAAGCGTCATTACATTCAAATGACATTAAGTTGCCAGTACGCAGCTGATCGTTTGGAGCATCATGAATGCGCGCAAGGCAATTGAATTTGAATCTAAGTATATAGGCAAAAATTCTTTGTACTTTAACAAAACTTGAATGTCGTAAATAAAATTAAATTAAAACCCTTAACCACAAAAAATATTTAAATTACTAGATACGTATTTCGACCACTATGTGGTCATCATCAGTAGAAAAAAAAAATTAGCTGTTGTTCTGGAACACTTCAGAGGATATTCTCCTCACCACTTAGGCTGAAGTGAACCTTTCCAACCTATAATTTACTATATTGTTGCTTTAAACACTATCGAGGATATTTTCCTCACCCGCAGGCTGGTGTTCTCAACAACAAACAAGTGAATTGTGACATTATAACTTAAATCTACTTAATTTATACTAATTCTAAATCTACTGAAGCGGAACCAACTAATCTTGCTTTCTCATTGGTTGTTGACCAATAGGGAAAGCAAAGCAGATGGCGCTATTGGCCCTTTATCGGTGTTTAAGAGGGGTCCTTTATGTTTAACAATTTTAATTGATTCATAGGCATTTAAGGAGGAAAACGTTGGTACCGCTTTTAACAATTTAACATTTTCTAGTTTAACGGGGTGGCTGGTTTCAAATATATGTTTGGCGACCTGAGACCTTTCATATTTACCATATTTGAAGTGAGCAATGTGTTCTTTAAATCTTGTTGTTATATTCCTCTTGGTCTGACCAATATATTTTTGAAAACACCCTGGCCCTGCACAACTAATTTCATAAATCCCCGACTTTTGCAATTTTTCCACCTTGTCTTTTGGATTACCTAGCAAATCTTTAATTTTATTAGTATTAGTGAAAGCAATTTTGAAATTACACTGTTTGAATATTTTATCAAGACCCTT
Source organism: Platerodrilus igneus (assembly GCA_036346225.1). NCBI lineage: Eukaryota > Metazoa > Arthropoda > Insecta > Coleoptera > Lycidae > Platerodrilus > Platerodrilus igneus. The sequence goes on along the minus strand of JARFIW010000999.1, from coordinate 6,251,162 downwards.
TGTGGTTTTGTGAAACGGAAGTTTAACATATTTAACATTATCGTTAGAGGTGGTTGATTGCAAAGTCGTTGATTTACGGATGTTGATCCTATTTTTACACTTTCTAAAAATATTATCTATAATATCAGAAGAGAAACCATTGTAATTCGCTATTTGTTTAATAAGAGCAAATTCCTTATTAAATCTGTTTTTATTTAAAGGGAAAATCAATAATCTATTAATTAAAAAGTTAAATGAAGCCAACTTATGTTGTATGCTATGATTAGAGGAAGACAAAATAAAGCGATTTACATTTCTAATTACTAATGTATCTAAAAAGGGTAATTGTCCATTATTCTCTAGTTCATACGTAAATTTTATGCTTTGAAATTTTGAATTCATTTCTTTAAGAAAATCATCAACATTTGATTTAGAAGTGTCAAAAACTGCAAAAATATCATCCACGTACCTTAACCATATTCTTGGGAAGTATTTGGAGTTTTCGTTTAACTCGGTTTCAAAACGAGACATAAATAAATTTGCTATGAAAGGTGATAAGCTATTTCCCATTGCTGTGCCTTCATGTTGTTCGTACAACTTGTTGTTGAATTGAAAACAGTTCTGGGACATGCAATGCGAAACAAGCTTGATATAGTCCTCAACTTTATCATCATCAATATCACTATCTATAAGAACATCCTTTAAATATGTTAAAGTACGTGGTATTGGAACACTAGGGAATAATGAACTGACATCAAATGAAATTAAGATTTCGTTCTCTTCTAATGTGATATTTTTAATTTTATTAATGAACTCTAAAGAGTTTTGTACAGACAAACTATTAAACTTTAAATTCTTAAATTCATTTGACAGCCATCGTGATAAATAGTAAGTCGGTGAGTTGATACCTGAAACTATTGGTCTCATCAATTTATTATTTTTGTGAATCTTTGGTAAACAGTAAAGTTTTGGCATTTCAGGATTTGAAATTTTTAATTTTAATTTTAGTGTGGGCGAAATTAGGACAACAAGGCTTGAGGTGTCATGGGGGTAGAAACGTCTAACCCTTGTGCAGGCGAGTAATCAAATGTACTACCTGGCCATTCAGAAATGTTCCGATATATGAAGTCGGGCCCTTTCCACCACAAATTACAACAAAGCAGTTCCGATGGTATTAATCCGCGACTTGCCGGGTCAGCGGGATTATCTGCACTAGGTACATGCCTCCAGCGAGCTGTGGTGTGATTTTCGTGGATTTGAACAACCCTGTTGGCAAAGAATATTTTTAATCGATGCGCAGGAGTGCGAATCCACGACAGGGTGTTTACTGAATCACTCAAACAAATAGGTTCCTGAAGGTGTAACGAATCAAATGCTGGGGAAGTAGACTTCATAAGTTTTGATAGAAGACATGCCACCCCTAATTCGAGACGTGGTATCGTCCACGTTTTTAGTGGAGCCGCGCGAGTTTTTGAAATTATTAAATTTATGAAAATTTGGCCATCAACCTCTAACCGTAAATAAATAACTGCAGCCATGCCAAGCTCGCTAGCATCAGCAAAACCTACCATGAAACCTTTTACTTCACCAACTTTCCATACACAGCGCGGAATAGACACGTTTTCGAGAAGTGGTAATTCGGCTTGAATTTGAACCCACTTCTGTAACACTGCGGCAAGGAGTTCGTCATCCCATCCTACTTTTAGTAACCACAATTGTTGAATAAGAGCTTTAAGTATAAAAGTAAATGGACTGATGTATCCATTAATGTCAAAGGTTCGCGCAATACGGGAAAGAATGCCTCTTTTCGATGGTGTATCAAAGGCATTTCGAACTTTGCATTTAAGTACATCTAATCTTAGATCCCAACAAAGCCCTAAAACTTTATTAATAGAATCAGGACTGGAATTAGGTAATTGTATCGTATCTGAAGAATTACCAATTACATTGGCATGTGAACTGGCCCATTTGCCCAGTTCAAATCCACCCAGTTTTAACAAATCAATGACTTCAGCTTTAAGAAGTAGAGCATCTTCGATGGAATCTGCTCCTGTCAAAATGTCGTCTACATATGTAGAAGAACTGAGAGCGCACGAAGCTCGTGGAAATTTAGAACGTTCGTCAATCAATAATTGTTTTAGAACACGAAGGGCAAGGTAAGGACTGCAACATGCACCGAAAATAACGCGTGTGTGTTCTAGCTCCGTTAAAGGTTCATTTGGATTAAACCTCCAAAATATGTGCAAGAATTTCCGATCATCAGGGTGTACTAAAATTGATCTGAACATTTGACGAATGTCACACGTAAGGGCCACTTGTGGAATTCTGAATCTTGTGATAACAAGACCTATATCAGTTTGTAGTTTCGGACCCGGCATTAGAATATCATTAAGGCATTTATTATTACAGTCTTTATCAGTCGGGTTGAAAACTACACGAATCTGGGTATGTGATGCGAGATTCTTTAAGACCCCGTGATGAGTCATCACATACGGGGATACGTCAACCGCAGGTTCAAGGTGCTTCTGTGATAAATAATCACTAATGTTTTCCGCATACAATTTATGAAAATTTTCATCGCGGTTGAAACGCGCTTCAAGCTTTAAGAACCTATTGATTGCATGTTCTCTAGTCGAACCTAGAGCTTGGGAAACATTGTCTTTAAACGTTTCTACCATATTAGTAAATAAAGCGACGTTCGTAGGTGAAAGTATCATTTTAGGTACTTCACCCATGATTACCCATCCAAAAGAAGTAAGAAATGCCGCGGGTTTGCCTTTCAAGTATGAAGGCTCACTTGGCGTGATATCTAAAACAGCTGACACCCCTAATAAAATATCAACTGGTGCGGATACGTGGAAATCGGGATCAGCTAACTTAAGAGAGGAAAATTGTTGTTTTAACTGTATGGGTAACGTAACTGTAGGGAGATTCGTTGTAATCTTTGGTACAACTACAGCTTCACAATTTAAATAAAAATTGCTGTCGTATAAGGAGCCAATTTTACAGTCGACTAGACCCTGAACTTTTGTTAAATGCGACTGTCCTACACCACGTATTTCAAATGGGCACTTTATTCGTTTGAGGCCTAACCTATCAGCTAAATCGATAGTGATAAAATTCGAATGAGATCCTGTGTCTAAGATTAGGCGACAGCGCTGCCAACTACCATCAGTCGAGAGGACTTGTACTTGTGCTGTGGCTAAGAACGCAACTGGTCCGTTTTCGACAGCGCAAGAATGTACAAAATTCACTGGCATAGAAACTTTTTCTATTGCATTGGTATTGGCAACAATCTGTACATCGGCGTCTGTACATAAAGGCGTAGTATTAGAGGGGCTCTGTACAGGGCTAGGATTATCGAAATGTAGTAAAGAATTGTGCTTTTTACTACCGCAATGTAGACATCGAAATTTGGATTGACAAGAAGAAAGTGGATGCGGATTTAAACAAGCAAAACATCTACGGTTATTCTTGACTAATTCCTGTCTATCTTTTGGTGACAATGCTAATAGTTTCGGGCATCTATTAAATTTATGCGCTTGATTGCATGCCGGACAAGAAACGGAAGCCACTGTGTGTACAGTAGGACCTTTAGACGCGACTTCTTGCGAAGTCATAGAAATGCGTTTGTTACCAGCATTATTGTAGCGATCTCCAGATTTATTTGCGGCACATGACGTTGGTATGCTCTTTGAAGCAGAGGTACTACCAACTAACGCTGAAATGGAGCATTTATTACGTAAAAACTTTATAAAATTTTTAAACGTAGGATATTCGTGTTCTAAGTAATGCTCTTTTTCAAATTCTTGTTTTGTTTTGGAATCTAACAATCCAAGAGAAAAATGTAAAAATATATAATCGGCTAAATCGGGAAGTTTCATATCGGTTAATGCTGTAACATTAGCTTGCAGTGTTTCGCACAAATCATTAAGAGCTTGAAAAGAATCTGTCTTTAGTTGAGACAGTGTAAAGATTTTAGATAGATAATGATGAGCAATTAAGCGTTTATTTGTGTAGCGTTGGACCAGCAGGTCGTACACTGCCGAATAATTTTCTGGTGAAAACCGCACGCTTTGTGCTAACTTTAAAACGGAATTTTCCAGGTACGAGAGCAAGTATGAAAATTTTTCGATGTCACTCAACGTATTGTTTTTGTGAATCAAGGTGTCGTACAAAGATCTAAATGCGTCAAATTTTTCAGGATTACCTTCGAACTTATACAATTTTAATTCAGGTAGGCGAACATTCGAATCGCTGTTCGATGTTGTATTACCGTTAGAACTAACGTTCGTGGTTGTGGTGTATCGACCAGTAACGCTTAAAATCTCGAAGTACAAACCGTCAAAACTAGATTCTAATGATACTGTATCTGTTATAAAGTTTGCATGTACATTCGATAAATCCGACAATGCGTCTAAAGTTTGTAGAAATTCATCTCTAACTGGTCTTAAATAGCCAACACGACTTTTAAAATGATCTAATTTAGCAGGTAAATCTTTGATCAAATCAAAACAGTCCTGTAATCGCCTAAATAACCTTTCTTTACGATTGTGTAATCTCTTAAATTCAGCAATACTTTGCTGATCGGGTTCCATATTAAAGCTGATAACCAGAGTTGAATGAAACTACCGCTAAATTATTTATTGTTTACAATAACAATAACGCGAGCCGTAATTTATAATTTTGAATAATGAACCTGGCAACAATCACAATTGGCGATAAGGTGAACTATATTATTTTTCAAGTTCAAGAACAAACTTTGAGCTTTGATTAGAATTATGCACGTGTATCAATGCAATTAGTGAAATTGAATATAATAGTATTTTATCTCTACACAAAACTTACATATGGATCCGTTCTCAGAAGTGACCACAAATGTTTATGTTGGAGAAACAATGGGAACATTTACACTAAGCGTGAAACCCCAGATTATTTCCTTAGAGCAAGTGGACTGTGACTTGGGAGTAGTGTTGCGATAAAATACTCTTAGCGGTAAATCAAACAATGATCATGCACTTACCTTAATGTTCATACTGTTGGCTTCTACGGATTTGGTTGACAGCATCCGAACCAGAACAAATCTCCGCTGACGGAATTATGTAGAAGCGCAGTAACACACACACACCAAAAAATGTATATTGTTTTAATACATAACCGCACGGGCCGAATGCTTCAAAACGAGTGTACAAAACCAGTGCTAGATAAGACCGCCTGGTTTATCGCAAAACAAAACCTTCACTCTTTAAAATAAACAACATTGAAATTTAGAGTAGCGTTCTAACCCAATTTTGAACACTTACACAAATGCTACATTAAAGCAGGTAGTACATATTTTACACAATCTGCAACACCATATTCTACAATTCCAAAAGAAATAGTCATTTCGGAATTGGGATTGATAAATACACCTAACATTCGCCCAGAGGTTGTACGACAACGCGTAAATATTGGCAGTAAACTCTATCCGTTTACGCTAAAGAAAATTGTCCCATTATGCATACCATACGCTGTAAGTGGAAGGAAAAGACAACTAGAATTAGAGCAAATGGATGCAAAAAGGCGAAAGTTGGACTACATGGAAAACACGGCGACAATACGCAAACAATAAAAAGATGTGTTAGACAAAGAACATCTTATTAGAGAAAATGAAGAAGAATTAAAAGATTATGATTTTTATGTGCCGATAGACTGACTTAAATACATCCGGGTTCTACTAGCTATATGCATTCGCGGTTAGTAAAAAAGACTCTTTTAGTTATGCAGGCGTTCTTGCGGAAAAGGATGGTACTAAATCCGTATACTTTTTAAAAAGGTATTTAGCAAAATGGCAGATAACAAAGACGAACTAAGGATTGCGGGTTTCGTAACCTTGGCGTACACGACACGCAAAGGGATTCCGCTAAACATTGTATATTTGCCTAGTAAAGAACCTTTCGGATCATTTAAAACCGAGGGTCCTACAACCTATAACGACCATATATTTCTAAAAGGAATGGACATGCAACTACGTAATAGTGAGTGGGAAAATAAGGACCCCCTCCAATAACGACAAGAAGAAGTCGATCAAGCTAACAAGATACGTATGCAGGATATAGTGGAAAAGCTGCGATTAAAAGATTGTCATGAGCTGCAAGAATTACACAAGGGAATGGATCTGGTTGTCGATGAAATCAAATACTTTATATATAGAGACAAACTTTGGTACATTTTGCAATTCTAAAACCTAGACGGTCTTTATGTATCAAACTATTAGCTAGAAAAGGAGATAGAGAACTTTAGTGTCGATTTAAATTTTAAGCTGCGAATAAAATTAGATAAAATTAAAACCACTCCAAACAAACATAAAGAAAGGACTGTCTTCTGTGTATAACTTTGTATTAAAATTAAGTTTAAATGGCTTCATGCTTGGCATTAAATTTTTTTAAATTTTGTTATGTATAATGTCAGAATAAAAATTTTATAATAGTATATAACATTGATCTTTATTTATAAAAGGCTATGACATCACCACGAAATAGCAGTCGCGCAGAGACGGGTGCGCATGGGCAGTGCACATGGGCTGGGGTGCGCATGGGCAGTGCGCATGGGCAGGGTTGAGCATGTGCAGGGGTGAGCATGAGCAGGGATGTGTCTGGGGCGTACACGAGGGAAGCGGAAGGTAACAGTCACCAAGCATCTAATTCTTTATTTGGGTGGTAAGGAGTACTTGCCGGTGTATGTATCCGGAGTAAAAAACACCATCTGTACACGCAGATTATTAATAAAATTAGTTTATCGAGCGAAGATGACAAGCGTAATGTCATCCCTGGAAGCATATCAATCCATGCATGGGTGCATAAAGATATAGGTCTAAGATAGTTGTTTATATTTGTATAGATTTTGTAAATCTGTTGTATATATTAGTTTTTAAATTTCATAATTTTTAAGTTCTTCTTCCACGTGGTGTTCGCGGGACACAGCGGTTTTAGATTTCTAGGGAAATGGTTGGTTAAAGCATATGTCTTAGGTAGCGAAAAAAGGGTTTTAGAGATGGAGTTAAATAAAGATGGGTAAAAATTAGAAGTTTGGGTCTTTAAAAGGCGCGACTTTGTAAGGGCTGGTTCTATTTAAAATCTATTTGCAGATTTGGGCTCCCTAGAAAAATCTAATATTAGTTGATACCAAAAAAGATGTATTTATCTTAAAAGAGTTACTGCCCCGCGAATAATAAATACAATACACCGCTTGCCAACAAAAAAAAGTTGTAGTGAAATTCAAAGACGAATTTAATGGAGGTCTAGTATTGGAATTCGTCGGTACAAGAGCCAAGTCCCACTGTGTTGTAAGCAAAAAATACACGATTAAAAAGATTAAATGGGTCTCACGAAGTGTAGTTAAGTAAAACCGAGGGTCTACAACCTATAACGAGCATATATCCCCAAAAGGGTGGGCATGGAATTACGCAACAGTGCGTGGGAGAATAAGGATTCTCTGCAATAAGAAATTAAAGTTTCCATGTGCGTAGCACCAGTCATTGGGAAATGGTAGAAATGTGGAACCTATAAAGGCAATTATTAATTATGGTTTAGAAAAATAGTAGTTTTCGTGGACTAAATAAAATAGCTTAGACTGATTAATGTATATGGTTACATATTCTCGTACACATCCACAAACATCTGCTTACGTCCACATACGGACATGGCAATGCGGTAGTTTTTGTTTAACAAATAGTAGGAAAGATACGTTAGGTGTTAGTGTGTGAAAGCCCATCGGATCGTTGGATTCAAAAAGAATGGTGCGGCGGAATGTATGGTGATTTCCGTTAGAATAATCGAAAGTGGTTAATCGATCGTATTAGATGTTTAAATATGCAAAAGTGTAAAAGCCTACATAGGCAAAATTTAATTATCAGACAAAATAGTGCGTGATGTGCTATATTTTTAAAGAAAGTTTAGAATGGTGCTTTGCAGCGGTCCTAGCAGTAAAAAAGGCGACTGACTTTTTTAAGCAACTACAAGAATAGCAGAGAAGAGGTATGCATGTATTATACAGCGCACTGTTACTATAAAATATGTTAGTTTACGGGTAGCTCGAACGTGTAATTGATCACGACTTATATATCCCTCGGAGATTTAAAAATTCTGAGACCATTGTCGTTTGAAAAATGTTTGGAAATTATCAGAACGGAAGCGGATCGAAGTATAAGTTAGATGAATGACTGACCGAGTTTTTTTACCTTTTACGAGTGAATTGGAAATTAACAGACATCGAGCAACTAATTTTCCTTTTGGGTGATATCGAGTACTTACCGGTTCTAGACATAATTACGTGCTACCGACCGCTATGCGGAAGATTTGGTTCTAGGAAATGAGCAACCTACGAAAGCACGGAATACTTGGTATTAATGCTAATTGGTTTAGTGACCGCGCTTGTGCACTCTTCGAGTGTCTGCGGTAATCTTCGATTGGTTCCAAAATGTATATAAACCATGGTGTTATCTATGGAAGCTGGCCGAAGAAAAATGTCATCCGAAAATATTTTTATTTACAACTCTTGTGGTGCTTCCTATACCTGGAAAAATTCTCTCAAACGACACCAGAACAAATATTGTGGTATAACATTCACACGGTTAAGCTTATACATCCGTCAGCAGCAAAGTATTTAAACTGTGGGTCTTGCGGTATCGCTTTTACGAGAATGGACAACTTACAGCGACATAAGGAAAAACAGCATGGTATGTCATTAAGCCGTAAACTTTCAGCTCCGCCAGCTGTTAAAGAGTCTTGTACGAAACAACTACAAATTCTGTGTAAAGTATGCGATATCGAAATGGAAAAGACTACGTATGCCGCACACTTGAGGAGCAACAGACATAAAAATGCAACAGTTACCGCTACTGGCGAAGATGGCGTAGAAATGGTTAGCACAGTGTTTAACAACCGTATGGCTAGCTATCGCATAAAGAACGCCAGTGTCGACGATGGAGTGTCCAAGTTTTTTTGGAAGCAGAAAGAGCGGTTTATTCGATTAATTAATGAAAAAAGAACATAACATATAGCAATAAAAGTTAATTGCGAACTCTATGGCGTCTACACAAAAATGGGAGAAGAGACTACCGATGTGAAATCCTTTAACACAAAAATGTGGTTATAACATCTTCTAGTAATCTGATAACGAGGCCTTAAACGAAACCATGTAAACACCAATTTTATACCCAATTAATTAATAAAATTAGTTTGTTGGGCGAGGACGACAAAAGGTACATCATTCTTAATACTACAGCAACCTACGCATGGGGGCATAAATATATAAGATAGTTGCTATATTTGTATATATTTTATTGTTTCCTTCTACAAACAATTAAGGTAGGTCAGTAAGCAGTATTAAATTGCTGTTAATTGGCTTGCATTCAGCGTACTTTCCTTCTGTAATTAACGTATTTGTTTGGAGAAGATATACACTTTTAAAAAGAAATTATACAGCGCTCTCACATGTAATTTGGGTAATCCATAATCGTCAAGAAATTAGTTCGAAAACGAATTGTATTTTCCAAGTACATATTTAGCATCGACTACATAATTATGTTACGACGTGTTTAGAAATTAAAATGTAAATCTGGGGAATTAATGAAATTTTTTACCCATAAAAGTGCTTCATGTTGTTTGATAAAGTGTGTTGGGTTTAGAATGCTTTATTAAAGAACAAGTTTCGAATTTTTCTATTATGCTTAAGAATAAGGTACATTTATCTTAAAAAAAACAAAAATAATCTTTTATATGGTCGCTAAAAAAACAAGCAAAAAAATTTAGAGGTTTAGGAGCTTTTAAATGTAACTTTGTAAGGAACGGCCCTATTTCAAATCTGTTTACAGATTCGGATTCTGCGTAAAATTCTAGACTAATTTGATGTGTCGGATTGTTAAAAAATTTATAAGGACTGTCAGAAATCACTGCCAGTAAAAAATCAAAAATGAGAGTAGCTTCCTGGCGGGGTGATGCTATCTAAAAAATTTCTAGAAATTCAGGTAGTTGAGAAAATTCTAATATTAATTGATACCAAACAATATAGATTTATCTTGTGGGTGCGGTGCCAATACGCACCGAAAAATATCTCGAAAATTTTAGGGGTTGGGTTACCGATTTTTTAGGGTAAGGATGGTTGGGCTAAAAAAAATTCCACAAGGAGGTCCACCAGGAGGGAGCAAGGATGAGATTCATCTCCTCATTTCCTCCATATGGGAATTTACATGTAAATTTGGTCCAGATGTGTGAGGAAATGAGGGATTCTGGAGAAAATGAGGCGCCAGAAGACCTGCTTTCCTACTACTATTGTGACCAACTCAAAACAATTTTAAACCCTTATCGAAAAGTCTAGAGCAAAGTCTTTAAGTAATTTAAAGAATTAACACAAAGTTTGTATTAGAATACCATAATTGATGTGTTCTTATCAAAAGATTTTTCTAAAACGTATTTTATCATGTGTATAATTTAAATCTGTTAGCATTTGCAAACCTTTTGCCCTTTGGAACTGAGAGTTACCTAAACACTTTTCAAAACCTATTCATTTGAAGAAGGGAACTTATTATAAGTTACTTAGGCGCGGGTCTATACATATTTCCTAATAAACAATCACATTTTAAAGAATCTCTTATGGCTTGGAATAAATAATAAATTCAAAATCAAAGACTTGACTAAAATCACTTCAAATCAAATAAATGAATCACGGAAGGGAAAGTACATACATTGTTAAGTTATGAAATTTTAATCATTTCTATCTCATTTTACGACTGCGATTAAATTACTGCTAATGTAAGAAAGCGAAACGTTAATAGGTTTATAATTATTGTTTAAATACATGGTGAGGTCGAAATTAAATTTTTTAGCAGAATGGACCCGCACCTTGAAGAAGTTCTATGTTTATTGCGCGGAGGTCTTATAACTTTGTACATCGACTTACCTCCGCGTTGTTTTTTGTTGTTCTAAGCTGCAGTTCCTATTCCTTCAACTAAGTGGACTGTATGCGAAATTTAGTCCGTGTTACGTTGCACTTGCACTGTGTTTTTTAGGGGTTTATCGATAAAGTCCGCGGCACTTGACTAACTTACGTTACCGAACGAAAAACCGACGACTGTTCTGCTTCGATATCCATAAAAGGGTGTTTGTTCACTGCTAACCTTAGTCCCACTTATTCACACATGCACCAAGAATTTTTACGACAGGATATAAGGGAACAAAGGATGACAGTTTTACTATTAGATTTACGACTACAAATTTACGACCTAAAATTAAACACGACAACCTGCGACAAAGAGACCGAACATCCCGCCCACTAAAATAAGTATGAACTAACTTATTTTATATTTAAAACTAATTAGAGCTATTAACTAAGAAACCTAACCGACAAATTTATATAAGTGAATATATGTGTACATACCATTAAATATCAAGTAATTGGCAGTAAACATAGTTTCACCAGAGGACGTTTAACTAACCCTTGGGCTGTCTTGATTGTAGGTATCCGATACCGTCCCTACCAGGATGTAAATGTCTTTCATGGCAATCTAATATAATAATCTCAGTTAACCGATGCGACCGAGGAAGCAAAATTGGAAATTTTGCATCATGTGACAAGTCAGAATTACGTAAGCGACCGCCCACCCTCAACAAATCACGACTATCTAGAAACGAACTAAGACTACGAAGTTGTTTACTAACAAGTTTTCCAGTTTTAATATTTGCAATGTCTTGGGCAAAAACATTTGTTTGAACTCTTTTAATCAATAAATGTATAGCCTCTTGCTGCTGAGCTAGAGACAAGCCATCAGAATATTTTGAACGCAAACCCGCCTGACATTGAACATTACGAATGAAATGACGAATACATGTAATAATCCTACAAATTTTCTGCAGTTTTGAAAATTTATCCAACAACAAATCCAAGAAATTCTCAGACATAATGACTGTTAACGACAAAGTACGATATTCGACGTCCATCTGAAATGAGTCGATAAGGTTTGGCAGCGACGTTACTGGCCATTCTTCGCTACGACGCATTAACCAGCAAGGTCCTGTCCACCATAATGAATGATGAACCAACTCTGGAGCCAAAAGTCCACGTGAGGCACAATCCGCAGGGTTATCTTGGGACTTAACATGAAACCACGAATATGGAGGAATAAGTTCTTGAATCTGCGAAATGCGATTGCTAACGAATGTCTTCCACTTATGCGAGGAAGATCGAAATCAAGACAAAACAACAGTGGAATCTGACCACGCGAAAATATTACTAAAGGATAAAATATCTGTATAAATATTTTTGGCGAAATCTACTAAATCTGACAAGAGTACGGCAGCACACAATTCGAGACGGGGCAATGAAACGCGATTAGTAGGAGCAACCTTCGATTTTGCGCATACTAATGACATGGTAATATTACCTTCTAGATCGAATGAACGAAAGTAGATGACAGCTGCATACCCGGCTTCAGAAGCATCACAGAACCCATGCAACTCTACCTTTTTAAAATTATGACATACGATGCGACGCGAAATCTCAATATTCGAAACCGCTGGCAATTCACCCAAAAAATGTTTCCATTTTTGTATGACCTCCAATTGAGGCTCTTGGTCCCACCCGAGACCTAAACGCCAAAGATCTTGAACTAAACGTTTAGCGAACAGTACTACAGGTGTTATCAAACCGATAGGATCAAAAATTTTGGCGATAGCCGACAAAATATTACGCTTAGTGCAGGTGCGCTCTTCAACGTCTAAGTTGTATAAAAATGCATCTGTAAGAGCACGCCACGAAAGACCCAAAATTTTTATTGAACCACTATCTTTATCTTAAAATGTAATTGCGTCCGAACTGGACAGGGACTCCCTCAAGTTGAACATCACTTCCGGGCAATTACTACTCCATTTTCTTAATTGAAAACCACCACTAGAACAAATACTATTCAATTCACCAATTAATTGATTAGCAGCTTCAATCGAATTGCATCCAGTGACTAAGTCATCAACATAGGTATCGCTCGCCAATACCGATGACGCGAAAGGAAAATTAATCGATTTTAACCTTGCCAATTTTCGAACAGTACGCAAGACCAAAAAAGGCGACGACGAAACTCCATAAGTCACAGTATTTAATTTAAAGTCCATAATAGAATCCGACGGAGAAAATCTCCAGACGATACGTTGATAATCACGATGAGTATCTTTAACCAAAATCTGCCGATACATTTGTTTGATGTCAGCTGTAATTACGATAGGATGTACACGAAAGTGCAATAACAAAACTGCAATGTCCTTTTGCAGAACAGGGCCAATAGCCAAGCTATCATTTAACGAATTTTCAGATTGATCCGGACACAAAGCATCGAAAACCACACGCAATTTGGTGGTAGTGCTATCACGCTTATGTACAGCATGATGGGGAATGTAATACATTTTCTCATGAACTGACGAATTTTCAGGCGATTTCACTTCAACCATGTGACCGCTTGTCAAATAATCCTCCATAAATTTTTTATAATCCGAATACAATTTAGGATTTTTTAACAAACGACGTTCTAACGACAAAAATCGTTTAATACAATTTGATCTCATACCCACGAATGAGGGTGCGGAAATTTTAAAGGGCAAAGACACTACAAAACGACCGTCCTTGTTACGTCTATAATTCTTCACAAATTGATTTTCACACCTTTCTTCTTCAGGAGAAATGTGTTTTTTGAAGGGAATATTTTCTAATTCCCTAAATCGACGAATGTCGCTGTCTAAGGGCTCAACGAAAGCACACAACGACGTAATAGAACTATTCGGGGAAACGACCTTTCCCGTTAAAACCCAACCAAAGGTTGTTTTAATAGCAACTGGCTCGTTAGCGACACCCCAACGAGACTCGTTCAACAAAACCTGAACAAAGATTTCCGCTCCGAGCAGCATGTCAATTTTACCAGACATATTAAAATTAGGATCAGCTAAGGCCAAACCTCGAGTATGCGACCATTCCTTGACCCCTATCGACGACGAAGGTAATTGATTACAAATGTTAGGTAAAATATAACAATCAATTTCATATGCTGGAGACCGTGCTCCCGAGGGGCTGACTACACACGATAGTGCACCAGACACCAACGACGGATTCAAGCCAAGTCCTTGAACAGTGACATTGGCTCTCTGTTTCCTTAAACCTAATTTCTGACGGCACCTTTCAGTCATAAAACTTTCCATGGATCCGTTATCTAATATTACACGAACAGGTTGCAATTTTTCTGTATAATCTATCACCGACACCATTGCCGTAGCTAACAGCGTGGTTGTGTGTTCTAATGACGTCGAAATCAACGAGCTAGTGACAGGTTGTTCATGCACAACCGACGACGACAGATTGTCTTTACTAGGTCTACTAGTAGAAGTAAGTCTAGGCGCCGCTCTCCGCGGAGACGCTGACCTTTGACGATGGGTTTGTCGGCATGGAAACACCGATTATTCTCGTTTATCAAAGTGAAGCAACGAATTGTGTGACTGATGACATTTTCTACACGACCAATCTAACGTACAATTTTTCATCGAATGTGACGTATCTAAACATTTAATACAAAGATTTGTAAGCTTTACCACCTCAAATCTTTCTTGAGGGGTTTTATCGAGCAACTGCTTACATCTATAAATATGATGCACAGCTTGACATAAACTACAATTTTTACAATCATTGGTGGTACCAACTAAAGAGGTTTTAGCCGAAGTGCTAACAAACCTTCCTTTTTCTCTTTCTTTCACGGAATCTCGAGATTTTAAGCATGTTCCTGAAGCAATGTCATTTATTTCCAACACTTTACATTGTTTTTCAATGTACGACCTTAAATCTTTGAATGAGAGGATCTCGTCATTATTTCCTAATTCGAAACGCTTTAAAATGTTTGTATCTAATTTTTTTGATAACAGATTAAACAACATGAAATCTAATAAATCTATTTCCATCTGCCTTTGCGCGAATATATTTTCATCAAAACAACTAATTAATTGCCGGAGTTCCGCATGCGAGTCTGAGGAACTGACCTTAGGGCATTTTTCGAGAGCATTAAAATATGTTGAAAGTAATAACCTCTTGGACTGAAAACGATTAGTAATGATTTTATAGGCTTCCTCGTATGCATAATCATTTAATGGCAAGTGCTTTATTAACATACGCGACGACTCATCTAGTGTATCAACGAGATGGCAAAATTTTTCCACAGGGGACAAACCGACATTATCGTGAATCAACCGCTTATAAATTGCATTATAACTCTCAAAATCTGAAATGCGTCCCGAGAACCGTGGGACCGAAAGATGTTTCAAGCTAAACCCACAATTTGGCTAAAAAGAATTATTCATATTTTCCACGTTTGGCTTATTTTCTACCCGATCTAATTCGCATTGTTCAGCGATAATGCGAATATCTAATAGATAAACATCGATTTTCACTCTAAGGGCCGAGAATTCGTCTAATTGTTCACTTTCTTCATCAAAGAAGATATCCTTGCAAAAAGATTTGAAATGCGTTTCAATCTGCTCGACACTTTTAATCGACGCTCTAATTAAAGCAATCGATACATTTTCCGGTTGATTAATTTTACTATATATATCGGTTGATTAGTCTTACTGTATATATGATCCAACATTATAACTACAAATCCAGCTTCAAGAATAGCTTTATCAATTGATATAACCATATTTGATTAATGATTAATGAAAGACAATAAAAATTAATATAAAAACAATGCGTAACTCGAATACGCTACAAATAATTAATCTATGAAATTAAATTATTAATCGGCAAATGCAACTAATTACAATGCTCGCCCGACAAAGCGTTTAACGGTTCAAATAAATTTCAACCCCTTTGTTAAACAAGTTGATGCCCCGATGGTCCCTCGAAATTGACCACGAAAAATAAGGCAAGAATTTAAAATACAACAACCATACATCAATTGTTTACCCAAAGACACCGACGATCTTTGCCACAAAGGATAAGGAATGTATTGTAAAATCTACCGTTATAACCAGATGTTTCTATCATTAAATTTGCAAGCAAGATGTTCTTCTCTGTGTAACACGTTTAACCGTAATAAAAACTACGGCAATTTTATAAATTTAAGTATAAGGAGCTTAAAGGATAGGAACTATTTAAGTAATTAATAATCCGGTGATGAAGACCCATTTCTTTATTGCACGGAGGTCTTATAACTTTGTACATCGACTTACCTCCGCGTTGTTTTTTGTTGTTCTAAGCTGTAGTTCCTATTCCTTCAACTAAGTGGACTGATGCGAAATTTAGTACGTGTTACGTTGCACTTGCACTGTGTTTTTTAGGGGTTTATCGATAAAGTCCGCGGCACTTGACTAACTTACGTTACCGAACAAAAACCGACGACTGTTCTGCTTCGATATCCATAAGAGAGTGTTTGTTCACTGCTACCCTTAGTCCCACTTATTCACACATGCACCAATGATTTTTACGGCAGGATATAAGGGAACAAGGGATGACAGTTTTACTATTAGATTTACAACTACAAATTTACGACTTAAAATTAAACACGACAACCTGCGACAAAGAGACCGAACATTCTACATTACTGAAACAAGCGGAATGGCTTTAGCGTTCCAGTGACCTAAACAGTCAAACTACAGATCCAACCAAATTAATAGGGTTTTTAGTGAGAAACCAGACTAAAACAGGTGCCCGAAAGAGGGCAGGTACTCTTTCGGTACTTAGTTTGGCAGAGACCAAAGGGGTGGGTATGGCATTCTAAGACAGACTACAGCGATGTGGAAGGCAACGGGAAACCACCACATTACCTGCCAAGCACACGGCGTACTTAAATTTTATTTAAAATGATGGCATCCTTTGGGGTAAAAAATTCCGGAGATAAAATAGTCACTCATTCGAATCTCCGGGAGGAGACTACTTTGGACGATATGATCGGAAAATTTACAAAAAGAATCGGGAACATTTTGCGAGTGGGAGCGTGGAATGTCAGAAATATGAAGCAAGTAAATAAGCTAGGGAACTTAAAAATTGAAATGGATAGGTTAACACTAGACAGGGATCAGAGAAGTTTGGTGGCCAGAGGCGGGGGATTTTTGGAGTGGAGACTTCAGTGTAATTTATACAGGATCAGAGGAAGGAAATTCCGGGGTGGGGATAGTTATGAGAAAAAAGATAGGATAGTGTGTAGAAAATTACTTACAAAAGAACAATAGAGAACTCATAGTTAGACTAGAATCTAAGCCGGTAAATACAGTAATAATAAAAGTATACATGCCCACCTCCAGCTACAGTAACGGAGAGATAAAAGTGATTTACAAAGATATTGAAGACATACTAAGGTACGTAAATGGGCATGAAAATATAATAATTACGGGGGATTTTAATCCAGTGGTAGGTGAGGGTATGGAATATAAAAAATGAAATTATGCTGGATTTTGTAAGCTACAATTTTGATATAAATATAAATTTCCATAAAGTTGATATTTTCCGAGTTATTTGCGAAAAACTAATTTTTTTGACCTTTTGGACCCCCCCCCCTGCCCGCAACGTAGCGTGGGACTTTTAATATGTTGAACAGTACCCTAAAACAAGCCTGTTTACAAAGTTTCAGTCCAGTCTGTATTATTTTCTCCAAATCGACAAATTTCGAGTCATTTTACTGGACTATTTGTTTTTTATATTAATGACTTCAGATTTGTAATGCAATTTAGAAGATGTCACGAAAAATTGTAAATTTAAAATTGGAACTTATCCCTTAAGTTTCTTGGACAATTTACATTCATTATAAATACGTTTTATAACGTGTTTTTTATCTTATTTTAATATGATCACCAACCTTCTCTTGTTGCTTGTTTTAAAATCATAAAGATAAACAAAACAATTATTCAAAAAAGCAAGCTTTAGAATTCTCTAAAAGTACAGGTTTTGTTTAATGCAACACAAAAATATTTCTAGAGTGAAATACACTGAAAAACTCACCTGAATTCGAGCTTCATTTAATTTTGTACTTCTTGCTAACTCTTCTCTACAGTATATATCCGGATAATGACTTTTAGCAAACGCTGATTCTAATTCTGCTAGTTGTTCTTGGGTAAATGTGGTTCGATGCCTTCTTCGAGCGGGTGTTGGACACGACGCTGTTGTAGGAGTGTGCCCCGCATGCTGCGGACCTCCAGGTGGTGTTACGGTTCCTAAACTACTGCTGCCTGACGAAATAGGTTCGGGTTTTAGTTTTTTGAAAGCTCCGTCTGTAAAAAAAGAAAATGTTAGCAATAGTTAAAGAATCAAAGTTACCTTCAAAAGGTAGTTCAATAGAAAAACGTTTGATCAGCGTAGCCTTGATTTTGTTTCTATGACAACAGAATTCATTTGTGCATATTGTTTGTTTAAATAGTACTGACGCATCTGTGAAAAATATTTGCTACTTTGTGACTAAATTAGAAATGGCATCTACGATAAAAAATACGTCCAACAATAATCTGTTTGTCGTTATTCAGTGAAGTATAAACCTTAAATTAGGCTTTATTCAGCAATAAGACGACACTACTAGTTTACAGAAATGTGACAAGTAGTATCAACAACCTAAAGCTATAGAAACAACAAAAAGGATTCATTAGTACTGTTCCGTTTATATTGTAAATTAATTAAAGCTAAATTTTATTTTCTATTAAGTTTGTTGATTATTTACATTCGCCTCGGTATATTTAAATTTGTTAGAGTAAAATTTACATGTTTTACTTGAAGCACGCGCCAACAAGTGCCGCGAGTGATAAACGTTGTTATTCCGCATGTGCAAGAACACAGTGTAGTGATTGAAAAATCCACGAAGCAAAAGAGAATCGATTTGTCGTTCGGACTGACCGCATCGCTGTTTTACACGTTCTACGAAGAACAAATTTATTTGACGAACCGCTTTTCTTCAGAACCGCTATCGATATAAATGTGCTTCGCTAAACCCGCAAAAGCAGAGTAGATGTTACATCGTTTGTTTCGTTACCACGGCTTCATAAACACCAGGTGAGTGCTTTTAGTAAACGCTTGAACTGATTAGAAACATTAATTATATGGTGTTTGTTAAATTATCACTTAATTTTATATACAGTCCACTTTTCTCTCCGAATTAGCTATCGTAGTTTTGTTACCGCATTTTATATTTGATTAACTTTTCGCCGGATTTGAGTAAACAACAAACTCATATAATTAATCATACCGCTCATCAAAGCATTGACAGTTAATTAGCTTAAGTTGTGTCGTTAAGTTGTTTACGAGCATTTGTTATCTACTTTGTAATAGGTTTTTGTATTTGTTATTGCCGCTAGGCTTTTATAAATGGTCAAGTTCTCATTCTTTATCTCGTATGCCTTTGTATTTAATTTAACTATGGCAGAAAAGATGAAGCGTAATTGTTTTCTACGGAACATTGCAATTAATTCTCTAGAGGAAATGTTTGAAATCGCTCAAAAATGTACGGACGAAGCAGCCTTTTTAGATTTATTTCGCGCACAGTATGAATCTCTGGAAACCGTCAGAGAAAATTTCTTAACACATCATAATTGGATAGTAGGTACACTTTCTTCCGCCGGTAACGCTGATGAACAATTTGAGATGAAAGACGCTATATGTAAACGCTTTGATGAAAACTACTTTCAAATAAAAGCGCTCTACTTCAAGCTGTTTACCAGCCAATCTTCGCCTCACGCTAATCTGTCCCCGCTGCTAGATACTTTAAAGTCGAAAGTATTACTTCCCCCGCTGACGCTGCCTACGTTTGATGGGGAAAGTTGTCTGTTTGAAAGTTTTATTGATCGGTTTGATAGTTTAGTTCATCTTAATAACGATTTGTCGGACATAGATAAATTTTCGTATTTTCAATCAGCACTAAAAGATTCCGCACTTTTAACCATTAAAAACTTTGACCTTACAGAAACCAACTACGCTCTTGCATACATAAAACTTCGCGAAAAATATCGTAGTATTCGTCACATTACTTCTGCTCTATGGAACAATATAGATAAATTTCCCAAATTAAACTTCGATAACCCCGTCTGTTTGCAAAAATTCGTTGATACTCTTGTCGATAATTTACAAGCGCTTAAAAAATTTTATTTACCCATAGAGCAATGGGATTTTATTCTTGTACAAATGATTTTAAATCGCTTGGATGTATACACTGCTCGTAGTTTTGAAATGCATCAACATCCGACCGCTATCCCGTCTTACAAAAAGTTAATTGCTTATCGAATTTGTCGCTAAATCATAAAAATGATTTAAACAAAGTCATTCATTCCAATAACCCGTCTAAGCCTCAATCCGCCATTTCCATGTTAGTACAGGCAAAACCTAGTGTTAATAAATGTCCGCTTTGCAAACAAGATCACAATCTTTATCGCTGTAATGATTTCGTTAAACGTTTCGGTACAACTTTACAAAAAACCAACATCTTTGTATTAATTGCCTTAGCAATTCTCACATTTTAAATAAATGCCTGTCTACTTTTTCATACCGCCAATGCAATCAACGTCATCATTTGTTATTGGACTTCGATCGCGTTTCGTCTAAACCCGTTTTCGCTGCTAGTAACCAGGCTCGCTTGAGCCCGGACATCACCGCCTCTAAGGTATTACCGCGCACTACTCCCGCTATTCAAGACCGCTACAAGCCTTCCGCTCCTCGTGCCTCTGAGGAATCATCAAATTCATTTAGCTGTAGTGGTCCGTCAACTTCGAATGTAGTTTTATTTAATTCTTTAGCTAAACCTTCAGTTGTTTTACTTTCCACCGTTCAAGTGGAAATTGCTGATTGCTCTGGTTCTTTTCAGCAATTTCGCGGTTTACTCGATTCGGGCAGCATGACTTCTTTTATTTCGCAAAGTAGTGTGAAACGTTTAAGTTTTCGTACTACGCCACATTCTCTTACCCTTAGTGGTTTAGGTTCCTTGCGCTCTGCTGCTCAGCATGGCACTGTCGACGTTTCGCTCAAACCAATAGGTGTTTCTTCATCGATTATTAATTTTCAAGCTGTAGTACTTCCTAAAATTTGTGAAAATTTACCTACTTGTAATATTTCTTCACACATTTTAATCATCTGGCTAACCTCAAGCTAGCTGATGCCCTCTTTGCTCAATCTGGACCCATTGATTTTTTACCTAGCGCGGATATTTTCCTCCAAGTGTTATTAGACCATCGCATCCAGGGTGATAGCGATCAACCTGTTGCTATTAATACCATCTTCGGATATGTTTTAATGGGAAACATACCTCCCTTGCCCGCTTCTGAAATAACTAGCTTGTCATGAGAATGTAAACGAAATTGTAACAAAATTGCGGTAATAACGGGTTGCAACTTCGGTCCAACAAACAAGTCATCGTTTAAGGACGATTGAGACAGAGTTTTAGCGGAAGCGTTGAAAACAACTCGTAATTTCGTACTTACGTTTATGGATTTCACAACGCAATGATACGGGATGTAATAAAAAAAGTCCGAATGAGATCCAATAGCAACAGATTGCATATGTTGAGAATCAAGATATTCACGCATGAACGTAACGTATTGTTCGTAAACACGAGGTTGCTTGAGTAGACCATTTTCTAAAGCAACAAATCGTTGTAAGGCAAGATCACGACTACCTGGAAAAAATGGTTCCTGATCTCTAAACGGCAAGGAGACGACATAGCGACCTTGTTCATTGCGGCGAAACGTATCGACAAAATGTTTTTCAACAAGAGTTTCTTCAGGCGTGAAAGGTTGAGAGACGGGAACAGCTTTGACTTCCCAGAATTTAGCAACAATATCTTCCAATGGGGAAGTAGAAGCTGTCTTACAATTACTTCATAAGCCCGTTTTACCATAAATCTGTTAAATCCTTCAACATAATTCATAATAAATACGCTTTCTACAAATTTTGATTTTGAACTTATTAATTTCGAAACGACAAGTTTATGCTATAAGTAAATAGCATATGCCCTGTTTTAGGTAACCTTCAATTTGTTAAACTTTCCGATAGCGTATAATTGTTTCTTATGTGTTTTCCATCTAAACATTCGTCTACATAGTGTATTGAATTATCCGATATAAGCCGGGTTTTCCAGTTTTACCGCGCTTCGATAAGCTAGGATTTGCAGTTCGACTCCGTGTTGTTTGAACCATTTTGTGGAATGTGATTTTACAGTTTGCACGTCGAAATATTTTCTACATTTATTCCTCACCGTATTTCCAAAGTGATGCACGTGTTACTGTTCGACAACTAGGAGGTGTCTGCGTGCATTCGTTTTTTAAGCTAGAGGCCAAATGGGTTCTTTCTTTATGCAGAACAACTACTTTTGTCCGTAAACCGCTACTGCAATTATGGTACCTGAGTAAATGTATGCTGACGACCATGGCGTTCCTGTGTTGATTCACCCCGACAGCTTGCGAGCTAAGTATCTGGACACCTACAAAGTATGCAACTCGTTTTCTTTTGCGTGTGTCAATGGCATATTCCGATTCAATGTTTGGTGTAGAAACGTGATATCGTAGAACTATTGCTTGCGGCCGCTTATCGATACTATCGCTCTACAGGTGCGATGTATTAGTTTTAAAGATGCGTGTCAAAAGAACGCACACGTTTATTCGCTTTACTAATTAGTTCTTTTACAAAAATTATTAGGTGAAATTTTAAAAATGTTCTACAAAAGCTCTCATACGTTAATTCTTTCCTACTGATTAATTTTATTTTGTGTAAATACGAGATGCGCACTTCGTATCTAGATTTCTAAATTGTCCGTTGTGAGGGTTTTTATTAATTAGGGGCGCTGTAGATTATTTATTCGGCTAGCTTTATAATAATCTCAGGGGTAGGCTTCGGTCATCTTTAAAATAAAGCACACACGTAGTAACTATTTTTAATTAATGAAACTCAACCAATAAACATATAAAACTTAAGTGAGTGTTTACACATTTTAACAAACTATACACTTTATACAAAAAGCAATGAACAATAATAGTTTGTATGGTATCTTAATATACAAAAGAGGCCGACTCATACCCGAAAACGCGAGCACGCAAGAGTCGCTTCATCACGCCTCAACGGCTTAAACGATACTCCCCATACTACCGATAGCACACGGCACAGCACTGCGCAGCGTATATTCCCAACAGGTGAGGGTCGAGTGTTCTATCATAAAAGATATGTTACACCGTATAATATAACTGTTTGCTTTATGATAGTAACGCTGAATTTATTTCTTTTTTGCTTGTTTGTACAGAATCCTTTATTTATTTTTGTGAATGAATAGATAATCGTAGACGATCTACTTTATTTTTTTTGTTTTTTTCGTATATAGGCGAATTCCCCCACTCTCCGCGGTTGGTAGTTAGCCTAGTATTTACTTTTCTTCCGGTTACGTCTAGGTACGTAGCATAATTTCTGACGCCCTGGCGTGGAGCTGCGAGTTTGTTTTAGTTAATTTTTTTGTGCCCCGATTTTGTTTTGGTGTAACGTTGGCTTAACTTTGGTCTCGATTTTGGTTTTTGTTACCGTTCACTTTGATTTTGTTTCGCTTAATTTCTGCCCCAATTTTTGTTTTGTTTCTCAGCCTGATACTACTTATGTCTTCTTCCCTTACGCTCGAGCTTGTATTTATTTTATTTCTTTATTTACTGTGTGGGTTCGATCTCTTTAAATTTTAGTTATGTTTTCCTTCTTGATCGCTCTATATTATTGGTTGGTTAATTTCAGATTATTGGACTTGTGTTTTCGCCAATAATCCTAGTCCATTGAAAACGCAGACACCCAAAATTTTTTTCTTCCTTCCCTCTCGGTACATTTTGTTCTCCCAGTCAAGTCTAGAGTTAGTTCTTTCTTTTGATTTTTCTTTTATTCTACAGCCCTGTTCTAATTTCGATTTTGTTGTTTCGCTCCTATTGGTATTTCTGAAGTTTATCCGTTGGATATGTTTTAGATTGCCCTGTATTCGCAATAATTTTCTTTTGGCTTCTATCGAGTTACGGTTAGCCTTTATTTAGTTACTTTCTACCAATTTCTTTCTTGTTCGTATTCAAAATGACTTCTTTTTCGGCTTCCTACCAAGGTCTTTCTGTGTGGGAGTGCAATTTGAAATTTTCTGGTAACCCAAACACTCTTACCGTACATGATTTTTTGAGACGGGACGAAAAACTCTGTCGAACTCACCGTGTGTCAGAATTGCAGTTATTTGAGCCTCCAGTAGACTTGTTCGAGTCGAAAGTGCTACTTTGGTATCGAGGTTACCGGCATAGGTTTTCTGACTGGAAGTCGTTGTCTAATTTACTGATTCAACATTTTGAACCCCTGGATTTTGTTTATAAGTTTGTTACTACTAAGGAAAATACTTTTGCTTCACATGACCGAATGGTTAAGATTTCTCCGACGGCTACTAGATCCGATACTTCTTCCGTACATTCTACTGTTCTTTCTCCTAGCTCTCCTTCTACTCGTCAGGTCGTATGTTTTAATTGCGCTAAACCTGGTCATGTTTCGACACGTTGTACTCATCCTCAAGCACGCCATTGTTATGGTTGCGGATATAAGGGAGTTTCTCGTTGCAACTGCCTAAACTGAACAATTTAAGAAAGCAGGAACATGTAAAATTTTGACAGCAACAGCAACAGACATTAAAGATATAGGTACATGAACTTCAACAAGATCTTCGCTGACTAAATTAGAAATTATCGTCACTTCAGCGACATGTGTGCTTGCAGATACGATAGGAATTTCGTGGGTAGAATCATTCAAGAAAGCGGGAACAAGCTCTTGAGAAGCTACCTGCAAGTCACTAAATCGAAGCATGGGTTGTAATGGTGGTGGAGGTAGAGTTTCGGGTGAGAGTGAATAAGTAGGGCGAGCAGAAGGAGAAGTAGAATAGGATGTAGAGTTGGAGACTAAGAAAATTTTGTTCGAAGCTGTATTTGCTAAAGAAAGGTAGAAATTTTTGTAGTAGTAGGATGACCTGGGTGAGGGACCGAAGAGAACGTAGAGTGAGAAACAGAAGAAATTATGCAGCTAGAGGTGAGAAAAGTATTTGAAGTATGATTCGAAGACCTAACAAATTCTTGTAAATCCCGCTCAGTGTGACTATCAACGAATTGTTTGGCGCTTCTCCCCTGAGAAGCCCATTCAGGATTTTAAATTAAATACCGTTACGTATGGAATCAATTGTGCTCCCTTTCTTATCCGTTAGCTGCTTTCGTACTTCATCACCATACTTATATTGATGACATCGCTACTGGTGGAGATTCTATTGAATCAACCCTCGCTCTAAGTAATCAACTAATTGCTCTTTTAAAGCTTGGTGGTTACGAACTTCATAAATGGTCAAGTAACCGTCCCGAATTGTTAAAAGATCTTTCCGCTACGCAGCAATTTGCACAACCCCGCTTCTTTGAGGATCCTGATACTCAACCCCTAAAAGTTTTAGGTCTTCAATGGAATCCCACGTCAGATAATTTTTGTTTTCTAGTTCAGCCACTAAGTACCTGCTGTACCAAACGCAACCTACTTTCTAACTTAGCCTTGATCGGAGTGTAATTCCAACGGAACTGCAAAGCGACAAAACAACTCCCTCACTAGTACATCGGCAACCGTCTCGGCTTTCTGGTTAGGTATAGCATACGCTTCCGGCCATTTGGTAAAATAATACATTGCAACCAAGATGTATTAATTTCCTTTCTCTGATTCAGGAAACGGACCATCTATATCAATGGCCACCCTCTCAAAAGGATTCCCCACGTGATACTGTCTCATTGCGGCTTTCCGTTTTGTAACCGAGCCATTTGCAGAGGCACACAATTCACATTTCCGGCACCACTCCTTCACAGCTTCTTTGCAGTTCACCCAATAGAATCTTTCTCTCACTCTTTCGAAAGTTCTTTTCACGCCAAAGTGCCCTCCGGAAATACCATCGTGCAGGTGCTGCAACACTTCCGGCACTCTGCTTTTTGGCACTATCACTTGACGTTGTCTCTTAGTGTCATCTTCACATTCCAGGCGTCGTTTCAAAATTCTATTTTCAATCACCAAGGAGTTTCACTGTGCCCAGTATGCCTTCAGGCTCCTACTTGAAATACTAATTTCTTCCCAAGCTGGTCGTTGTTCTCTCCTTTTCCCCTCAATAATACGTCCCAATTTGGCGTCATTCTCCTGGCCTTCTTGTATTCTTTCGGGTTGGCAAGTATCATCGATGACCGTCATCCTATGGATAACACCTATTTCCTTTTCCATCTTGGAGCAATGATTGCAGTCTACCGGACAAGGTCTACCGGACAAGGTCTACCGGACAAGATCTCCTCGACAAAGCGTTTGCATTCCGATGGCTAGTTTCTACACGATGTTCTGCGTCGAAGTCATATTTCTGCTGCTCAACCGGTTTATTTTTTTTTGGTTGAGTACAGCGTCTGTGTATATGACCAACTTCACCGCAGCTCCAGCATCGCAGACGCCATCTCCGCGGCCATTGTCTTTCCAGTCTTTTCGCCTTTCGCTTTTCAAATACACGGTTTATTATTTCTTCTATGCTGTTCTGCGATTGACCAAGTTCTGCCAAGGCAGACCGAACTTTGTGACTCATCCTGTGTGAAGTCTGCTTACCTGCTTCAAATTCAATCGCATGAGCCAGTGCGTCATCTAACATTTTTGGCCGTGATAATCTTAGCGCTTGCTGTATTTCACCATCTTTAACGCCATCCACAAATGTTTGAACAGTCAGTTGTTCGAGGAAGCTATCTGGTGCCGTTGGCTATGCTAATCTAACTAATCTGGCAATGTCAGCTTCGAATTCTTGCAGATTTTTATTTGTTTTTACGAGCGGTTCTTAACTTGTGCATGGTAAACCTGTTGTAGGTGCGCCTCTTCATATCCTATTTCAAGCTTCGACGTTAAAAGGCCGTAATCATTCTGCTGGTGATCGGGAATCGTTTGTAAGATGTTAAGAGCTTCCCCTCGTAGGGCCACTATTAGAGAGATGGCCTTCTCTTTGTTGCACCAATCGTTGGCTATTGCAGCATCTTCAAATTGTTTCAAATATGTGGGCCAAGGTTTTTACCATCGAATGTGGGTGGTTTCAGTTTAAATTTTGACGGTAATAACTCGCTTCCTTCCATGCTTCTTATTTCTGGAATGTTCTGATTCATAACTTGGTTTACTAATTTAAGTGGCCGCGTTGTTAGTGAAATCTTTTGTTCTTGCAGCTTTATCACATTTTCTTACATTTTTACCAATTTATTGTCCAAGTTTTGCTCAACTGTTTTTACCTGTTCGGTGAAATCTTCTTTCAATGCAATGGAGCTTTCCATTAATCTTTGTTCTAACGTCGCCGTCTTTTCATTGAACATATTCACTAAACTGTTCTTTCATTTTCTCAGCATTGTCACTGCCGCTTATAGTTTAGTCGACCCCTCTTCCATTTTCTCAGCGTTTTCACTAAACTTTTCTTTCATACCGGATTTAAAATTCTTAAGGAAATTCATTAAAGTTTATGCGTCCAAATTACTTTGGTTTCTTGTAACAGGCAAATACAAACTACTTAAATGTCTTTAGACTTATGTGTTTTTCTTTTTAAGTTAATCACTATACCCACACAGACGTAACACCAGTTTAGTGGGCTTCTACTATCGCGTTTTACTAATTTAAAACAAGTAATAACAAGAGTCTTTATTACTCACTGTTCACAAGTCTAATTAACAGTACATGCTTTATTTATAGATGTTTTCAGTTCAATTAACAATGAAGCACTATCACACTAATGAATTTACAAGCACTAATATCTTCTTAAATTAAATTCTTAACCATAAGTCAATTAACAACACTAAACACTACTATTATTTATTTATTACACTTTTGTCTATTTATGTATTTTACAAGCTGACGGTACTATATACACTTCACATCACCCAAATTTATTTTTACTCTTGGATTTTCAAAAGCGTACAACTAACTAACTTTACACGATATAATTTATATTCGACATTCTGATATAGACTAAACTCTTACATTTATCAGCGGTCTTATATATGCCCTGAATTAAAAGGATGATTCATACTCCAGTATATGTTAGAAAATTCTAGGCTTCTGTAGTATATACATTACCTACGGCGCTTGTTGTGTTTTGACGGATCACCTAATAGTAGCTCGTAACAATAGTGTCAACGTATCAACAAAATCTGGTTTGCTTCTCTCATTGAAATTAAATGCCTCCTCTAATCGCCATGCATGAAATATCACACGTATTAGAGCGATCAATGAAATATCCAGTAGTTCTCAACCAAACCAATAGCAATGTTTCGTTTCATTAACTATAAATAAACAGTGGCAACTTTTGAACAGCAGAAGAGGCCAAAGTTGCTTGAAGCTTTATGGAAATGACCACCGTAAATATAAACGAAACGTCTAGACGAGAAGAAATTTCTTGCGCATCACAGCTTTTCAGTTCGTAAGCTTTCACTTGTTCAACAGGATCAAGTCCGAAAAATGGCAAATATTACCCAACGAAAAAACGCACTTGCATTTGAGTTTCTCGACTGCACTAACGATTTATTCTTATAGATACTAGGATTTCATACGACCCGAAACGTACGGGAACCCTTTCTAACTTTCAACGGTCATTTCCCTCACACTTGTCCATAATGTTTTCCAAACAGTGCAAACCGAATCATTATTTAGTAAAAAGTGATTTGTCTTTAAGTGAAATAAAAGAATTTCAAACCGAGTATGAAAATGAAGTAAAAGTAGGTGGAAAGTATCTCTGGGTTTAGCGTGTAATAGCATTCATTTAAGGGTAATAGGATTGTAGGATATTCTTTGTGGCCCCGTCGGTGTCAGTAATTGTAATTAGGTTCCTACTAACTACCTTAATAAACTGTAATGAATTCAATAAGGTTTAGTTGCCGACAACGTCGTCGTTTGACGCCACACTTTATTGCTAACAGACTACTGCTACTCACTTGCAACGTAAATTAGGAAAATTAAACTTTGCAATATAAATTAGAAATGGTGGTTTATAACCTAAACTAAGAAAAAAATAAAAAAGCGTAAGTTTGTTGTATGTTGCACTCGCAGAAATTGCAGTAAACGTTTCAGATCCAGAATTGGGTTCTGTGTAATTAAATTGTCATTTTTTAAAATAAACTACTACAAACAACGTTTTTAAAAACGGATTAATTTTGTTTTAAAGTTATAATCCTACACTGTATAAGTTCTAAACGCTTATTAGGATCAAAACAGCATACTCAAAGAATATATTTCCTCTAGTATTCAAGGAAAATATGTTACTTACATTTGTATTTTCATAATGATTGTCACCGACCTTGTCTCGTGACAATGTACATCTTTATAAGAAGGGCGCGCGCTCACGACACCTGCATATATACCTTAACACGGCTCGCCCCTTTTACGATGACCACAACCCCCAACACAAAAATCGCGCACGCTAATTGGCTGCGGGTCGCCCCACCATCCTCAAGAAGAAGTATAAGACAAGCTGCATTTTCGGCTAAACCGTAGTTGCTGCCTAGATTTCGAAGAAGCAACATATACCTTCTACCGCCTCCGGGCGATCAAAGGTGAGCAGCCGAACGGTGACGACCTGACGAAGTTCTCCAGCTATGCGGGGGAATGGGTGCACAAGTGAAGTCGTTGGGGATGCACATCCGTCAGTCCTGTTAAACGAGCTACCTGACGATGAAACGGCCTGTGGCGAATAGCCATCCTGTCGGCGAAAACCACAGGCCAGTGTGCCCAGGACCCGGATATCGTGTAGTTGGAGGACAACCAAGGGGAAGATCCGGGAAACTGCTCACTGCATCAAAACAAGAGGATTTCGGGAGCAGGCCTCTTGGAATCCAGACCAACATATATATATTTTAGAAGATCAACCTATAAGAAACACCACTACAACCAGTAGAAGAATTCCAACAAGCCAAAAAACTCTCTAGAGTTATAAGGCCCTATAACGACGCTGAGAGCGTGGCGTCCAGCTACTGCAGGGGGACTAGACCGTCACTGGATTCAATCCATCTAGCCCTTCTCCTAGCCTAGTAGACAGTCAGTCGAGACCTTAGCGCTTCTCCTAGCTTGAGGAACCACCCGAAGACCCTGGCGTTTCTCCTAGCCCGGGGAATCGTCGAAAAAGACCTCGGCTCTGCTCTGAGCCGTTCGACACCGACGCCGACGCCACAGCGCTGCATGGGCGGCGCCACGGCAGGAAAGAACAGACGACGACGCCGAGAGTAGCACCTGCGCCAACAGCAAGGAAGGAACGAACAACGACGACAGCGATTACGAGACCGACACCTACTCCCCCAGTTCCTACAGCGACCACCTTTCCCACCACGACCAGTGTTGACGCTACCACCACCACCCGTGGAGTGCCAAGCCGTCCCTGTGGACACTGACAGGATCCCGTATAACGGCGTAGAACTCACATTCGTCCACATGGACGACCCCAGGAGGTTCGCTGTGAGGAAGGCGTACCGAGACGCCGCGGATCAACGCAGAACGAACAACACCATATAAACCTTTGTATGTATTTCACCCTTGTATATGTGTTATTTCTTAGATTGTAATTGCTGTATATATATTCTAATGCATTTGAAACCGACGAATAAAAATCAAACCTAACTGTTTTACAAAAATTTTATTCATGGGAAACCCAGCTGGATAACATGAACAATACATGTATCATCATCGTTAGGTCTTTACTACTGGAACTAGTTGGACGCCTATCTTCAATGTTTCCCATTCTGAGATAACCTACACATTTTTATGAATTCCTACAGCCTATATATTTCACTATCTGTGTGCAACAGTCTATCCTAGACCTATTTCTACCTCTCCTTTTTCTTTTCTCTGCTTCTAATATATTCCGCTCTATTCCCTCATGTCTTAGTATGTGGTCTATCATCCTATCTCCCACATCTTTTGTATCCGTTAAAGATAATCAATACTAAATATTGGAATACATTTATTGATAAATAATTACAAGCTAAAATTTTTTAAAAATTGTTATCTGTCCACTTGTACCTGCTGGATCCTTTTCTTTATATTACCTTAATTGCATCGTAACTATAGCAATAACTTACCGCAGGTACATTGCTACGTACCTAGACGTAGCCGGAAGAAAAGTAAATATCAAGCTAACTACTAACCGCAGAAAGTGGGGGGATTTGCTTACATACCAAAAAAACAAACAAAAAGAAATAATAAAGTGCATTGCCCACGACTATCTATAAAAACATAAAAATAAATATAGGATACTGTACAAACAAGCAAAAAGAAAATAAAATAACCGTTACTTTTTTTACAGCAAACAATTATATTATACGGACAATTTAAGAATCTAGATACGAAGTGCGCATCTCGTATTTACACAAAATAAAATTAATCAGTAGGAAAGAATTAACGTATGAAAGCTTTTGTCGAACATTTAAAAAATTTCACCTAATAATTTTTGTAAAAGAACTAATTAGTAAAGTGAATAAACGTGTGCGTTCTTTTGACACTCATCTTTAAAACTAATACATCGCACCTGTAGAGCGATAGTATCGATTAGCGGCCACAAACAATAGTTCTACGATATCACGTTTCTACACCAAACATTGAATCGGAATATGCCATTGACACACGCAAAAAGAAAACGAGTTGCATAGCTGTAGGTGTCCAGATACTTAGCTCGCAAGTCGTCGGGGGTGAGTCAACACAGGAACGCCATGGTCGTCAGCATACATTTAGTCTGCTATTATAGTTGCAGCAGCGATCTACCGAAAAAAGTAGTTGGTCTACGGACAAAAGCAGTTGTTCTACATAAAGAAAGAACCCATTTGGCCTCCAGCTAAAAAAACGAATGCACGCAAGACACCTCCTAGTTGTCGAACAGTAACACGTGCATCACTTTGGAAATACGGTGAGGAATAAATGTAGAAAATATTTCGACGTGCAAACTGTAAAATCACATTCCACAAAATGGTTCAAACATCACGGATTCGAACTGCAAATCCTAGCTTATCGAAGCGCGGTAAAACTGGAAAACCCGGCTTATATCGGATAGTTCAATACACTATGTAAACGAATGTTTAGATGGAAAACACATAAGAAGCAATTATACGCTATCGGAAGGTTTAACAAGTTGAAGGTTATCTAAAACAGGGCATAGACTATTTAATTATAGCATAAACTTATCGTTTCGAAATAAATAAGTTCAAAATGAAAATTTGTAAAAAGCGTATTTTTTATTAATTATGTTGAAGGATTTAACAAATTTATGGTAAAACGGGCTTATAAGATAACAAGTAAACTATATAGGAGGTTGTTGAAAACTTTAAGGATTGAAACGGAGTTTATTCGAACGAGTAATGAATAAACAAGGGAGAAAAATAGGGCAATTAATTTATACGTAAAATAAATGTACAACTTACATTTTACATACAATTACTACAGTCTCCCCCACTTGTACGAACACTTAGTTTTAAATAATTAAAAATAGCATATATTGTACACTTTGAATAAATTCGGTAGGGGTAATTTTTTTAAGCAACCTTGCTTCACAACCGTATATCGCTATGATTCACATACATCGATGAGAAGAAAACACAATTTTGGTCAATAAGGCTAATTCGCAGTAATTAATTTTAAAAGCGTAAACTTTTATTAAGACCGATCGATGCCTAAAAGTCCGTTTATATTAACTAAGTCGATGGAAATTTCACTTGCATCGTACATGCATTATCAAGCCAAAATTTTTAATACGAAAGAAATATTTAATCACTGAAAATTTACATATTTATTAATATAAAGTTACGTACTTACTCGTTATTCCTTTCAATAAAAGCCAACATTTGCATGATAAGGATCGATGTTGAAACAAATTTTCTATTTATGAAGGAAACTATCTCTATAGTAGGGAACAAAGAATACTGCTATAGTAAACCTGCTTATCGTAAAGGTGATTAAAAGACGCAGCAACGGGCAGCAGCCTTGCTGGCTAAAAAATATTGGAGGAGAGTCGGTTCCGCGCGCTTTAGGAAAGTCAGTGACTGATTTAGTGTGTAATTCATCGTGCATATTTAGATATTTGGGTGTTTTATTTTGTTTTTTATATATATTTTTTGTTTTCTTTTATTTCTATAAATTAAGTTATATTGTGCCATGACATACATTGTATGTCAAGTCTAAGCTACCTCCGACTCTAAATTTCAGCAGACTCCGCTCTCCCGTTCGGTTTACACCCGAACGTCCAGTCTCGTGACCCTTCCCACAAACTCCTTTAAGGTTACCCATAACGCCCTCTGGTTGGCAACTCCTTCACTTCTTCCAAGCTCTTGAGCCATTCTAACCCCTTGACATCTAGCTTCCTGCCCGTCAATCCTGTGTTACTCATCTCGACTGGGCAGTCAAATAGCACGTACTCAGCGCTTTATGCGCCTCGTTGCATTCGCAACGGTCGTTTTCAGTCAATCTAAATTTTCGCAGGTAGACTTTCACTGTCCCGTGCCCTGTTATTAGCTGCATCATCTTGTGATCGAACTTCACCTTCTTAATGTCTCTAGCTCTTCTATTCGCGGTATAAATTTATGTGTCGACTTACCAATGGCAGCTAAACTATAAATTAAGTTTTACGGGTTTTATTACAGCACGACCAGATGTTGTTCTATAGCCTCTAGGGGTATTGGGTTCGGCACTGAACTGTTCATGCCCTGGTTTGCTTGCTATGTTACTAGGACTAGCCTGAATACTTTTAGAGTCTACCGAGAGATGACATTTAGAGTTGTTATCTTGAACCTAGCGCAGGTTACTCGTAGGGTTTTCACTGCATGTTGGTTTATTGTCATTTACTACTTCTTTAATATCCACCCGATTTCTCCCGAACATTTGCACTGACTTGTCTAACACGTGGTATGACCGAGACATAGTATTTTTACTGATTATCTTGGCTGGCTCCCATTTTGTAGCAACATGGTTGAATATTTTCACATCTTGATTTGTGCTTAATTTACTTAAGTCCTTAGTATGCTTGTCAAAGTAATCCTTGTTAACTGTCTTCGAATTAAGTCCTTCGTAACATCGTTACTTAAGATTGGTTTTAGCAATTCGATAGAGATAGGTAAGTTAGTTTTGCAATTACGGCTCATCAGCAATTGAGATGGTGAATATCACAAATATTTAAGATGTGAGTTACGATATTGCATTAAGACTTGGTATATATCTTTTTTTTCTTCTAAGAACTTTTTGAGTAAGTTTTTTGCTATGCTCACCTTCTTTTTTGCTAATCCATTGGACGTCAGATAATTGGAGCTTTTGGTCACAATGTTAAAATTTCACTCCTTCGATAAGGGTTTAAATAAATAGTTGTTAAATAGTATGTTATCAGAAACTATTATATCAGGACATAAAATTTTTGAAAAGATTGATTTTTACATGACTTCAGATGCTGATTTATTTTGAAACACAACCATTTCTAGCCAACTAGAGTAGGCGTCCATTACTATGGGATACTCAGTGTTGGCATAAGAAAAAGTGCCTGCACCCATATTTTCCCAAGGCCGTGATGGTATGTAATATGCTAACAGTGATTTACGTGGATTTTTTCTAGCAAAGCGAGCGCAGATCTCACATTGTTTCACATAGCTAATAAAAAAATTTCCTACCACCAGCTTTGGTTTTCTCTATTCCTTAGTGACCTGCATGTGGCTTTTGTAACATTTGGTGTCTCATTCCTACAGGCACAACTAATTTATTACAAAGAAATAAAAGTTGATCACGGTATACTAGGTCCCCTCTCAATCTATAATAATGGCGAATACCTTCTGGCAATTGATCTATATCTGGCAATTGTGAGTTTATGCATGTAACAATTGTTTGTAGCTCAACATTATTTCTAGTGGCAGTTCTCATTTAATGCTTTTTTCTGACACAGGTAAATAGTTTATTAATGAATGAACAGTGTACTCTAATTTTATGTCAGTGTAGGTTCTAACAAATATGCTCGACTTAATTCATCTGAAATGTAGATGAACTTTCCAGGACTATGAAATACTTGTATGTCATAGTTTAGGAGTCAACATCATTCCTCAATAATTTACAAGGTTTTTGGAGGTTGGCTGCGACAGATGTGGCTTTTTGCTAAAATCTTTAAAAACTGCGTTGTGAAAAGATATGGGAACTTTCCACAATATTTCCCAGGTATGCGTGGCCTAAAACACGTACTATGTATGATGGAGAGCTCACAAGTAAAATTCTTGTTCCGAAGTTTTAGGTACTATTGAGGTGAGATGGCCAGATAGTAATGACTTTTGGAAAGATAATTATAGAATAATTACAACTTTTTCAACTAATGGACAGGCAGGGGTAGGAACAGTGTTAGGTAAAAGATTAGGATTTAAATTTAAGGGGTACTTACAATTTAGTAATAGAAGAATTATGGTTAGATTAAGTACGAAACCCACATACATTGTTTTAGTACAGGTTTACATGCCAACAATTCAGTACGAAAATTAGGAAGTAGAAAAGGTCATCATCATCATT
Organism: Platerodrilus igneus; assembly: GCA_036346225.1. NCBI lineage: Eukaryota > Metazoa > Arthropoda > Insecta > Coleoptera > Lycidae > Platerodrilus > Platerodrilus igneus. The sequence continues at coordinate 6,215,639 of JARFIW010000999.1, read as the reverse complement.
GGGTCTTCAGTCCTGAAACTGGTTAGACGCGTACCATCATTGTTTCCTATTCTGAACTAACCTACAGATTTCCCTGAAATTTGCACAGTCTGCATCTATCACTATCTGATCTAGGTCTACATCTACCTCTTTTTTCCTATCTCTGCTTGTCATATATCACATACTATTCCCCAAAAATGCCGTAGAACGTATTATACCCTTCTACTTCTCATATTTTTTCCCAAAGATATCCTTGTTCCCTTACTGTTTCTATAACCTATTTGTTATTAACTTAGTCTGTCCATCCTCGAACATCTGAAGCACGGCATTTCAAAGGCCGCTACTGTTCTTCTGTCTGCTTTTCAGACTGCTCGTATTTCCTAGGCATATTGTCTGTGCTGTGCTCCACACATACGCTTTCAACAACTTTTTGTTCTATGTTTGTTGTCTTTCATCATAGGTGCCGTTCTTTCTTGTTAGATGCAGTTCGGTCACCTTCTATTGTATTACAATCATATACCCTATTTCTCCGACATTCAGTGGTTGCGAAGGGGGGTAAGCAGCCTGTGGCTGCCAAGTTCCCCCAGCACTTGTACATTTACTGATTTAATATTTTTTCCAATATGTCTTTTCGCACAGTCAACATTAGTTGCAGATATTTCACAACAAACAACTAGTTGTTTATAATAATCATCAGATTTGTCTGCGCTTATTTTTTCGTCATTGGGTTTCCCGTCTCAAAACTGGTTGGACATGTACTTGCACTTATTTCTTTTCTAAACTAACCTACATGGTTACCTGAAATTCTCACACAGTAATACAGCTCGGTTCCCCTTATATTGTTTTTTAATATTATGCCCTATTTCACAGAGATTTATTGAAGGGGGTTAAGCAACCTGTGGCTGCCAAGATCCCCCAACACTTAGACATTTGCCGAAATAATAGTTTTCCAGTAAATGCTTTCACACAATTACCATTATTCGAGAATATTGCCCCTCCAATGCTTGTAGTTGCTTATAATAAATATCATGTTTAAGTGCAGTTACTTTCTTCGTCATTAATTTATCCATGTTGGGACTGGTTGGATGCGTACCTCCATTGATTTCTCTTCTGAGTTAGCCTACACATTTTCCTGACACTCCTACAGCCTACATCTTTCACTATCTGTGTGCAGTAGTCTAACCTAGGTCTACCTCTTCTTCTCTTTTTTCCTATCTCTGCTTCTAGTATATTCCGCACTATTCCTTCATGCCGTAGTATGTGGCCTATCATCCTATCTCTCCTATTTTTTACCGTTTTCCACATATTTATTTCTTCTTTTACCATTTTTAGTACCTCTTCGTTCTTAACTTTGTCTGTCCATGATATCTTCATCATACGTCTGTAGCACCACATTTCAAAGGCTTCTACCTTTTTCTTGTCCGCTTCTCCCACTGTCCAGGCTTCACAGCCATACAGTGCTGTGCTCCACACATATTGTTACGACACGAGTAGGAATATGTATATTTACAAACATTTGAACGAGACGGCCTGCGTGCCACAACCGTCTCGCCCCACCTCTGGGCAGTGTTAAAGCTAGGAGAAGTTGTTAGACCGCGAAAGAGTGAGCATTAAAAAGACGCGCTCCCGCAATTGTAAATTGTAACATTGGTATTCAGTTATTAATAAATTCGTTATTATTTTTGTATGTCAGTGTTATCAATTACAGCAAGCTTCGTAAGCTCCTCGATATACAGTCCATTGCTCGTAGTGTGAAGGCAACTCGTTTAAATTAGGTCTACCGTGAACTCCTCGTTCAACAAACATTGCTTTCACGTACACGCGGTTGTGAATGTGATCATATCGTTGATTACTTGCAACCACTCAATCTCGAACCACCGAGCTACATTCGCGAAACACGAACATTATACATATGTTTTGAGCAATCTTTTCCTTGTTTCTATGTTTGTTAAATGTAGCACGACCTTGTGCTAATCTTTGTTTTATATCTTTTGTGCTTATCCCATTTTGCGTTATTTGGCTTCCTAGGTAGCAGAAATCCTTAACCTCTTGTAAGTTCGTGTTACATATTTGTATTCTTGTTTTTGATTTATTTTTCCCTCCTTTGCATACTAGTACTTTAGTTTTACTTTTGTTAATTTTCATACCGTATCTTTCTGTTAAAACCGTTTCCATTTCATTGAGAGCAGCTTCTAACTCTTCCTTGCTAGATGCTAATACCACTATATCATCTGCAAATCTAAGCATATCAATTTTTTGTCCCTGCATAGTAATTCCAAATGTCTTCCTGCATTTGACAGTATTCATTGCCTCCTCAATGTACAAGTTAAAAATTAGTGGGGATAGGGAACATCCCTGTCTTACCCCTTTCCTGATGTTTACTTCTCTACGTTCCTGCTCTAATTCTATTACTCCTGTTTGCTCTTTGTATAAACTATGTAATATCCGTCTATCCCCATAACTCATTCCAATCTTTTTGAGTATTTCGAACATTTTTTTTCCATTTTACATTGTCAAATGCTTTTTCCAGATCTACAAACCCTATATACACGCTTTCCCCTTTTTCTATTGTTTTCTCCATTATCACCCTCAGAGCTAAGATAGCCTCCCGTGTTCCCCTGTTTCGCCTAAACCCAAATTGGTCTTTTCCTAGTATTTCTTCAGCCCGTTTTTCCATTCGTCTTTGTACAATTCTAGTTAATATTTTTGATACGTGTGCTGTCAAGCTTATTGTTCGAAAATTTTCACATCTATCTGCGCCTTTCTTTTTTGGTATAGTTACTATGATGTTATGTTTGAAATCTTTGGGTATCTCACCTGTCTCATACATTAGCATACAAGTTGGAAGAGACGTTCTGTTACTGCTTGACCAGCGGCTTTTAGAGTCTCCGCTTGCACCTTATCTGTACCCGGCGCCTTACCATTTTTCAGACCCTTTAATGCTATTTCAAATTCATCTCTAAGTATAGGATATCCCAAGTCATCATTTTCAATGTCTGATTCCCTTTCTAATGCAGTTAGTTCTTCTCCTGCATATAAATTTCCTATATATTCTTGCCATCTACCCACTTTCTCTACATTTTCTATAATGACATTTCCTCCCGCATCCCTTATATTTTTGCTATACGGTTCTATATCCCTAAAATTGATTCTAATTAGTTTGTATGCTTCATCTGTCTTTCCTACTTCCATCTTAGTTTGTACCTCTGCAGTTTTCATCAATCCATTGTTCTTTAGCTTTCCTGCATTTTCGAATAATTTCCCATTTTATGGATTTGTATCTCTGTTTTCCTGTTTCGTCTGATTTATTTTTGTATTTTCGTCTTTCTTCGATTTAATTCAGGATATCCTTTGTTATCCATGGTTTCTTATTTTCTTTTTGTATATACCCCGGAATATCTCTGGTCGCCATATCTAGGCTGGATTTAATGTTATTCCATTCTGTTTCTACTTCCTTAGTTTCAGATATTTTCCCGATATCATTCAGCAATTCATTTGACTTTTTTTCGAATCTTACTTGAATATCTTTATCTTTTAGTTTCTCTAAGTCCAAGTGCCTTTTTCCGTTTCTTTTTTTCAGATTTTTAAATTTAAGTGCGGCCTTCATAATTACGATGTTGTGGTCAGTATCTATATCTGCTTCTGGGTAGCTTCTACAGTCTTTTACTTGATTTCTAAACCGTTGTCTAACAAGAATGTAATCTATTTGATATCTTCCTATATCTCCTGGCATCTTCCACGTATATCGTCTTCTAGCATGATGTTGAAATAATGTGTTTGTAATGATTAAATTGTTCTTGTCGCAAAATTCTACCAGCCTATTTCCTCTGTCGTTTCTAGCCTAAACCAAATAAACCTACTACCGCTCCTTCCCTACCCTCACCTACCACTGCATTAAAATCCCCCGTAATTATTAAATTTTCATGTCCTTTTACGTGTCTTAATATGTCTTCGATATCTTTGTAGATGGCGTCTACCTCTTCGTCACTGTAGCTAGAGGTGGGCATGTATACTTGTATTAATACTGTGTTTACCGGTTTAGATTCTAATCTAACCATGAATACTCTTTCATTCTTTTGTAAGTAATTTTCTACACAGTATCCTATCTTTTTCCGCATAACTATCCCCACACCCAAATTTCCTTCCTCGGCTCCTGTATGAATTACCCTGAAGTCTTCACTCCAAAAATCCCCCGCCTCTGGCCACCGAACTTCGCTGATCCCTACTATGTCTAGTGATAACCTATTCATTTCGATTTTTAGGTTCTCTAGCTTACCCACTTGCTTCATAGTTCTAACATTCCACGCTCCGACTCGCAAAATGTTCCCCACTCTTATTCTTAACTTTCCGATCGCATCCTCCGAAGTAGTCCCCTCCCGGAGATCCGAATGGGGGACTATTTTAACTCCGGAATCTTTTACCCCAGAGAATGCCATCATTTTATTATAATTTAGGTACGCTGTGTACTTGGGAGGTAATGTGGTGATTTCCCGTTGCCTTCCACATCGCGGTAGTGTGTCTTAGACTGCCATACCGACTCCTATGGTTTCTGCCAATCCAAGTACCGAAAGAGCCGCTGCCCTCTTTCGGGGACCTGTCTTAGTCTGGTTCCTCACTAACGACCCTACTACTTTGGTTGGACCTGTAGTTTGGCTCTTTAGCTCATTAGAACACGCAAGCCATTTCACCTGTTCTAGTAATCTAGAACTTCGGCAAGGTGCAGGTCCATTCGAAATGGAGAAAAGGTATACCAGGATATAAATAGTATAGTGAAAAAAGTAAAGGGAGATGAGAATTTAATAGTTATGGGCGATTTTAATGCGTCAGTGGGAAAAAGTAGAGAGGGATAAATGGTAGGAAAATTTAGGTATGGTAGACGAAATGATAGAGGAGAAAGATTAGTTGAGTTTTGCCAGGAACGTAGATTAGTAACTGTAAACACCCCATTCGAACAACATGTTAGAAGAAGATATACCTGGAAAACTCCAGGTGATTGGGCTAGATACCAAATAGATTATATTTTAGATAAACAAAGACTTAGAAACCAAGTTAAAAACTGTCGTAGTTATCTAGGGGCTGACTTAGATAGCGATCATAACTTAGTTAAAATGAAGTGTAATCTAAAATTCAAAAAATTGAGGAAAGTTAAAAGAGAGGGATGGGATCTAGGTAAGCTTAATGATAGTGAGGTACAAGAGGAATATAAACAACTATTAGATAATAAGATCAAAAGAACGTAGAAAATAGATGGAAAAAAATAAAAAGGGCTGTATATGATACAGCAACACAGACTATAGTTAAGAAAAAGTAGAAGCGAGAAAACTCTGGGTAACAAAGGGGATATTAGATTTAATAGAGAATAGAAGAAAACTTAAATCTTTCAGAGAATTGAATAGTGAAAGTAAGCAAAAATTTAATAGAGCTGTTAGGGATCTAAAACTAAATAAAGCGCCGGGAATAGACGATATACCCGCAGAATTAATAAAATATGCAAGTCATAAAAAACTTTTGACAGATTATATGAACTAGTTCAAGTAATATATGATAGTTGAAATCCCAATAGATTTAGAAAAAATATTATTATCCCAATCCTAAAAAAGTCAGGAGCTAATAGGTGTGAGAATTTTAGAACGGTTCGTTTAACTTCTCACGCTTCCAAAATACATGTAAGAAGTCTTCAAACTACCCGTTCTGAGCTTCTTAAGATACAGGCTCGGAACACAGCGCTTTCCCACAATAACTCAAATTAATTTTCTGATAGCTAATTTATATATATTTAATAAACTGACATTTTTACAGACCGACTTACTTCCGCCTACTACTTTTAAACAGAACAGATTAACATGACAATTCTAACATCACTCCCACCTTGAATTACCAACATATAAATCAGGTGGGTAAATCAACAACAAAACTATAAACCATAATTGGAATCATTCCAAATGAACAAATAAACTTAGTCTAATAGGTGCGCGCACTTCCCTACCGCTTCTGGTAGTACAACTCACAGGTACACTCTGTTCAGGAGGAGTGTTCACGGCATGTTTCATTTCCTCTTTTAAATTTCCCCTTTCATCTAGAATTTCAGTTCCCCGTTGCAATTCCAGGGGATACAATCGCCGCACAGCACGTATACATTCACCACCTTTTGTCCGCAATCGAGCAACGCGAGTTTTTCCATCCCTAGCAACAAAAACTTCCACAATTTTCGTGAGCAGCCAATGTATGCGTTTAACCTTGTCGCTCCCTACTAGAACTACACTATTTTCCTTAATGAGATCGACTCTCGAGTTGTTGCGTAACGTAACCAAAAAACCTACATACTCGTTTCGGAAGCGCTCACGCAGACTGTTTCGTAAATGCTGCATATACCTAAAACGCTTATCCAAATTGTTCGTATCAAGTTCGTCAATGTCAAGTGTCTCGGAGCTAGGTAAATCTTTTAAAAACATAGATGGAGTCAAGGGAATTAAATCATTACAGTCTTCTGCTACATACGTTAATGTCCGGGAATTGATGGTAGCCTCGCAGTCGCATAATATAGTATAAAGCTCCTCATAATACAATACTGCCTTTGCTAAAACTCGCTTTAACAGATCTTTGACTATGCGTATCAATCGCTCCCACCAGCAGCCCCACCATGCAGCATACGGCGGATTAAATTTCCACTAAATCCTTTTCAGCGTACAGGCTTTCACTACTGCTTTCCAGTCAATACGTTTAAGTGCTTCGGCGGCACCTACAAAATTTCGCCCATTATCCGAATAAACTATATTTGGACGTCCCCGCCTACTGATGAACCTCCTAAAAGATTCTAAAAAAGTAGCTGTGGACATTGTTGACACTAACTCCAAATGTACAGCTCGGTACACAGCGCACGTGTACAACGTGATCCAACATTTCTTGCTACCTTACATATAGAGGCCCGGCCAAATCAACTCCGACAATCTCAAACACGCCTGCATTATTTACCCTATCCGGTGGGAGTGAAGCACACTCCACTGAAAATGGCCGTGATTGAAATCTTCGACATTTAACGCATTCATCCAGTACATGACGTATTGTTCTGCGACTTCTTAAAATCCAATATTTTTCCCTCAGATTGAGCATGAGCACATTGACTCCTGCGTGACATAATTGGCGGTGCCTTTCTAAAATCATCTTTTTTACCACAAAATGTTTGGAAGGAAGGACGATTGGACATCTAAAATGGAACGCATCGTCACTATGCAGTAGTTTAGTTTTTAAACAAATGTAACCTTCGTCATCTTTAAATAAGCTAAACCTCTTCAACGTTTCATGATTTTCATTAACAAACGATTCCTTTTGTACGAGCAACCAAAGCTTGTTCTCACCATAATCAAATTCGTCTACACTCAAAGAATTGCCCAAAATCACAGTTGGTTTACCGATTAGCCCAGCAAACCGGTAAATTCGGGCAACCATTCCCACCAGACAAGAGAATCGTGAGACACGTCGACATAAAGTATCTGAAAACTGTGGTTCAGCGCTAACTGAGAACAAGACGACACTCTTTTTCTTTTCACGGTTTATCGTATCTTCATTAATTTGTATGCGAGTGACAGGCCACTGTTCCTCGCGTAGATAAAGCCAATTAGGACCCTCCCACCATCGCGATACCAATAACTGACGAGACGTACACCCTCTGGATGGTAAATCGGCAGGGTTCATATCACCCGGAACATTACCGTTCGAATTTCCTTCACTCGATTTGATATGAAAGCACCCCATCGATCATCTGTTTTAATCCAGTACAAGGCATCCATAGAGTCCGACCAATACATGACACGAATCGCTTCTAAATTTAAAGTTTTCTTCACACTCTCCATTAATCGTGTAGCTATACAATATGCAAGCAACTCCAAACGGGGTGTAGTTGACTTTTTCATGAGAGAAACGCGAGATTTCTCTTGTACAAGCTGAATAGACGTACCGGTCTCATTTTCAATCCGTAAAAAGATACTAGCCGCATACGCTTTCTAACTTGCATCGGCAAACACATGCCAACTCCATGTACCTCCACATAAATCATTAGTAGCTAACCATCTAGGTATTTTTATATCGGCCAAAATAGGCAATTCTTTTAACCACATCAAGATGTTAACAGATGTTAACTGGAAGTTTTTCATCCCAACCGACTTCCAAACTCCAAGTATCTTTCAATAACAATTTTGGTATCAGTGTAAGTGGACAAGTGAATCCTATAGGGTCGTACAATTTATAATTGATCGACAACATGACACGCTTAGTAACCGAAGTTATATCTTGAATGTCTTTATTTACATTACAACATAGCGAGTCTTCAATTTTGTCCCATTTCAAACCTAGCAAATTAACAGAAAGAACGTCTGTAGCGTTGACAGTAGTATTAGTTGAGACACGTGTATGCTCCCACCCCCGTAACTCAAATTTAGCATCCATCATAATTTGGGAGGTTTCACAAATAAACTTATTCAACTCGCTTGTCGTTCCAAAACTAGTCACACAATTGTCCACATAAAATGTAGATTTCAACAGAGAAGCGGTTTTAGCGAACTCGCCAGAAACTGAATTTAAATGGTGACCAATACACGCTCCAAGTAGAAAAGGGCTGCAGGTCACACCCAATACGATACGCTTGTGTCGGTACTCCACCATTTTGTCCATTTGGGAATTTTCCCACCACAGGAGTCTAACAAATTCACGATCTTCATGTGCCAGGCTAATCTGCAGAAAAGCTTTTCTAATGTCTGCTGTAACACCAAACTGGTACAACCTAAACCTATGCAACAATTCTGGTATAAGCTCTATCAGATTAAGTCCTTGCTCAAGACAGTCATTAAAAGAAGGTGCACCCTTCTCGTGGGATGAGGCATCGAATACTGGTCTAATCTTAGTAGTCTCACTACTAGTTTTAATCATCGCTCTATGTGGCAAATAGTGCAGAGAACTCACAATTTCTCCAGCGGGAACCTTTTAAATAATTTCTTCAGCTTCCCATTCATCAAATATTTGATTATAGGCTTGAAACATGTCCGTATCTTTAAGACTCTTGGACATAGTAATTAACCGTTTCTCTGCTATAGCCCTATTGCTAGGTAAAACCAAATGATCTTCTACCCATGGCATATGTACCTCGTAACGTCCCTCTAAATCTCTAGATACAGTCTCGTTAAAATGGACTAATACACTTTCCTGCACTTCAACTTTTGTTTTCTTATCTACAGGATCACGAAAGCCTATAGTCTCCAAATCCCACAAATCTGTGATGGTTGCACTGTTAACATACAGTGAAACAACCATTAAAGCTGCATTTTCAAGTGGGTTAACATCAGGCACTTTGCCCATAAGGGTCCAACCTAGCTTCGTTTCAACAGTGACTGATCCACTCTCTAATTCAAGAATTCTTCCGATTAAAAGATTACCAGCAACATCTGCCCCAATCAACAACCCAATTTCCGGGCAGTGCTCTCCAACATCCGAAAGACTGATATTATGCCTACGAAGCTCATTCAAAAGTGTTTCGTTCCGTAACCGTGGAACCGCACCACATATTAATGGTTAATCTAGGGCCTCAAATAAATATCGAAAAGATTCGTTAAGTGAAGAAACGGTAACTGTATAACGATTATGAACTTTCGGTTCCGAGGCAACAGCGCCAAACACAATATGACTCAGGTGTTCTTTACCAATAGGGCGCAAGCCAACCGACCTTGCGGTCTTCTCCAAAATGTACGTATTTTGTGAACCTGTATCAATCACCGCTCGAATATTACGCTTGTGGCCACAACCTACTAATTTAACGATGACAGTTTGAAGCAACACATGTTTACTATTCTGAACCGTCATTACACTTGACGTGCTAGCGTTAGTTGTATCTGCTACTACTAGTTTTTTGTCCTCCGATATAAAAGATCGGCTAGGCGTTAACTCTGGGCACAAGACAATATAATGACGAACCTTACATAATGGACATCTGACATTAGCTCGGCATCTTTTTGAAAAATGACTAGATGTTAAACACTGAAAACGTAATTTCTTTTCACGGATAATTTTCTTTTTGTCTTCTAGCGGCAAAGAAGGTGTCTTAAAACAATCATGACTTAAATGTTGCTTACCACAAAAAATGCAAATACTTTTCCTTTTCGTCGACTCGTCTAACGATAACAAATCTAGGGCTGTGGAGACATCTTCAGTTCTACCACTTTGACTTTATTAATGGATTTCTCAACTGGTTGAAAACTACTTCCTGCTAACAAAACACGCTCTTCCCCGGCAACCTTTTTCCGCAAAAATCCCATGAGATCGTTTAAGCGATTAGAGACATCATGACCTTTTCCCGCTGTATGCTTCCTCTCCCAATTTCGCAAGACCTCTTCAGTGAGGCAAGATTCCACTAGAGGATTTAACAATATAGAATACTTGTCGGTAGTGATTCCTAACGTTTTCAGCGAACGCAACTGCGACTCTAATCGGTCGTACAAAACTGTCAAGGAAGTTTTTTCCTTCGGGTGTATTGCGTTGACAACAAGCCGTAACAATTCACGCACATACACCTCAACTAAGACATTGTGACGTCCAAACCTGTTTTTTAACAGCTCAACAAGCAAGGGATAACTTTCCGCTGTAGCAGGGAAACTTTCGCAAATCTCCCGCGCCTTCAAACCAGGCTCAGTTGATTGAAGCAAATATTGAAATTTATCGACGTCAGGTATGGTAGGGTCTTCATGAATTTTAGAGAATTGCCCCTAAAAACCTAACCTTGACTTAATATCAGAATCAAATCTTTTTATTTCTAAATTCGCGAGTTTAAATTTTCGTTCTACATTTCTGCAACCATTTTGCGGTGCAGCTGCACGTACCTGAACAAGATGTTGCTTTCCTATCACAATGTCTTTATATTTACACTGAGACTCCATTTCTTCGACGATTTTCCTCTGACAAAATTTCATCGGCGCTCATAACTGTCGTAATTTGTTGATCAACTTTAAACATTAACGTAGACCTATCCTCGAGCTTACACAACAATTCTCTAATATTTATTAAATTTGCATTCTGGGTCAATGCCGCATCCAAACTGGTAACAGATTTAGTAAATTGGGCACGCATGGCACTACGCTGTTTTTTAAGGCTCTCTAAATTAGCCATTTTTGTTTGATCATGCACGGACCAACACTCAGTTATGATGTGTCAGCACTTTCTGTCCTGTCACGGTCGCCAAAAACATGTAAGAAGTCTTCAAAACTACTCGTTTTGAGCTTCTTAAGACACAGGCTCGGAACACAGTGCTTTCCCACAATAACTCAAATGAATTTTCTGATAGCTAATTTATATATATTTAATAAACTGACATTTTTACAGACCGACTTACTTCCGCCTACTACTTTTAAACAGAACAGATAAACATGACAATTCTAACAATACGAACAATAATAATTAAAAATATAATAGAAGCTTTGACTGAGAATTATTTAGGCAAAGACCAATATGGTTTTCGTAAAGACAGAGGGACTAGAGAACCGATACTAATGATTAGGGTAATTATCGAAAAGGTTACAAAAAATAAAAGACTCATTTCGCGTTTGTAGATTTAGAAAAGCATTTGATAGGGTTAATTGGATTGTTATGTTCAGGGTTTTGCAAAAATAGGAATCTCTCATGGGGATAGAAAAATTATTTACAGTCTATATAAAACCAAAGCGTAGTAATTAGATTTGATGAAATAGAAAAGGAAGCTAAGATTAGAAATGGTGTTAGACAGGGTTGTATACTGTCTCCCTTGATTTTTAATGTTTATATTGAGGAAGCTTTAAACTTAGCTAGAGAGAGAAAAGAGATAGGTATTAGTGTACAAGGACAGAAAATAGACATGTTACGTTTTGCAGATGATATAGCCATTATAGCAGAATCTAGAAAAAAGTTAAAAGAGTTTTTAAATATTTTAGATGAGATACTACAGAGTAACTATAGTATGAGAATTAACTCAGTAAAGACAAAGATAATGACAAGTGAGTTACAGCCTAGTTCTAAACCAAAATTAAAAATAGGTAATACCGAGTTAGATGAAATTTTGCTATTTAGGTAGTATAATTATAAAGAACGGATGGAGCAGAAGGGATATAGTAGCTAGAATAGCTCGAGCTAGAAAAATGTTTTTTAAAAAGAAAGACTTACTAATAGTATTAGTTTAGATAATAGAAAAAGTTTCTTAAATTCGTACGTATGGAGCGTTCTACTATACGGTAGTGAGACTTGGACAATTAAAGAAGTAGATAAGAAAAAGATAGAAGCTTTTGAAACTTGGTGTTATAGGAGAATGTTAAATATTAGTTGGACAGATCGAGTAACAAATAAGGAAATTTATAGAAGGATAGATGCAGAACCCTGTATGTGAATACACTTTTAAGTTCACTAGAGATAGGATGATAGTACACCTGTAAAGACATAAGAGACTATTTAGTAAGGTCTTAGATTATAGACTACCAAATAAAAATAGAGTAGGAAAACCCAGACCAAACTATATTAGTCAAAATATTAGAAATTTAGGTTGTGAAGGGTATGTAGAGCTTTTTAGATTAGCACAGAATAGAAAAGAAGTTAGAGCTGCGTCAAACCGACCCTAAGTAAGTTCGAAAACAAAATGATGATGATTACCTTTATTTGTAGAAAAGTATTTTCAGCAACTACAGCGAATGCGTATTTATATTTTTAGTAAATAATAAAATGCTTTGTATTAGGAACAAATTTGCGTTCAGATTAGATGACAGCCTAAATTTAAACCTTAGTTCTTACGAATTATGATTTTCTCAACTTTCCACATCCCTATTCGTGACATAAAATAGATTGACAATGTTGCTGAAATGAATCTCACAACGCGTTGTGGCAAATATTGAAATCCAGAACGTGTTTTGGACGTTTTGAAAGGAGCCATAACACGAATTTCGCGTTACGGTTATTTTTAAATTTGTGGAACGTGTTGTGGGTGTTTTTGAACCGCCACGATCAGAAATTTCGGTGTTTTGTCGTTTGACATTGTACAGAACGCGTTTTAGATCATATTTTCGCTCATTGAACGAATTAGATGATTGCTCCTAACATATCTATTCAAATAAACTAATTGTCCATGCTTAAGGGTAATAATACCCTATACACGTAAACTTCTTCCTCGCCGCCTCTTCTTCTCCTCTTCCTCTACTTTACAGCTGTCACATCGTCTTCATTTAACCTTCAACGTTGTGTTACGTTCATTTTCGGTGATAATTGATTATTTTATTTATAATTTTTAACTCAAATCCTTTGCTAATTAATTATCCGGTTACTTAAATTCCACGTCCACGGTTAAATAATAGCGTCGATTCATAATTAATCTTCAAATAAAATCCACTTTGCTTCCAAAACGAAATTTTATTCGATAAATTAAATATCCTGTATATTTTACATGGTAAGTACTTCCGCTAATTAAGAATAAATTCTACTTCCTAGAATTCCCTAACGTAAAGTCTGCGCTATACTCAGATAGTCGATAACGTGTTCTAAGTATTCGATAATTGCTTCTTATGTGTTTTCCATCGGAAAGATTCGTCGAATTAAAGCTGCCTATTATCCCAATATAAACTGTGTTTTTCGAGGTTAATTCTGAATAGTTACTTTGAACTTTGGTCACTGGTTGAACGAAATTGATTTTATTTGCTTTTCAATTTACACAACGGAGACACGTGTAGAAATGTTAGGTTGTTTCAGTTTTTCGTTATGAAAACTTCGCGCACGCAATACGACGTGATAAATATTTCGAGTTTTTAGAAAATTGTACTCTTTGTCGAAATTAAATTAATCTTTTCTGGTATTTGCTCTAGCTTCTTTTGGTGGCCTTAAAGCCACGATGAATGGTCATCCCTTGCTGTAATGGGAGACCAAATGCGTTTTTTCCGGGTGTAGGTCCACCTACTCGTTGCCGTGGACCAACTATTTACTCAACCCCGACGTCAGCAACTTCAAGGGTGAGTGTTTTCTCTATCCATCATTTACGATTAAGACCATATCGGTTGGGATTTTTGGTTTAAGCTCATACATTCCTAAATTTAATCCCTTTAGACGACAATTAGTGAATTAGTTTGAGACTTATTGACACTATATGAATGCATTGCTAATTGCTTTAAATAACTAAGAGTGAGCAACTTATTAAGGTGAAAATGATTTGAAGGCTTGCTGGCACGTTTGAAAATGTTATTGCCATTGGATGTAAATACTTAGTTTTAGGTTTGCCATGCTAATTTCGATCTGTTAGTTTTAGAGGGGTAATTTCGCTTAATTTCTTTTTTTGTTGAAACTCAATCTAGGGAGTAACCTAAAACCGGCAGCTCGCCATTTTAAAAAAAATTATTTGTTCTTTTGGTTGATAGTTTTTTAAGATTTAGTGTGTAATTATTTATTGCGTGTACGTATTGTGTTTAATTATAGGTTTCTTTTGTTGATATGCTGTGTTTTGAGTATGAATGAGTGTGTGTAATTTTTCTTTCTTTATTTCAGGCCTCCTTTAATTTTTGTTGTAGGTATAATACCCCGCCTACTCGTCGATTGAGCCCGGTCCCTTTCTTTTTTTTGGTTTTTTTTCTAGGATACGCCAATGCTCGTAGCAGTTGTAATAACATTCTTAGGAATGTATTTCCTACCGCAAAATGGAATGGAACCTATAACCCACGCAATTCAGATTCATACTAAAGATAATACGCAAGAAGTTGTCCTCAAGCTATACACTTTCAGTAAAAATTATTCACAAGGGCATATACGCGTATTTGACCAAATGAGACACTTTCAAAGTACGAACACTAGTTGAAAATTAAATACAAGGTGTAAGTAATACTTATGCATTCGCATAAAAGGATAATGGACCACCTGTCGAATAAAATCCTCTAATTCGCGGCCGGAGTTCCCTGTATTATAATACAAAGTAGGGACGTACACACATCTCCGCTTTGGATACATCTGGACGTGTAATGACTGCTCAGCGTGTCGGTAATGAAGTGTCAATTTACTATACTTAGGTTGTAACATATGTACATACATAATAGACCTAGGAGGAAGTGACGCCGCATTGACATGAAGGGATTACAATTCATGCTTATAACACTCAATTTGACATATTGTGTACTTGGACAAAGCGCCCACTATAGCTTAATAGACATACATACGATGGTGGTTTTGACCTGCTTTGTATAAATAACGAGATAAAAATAGCTGCTTGAAATAATGAATGAAAATCGTTTAACTTTTTAGTAAATATTACTAGTACTAGTGAGTGAGAACGGTCTTGGATTTGCATTATTGGTCTTGGTCCTGAAGAAAATGCAAGACGAAGACCAAGACCAGTGACGTAAACATCGTAGAGCAATCTCAGTAAAGTCTATGAGCCCGGTTCCTAAGGGGGCTCGGTGCACAAACACGGAGCCTTTTGTTTTCTACAATGTGATATTTGTGCTATTACAAAAAATGAAAATTAAAAACATTGAAGAAATATCACATATTAATGTAGATCAAAATAAGTAATACGATTACGTCGACGTTTCTAAATGCAGTTGCCAACTTACTAAAAATTTTAAATTTTTAAAACGTATAAACATCTTGCGAACTTACAAAATATAACGTTTCTTTGAAATGTTTATAAACTTATTACATTTTAATATCAAATCCCACCATAAGGGTGATCAATAGTAGAGGAAATACAGGCAGACTGGACCTCATGCCTCTAACTCGGCTCCCACCACAACTTTCCCTCAACATCCCTCTACAACCCACCTCATCCCTTGACATCACTCCACATCCCTCCAATCTTCACATCACTTCACATCCCCCACGTCACTTCACATCCCTCCACATCACTCCACATCACTCCACATCACTCTCATCTTCACATCACTGCACATCACTCCACCAACTTTCACATCCTTTCACATCACTCCATATTTTTCCACATCACTCCACATTACTCTACATCACTGCACATTACTCCACATCCCTCTACATCACTCCACATCCCTCCATATCACTCCACATCACTCCACATCACTGCACATCACTCCACATCCCTCTCACCTCATTCATCAATCCACATCACACCAAATCACACCACATCACTCCACATCTTTCCACTTTACTCCACATCCCCCCCACACACCTCCACATTCCTCCACCTACACTACCACCTACAAAAAAAATTTATTCGGAGCGGGATTTGAAACCGTGTTGTCCGCATACAAAGCAAGTACTTTAACGTCTACACTATCGAGTCATTCAAAATTAATACTAACTTGTATTATTGTTTAATCCACAGATTCCCCATTTCGAATGTACATGCACCTTGCCGAAGTTCTAAATTACTAGAACAGGTAAAATGGCTTGCATGTTCCAATGAGCTAAAGAAACAAACTACAGGTCCAACCAAAGTAGTAAGGTCGTTAGTGAGGAACCAGACTAAGACACGTCCCCGAAAGAGGGCAGCGGCTCTTTCGGCACTTAGATCGGCAGAGACTATAGGGGTTGGTATGGCAGTCTAAGACACACTACCGCGATGTGGAAGGCAACGGGAAACCACCACATTATCTCCCAAGTACACAGCGTACTTAAATTGTAACAAACATGACGGCATTCTCTGAGGTAAAAGATTCCGGAGTTAAAATAGTCCCCCATTCGGATCTCCGGAAAGAGACTACTTCAGAGGATGTGATCAGAAAGTTAAAAATAAGAGTCGAGAACATTCTGCGAGTCGGAGCGTGGAATGTTAGAAATATGAAGCAAATAGGTAAGCTAGAGAACCTAAAAATCGAAATAAATAGGTTATCACTAGACATAGTAGGAATCAGCAAAGTTGGGTGGCCAGAGGCGGGGAATTTTTGGAGTGGAGTGGAGGGTAATTCATACAGGAGCAGAGGAAGGAAATTTGGGTGTGGGGATAGTTATGCGAAAAAAGATAGGATACTGTGTAGAAAATTACTTACAAAAGAACGAAAGAGTACTCATGGTTAGATTAGAAACTAAACCGGTAAACACACATAATACAAGTATATATGCCCACTTCTAGCTACAGTGACGAAGAGGTAGAAGCCATCTACAAAGATATCGAAGACATATTAAGATATGTAAAAGGACATGAAAATTTAATAATTACGGGGGATTTTAATGCCGTGGTAGGTGAAGGTAGGAAAGGAGTGGTATTGGGTTTATTTGGTTTAGGCACCAGAAACGACAGGGGAAATAGGCTGGTAGAATTTTGCGACAAGAACAATTTAATCATCACAAACACATTATTTCAACATCATGCTAGAAGACGATATACGTGGAAGATGCCAGGAGATATAGATTACAATCTTGTTAGACAACGATTTAGGAATCAAGTAAAAGACTGTAGAAGCTACCCAGAAGCAGATATAGACACTGACCACAACATCGTAATTATGAAGGCCACACTTAAATTTAAAAATTTGAAAAAAAGAAACGGAAAAAGGCACTTGAACTTAGAGAAAATAAAAGATAAAGATATTCAAGAAAGATTCGAAAAAAAGTTAAATGAATTGTTGAAAGATATCGGGAAAATATCTGATACTAAAGAAGTAGAAACAAATTGGAATAACATTAAATCCAGCCTAAATATGGTGGCCAGATATATTCCGGGGTATACACAAAAAGAAAATAAGAAACCATGGATAACAAAGGATATCCTGTATTTAATAGAAGAAAGACGAAAATACAAAAATAAATCAGACGAAACAGGAAGACAGAGATACAAAGCCATAAAATGGGAAATTATTCGCAAATGCAGGAAAGCTAAAGAACAATGGATTGATGAAAAGTGCAAAAAGATACAAACGAAGATGGAAATAGGAAAGACAGACGAAGCATACAAATTAATTAGAATGAATTTTAGGGATATAAAACCGTATAGCAAAAATATAAGGGACGCACAAGGAAACGTCATCATAGAAAACGTAGAGAAAGTGGATAGATGGCAAGAATATATAGGGAATTTATATGCAGGAGAAGAACTAACTGCATTAGAACAGGAATCAGACATTGAAAGTGATGACTTGGGATACCCTATACTTAGAGATGAGTTTGAATTAGCATTAAAGAGTCTAAGAAATGGTAAGGCGGCGGGTACAGATAAGGTGCAAGCAGAAACTCTAAAAGCCGCTGGTCAAACGGTAGCAGAACGTCTTTTCCAACTGGTAAGCTATATGTATGAGACAGGCAAGATACCCAAAGATTTCAAACGTAGCATCATAGTAACTATACCAAAAAAGAAAGGCGCGGATAGATGTGTAAGTTTTCGAACAAAAAGTTTGACAGCACGCGTGTCTAAATTATTAACTAGAATTGTGCAAAGACGAATGGAAAAGTGGGCGGAAGAAATACTAGGAGAAGACAAATTTGGGTTTAGGCGGAACAGGGGAACACGGGAGGCTATTTTAGCTCTGAGAGTGATAACGGAGAAACAATAGAAAAAGGGAAAAGCGTGTATATAGGGTTTGTAGATCTGGAAAAAGCATTCGACAATGTAAAATGGAAAAAAAGTGTTTGAAATACTCAAAAAGATTGGAATGAGTTATAGAGATAGACGAATAATACATAGCTTATACAAAGAGCAAACAGCAGCAATAGAATTAGAGCAGGAACGTAGAGAAGTAAACATTAGGAAAGGTGTGAGACAGGGATGTGCCCTATCCCCATTGATTTTTAACTTGTACATAGAAGATGCAATGAATACTGTCAAATGCAGGAAAACATTTGGAATTACTATGCAGGGACAAAAAATTCATATGCTTAGATTTGCAGATGATATAGCGGTATTAGCGTCTAGCAAGGAAGAGCTAGAAGCTGCTCTTAATGAAATGGAAACGGTTCTAACAGAAAGATACGGTATGAAAATTAACAAAAGTAAAACTAAAGTTCTAGTATGCAAAGGTGGGGAAAATAAATCAAAAACAAGAATACAAGTATGTAACAAGAACTTACAAGAGGTTAAGGATTTCTGCTACCTAGGAAGTCAAATAACGCAAGATTGGAAAAGCACAAAAGATATAAAACAAAGATTAGCACAAGGTCGTGCTACATTTAACAAGAAAAGGGCAACTACTGTGCTCAAAGACCACAAACATAGACACGAGGAAAAGATTGCTTAAAACATATGTGTGGAACACAGCACTGTACGGCTGTGAAGCCTGGACGGTAGGAGAAGCAGACAAGAAAAAGGTAGAAGCCTTTGAAATGTGGTGCTACAGACGTATGCTGAAGATATCATGGACAGACAAAGTTAAGAACGAAGAGGTACTAAAAAATGGTAGGGGAAGAAAAAAATATGTGGAAAACGGTAAAAAATAGGAGAGATAGGATGATAGGCCACATACTACGGCATGAGGGAATAGTGCGGAATATATTAGAAGCAGAGATAGGAAAAAAGAGAAGAAGAAGCAGACCTAGGTTAGACTACTGCACACAGATAGTAAAAGATGTAGGCTGTAGGGGTTTGAGGGAGATGTGTAGACTAGCCCAGAATAGAAATCAATGAGGTACGCATCCAACCAATCCCAAGATGGATAAACTAATGACGAAAAAATAACTGTACTTAAACATGATGATTATTATAAGTAACTACAAGAATTGGTTGGGCAATATTCTCGAATAAGGTTAAGTGTGTGAAAGATTTACTGGAAAACCATTACTTCAGCAAATGTCTAAGTGTTGGGGGATCTTGATAGCCACAGGTTGCTTAACCCCCTTCACTGAATCTCGGTGAAATAGGACATAAAATTAGAAAACAATATAAAGGAAACGAGCTGTATACACATGCTGTGTGAAAATTTCAGGGAACTATGTAGGCTAGCTCAGAATATAAATAAGCGCAGGTACGTTGTAACGAATATATATTCTGTAGCACTAGTTTTGAGGAAATCACATCTATGCATAGTAGATCTGTGATATTTGATTTTTGTTTTCGATATAGTTATATCTGAAAGAAACAATTCCACAATGGAACAGAAAATTATGACCATTTAATTAGCTTAAATGCATCACCAAGAAATATTTAATAACAATATACACTCTGAAAACGTATTTAAAAAGGAACAAGTCATTTGTGTTGCTTAATTTATAGGCGGATTATATCTTTTCAGTTGTTAAAATTAAGATAGCGCGTGCGAAAAGTGTCACGAGGTGACGCGCTAGACGTTTGAGCTGTTCTTTACGTGGACGGTACGGAAAGCCAAGCCGGCCATTGTAGTTTGACATGTAATCGAAGCTGCAACTTATTAAGATGGGGGCACGGGCTCGTGATAAGTTGAGCCTGAGAATAAATATACCATGGTAGGGACGAGAGACGTGGTCGTTTTGGGGGCACAGAAGAGCTGTCATTCCTGTGACTCCGGCAAGGCAATAGACCACGATTCCTCTTAAAAATAGTTAGAGAGGTCGGTAATTGTTAACGGTGAGACCACAATATTCAAGTAATTTAATACTAATACAAAATATCTTTAATTCTTTAGTGCATGAAGTAATCATTGATATATATATATATATATATATATATATATATATAGAGAGAGAGAGAGAGAGACAGATTGAGGCAACTGTCGTTAACGAAATATGTAAAGCTTTTGTTTGATGTTTCTTGGCATCAAATTTGTAAGCAGGATCCGGAAAATGTGCATCGCAGTTCGATAGCAAGAGGTAACTTCTTCGTTAAGCACAGGTATCAAAACTTTCAGTTCCTATGTTTGTCAGACTTTTAAAAGTGTTCACATAAAATTTTAATAGAAGATTGCTTAATCATGCCAAATTTTGTGCACGAATAATAACGTGAAATGTGATTGTTAGGAAGTACTAATAAGGTAATTTTGTAAGACACGCGGAATATACATGTGTTTAAAGTATTATGATTCTAAAGTCCACTTCCTGTTTTTTAAAAAGTTCATTACAGACGTCTAATCTTTAATAAGGTCATTAATCATCGCTATATCTGAATAAGTTTGAAATTTTATTTGCTCAAATTAACTACATGTGATTTAAATTTTCTATAAAGAAATGAACTAAATTTATGTGATGTACATGTAAACCAATACACAGATCTGTCCGTTGGGTATCAGAAATCTTGTTTTGAAATATTATTAAAAGTAAGGTCTTGTTATGTCAAGACAGATTTATAAGAAAAACCAGAATTCAATTTTATTATTTTGTATTTGTAACCATATTTAAAAAAAACGAAAAGAGAGAAACTATATTAAATTACATTTTTGGACTCAAGCTTTTTTGTTCCATGCACAATTAATTTTAATAAGAATATTTTAGAGAAAATAAATTTTTGAATAATGAAATTAGACGAATGCTTAAGTAATTTAAAAGCACAGATATGTTACAATTGATTTATTCTAGATATCCATTTTTAATTCAAATACCTTTGGTGTGGTAATCTCCGGATTATCCACTCATAATTATTAGAATGCTTTTTTATTAAAAAGCACAAACAGTGTTTTTTTAATAGAAAATTTGTTGTGCACCTTTTCTTTCAGGATCATCGAGATTGAAGAGGTTGTAAGTATGTTCCAGAGATTTCCAGATGTGTTAGTTCATTAAGTTGTAAGTTTTTTTATGGTGCTTAAATCCAATGAGTTTCTGTATCTTCTCATAGGAGCATTGAATTTCTAGTGTTATCCATATAGATACAGTGGCGCTCAATTTCCCTTTTTTTATGTTAGCTTATTGTTGAGTTTATACCATCTCCACGCCCATTCTCATTGCTCACCCTTGGGGTAATTCCCAGACTTAGCCGCGAACAAGTAAAAGAGGATAAAGCTTCACTTGTATCCAACGAGTGGAGGCGAAGAAGGTTTCAACGTGTCCAACCAGTTTTGAGACGGAAAACCTAATGACGAAGAAATAAGCGCAGATAAATCTGATGATTTGTATAAACAACTAGTTGTTGGTTGCGAAATATCTGCAACTAATGAGGACTGTGCGAAAAGATATATTGGAAAATATATTAAATCGGTAAATGGTTAAGTGTTGGGGGAACTTGGCAGCCACAGACTGCTTACCTTCCTTCACAACCGTTCATTTACATTTCCAATGCTCCACCCGAAGGTACTACATTGGCCAAAAAGTGAGTTTCTTGTAACCTAAAAAATTTAGAATTTTGCCGAACCCTTGCCGTTCCAGGCAAGGTAGGGATCTTTAACGTGCGTGACAACATTCACACACGGGACCTCCATTAAACCTCTCATCCGAACGAGGGCGTAATATTTGTGAAAAATGCTCACCTGCCATTTTTCAAGCAGTCGACCGTGTCGGGATTTGAACCCGGGACCTTGGAATCCGTAGTCTTACGCTTACTACATTGATCCACGGCGACGCCTTCTCCATTCACAACCACTGAAGGTCGGAGAAATAAGGTATATAATTGTAAAACAATAGAAGGTGACGGAACGACATCTAACAAGAAAGAACAGCGCCTATGAGGAAAGACAACTAACATAGAACAAGAAGAAAATTTTTGAAAGCATATGTGTGGAGCACAGCACAGTATGTCTATGAAATACGGGCAGCCTGAAACGCAGACAGAAAAACGGTAGCAGCCTTTTGAAATGCTGTGCTTCAGATGTATGAGGACGATAGCATGGACAGACAAAGATAATAACAAATAGGTTATAGAAATAGTAGGGGAACAGGATATCTGGGGAAAAAGATAAGAGAAATAGAAGGGCAGAATACGTTCTAAGGCATTTATAGGGAATAGTATGGGATATATTACAAGCAGAGATAAGAAAAAAGAGGTAGATGTAGACCTAGATTAGATAGTTATAGATGCAGACTGTGCAAATATCAGGAAAATGTGTAGGTTAGTTCAGAATAGGAAACAATGATGGTACGCGTCTAACCAGTTTCAGGACTGAAGACCTAATGATGATGATGCATAGATTCTATTTTAATTTAAAGATTAACTTAAGAGTGCTACCACCTTAAACCTAAGAATACAATACCAGATAATTTAATACATTTATATGATTAAGAAACCGCTTACCAATTCCATTTTTAAAGATTAATTTAAAAGCACCTAACCCAAAATTTTATATAGCCTTACCCTGAATATTCTTTTATTAACGAGCAACGCTGTCACGTAATTCTCAAAAAAGATGCGTTCTATACGCCTGCTTCAGTCAACAGACATTTAAAAAAACCTGACCTACTTGAGGATTAACTTCATATTAATGTGGGGGTGGAGGTGGAAATGCACCCACCTTAAAACCTAGGAATAAGAAAAACAATTTAACACATTTATAAATAGTTTTGGATGGTGTTAACGTTACAAATAAGTAAAACAAATTTTATCACTAATTAACACTCTGACGCATTTGTTTACCTCCACCAACTTGGATATGTCAATTTTATTTTTACTCATCCTGTATATTACTTTGTAACACTTTGTACATGTATTTTACCACGACCAGTATAAAAGAGAATTGTAAAAGTTTGGAACAAAGAAAAACGTTTAGATATTATAAGACGTATGTTGTTCAACTTACAATAAAGCAATTTATACAAATACTTAAGAAATTTATAAATAAAATAAAATGTTCGGGATCGTGGTCGTCCATGTACTTATTGTTGGAACGAGCGTGTCTATCACCACACTAGACCCCGCCAACCAGTTCGTCTACCAGCCCGCAAACCGCTCGACCACCCGCCTACCCGCCTGTCTGCCCCCACCCGCCCGTTCATTCTGTTCAAAGTCCAAATTCATGCGATTTTGGATAAACGCCTGAGAGTTCAAATACACTTTGACGTTGCTTATGTAGGAATTTGTATAGCTTGTAGCATTTTCTTCTTTTCTGTCGTATTTTCCATTTTGAAGTGCTAATATTATCCATGGGGCCTTTTCTGTTTCGCTCGATACTTTAATTCGTCACATTTGCGACTTCGATTGAGATAGCGATGATAATTTGTGCAGATCCCATTTTCAACTTACGTTGAATCAATTTGCTACAGTTGTAAAACATGTTCGACAAAATGGTGTGGAATTAGAAGAAGTATATTTTCAACTTAGAATTGAATTCGATTTAACGTATGAAGCAAACTTTTGCACTGAAACTCACAAATGGTGATAGTGTCATCATTTTGCGTGAACGCAAATTCTGGAGACTATTTAGCATGCGGGAGTTACAAACATATAAACTAAATACGATGGTTGGTAGAGAATTTCAATCGTTCTACAACTAACTAGTAGAGTTTATTGCCGACCATAATTACGGCAAAGGACTGAAGCTAACAGAAGCAGAGGAAAGAGCTAAAATTTTTCTCGAAAGTGATATTCGAGCGTGTAATTTTCTATTCAGTGACGTAAATAGCTATAATTATTTAACAGCTCTGGAAATAAGTACATGCTAACCAGATCGGTATGTGAAAGACGTGCTGCTTGCACGCTCGCTTCAGCAAATGTGTAGACAATGGAAAGCTTCAGATAAGTTGGTACCACCAATGATGGTAAAAATTGTAGTCTGTGTCAAGCTGTGCATCCTATTTATAGATGTAAGCAGTTTCTCGATAAAGCCCCTCAAGAAAGACTTGAGGTGGGAAAGGTTAAAAATCTTTGTATTAAATGTTTAAGTACTTTACATTCGGTGAAAAGTTATAAGTTGGATTGGTCGTGTAGAAGATGTTAACAGTCACACAATTCGTTACTTCACTTCGATAAACGACAACAATCGGTGTCTCCACGCATACAAGCTCATCGCCAAAGGTCAGCGTCTTCTCGGAGAGCGACGCCTAGAGTAACTTCTACTAGTAGTCCTAGCGAAGACAATCTGTCGTTGGCGGTTGTGCATGAACAACATGCCATTAGCTCGTTAATTTCACGTCATTAGAACATACAACCACGCTGTTAGCTACGGCAATGGTGTCGGTGCTTGATTATACAGGAAAATTGCAACCTGTTTGTATAGTTTTAGATAACGGACCCATGGAAAGTTTTATGACTGAAAGGTGCCGTCAGAGATTAGGTGTAAAGAAACGTAGAACCAATTTTACTGCTCAAGAACTCGGCTTGAATTCGTCGTTGGTGTCTGGTACACTATCGTGTGTAGTCAGCCACTCGGGAGCAAAGTCTCCAGCATATGAAATTGATTGTTATATTTTACCTAACATTTGTAATCAATTACCTTTATCGTCTATAGGGGTCAAGGAATGGTCGCATACTCGAGGTTTGACCTTAGCTGATCCTAATTTTAATATTCCTGGTAAGATTGACATACTACTCAGAGCTGATATCTTTGTTTAGGTTTTGTTGAACGAATCTCGTTGGGGTGTCGCTAACTAACCAGTTGCTATCAAAACAACCTTTGGTTGGGTTTTAACGGGGAAATTCGTTTTCCCGAATTATTCTATTACGTCGTTGTGTGCTTCCGTTGAGCCTTTAGACAGCGAAATTCGTCGATTTCGGAAATTCGAAAATATTCTATTCAAGAAACACATTTTTCCTGAAGAAGAAAAGTGCGAAAAGGAATTTGTGGAACATTATAGACATAACAAGGACGGTCGTTTTGTAGTGTCCTTGCCCTTTAAAATTTCTGAACTCTCAATGGTGGCTACAAGATCGATTTGTATTAAAAGATTTTTATCATTAGAACGTCGTTTGCTAAAAAATCCTGAATTGTATTCGGGTTATAAAAAATTATGGAAGATTATTTGAAAGCAGTCACATGGGTCAAGTGGAATCGTTTGAAAATTCGTCGGTTCATGAGAGGATGTATTACATTCCTCATCATGCTGTACATAACCGTGATAGCACTACCACCAAATTGCGTGTGGTTTTCGATGCTTCGTGTCAGGATTAATCTGGAAATTCGTTAAATGATAGCTTGGCTATTGGTCCTGCTTTGCAAAAGGACATAGCATTTTTGTTATTGCACTTTCGTGTACATCCTATCGTAATTACAGCCGATATTAAACAAATGTATCGGTAGATTTTGGTTAAAGGTACTCATCGTGATTATCAACGTATTGTCTGGAGATTTTCTCCGTCGGATTCTATTATGGACTTTAAATTAAATACTGTGACTTATGGAGTTTCGTCGTCGCCTTTTGTGGTCTTGCGTACTGTTCGAAAATTGGCAAGGTTAGAATCGATTAATTTTCTTTTCGCGTCATCGGTATTGGCAAGCGATACCTATGTTAATGATTTAGTCACTGGATGCAATTCGATTGAAGCTGCTAATCAATTAATTGATCAGTTGAATAGTATTTGCACAAGTGGTGGTTTTCAATTAAGAAAATGGAATAGTAATTGCCCGGAAGTGATGTCCAACTTGAAAGAGTCCTTGTCCTGTTCGGACACAATTACATTTCAAGATAAAGATAGTGGTTCAATAAAAATTTTGGGCCTTTCGTGGCGCGCTCTTATAGATGTATTTTTATACAACTTAAACGCTGAAGAGCGCACTTGCACTAAGCGCAATATTTTGTCAGCTATCGTAAAAATTTTTAATCCTCTCGGTTTGATGGCGCCTTTAGTACTTTTCGCTAAACGTTTAGTTCAAGATCTTTGGCTTTTAGGTCTCGGTTGGGAACAAGAGCCGCCATTGGAAGTCGTCGAAAAATAAAAACATTTTTTGACTGAACTGTCAGCGGTTTCGAATATTGAGATTTCACGTTGCATAGTATGTAATAATTTTAAAAAGGTGGAATTGTATGGGTTCTATGATGCTTCTGAAGCCGGGTATGCAGCCTTTGTCTATTGTCATTCGTTCGATTTAGAAGGTAATATTGCCATGTCATTAGTATGCGCAAAATAGAAGATTGCTACTACTAATCGCGTTTCATTGCCACGTCTCGAATTGTGTGCTGCCGTACTCTTGGCAGATTTAGTAGATTTCGTGAAAAATACTTATACAAATAGTTTATCACTTAGTAGTATTTTCGCGTGGTTAGATACCACTGTTGTATTGTCTTGATTTCGATCTTCCTCGCATTAGTGGAAGACCTTTGTTAGCAATCGCATTTCGTATATTCAAGAACGTATTCCTCCATCTTCGTAGATTCATGTTAAGTCTCAGGACAACCTTGCGGATTGTGCCTCATGTAGACTTTTGGCTTCAGAGTTCGTTCATCATGCATTATGGTGGACAGGGCCTTCCTGGTTAGTGCGTCGTAGCAGAAAATAGTCAGTAACGCCGCTGCCAAACTTATTGACTTATCTCAAATGGATGTCAAATATCGTACTTTGTCGTTAACAGTCGTTATGCCTGAGAATTTCTTAGATTTGTTATTGGATAAATTTTCAAAACTGCAGAAAATTTGTAGGATTATTACATATATTCGTCATTTAATTCGTAATGTTCAATGTCCGGCAGATTTTCGTTCAAAATATTCTGATGGTTTGTCCCTAGCTCACCAGCAAGAGACTATACATTTATTGATTAAAAGAGTTCAAAGAAATGTTTTTGCCTAAGACAGTGCAAATATTAAAACTGGAAAACTTGTTAGTAAACACCTACGTAGCCTTAATTCGTTTTTAGATAGTCGTGATTTGTTGAGGGTGGGCGGTCGCCTGCGCAATTCAGAGTTATCGCATGATGCAAAATTTCCAATTTTGCTTCCTCGGTCGCATCGGTTAACTGAAATTATTATATTAGATTGTCATGAAAGACATTTACATCATGGAAATCGAACAACTCGAATTTTATTAACTCCAAATCATTGGATCTTGTCTGCAAAGAGGGGTATTGGGCAATGTTTGAAATCCTGCTTTCGTTGTTTTGGTGTAAACCTTGTGTCTTTATACCTCCCTATTGGTGTTTACCAGCTTCTATGTTAACTCTAAGTAAGGCGTTTTTGCATACGGGAGTCGATTTTGGTGGATTTTTCTCTGTCACGATAAATCTGTGTCGTGGCGCAAAATCATTGAAGGAGTACATTTGCTTAGTTATTTGTTTCAGCACTTATATAAGTTTGTCGGTTTAGGTTTCTTAGTCAATAGCTTTAATTAATTTTAAATATGAAATAAGATAGTTCATACTTATTTTTATGGGCGGGATGTTTGATCTCTTTGTCGCACGTTTTCCTGGTTAATTTTAAATCATTGTAAATTCGTAGTTGCAAATCAAATAGTAAAGCTGTCATTCCTTGTCCCGTTATATCCTGTCACAAACCTCTTTTGCGCCGATGGAAATTAAGTTGGACTAAAGGGGTAGTGATAGACACTTGCTTATGGACATCGAAGACAAACGGTTGTGTTGCTTCGGTAAAGTGAGTGAAGTCAATAGTGTCGCGGAATGTGAATTTATCGATTAACCCCTAAAAAACAGTGATAGTGCATACGTGCATACACAACACGTCCAATAAATCGCCTTACAATCCACTTCGTTGAAAAGTAGAAACGACACTTAGAACAATTGAATAATGTGGAGGTAAATCGATATATAAAATTATAAAACCCCTAGCGCATCAAACAGTAGAAGTTATTTAAAATTTAATTGGTTTATTAGTAACTATCCTGTAGACAATAACCATGATATACTCTTAGTAAACGTTTAAAGTATTTTGTTAAGTTTTTCTTTGAAATATTTAAGGCATCAGATTTTGAGAAAAATGTTCAATTGCTAGTCTTTAGGACTTTTTAGAGTTGATCTTATTTTGAAAAAGTAGTAGAATTAGAATCCACGCAATACTTTTTTATATAAATTTTAATAAGTTTGATATTAGACATAAGGGTGTAACTTTGTATCGACTGGTCCGATTTGAAAAATTTTGGCGGATTAAGATTGCCCCAGAGATTTTGTATCAGGTTAATATGACTAGTCGAAGAAAATTTTTATCTGGGTTATATATGAATACAATGAGCAAAAACTTGGGATATGGCGCTTTTACAGGGTGTAACTTTGTAAGGAGTAGTCCGTGTTTAAAAATTCAAACAGATTTGGATTCCCCGTGAAATTCTGGTTTAGGTGCATATGGCTAGTCGAGGAAAATTCATAACTAGGTGCAAAAATTGCGCCTAATCCCTCAATAATGCTCTACTGCTACTTTCTGCTATCAGACCTGTTCCTCATAGCGACAAGTTTCAAATCCTAGCGCCACATAAATCTTGGAATCTACATTCAGAAAACTCTAGCAATGAACATCTATACAATTAAATCCAGCAAAGGGCAACATTGAAGACCCGAATTTTGGTGGATGATCTACAGAATCTCATACAATCAATCGGTTTGAACTTAATGATCTAGTTCGTGATTTGAACTTGTCAAAGGATCAGGTAGAACTGTTGGCGTCCAGATAAAAGGTTCGAATCTCTTTGAGGCGAAAATTTCTTTTAATCGTCGACGGGAACAAAACCGCCATCGTTTGTTCACTGCAGAAGGCAATGTAGTGTATTGTACTGATGTTTAGGGATGGACTCGGGCCGGGCTGGCCCGGGTTTTTAACAAGCCCGACCCGGCCTGGTGCAGAAAAGTGACCGGCCCGGCCCGAGGCCCGACTCGAAATAAAAACTAACGGCCTGACGGGCCGGGTTGGGCCGGCCCAAAATTTCGGGCCGACCGGACTTTCATTCAGTGATTAAGAAGATATTTTTTCAGTTGTGTTCAACTAGTAACTATCATTCTTTTGTTTGATTTAAGAGTATAATGATTTTGAGTTACAATCAAGATACTTGTGGAACATATCGTAGTATATCATTTGATTTTTGATTCTTTAAAAAATCTTAGAAATATGTATCAAAAGTACAAAATGTTTAGCAATTTTCAATGTTTATGAAATTGTTTCAGACGGATTTTTATAACCTTTTTTTAATTTGAGAAACTAAAACTTTTGAAAATTGAAGTTTGATCTATAATTTAAATGTTTTTGTTCTAGTTCTTTTAAATTTTTATTTGACCGACTGACAAATTGTGCCAAAGTTCAAGATTGAACACTTTTGATGAATTACTGAATGCTAAAAATTAAATAAATTGTTTATATGTCACAGTATAAACGGTACCAAACTTCATCGGTTAATATCTCAAGCAACTTAGAATTGGTACCTAATGTTATTAGAACTTTAAAAACCTGAAAGTTAATTAATATACCGAATGTTTGATTTTCAAATTGTGCTATGTAGAGGATACCTTATTCTTTAGAAATACATATTATGTGATGGAATAGAAGTAAAATCAAGTAATTGTTTTAGGTTGACAGGTTTTTTAAAAAATGATTACCAAGGTATAAATCAGTACATAGTTTCTTTTATATACCAATAAAATTTTATTTACTTTTTTTTATGGCATGAGTTCGATAATGAATTATTAATTTTCTCGCAAACAAATAAAAAACTATATCTGCAGCCAAATTCTACTATCAACAATAAATTAAGTGATAATCATGCACGTAGCTGGGAGAAGGGATCTTAGGGGCTAATCCCCCCCTTAATATTCTAGTCCTCCCCAAGAAGGGTGTTCAGAAAACGCTAAAAATATTGTTGTATTTACAAAATGTTTAATGGCTGTTTAGTCTGCTCCCCAACAAAAGGCTAATTACGTTACTGGTGATAATATCAAAGTATTCAAAGTATGAAATTCAAAATTTCAAGTACCCTAGAAGTGTCTTCTATAACTATAGTCTACGAATAGACGATTAACCTATTGTTTTTGAAAGTTTTATTGAAATCGTTATTTTAAAATTCATGCAGCAGTAAAGAATCTAATGCTAATTAATATATACTACATGGTTGCGTTTAAATAGTTATTTGTATATCAAGGCCGCGAAATTGCTTTTTAGCGTACCGAGAGAAAGTGTTTCGCATAAATCGCTTGCGACGGAAGCAATATAATCTCGACGTCGCTAAAATAATTTTCTGGTCAAGGTGCAACCGTTTGCATGGTTTTATTACATAATTTTTTCACTTAACTGATTAAACTATAAATAGAATTTAGATGTTTACATAGTGGCTTTGCATCGCACGTTGGTATGAAAATAATATATTTAAAACACCGACAGTATTGTTAAGAATTCCTGAAAAATGCTAGGCTACGCTAGTACTACATAGTTCAATTTCCTACACTATTTCAGAGCTCAGAGTATTAAAAACTCAGCTTTTTGATTTACTATTTAACACCTGAAAAATCTAATAACCGGTGCGAAAATTTTAAGAGAAATGTATTTTAGTTAATAAGAAGTAATTAATGATTTCTTGTAATATCTTCGCGAGAGTCCTTAAGATATTTTTTATTGTATAAGTGTACTGGGATAAAATGGTGAGATTTTCGTACTAACTGTTGGATTAAAAGTCAACCATAACAATAGAAGAAGTGGTAGTAGCTAACCTACATAGAATTTTAGTCTTCACTTTTACCTTCGGGGAATTAGGTATAAGGGGATAACGATCTGGATAGTTTTTGACCCAACCAACGCGGAAGAATACCTGCAGAGTTATTTGAAAACATGTAAGAACAACAAAAAAACAAACTTTTTTTGGACCTTTAGACTGCTTTAGAGAAATAGAGACTACTCTTAATATTCAGGGAAATAAACCTTATTGTCCATTGACACTGCTTCGAGCGTTTAACATTTATTTGACAATAAAATATTCGGAATAGGAAGTGAGTTATAATATCACGTCTCCTTTACACTAAACAAGACGAAAAACTGATTATAATGGGTTCATGAAGACACTTCGTGAAAATATAATTAAGAACGTTTAACTACTCAACGTGAGATAGAAGTGAAAGGACGGTGGAGTATCTACTCGTGCGATTTTCGGCCCGAAAAGTTCGGGCTGGCTCGAATCGTCCGGCTCGGTCCGAAAAAAGATAGGCCTGGCCCGTATAAAGTAGTCAACGGTCCGGCCCGGATTGGAGGACGAAATCGGGCCGCACCGGCCCGAAAGCTCGAGCCCGAGTCCATCCTTACTGATGTTGAGTCATTATTGAGCGAGCTAGGAGATTGTCATGATTTTAGGATTGGCGGTCAGTAGTGTGAAACCAGGTCCTCTGTGACCACATTTGTTCCAGCATCTACATTTGCTCTCTCATCTTGACCAAATAGTTTTCTTCGACTAACCATTTTCATCTTTTGAGATAAATATATCTTGTTTGGTATCAATTAATATTAGATTTTTCTCAGCTACCCAAATCTCTAGGAATTTTTTAGATAGCATCATCCCCCAGAGAACTACCCCAATTTTAAGATTTTTTACCGTTAACATTCTGAACCAAATAGTTTTCTTCGACTAGCCATTGCATCTTTCGAGATAAAACTATCGTGTTTGGTATCAATTAATATTAGAATTTTTTCAGCTACTTGAATTTCTAGGAGTTTTTTCGATAGCATCATCTCCCAGGGAGCTATTCTCATTTTAAGATTTTTTACCAGCAGCGATTTTTTAGCCGTCCGCATAAACTTTTTTACCATGCAAAGCATCAAATTAGTTTAGAATTTTACGCAGAATCAGAATCTGCAAACAGATTTAATATAGGACCACCCCTTACAAAGTTACACATATGTTCTCTGCGAGATAAATCTTTCTTCACATTTCCACTCACGAGATAAATGTACTTTGTTTGGTATCAATTAATATTAGATTTTTCTCAGATACTGAAATTTCTAGGAATTTTTCAGATAACATCATCCCCCAGGGAGCTACTCTCATTTTAAGCTATTTTACCAACAGCGATTTCTGACAATGCTTATAAAGTTTTTTAGCCCCGCGACACATCCAATTACTCTAGAATTTTACGTAGAATCAAAATATACAAACAGATTTGAAATAAGGCCACCCCTTACAAAAGTACACCCCTATAAAAACCCGAACCTTTCAATTTTTTTGCTTGTTTATTTAGCGAACATATAAAAGAATATTTTTGTTTCTTTTAAGATAAATGTACCTTATTCTTAAGCATTATAGAGAAATTCGAAACTTATTTTTTAATAAAGCATTCTATACCCAACACACTCTATAAAAAAAAACACGAGGAACTTTCATGGGTAAAAATTTCATCAATTTGCCAGATATACACTTTAATTTCTAAACGCATGTCATAACATAATTATGTAGTTAACGCAGTACTAATTAGGTACTTGGAAAATACAATTCATTTCCGAACTAATTTCTTGACGATTATGGATTACCCAAATTACATGTGAAAGCAGTGTGTAATTCCTTTTAAAGTGTATTTCTTCTCCAAACAAATACATTAATTACAGACGGAAAGTACGCTGAATGCAAGCCAATTAATAGCTAAGAACACAAGAAATTAAGCACACAAAAGTTTAATAAATTATTTTATCGAAGATTGCCGAAGACACTCGAAGAGTGCACAAGCGCTGTAACTAAACTAATTAGCATTAATATCAAGTATTCCGTACTTTCGTAGGTTGCTCATTTCCTAGAACCAAATCTTTCGCAATGTCCTTAAAACTATCTACATTAATA
Organism: Platerodrilus igneus; assembly: GCA_036346225.1. Lineage (NCBI taxonomy): Eukaryota > Metazoa > Arthropoda > Insecta > Coleoptera > Lycidae > Platerodrilus > Platerodrilus igneus. The sequence continues at coordinate 6,182,221 of JARFIW010000999.1, read as the reverse complement.
TTTATATTTATATTATATGGAAATTACGAAAGATCGGAATGTTATTGTACTACCTGCGCATAAGTGCATCAAGCTATTAAATTTGCGAGAATTAATCTGTTTTAAAATGGCTGAGTTGAGGTGTAAAAACTTTCCAGAATTTTACGAAAAATTTGTGGGTGATATAAAAAATGTATGTGGAAAACGACTGAGGAAGAAAAATTTCAAACGTTATTAGAGGAAGAGAGCCGTGCCAATATTTCTCTGTGTAATGATTGCAGCAATTTAAATTACTTGACAGTGTTGGGATTTATTAAATGTTACCCCATTCAATTCTTAAAAGATGCGACTGCAAGGCAATCGCTTGCCCAAATGTTTAGAGATTTGGCTATCCCAAATTCGCCAGACTCTGGTTACCACAGCGGTTTATAGATGTTATCAATACATGTATGTATTTTATTAAAAACATTATATTTCTTGATAAAGTTTGTTTTTACATATTTGTATCGTCAACATTAGCAAAAATTATTAATAGACGTATTAAACTATCTTGTTTTTATTTTTAGGTTTAAAATGGTGTACCCCGCAGATAATAAACACAATATACCGCATGTCAACAAAAAAATTGTAGGGAAATTCAAAGACTGCTTTAATGTGGGTCTAGTATTAAAATTTGTTGGTACTAAGGCTAAGTCCTACTGTATTGTAAGCGAGAAAGACACGATTAAAAAGATTAAAGGGGTCTCACGAAGTGTAGTTAAGAATATTAATGTAGATAGTTTTAAGGACATTGTACATTGCGGAAGATTTGGTTCTAGAAAATGAGCAACCTACGCAAGAACGGAATACTTGATATTAATGCTAATTTGTTTAGTTACCGCGCTTGTGCACTCTTCGAGTGTCTTCGGCAATCTTCGATAAAATAATTTATTAAACTTCTGTGTGCTTAATTTTTTTGTGTTCTTAGCTATTAATTGGCTTGCATTCAGCGCACTTTTTCTGTAATTAATGTATTTGTTTGGACAAGAAAGACACTTTAAAAGGAATTATACACTGCTTTTACATGTAATTTGGGTAATCCATAATCGTCAAAAAATTTAGTTCGGAAACGAATTGTATTTTCCAAGTACCTAATTAGTACTGCGTTAACTACATAATTATGATATGACATGCATTTAAAAATTAAAATGTAAATCTGGGGAATTGATGAAATTTTTACCCATAAAAGTACCTCATGTTTTGTTTTATAAAGTGTGTTGGGTTTACAATGCTTTATTAAAGAACAAATTTCGAATTTCTCTATAATGCTTAAGAATAAAGTACATTTATCTTAAAAGAAACAAAAATAATCTTTTATGTGTTCGCTAAATAAACAAGCAAAAAAATTGAAAGGTTCGGGTTTTTAAGGGGGTGTAACTTTGTAAAGGGTGGCCCTATTTCAAATCTGTTTGTATATTTGGATTCTACGTAATATTCTAGAGTAATTTGATGTGTCGCAGGGCTAAAAAATTTTATAAGCATTGTCAGAAATCTTAAAATGAGCTCTCTGGGGATGATGCTATCTGAAAAATTCCTAGAAATTCAAGTAGTTGAAAAAAATCTAATATTAATTGATACCAAACAATATAGATTTATTTTGTGCGTAAAATGTGGAGAAAGATTTATCTCGCAGAGGGCATATGTGTAACTTTGTAAAGGGTGGTCCTATATTAAATCTGTTTGCAGATTCTGTTTCCGCGTAAAATTCTAAACTAATTTGATGCGTCGCATGGTTAAAAAGTTTATGCGGACGGCCAAAAAATCGCTACCAAAAAAAATTTTTAAAATGAGAGTAGCTCCCTGGGAGATAATGCTATCTAAAAATTCCTAGAAATTCAGGTAGTTGAGAAAGTTCTCGAAAGATGCAATGGCTAGTCGAAGAAAACTATTTGGTTCAGAATGTTAGCGGTAAAAAAATCTTAAAATTGGGTAGCTCTCTGGGGGATGATGCTATCTAAAAAATTACTAGAGATTCGGGTAGCTGAGAAAAATCTAATATTAATTGATACCAAACAAGATACAGTTATCTCGAAAGATGAAAATGGTTAGTCGAAGAAAACTATTTGGTTCAGATGAGGGAGCAAATGTGGATGCTGGAGTAAATGTCGTCACAGAAGATCTGGTTTTACACTACTGCGGCCGGTTATAGATTTTTCTAAGCTAAGTTTAAAAGTTGCAATTCTTTATATTGGAAATGAGAAACCTTCGATTCCAGTTGTCTATGGAGAGCCTATATGAAAAAGACGTTGATAACATTAAGATTTTGCTATCAAAGATACAATACTAAGAGTTTTCTTGGAATATATGCTGCGATTTGAAAGTTATAGGTCTTCAGCTAGGATATACTAAATTTTATTGTTTTTTGCGTGAGCGGGATAGCAGAGATCGCAAATCTCATTCTATCAAGCAGCAATGTCTTAAACGAAACTTGATACCTGGACAAAAGAACGTAACTCTTCAACCACTTGTAAATCCTGAACATACATAGCGTCCTCCCTTAGACATCAAAAATTTTGTTAAGGCGATGGAAAAGTGGTACAAATTTTCTGTACTTAAGAACAAATTCCTTAGAATCAGCAAAGCTAAAACAAAGAGGGTATATTTGTAGACCCACAACTAGGGGAGCTTAAGAAGGTTCATGACTTTGAGGAAAGTTTGAATAAGGTTGAAAAAGCTGCATGGAAGTCTTTTAAAATGGTCGTAACTGATTTTCTTGGCAATAGAAAAGCTGAGAACCATACAGAACTAAGTTCAGGACTCTCAAAATTGTAAAACTCTTGGATGTAACATGTCTCTGAAAATACATTTCTGACTTTAAAATCTCGGCGTTTTGAGCGACGAACACGGTGAGCGAAGCCAAGATATTTCAACAATGGAAAAACATTATCAGGGTAATTAAAATTCAAATATGCTTGCAGACTAATACTGAATGCTAGGGATGTTTCTTAAGTAAAATACAGTAGGAAATCATTAAAATTACATTTTGATTTAGATTCAAATAAAACGAATAATTTTAAAACAGTATGAACTTTTTAATTTCGCATTAGAAAAAAGTCTGATCCATTACAAAAAAAATGCTGTGTAAATTTGAAAACGGAGTAAAATATTTCATAACAAACAACGTTTCCAATTAATTCAACAGACAGAAGGTTTAAATTTTTCAATCGGTGTAGTAAGTATGAGACATTCTAGAAATACTACAACTAGGAGGGACAATATGTCTGTGTTTCCGGACGTACCAGAAAAGACCTAGTTTTCTCTGTAATTCTAGTTATGAAAGTTGGAAACTAAATTCTAGTGTACTTACCCGTATGATCCGTAATAGTACGCGATACGGACGGCGGCGTATGTGCAGGTGTATGCGAATGATGGTCATGCGAATGCGGCAAAGTCCCATAAAGTGCGGTAAAGTCTTCGGCAGACGATCCGCTTGTATTGCACTTCCTCGGATTATTCTTATCGATATTACCAACACCGCTCATTAAATGACCGTGATGATCGTCGAGCAATCCTGAAACTCCCAACAAATTTCCAACACCAACTAAATTGGGCCTAAGATCGTCCATCATTGATTTCTGCGGGCACGCATTAAAGTTCAGTTGCCGACTAAATATAGCCGGAAAAATATTAAATTGTTGATGGGATATTTCGTCGTGATGGTGGGTGGCCGGTGAGGCGCCCAGCGCCCCAGCACCGGACGTAACACCTTTGAAATCCAACTTGAGGCTGTCTTTATACCTTTGAGAAATATAACATAACGCGTAGGAAACGCGTATTTGAAAAGCGCGCACTAATACACAATCGCGCGATCAGAATTAGCTAATTTCCTAAAAAAGGAATTGCGACTAATTCACGAAACTCGTTTAAATTTAAAAAAAAGGAGCGCGCGCGATCCAGGATAATCACATGACGAGTTAAAGGAGTTAAGCAGGAACAGGCACCTGTTCTTTATATTAAAACTCAATCACAAACAATTGGCTGGCGCTTGATATAGTTAATATCTGTGACTGATTCAATTAAATTTTGGAGCACAGTTAACTCTGATCCCAATATGACTAGCTTATGCCTAAGCCAAACGGCAAGTGACTATAACAACATTAAATCGTGATAGTGTTGTTCTGTTATCTGTTGGCTTGAACCAAACCATTTACAGACAACCACCGTATAGCTCTATCTCTTTGTAACACCTTGCATTCGCGGGGAATCACCTTCGGCGTCACTTCAACCTACGTCTGTACGTACCGAATTGAGGGTTTGTTAGAAATATCCAATAAACGTGTTCGCGTGCAGCGTCCTCGTTTATGATTGGATGACGCGCGAAAACAACCCCTTAGCAACCCCAATGAATTTGTGTGGAAGTTAAAATGGTGGATTTGCCCTCGAGTCGCCAGTTCGATTTTTATTATGTTTTGACACACAGGCTTGTTCGTTTTTCATCATGTTGGAGTGTGTTCTTTCATCTTGGGTTGTTTACCGGATAATTTTATAGGTACTTTGTATTAGCTAGCTTGAGTTTATAATGTAGCGGTGCGCTTTGTAAGTTTTAAATGGAAAAATGTTGTACGAGAGCGAAAAGCTCTCGCTATTTGATATCGAAAGACTACTTTGCGCTTTATTTGTATGGACTGTAAACACCTTTTCGTGATGGCACACACCCTAATGAGATTATACGCATTTTCAGTACCGAAAAAACTAAAAAAATTTTCCGAAATCTGTTGAAAAACTTCTTTAAAAAATCTTTCTGAGTTTAGATTGAATTGGATTCAACTTCCATTTAGATTTACGTGAATAAAAAAATTTCAGTTTTGTGTATGTAAAATTTAAATTTTCAAAGATTTTAAACGTTCAGTAGTATAGACATCACAAAACAAGTAAAATTCGTAAAAAATTAGAAACTTTTTAGTCGTACAACAAAATTAGATATATAAAACAGAAGAGTCAATAAGGCGCATTGAACACGGCTCAAAGCACTTGCAAGATGAAAATTCAGCAGTAGCCCGGCATCATCATTAAGTCTTCAGTTTTGAAAGTGGTTAGAGGCGTACCTCCATTGTATCCTAAGTAGACGTGAAATAGGAAAACCGGGTCACTTTTACTCTTTGAAAATTTCATCGGTTCTTGAGGGCTTTTCGAATAATTTTAGAAATCCTGAATTTTCCAGGAAATCTGAATCTTTGTAAATTTTGGGAATCAGAGCAATCCTTGCCGAGTTACAGCCCTTTTAAGGTTTGAACCGACTCGATTACGTGCGCATTGAAATTTTTCCAGGTTCCTGGCAACTGAACTTAAGACGATTGTTACGTTCCAGTTTTGTTGTTACGTTTATTTTCAGCATAAATTTATTACCCCATTTCTCCCTTGTTAATTCATTACTCGTTCGAATAAATTCCGTTTCTATTCTTAAATTCTCCAATAATACCCTACATATTGTACCTGGTCAGTATAAGCCCGCTTAACATAATTTTAACTGAAATCCTTTTTGTTTTTGAAACAAAATTTATTCGATAAATTAAATAGTCAATACCTTGTTTTAGGTATCCGGTAATTTGTTAAACATTCCGATAACGTATAATTGCTTTCTCTGGTGTTTCCCATTTAAAAACTTGTCGAAATGATAGATCCTACTATTATTTAATAGCATGTTTTCCAGTTTTACTAATCGTGCATCGATAACGCGAGGATTGTAGTTCGAACTCATGTTATTTGAACCCATTTTGAATTTGATTCTGCAGCTTGTGCGTTGAAATATTTTCTACATTGTTCGTCACAGTACTTCAAAAGTAATGCACGTTTTTTTGTTCAACAAGTAGGAAGTATTTCCGTGCATTGCTCTTAGCTGGAGGCCAAATTGGTTCTTTCTTTATGTAGATTAACTGCTTTTGTCAGAAGACCGTTGCTGCAGTTACGGTGGCAGGGTGAATAGATCCTGACGACCATAGCGTTGCTGTACTGACTCACACCCGACGAATTGCAAGCTAAGTATCTAGACACGTACAGGTATACAACTTGTTTTCTTTTGTGTATATCAATGGCATATTCCGTATCAGCGTTTTGTGTAGTTACTTGATAAGAAACGTGACACTGTAGGACTGTTGTTTATTGTTACGAATCGCTATTATCGCTCTACAGGTGTGATGTACCATTGTTAAGAACGTTTGACAAAAGCTCTCACACGTTAATTCTTTTCTACTGATTAGTTTATTTTACAAAAAGTATTAGGTACAATTTTAAAAACGCTTGACAAAAGCTCTCACATATTTATTTACTACTAATTAATTTTATTTTGTGTAAAATACGAGATGCGCACTTCGTATCTTAACTACTAAATTGTTCATATCACATAATTGTTTGCTTTGAAATACTAACGCTTAATTTATTGCTTTTACTTGTTTGTACAGAATCTTCTATTTATTTTTATTGTTAATAGATAATAGTGGCCGACGTGCTTTTTTTCTTGGTATGTAAATGAATCTCCCCCACTCTCCGCGTTTGATAGTTAGCTTGGTATTTAATTTTCTTCCGGCTAGGTCTAGGTACGTAGCTTTGTTTTTAAAATTTATTTGACTAAGATAAACCATTAATTATTATCGCGTCTATATTTCAAATAAAATCATTGCTTTAGTTCATATCCTGTTCTGGCGAGCCTAGTGTTTGAACATTAATCTTCGATCCCCTAATTGTAGTTAGGTGCATTTAAATCATTTATTCTAAGCGGTCCCTATTCATACCGGATTATACTCTCAATTTGATACAAGTTTTGCGAGTACTTTCGTTAAACATTTGTTGCACAGATAGCCTATCAACACTCTTTGCATTGGATTTTATTTATGCATTATTCATTCTGTTTTCTATTACCAACAGTTTTCATTCGAGTACTGATTCTGTCCTTTGTACAATTACCGTTGGGTGTCGATTAAAATTTTAATTGCGAATAAAATTAGATAAAATTAAAACTACTCCAAACAAGCATAAAGAAAGGACTGTTTTTTGTGTATAACTTTGTATTATAATTAAGTTTAAATGACTCCATGCTTGGCATTAAATATTTTTAAATTTTGTTATGTATAATGTCACAATAAAAATTTTAGAATAGTATTACATTGCTCTTTTATTGATAAAAGCTATGACGTCACCACGACCTTGGAAAAGTAGCCGAAACTAGGTATCCGAGAGCACGGTTTTGCGGTGATTTTACCTATATGATGATTGTAAGGGTTGGTCTTAAATTTAGGGTTTAGGTTACCGGGGGTTGTGATGATAGCGGTGTCCGAACAAGGAGGGGAGCAAAGAGGGAGCAAGTACGAAATCCCTCCCCACAAAAAGAAAAATTCTTTTAAAATAAGACTTTATAGTGCAAATTTACATGTAAAAACCTAGATTAGATATGAATAGGGAGGATCGGGTAGATCGGGTGGATCGGTGGATCGATGGATCTGTTCCAGAACCAACCATATCCTCTACTTGTATGCGACGAGGATTTTTACGACTTATGGGGAATTCAATGCTTGGTACAAAAATGACCAGAAGGTGATTTTTTGAGATTTTAATGCTCAAAACACATGAAAAAAAACGGTATTTTTCGTTACAAAATTGCACTTTTTGCGCTCGTACATACCTTATATACCTACTCAGAAGGTGTTTTCTTTATTATTTGTGATATATATGTATTCTTATTTTTCTTTGACAGACAAATGTTCTGTCTTTGCACAGTCAATTAATTTTTATTTCAGAGAGACGACTCGGTGTTTTTTCTTCTTGGGTTTTATTTTCGATTACTTTCCCATATCCAATCTCTGATTGACGTTAGCTCGGCATCACTTCCTTTGGTTACGTAATTTCGTGCAAGTCTTTACTTTAATTAGGTTTTCGTTGGTTCTCTCTGACCAGCACGTTTTACCGTAACATAAATTCTGACGCCCTGGCGTGGGGCTGCGAATTTGCTTTGGGTAATGCTTGGCTCCGATTTTGTTGTAGGTAACTTTTGTTCCGATTCTGTTTTGTTTAATTTTTGTTTCGATTTTGGTTTTGGTTAACATTTGCTTCGATTTTCATTACGCTAATTTCTGGTCCGATTTGTTTTGTTATGGCCTAAGTTCCTATATTATCCACTTTTCTGGGCCTGATACTGCTTTTTTGATCTTCGCGCTCGAACTGTTATATTTATTAATATTTTTCTTTCGGCTCTTTTGTGTTTCTCAAATGAGAATCTGTTTTATTTATTTTTTGTGTGGGTTCGATCGTCTTAAATTTTGATTTTGTTTTCTTTCTTGATCGCTTAATATCCTTAGTTGGCTCATTTCAGATTATCGGAATTGTGTTTTCGCCGATAATTCTAATCCGTTGAAAAGGCTGGCGCCCTATTTCTATTCCTATTTACTATTTTGCTGTTTCGCTACTATTCGTGTTCCCGAAATTTATCCGTCGGATATGTTTTAAATTGTCCTGTATTCGCAATAATTTTTTTTCTTGAGTTTTATCGAGTTACGGTTAGCCTTTACTTAGTTACTTTTTCTCAATTTTTTTTTTATTCTTATTGAAACATAGGTTGGTGGTGTTTAATATGATCTGTAAGAGACGGCAGAAGTCATCCGAAAGCATTACTAACTATTTCGCGTGTATGATATGCCTGTTTAGGTGGAATGGTTTTTTGAATCAGGATGATCAATTGTCCATTTTGCTTCGTAACCTTGATCTATTTTATACAACCCATTTGCCTACCATCCCCACTCCTTGCAAGAATTGAAGAACGAATGTCTGAAGTTGGAACCGGCAAAGATTCTGGCCGATAATTCCGTATCACCTAGTCACGACCAACAAACTGTTGCTGCTGAACTGGAATCAGCCCCTGCTACAGTGCCTAAGTCAGTGTGTGGGAGTGGAATTTGAAGTTTTCCGGTGACCTAAACACTCTTGCCATACATGATTTTTTGGGACAGGACGAAGAACTCTGACGAACTCAACGTGCATCAAAATTGCAGTTATTTGAGTCTGCAGTGGACTTGTTCGAGTCTAAAGCCTTTCTTTGGTATCATGATAACCGGCATAGGTTTTCTAATTCTGTCTAATTTACTGATTCAACATGTTGAACTCCCGGATTTTGCTTATAAGTCTACTACTATTGAGAAAAATACTTTTACTTCACATAATTGACTTAGAGTTCTCCTACGCCTGCGGGTAGATCAGATACTTTTTTCGTACGTTTTACTGTACTTCTTCCTAATTCTGCTTGTAGTCGTCAGGTCATATGCTTTAATTGCGACAAACCTGGTCATGTTTCGACACGTTGTACTCATCCTCAAGTACTCCATTGCTATGGTTGCGAACATAAGGGAGTTTCTCGCCGCAACTGTCTATACTGCCATCCTACTACTAATGGGTCTTCAAATCATACTTAAATTCTGTTCTCACCTCTAGGAATCTAATTTCTTCTGCTTCTCACTCCACGTTCTCTTCTGTATCTCATCCAGGTCATCCTGCTACTACTATCAAAACATATCCTTCTTCGGCAAATATACCTTCCAACAAAATTTCGTCTGTCTCTAGTTCTATAGCCTTTTCTACATCTCCTTCTGCTCGCCCAACAACCATCACGTCGTACCCTTTTCAGCCATATGAGCCTTTGAACTATAATATTGATTTTTAAAGCTATCACGATCCTACTTACCGAAGCTCTACTAACAAAAATTTCGTCTGACCTTCGCGATTCAAAAAATGATCAAATAGACGCGACGTTTTCACTTCCACCCTAAACTGTGCCTCCGCCACCATTGCAACCCATACTTCGAATTAGTGGCTTGCAGGTAGATTCTCAAGAGTTTGTTCCCGCTTTCTTAAATGATTCTACCAACGAAATTCCTGTCGTGTCTGTAAGCTCAAATGTCGCTGAAGTAACGATAACTTCTAATTTAGTCAGCGAAGGTCCTGTTGAAGTCCATGAACCTGTATCGTTAATACATGTTACCGTTTTTGTTAAAATTTTACTTGTTCCTGCTTTCTTAAATGATTCTAGTTAAGAAATTTCTGTCATACCTGCAATCACAGCCGTAGCTGAAGTGACGATAATTTATAATACGGATAGAGAAGGTACTGTTGAAGTTAGTGAACCCATAGCTGTGATGCCTGTTGCTGCTGTCGTCAAAGTTTTACCTGATCTTGTTTCGTTATCTACTGTTGTTAAGAAATCCGTTCCTATTGTGGTTGAAGTTTTGTCTGTTCCTACTCCGTTGTCTAACAGTGATGAAGACTTAGTTGATTCTACTTCTTTATCGGACGTTGATGAAACGTCACCTACTCTTACTCATTTTTCTCATGCTGACAAAATGCTACTTGCTTCTGTTCTTTTAACTAAGGTTGGGGAAATCCTAGCTGATGTTCTTTTATTTAATGTTGACGAAGGTCAACCTGGTTCTGCTTCCTTATTTATTGTGGATGAAGTTCTTCCTGATGCTGTTTGTTCTTGTAACGTTGATAAAATTCTGTCTGGTGCTGCTCTTTTCATTCATGTTGATAAACTTCATTCGACTTCTTTATCTAACATTGGCGAAGTTCTACTTGATACTCTTTGTTCTTGTAACGTTGATGAACTTCTACCCGAATCTGTTCCTTTATGTAATATGGTTAAAGTGTTATCGGATTCTGCTCCTTTTCCTAAGGTTGATATTCCTACAGCCAATGCTGATCTCTTTTCTAACTGTGATACTACTAGTCCCTTATCTAACATCGATAAAATTTTATTAGTTTCTATTTCTTTATCTAACGTAACTGAAGTGTGCTCTGCTTGTGTTTCTTTTCGTAAGGTTGATTCTTACAGACAATCCTTTTTCTTTCTCTACCGTTGATATTCGGACAACCCATGATGTCTCTTTTTTTGCCGTTGACTTTTTTACCACCAATCGTAAAACAAGCCACTTTCTTTCATAACGTGTTGTAAGTTTCTTAAGCTACCCTCGCCACCCCTTTCTCAACCTCGTGCTGCATCTGCTGCATCCCCAGCTGTTCCTGCCTGGCAGAAAACTGCTCAAAAGCGACAGACATTATTCTATGCTCCTTCCGAACCGAAAGATGTGTGTCGGCAAAATCCTAATGTCTTTGATCTCGTTTCATTTTCTTGCTGGAGACGCAAACGTCTTAAGCTCAATATTTAGTCCTCACGCCCGTTTCTTATGCCGATTTTGCTCTTCTTAGGATTTGACTTTAAGATTTAACAATTCCTTTTATTTACTTCTCTGTTTGGCTGGGTTCTTTTTCTTTTTCTTTCACCCGTGTGGGTCCGGAAATATAATAGTCGCATGCTACGACCTGCCTGTCGTAAGAGGCGTCTACAGCGGTCCAACACATACACACTCGTACACTTTATACACGCACATTATTTTCTTTTGTGCGATTCTTCGGTTTTTTTTGTGGCATTTGTACTTGTTGCTTGGTGTTACTCTTTTTGTTTTTTTTTTTTCGTTCCACATTCTTCTCTTTTTTCCTATGGCTAGTATTACTTTCTGTCGGTCTTCGTGCTGACGTGGTATATTTTTCGATCCACTTCCTGGTAGGTGCTTTCTAGTTTATTTTTCTTTTCTTCGGAAATCACAACTTAGTCGACTTTATGTCTAATTAGCAATTCTTTTTGTCGGTTTTCGTTTGTTGAGATTTTTGGGTACCACAGCTTGAAGTAATTTTATTTTTTCGTCTAACCAGCATTCTTGTTGTTCCCGAGCATACTTTAAGATTTGACACTTTGTCATATTGGCTGTTGCTGTTGGTTTTCTTCCTCGCTTCTTTTTGTTATTTTTGGTTTTTCTGCAGGAAATCAATCTTCTTTTGAGATCGAACATTTTACTGTTTCCTTTCTGAAAAAGCATCCGTCCTTTGACGACTTTGATAGTGTTGACGCCGTTCTACCTTTGCCTTAGTTCAGTGCCACTATCTACCTATTTTTCCCTGTGCTTTCCTTCGATTGTTATTTTTTTTGCTTTATCTGGTACTTTGGTTCTTCGAGCCGGATGAGAGTTTTTTTTTTTATTTTGAGATGTTTCTTACTTTTTCTTTGGTTTTTTTTTTTCGAAAACGAATTTTGTTTTAGTTTTTTTTCTTAAGCATTTTTTTTTGTTTTTGGTTTTTTTTTGGTACTGTCCAGTTCTGTACTTTTACTTTCCTGCCCCAACCTTTTGATTGTGCTGGGGGAATTTGTTACGTTCCAGTTTTGTTTTTAAAATTTATTTGACTAAGATAAGTCATTAATTATTATCGCGTCTATATTCCAAATAAAATCATTGCCTTAGTTCAAATCCTGTTCTGGCGAGCCTAGTATTTGAACATTAATCTTCGGTCTCCTAATTGTAGTTAGGTGCACGTATCCTTTTCTGCCATATGAGCCTTTGAACTATAATATTGATTTTTACGGCTATTACGTTCCTACTTACCGAACCTCTACTAACAAGAACCAAACTATTTCTGTCCTTCGCGATTCAAAAGATGATCAAATAGACCCGACGTTTTCACTTCCACTCCAAACTGTGCCTTCACCACCATTGCAACCTATATTTCTGATTAGTGACTTGCAGGTAGCTTGTAAATACATAACAAGTAACGTAAGTTGTAAAAACTAATGAAATGTAAGATACCGTAAAACGCATTAAATGCGAACGTAAAAAACAATCGTTTAAAAATACAAAACCATTTGTTTTACTTATTAATTATCAAACCTTTTTTGATAAAAATGCATTTGATTTGCTGTAATTAGAAGAGCTGTACGCATTTAGTTTGAGAAACTACAATCAACGTATATTAAAAAACCTCAAAATTAATAAATAATTCTGTGTACTAAAACGAAAGCAAATATTTCTATAAAACAAAACCCCTTTTGCATTAAAAACCAATTAAAGTTTAAATTAATTACCCCGTGAATATTGCAATTTATTTTAAATAAAGAATTTTCTATAATATAAAAAGTTGAGTCATTGGAATTCAAAAATACGTCAAATTCGTATAACTCATTAATAAATAAACATTTTATGCTTAGAAGCAGCTTGAACATTGAAAATACACCGTAAAATTCCTGGAATAACCGATAAATAATCAATTGTCTTTTGCATTAGTATGCGACGCCGCAATAATAGTATATGTGGAACAAAAACGGATAACACACGTCACGGATAACTGAAATCAGATAATTAGGTCATAAAACTTGACAATTTTAGACGTTAATTGGGTATTTCTAGAAATCTTACATCACAATCTTCTACATTTTCTAATAAGCTTCTGAAAACAGATAAATTTGTATATAAAGTAAGCATTTAGTCATTCAGGAAATCATTCATTCATTCGATTTGATTCATGCGAACACGAAATGTTATTTAACCGCAAGCTGTTGCTACGCGGAAAAAGTATTTAAGTATGCGGTAAGCATATTGTAATTGAATAGTGGTGAGGTTGAAATGAATTAACAAGCAATGTTTTAAACGTAACTTACAACGAAAAATTATGAATTACAAGAGGGAAAATTCTTCAAGATAACGCTATTTAAAATTTTTTATTAAATATTGAAACAAAGAGTTAAGCATAATGTATTTTAGTAACTCCTCTTTTAAATAAAGATTCTTTTTAAATATAGAAAATCTTGTGAGCTGATTTGAGGTCAATGTAAAATAAGAACTTTTTTTATTACGGGGAACATTTTTGTGAATTCTGCAAGTATCACTTTTAGATTTATTTTTAACTGATTTATAGTTAATGTAAGGTATAATAATAATAATTGTTAATGATATAATATTTTTTATGTGAAAGGGTTTTACCAGCAGAATTTGTGTTCGAAATACTCTGACCTTTTAATAGATTTTCTGTCAAGGATTTTTTCTGGCCAAAACAAGTCTTTTAAGCGTAGAAATACTTATAACCAGGTAAACCATTCTCAAAACAATAAGTTTAATTTTGTAACTTTAGAATAAGGTAAGGGACCTAGTTTTTGTATATCCTTCTTAGAAATTATTTTGTTTAAAAGAAACATTGTTGTAAGTGTTCTAAATGCTTTTGTATGAAAGAAAATATTTAATACTGTATGTATAAATGCTTTGTGATATTGTTGTGTTTGATTTCATTTTGAAAAGCTCCGCCCGTTCCGTTGAACTAGCTGGGCAAAGTTAAAAAAGGAAGGTAAGCGAACCATTTCAAGTTTACAAATCGCAGTATGTATATCATTTCACCACTTTAACGACGCAGTCTCTACGGGCTTTGTCACGACACTCTTTTAACGGCACCACAACGTGTAACGTTATCACAGCACTTTTTTAGTGGCCCCCAACGCGAAGCCATTTTCATGCACTCTTTCAGCGACTCTCAACGTGCGGCAATTCTCATATCACTCTTTAAGCGGCGCTTCAAAACGAAGCATTACCACATCAATATATATATATATATATATATATATTATAGTGGTTTTAAAAGATCAAAAATAAATATAAACGAAGCAATTTCAAAACACCCTGTATAAAGGAACAACCAGAAATTACGTGCAAAGGTTATAATAGTTAATTCATTTTTAAGTATCTGGTATTAACGAAATTTTATAAATAATTAATGAAATTTAAGTAGGTTTGCTAAGAAATTAAATGGTAGAAGCCAATGCCATTAATTTATTAATTAATTTGAATTTAATTGATGTATAATATGCATAAAAGCGTTTAAAAACCCAATAATACAAAATGAGACGCATTTGCTAACGTACAAATATATCAAGAGGGTTAAAATACGTGGAAAATCCAAATCGTAGAAGTGTTAGTTAAAATATTACGATTAAACACCTGCGTATTTCTCTAAAGGTCAAGTTCTGCTTAAATTGTGTAGATAACAAATGGTTACGGAGAAGGTTTGATAAACCGTCGCTTATATTCACGGGAAATGCTAATAAGGAAGTTATTTAACTTACGTACAGAGTCCACGTGTGTAAACAGTGAACAAACGAGAATAATGATTTTTCAACTACTCAAGCGAGGTTAGACTGAGACGTACAAAACGTATAAGCATGCGACCACAATAGTAGAGGAGGGATTTGAGAGACGTCATGAAATCTACGATTGGTCGATATGTTAGTTCAACTTGGCATAGACACGAGGATAGTGTAGCGTGATTTTCTTGTAATTGTATAACGAGGTATTGAAATTCGCAGATTTGAAATTGGGGTTGAGTGCAAAATTGTGAGAATGTGTTGTTGTGAGCGGGATTTCGGATAACTGGGGGCCTGGAGAGGTTACAGTCGAACGACATAAATACTCTAGAGAACTAGGACTCGCTCTCTTGTCTTTTAACTGCGTGTCTTCTTATTTCGATCGTCCCGAAAGCACATATGAAAGTTAAACATGAGTTGTAAGTATTAACAAATAATTTAAAGTGTATTGCTTAGTGGTAGCCTCTACATTAAATTAAATTAAATAACGTAAATTACTGTGAAATAAAATTTGAAATTTGGTTACACCGAGAAGGAGGCGTTGGCAGATCAACTGAAATGGAAGTCGTCTAGTAATTGAGAGAATCGACCTGCATACCAGATAGAAATTTACATGGCAGCATCTACAGAGCGAAGATCTTCTAGAAATTCCAGGTAACGATTTAACATTGTGATTCCTATAAACTGTAAATATTGGGGTGGCGTATGAGAGTGTTTTACAAGGTAGTGTGAAGTATTTGAATATTGAACAGAATTTGTGTAAATAACTTTATTACGGTATTCAACTAGAAATTGAAGGTGTCTAAAAAGCTTCTAAACGTTCCATCAGAACGTGAAATTTTGTGAAGAGTACATGGCTTTGTTTTTGTTTAGTTTTAGAGTATGCAAAGTACAAGGGCATACATTAATTGGGTTATTATGAGCTCACCATATCCCACAGTTTACGTAGAGTATTAAAATAAATAAATAAATTATAATGAAGGAATTTTAGGGAAGGTATTATTCAAGGTCCATTTACTCCGAGTACATTTTATGTGTTTGATGATTTAAAAATTAAATACAGGACATTACAAAGTAAAATTTACTGAAGTGTAACGTAAACAATAAAATAATAATGAATTGCATTTGTAAATAGGAATAAATAAAAGATTGTATGTTTGTTGTATTTTGTGGTTTTATTGGGCGTGTGCGTGAATGATAGGATTTATGAATGAATATAGCTATCTAAAAGGAGGTCCTAATGAGCTAGCCGGAAGCAGTTTAAAAAGGCCATTCAACCGAGGAAGAGAGGAAAACGGGTAAGAAAATTTTTTTTTGATTTATTTAAAAATTTTGGAAATTTTTCTATTTGCGAATTTGAAAATTTAATGTAATTTTAGAAAATATTGTTTGTTGGTGAGGATCTTACCCGAGTTTCACGGCATAATTTTGACGCCCAATTCGTGAGGCTCGATTCTTATAAGGTTACACAGTAATTTATATATATATATATATATATATTATCGTGTAATTAGTTAGCTTATTGTAAATACATAAGGGCATAAATTAAGCTAGGGGTTAGAGTAACAACGTATTAAAAAATCAGGTTAGGCAGTTAGATAATTAAGGTATTTAAAACAATTAATTTAGAGCTTAATCAACGTATAATAATGTAGGGTTAATTTAATTTGAGTTATATTTATTTAGGAATGACGTATCATAATATTTAGTGTAAGATAGAGCGATAAAGAATTAAGAACCATGAGGTAAAAATACCACTTTCAATTTTAGTTAGGTATTATACGAAACCATAAAAGCTTTGTATGTTCCTTAAAGTAGGATTATTATTTTCAAGGGGAAAACCAGAATCTTTTAAAAGCAAAATAAAAGAATAAGATATTTCAAGATAAATAAGCTTTAATATGTTACAAGAAGTAAAAGACCGTTTAGCGTAGTCAATATACAACGAGGACAAAGCGGGAAACATAAGTAGGACAAAAAAGCAGTATGTTTGTTAAGATATCGATTTTTTATTATGAAGGTGGTATTGTAGGGAAGCTAGAAACAACTGTCATGGAGGAACAAACACGGAGCAGAAACATATGAATACAAGTGAGAAACAGAGATTTAATCATGGATATAGTATAGTAGGAAAACGGCAAACAAACTTATTTTAGCGGGGGAAACAAGATCAATAATTTCTAGGAATAGTAGAAGCAGACTCGCATCGATTGAAAGCAAGGGAAAGGAATTGAACGAGATGATTGGACGATGCAGGTATACGTGCAGCAAGTTTGCATTAGGTAGGGCAAATATTAATCTGGTGGAAACATATATGTGAAATGGGGTTATATGAACAAGAGAGATGGAAAAATGTTTGTTTGAGTTTGAAGGTGGGGATGTATTCAGAATCGATTATCAGTAGAGGCTAGTTTCGCAAAAATTGTAGTGACAGTTGGCGGTTGTAAATGGATTACCGAGTATTTTAGCGTGTTTGTGATAAGAATTCAAGCTAAACGAAAAGTCGTTAGAGCTTTTAGCGAAAACATCGAGTTAAACAAACAATTTTCAGAAATCTAAGACGGTTGCTGTTTTTACGCGGAACAATTCTTGTACGTTATCATTTCTACGTGCGAATTGGAAATAAAGGAGGTGAAGCGATGGCTATATGAACCACTTTCAAAGGAGGTGGCGGTCTTCTAATTTCTCTTCAGTCATTCGCGCCTCATTGATTACTGTTAGTGAAATTATGTAAGTTAATGCAGTATGATGACAAGTTAAGTAAAAAGCTAATAAAGTAAGGTAAGCAAAGAGTAAAATTTTGTATGTAAGTTCAAACAATTTAATTGTGATTTTGGAACGTACGAAACTGAGTAAAATTTAGAAGTATTTGATGTTGAAGGCGACGATTTTTGGTAATTTATTATGGAATTTTGGACAGTAGATGCTTATGGTTTTGTTGTAAATGAAGAGAGTTTGGGGTAGCAGCAGGCATAGAAGGATGGTGATTCAACGCGGGAGCTGGTTTATGGACTAGTACCATACTGAACGGCATCATCTTCAAAGACTGGTTGGCGGATAACATTTGGAGAATAGTTACCAGGTATGCCATTGTTTAAAAACATTGTGTGGTGAATATTTTCTATGGTTTTTAAATTTTTTTGTGCTTTTGAGTGTTTCGTATTTGATATATTTAATGAACTGAAAATATATGGGACTTGAGATGAAAATGAAACTTATTTAGGTAGTCAAGAATAATTAATTTACAGATAACCAAGCTATGTTGTAAAAAAGTATAGGAGGCTTATTTTATTTTTGTTGTAGTGCAGTAAATTTGCACTCACATTTAACGAGTTTTACTATGAGCTCATGATAAGACAAATGGTTTAACGTAAGGTAAGAGGAACGCTCTCTGACTTTAATAAAATATTTTGTTCAAATAAGGTTATCGAATTAAAATACTTTTGAAAATGAAATTGTGGAAATTACCAAAAATATGAATGTACACCAGAAAAGATGTTTTAAAATTGTAATATGTATTTCATGTAAATAGAGTGTAATGTATTTTGTGAATTGCGTTATTTTGAGTGTGTAATTGTAGGGTGTGAATTTTTATTAAGTTTCAGTATAGAAGCAGTGAGCGGGAGTTGTTAGATCTAGCGTTAACAGGTAAGCGTCTATGTTGGTCTTAAAAGGTTTTGGTGGATTTAAGAATTAGTCGAGGAGCAGCCGAGGTGATGCTCACAGCATTATGTCGACCCAACATTGGAGCACGAAGTAGAGAACCGTTTCAGAGTAAACCTCACACCATAATGACACCCAAAGTGAGGGGCACGATTTTACAGGTTAAACCTCACATCATTATGGCGCCCAACGTGGTTTCGACGTTTCAGAAGCAAATCTTACATTATTCTGGCGACCTGAATGTGAGGGGTACGAAGTAGAAGGCCGTTTCAGAAGGAAACCTTACAGTAATATGGCTTCCAACGCTGGGGCTCGACGTTTCATAAGAAAACCTCTCAGCAATATATATATATATATATATATATATATTGTTGTGGATTTAAAGGGGTAAATAGGTGTAGACAATAAAATTTTAGCAACCGTGTATACAGAAATAAGAGCAAATTATTTACGCGCCAAATTAATTTAATTTATATAATGGAAACGGACGGGTATTAAGGTATTTAAATTAGAATGTGAAAATTACATAAGGGAAGAAAAGCTTTAACGTACATAAAAGCTCAAGGATACGCATAATTAATTATAATTATTTTTAATCAAACGCATGAAAGCAAAAAGGGAGCTTGCATGCATAAGAAAATCAATAATTTCTAACGCAAATGTATTCGTTTTAAAAGCCAACGTTCATTTACACAGATACTACGATGGGGAAAATCTAGGAATTGTTATTTTCAAACAGTCGATAATTTCAAGAAACACCTGCTTGTTAAATGTTACGTTCAGAGAATTTGAAACGAACGATAATATAGAATTCCGTAGAAGTTGTTTTCAACGGTCAATTTGTATAAGCAGCTATTATAACAAATATGGAGTGAGTGGAATGAACAATCGATAATGTAAAACAGATAGAGAAGCAGATAAAGCTAGCGTTGGATTGAAGTCACGTAGGATATACACGTGTATTTGGCGAAGGACGTCTACAATATCCATTTTCTGTAACACAAGTAGCGTTTGAAAGGAGACTACAAACATGCATAGAACAGAGATGGATAGCAGATAAGTGGAGCATTGTGACTACAGGAAATAATATCATTGGTTGATAGCCAGCAGTTTCCGAAAAGAGTTCATACGGTAAGGTAAGGAACGATTTTCTATGTAAACAGCACGACGGACAGGAGAAATTTTTTAGAATTTATAGTCGGTTACGTTCAAAATTTTAAGAAGTCGCTTTGAAAACAAGGTTTTTTCATGAAACGGGTTCCACTAGGGGGATTGGAGAATAATATTAATACACGGGCGAAGATATTAAAGCTCTCTCTTTCTTTCCATCGAGTTCTGAATACGGGTTCAGACCTATAACATATTAATAAAAGCTTTCGGTTAGAATTTGTGTGTTCAGTAAAGATACGTTAGACATCTTATTTGAAATTATAAAAACTATAGTAGCGGACCTCAAGCTATTAAAGTGATTGCACGAGTTAGTTTTTCTAAATAAAAGGTGCCGTTACTAGGACAAGGTATTGCATGGATGCATGATATTTGGCGTAAGAAGAACTGAAAAAAATTTGTATGCGTGAAGTATCTGGTATGGAATGTTACTGTTGAAACGAAGCTAGTATCTTGGGAGAAGTACAATAGTGGTAGCGGAGATATTAGATGGTGGGGATCTGTGGATCCTGGCATCAGCGTAGTAGATAGATACAACGACGAGGGGTTTCTGGTAGCCATCTCCAGCGGTGACGAAGAGTGAAGGTGTCTCCAGGCAATAAATTTGAAATTTCTGTTTTATATAAACATTTGTGGATATTTTGTGTTTGTGTGTCTGACTTATTAGTGACGTATTTATTGTTTTTAAAAACTTGTTTAAAAAGGTACATGTGCAGGACAATGTAATAACTTTGAGTATTGAAAAAGGGTTTATTGAGGATATATAAAAATTTATGCAGGCTATAAATTGTGGTTGTAAGGAGTAAACGGGTCTGTAAATTTGTTTTCAATAATGCAAGGTTTAAAAAGCATTTAAAAAAACTGGGTTATAATGAGCTCACAATACACCAGTATGAAGTCAAATTAGGGTTACATGAGGGGCCCATCTACTCGTATCTACTCGAATTTGTTTAAAATCATTTGAAAATCAAGAATTTTAAAGCATTCAATAAATTGAGCTGGTAATAATTGTACCAAACCGTTTGTACTCATGTGTAAGTATTTTATTTGTTAATATGTGTAAATAATAGGTTGTATGGTTGTTGTATTATTTTGTCAATTTCATTTGATGGTGTGTGAGTGTGAGAGAGGTATGTACATAAAAATAGGTATTCAAAAAGAGGCCGATTGCTGAGCTAGCCAGGGTGAGCAGAGAAATTTGAAGGCGTCCAAAATAAAAGGTAAAACATTTTTTTAAAAGTTTTTTGAAAATTTTATGTTGGCCCAATAAGAGGGGTCCGAGTGTTCCCGAGTTCCACGGCAATATATGTATATATATATATATATATATATATATTGTTGTGGATTCAAAGGTTTAAATTTGGGGTAAACAATAAAATTTCAATCACCCTGTATAGAGAAAAGAACATATTATTTACACGCAAAATTTATTTAATTCATTTAGGGAGAACGGACAAGTATTGACGTATTTTTATAATTAATGATTAAAAGGTTAAAAGTACATAAGGAAAAAGTTTTAAAACAAATAGAATACGCATAATTAATTTTAATTTATTTTAATTCAACACGTAAAAGCAAAAGAAAATCCACTAGGGTAAGGAAAATCAATAATTCCAAGGCAAAAGTTCGTTGTAACAAACAAACGTCAGTTGTATCGGATACGACGAAATATAAAATCTAAGAATTGTTGTGGTAAACGGTCGATAATGAACGAACACCTGCGTTTTTAAAAAAGGTTACATTCGTCGAAATTATGAACATATTAAGACAGGATTTTATAGAAAATATTTTCAACCGTCAGTTTGGTTTGAATAACAAGCTAACAAAGTTCTTAAAGAGCAAGGGAAATGCACTATCGGTTATATACTACAGATAGAGACAGAAATAAAAGCGTTGATATTGAAAACGCACGTACTAATACACGTGGAGTGGAGATGAGCTGTCAGCAATATCGATTTTCTATAACTCAAGTGGGGTTTTGAACGCGACAGCAGACATGCATCAGACAGAGATAACGATAGTACAAGCAGAGTTTTATGACGACAGACAATATTATCATTGGTTAAGAACCGACAGTTTTCCAAACGTAGACAAACGCGACAGGTGGGAGCGATTTCGGATACGTACGGCACGTAGACGGAGTAAATTTTAGGAATTTTCAACACGGTTGTATCTAAATTTGTAGAATTTAAATTTGGAAATAAGCTTTTCACGTGAAGTGTGTCCGGGGTGGCATTTTGAATTAATATAAATACGGAACGGAAATTATTAAGGGTCTCTTTGTTTTCTCGTCGCTTTTATACTATTATACTAAGCTACAAAGTCAATAAATGGAAGTATAATATATGTGGGGTAAGCACCACAAACAACCAGGATTGTATACTGTTATGGAATGGTACTTTGAAACGAGGCGCTTGACTCGCAAATGGGGTATTGTCTGTGAATCGATTGTGTATAACAGCGCATGGTCACGAAGCCAAGGGGTTCTGGTGATCGTCGTCAAAGGAATGGAAGCCTGAAACATTATCCAGGTAATTTATTTCAAATTTCTGTTGTCTGATAAACTTTTGTGAAATTTTGGTGTTGTGTGAGTTAATTTTGGGGTTTATTTATGGTTATATAAACTAATTGGAAAAGATACATGTACTGGACAATTTATTGGGGTTTAAATATTGAAAAGGGGTGTATTTAAAACTTACTAGATTTTATTCTGAATATAAATTGGATTGTAAGGGGTAAACGGGTCTATAACTTTTGCATTAATTTATGCAAGGTAAAAGGCATATACTAAATAAACTGGGTTATTATGAGCTCACCATACTCCAGTGTACATTCAATGTAGGGTAATATGTAGGGCCCATCTACTCATACCTCATTAAATTTGTTTGCAAATAGGTAGAAAATCAAGCACTTTAAAAACATATCACATTTTGAGTTTGTAATTAGTGCACCAAACTGTTTTTATACATGTGAATAATTTGTCTGTAAATAGCGGTAAATAAAAGATTGTATGATTGTTGTATTATTTGGTGATTTTATTGAATGGTGTGCGAGTGTGAAGGAAGAAAAGTGTAAATTTAGGTATCCGAGAAGAGGCACAGCTGAGCTAGCCAGGGAAGCTGCTGAAGATTTTTGAAGCAGAAATAAACGGGTAAGAAATTTTTTTTAAAGTTGTGCATTTTTGATTATTATGAAATCGACACTGGTGGAAGCAGAAACCCTTAATTCCCGATACCACGACAATATATATATATATATATATATATATATATATATATATAATTTGTATTGTTAACGACCTTTAGTTTTAAATTAATAAATGTTTGCGGGTTATAGGTCACTGGAAATAACTACTCTTCTTTAATACCTAAATTTTCGCATATATTTTATGCTTGATCACAGGTTTAACTAAAAATAATTGGATTTCAACAACCCAAATATCATTCAAATAGAAAACAATACTTTCAAAAGAACTTTTATGGAAATATGTCATATTTATAAAAATACAAAATCTATGAACAAAAAAAGTGATATTGGTGATCTTAGTTCTATATACGCACATCTCTTAAACCTTAAATTCAATTCCAATGAATAAACTTCTACAAAACTTTGGATCCTCAAGAATTATATAAACAAATACCCTTATATATGGTAAACCTTTACATTACTTGGGAACACAGACATATTAAAAAACACACCCACACACATACACACACACACACACACACACACACTCAAACACACAGTTAGGCACCTCCTTCTACTTACGCATGCACCTATACATACATATAAAAAATCCAAGATAGTATTAATCAAATTTTTGAAATTCTGCCAAACCAATATTTTACCTTTTCTATATTACAAAATTTTTTACCATTTTGAAAAAGCTGTTTTAAATATTTAATGTACACGTAATAATTTCATGTTTCAATGATATTTTTAACCAACCTCATTGTGAGTAGCTGAAAGTTTTCATACTTATAATCAGTGTTTATATATTTTTAGTTAAACCTGTGATCAAGCATAAAATATATGCGAAAATTTAGGTATTAAAGAAGAGTAGTTATTTCCAGTGACCTATAACCCGCAAACATTTATTAATATATATATATATATATATATATATATATATATATATATATATATATATATTGCTGTGAAACCACCAAAATCCGGGTACTCCGCTTTTCGAATCGAGCCTCACGAATTGGGCGTCAAGAATGCTGTGAATCCTACAAAAAGCTATTCATTACCTTAACTGTGTTGGTCCATTGACTTTCTTCTGTTAATCGCCTCGGCTGCTCCTCTAGATAGCTTTCATCCTCATACATAAAAAAAAACAAACACATTCCTACCACAAACATCAACGTCAACTTTATTTACATCAATATTCACAATACATTAAAATTTCAAAATTAATATTCAGCATAAATTTTAATATCGGAAAATTTCAAAATTAAATTTATTATCATTTTAGAATGCATCCAGAATTAAAGTCCTTGTAGAATGCCTACTAATTACTATAACAATATATGCAGAGTACAAAGGGAGCATCTACCACCCCTTTACGTTAATTAACCAGGTTCGTCTAATTGAGCTCAAAGACATACCCTAAATTTTCATCATAATCCAGAACATCAATACTAAATACCCCTTTCTACTTAAACAAGCAAATTTCACCTTAGCATTAAAATTTTATGGTTAGTACAATTTCACTAATGTCCATTTAAAGTAAATCAATTATAAAGTAATTCAACACACACAAAAATATCAAAGTTCAAACAAAATAGTATAAATTACCTGAAGGTTACTGCACTCGTAGCTTCAATGTACATCGTCCCTTTTGTTAATCACACCATTCCAACTGGGTTATATTTACAGCTTCTGATTCTCAACGCTTTTCAAATTTTCTCCATCACCATTTATTTAAAGTTGTTTCTGGGCTTTTCCAGAACTCATCTGTGTATATCTGACCCTTGTTTTGTGGATCCAGACACATTTATGAACCATTTAATCATTAACACCCCGAAAATAGCAAAGAAATTCATACTTCTTTTACCAATATACGCCAAAACTGCCTACTTTTGGTGTATTTATTTGTCGTTGTAAATTTTACTAATTGGTACAGTGATACTAAATTTTATTACCTTATATCTAAGTGCACTCAAGTACATTCATGTTAGCACGTAAATAACAAACTGTTTTAAATCACCAAAATATACGAGCAAACTTTAAATTATTCTATCAAACTAAAATGCACTGTTTAACGTATTGAATCAAGTCGCGGATGTAAGAGAGCTTGTTTATATTCACCTGGGTATATATAGAAGTTAGCCTGTCTGTCGGTCGAGTCCTCAAAACGGGCAATTCTAAAGAATTTCGCATTCTCAGTTCCCATTCCGTAGCCCGCGCGTCGGTTTTTACGAATTTTGTACTCACCCCAGTTAAATCTCAGAAATTTCAACACGGCACGCACCGCCTGGAAATAACTAATTGACTTTTATTCAGAAATGTTATTTTCACCTCTCAAATTTTGCCTTTTACTTTCAACCAATCGTGACCCTCGTGACGTTGCTCATATCACGCCTTTAATTATTAGTGTCTTTGTCTTACGCACATTATCTTTCCTTCTCTAACCTGTTCTTAGTGGTGCAAATTGATATTCCTTACTATTGATTATTTCAGTCCATGTGGACTATCTGGGTTAAATAACCCCGTATCGCGCCTTCCCGTGAATATTAAGCCCCGGTTTCTCCAAGATTCTTTGTAACCATTAATTATCTGCAAAATTTTCGCCGAATGAGCTTTTTAAACTACGCAGGTGTTCAAACATACTATTAATTCTCAGAGCCTTATTCCGTGGTATTTTAATCTTGGATTTTCACAGACTTTTATGCTTATTATTAATAATGGTTTAATTAACTCCAACTAAAATTGACTTCTATCCTTTCATTTTTAGCGAATACAAATTAAATGTTAATTATTATGTGTACACTTTGTTTAATACCGGTTACTTAAAATAGGGTTAATTAATATAAATTTTACACGTAATTTCCATTTGTTTCTTTCCTCGGAATAAGTACATTACACGTAGAGCTTGTTAATACTGTTTCTTTTGATATAAAGCGTCTTGTACATGATTTAAATCTCTTATTTTTACTGAAACGACCGAATTTATTTATGCTTCTTGGTTTTAATAAAACGTACCTTTTCCCAAAGCTTCTACACGGTGATTAAAATTATTTGATGTGATTATTTAATTTTCTAAACTGGTCTAAATATGAGTAATATATATTGCCGTGTAACTTCGCTCTAGACCTCAGTAGATTCGAAAATTATTAATTTACAAAAATTGAAAATTTTACAAAAAGCAAAATTTTCAAAAAAAAATTTCTTACCCGGATTCTGCTTCCATCAACTTTGATTTCTTCAACCGCTCCCTGGCTAGCTCAGCTATGCTTCCTCTTGAATACCTAGATTTACTATCATGCTCTGTACCGTTCACACACACCATTCAATAAAACCACAAAATAATACAACAATCATACAATATTTATTTACCATTATTTACAAATAATAATTCAAGATTATGTACATTTCGGTGCTCAAGTTACACCTCAATAAATTCTATCTTTGTAAAGTCCTGGATTTTAAATTGAAATATCATACACATTTAATGTAACAGGAGTAAATGGGCCCTGAATAATACCTTTTTTTAATAATTATTTCTAATTACTACACTCTGGTGTATGGTGAGCTCATGATAACCCAGTTTTTTTTTATGTATGTTTTTTGCTTTGCATACTCTTACTACAAACACAAAAAAACCCATGTACTCTTAACAATAAAAATTAACTTCATGAGGAACGTTAATAAGCTTTACGTACACCTTAAGATTTATATTCAAATACCATAATAAAAGTTAGTCATACGTATTCTTTTCAATACGCAAAATAACGAAAATTACCATCAAAGCTCACTCTCACACATCACAAATAAATTCCACAGTTCATAAAAAACAGCAAATTCTAATGCGAGTTAAAGTTCGGGCCTTTGGAGCTGGTTTTTTAAAAACACTTTGACTTTAACAAATTTTTTATTAAGTTAAAATTTTGATAACTTGTACATAATACTAAAAATAATTATTGTACTAGTGAGTAGCTCAAACAACGAAGTATGGAGTTTGAAGACTGACTCGGTTGAGTAGCTCAAACAACGAAGTATGGAGTTTGAAGACTGACTCGGTTGAGTAGCTCAAACAACGAAGTATGGAGTTTGAAGACTGACTGCCGGGCATTGAGCTCCCGGGCCTTTTATAATAACCTGCCCCTCACACGGCTGTGAGAACTTGCAGATCTCATGTCTGCGTTTCTCTTTAATTGTACACTTTATTACAATGTAACAACTTAATTCTAAGTAACTGCGGTATGTTGACCGCCTGTGACCTGCCACCTGCAGTATCACTGCCCTCACGGATGCAAAGCTGCATTCCGTTCTCATGAACTGTCGATAACCTCTCTGGGTTATCCTCGTGTTACAATGTTGCATTGAACTTATACTTTAATTTAACAATTTCTAATAATTCCTATTAGATTCAATATATCAATATATATAGGTAATTGGGGGATACATAACTTGCGTTACCTGGAAAAACTTGAAGATTCCAACTCCGTTGACGATGGTTTAAGTTCCTGAACCCTCGGTCTAGTGGTTATGCTCTGCTTGCCGCCTTCAGCTATTGATAGATGAACACCATCTAAGTTGTGCTGCATGCTACCCATTCAAGATCCAACTCAATATCCAGATCCATATATTCTTACGCTTATTTATTATCGCATAATTACTTTACTTTACGAGCTTGTTAAAATATCTGTGGCACCTCAGTTAAATATAAACTCGACACTTTCCGCGTTTCAAACTATGAGGCACAACAATTTAACACTGTACTATTTAATCTATAAATTTTAATACTTACGAGCTTGTTAGTAGATTTTTGGTACGTCGTAAGCGATGCAAATTAAAGAAGTCAAAAAAAGAGAAAGCTATCAATTTCGCTAGCTTATTTATATTATATGCCAGGCCCCTCTCGGCCACACTTTACCCGAAATCCCAATTGCAAACTAACTCTTTCTTCAAATTTTGGTATAACCGTTTTCAAACTCCACGAAATTTAGCTCGTCGCTACTCTATTTTCCGAAAAACCGGCATTCATCTGTCCCGTGTCCGTCTGTTGTAAAACTACCTATTTAGACCAATGATATATTTCAGTGACGTCTAAAACCCCGCCTGTAATAACTCTATTCCTCTCTTACGCATATTGGATGTTTCCTTCTAACCTTGTTTGAGTGGTAGAAAATCGTTATTACTGTCCGCGTGATATCTCTTTCACGTGAAGTTGTATACGTGCTTTGCGACTGTCCGTTGACCTATATTCTTTGAAACTTGCTTGTTATCTAAAAAATAAGGGGAACATGACTTTTCCAAAACAAGCAGGTGTTCAATTAACGATCGTTTTAAAATAACATTTCTAGGAGTTTGCGTTTCAAGCTATTTTCTATATTCGACGTCTGTTTATTTGTTAGTAAAGGTTTTCGCCTTGGAATTATTGATTTTTCATGCTTTGATGCGTTTTCTGACTTTATAACCCTTTGAATTAAACTGAAATATATTAATTAATAATTTCTATTGGCTTATACTATTTATTTTTTTTACGAACCTACGAATTTTTAATCCCTTATTATAAAATTTTGGTAATACTTGTTACCTTAAATTAAATGAATGAAATAATTTTCGCACGTAAATTATGGTTGTTTCCTCTATACAGGGTGTTTGAAATTGCATTGTTTATTCCCAAATTTAACCCTTTAAATCCACTACAATATATATATATATATATATATATATATTGTGGAGAGAAAAATAGGTCAATCTGATGTGATAAAAATCGATTATCGATTATAATGTTTTTCAAATTGTCAATGAAAACAACTGGCGCTGAATTGATTTCCGGATGAGATCGACTG
This sequence comes from Platerodrilus igneus, assembly GCA_036346225.1. Lineage (NCBI taxonomy): Eukaryota > Metazoa > Arthropoda > Insecta > Coleoptera > Lycidae > Platerodrilus > Platerodrilus igneus. The sequence continues at coordinate 6,153,418 of JARFIW010000999.1, read as the reverse complement.
CAGAGTCCTGTGAAATAGTTCTTTATAACAATGCCACTTACAACAATGGTAAATTTGACTAGATGGAGCTTTGATTTTTTCATCTTGAATTAAAATTGTTAATTTGTTGTCTGAGAAATAAAATCCGTTCCGTTACATTAATAGATTTGACAAATAAATGTTAGGGTTGTCCATAGAATAAAAAAGCCCTTCGTTTGGTTTTGCTCCCTTTTAACGTCCTGTTAATTAGTACCTATATTCATAAATGTAGCAATCTCTCACACTTTAGGCAACGACCAAACGAAGTCACGTGCCTATTTAGAGCCACGTGCAGATAAATCCCTTTTGTAAATATTTATATGTAGCGTATTATCTAGATACTGCCTACTCTATTCATGATCTATCATAAACCAATCAAAACATTTTGTAGTATAACAAATGAACGTACTAATCATTGCATCAAACGACTGTCACAATATCGTACAGGGCATTTATTGCCGCAATTGTACTAAGATAATTGCATGTTGGGTTTGAATTAATTCATAAGAAGCAGCTACTTTTGTCTGCCGTTAGAAGCTAAAATAATTGAGATTGCAGTTAACTTTGTATAATTTTTCGTAATTATTTACAGCTGCTCTACTGTATTTTTACACATCACTGTTTTCTAGATGCGTGAAGTCAGCGGAATAACGTCGGTAGGAATAATTTTAATTGGTGTAATTGTTAGTGCTTCGTTAGTGCTTTTTAATGCCCAAATATAAAAGCCAGCGGACTTTTCAAACAATAGTTATAAGCAGTTAAAGTTATTCCGCCAACTTCACGCCTGCCGGAAAAGAGTCGGCAGGAATAATTTTAATTGATGTAATGGTTAGTGCTTCGTTAGTGCTTTTTAGTGTCCAAATATGAATGCCAGTGCACTACTCAAAAAATAGTTATAAGCAGTTAAAGTTATTCCGCCAACTTTACGCCTGGCGAAACATTACAGCAGGAATGATTGTAGTCGACGTAATCGTTAGTGCTTTTTAGTGCTCAAATATGAATGCCAGTGGACTACTCAAAAAAAGTTATATGCAGTTAAAGTTATTCCGCCAACATGAAGCCCGGCGGAAAAGTGTCGACAGGACTAATTTTAGTCCACGTAATGGTTGGTGCAAACTATTCAAAAAAATTATATGCAGTTAAAGTTAGTCCGCCAACATGACGCACGGTGGAAAACTTGCGACAGGAATAATTTTAGTCGATATAATGGTTAGTGCTTCATTAGTGATTTTTAGTGTCCAACTATGAATGCCAGCGGACTACTCAAAAAATAGGTATACTCAGTTCAAGTTAGTCCGCCAACATGACGCCCGGCGGAAAAGTGTCGACAGGAATAATTTAAGTTGACGTAATGGTTAGTGCTTCGTTAGTGCTTTTTAGTGTCCAAATATTAATGCCAGCAACCTACTCAAAAGCGGAATAACTTTAACTGCGTGTAACTATTTTTTGGCTAGTTTGCTGACATTCATATTTGGTCACTAAAAAAGCACTAATGAAGTACTAACCATTACACAGACCACAATTATTTTAGCCGACACTTTTCCGCCAGGCGTAAAGTTAGCGGAATAATTTTAACTGCATAAAAGTATTTTTTGAGTAATCCATTGACATTCATGTTTGGGCATTAAAAAGCACTAACGAAGTACTAACCAGTAAGTCGACTAAAATTATTCTTGCTGACACTATTTCGCCGTGCGGCATGTTGGTGGACTAACTTTAACTGCATATAACTATTTTTTGAGTAGTCCGCTGGCATTCATATTTGGGCCCTAAAAAGCATTTATGCATTACGTCGACAAAAATTAATCCTGCCGACACTTTTCCCTCAGGCGTCATGATAGACTAACTTTAACTGCTTGTAACTGTTGACATTTATATTCGGGCACTAAAACGCACTAACGAAACACTAACTATTACGTCGACTAAAATTATTCCTGCCGACATTTTTATGCCGGGCGTCATGTTGGTGGACTAACTTTAACTGCATTTAACTATTTTTTAAGTAGTCCGTTGGCATTCACTTTTGGGCACTTAATAGCACTAACGAAGCACTAACGATTACGGTGGGGAAAATTATTCCTGCCGACACTTTGCCGTCGGGCGTCATGTTGGCGAACTAACTTTAACTGCATATAACTTTTTTTTGAGTAGCCCACTGGCATATACATTTGGGGGCACTAAAAAGCACTAACAAAGCACTCACCACTACGTCGACTAAAATTATTCCTGTCGACACTTTTCCGCCGGGCGTCATGTTGGCGGACTAACTTTAACCGCATATAATTATTTTTTGAGTAGTCCGCGGGCATTCACATTTTGGCACTAAAAAGCACTAACCATTGTGCTGTTACAATTATTCTTGCCAACACTTTTCCACTAGGCGTGAAGTTGGCGGAATAACTTTAACTGCATATTACTATGTTTTGAGTAGTCTGATGGCATTCATATTTGGGCATTAAAAAGCACTAACAAAGTACTAAACATTACGTCGACTAAAATTATTCCTGCCGACACTTATCCGTCAGGCATCATGTTGGCGAAATAACTTTAACGGCACACAATTTTTTTTGAGTAGTCCGCTGACATTTATATTTGGGCACTAAAAAGCACTAATAAAGCACTAACCATTACGTCAACTAAAATTATTCCTGCCGACCTTTTTCCACGGGGCGTCATGTTGGCGGAATAACTTTAACTGCATATAACTATTTTTTGAGTAGTCCGGTGGCATTCACTTTTGTGCACTAAAAAGCATTAACGAAGCATTAACCATTACGTCGCCTAAAATTATTCCTGCCGACACTTATCCTCCGGGCATCATGTTGGCGGACAAACTTCAACTGCATATAACTATTTTTTGAGATGTCCGTTGGCATTTATATTAGGGCACTAAAAAACACTAACGAAGTACTATCAATTGCGTCGACAAAAATATTTCTGCCGACACTTTTTCACCGGGCGTCATGTTGGCGGACTAACTTTAACTGAATTTAACTTTTTTAGAGTAGTCCGCTGACATTTATATTTGTGCACTAAAAAGCACTAACGAAGTACTAACCATTATGTCGACTAAAATTATTCCTTCCGACATTTTTCGGCCGGGCGTCATGTTGGTGGTGTAACCTTACCTGCATATAACTATTTTTTAAGTAGTCCGCTGGCATTCACTTTTGGGCACTAAAAAGCATTAACGAAGCACTAACGATTACGCCCGCTAAAACTATTCTTGCCGACACTTTTCCGCCGGGCGTCATGTTTGGCGGACTAACTTTAACTGCATATAACTTTTTTTGAGCAGTCCGCTGGCATTTATATTTGGGCACTAAAAAGCACTAACGAGGCACTTACCATTACGTCGACTAAAATTATTCCTGCCGACACTTTTCCCCAGGGCGTTATGTTGACGTAATAACTTTAACTACATATAATAACTATGTTTTGAGCAGTCCGATGACATTCATATTTGGGCACTAAAAAACACTAACGAAGCACTACCATTACACCTACTACAATTATTCCTTCGACACTTTTCCTCTAGGCTTGAAGTTGGCGGAATAACTTTAACTGCATAGTACTATGTTTTGAGTAGTCCGCTGGCATTCATATTTGGGCACTAAAAAGCACTAACAAAGCACTAACTATTACGTCGGCTAAAATTATTCCTCTCGACACTTTTCCGCCGGGCATCATGTTGGCGGACTAACTTTAACAGCATATAACTTTCTTTAGAGTAGTCCGCTGGCATATATATTTGAGCACTAAAAAGCACTAACGAGGCACTTACCATTACGTCGACTAAAATTATTCCTGCCGACACATTTTTTACCGGGCGTCATGTTGGCGGACTAACTTTAACTGCCTATAATTTTTTTTTAGTAGTTTGCTGGCATTCATATTTGGGCACTAAAACGCACTAACAAAGCACTAACCATTACGTCGGCTAAAATTATTCCTGTCGACACTTTTCCGCCGGGCATCATGTTGGCGGACTAACTTTAACTGCATATAACTTTCTTTAGAGTAGTCCGCTGGCATATATATTTGGGCACTAAAAAGCACTTACGAAGCACTAATAATTACGTCGACTAAAATTATTTCTGTCGACTCATTTTTTACCGGGCGTCATGTTGGTGGACTAACTTTAACTGCCTATAATTTTTTTTGAGTAGTCCGCTGGAATTTATATTTGGGCAGTAAAAAGCACTAACGAAGCACTAACCATTACTGCTACAATCATTTCTGCCGACACTTTTCGACCGGGCGTCATGTTGGCGAACTAACTATAACTGCATATAACTATGTTTTGAGTAGTCCGCTGGTTTTATATTTGGGCACTAAAAAGCACTAACGAAGCACTAACTTTTACGTCTACTAAAATTATTCTTGCCGACACTTCTCCGCCGGGCGTCCTATTGGCGGACTAACTTTAACTGCATATAACTTTTTTTGAGTAGTCCGCTGGCATTTATATTTGTACACTAAAAAGCACTAACGAAGCACTAACCATTACACCTGCTACAATCATCTCTGCCGACACTTTTTCGCTGGGCGTCATGTGGGCGGACTAACTTTAACAGCATATAACTTTCTTTAGAGTAGTCCGCTGGCATATATATTTGAGCACTAAGAAGCACTAACGGGGCACTTACCATTACGTCGACTAAAATTATTCCTGCCGACACATTTTTTACCGGGCGTCATGTTGGCGGACTAACTTTAACTGCCTATAATTTTTTTTAGTAGTCCGCTGGCATTCATATTTGGGCACTAAAAAGCACTAACAAAGCACTAACCATTACGTCGGCTAAAATTATACCTGTCGACACTTTTCCGCCGGGCATCATGTTGGCGGACTAACTTTAACTGCATATAACTATGTTGTGAGTAGTCCGCTGGTTTTATATTTGGGCACTAAAAAGCACTAACGAAGCACTAACCTTTACGTCTACTAAAATTATTCTTGCCGACACTTCTCCGCCGGGCGTCCTATTGGCGGACTAACTTTAACTGCATATAACTTTTTTTGAGTAGTCCACTGGCATTCATATTTGGGCACTAAAAAGCACTAACGAAGCACTAACTATTACACCTGCTACAATAGTTCCTGCCGACATTTTTTCGCTAGGCGTGAAGTTGGCGGACTAACTTTAACTTCATATAACTTTTTTTGAGTAGTCCGCTGGCATTTATATTTGTACACTAAAAAGCACTAACGAAGCACTAACCATTACACCTGCTACAATCATCTCTGCCGACACTTTTTCGCCGGGCGTCATGTGGGCGGACTAACTTTAACTGCATATAACTATTTTTTGAGTAGTCCGCTGGCATTCATATTTGGGCACTAAAAAGCACTAACGAAGAACTAACTATTACACCTGCTACAATAATTCCTGCCGACATTTTTTCGCTAGGCGTGAAGTTGGCGGACTAACTTTAACTTCATATAACTTTTTTTGAGTAGTCCGCTGGCATTTATATTTGTACACTAAAAAGCACTAACGAAGCACTAACCATTACACCTGCTACAATCATCTCTGCCGACACTTTTTCGCCGGGCGTCATGTGGGCGGACTAACTTTAACTGCATATAACTATTTTTTGAGTAGTCCGCTGGCATTCATATTTGGGCACTAAAAGCACTAACGAAGAACTAACTATTACACCTGCTACAATAATTCCTGCCGACATTTTTCGCTAGGCGTGAAGTTGGCGGACTAACTTTAACTTAATATAAATTTGTTTTAGTAGTCCGCTGGCATTTATATTTGTACACTAAAAAGCACTAACGAAGCACTAACCATTACACCTGCTACAATCATCTCTGCCGACACTTTTTCGCCGGGCGTCATGTGGGCGGACTAACTTTAACTGCATATAACTATTTTTGAGTAGTCCGCTGGCATTCATATTTGGGCACTAAAAGCACTAACGAAGAACTAACTATTACACCTGCTACAATAATTCCTGCCGACATTTTTCGCTAGGCGTGAAGTTGGCGGACTAACTTTAACTTCATATAATTTTGTTTTAGTAGTCCGCTGGCATTTATATTTGTACACTAAAAAGCACTAACGAAGCACTAACCATTACACCTGCTACAATCATCTCTGCCGACACTTTTCGCCGGGCGTCATGTGGGCGGACTAACTTTAACTGCATATAACTATTTTTGAGTAGTCCGCTGGCATTCATATTTGGGCACTAAAAGCACTAACGAAGAACTAACTATTACACCTGCTACAATAATTCCTGCCGACATTTTTTCGCTAGGCGTGAAGTTGGCGGACTAACTTTAACTTCATATAACTTTGTTTTAGTAGTTCGCTGGCATTTATATTTGTACACTAAAAAGCACTAACGAAGCACTAACCATTACACCTGCTACAATCATCTCTGCCGACACTTTTTCGCCGGGCGTCATGTGGGCGGACTAACTTTAACTGCATATAACTATTTTTTGAGTAGTCCGCTGGCATTCATATTTGGGCACTAAAAAGCACTAACGAAGAACTAACTATTACACCTGCTACAATAATTCCTGCCGACATTTTTTCGCTAGGCGTGAAGTTGGCGGACTAACTTTAACTTCATATAACTTTGTTTTAGTAGTCCGCTGGCATTTATATTTGTACACTAAAAAGCACTAACGAAGCACTAACCATTACACCTGCTACAATCATCTCTGCCGACACTTTTTCGCCGGGCGTCATGTGGGCGGACTAACTTTAACTGCATATAACTATTTTTTGAGTAGTCCGCTGGCATTCATATTTGGGCACTAAAAAGCACTAACGAAGCACGAACCATTACACCTGCTACAATTATTCATGCCGACACTTTTCCACGAGGTTTGAAGTTGGCGGAATAACTTTAACTGCTTATAACTATTGTTTGAATAGTCCACTGGCATTCATATTTGAGCAGTAAAAAGCACTAACAAAGCACTAACAATTACACCAATTAAAATTATTCTTGCCGACATTATTTCGCTAACTTCACGCACCTTTGTTTTCTCTACATATAAATATAAAACGCTGTTGTTACGTTTCAACATCCTAATATAGAGAAAAAGATGTCAAACAATTAAACAGATTTAACCAAGCATCTTGTCAAAGAGTTTTAAAGGGTAGTAACGTATACCCTTAAAAAGTACATTTATGTACCATTTAAAACAAGCAGATAGTCAACGTAAAATTAATTTTCTACCTCATTTTTCAATTATTTTAGAAGAAAAGCAATGATGGTCGAGTCAGATCTTGTGGAACGACAACAGCAGATTCCAAAACAATGGCACTGTGTTATGTTCAGTTTTCGTACTATCAAATTTTGCTGGAGAACTGTAAATAAGTCCTCCATTTACTATTTTTGGTTATTCTAAAATTATAATACTTCAAACTAGGCACCGCACTTTTCTCTGCGTTCTTTCACTATTTGAAGACTGGCTCTTATTCATCAAATCACATTTGGTTGCTCTTTGATAATACAAGAGTATGGATATTGGATGGGTCTGGTGCAGCGCCTCACGCCTCAGCGCCTCACAGTGCCTCTCAGCTCTTTTGATTACATGTGTTGCAAATTTTTTTTGAACTACTAAAACACCAGCCCCACATTGGGTGTCAGTGTTACATTTTTCCTTAATTGGGCTTAACTAGCGTCCTCTTCTTAATACCTATATCTGACTCTAGAAGTTGGGGGTCAGCAAAACGAAGTCTTCCGACGTAACTAGGGGTCTATTCCTGGGGCAGAGCTATGAGAAATGGGGGGGTAAGTCGAAATCTGTTGGGGGATCATACTCAAACTAAAACAAATAGGCGCCACCAAGTCCGGACTTATTCATGATAATGGCATGGCATATTTCTAAGGGCGGACGTGGAGACCCAAAGAAAAAAAAAGATCGCCTTCGTTGACAAAAACTGTCTTAACAAAATAAGACGCTGTTCCTGTAAGAAAGTAAAATAATTAAATCAACATAGAATGGGAGCACTGTTTGTGTCCCGCAAATATACCTAAAGAAATATAAAAAAAATATTTTCTATATAAGGGTGGCATCAAAGTTCAACTCTTAAATATATTAATTTTTCGGTGGTTAGGTTTGATCACACTTGATCAAAATAAAAAACTTTAAGCTTGGATTAATAATTTACTAAAAAGAATCTCTTTTTCTTTAAATAAAATTCAATGCAACAGAATTAAATAAAAACTTGAATTACTTTGTTAGCTTAAAGTTAGGTTTATCAACCTTATTCATGATCAAATATATTACAACAAGGTGTAACTTGTTACACAAAAATTCTCTAACCCACTCAGATCTGTTTAGGTCATTTACATTATAAAAATTAAAATACAAATTTTCTCTTTAAGTTAAATGTACTAAGTTCAGTTTAAAATGAAAAAGTTCACAAAAATTATTCTTGTTTTCAAAGGTGGTAATAGCGCAGTGCTAAGCAGCTGCTATCACGGATCCATGTGTCAACAACATATTTCAAACAAACAAGTGACGTAGATACACCTGTTATTTTATACTGAAGCAACGTGTTGTTTCTTACAAAATCAACTGAGTGAATTTTCAGTTTGATACTGGGAAATCCAGCTTAGCAATAGATGAAGTGAATAACAAAGTCGTACTTCTACGTATCGAAACAAAATAGCGTGTTTCTAGAGTGAAACACAAAAGAATTTCTTAAAGCTACTACGAACCAAACAAAACTGCATTCCTAAACTGGATTAGGAAGTGTATCACCATGCGGAATTTACAGCTTACATTCTACCAAAATAGTATCTTCGCTCGGAGCAACAAACGATCTTCTATTAATTAGATCTGCTTTCCATCTTCTAAATACACATTGTAAAATGAAGTGGTTTTCTTACGTCGATTCTAGTATTCAAAGTTCTAACTGCATCGTAGATTGTAGATTAAATTCTTATCGCCTAAATTTTGTCGCCTACATTCTTGTCGCTTAGATCCTCGTTGCGCTAAACAAATTTTCCAAATTAAATAAGATAATATCCCGTATACTTTACCAACCGCTATTCAGAAAATGTGCTCACTTATTCAAATTGATACGCAGGTTACTGGCCATCGTCCTCGCATACATCCTGCTGCTTCTTCTACCTATCGCCGAGTGCCTATCACGCGCTCTCGGACGATCCGATGATCCAAGGGGGGGTGTCACCTTTAAACGCGCCTGCGACTGACTGTGGAATACACCGACATCCAAAACACATAGACTAACGAACTAAGATGCTGTTTTAATGTAATATTTGAATTGTTAAACGTATTACGACTTTACTTAATAAAGGTGTTTTATTATTTTCGTACATTTAATGAAGGGATTTATCAACCCAGAAATAAAATTGTTACACATGCAAATTCCCATAAAGAGGATCTGCTAGGAGGGATTTTCTCCGAGCTCCACCCGGAGGATGCTCTGATTGGACTTCGTCGCCGCAGCGCCACCGAGTTAACCTAGCGCTATTGTTTTTAAATCCACAACCATCCCTAATCCAAAAATCGGTAACCCAACCCCTAAAATTTTTGAGATATCTCTCGGTGTCTATCGGCACCGCACGACTTTCATGTTCTCACCTTAATTTTTCCTCTTAAGATCAACTCTTATCGAATTACAACCCATAAACCCTAATTTTATAACTTTGTTAAACTTCACGTTCTACACTCTAAGGTATACTTTTAAACTCTCAATGCACATGTATGAGAGCCACTACGACAGTTGGTAACAATGATAAATATTTGCAAAATGTTGCGCAATAGGCGGTTACGTCATATTTATGATCAAATTATTATCAGATGCAAAAAATGTTTATTTTAATTATAAGAAAAGACAAAAGGTACTCACGTAACCTGTAGGACTCTTCACCGCATGGCAGCTACTCTCGCGTCAGTTGGGCGTTGCGGGCGTGGGTTGAGCGTTGTTGGGCGTGGGTCGTCCCTTTTGCCCCCTTGTCGAAACCAAATTAAAATTTGTCTTCTCTTCTTGTGTAGCGATACGACAGGAATACCCAGGTAAGAGGAACGATAATAAGTATAAGGCAGGAAACCTACATTACCTGAAAGAGAAGACAAGATAACGGCACACAGATAAAACCACTCCGTTCGACGTCTGGTTCACTAGTCACCGACGTGACGGAAATCATCCCCCTTCTTTTTACACTACCCGTCTGCTCAATTCTTTGCGCAAATGCAACTATCCAAAGGGACGGAAATACACGCACAAGTCTTTTAAATTATTGGCGCGAGTTCACTTACAAATTAGAAACTTACGGAAATGTTTAAATGCCGATTTTCGGCATGAAACAACTTGTGAGGCCAAGTAAAAATTTGAATAACGATAGTTAGAAAATATTTGAAGTTTTAAGAAGTCCAAACGTCTTCGACGTTCTTCGGAACTCTTTGGAAGACGTCGTGCTAGTGGCGTCGAGTGCGGAGCCGTTGAATTCTACGGGGATGTTATTCCGGAGGTAGAATTGACAGACGCAATCGATGTTATCACAATAAACGACTTCTCGAACGTAGTTTATTAACTGTTTATTGATGAATTATAGTGGCGTGCCCCAGGTACGGCGGCGGACAGCGTCACTGTCGGAGAATAAGCAGGTTTTGGGGAGCACTGCACGCTGAAGTTTTAGCAGGCTATTAAGAGCGCTGCTCGCTGAAGTGTTAACAGGCTATGATGAGCACTGTCAGTTGATTTTTTAGTCTATGGGGAGCACTAAGCAATGTCTTTCGGATTCCCGGTTGATCTTGGCCTTCTCAGGGCGCGTGTTGTAATCAGCGTTAACCTTGTGGTTTTTACTGTTTTGTGTGTATCGTTATTTATCGTGCGTGTGGTGTAGGTGTTTGTTTTCTCACCTAGTGTGGTCTGTGTCGTTTTCTAGTTGTTTTTTATATTGTCAACTAGTTGCGGTCTGTTGTGCTGTTAGCAGATGGTCGATAGTGTGAGTAGCTTCCCGGATCTTCTTCTTAGTTGCTCTCCAGCAATACGATATCCAAGTCCTGGATCCTCCGGCCTGTGATTTTCGACCGACAGGATGGATATTCGCCACAAGCTGTTCCATCGTCAGGTAGATCGTCAAACCGGAGGATGGATGTGCGTCCCAACGATTTTGCTTGAGTCACCATTCCTTGGCGCCCCGCATAGCTGGAAAACTCCCTCGAATTGTCACCGTTCTGCTACTCACCTTGTTTCGCCCGGAGCCAAAGCTGTTGATTCCGCGAGATCTGTTGCTGGAATCACGACCGTCTTTCGGAGAATTTGTAATTGTATTTATGCACTTCCATTTCCTATGGTGACCAAGTTGAAAAACGTTAATTATGTCTTTAGCCAAGAAAATTGTGTGTATCAATTTTCGAATATAAAAGAATGTCCAAATTTTGTTTGTCCAATGAGCGTACACGTTTTTGGGTAGTACAAAAAATGGGTTGGAAATTCTCGCGATTTTTTGGTTTTCTCTGTGTTCAGCTCGTGTACTTTGATATAGTCAACATTACGTGAGCGTTGCTGGTTAGAATGCTTGGTCAGAACGCCGTTGGCTCTTGGAAGATGCTGATTGGTAACACATGTTCTAAGATATGATGGGATATATTAGTGGCAGAGAAAATAAAAAGAGAAGTAGAGGTAGACCAAGGTTGGAGTACTGCACACAAATAGTAAAAAATATGGGCTGTGGGAATTTAAGGGAAATGTGTAAGTTAGCTCAGAAAGTTGTGTTGTGCTTTGGCGCGAGAAGACACCGCATCGCATCGTTCTGCGAGCTTTCCGCATCTGCAGCTTAGCTTAGGCTAAACGTACTGTACTTTTAGTACAATTAAATAAGAATTAAAGCTTACGAGAATTTAACATTGCTCTTCTCAGGGCGATGGACGTGACGAACGCGAAGTGTGCTTCGGTGACGTTCACAGACAATTCACAAACAATTAAAACACGTCGACAACGCGAACAGCATTCCGACCCCGAGACTGTGACGAAACGCACCCGCAAGACCGCTGACAAACCTACGGACAAACAATACACGATCGTGCCTGACGTACCACTTGTTGAGCCGATGAAGACTCCAATTTCCTACGCCACAGCAACCTCCAGCCCATCAACCACGAGCACATCAAGACCAATGACCGCAAACCCAACAAACAAGACCGCACTGACGAGCAACAGAATCCCGCCCATTTTCATTGCCACATTTCCTGATTTCATAAAGCACGCACGAGAAATTAAACGGATTACTAAACGAGACCTAAACATACGAGCAACTGGACTTGGTGCACGAATCCACGCAGCCGACGCAGTCGAATTCCAATTTGCACAAAATTAGTTGAAGAAACACGCCATCGAATTTCATACCTACGGACTGAAAACCGAACGACAACTTAAGGTTATAATCCAAGGACTAGCCGCAAATATTACACCTGAAGACGTCACCAACGAACTGCTGGACAGGAAATTTAAAGTCGAACACGTTACGAGACTACAATCCAAGAACAAAAATATAGCAACACGTTCCTGGTTATACTCAAAAATGAACCGACATCACAGACCATTTACGAAATTCGAGGACTTTTATACTGCCACGGCGTCAGAGTTGCTGCCTTCTAATCGAGGGTGGAGATTCCACAATGCTTTGCTTGCCAACGATACGGACACTCGAGTTTGAACCGTGGATAACGACCGCGCTGCATCAAGTGCAGCATAGAACATTACGCCACCGAATGCACGAAAAAACGAGAAACGACACCGACATGTGCCTACTGCAGAAGACCACACCCTGCTAACTACAGAAACTGTCCAGCCTACCAAAAACTACTCGACTAGAAAAAGAAGACACACCAACCACCAGCACCGATACTCGCACAGAATACATCCGACAGCTCCAACTCAGACGAAGAGGAAGGCTGGACGAGAGTCGACCGTAACAAGAAGACACAATCACGCAAGACCCCACAGGAAGCACCGACAAAACCGACTGAAGCGGTTAACGGCAACGACATCCATCACACACTGTGCACCAGACACCGACAGCTCATCCGACGTCAGTATGGACAGCACTCCCGAGAAACGAGTAAAACGAAGACGTAAACGATCCACAAAGACTAAGTCGACAAAAACAACGACACCGACTACCACCGCAACGCCTACTACAGAATTTCACACCACCGAAAGGACTGCTCCAGCTGCCCCAGCACCTGAAGCAGTCACGCCACAAACGAACACCGACCAGGACAGTAAAATCAAGAAACTACTGAACAAAGCACTACAGTGGACGCAACGACTCATATCGACCAACATGGCTGGGGAACCCGTAATGCCGCTTCTACTGAATGCACTGTACGACATTTTCACGATCTTTAATGGAGAATCATCAAACACGACGACAACTGCGACTATTCTCTTGGAACGCCAACGGAATAAAACGCAGACTAACTGAACTACGACACTTCCTGGCCGAATTTGACATCGACATCGCACTACTTGGCGAAACGAAACTAAACCACAACCACGTACTCAAGATCGCAAATTACACAACTCACAGAATAGACAGGACCATCGAACCAGGACAAATAACAAGTGGAGGTGTAGCCGTACTTATACACAGACGAATCACGCATCACGTACTAGACCTTCCACAAACACAGCTAGATGCTGCAGGCGTGGAAATATACGCAGACGGACGACTACTCAGACTCATCTCCGTATACCGAAGCCTAACGAAAATACTATCTACGCAAGACATCGACAACTTAATGCTCGGAGACACCGTTACGATAATCATGGGTGACTTAAACGCTAATCACACCACATGGGGTTCCAAAATCAACAAACGCGACGGACTGACGCTCTTCAATTACTCACTGGGTAAAGACTTCGACATCACCGGACCAGACACACCGACAAGAATTCCTCCGAACCCAGACCATCAACCTGACGTACTAGACATAACGATAGTGAAAAACATGCCGTACAACTTCACGACAGAAGTGATACAAGACTTAAGCTCCGACCATTTACCGATACTAACTACGATTCACACAACGCCACATAAGCAAGAAACGAATAACACCGTCGCATCAACAAACTGGAGGAAATTCAACGAATACCTACAGCACAAAATAACATCTGGGAACCCGACTGTCGACACAGACGAACAAATCGACACAGCCACAGAACACATCACCAATACGCTACAAGAAGCACTAAATCACAGCACTACGACAAGAATCCGAAACACCAACAGACCACGGCTTCCTGACTACCTTCATGACATCATCCAGCAGAAAAGGAAGTTAGTCCGGAGATGGCGGATAACGAGGGACCCAGCTATCAAAACACAACTAAACGCAACACAAGCCGCACTGAAAACCCTACTGGACCAACACAATACGCAACAGTGGACGGAACATATCAACAATGTTCTCGAGACTGAGGGAAACTTACACTGACTCAATAGAGGACTTATAAGAAGACATCAACAATCCAACGCACCACTAGACAGACCAGACGGAAAAATCTACGACGCCCGTGAAAAGGCAAACACATTCGCCACGACCTGACCACACACCAGACGAACTACTACAAACGCACCCAGAAGACCACATACCACTCATAACACCAAAAGACGTCAAACAAGCAATCCTCGGTAACAGAAACAGAAAAGCACCCGGAAAAGACAACATCAAAAACCAAGGACTCAAAAACATCACGAAATGCATACTGGCATACATCACAAGACTATTCAACGGTATACTTCTACAACGACATTATCCCATAACATGGAAGACTGCAATTACTGTAATGATACACAAGACAGGAAAAACAAGGACAAACCTGTTATACTACCGACCGATATCGCTCCTCAGTGCGTTATCAAAAATATTCGAACGACTACTACTACAGAAACTGAAACATCACCTACGAGACCGACAAGAACAATTCGGCTTCAGAGAAGATCACTCGACGACACTACAAGCAATACACGTCATAGACCACATCGCAGAAAATTACAACAAAGCTCACGTCACGACAGCAGTTTCTCTGGACATACAGAACGCATTCGACAAGGTTTGGCACAGAGGACTCCTGTACAAACTAGCGACTATACACCAAGTACCACTACAATACATACAGCTACTCGACAGCTACCTCACAGACCGAAAACTACAAATACGAGTAGACGGACAGCTATCGCACGAAATACCCATTACGGCTGGAGTTCCGCAACGCGGATGTCTTTCAGCAGCACTGTTCAACGCCTACATACAAGACATACCATGCAACGACAACGTCAAATGCAGACTGTACGCCGATGACACTTTATCATCGCAACAGCACGCCATCCCAGACTAGCGACACTAAGATTACAACGCCAACTGAACACCCTACCCGTCTGGTTGGGTAAATGGAAAATACGAATCAACGTCGACAAAACAGAGACCATACTTTTTTCACGACACAAATTACACCGACACCCTCCGCCAACGTTTGGAGGGCAGCAACTTCGGTGGAAAACACCATACGATACCTCGGAGTGACGATCGACAGAACCCTCTGTTTCCACAAACACCTAGACGAGACGCTTAAAAAAGCAAGACAAACCGAAGGCCACCTACATCCGATGCTGACATTTAACAACAAACTACCGACAGAAACACGGACCAGAATCTACAAAACGCACATAAGACCGATCATCACCTACGGATCACAAGTCTGGCTGACATACCTTTCGAAGACAAACTTACAACGACTAGAAGCTTTTCAGAATATCATCCTTTGACTGATTACCGGCGCACGGTGGTTCGTTAGAAACGATACGATACGCAACGACCTAAACATCCCCACAGTACAGGAAAACTGTAAAACAAACGCCACAAAAACATTTCAAACAATAGACAACTCACCACATCCATCCATACGAGACGTCGCACCGCTACAAGGCACACAACAAACAGTTAAAAAAACGACCACGCCGACTACTAGATGTGTGACATAACATCAGACAAGCACTCCAGACCGGAGCTAGTTGGACACAACACGAGATTCAGACCACTAGGTGGAAAAACAGACACCTAGAACACTCTCACGACAAAACGATACAGACAAGACAGCAAAAACCACTAGGTTAATGCTGACTACTAGACGTGCCCTGAGAGGGCAGGATCAACCAGGATATTAGCTCAGAATAGAAAACAATGGAGGTACGCATCCAATCAGTTCTAGGACTAAAGACCGAATGACTATGATTGAGTAAACACTAAAATAATTATGAATCTTTATTTCTGTAAACAAACAGCCATTAGTAACAGGTATGTTACATACCTTTCTGCATAAAGAGATTTAGTAAGATTAAAAATTTTACGTTCGTTGTAAATTTAACAAACATTTGTTTTACATTTTTAACGGATTAGTTCATCATATTTAATGTAGACATATTTTACACACGCTAAAGTACGAAATTGTAATTTTCTGTCTGAAATAGCGTTTGTGCAAGAATTTCGTATGATCAGGAAACGAGAAGACGCGATGAGGAGCAAATCGAATTTATTTTTCAATCATTGCTGACTGACGGACAAGGTCCAGCTTTTACTCCACCAACGTCGGCGTTTATATTTGAGGGAAAAGGGCAACTATGTATATTTTCGCACAGATTCATTTCTAACGAGATGAGACGCATCGAGAAAATTCTACGTAAGTAGTAGAAATGCCCACTGCAATATAAATCAGTTTCATCTATTTCTCTTAGAGTACATGAAAACGTAATAAGAGCAGAAGGTATAAGAGGCGTTCAAGCCACAAGCAACCGGAAACAGGAATGATTGTGTGCGCTGTGTTTCCGGAGTAATCAGGACACGGTCTTCCAGTTTTCTGAATCATCTTTAGGTATATTATATACGTGGAGTTTGCTGTAGATTTGTCGGCGAATTTCGAGACACAGTCTGTCTAAATTGGTTGGGGAAATGCTTTTGGAGCAAGACATCCCTTTCAGCAATAGATTAAAGGATTTGTATTTTCGAATATGAGGAGAAAATAGTAAACAATTGTAAATATTTGTGCTCGTGCGTTATATTAAATGTTTTTTACAGGTTATCTTATGCTAATGTTATCGTATAGAGAGTGATTTAGAAAAATAAATTTGTAGGACAATTCCAATACTAATCAGTCTCGAATTTAACTATTTGTTGTTTATGGGCAACATTATTTTTGCCGCCCTTTCAAACTCATTGCCCCCCGCCCCCCGATCGCCACACACAGGTATCCCTAAAATTAATAAAGTAAACACTTTGTAATGTAAAGAAAATTTTCTCACCAGTATTATAAAAGAAGTACTTTCAAATAATTAATAAAAAATGAAAAAATATTGTGTCTAACATGAGTTAGGTTTTGGCTTTTGGTAGCTGCCTTTTTAAAAAGTCTTCTTCCAAAACTCTTCTAACAAATTTTGTTTATACAGAAATTACAAATTGAATTTTAAATTACAAATACTGTATCAAAATTATTCTAAGTTGAAATTATATTTAAATGAACTAATTTTAGGGCGAGTAGCTTGAACAACCAACAATGCTAAAGTTGTGAGGCTCAAGACTGACTGACCTTCTTGGACTCTCTAAGGTATTTATGTTGTCCCTGCCGCTCACATTGCTTGTGCAGAGCTTATGTCTGCTTATTTCTTTATTCATTAATACAAAGTAACAATCTTAATTCTAACAATAAGTTTCTTACAGTCTATTGTGACCTGCACCTGCAAAGTCAGGTTGCGTCTGGAATGCATTGTATTCACATCCGTTCTCATGTCTTCTGTCTGACTTCTATTAACCATTTATTATCTATCCTTGAATTATACAATGTTGCAAGTTAAATTAATATTCAATAATTCCATTTAATTATATAATTAAATTTACTAACAGGAAAACTGTGTTTTACTCACAATCATTTTGTTGTAAAACAAGTACTTTTAATGAGTTATTTAAATTTAAAAAATCTCACGTCTAGCATTATTCTGAGTAAATGCCTTAACAACAGTTTCAAACGAAAGTTTGTTTACTAGCTTACTTTTGATAAATAAAATACGTAAAGCATTTGAACGTTCTTGGGTCGTAGATATTCGTTAGGGAGTTTCTGTTAACTTTAAGGGCGCGATCGGATGTATGGTTGGCTGCCTAAAATCCATCAAAAAACAGGTTATTCTGTTTGGTAAATAACTTTTGTTGGATTGAAAATATGCAAAATGTAACTTCACCATTAGATTCACAAAACTTTGTACTTTCTAACGAAGGTTTGCTTTTTTTTTTTAAAGTGCAGTAATAAGCAAGAAATAGCTGTTAAAAGTAATGTTAAAATTCACTTACTTTATTTTAGTTACTACATCTAACATAATCAATTTGTATATAAAAAAAAGCATTCGTTGGATAGCAGAATACATGTATAATCGTTCTGTTAAAAAAAATTTCAAAAATATTGATCATGATAGCCGTAGTGTACTGAATGGATTTTATTGAATTATTACATTAATTGGACGCCATTTTAATAGAAATTGTTCACGACTTCCTCCGAAGACGGCACTGTTAATGATGTGTAGAATAAGGTTTAAAACCAGAATATTTCAAATTGAATTATTTTGGACTTTGTTTTTGTCGCATTGAAATGAAGTAAACTAATAATATATGGTGAATTGATAAGTGTAATATAATAATGATTGGATTAATTGCGAATATTTATGAAGCCAAAAATGACATAACCTCAACATTCATGGTTGTTTGTAAACTTTCATGTTTTGTTTACAAGCGATAAGTAAATTATTACAGCAGTGTTACTTTGTGAAGCTTATACTATGTTATAATAGTTTAAAAAAAAAAGGCTAGTGTGCCGTATTCCAAAACGTAACTAGATACTCTTCAATATTCAATATAAGCAAAATATTGCATCATGTTAGCAAGAGTAATGTTTATTAAAATATCTTAGTGGAACCATTGCAGGGAAATAGGATACATTTTGTTACAAATTAGGTTGCGAGTTTGGTACTCGGCAAAATGATTTTCACATTTGAACGATCTGGGGGAGGACGTTCTCAAAAACGATAATTCTTCCTACATCATTTTACACTTCACTTTGGGGACGTTCCTTGTCTTGTGTATCTTCACCAGGGGTCTGCAATGGTAATTATATTTTCAATTTGAAAAGTGTCAAAATCAGCTTTAAATATATAGGCAACTTATTAGTGTTCCCATTCTTTACCCCCACGTAGCAGACTTCCGTCATTTTTTGGTCATACATAGTTCACATGTAACGTCAAATAGATATGATAATAACATTTTCTCAAATTGTGCTGCCGGCAAAAAATGATTATAATAAACAATAAACTTCAAAACTCCCACTAATTATGAAATATATTTTAGGCTAAATTAAAAATAATAATGGAAAAGTTTATTTAGGATTAAACAATTTACGAAACTAGACCTAACTTTAGGCATTAGAAATAAACCATAAAAGAATTCCATTTTGGTTTATTCTGTCAAAAAATAGATATTTTGTTACATTAAATCGACTCTGTCAAAAACGACTAAACGTTTATTTCAATAAATATTTCAAACTAATAAAATATTTGGGGTCTTCGGTTTAATATTTTTCATCAAATGCTAATATCGAAAAATGTATTTCCAATACAAAAAAACTTTGAGTTGTTACCTGTAAAGTGTGCTTTATTAAAACAAAATTATTACAAATGTTTTATTTTTAATGAATAACTAAGAAATTAAAAATAGGTTCAATTGTTGTAACATTTACAATGTGTATATAGGTATTTTTGAACAGTAAGTCATTACCAACCAAAAACTTAAAAGGAACACTGTTTTACACAATATAAATGATATAAAACTATTGGTGAAAAGAAGTTACTAACAGGCATTTGTAAATAATATTTTTTAAACCACACATTTTAAGGTCAATAGATAAACGTTTAGTAATAAATATACGAACAGCTTTCGAATTGAAATTGACTTTATTGTTGTTAATATTACATTAAATATTAGTATATAAGGCATGTTTGTAGGTCCATACAGGCAAAGTTTAGTCATAGACTATCTTACACTTAATCTGCATAAACCACTACATATCTCTACAAGGAAAATGAGTGAAGCAAATGAATAATTACACAATAATTGAAAAATATGCAATTAGGCTATGTTACTACTTATCCAAAATATGCGCCCTGATTTGAACTTTGAATGCAGTAAAAGTAAAAAAGATTTTTATATCCATCTGGAATTGCATTATAAGTAGAAACAGCATTATAGATGAATCTTCTCTGAAACATAGCAGTTAGTTTCTTGGGAATTGTTTAAGTTTTAGTGTGTCTAATATTGATGCAATGCACTTTGGAGCGTGTCATTAATATTTTAGCAATATCCTCTGAAGTCATTTATAATTATTTTATGAACAAAACATAACAAATGATGTTTCCTGCAGTTCTCCATATTTAACCAGTGCAACTCTTTTATCTTATGCGATACATGATCAAATTTTTTTAGTCCAAAAACTAAACGACAACAAGTATTTTGAATCCTTTGTATTTGTGTCATAGAAGTGCTATCAAGGTTTGGACCATATATAAAATCACAATAGTTAAATAATGACAAAACTAGCTTCCGACAACAGCTTTTCAATTGTAAGGTTAGTATAGACCGACAAGCATATAGTTGTTTAAGTGCTATATACGACCTTTTATTAACCTTGCAACATGTGACTTAAAGAGTAGTTCATCGTCAATTATTAAACAGAAATTTCTTGAAGAACTAACTAATGGAAGAGGTATTGTTAATTATGACTTTTATCTTATCCTTAACACAATCTCTAATTTTCTCGGTGATCCGAAACAATATCAGCATCAATAGTACCTGCACGAACAAATAATTCATCACTTGATAAATATATGGAATCAATAAAGAGTACTGCTGTTATTTACTATGCGCGTAGGTTCGTTTATTACTTGGATGAATCCATAAGAATCAATGCAGTGTGTGATAATATTACTTAAATTGAAAAGATTCACATTGACATCACCTAAACATATTATATTATCCATCATTGGTGCTAAATAAGATAATATATTATCTAGTTCAACACAACTAAGCGGATTTAGAGTTTGGGGATCTGTATACTGTGCCTACAGTAAAAGTTTTGCGATTTAATTTAAACATTATCCAAAATATATTCAAGTATACGAGTCAATTGCAAACCAAACAAAATAACCTGACATTTAAGTTCCTTCCTTACCTACACACCAACCCCACCCCCTGGACCTTTCCTTGTGGTAGCCAACACACTTGGCCGATTTAAAGTGTCACGTTGGTGGTATTGATGTAATGATTGTATCCTTTTTTAACTTTTGAAAGCAAACAAGTTTTCTGTAAACGAGTCGATATAAATTTATTGCACAAATAATAATGACAATGAAACTTAAATCTAAATTTCTTGTATAAAGACTCTAGCAGGTCATGAATGGTTAAACATCAATCGCTAAACATTAATAATTTGTTAACATAAATATTGCACAATAAATAATGCAATTTGGTGACCGTTACCATACCCTTGTGTATTGTGTTTGTGTTGGTCTCGTGCTAACAAAACCAACTAAAATTACCGTGTAGGTAATACTGGTTATTCTGATCAGTATCACAGCCACTGCTATCACTATTTGTATCACCCACTTTGATAATTAAAGATTCGACAACATCAAACTGCTGTACTATAGCCCACCATTCCATCATACATTTTTCTGCACGTGTGATACATTTTCGCCAATATGACCCATCTATTCTTTACAAAGATTCTTGCCATATCAAGTTGACATTTGTGTCATTATAAAGTTGGTTAAGCCGTCCAACATTTTTATTGTAATATTTTTTACAGTTCGCCCATACGAACTCTATAGGATTAAACTCGCAGTGATACGGAGGTAGCCGCAAAACTTTGTGTCCGTACATTTCTGCTAGGGTATCTATTTCATAAATTTTTGGTTGTGAATGTTTTTTAATTAATGATAATAGTTCCCTTTTTAACGTGTGACTGCCGCAACTAACATTGTGTTTAATCAAGTAATCAATGATATTTAGCATTGTCTAGAATAATTACACTGGGTTTGCTTAAATTAGGAATTAAACGTTCTTCAAACCATTTTGTAAATAATGCTACATTCATATCTCCATGATAGTCAGCACTTGGAGATTTTGTAGAATGCAAAAGTGCTGCATTGGGGATGAATCCAGTTTTGTTGCCTGCATGTACGACTATGAACCTGTAATAAAAAATATTTCTATTAAATGTAATTTTAACTTTAAAAAACTAACCGTTTTCCTTCTCCAGGAGGTTTTCTCTTTACACTGAGCTTGGAACCATTATGCCAACTCTTCTTAACAGAACCTCGACTAAAAATCCACGTCTCATCTAAGAAAACGATCATAAAGTTACAATTGTTTGTACATTTTATATGCTTTTAAAAACTTCACTCGTGCAGCAGCAATATGTTCCTGTTCAAGCACAGCCCTTCTACTATCGTCCAATTTAAAAGAAAAACCAATTGTTGATAGAAGTCTCGTCAGACTAGACTGGCTGAAGTTAAAAATTTGAACGGTTACAATTTCTTGTCGTAAAGATTTAACAGTTACATGGAGCCTTAAAAGCATAATACTAAAAAACACTAAATAAAATTGTTATGAAAACTATATTACATTTGGAATACATTTCGTTAATTTTTCGTTTAATCGCATCTATTACAAAACCATCTACATCAGACGATTTAGACTTGTTGAATTTTCGGTGCTTGCTCGGTGACCAGGAACTTTATTTTCTTTTCGTGCTTCTAAAACTATCTTTTTTTAATAGAATGAAGAGAACTCAGTCCTATCCCACAAGCCTCAGATGTTCGCTAACAATAAGCAACAGTTAAAACACAACATATCACTTGAAAATTTGATTATACCTGCAATACTGACTCAAATGGGGCCAAGGTTCCATGATTATCACGTTCTATTTCAAAAAATGTTAGAACATTCATCACCAACAACTGAGCTTGAAAATTCAAATGTTTGTTACGAAGCGTGTTCAGTTTGATAAGTGTTGACCAAACACTATTCAATGTGTAGAAGGTTCTTAGTTTAAAAAAAACTGTTTGTTGTATATCAGAATTATCTTTAAAAGAAAAGTAGAAAATCGCAAGTGAAATAACAAAGCACAAATTCTAACCTAACCTTAAAAATGTTTGACAATTAATTACAAACCGAAATATTTTATGGACATACCTTCAGAGTGGTTGCATTGAATTATACAGCTGACGAATATTTTTCTAGCTATCCTTTTTAGATGGGGAAGAGTCAGGTAATAGAGTAGCATAACAATATTGTGTCTGTGTTTTATTCATATGCGCAACGATGAGTCATGCTTGACTTTATTTGATTTCAACTATATCTAACGCGTTGCTTGCAGTTCAACAACTTCGAAATTGCTGAAGGTCATTTACGATAAATAGCTACAGAAATGGAGAAAAACCAGCATCGTACCGTATCCTAGTAACCGTTATTTGCCTAACTTAGAAACGAACCACTAAACTACTAAAGTTAAAATAAAGTAGTTCCCTCTTTCATGCGAAAGTCATACCACAAAGGCGGCTATTTTAAAATTAGTTCGTGTTATGAAAATAGAGGGATGCTATCGCGCCCTTAATTGAGAAAACAATTTTTCTGTAGTGCAATTAGTAATAGCCTTGCACAGAAATAAACGTAACAAGATATAATTCTACAAAATCGTTTTGTCGAATCCATGGACACGATTGAATTGTGTTTTCGGACGCAACTCATCTTCACTCTGCATATGAGCTCACAGTTGTAGGTATTTTCCTGGAGAACTCTATTCGAAGTCATTTGAGTACGCTTTCAATATAGACACAATAGGTGTTCAAACGCAGTAATGAACACATCTTCATCTACATCCAAGGTAAAAAGGTTGACAAGACACAGAATTGGTCATTAACAGCAACGTATACCGCACATTTTTCATCAAAATTGTCTTTCTAGTTGTTCAGCGTTACATAACATACATCATCATCATTAGGTCTTCAGTCCTAGAACTGGTTAGACGCGTACCATCATTGTTTCCTATTCTAAACTAACCTACAGATTTCCCTGAAATTTGCACAGTCTGCATCTATCACTATCTGATCTAGGTCTACATCTATCTCTTTTTTCCTATCTCTGCTTGTAATATATCCCATACTATTCCCCAAAATGCTTTAGAACGTATTCCGCTCTTCTATTTCTCTTTTTCTCCAGGTATCCTTGTTCCCTACTATTTCTATCACCTATTTGTTAATATCTTTGTTTGTCCATGCTATCGTCCTCATACATCTGAAGCACAGTATTTCAAAAGGCTGCTACCGTTTTTCTGTCTGCGTTTCAGACTGCCCGTATTTCATAGGCATACTGTGCTGTGCTCCACACATGTGCTTTCAACAATTTTCTTCTTGTTCTATGTTTGTTGTCTTTCTTCCAACACTTAACCATTTACCGATTTAATATATTTTCCAATATATCTTTTCGCACAGTCAACATTAGTTGCAGATATTTCGCAAACCAACAACTAGTTGTTTATACTTATCATCAGATTTATCTGCGCTTACTTTTTCGTCATTAGGTTTTCCGTCTCAAAACTGGTTGGACACGTACCTGCACTTATTTATATTCTGAGCTAGCCTACATAGTTCCCTGAACTTCTCACACAGCATGTGTATACAGCTCGTTCCCCTTCTATTGTTTTTTAATTTTATGCCCTATTTCACCGAGATTCAGTGAAGGGGGTTAAGCAACCTGTGGCTACCATGATCCCCCAACACTTAGTTGTTTGCCGAAATAATGGTTTTCCAGTAAATCCTTTCACACTTAACATTATTCGAGAATATTGCCCAACCAATTCTTGTAGTTACTTATAATAATCATCATGTTTAAGCACAGTTATTTTTTTCGTCATTAGTTTATCCATTTTGGGATTGGTTGGATGCGTACCTCCATTGATTTCTATTCTGGGCTAGCCTACACATCTCCCTGAAACCCCTACAGCCTACATCTTTTACTATTTGTGTGCAGTAGTCTAACCTAGGTCTGCCTCTTCTTCTCTTTTTTCCGATCTCTGCTTCTAATATATTCCGCACTATTCCCTCAAGTCTTAGTATGTGGCTTATCATCCTATCTCTCCTATCTTTTACCGTTTTCCACATATTTCTTTTTCCCCTACCATTTTTAGTACCTCTTCGTTGTTAACTTTGTCTGTCCATGATATCTTCATCATACGTCTGTAGCACCACATTTCAAAGGCTTCTACCTTTTTCTTGTCCGCTTCTCCTACTGTCCAGGCTTCACATCCGTACAGTGCTGTGCTCCACACATATGTTTTAAGCAATCACATAACATACATCGATTGTAAAATTATAAGAACCAATAAAATTAACAGTTTCGTACACGCCTATGCAATTGCCTTCTCCTTTTTCGAATTCTTTTCTCATTTTTTTATATTCGCAATTTGCTTTTTGCTTGGTTTTTTCTTCAAATCGTTTGAAATTTTTTTCCGTTGTAGTAATTTTAACAAACTCAATCAGTTTGTTATACAGGGTGCCAAATTTAGCGTGTCTACCATTGGTAATTCATTTATTCTCAGAGATAGAAAGTATGTTAAATGGGGAAAGTGTCAGTGTATTTCATTTAAGGCAACTAAATACATTTTTTCTATCACTTCCGGATTAGCCGGAAATGTAACCAACTTTAAAATTCTTAATAGAACACCCTGTATATTATAATAGTTTTGGATAGGAAATATCGTTGGCTTTATAAAAGTATAAGCATTAAGTATGCCTATAGTGAAAAATAACGGAGATCTTACAACTTTTGCATATTTACTATACATATTGTTCGAAATTGTTCCCCTGTTTCTCTATACACAATTGTGCTCGTCGCAGTATGTTCTTGCATAGGCTACATAGTTGTCTTCTATTAAAATCTCTTATTACTTCTTCAATTTTGTTTTGCAAGGCTTCAACGGATTCATATGTTTGTTTATAAATGATGTCTTTTAAACAACCCTATAAGAGAAAATTAGTGAAGTTAAGTCGGGCGATCGTAAAGGAAATTTTGTAGAACCACGAGGTCCTATCCATTTATTACCACACATTTGGGTAAGGTACTATCCTACTAAAACAGCATTTGCGCAGGTGCACCGTCTTGCTGAAAGTACAATTTTTGTCGTAGATTTAGTGGCAAGTTATCCAACCAGTCTTCCATATAATTTCTTAAAAAGTCAAGATATTTTCCTGTTGGCAATGTTCTGTTATAGAAAAAATGGTCCGACAATGATGTTGTTCAAAATTCCGCACCAAACATTAATTGAGAACTTTCTCTGATAATTCCTATCTCTTGTTTGTAGTGGATTGACGGTAGACCAGTTGTTCGGTATCTTTGTCGCACGTTGCGTGGTGAATTTTAAGTTACTTTAAATTCGTAGTTGTAAATCTAATTGTAAAACTGTCATCCCTTGTTCCCTTATATCCTGCCATAAAAATTCCTTAGGCATAGGTGAATAAGTTGGACAGAGTAGTGAACAAACACTTTCTTATGGATATCGAAGCAGAACAGTCGTCGGTTTTTTCGTTCGGTACCGTAAGTTAGTCAAGTGCCGCAGACTTTAGTTGTTAAACCCCTAAAAAGCACAGTGCAAGTGCAACGTAACACAGACTCAATTTCGCATACAGTCCACTTGGTTGAAAGAATAGGAACTGCAGCCTAGAACAACAAAACACCGAGGAGGTAAGTCGATGTATAAATTTATAAGACCTCCGCGCAATAAACAATTTTGGCCTTCATCACCGGATTATTAATTAATTAGTTCCTATCCTTTAAGCTCCTTATACTTAAATTTATAAAATTGTCGTAGTTTTTATTATGGTTAAACGTGTTACAAAGAAAAGAACATCTTGCTTGCACATTTAATGATAGAAACATCTGGTTATAACCGTAGATTTTACAATACATTCCTTATCCTTTGTGGCAAAGATTAGGGTTGATCGTCGGTGTCTTTTTATGTAAACTATTTATGGGGGTTATTGTATCCTAAATCTTTACCTTATCTGTCATTTCAAGTTGGAGCAACCATTCGGGTTCATGCAACTTGTATAACAAAGGGGTTGAAATTTATTTGAAACCTTAAAAGCTT
Source organism: Platerodrilus igneus (assembly GCA_036346225.1). Classification (NCBI taxonomy): domain Eukaryota; kingdom Metazoa; phylum Arthropoda; class Insecta; order Coleoptera; family Lycidae; genus Platerodrilus; species Platerodrilus igneus. The sequence goes on along the minus strand of JARFIW010000999.1, from coordinate 6,126,149 downwards.
TGTCGGGCGAGCACTGTAGTTAGTTGCATTTTTCTATTAATAATTTAATTTCGTAGATGAATTAGTAATTTAGCGTATTCGAGTCACGCATTGTTTTTACATTAATTTTTATTGTCGTTCATTAATCTTTAATTAAATATGGTTATATCAATTGATAAAGCTATTCTTGAAACTAAATTTGTAGTTAAAAGGTGGGATCATATATACAGCAAAATCAACCAACCGGAAAACGTATCGATTGCTTTAATTAGAGCGTCGATTAAAAGTGTCGAACAGATTGAAACGCTTTTGAAATCCTTTTGCAAGGATATTTTCTTTGATGAAGAAAGTGAACAATTGGATGAATTTTCGGCTCTTAGGGTGAAAATCGATGATTATCTATTAGATATTCGTATTATCGCTGAACAATGCGAATTAGATCGGGTAGAAAATAAGCCAAAGGTGAAAAATATGAATAATTCTTTTTCGTCAAATTATGGCATTAGCTTGGAACATCTTTCAGTCCCACGCTTCTCTGGACGCATTTCAGATTTTGAGAGTTACAATGCAATTTATAAGCGGTTGATTCATGATAATGTCAGTTTGTCACCCGTTGAAAAATTTTGCCATCTCGTTGATACATTAGATGAGTCGTCGCGTGGCTTAATAAAACACTTGCCATTAAATGATTATGCATACGAGGAAGCCTATAAAATCATTACTAATCGTTTTCAGTCCAAGAGGTTATTACTTTCAACATATTTTAATGCTCTCGAAAAATGCCCTAAGGTCAGTTCCTCAGACTCGCATGCGGAACTCCGGCAATTAATTAGTTGTTTTGATGAAAATATATTCGCGTTAAGGCAGATGGAAATAGATTTATTAGATTTCATGTTGTTTAATCTGTTATCGAAAAAATTAGATACAAACATTTTAAAGCGTTTCGAATTAGGAAATAATGACGAAATTCCCTCGCTCAAAGATTTAAGGTCGTACATTGAAAAACAATGTAAAGTGTTGGAAATAAATTACATTACTTCAGGAATATGCTTAAAGGCTCGAGATTTCGTTAAAGAAAGAGAAAAAGGAAGGTTTGTTAGCACTTCGGCTAAAACTTCTTTAGTTGGTACCACCAATGATGTTAAAAATTGTAGTTTCTGTCAAGCTGTGCATCCTATTTATAGATGTAAGCAGTTTCTCGATAAAACCCTCAAGAAAGATTTGAGGTGGTAAAGCTTAAAATCTTTGTATCAAATGCTTAAATACTTCACATTCGATGAAAAATTGTACGTTAGAGTGGTCGTGTAGAAAATGTCATCAGTCGCACAATTCGTTGCTTCACTTCGATAAACAAGAAAATCGGTGTCGCCACGCCGACAAACCCATCGTCAAAGGTCAGCGTCTCCTCGGAGAGCGGCGCCTAGACTTACTTCTACTAGTAGACCTAGTGAAGACAATCTGTCGTCGTCGGTTGTGCATGAACAACCTGTCACTAGTTCGTTGATTTCGACGTCATTAGAACACACAACCACGCTGTTAGCTACGGCAATGGTGTCGGTGCTTGATTATACAGGAACATTGCAATCTGTTCGTGTAATATTAGAAAACGGATCCATGGAAAGTTTTATGACTGAAAGGTGCCGTCAGAAATTAGGTTTAAGGAAACGGAGAGCCAATGTCACTGTTCAAGGACTTGGCTTGAATTCGTCGTTGGTGTCTGGTGCACTATCGCGTGTAGTCAGCCCCTCGGGAGCACGGTCTCCAGCATATGGAATTGATTGTTATATTTTACCTAACATTTGTAATCAATTACCTTCGTCGTCGATAGGGGTCAAGGAATGGTCGCATACTCGAGGTTTGGCCTTAGCTGATCCTAATTTTAATGTTCCTGGTAAAATTGACATGCTACTCGGAGCGAAAATCTTTGCTCAGGTTTTGTTGAACGAGTCTCGTTGGGGTGTCGCTAACGAGCCAGTTGCTATTAAAACAACCTTTGGTTGGGTTTTAACGGGAAAGGTCGTTTCCCCGAATAGTTCTATTACGTCGTTGTGTGCTTTCGTTGAGCCCTTAGACAGCGACATTTGTCGATTTTGGGAATTAGAAAATATTCCTTTCAAGAAACACATTTCTCCGGAAGAAGAAAGGTGTGAAAATCAATTTGTGGAAAATTATAGACGTAACAAGGACGGTCGTTTTGTAGTGTCCTTGCCCTTTAAAATTTCGGAACCCTCATTTTGTGGGTACGAGATCAATTTGTATTAAAAGATCTTTATCGTTAGAACGTCGTTTGTTAAAAAATCTTGAATTGTATTCAGATTATCAAAAATTTATGGAGGATTATTTGACAAGCAGTCACATTGTTCAAGTGAAATCGCCTGAAAATTCGTCGGGTTATGAAAAAATGTATTACTTTCCCCATCATGCTGTACATAAGCGGGATAGCACTACCACCAAATTGCGTGTGGTTTTCGATGCTTCGTGTCAGGATCAATCTGGAAAGTCGTTAAATGATAGCTTGGCTATTGGCCCTGCTTTGCGAAAGGACATTGCAGTTTTGTTATTACACTTTCGTGTACATCCTATCGTAATTACGGCTGACAATAAACAAATGTATCGGCAGATTTTGGTTAAAGATACTCATCGTGATTATCAACGTATCGTCTGGAGATTTTCTCCGTCAGATCCTATTATGGACTTTAAATTAAATACTGTAACTTATGGAGTTTCGTCGTCGCCTTTTTTGGCCTTGCGTACTGTTCAAGAATTGGCAAGGTTAGAATCAATTAATTTTCCTTTCGCGTCATCGGTATTGGCGAGCGATACCTATGTTGATGACTTAGTCACTGGATGCAATTCGATTAAAGCTGCTAATCAATTAATTGGTGAATTGAATAGTATTTGCACTAGTGGTGGTTTTCAATTAAGAAAATGGAGTAGTAATTGCCCGGAAGTGATGTCCAACTTGAGGGAGTCCCTGTCTAGTTCGGACGCAATTACATTTCAGGATAAAGATAGTGGTTCAATAAAAATTTTGGGCCTTTCGTGGCGTGCTCTTACAGATGCATTTTTATACAACTTAGACGTTGAAGAGCGCACTTGCACTAAGCGTAATATTTTGTCGGCTATCGTAAAAATTTTTGATCCTCTCGGTTTGATAGCACCTGTAGTACTGTTCGCTAAACGTTTAGTTCAAGATCTTTGGCTTTTAGGTCTCGGGTGGGACCAAGAGCCTCCATTGGAAGTCATACAAAAATGGAAACATTGTTTGGGTGAATTGCCAGCGGTTTCGAACATTGAGATTTTGCGTCGCATCGTATGTCATAATTTTAAAAGGGTGGAGTTGCATGGATTCTGTGATGCTTCTGAAGCCGGGTATGCAGCTGTCATCTATTTCCGTTCGTTCGATCTAGAAGGTAATATTATCATTTCATTAGTATGCGCAAAATCGAAGGTTGCTCCTACTAATCGCGTTTCATTGCCCCGTCTCGAATTGTGTGCTGCCGTACTCTTGGCAGATTTAGTAGATTTCGTCAAAAATACTTATACAGATATTTTATCATTTAGTAATATTTTCGCGTGGTCAGATTCTACTGTTGTTTTGTCTTGGATTCGGTCTTCCTCGCATAAGTGGAAGACATTCGTTAGCAATCGTATTTCGCATATTCAAGAACGTATTCCTCCATCTTCGTGGTTTCATGTTAAGTCCCAGGATAACCCTGCGGATTGTGTCTCGCGTGGACTTTTGGCTTCAGAGTTGGTTCAGCATCCATTATGGTGGACAGGATCTTCCTGGTTAGTGCGTCGTAGCGAAGAATGGCCAGTAACATCGCTGCCAAAACTAATCGACTCATCTCAGATGAACGTCGAATATCGTACTACTTTGTCGTTAACAGTCGTTATGTGTGAGAATTTCTTAGATTTGTTGTTGGATAAATTTTCAAAACTGCAGAAAATTTGTAGGATTATTACATGTATTCGTCATTTCATTCGTAATGTTCAATGTCCAGCAGATTTGCGTTCAAAATATTCTGATCGTTTGTCTCTAGCTCAGCAGCAAGAGGCTATACATTTATTGATTAAAAGAGTTCAAACAAATGTTTATGCTCAAGGCATTGCAAATATTAAAACTGGAAAACTTGTTAGTAAACAACTTCGTAGCCTTAGTCCGTTTCTAGATAGTCGTGATTTGTTGAGGGTGGGCGGTCGCCTACGTAACTCAGAGTTGTCGCATGATGCAAAATTTCTAATTTTGCTTCCTCCGTCGCATCGGTTGACTGAACTTATTATATTAGATTGTCATGAAAGACATTTACATCCTGGAAATCGAACAACACAATTTTTACTAACTCAAAATTATTGGATCTTGTCCGCAAAGAGGACTCTTCGGCAATGTTTGAAATCCTGCATTCGTTGTTTTCGTGTAAACCCTGTGGCTTTATGCCCCCCTATGGGGGATTTACCAGCTTCTAAGTTAACTCCAGGTAAGGCGTTTTTACATACGGGAGTCGACTTTGGTGGACCTTTCTCTGTCACGATGAATCGATGTCGTGGCGCAAAATCATTGAAAGCGTACATTTGCTTATTTATTTGTTTCAGTACTAAAGCCATCCATTTGGAACTAGTGTCTAACTTGTCGACAGACGCTTTCTTGGGTGCTTTACGTCGATTTATTGCTCGAAGAGGCAAATGTATTCAAATCCATTGTGATAATGGTACTAATTTCGTTGGGGCCTCTCGTGAAATCTCGCAATTGATGCGCCATTCGGCAGGCGTTGAGGGAATCGAATTTGTGTTTAATCCTCCTGCTGCTCCTCATTTTGGTGGGTTGTGAGAGGCCGGGATTAAATCAGTAAATTCCCATTTAAAGAGAATTATCGGTGAACAAATTTTGTCGTTTGAAGAATTCTCGATGGTATTGATTCAAATCGAAGCGATTCTCAACTCACGTCCATTATGCGCACTGAGTTGCGAACCGCATGACTTCTCGTATTTGAACCCGGGTCATTTTCTTAATGTTGAACCAGTTTCGGTGTTACCAGATCCAGATTTGTTGTCCATAAACCCCTCTCGTTTGAATCGCTGGCAATTGTTGCAGCAAATGCAACAAGGGTTTTGGAAGAAATGGAGTGCTGAATACCTGCACACGTTTCAGCAGAAAGATAAGTGGTTGAAGAATTCCGCTACCCTACCTATTCATTCGCTTGTCCTCTTGAAAGAAGAAAATAACCCCCCTCTAGAGTGGCGTTTAGGAAGAGCACAAGATGTTCACCCTGGTAGAGACGGTATCGTTCGGGTAGCTACAGTCAAGACATCCCAAGGGTTAGTTAAACGCACCCTAGTGAAACTATGTTTACTGCCAGTTACTTGATATTTAATGGTATGTACACATATATTCACTTATATAAGTTTGTCGGTTAGGTTTCTTAGTTAATAGTTCTAATTATTTTTAAATATAAAATAAGTTAGTTCATACTTATTTTGGTGAGCGGGATGTTCGGTCTCTTTGTTGCACGTTGTCGTGTTTAATTTTAAGTCGTAAATTTGTATTTGTAAATCTAATAGTAAAACTGTCATCCCTTGTTCCCTTATATCCTGCCATAAAAATTCCCTGTGCATGTGTGAATAAGTTGGACAGAGTAGTGAACAAACACTTTATTATGGATATCGAAGCAGAACAGTCGTCGGTTTTTCGTTCGGTACCGTAAGTTAGTCAAGTGCCGCAGACTTTAGTTGTTAAACCCCTAAAAAACACAGTGCAAGTGCAACGTAACACAGACTCAATTTCGCATACAGTCCACTTGGTTGAAAGAATAGGAACTGCAGCTTAGAACAACAAAACACCGCGGAGGTAAGTCGATGTATAAATTTATAAGACCTCCGCGCAATAAACACCAGTATTGATTCTTTTTTCGGTTAAACATGTCGTTATTAGAAAAATTACATCCGTCTGACCATAAGATATATTTTGGAAACGTTCTGTCTCTTCTAATATTATCTAACCACTAGTTACAAAACTGCACTCGTTTATCTTGATCTCCTGAATGTAATTATTGCACTAAGATAATCTTATATGGTTATTAATGATACTTTTTTAAAATTAGGCGAATTGTTTCTGTGGAAATACCACTTTCGGTTGCAGCTTGCCGTGTTGACATTTGAGGATAAGCTTCAAACAGAGCAAGTACTTGTTCTTCTACTAGTTCAGTTACTATATGTGGTTGTCGTTTTCGTCCAGATTTATTCAAGCTTCCCCTTTCTCGTAGCGAAGTCTCAAGCCTTGAAAATATTGCTACGATCTACTATTAGGCAACCCGTCAAACACACAAGCGCCGTAAGCAATGTATTTACTACAGAAGCCTAGAACTTTCTAGCATATACCGGAGTATGAATCATCTATTTAATTCAGGGTATATATAAGACCGCCGATGAAGTACAGAGTTAGTCTATATCTAAATGTCAAATATAATTCATCTGGTGTATAGTTAGTTGGTTCATTACGTTTTGAAAGTTTTAGAGTAAATATAAATTTGTGTAATGTGAACGTGTGTATTGTACCGCCAGCTTACAGAATACATAAATAGACAAAAAGTGTAATAAATAAATTACAGTAGTGTTAGTGTTGTTAAGAAGACTTATGTTTAAGGATTTAGTTTAAGAAGATATTAGTGCCTGTAAATAGCATTAGTGTGATAGTGCTACATTGTTAATTGGGCTGAAAACATCTATAAATAAGGCATATCCTATTAATTAAACTTGTTGACACTGAGTAATAAAGACTTGTTATTACTTGTTTTAAATTGGTGAAACGCGTTAATAGTAGCCCATTACACTGGTGTCAGGCTGTGTTGGATGATTAATTAAGTCTAAAGACATTTGAGTAGTTTGTATATGACAGTTACAAGAAGCCAAAGTAAAATGGACGCAGAAACTTTAATGAATTTCCTCAAGGATTTTAAATCCGGTATGGAAGAGAGGTCTGCTAAACTAGAAGTGACACTTACGGAAAACGTGGTGAGGTCAGTTTAACTGGAATCAACACTTTAAGAAAAGTTAAGTGAAAATGCTGCAAAATTGGAAGAAAAGTTAGAACAAAGATTAATGGAAAACTCTATTGCATTGAAAGAAGATTTCACTGAACTGTAAAAACAGTTGAGCAAAAGTTGAACAGTAAATTGGTAAAAACATTCCAGAAATAAGTAGCATGGAAGGAAGCGAGTCTATACGGTCAAAATTTAAAGTGAAACCACCCACATTCGATGAAACAACTTGAAGCTGCTGCAATAGTCAACGGTTGGTGCAACAAAGAGAAGGTTATCTCCCTAATACTTACGGGGGTAAGCTTTTAACATCTTGCAAACGATTCCAGATCACCAGCAGAATGATTACGGCCTCTTAACATCGAAGCTTGAGATGAGATATGAAGACGCTCACTTTAAACAGGTTTACCATGCACAAGTTAAGTACCGCTCGCAAAAGACAAATGAAAGCCTGCAGGAATTCGAAGCTGACATTGCCAGATTAGTTAGATTGGCATACTCAACGGCATCAGATAGCTTCCTCGAACAATTGGCCGTTCAAACATTTGTGAATGGCGTTAGAGACTGCGAAATACAGCAAGCGCTAAGATTAGCATGGCCAAAAATGTTAGATGACGTACTGGCTCATGCGCTTGAATTTGAAGCAGCTAAGCAGACATCACACAGGATGAGTCACAATGTTCGGTATACCTTAGAAGAACCTGGTTAATCGCAGAAACACATAAAAGAAATAATCAACCGTGTGTTTGAAAAGCAAATGGCGGAAAGGCTGGAAAGACAACGGCCGCGGAGATGGCGTTTGCGTGCTGGAGCTGCGGTAAAGTTGGTCATATACAGAGACGCTGTATTCAACCAGAAAAACAACCGGTTGAGCAGCAGGAAAAACAAAAACAAGTCGACGTAAAATGGCAAACGTCGACAGCACAACGTACTGCCCTAGAGATTATCATCCGTGCTGCATCGTCGATGGGAAGTCTGGGCAGCATTTATATTTATGGTGGAATTAATGGTAGGGTTGTCCGATTACTCGTGGATAAAGGAACAACCAGGACTATTGTGAGACCAGATTTGGTTAGTCGTGGAAAAGTGTATTGGTATGCCTTCGAACTCCAAGTAGTGAGAAAATTTCTACTCATGGAGAAACTGCCGTTACGTTGGCAATTGGAGACAAACTAATTAATCATCGGGTGTTGGTAGCTGAAATTACAGAAGAAGTGATCTTGGGTGGATCTCATGAGAGAAAATGTGTTTTATATGAATATGAAGGAAAAATGTGCCTTGGATTTGTGAGATACGGTCCTGCGACGCCCAACAAACCGACACACACCTGTGAACAACGATCTGTGCGGCACCCCACCGCGCGAGGAGTTCTACCGTAGACGTGGAGCGCGAAAGACGTGTTAGCAATATTTGTTCGACGTTATATATTGTTTGTGATAGCGACGGACGACGGGCTGTTTCTAATTACTACTGTTTAAGATTATGGTTAAATTGTTTAATATAAAAGGCTTGTAATTGATAATAAATGCATATTTATGACGCATCGTTTATTATAACTTAATTAATAATCCCACAGATTGATGATGATGAGATTCCAGTTCAAGAGACGAGTAACCAGACGATGCAAGTCCGAATGATTTGTGATATAAAAATACCCGAGAAGGCGGAAATGATCGTGATGGGACGCCCGGATGGTACGCTCTAAAAAGGACAAGTATGCATGATGGAAACAACTGAATCGGGAATGGGTCAGGAGGGATTACTGATTGGAAGAACGCTGGCAAAGTTTCAAAATATGATACTAGCAAGGGTGCTAAACATTAATCCGCATACGGTGACCCTGAAAAAAGACATGATTGTGGGAAGTTGCATTCCAGTACGGAAGCTGTGGACTGGATCGCTTAGATTGGAGGATAGTCCGAAATATCCTAGAAGTAATTTTCTAGGGAACCAACTTCCAGGTCCTTGTTTGTTTGTTGCCTACCAAGACCAAGAAAAGAGTGTTGACTGTTATTTCCAACGACGTGGTAGATGCACCGGAAAAGATAGCTGCCGATACCGTCATCAGTTATCGAATTGGCGTCAAAATGTATTTACAGTTAAAAGGCGTAACTGTTTGGAAGAGGGGGCAGTGTTACGAGCTACTAAGGCAAACCGTCAAATACATGAAAAATACACTTCTAGCATATCCACCTTCTCAGTATTTGAAAAATTCATTTTAGAATATCGTAATAGTAGTGTTTAAAACAAACACTAAAAGTGACATCTGATTATAACTGATATTGTTTTTTTGCCGTCAATTGTTTTAATGGATAATATAATTTTGGAAAAAGTAAAAACAAGAAATAAAAAATATTTCGGTTATTTTTTAATCTAGGTATACTTAATGCTTATACTTTTATAAAGCCAATGATATTTTCTATCCAAAACTATTATAATATACAGGGTGTTCCATTAAGAATTTCAAAGTTGGTTACTTTTCCGGCTAAATCGAAAGTGATAGAGAAAATGTGTTTAGTTGCCTTAAATGAAATACACTGACACTTTCCTCATTTAACCTACTTTCTATCTCTAAGAAGACAAGAATTACCAATGGTAGACACGTTAAATTTGGCACCCTGTATAAGTTAGCAGTTTTACTTAGATCCACTTCAACAGCTTGCAACCTCTTGCTGGTTTAGTTCATCCTTTCCAAGAGAAAATCCCTATAACAACCGTGAAGCCATCTCGAGCCTCTGTAATATTATCCTCAGATTTTTTGCATCCAGTCTCAGTTTCACAGTTTCCTACAAATGAGCAGGATTTTTGCAATACTAACCCATTTCTTATTTACGTTAGTTGCATTTTTTATACTTAACCATCTGGTTTTACAGTTTATAGACCAGCTTCATCTTTACAGTAACAGTAACAACTTGTAAGTTCTATGTATGAGACAGACGAGATACCAAAAAATTGCAGACATAATTTCATAGCCACTATACCAAAAAGAAAGGTTGCGGATAGACGTGAAAACTTTCAAACAACAAGTTTGACAGCACACGTATAAAAATTATTAACTAGACTTTTACAAAGACGGATGAAAAACGAGCTGAGGAAATACTAGGAAAAGATCAATTTTGGTTTAAACAAAGCAGGGGAACACGGGAGACCAGTAGGTATATAGGGCCGGTCCTAATTCAAAACGCGACAGACGTATTTTCCATGTGTAAAATACATTTGTCACGTTTTGAATTAGGACCGGCCCTATATAATTTCAATGTAAAATAGTTGTGAAAACATGAATTCTTATATACTTTCAATGTAAAATACTTGTGGGCACGTTTTGAATTAGGATCGGCTTTATATTACTTTCAATGGAACACACGTATGTTGAAAAATGTAAGTGCAGAGAAGAATGTGTGTAGCTGTTTTGAATTCGGTTTTCTAGCGAGAAGTTACACGTGCACCGTTTTGAATTAGGATCGGCGTTATATACTTTTAATGTAAAATGTGAAAACCTGAATTCTTTTCAAATGTAAAATACTTGTGGGCACGTTTTGAATTAGGATCAGCTTTATATTACTTTCAATGGAACATACATCAAAACACACGTATGTTGAAAAATGTAAGTGCAGAGAAAATGTGTGTAGATGTTTTGAATTTGGTTTTCTAGCGAGACAGTATGACAGATGCAAAATATCGCATTCAAGTCAATTGTGTTTAATTAAAGTGGATTCTGATTTATGTTTAGAGGCTGCAAATACACATGGGCCGGTTTCAATTCAAAACGTGTTCACTCTTGTGATAGGTTGAAAAGTGGGTTGGCAAAGTACGCAGATGGGGGTAATCTGCTATATAAGGAGATTGCTCCTAATATTAATTTAATTAGTCGAAGTTTACTGCATATATTTACATACAAACATGTATATAATTGATATTCAGGGATATAAATACAAGAAAAACGAGTTTGTGTGCAAAGAAATTGCGGTTTTGAACTTGTTGGAAGGTGTTGTTTGGCATCAAATTTTTTAAACTGCCAATGCAGTCCAGTTGTTTGAGTCAAGATCATATAAAACATAACGACTGGGTGACAAGGAATATTCATGGTATTTCTTGGGATGAATCTTCAACGGCTGGAATGGTGTCATCATATATAGCGCTTTATTTGAAGCAAATTATCCGACCCGGTGAAGAAGTATTTGTGAAGGGTCTAGAAAAGAAGAAATTGATTGAAACCTATCTAATGCAAAAAACGTTGTAATTGATATGCTTGCACGAGGTTGTCCTAAGCTATCGGAGTTAAAAATCAACAACCGTTTAAAATATAACATCCATTGTTGTAGACACAGCAATAATAATCTGCAATATGCAAAACAAAATACTTTGTTATTAAAAGAATGGCTTGATAATAATAAAAAACAATAGAAAGATTGTGTCTGTATTATTTATTTTAATATAATTTTACAATGTTTGCCGAAGCAAATTATCCGACCCGGTGAAGAAGTATGTGTGAAGGGTATAGAAAAGAAGAAATGGATGGAAACCTATCTATTGCAAAAACAAAATACTTTGTTATTAAAAGAATGGTTTGATAATAATAAAAAACGATAGAAAAGATTGTGTATGTATTATTATTGTAGTCAGTAAGAAATTCTTTAATGCTGATGTCTGCAGAAAAAACAATTAAACTCAGACAGCACGAATGGGACTCTCAACCCTGAAAGCAATTATAATTGATCAACGCAATAGCTCTTTACTGGTTTTACAACATTTAACAAATTGTACAGATATCTCGAAAAATTTGCCAAAGACAGACAAACAGATAGGCAGACTGACTGCACCAATTTTCTCGTTCTCGCTTTTAAAGAATAACAAGTCGTAGTTATTTAAATCGCGAACTCAGTTTATCTGCAAGAAATATATAAACGTGGAAATTTATGAAATGCTCCAACTTTAAAAAAAGCCACTATCATTATTCTTTCCTGACAAGGGTAATTTTAACAAAAGTTTTCATTTTTTTATTTGTTCTATAGAACACAACTACAACTTGACAATAAAGATTGAGCGATTATCACACACATATCTTGAGTATATATAAAGATATTAAACAATAAGAACAGCAGAAAATTCAACCCATGTCAGACAGCTTTTTTCTTGTCAACGATAGTCTAGTCTAATGCTTCTTCAGCATTTGCATTTCCATATTTACGTACTGAAGGCAACTCTGCAATTTTAGATCACATGCATTTCTAATTTCAATTACAAAAATATGAAAGCATCTATTTGAAATGCATTTCTAACTTTAATCGCAAAAAAATGAGAGCATCTATTCGAAATATGCACTCAGATTAAAAGTCAAAAATTGTTTTACACCGTTCTGTAAACTGAGATTACGTAGTTATTAAATCGGGAGTAATGTGAAATGAAACACACAATGTATTTTTCTTTATTGTAATCTATAAAATACATATATATAATGTTATGTACTCTAGAATAAACGTACTATAATTCACTTAAGTTCCCAAATATAAAAGAACAGTTCTAACTCACTCCAACTCTGAACGGTTAAAAAAAATATTGCATTATCAATTCTATGAGGGCTGTCTTCTTCATCTTTGACGCGCGGTCGTTTCTGGTTGTTCTTCTTCGTGTTAACTAAAAAAAAGATTCAAATGAATATTATATCAAGTATGTGCATTAAGAAAATTAAATCTATATATATTAAGCTAAAGAATACATACTCTGTATTGGTGTCATCAGGTCGTACGTTTGCAATTGGTGGATCTGCTTACGGCGTCAACGATTTTTTCACCAGTACTTAATTTGGATTGACTATAAACTACTCAATAATTTTAGCCCAATCACTATCATTATTCTTTCCTGACAAGGACAATTTTTTGATTTGTTCTATAGAACACACAACTACAACTTGACAATAAAGATTGAACGATTATCACACACACATATCTTGAGTATATGAGGATATTAAACAACAAGAACAGCAGAAAATTCAACTCATGTAAGCAAGAATTTAATGCTAAGGTATTGTCTAGATAGCAATTGTAGAAAATATGAAATCTATAGAAAATTTAATAAAGCCAGTCATGTATAAATTTTTTTAATGCTGACATCCACAGGAAAAATAAAAAGCGAGAAATTTAATGCTATCATCAACAGAATAATAAATAAATCCACTTAGTCAGCATTAATGGAAGACCGGTCTGGCTTCGAAACTGTGCACGCGTATATACCATATTTTAAAATTAAAGTTGTCAATTGCAAAACAAAAAAATTAAATTATACCTAGAAATCATTTTGAAATATTTACTTTTTTTTCAGTACAACTGAAAGAACTTGACTTTTATACATTTTTTTAATCGATATCATAGACTTTTTTCTATACTGTTGGTAAAAAATCTACGTGAAGTATTTATATTAAATAATAAACTGACCTGTTAGAAAAAATTAAAAATTTGCATCGTTTTCTGAAAAAAAATTGCGTACTTTTTCAGTACAACTGAAAGAACTTGAGTTTATACATTTTTTAATCGATATCAGACTGTACAGAAACAGTAATGTTTAATTATATCAGTAAAAACATGATGTGTTTACTATTAAACAAAACAAAATTGTTCTCAATCCAAGTGATGATAAAAGAATTCTTAGTACCTCAACCACTGATACATACGACCAGCGAGTACTGTGTTAAAAATTGTTTTCGTTGCAGAAAGTAACATCAATTCCCGTCAATATTACTGTATTAGTCGATTAAGGCATGAGTTAATTTTTTTACAACGTTTCTTTTTATTCGCTTAGGGCAATGCAGAGAAGAAGTTAGAATTGAACACATTTTTTTATAATAAAATAAACCTTGATACAAAATCACATTCAGTTTTACTGAAAAGTATAGGTACTGCTCAGCAGAAATAATGAATTACATTTATTGTCTGAAAAAGAAATTGCAAGAAGGCGCATAATAAAACCTAAATTAGATTAATTTCGTTTTATATTACTGCTAGCATAATTTATTTTCCATAAAAAATTAACAAAAATTGACTTTATATGCATATATAGGGATATAGTAATTTGTGCGGGTTTATGTTTTACGCTAATCATGCTAAATAAGAAAAAATTCTTTAGTTCTACCAACGTACTGGAAAATGTTTTTCTTAATATCGGGTTTTTAAAAAAACCATGAGTGCGTGTAAATTATGATATTTTTCTTTAGATTAATTTTTCGTTTAAAAATAATGCAATGCAAATAAATCCTTAAGTAGTAATATTTATAGAATAAGCTTTAGATTACCGCTGACACAATTTACATGCATATATAGGTAATTTGTGTGAAATTCTTTAAAGGTACTGTTATATAATAAAACTGCTGAATGTTTTTTTTTAAACCATGAGTGTGTAAAAATTATTAAACAAAGACGGTTTAATCTGAGACATTTTTTTTCAAAATTTGCTTTGTTTTTATTTAAAATATTTCATATGTAATCATAATAAAAAAAAAAATAGCGCTGTAATGATAGTGTATTTTCTGTACACATCATAAATCAAAGGTCGTATAAAACATTTTTATTATTATACTGCAAACAAGAATTTTTTTTGAAGTAAACCCAACTGAATGAAAAAAATGATGTTGTATGCTAACTCCTTTTGCAGTTGTTTTGCTCAGAGTTGCCTTCAGTATGTAAATATTGGAAATGCTTGCATAGCGAATTGTTTGTCATAGTAACGTACTGAAAGCAACTCTGCAATTGTTTAGATCGCATGCACGATTCAAGCTTGAAAATCGTCTTGAATAAAAAACGTAAATATAGGGGATTTTTTTTAACAATTGCATTCAAAGCAATTCGCTATGCAATTATTTTGATTTGTATGCTATTTCTTTTACAGTTGTTTTTTGCTTACGCGTTTTTTTCCGTAAAACTCAGCTGAATGAAAAAAATTATGTGAGATTGTTGTTATTGGAAATTAAAATTCAGTATTAACTTTTTCTGATGATGAACGTGCTTTGTTCAGGCAAGAAACGGCTGGAATGGTGTTATCATATATATAGCGCTTTATTTGAATCAAATTATCCGACCCGGTGAAGAAGTATTTGTGAAGGGTTTAGAAAATAAGAAATTGATTGAAACCTTCACAAGTACGCATTTTTTTTCGTTTTGGATTTATCTAAAAATAGGATACCTTTCAATCTACCCGAGTTTAACTATATTAGCATAAATGTATTGTACAGAAAAATAGTAGTAGTAACCGTTCTGTTTAAAAAATCCAGTTTGTTATTGTTTAAAGATGAGTTAGCATAAGGTGGATGAGTATGTGTTTCAATATTAACAATTGCATTGTCGAAGTAAACTTTTTCACGCACGTTCAGTATTTCACTATTCATTTTACATTTTAATTAAATAAATGCAGTCCTAACGATTGTAGAAACAACGGCTGGAATGAAGTTATCATATAGCGCTTTATTTGAAGCAAATTATCCGACCCGGTGAAGAAGTATTTGTGAAGGGTTTAGAAAAGAAGAAATTGATTGAAACCTATCTAATGCAAAACATTGTAACTGATATGCTTGCACTAGGTTGTCCTAAACTATCGGAGTTAAAAATCAACAATCGTTTAAAATATAACATCCATTGTTATAGACACAGCAATAATAATCTGCAATGCGCAAAACAAAAGAAAGATTTTGTCTGTATTATTTATTTTAATATAAGAATGGTTATATAATAATAAAAAACAATAGAAAAATTTTGTCTGTATTATTTATTTTAATATAATTTTACAATGTTAGCCTTACTAACTATTATTATAACAACTTCTAGCAAACATTATTTTTATCGATCCAGCTATTGTGTACGTTAGAGAAGCCTAACCATTTACAAAGACTTTATTTACCCTCTTTCTTAAGACTTTTTCTACCAGGTAAATTCCTGGATGTTTAACCTTTTGCAACTCCATTTCATAAAATGCACCTTTGATTTCTTTTTCGTCTTGATCTTCTAATATATATGTTGTCGGATTGGTTACGTTTACCTTTTTAATCTTAAAAATTTCATTTGACCAGTTTGGCGTGTAACCTTTCGTAAATGCTTCCATGTGTTTACTAATCCTCACACTGTCTTTAATTGAATATTTTGGTATTTTGCTTGCAAGTTTGATGTGGGTAAATAATGATTTAAGAATAGTTTTTTCATTTGATTTATCAACTTTTACAGGTTTGACTCCGATAGTATTTTGAACTGTATTGTTGTATTTTTTTTAAAGTTGGAGCATTTCATAAATTTCCACGTTTATATATTTCTTGCAGATAAACTGAGTTCGCGATTTAAATAACTACGACTTGTTATTCTTTAAAAGCGAGAACGAGAAAATTGGTGCAGTCAGTCTGCCTATCTGTTTGTCTGTCTTTGGCAAATTTTTCGAGATATCTGTACAATTTGTTAAATGTTGTAAAACCAGTAAAGAGCTATTGCGTTGATCAATTATAATTGCTTTCAGGGTTGAGAGTCCCATTCGTGCTGTCTGAGTTTAATTGTTTTTTCTGCAGACATCAGCATTAAAGAATTTCTTACTGACTACAATAATAATACATACACAATCTTTTCTATCGTTTTATTATTATCAAACCATTCTTTTAATAACAAAGTATTTTGTTTTGCAATAGATAGGTTTCCATCCATTTCTTCTTTTCTATACCCTTCACATACTTCTTCACCGGGTCGGATAATTTGCTTCGGCAAACATTGTAAAATTATATTAAAATAAATAATACAGACACAATCTTTCTATTGTTTTTTATTATTATCAAGCCATTCTTTTAATAACAAAGTATTTTGTTTTGCATATTGCAGATTATTATTGCTGTGTCTACAACAATGGATGTTATATTTTAAACGGTTGTTGATTTTTAACTCCGATAGCTTAGGACAACCTCGTGCAAGCATATCAATTACAACGTTTTTTTGCATTAGATAGGTTTCAATCAATTTCTTCTTTTCTAGACCCTTCACAAATACTTCTTCACCGGGTCGGATAATTTGCTTCAAATAAAGCGCTATATATGATAACACCATTCCAGCCGTTGAAAATTCATCCCAAGAAAGACCATGAATATTTCTTGTCACCCAGTCGTTATGTTTTATATGATCTTGGCTCAAACAACTAGACTGCATTGGCAGTTTAAAAAATTTGATGCCAAACAACACCTTCCAACAAGTTCAAAACCGCAATTTCTTTGCACACAAACTCGTTTTTCTTGTATTTATATCCCTGAATATCAATTATATACATGTTTGTATGTAAATATATGCAGTAAACTTCGACTAATTAAATTAATATTAGGAGCAATCTCCTTATATAGCAGATTACCACCATCTGCGTACTTTGCCAACCCACTTTTCAACCTATCACAAGAGTGAACTCATTTTTGAATTAAAACCGGCCCATGTGTATTTGCAGCCTCTAAACATAAATCAGAAACCACTTTAATTAAAAAACACAATTGACTTGAATGCGATATTTTTTTGCATCTGTCATACTGTCTCGCTAGAAAACCAAATTCAAAACATCTACACACATTTTCTCTGCACTTACATTTTTCAACATACGTGTGTTACATTGAAAGTAATATAAAGACGATCCTAATTCAAAACGTGCCCACAAGTATTTTACATTTGAAAAGAATTCAGGTTTTCACATTTTACATTAAAAGTATATAACGCCGATCCTAATTCAAAACGGTGCACGTGTAACTTCTCGCTAGAAAACCGAATTCAAAACAGCTACACACATTCTTCTCTGCATTTACATTTTTTCAACATACTTGTGTTTTGAAATATCTTTCATTGAAAGTAATATAAAGCCGATCCTAATTCAAAACGTGCCCACAAGTATTTTACATTGAAAGTATATAAGAATTCATGTTTTCACAACTATTTTACATTGAAATTATAGGGTCTAATTCAAAACGTGACAGACGTATTTTACACATGGAAAATACGTCTGTCGCGTTTTGAATTAGGACCGGCCCTATATACCTACTGAGACTATCTTAACTATAAGGGTGTTAATGGAATAAACAATAGAAAAACGAGAAAGCGTGTATATAGGGTTAGTAGATTTGGAAAAAGCATTCGATAATGTAAAAAGAACGAAAATGTTCGAAATATTAAAAAAGATTGGAATGAGTTATAGGGATACACGAATAGTACATAACTTATACAAGGAGCAAACGGCGGTAATATAACTAGAGCAAGAAAGTAGAGAAGTAAATATTAGGACAGAGGTGAGACAGGGATGTACTCTATCCCCATTAATTTTTAACTTGTACGTCGATGAGGCAATGAATGCTGTCAAATTTACAGATGGTATAGTAGTATTAGCATGTAGCAAGGAAAAGTTAGAAGCAACTCTTAATGAAATAGAAGCAGTACTAACAGAGGGATACAGTATGAAAATTAATAAAAATAAAACTAAAGTACTAGTATGCAAAGGAGGGTAAAATAAATAAAAAACTAGAATACAAAGAGAAAACGAGAACTTTCAAGAGGTTAAAGATTTTTGCTACTTAGGAAGTCAAATAACACAAGATGGGAAGAGTGCAACAGATATAAAACAATAATTAGTACTAGGCCGTGTGTTGCATTTAACTAGAAAAAGCAACTACTATGTTCAAAGACAACAAACTTAAAAACAAGGAAAAGATTATTCAAAATATGTATGAAGCACAGTAGCACTGTACGGCTGTGAAACGTGGACGGTGGGAGAAAGGAATTGTAAAAAGGTAGATGCTTTTGAAAAAGGGTGCTACACACGTATCTTGAAGATATCATGGACAGAGAAAGTTAAGGACAAAGAGGTTTTCGAAATGGTAGGGGAAGAAAGAAATATGTGGAAAACAGTAAAAAATAGGAAAGATAGGATGGATGATAGGACACATACTAAGACATGCGGAAATAGTGCGGGAAATATTAGAAGCAGAGATGGCAAAAAAGAGAAGTAAAGGTAAACTTAAATTAGACTATTGCACACAGATAGTGAGAGATCTGGGCTGTGAGAGTTTCAGGGAAATGTGTAGGAAGTTAGTTCAGAGTAGTAAACAATAAAGGTACGCGTCCAACTAGTGCTAGGACTGAAGACTTAATTATGATGACCAGATTTTGAGTATTTACAACGGTTGTTCGGCAAATATTGCAATTTATACAGACACAATATGTGTGACACAAGAAAGCTTGCACAATTATCTCCAAACAACATATTTTCTGTCAATTTTGATTATCAGACCTTTAACGCGTTTTTAGAATAACGTGTTTTTATGGAAAGTACCTCAGCGGTAGCGTCTACTTTTTACATCTAAATACGGCATTGCATTTTAATAAAAATTCTGAAAAATGTGGGGCGGACACATACAGCGTCACTCAGCACACATACACACACTACCGCGAGAGCTGCTTTTTAGAAGGGCTTTTTAAAAATGTATAAAGGTAGAAGCGGATGCTTAAAAGCTTTAAGCACGGTGGCCAATTACTGGAGTAAAAAGCCTTGCGTACATGACGCTCACTAATACACTACAGTCAAAAAGCTTTGAGTTTGAAAACATTTTCATTTTTGGGTATAAACGCGTACAAGAATTAAATTGAAATGTTCTTTAGAAGATGTATTTTTAAAGCCTTTCTTATTTTATTAAATGACAAACAACTAGAAAGCGCTTTCGATTTAAAAGTATACTTCATTTAGATTTAATTAGATTTGTTTTTACGACAAAATATTATACTATTAGAAGAATTACAGTTGCAAACTTCGATTACAAATTATACAAATCCGTTAAATAATGGTTGAAAATTTTTAGAAATTTTTTTAATATACTGTTATGAACTATTAGGCAATCCGTCAAACACGCAAGTTGCATAACCGAACTGTATTCTACAGAAGTCTAGAACATTCGAGCAAAACCAGACTATAAATCATCTAGTTAATTTTAGGGTATATATAAGATGGGTCGTATATAAATCATATCGTGTATAGTTAGTTGGTTATTACGTTTTGAAAGTCCTATAGAAAATATAAATTTGTGTATACTCCCTGTATGTTTGTTGTGGTTTGTTTAGTATTCTTCTTAATCTTCTTTGGGGATTAAACCACTCATAGTTTTTAAAATTATCTTTATTAACGTTTCGATCCATAACCTAGGATCGTTTTCAAAATAATAAAAACTTCAAGTTTGACATTTATGACATAAATTGAAGGTGACTTTGATTTATTGATGTTTGAAATATTTGGTTTGAGTACACTAAGCAAAATTTTTAAAGTTTAAATGAATGATTGCCTTCAATTTGTGTTACGGCCTGGGACCGACTTTTTTTAGGTAGCCAATACGCTTAACGTGAAATCAGCTGATTGGGAATTGGAAAACATTTTTTAACATGTTTCTATTTATACAATTTAGAGGATGGTTATTAAAGAAGTGTGCAATTGCATTATTAAAAGGCTTAAGTAGTCTTTTTTTTATATTTATTTTGAAGGGGAAATCATTGTGATTTAGGCTACCTCTTTGGTAGATTTTAACATTGTTCTGAGGTAACCTTATGGTGGGTTTACACTTGTCAGATACCAATGTTGTTCTATGAAGGTTGTATATGGATCTGAGGCGACCCTATGGCGGGTTTACACTTGTCAGAAACCAATACTGTTTAGCGGAGATTGTATATGGTTGTGAGGTAACCTTATTGCGGGTTTACACTTGTCAGATACCAATGCTGTTTTAAAGGGGTTGTTAATATGCTTCATCATCGTCATCATTGGATCTTCATCTCAAAACTGGTTGGACACGTACCTGCACTTATTTATATTTTGAGTTAGCTTCCCTTCTATTGTTTTCTAATTTTATGTTTTATTTCACCGAGATTCAGTGAAGGAGGTTAAGCAACCTGTGGCTACCAAGATCCTCCAATACTTAGAGATACGTAGATGATGTCTATGCTATTTGGCCTCATAATACAGAACTAATTAAAAACTTTGTACAATCAATTAACGAAATAGAACCAACTATTAAATTCACATATGAATTAGAACAACATGGAAAACTTCCGTTTTTAGATATTCTCGTTAGCAAAAACGATACAGCAATTAATACATCGGTATATAGAAAACCAACGCACACAAACAGATACTTAAACTTCGATTCAAACCACCCACACTGTGTCAAACGAGGAATTATCAAAACCATGTATGATAGAGCAAAATTAATATCATCAAACGAAGAAATTTTAAAAAGAGAAAGACCTAATCAGATGTACACTAATAGAAAACAAATATCCTAAAAGAATAATAGAGAAAGAAATGAATAAAAACCCTAAAAATAAAGAAAAGAAAACAAAAACAATGATACACACAACAAAATGCTCTCAATACCATACATAAAAGGATTCTCCGAAAAATTCAAAGAATAGAAAACAAATTTAGAATTAAAACAGTATTTAGAACCAACAATACACTAAGAGCACAATTAACAAAAACAAAACCCAAAACGCAATACAAAGTTCAAAAACTGTATCTACAAAATACCGTGCGAATGCAATAAGTTTTATATAGGGGAAAGTTCCAGACCATTTGAAGTTCGATTAAAAGAACATAAATCATATATAAAAAATAGAAAATTTGAAAAATCCATGAATTGCCAACATGCATGGGACTCCAGTCATAAAATAAAATGGGAGGACGCAAAATTATCGACAAAGAAGAAAACCACCAAAACGCAAAATCAAAGAAGCTGCTTATATAACCTTACATAAAAATAACTGCGTTGCAAACGAATCCGTAACTTTCAGTAAACAATGGATTCCATTACTAAAAGAAATAACAAAAGAAATAGCAAATGAAAATCAAATGCCCCCAATATCTAGGTAGCATTGCAAGTTTTTCCTGGGTTTTCCTTGCGATATTAACATGAAATACAGCCTACATACACGATTTCTATTTATACATACAATAACTAATTATATAACAATAAGTATATTAACTAGAAAACCATTATTTCGGCAAATATCTAAGTGTTGGGGGATCTTGGTAGCCACAGGTTGCTTAACCTCCTTCACTGAATCTCGGTGAAATAAAACATAAAATTAGAAAACAATAGAAGGGAAGCTAACTCAAAATATAAATAAGTGCAGGTACGTGTCCAACCAGTTTTGAGATGAAGATCCAATGATGATGATGCTGAAGCATATTAACAACCCCTGTAAAACAGCATTGGTATCTGACAAGTGTAAACCCGCCATAGGGTCGCCTCAGATCCATATACAACCTTCATAGAACAACATTGGTATCTGACAAGTGTAAACCCACCATAAGGTTACCTCAGAACAATGTTAAAATCTACCAAAGAGGTAGCCTAAATCATAATGAATTTTCCCCCTCAAAATAAATATAAAAAAACGACTACTTAAGCCTTTCAATAATGCAATCGCACACTTTTTTAATAACCATCCTCTAAATTGTATAAATAGAAACATGTTAAAAAATGTTTTCCAATTCCCAAGTTATTGAATTTTTACAATAAAAATTAATCAGCTGATTTCACGTTAAGCGTATTGGCTACCTAAAAAAGTCGGTCCCAGGCCGTAACACAAATTGAAGGCAATTATTCATTTAAACTTTAAAAATTTTTGCTTAGTGTACTCAAACCAAATATTTCAAACATCAATAAATCAAAGTCACCTTCAATTTATGTCATAAATGTCAAAGTTGAAGTTTTATTATTTTGAAAACGATCCTAGGTTATGGATCGAAACGTTAATAAAGATAATTTTAAAAACTATGAGTGGTTTAATCCCCAAGGAAGATTAAGAAGAATAAATTTGTGTTATGTGAACGTGCATATCGTACCGCCAGCTTGTACATAAATAGACAAAAGAGTAATAAATAAATTATAGTAGCGTTAGTGTTGTTAAGAAGACTTAAGGTTAAGGATTTAGTTTAAGAAGATATTAGTGCTTGTAAATAGCATTAGTGTGATAGTGCTTCATTGTTAATTAGACTAAAAACATCTATAAATAAAGCATATACTGTTAATTAGACTTGTGAGTAGTGAGTAATAAAGACTTTTGTTATTACTTGTTCTAAATTGACGAACGCGTTAATAGTAGTCCGCTACATTGGTGTCAGGATGTGTTGGGTGTATAGTGATTAATTTAAAAGAAAAAACAAGTCTAAAGACATTTGAGAAGTTTGTATATGCCTGTTATAAGAAGACAAAGTAAAATGGACTCTGAAACTTTAATGACTTCCCTTAAAGATTTTAAATGCTTATGGAAGAGAGGTCGGCTAAACTAGAAGTAAAAGTAAAAATGCTGCGAAAATGGAAAAAAAGTTGAACGAAAATACACCACGCTAGAACAAAGATTAATTGAACGCTCCATTGCATTGAAAGATGATTTCACTGAACAGGTAAAAACAGTTGAGTAAAAGTTGGACAGTAAATTGATAAAAATAGAAGAAGGCCACTTGAATTAGCAACCTAAGCTGTAAATCAGAATATCCTAGAAATGAGAAGCATGGAAGGAAGCAAGTCAATACCGTCAAAATTTAAACTGAAATCAGCCATATTTGATGGTAAAACAACTTGGCCGACATACTTGAAACAATTTGACGCTGCGGTAATAGCCAACGGTTGGTGCAACAAAGTGAAGGCGATCTCCTTAATAGTGGCCTTACGGAGGAACGCTTTTAACAACTTGTAAACGATTCCCGATTACCAACAGAATGATTACGGCCTCTTCACATCGAAACTTGAGATGAGATATGGAGACAATCACCTTTAACAGATTTACCATGCACAAGTTACGAACCGCTCGCAAAAGACAAATGCAAGCCTGCAAAAATTCGAAGCTGACATTGCCAGATTAGTTACATTGGCATACCCAACGTTGTTCAAACATTTGTGAATGGCGTTAAAGATGGCGAAATACAGCAAACGCTAAGATTGGCACGTCCAAAAATGTTAGATGACGCACTGGCTCATGCGCTTGGATTTGAAGCAGCTAAGCAAACATCACACAGGCTAAAACACAAAGTTCGATCTGCCTTAGAAAAACCTTGTCAATCGTAGAACAGAATAGAAGAAATCATCAATCGTGTGTTTGAAAAACAAAAGGCGAAAAGACTGGAATGACAACGACCCCTACTTTTGATTATCCAATGCTCCAACCGAAGGTAATACATTGGCCAGGAAGCGAGTTCTTTTACCTGGTAAATTTGGAATTTTTTCGAACCCTTACTGTTCCAAGCAAGGTAGAAATCTTTAACGTGCATGACAACACCCACACACGGGAACTCCATTTTACCTCATCCGAACGAGAGCATATTTTTGTGAAAAATTCTCGCCTACAATTTTTCAAACGGACCGCGTCGAGATTTGAACCCGAAAGTAAGACAACGACCCCTTCCCCTACATTTGATTTTTTCCAATGCACCGCTTGAAAATGCTCTGGTTCCACGTTTTGGAAGTTGTTGTATGAGAGCATCTTTAGGGTCAAGTTGCCCACAGGATGCTCAATCGTTGAGTTTGCGGATGACACGCTTTTAGTTGTCAGATCGCGTTTGTTAATGGATATGTGCACAAAACCGAACGAGGCGCTTAAAAACTACACGAATGGTCGCAGGCGGTAAAATTAAAATTTAACACGACGAAGTCAGAAGCGCTTTATTTCGGAAAGAAACCGGGACAACGACCCCCTAGGCTAGAGCTGGGCGAGGAGAAAATACCTTTTTAAGGAAGCAATTACATATCTCGGAGTAAAGATTGACGATAAGTTAAATTGGAAAGCTCACGTGCAGTACGTTAAAAGCAAAGGCAGCGAAATATCAAACAAAATGATGGCGGCTGCGAAAATAAACTGGGTTTTCAGAAGCGAATCGCTGAGAACGATTTACGCCGGAGCAATGGAGCTGGCAATGCTGTACGCAGCTTCTGTATGGGCGGAAGGTTGTAAAGTTCGGGAGATGCGTCAATTAACAAGCGTGCAACGCATAACCGCGCTCAAGACGGCGAGGACATACAGGACCACCTCCACGGAGTCGGTCCTGGTGATCAGTAGAACTCTTCCTATCGAATATGTCGTTAAGATTAATAAATATAGGGAAAGGGCGCGAAATTATCAAAGATATTAATCTTGGTAATAGGGAGGTAGAGAGAAAGGTCGTTGTATCAGAGTTGGGGCCCCCGGCCGATATTAGAGGAGTCGAGTTTGTGGAAGGTGATGGAGACGCGACGGGTATCAGAATTTACACGGACGGTTCACGTATAGATGACGGACAAGCAGGCGCGGCGTTTGTTGTGTTTAAGCAAGACATTGAGGTGTTTCGGTTTCAAACCAAACTCGCCAACTGGAACACCATCTTCCAATGCGAATTGGTAGCCATAGGAGACTATCGATTACGTAATAAACCATACGGGCAGAGACGAGTATTATATAATCAGTGATAGTAAATCGGCGCTGACGGGTTTAACATACATGAACACCTCAACAGACCTCCACGCAGACGTCTGGAGGATAGCGCATACGGTGCTCGAGTTTCGGCATTTAAAGTTTTGTTGGGTTAGATCTCACGATGGTAACGTAGGAAACGATAGGGCTGATGAATTAGCTAAAGAGGCCGCGACGGGAGACTTTCGGATATCACATTCGTCGATACCGAGGTCTATAATTAAAAGAAAGCTGCGCGAAAAATCAATCCGACAATGGGAAGAGAGGTGGAACAACGCTACCACGGGGAGGTTGACCCACAAATTCATACCGAGCATGGAAGCTAGAGCTTAAATGGTGCAACTGATAACAAGGCACGGCGCCCTAAAAGCGTATTTACAAAGGTTCGGTTTAACCAACAACGACCGCTGCGAATGCGGTGAGGGTGCAGAAAGCGTAGAGCACGTGCTCTTTGACTGCCCACTCGAGGTGGCAAATCGGTAATTAGCTGATTGAAATTAGCTATCGCAGGACTAGCATGGCCAAAGAGTCTAGAGGAAGTCAGGGAAGGCGATCTGGACAGTCTTTAAAGAAATTTCGGGAAAGGTCGCGAGATTAGACGGTCATAACCGCGCGTAAATCGGAGGGGGTAGGAGAGGATTAAAAAATTTTTATTTTGACTTGGCATGAGAAACGGACATGAGCATGATAGAACCAAAACCTGTATAAAAAAAATTTATAAAAAAAATAAATAAATAAAAATATATATATAAAAAAAAATATTAAAAAAAATGAAAAGCAAAAACAAAAGCGAAAATCAATAACCAAAATCTAATATGCACGACAAACCCCACACCACTAAAACAATCACTGTCCTACCTTATGCGGGCGGAAAAATTGGAACCGGGAATAAACTACAACAAATAAATAACAAAATAAATCAGTAAACCCTAATTAACTTAAATCAGCAAATAAATAAAGAAAATAAAATAGAGTGAAACCGCGCATCCCCCCAGGACTTAAACGTGATAGTGATTGTGACCCCCCTAGAACGTTTAGTGCTTGCCCACTAGAACTTTTACAGTGCATCATCTTCCTTTAGCAGTAAGATACCAATAGACGTAAGAAAACGACCAGATTTTCGATGCTTGGGAAACTTATATACGAGGTAAATTGTGGCGGCTGTACTCGCATAAGGATTGACTTGTATTAATAAAGAGATTTTGAAATAATCTAGCGAGCATGTTTTGTGCGGAATGGCGCTAGCCATCATAATGCTTATGTGAGTGCAACTGATAATTTGAGCAATGCTTTTGCTAATTTATGTACTGTTGCATGCTTTTGCTTATTTAGATATTTATTTATATGTTTATTTTATATTTATTTATATACTTACATTATATTTATACTTATTTTATATTTTTGCCTGTATTTTTGTTCTGTAGCTTGATTTTATTTGCTAGAGGTTTTGCCGCCAATTTTTGGTGACAGAAGAAAGAAGATTGTATTTATAATATGTCAGTTAGGGAATGATAAGGAACGCTAGGGATAAATTTAGGATGAAATTTGAATAAATACTTAGACCAGGGAGGACGAATTTGTAAATATATAGAACAGGCAAAATAGCTGGATTCACTATTAAACATTTGGCGAATGCTTAGAAAATTTGAATCCATTTTTAATACTAGCTAGCTAGATTTAGATAGTTTTAAGACAACCCTTCAGGTCGAACCGGTAAGCAGAGCTGGCAGCTGCTATCGGATATTATGGATCCCTCCCCATTCATTTTTGCTTGTATCTTGTGGATCGGGCTAACTCCAGAATCAACGCTAGGGATACCATTCTTTAAACCCTATTTTTAGTTTCAGTTTGTTAGATTTTTATTTAGTATTAATTAACCTGAAGTTAGATTAAATTTGGAGCACGTTTACTTTTTGCGTTTAAACCCAATATAGTACCTTCGGGTGGAGCATTGGGGACGTGGCCGCAAGCATAGCGGCCCTTAATTAAATTATAATGTCACTACTTTCGCGGAAAATAAATGTTATTTGAGCACGTCCTCTTGCCTATCAAGAAATTTTAGCAAGGATTATTTTATTTATTTACAACTCTATTCAGAAAACTTTCAACACCATCAAGCTATTAAGAAATCCTTGAAATAAACTACTAATCAGACCTTGTTTTCAACAATATTTGTTTTGCTCCTACTATAACTTTGAAATTTATACAAATGTTAAAGCTTCCTGCTAAAATATAATAAAAATGCATGCAAAAAATATTTACACCTACAATATCCGTTACTCGTTCACCCTCCTTGATAACGGCCTTAAATTATTGATTTCTACACTACGTTAAGGATCTAAATTTTTAACACCTACTATTTGTAATTGGTATTTACAATTGCTCTAAAATGAAGCAAAAATAACCTAGAAATCTATTTTAAAAATGCAACTCTTGACACTCTACTTATGGAATACGTTTTAAAATTTTTAGTGAATTGTATATATATGCGGTACCCTGCCATAAATAATTAGCTGACTTATCTACTCTATTTCATCTTATAAATACACAGAAATATATATATATATATATATATATATATATATATATATGTAGTGGTTTTAAAAAGTTAAATTTAAGTATAAACAAGCCAATTTCAAACACCCTGTATAGAGGAAACAACCAGAATTTACGTGCGAAATTTATTCCATTTAGTTCATTTTAAAGTAACAAGGATTACCATAATTTTACAATTAGTGATTAAAATTGAGTTAGATTCATAAAGAAAATAAATTGTAGAAGCCAATGCAAATTAAATTAAACTATAATTGAGTTTAATTGAACGAGTAATTAAGTATAATACGCATAAAAGCATGAAAAATCGATAATACCAAGGTGAAACGCTTTGCTAACACATAAACAGCAGTTGAATATAAAATACCTTGAAAAGCCAACTCCTAGAAATGTTGTGTTAAAACGTTGGTTAATTGAACACCTGCATGTTTTCGAAATGTCTAGTTCCCCTTATTTGTGTAGATAAAAGACAGTATTCCAAGTATATCGAGTAAACGGTTGGAGTGTTTGCGTAAATGTTAACTAAAAGTTTCCTTAAAGTGCAGAAAGGATAGACGGTCAATGAAATACGTCGGAATGAGACAGCCATAATAACAGTCCACTTCAAAAAGCACGTATACAAGTCCACATGGAGTAAATCGAACGCGGACAGTAATCTCGATTTCTACCAATCAAACAAGGTTAGAAGGAAACATATTATATGCGTAAGAAGGGAATAGCGTTAATATAGGCGGGGTTTTTAAGACGTCAATAGATATACTATTGGTCGATATAGTTAGTTCTAGAACAGACAAACACGAGAATATTTAAAGTCGGGTTTATTGAAAAATATCGTAACGACGCGCTAAATTTCAGGGATTTCGAAAACGGTTGAACCAAAATTTGAGGAAGTGTTATTTTAAATTAGATTTTTCACGGGAAGAGTGGCCTAGAGGTGGCATTCGGAATCATATAAATACTCGAAGAGAATTAGCATCGCTCTCTCTTTTTAACTTCGATCTCTTAGTAGTTTCACCGTTTCAAAATACGAGTTTGTAAGTATACATATTTTTAAATTAAATAGTACAGTGTTGGCTTCATAATTTGATACGCGAATAGTGTCGAGTCTAAATTTTAATTGAGCGGCAACATTTGTTTTAAGCAAGCTCGTGAAGTAAAGTAATGAAACGTAAATTAAATTAAATTACACTAAAGTACGCAATTATGAAAGAAGTGTAATTAATTTGGATTTGGATTTGGATGCACCGTGAAGACAGAGCAAGCAGCATAACTTAAATGTTGTTCATCTACAAATAGTTAGAGGCGGCCAGCAGAGCAGAGCGAAACTACTTTACCGCATCGTCAACGGAGTAGGGATTTTCAAGAAATTCCAGGTAACGCTTTAAAATTGTTGTTGTTATAAACTATGAAAATTGTGTGACGTGTGAGAGTGAACAATGAAGGTATTTTGCATTTTTTGCGTATTGACAATAATACGTATAACTAACTGTTATTATGATATTTCAATATAAATTAAAAGGTGTATAGAAAGCTTATTAACGTTCCATCAGGAATTTAAATTTTATTGTTACGAGTACATGGGTTTTTTGTTTGCAGTAAGAGTATGCGAAGTACAAAAGCATAGATTATTCATAATTAACTGGTTTATCATGAGCTCACCATACTCCAGAGTATACTAATTTAAAATAAATTATAAATAAAGAAAGAAAATAAGGTATTATTCAGGGCCCATTTACTCCGGGTACATTCAATGTGTTTGATATTTTAAATTAAAATCCTAGACATTACAAAAATTGAATTTATTGAGGTGTAACTTGATCACTGAAATGTGGATAATCTTGAATTTTATTTGTAAATAGTGGTAATAGTATATTATTCAACATACGGTAATGTAGGCAATAACTCACGCAGGTGAAGTTTGCGGCACGAGCCGAAGGCGAGTGCCGTAATTCATCAAGTGAGTTATTGCCATTACCGTATGTTGAATACTATACTTTATCTACGTCTATAAGCACAGTAAGAAGTTTTAATAAACACATGTAATCAAGATTATTTTAAAAAAATTATAGTACAAATTTGTATGACATTACGTAAATGTCAATGAGCATGGCTACTTTGATATTTTTGGTAGGTAATTAAATAGAAATATAAGATGGAAGCGTGAGTTATTATAACTCACGCTCATAACTCACAGTGTTTAATTATGAACACTATTACTTGTTCAAAAGTATATGAATAATGGTATTATAACTAAATACGAGTAGATAAATAAATATTGTATGATTGTTGTATTATTTTGTGGTTTTATTGAGTGTGCGTGAACGATAAAGAGTATGATAGTGAATCTAGGTATCCAAGAGGAGACCCAACTGAGCTAGCCAGGGAAGCGGTTGAAGAATTAAGGTTATGAAGAGAGAAATCTGGGTAAGAGATTATTTTTGTTAGAATTTTTTTATTGTGTTAAATTTATGACGATTTTGTAAAATTAATAAAATCCTGAATGTTTTTTTTGAGAAAGTACTGAGCTAGAGCGAGTGTAACCTCGCTCTAGCTCAGTATTTTCTCAAAAATCATAAATTTAACACAATAAAAAAATTTTTAACAAAAATAATCTCTTACCCAGATTCCTCTTTCATCACCTTAATTCTTCAACCGTTTTCGAACTCTCCAAAATTTGGCGCGTCGTTACGATATTTTCCGAAAAACCCGACTTCAAATATTCCTGTTTGTCTGTTCTACAACTACTATATCGACCAATAATATATCCATTGACGTCTTAAAAACCCCGCCTATATTAACGCTGTCCCTTTCTTATGCATATTATATGTTTCCTTCTAACCTTGTTTATACTTAAATTTAGCCCTTTAAAACCACTACATAATCCCCCTATTTTGATTCTAGGAAAAAACCTTTCCAGTTTTTCTGAATTTAAATAACTACCCTCTAATTTAAACTTACCTGCTATTTCTATACACCTATCTACTTACCTAACCCTACCTATACCTATTTATCCAACCTATCACTACTTATCTACCTATTTCTATCTATTTCTACATCTATCTCTACTTATTTCTATCTATCTACACCTATTTTTACTTCTAATTACCTATTCACACCTATCGCTACTTTTTACCTAACTATTTCTATCTATTATTAACTTTTCACCCTCTTATTTCATTGTATTTTCTTCTTTTATTTCACCCTTTTCGTCCTTTATTGACTCTTTACATACCTCTTTTGTACTTTTCTTTTTATCTTCACTTTTCATATTTTTTACTCTACTTACTATCACTATCTATTCTTATCCTACCTCTACCTACCTAATTGTACACCTATATCTAACTATCTCCTATATTTATCCTATACCTAGTTTTATTTTCTATAAATACTTACTTCTACTCTTCTATATCCACCTATCCTATCCCTATTTATTTAAATTTTACTCTATTATACACCTGTCCATATTTTTCTATATACACCTATTTCTATCTCTAACTATTCAAATTCTACACTAAAATTTACCTAACTCTATCCTTTTTGTCATTACACTTCATCTTGTCCATTCTGTCCTACCTCTGGCGAATAGGGAAACATCGGACTACCGTTACTTCCAATTTCAACTCCTTGGCTTCTTAACCACTCCTTTCTCTGCATACGTTTAACTCACTCCCACACACCCTCAAAATATCCTTAAATTTATACAAAGCAACAGACTCCCTCTCTCAGATCGCCAGTTTCCTAGAATAAAATTACTAAAATTCTATCTGGAACTCGAGCCTCACTTTTGGGTCGCCATATCACGAGGTCAGTCATTTCTTAAGAGAAAACGACTATGATATAACCTTATTATGCCTTACGATTGGTGCATGTTCTTTTTATTGCTGTGATTTTGCCTCACGTTGGGCATTATTTTTATTATTGTGATATTTTTATTTGATATGAATTTCTATTTCCTTTAATCCCCAATGTTGTACGTTATATTTTATTTGTTTGTTTACCACGACTAGCTCACTGAATACTCGACTTCTTAATAAATCTTATTTTACTCTTTAAAGGGATTGAAATAAAGCAGTTCAAAATTATACAATATAATAATTGATAATATGTACAATGTTGTGTAACCTAAAAAATTTTCCCCTGTATAGAATATTTACATTTACCAAATTTATGCTTTCCTGAATGCCAGCAAAAATATCTTTTAATTACTCTCAAGTATCTTCGAACGTTCTAAGATGCTTTTCCCTGTTTTCATATTTTCAAATGACTTTTTTTGATGACTCTTACAAATACATAATGTATAGCAAATATAAAATTTGAAACAGTCTTTAAATAATAAAACGTTTCAAAATCGCTAACCTGGAACGGTCACTGGAGTTTCCTCATAGTATCTGTGGTCTGCATCCCTTGTTGTATCCGCTTTACTTATTGGCCAGAATTAACCACTTTTAATCTCTAGTATTTTTCTTTGAATTCACTTTAAGTACTCTTTATATCTCCCTTTCAGACGTATTTTTGGATTTACGTTAAGGCTTAGATCTCGATATGAACATCGACTCAACAAAAGCCGTCACAACCAAAATAGCATAATTAAAATGCCAACTCAATAAGATGGCATCAAGAAAAGCCGTCCCAATAAAAAAGCCGTTTTTTCGTAGATCGGCTTATTTTCGTCGCACAATTTCTCACTTTCAAATTTTAGTTATTATGAATTTTGTTTCATTAATTAATTACGTAACTTTCTACTGCATTTTAAGCATAGTTTGTGCCTGGTTAAATATGAACTAAATGTTTATTCTTTTTCTATTGTATTTATAAGCCCTTCTCACCAATCGTATTCATTAGTGTGTTTATTGATCAAGGCTTGTACTTTGCTTTATCACTGGCAGAACTCGGTATTTTCTCAAATTTCTTGGTTTAATTCTTCGACGAAATGCTTTCTCAGTCACGTAAGCGTTCTGCTAAATTACAATATTTTGTTAGGATTTCCGATTATTGCTTCTATCCAGTCACGTATTCGATGTTTGTCAATTAAAAGTCCAAGATTTATCATATAATTGAACCGCCTGGTGTTTATTTGTTTGTTACAGAATATTGGGTTTCTGAACAAATGTATTCTTTCTAGTCACGTATTTAGGACGTATTAAGATGCGTTTGCATATAGATGCGTTGATATTTTCGACGTAATTATTAAATATTTGGAATGCCAATTTATCTATGTTTCTCGATAATTTTATTTGATGCAATTAGTTGCTTCTAAAACCTTATCTTTACTCGTAAATTTTACTTAAACATATTTATACGATGCACACATTATTATTCTAATTAAATGGTATCGGATTATTACTAAATGAACTTTTTCTCATGCATAAAATTAAATATCCTTTATATACAGTGTCCTCGCAATTGACTTTTATAGAATAGTCGATTTACTCGAATTATTTGATTTTCTTAAAGATGAAGTTGTATATATTTATTCAACAACCCCTATGACATAATCAACCCTTAAACTACCCTCTTATCATAGCAATATATGTATCCGATAATTGTTTAATCCTGTATATATGTATATTTTGTAAATATTTATCAGTACAGAAAACCAAGACTCGCACATTGTGCCTCACAATTTAGGCGCCGTTTCCAACCACCGTCATCAAGCTGTAACACATACAGCCTTTTCTAGTTGCTAGTTTCTGTTGTCCCAGTGTCGTCGGTTGAAACCTAAAGCTTTTATGAATTGTCACATCCAAACCATAAGCGCGTTACGAATACTCTACATCTTTATTATTAATCACCCTAATCAATCTTTATCTAAATCGAAATAAGTAATTTAAATTGTTAGTTGTAGCATCAGACTTCCCCTTCTTATTTCATGCTCTCCTGGGATATGAAAATCTGGCTAAGGGTATTTTTTCTTGTCTAAAACTTCGAAAGTTAGAAGATTACGATAAAAAATGAATCCTCATAGTTTGTCCAAGGATAGATAACCATAAGATATTTCTCTGCTTAGCGGAAGCGAATTCAATTGTAATTTACTAGTTATACACTTTTAAATACCAAAATATTTGTGTTAGTTTCAGAGTAAGAATGAAAAAAAGAAGTTAATTATTCTTTCACATAGACATTCTGAGTAGAAGTGACTTTTTAAAAAAATCACAGCAGTTCCAACAGTTCCAGGAACCCCTTCATATTAAACCAATCTATCAGATCGTAATAACATATTGGATGTTTTCAAACAGCGACAGATTGGTCATGAATTTTCCAGCAACGTAAACCCAGTAATGATGACAGCAGGAATCCGGGGAACTTGGAGGACACGCTGTGGACATCTGATCAAAATCGACATCAAAAAACCGACCTGAATCTATTACCATCTATTATTGATTTGAATTTGCAATGCAGAACCGCACGTCCGTGTGGGAGCAACTCGCAACGACTGTAAAACGAGAACGCTTTCAGCTTTTACAACGCACGCATTAATAAACGCAAATTGTAATAATTAAAAGCGCGTCGACGATTCCAAGCGTTTATGGCGTATAAAACAGCTTCGGCAAAAGAAGTGCGAGACAAAAAAAAGTAAGTAATAACATAATAAAATGGAAATCAAACCGAGACGGTATCAGTTTTGTCTATTATTTTCAGGAAACTTCAGCCCAAGTAAGTAAATAAGGGGTGTATATACGCTCAATCCTGATTGGTTGATATAAATGACAGCTCGCAGCGTAAGAATGATTGCTTCTTCTTGTTAATGCCGGGGGCGCTACCCAGTTTTGAGGGTTATTTGTTCGATAAAAATTTATAAGAAACGTTCGTTCTTAAAGAATTTAAGAATAAAAATGTTTTTTTTTGTTTGCAAGGAAAAATAAAGCTCATCGGTTACACAGTCCCATAACGGCCTTTGGATTTTATGGAGTCGCCGCTTTCAGTTCGCTAGAAAGTATTTTCGTTTTTGCAGGTGGAAAAGCGTCGGTGCTTCGTGTTGGTCGTCCATTAAAAAGTCATTAAGCATCATCCCTTGCAATTACAAACTTGGACTTTTTCCCCCTACATTTTCATCCGAACTGTAAACTGAGGAAAGCTTAAAAGGTGAATATTTTATAAGGTACAACTGAGTGAAATACACTTTACTAATTATACGAAATAATATAAACGGAACTTAAATAATAAATTGAAATTTATTTGTCAGAGCTTTAAATGAATTCGCATTGATACTTTTTTAATGTTTCACTTCTTTAGAGCTTTAAGAAAAAAGCACGTCACTCTAAAGATTTAAAATTATAATCATGGATGGATGGTGTTACGTTCATTTTTTTATCTTAAAATAACTGCGTCTTTAACTAAATATTAGGTTGTCATAAAAGTTCTAAGCGTTTTGTGATACTGTTTTTCGAACGTCTATTACTGAATAAATATACAATGTACTTTGCTTGTTAATATCGCATCTTGTAGAAAATTTTTCGTAAAACACGATATATGTATGATGGAAAGCTCACAAGTAAAATTCTTGTACGGAGGTAAAATACACTCTCATTCGGATCTCCGGAATGGGGTACTTGGGACTCGTCATCGTAAGAATTTAAAATAACGGTTCGATTTAGTAATAGGGACTTTGAATGTAAGCTCATTACTTAGAATAGATAAGTTAACGAATTTATTAGTCGAACTAAGAAAAGGAAAGCTGGACATCCTAAGTATTAGTGAGGTGAGACGACCAAGCAGATTGGACAGGCAGGGGTAGGAATAGTGTTAGGTAAAAGATTACGTGTGGTTGGTGGCTACCCATCGGGCGCGTCCCCAGGTGGCGGATAGGGGGGACCCAATGTCACCGTACGAGTAATCATTCGCTGCCATCGGGTTATGTGACAGAATAAGCCTAGCACTCGTAATGATCCAGAGCGCTGAGTAGAATAAAACCTACAATATGCGGGGCAACGAGTGTACGTCAATGCGGACTAAACCCCGCATGATGATGGTTTAGGTTAATCTCACATCGCGGACCAAACCACCAAACCCCTACTGCTACATGTGCCGGTAGCGGTCTGCACAGGGGTCTAGGCCACCTCGTGTTTGTGCCGTGCGAGGCGACCCGTGTCGGTCGGATGATGGGATCCTGGTGGTTGAGCCACACCTGAGGCGGTTTAGATCCTCAGTGTCTGGCAACACGCCACTTTGGCCCAGACTTCACCTAGACGGGGGGTCGAGACTAACCCATCTCGATCAATCGGCTGTGTCGTCGGGTCAGACTGCCGACTGGGTGAGCTCTTGGAGGTGAAGGGCGTGCAGCCGGTACTGTGGGTGAGCAGCACATGCTACATGTGTGCTGCTACAAAGCTGTATGCGGGCTCGTACGTCAGTCATCTTAAGGGGAGCTATATCTTCCTGGTAGCCCTGGTGTTGTTTTTACACACCCCAAACTTGGGCTCCGCGGTGGGTGGGGAGCTGGGAAGATGAATTTTATTTATTAAAAACATGGATCCTATAGTTAATGTAGTCAATCCAGAGGGTGCGTCCTCGGACACCCCTCAAGTTTTGTTGCAGGTCTCACAGGAACTGCAACGAAAAGAACATCAACATCAGCCCCAAGGTAGGGAGAAGGATAAGCCAGAGGAGTGGCAACCGCAGCGCCCACAGAGAAAGCGAATCAGTGGGGATGAACAGAAAAGAAGGAGGAGGGCCCGTTTGGCGGCACAGGAGGGTGTGGTGGAAAAGGCTGGCCCTATGGCTAACCCATCCACGACACAACCTGGTGCCAATCAAACACCCTCCACTTCAAAACCATCTAACTCCGCCCCTAGGCCTGCAGAGGCCAAGACGCGGAGCATGAAGAGAGCCAGATCTGAGGGCACCCCTCCGCAAGGTAGACCGCGGAAAAGGGGCTGTCAAACTAGCACTAAACAGCCCGTCACTGACAGCTACGTGGAGGCAGCTGCTCGGCACCTCCAAGTGGCTGTCATAGACAAGAACAACCCTTGGGGTAAGATTACCAAGGCCCAAGCAGAGACCTTGCAATTAGCAATTGAGAAGGCTTTGGACGACCATCTGTTCGCCCTTCCCAATGATAGCGCACCCCCGACCTTTAGGAGGTGGGCGTACTCGAGCGAGATCTTCCGGATCTGGTGCGAGGATGACCACTCCCTAACATGGATTACGGAGGCGGTTGGCAACCTCCCACTACTGTGGGAGGCTGCACGCCTTACTGTCGTCCAGGTGGGACTGTTGCCTAGGCTTCTGAAGGCGGCGCTGTGGATTCCGGGGCCCCCGGAAGACATGGATGTCGTCCAAAGGCGTCTGCGTGTACAGAACCCCTGGGCTGACATATCCAAGTGGTGCGTCTTCCACACCGCCACAAGAGATCAACCTCTAGGGAGGCTGATAGTCTTTGGCGTTGGGGAAGACGTGAGGGAGATTATCAACAGAAAGGGAGGCAAGCTACACTACAAGCTCACCTCACTAAATCTCAAAGTACAAAAATTGCAACCTGCCGCAGAGGCAGCCCAACCGGCTCAGGAATCTCGGGACTAGGAAGTCTAAATGGTACTATCTTTGCGGCTAGTAACCAACCTAAGCCTAGGGCATGCATCTACATACCCAGGCACATAAATGCCCTCCTCCTGCCACAACTGAGTGGCCGTGACGTCACAGCCGTACAGATCACATGCAGGCTGGGAGGAATTACTGACATAATCCTGGTTTCAGCCTATTTTCCAATTGACCATGACCCACCTCCTCCGGAGTTGACGACAGTCATTGATCACTGTGATAGGCACAAAAAGCATCTGATTATCGGATGCGATTCCAACGCGCACCATGTGGTATAGGGTAGCGCAGATACTAACCCCCGTGGAAAAGTACTACTCGAGTATATATCGAGTAAGAATCTGGAGATACTTAACTGGGGCAGCGAACCCACGTTTGTGACATCTCGCTTCCAGACAGTCATCGACTTAACCCTTGCATCGTCAGACATCTCAAGGCATATCTTGAACTGGCAGGTGACGCCTAAAGCGACACTGTCAGATCATAGATTGTTAAGTTTTAATTTAAAGGCAGCAGTAGCTGTCTGTAAAGAATACAGGAACCCAAAAGCGACCAACAGGTCTGTCTACCTAGACAGCTTGGAGCAACGCCTTTGACATCACAAGGTACTGACAACCCAAAAACAATAGAAGAGCTACAGAGATACTCGGTCTCTACAAAACTCCATCGTAGAGTCCTTTGAACAGGCATGCCCGGTCAGGACAGATTCTACTCGCTCCAGTACTCCATGGTGGGGCGCGGAGCTACAGAAGCTGAAAAAGACCCTGGGCAAACTGTTTAATAAAGCAAAGAACACCAGAAGTATGGCTGACTGGAAGGCATATAAAAGCCACCAGCGACTATACAAAACGACAATTAGAAGAAGACAGAGAGACTCATGGAAGACCTTCTGTAACTCAGTCGAGTCTACCAATGCAATCTCTCGCATTAACAGGATCTTGTCCAAAGACCCTCGTCATCAACCATGCTGTCTGAAACGTGTGGATGGTACATACACCACCAACGAGGCAGAAACAGCGGAGTTACTCGCGGACACGCACTTTCCAGGCAGTGTCACACGACCTTTGTCCTACGGGTTGGATCAACCCAGCTCGGCCCCTAACGGGGCCGATTGGGAGGTTTCAAACCGCGTAGTGAATGAAAGAAAAATTAAATGGGCTATCTCAACTCTCAAACCGTTTAAGTCCCCTGGAAGGGATGGCATCTTCCCCGCCCTACTACAGTGGGGAGTGGAGAGGCTGACACCGTTCCTTGTGGTACCTTTTAGGGGCTGTATTGCTTTTAGATACATCCCCAGCAGTTGGAGAGAGGTTAGAGTTGTCTTCATTCCTAAACCAGGCCGGAAGGACTACTCCCAGTCTAAATCCTACAGACCGATCAGTCTCACGTCTTTTTTGCTAAAGACCTTGGAGAGACTGTGCGACAATGATATGAGGGAGAGGATAATGCGTTCTTATTCACTTCACCCAAATCAACATGCCTTTATACCAGGTAAATCAACGGAATCTGCCCTCCACGCTGTTGTAGGACGGATCGAAAAAACCCTAGACAATAACATGTCCGCCTTAGGCGCATTTATTGATATTGAGGGTGCGTTCAGCAAAACTACTTTCGCAAGCATCGATAGAGCTCTACGGACACATGGAGCTGAGGACACCCTTCGGCAGTTTACCATGCAGATTCTGCAATGTCGACGGGTACACATAAATGTGGGGGAAACCTCAGTAATTAGGGTGGTGGATAAAGGCTGTCCCCAGGGGGGCGTGCTGTCACCGCTACTATGGAACTTAGTAGTGGACAGCCTTCTCCAACGTCTTAATGAGGCAGGCTTCTACACGATAGGTTACGTCGACGACTTAGCTATTCTAATAGTCGGCAAATTCGAACAAGTGCTGTGTAATCTGATGCAAGCAGCACTAAGGATCACGGAGCTCTGGTGCTCCGATAACTTTTTAACCATCAACCCCAACAAAACGGCGTTGGTGTTGTTTTCCAATAAAAGGAAGCTGATGGTAACTAAATTGCCAATGCTCTTCCAAACTTCCCTGCCCTTATCAGCAGAAGTCAAGTATCTGGGCATTATACTTGATAAGAAGCTGAACTGGGCCAAACACCTACAAATGAAAACTAGCAAAGCCAACCAAGTGTTCTGGCAATGCAAACGTGCCATAGGCAAACTTTGGGGTCTTCCACCAAAGGCTGTCCTGTGGTTATACATCATGGTAGTAAGGCCGATGCTCTGTTATGGCGCTGTAGTCTGGTGGCACAGGACCAGACTGGCCCATACAGTCAAAGACCTTACTCATATCCAAAGGGTGGCCTGTCTAAACATTACAGGTGCATTGCGTTCCACACCTACTGCAGCCTTAGAAGCCATCTTAGGCCTCACTACGCTGGACTTACATGTGGAGGAGATGGCTTTGAGAGCGGCAATGAGGCTACGGTTCAAAGGTCTATGGATCGATAAGGCAGGCGGTGGTAGACACCACAACATACTAAGAGAGGCGGTGCAGAACACCCCTATCTTGGGAGGAGTGGTTGATTCGATCGCACCCATAATGATTTCCAGGAGACGCTTTGGGGTTTGTCTAAACACTGAGGACGCCTCCTTAACGGAGATCTCCATCTACACAGATGGCTCCAAAACAAATGAGGGTACCGGGGCAGGCATTTTCTCCGATGGCCTAGACCTTCATGAAAGTGTTGCGCTGGGCAGGCTGGTAACTGTCTTCCAAGCGGAGGTCATAGCCATCATGCACGGCGCTAACGCCATACTGGAACGTGGAATCCAGAACAAAGCTATACGCATCTTGAGCGATAGTAGAGCAGCTCTTCTAAGCTTAAACAAGCAGAAGCTTTTCTCGGGGGTGGTATACCAATGCCATC
Organism: Platerodrilus igneus; assembly: GCA_036346225.1. Taxonomy (NCBI): domain Eukaryota; kingdom Metazoa; phylum Arthropoda; class Insecta; order Coleoptera; family Lycidae; genus Platerodrilus; species Platerodrilus igneus. The sequence continues at coordinate 6,085,690 of JARFIW010000999.1, read as the reverse complement.
GCGTTCTCGAGCTCGTTTCTGATACAAACGCCCTTGAACTGGTTTAGATCAAAGGGCATTCAGGAGTACATGGTAACGAACAGGCAGATTCTTTGGCGAGGCAGGGAGCGGCTCGGGGTTTTGTCGGCCCTGAGCCATCGGTTGCTATTGCGCCATCTGTGGTGTTCTCCATGATAAGACAAATAACCCACCGCCGTCACAAGGATAGGTGGGCTTGTACATTGCTGCCGGCAGGCAAAATGTTTATAAGGTCTCCCATGACCAAAATAGAAAAATTTGTCATACGCTTGCCAAGACAGAAACTACGGCTACTGGTAGGTATTCTGTCCGGGCATTGCACTTTAAGGAAGCACCTGCACATGATGGGTCTGTCAGACAACCCCACCTGTCGCGGCTGTCAACAGGAGGATGAGAACGGCGGAGCACATTCTGTGCACCTGTCCGGTACTCGCCCGACTTCGAGGATCCATGCTGGGGGACTTTTGGCCCGAGAAGGCCGGAATTCGAGACACCCCCCTGGTCCGACATCCTCAAATTCACCTGCAAGGTCGGGTGGTTGAGCTATGAAGGACCAACCTAGGGCAAGGAAGGCAGCACAATGGGCCCACCAGGAGGCCTAAGTGCGCGTGGCTTTTAGTCACCCTTCCCAAGTTAATCAATCAATCAAGATTACGTAAAATTAAAGAGTACTTACAATTTAGTGATATAATAATTATGGTTAGTGTTTAATGCGGGCGTCTTATAATTTTATATAACGACTTACCTCCACATTATTCTATAGTTCTATAAGTGTCGTTCCTACTCTTCAACGAAGTGGACTGTAAGACGATTTATTAGACGTGATATGAATGTGTTTTTTTAGGGGTTTATCGATAAAACCACATTCGGAGATAAAGACTTCACTCATTTTACCGAACTGTACCAACAACCACTTCGTTTCGATGTCCATGAGCAAGTGTCTATCACTACCCCTTTAGTCCAACATTATATCTATTGGCACAAAGGAGGTTTATGACAGGATATAACGGGATGACAGCTTTACTATTTGATTTACAACTACGAATTTACAATGACTTAAAATTAACCACGAAAACGTGCGACAAAGAGATCAACAGTTAGATTGAGTACGAAACCCACAGACGCTGTTTTACTACAGGTTTACATGCCAACAACTCAGTACGAGGATGAGGAAGTAAAAAAGGTATACGTAGATATAAATAGTATAGTGAGAAAAGTAAAGGGAAACGAGAATTTAATAGTTATGGGCGATTTTAATGGGTCAGTGGGAGAACGTAGTGAGGGAAAAATGTTAGAAGAGGAATATAGATAAGTATTAGATAATAAAATCAAGGAGGTAGTTATAGGAGGGAACATAGAAAATAGATGGAAAGAAATAAAAAGGGCTGTACATGATACAGCAACACAGACTATAGGTAAGAAAAAAATAGAAGCGAGGAAACCCTGGGTAACAAAAAAGATATTAGATTTAACAGAGAATAGAAGAAAGCTTAAACCTTTCAGAAAGTTGGATAGTGAAAGTAAGCAAAAATATAAGGTAGAAATAAGACATTACATAAGTAAAGAAAAGCTAGAAATAAATGGATGGAGGAGAATTGTAGGGGATTACAAGATGATTTTAGAGTAGGTAATACAGACAGGTTTTACAGAGCAGTTAGAAAGTTTTTCGGGGAAGATAGTAAAAAATATAATGGTATTAAAGATGAAAATAATGAGCTTCTAATAAATAAAATTGAGGTAGCAGATAGATGGAAAGGATATTTAGAAGATTTATGTAAGGTAGACGATATGGATGAATTAGAGAACGACCAAGAAGAGGATGTAGAAATAAGGTTCTATATGATTAAACTACGCAAAGATTATGGATTCCAGACAACACTGAGGCAAATGGACGCAAGACTCGCACCACTCATACACCAAACTACGCACAATTCAAATAAACCTCCAACACTCTTGCGCCGCCACCCTAGAGTTGTTCGACACACTCCAAAAACACAAGATCCACATCGCCCTAGTCCAAGAGCCTTATCTAGTTCGAAACAAATTTCCTAACACCCCACCAAAGTCCCGCACCTATATTCACCCTAGCCCGCCTGGCCCTAACTACACCTTCGCTATCATTTTCACAGACCGCCTAATTGAGGCTTCTTACCACACCTCCCTATCTCCCCCCCCCAATAACCGTAATTGAACTTTTCTGGAAATCAGGCACCATTTTCCTCATTTATTTTTTACTTTCAATACAGAACAGACATTAATACCTATTTACACCAACTAGACCACATATTTACAACGATTAGAAACAAACCAATCATCATATCTACTGACACGAACTCCAAATCCACACTATGATTTAACGACTTCACTGACGAAAACGGCACTACTTTAGAAGACTTTACACTCCAACACCATTTTCGAGTTCACAACTCCCCATCCTATATCCCTACCTGGAAATCCCAATACGACAAAGCCAATATCGACATTACTCTCATCAACCCCCAGCCTCTAACCTAATTAGTTCCTGGACAGTTTCCCACATCTATCAATCTAGCGATCATAATTCAATTACATTTGATATCCTACCTAATCTTCCCCCCAGAACACACTAGAAAATTCAATCCTTTAACACCCGAAAAGCAGACTGGCCCTTATCTCTAGAATCCCTAGCTACACTTATCCCAGTTTTTCCATCAGTCTCTTATTCAAACTTCACACCTCATTCCCTCACTGACGAAATAACCACAGCTGCCTCTAAAACAATACCACGGAAACATTACACCCTACGAGCCACGCCGTAGTGAACACATCAACTTACTCACACCAGACGCTCACTTGCAACCTTACATGTGATTTTTTTCCAATGCTCCACCCGAAGGTACTACATTGGCCAGGAAGCGATTTTTTTTACCTAAAAAATTTTGAATTTTGCCGAACCCTTGCTGTTCCAGGCAAGGTAGGGAACTTTTTAAGTGCGTAACAACATTCACACACGAGACCTCGATTTTACCTCTCATCCGAACGAGGACGTATTCTTGTGAAAAATGCTCGCCTAACATTTTTCAAGCGGTCCTGACAGACGACAATACAAAATCCTCATTAACACCACAAGAAAATAGCACTACCTTGACATAAGTTACGATCAACACACAAATGCCTGGAGTACGTACCGTAAACTGATCAAACCTCCCTCCATACACATCTTCACAGCCATTTCAACTACAATCTCTTCCACATTTAAACAAACAATGTTTACCCTTCTAGATACAGCAATACCTTCAGCTCCTCTTGACATACCAACCTAACCTCAACAACGCATAATCGACAACACTTTACCCCAACCAGACACGGATCTAGATACAGACATTGAACTCTCCCTCTTAGATTTCTTCGTTACCAAATTAAACCCCCGGCCCATCACCAACCTGATCCTACAGAAATCCTGGCCCCTCATCAGAGAATCCACTCACCTACTATTCCAAAAATGCCTCTCCTCTGGAATTTTCCCTGACCCATTTAAATTTGCTTCCATCTCCTTTACATTCAAACCCAATAAGCCTCTCGAAGACCCCAAATCCTACAGACCTATAGCACTCTTTCCAACACTTGGCAAACTCCTTTAACAGACCATCCAATACCAACTAAACTCACACATAGAACGACATTCCTTACTCTCACCTAACCAACACGCCTTTCGCTCGGGGCATAGTGCTGAACGTACAATCCGCACCCTAATGCAATCAGTCCAAACATTCCCTTATACATACGTAGTCTGCTTATTCCCCGACTTTCACCCAGCCTTCGACTTCCTTTTGTGGCCCAATCTTCTTAATCAACTTAAACAAGCCAATTTCCCTTCCAACCCCTATTTCTTAATAAAATCATTCCTCTCATCCCGAACAGTCACCCTAACCTCCAATTTCCACTTGGTTACTAAACCTCTCACCCAAGGATGTCCGCAAGGTTCCCGTTTATCACCAACCTTATGGAACCTCGCAATCAATTCTCTCCTGGACCTTAATATCCCAAACACCTCCATCTTCGCTTACGCCGATGACGTAGCTTTCCTTATCCACGGCAACTCCCGTGCCTTTATAGAATCCACTGCTGCAATACTAATTAATTCAATTCAATCTTGGTCCTCCTTAAACAAACAACCATTCTCCCCATCTAAAACAAAAATGCTCCTGCTCAAAGGCCACCTCAACCCAAACCGAAATGCTAAGATTCACATCCTTAACACACCAATTCTCCTCTCAACAACAGCTCCCTACCTTGGACTCCACATTGACACTCGCCTAAGAATAAACTGCCATCTCTCCAAACTTCGGACCAAAACAAAAATCATACTCCATAACCTACTTCACGCTGTCCCAAACTCAGCCCACCTCACCAATCCAACACGAAGACTAATCATTAACCACACCATAATCCCGATCATCAGATACGCATTATAATGTAATTAAGGGCCACTATGCTTGCGGCCACGTCCCCAATGCTCCTCCCGAAGGTACTACATTGGGTTTAAACGCGAAAAGTAAACGTGCTCCAAATTTAATCTAATTTCAGGTTAATTAATACTAAATAAAAATCTAACAAACTGAAACTAAAAATAGGGTTTAAAGAATGGTATCCCTAGCGTTGATTCTGGAGTTAGCCTGTTGCACAAGACACACGCCAAAATGAATGAGGAGGGATTCGTAATACCGGATAGCAGCTGCCAGCTCTGCTTACCGGTGCGACCTGAAGGGTCCTGTTAAAACTATTCAAATTTAGCTAGCTAATATTAAAAATGGATTCAAATTTTCTAAGCATTCGCCAAATGTTTAAAAGTGAATCCAACTATTTTGCCTGTTCTATATATTTATAAATTCGTCCTCCCTGGTCTAAGTATTTATTCAAATTTCATCCTAGATTTGTCTTTAGCGTTTCCTATCATTCTGACATATTATAAGTACAATCTTCTTTCCACCAAAAATTGGCGGTAGAACGTCTAGCAAATAAAATCAAGCCACAGAACAAAAATACAAATATAAATATAAAATAAGTATAAATATAATGTAAGTATATAAATAAACATATAAATAAATAAAAAATATCTAAAGCATGCAGCAGTGCATAAATTAGCAAATTATGATGGCTAGCGCCATTACGCACAAAACATGCTCGCTAGATTATTTCATAACCTCCTTATTAATACAAGTCAATGTTTATGCGAGCACAGCCGCCACAATTTTAATCCTACCTTGTATATAAATTTCCCAAGCATCCGAAGATCTGGTCGTTTTCTTACGTCTATTGGTATCTTACTGCTAATGGGAGATGTTGCACTGTTAAAGTTCTAGTGGGCATGCACTAAACGTTCTAGCGGGATCACAATCACTATCACTTCACTTTTAAGTCCTGGGGGGATGCGCGGTTTCATTCTATTTTCTTTTCTTTATTTATTTGATGATTTAAGTTAATTAGGGTTTACTCATTTATTTTGTTGTTATTTATTTGTTTTAGTTTACGTCCGATTCCGATTTTTCCGCGCGTATAAGGTGGGACAGCTAATTCATCAGCCCTATCGTTTCCTATGTTACCATCGTGCGACCTAACCCAACATTACTTTAAATGTCGAAACTAGAGTGTCGTATGCGCTATTCTCCAGACGTCCGCTTGGAGGTCTGTCGAGGTGTTGATGTTTGTTAAAGCTGTCAGCATACGCCTCTGGCCATTTAGTAAAATAAGCCATTGGAATCAAGATGTATTTGTTTCTTTTCTCTGATTCAGGAAACGGACCAGCTATATCAATGGCCACCCTCTCAAAAGGATTCCCGACGTTATACTGTCTCATTGGGGCTTTCCGTTTTGTAACCGGGCCATTTCCAGAGGCACACAACTCACATTTCCGGCACCACTCTTTCACATCTTCTTTGCAATTCACCCAATAGAATCTTTCTCTCACTCTTTAAAGAGTTCTTTTTACGCCAAAGTGCCCTCCGGAAATACCATCGTGCAAGTGCTGCAACACTTCAGGCACTCTGCTTCTTGGCACTATCACTTGAAGTCGTCTCTCAGTGCCGTTTTCACATTCCAGGCGTCGTTTCAAGATTCTATTTTCAATCACCAAGGAGTCCCACTGTGCCCAGAATGCCTTCAGGCTCCTACTTGAAATACTAATTTCTTTCCAAGCTGGTCGATGTCCTGTACTTTTCCACTCAATAATGCGCCCCAATTCGACGTCATTCTCCTGGTCTTCTCGTATTCTATCGGGTTGCCAAGAATCATCGGTTATCGTCATTCTATGAATGACACGTATTTTCATTTCCATCTTGGAGCAATGATTGTAGTCTACTGGACAAGGTCTCATTGACAGAGCGTCTGCATTCCGATGTTCTGTATCAAAGTTATATTCCTGCAGCCGTTCTATCCACCTTGCAACTAATAAAAGTGATCTACGGATTTGACGACGACCAACAGCTCTCTTCTCGTCACACAATAGTTCCTTTCTGGCCGCGACAAGATTTTGCTGCACTTGAGAAAGAACGCTTCCTATAGTTGTGTTATTGGCATCGGTATCCAACACAAACTTCCTCTCTATCCGTGGATTGGTGAATTGGTGCTGTAACTAGTAGCCGTTTCAGTTGTTCAAATGCGCTGTGGCAGTCGTCATTCCAATTATATTCTTGCCCATCTTCGGTTAATTTCGTCAAGGGTTTGGCAATGTTTGCAAACCCAAGTATAAAACGTCGGTAGTATGCGTACCATCCTAGAAAACTGCATAGTTGGTGTATATCTGCTGGTGTAGGCCACTCTTGTACCGTTTTTATCTTGGTTCCAGTTCCAATCTACTAAGCTTACTATACAGATATTTGATTTCCAAATTAAGCCATTTATCTTTTGCAAAATTGATTATTGCGTTACTACGTTTACAATTACTGCTCATTTTTACGTTAATAAAGTTTGGAAAAACTTTGTGGGCTTTACAACTTTTTAGAAATCGAATATTTTCTTTTACAAAACTAATTCTAAGAACGTATAAATCGCACCTAGCACTAACGTGCAATTTATCGCAGTCCGGTTTTCAGGAATGGAGTAATTTCCAGAAATTTGTTTTTCAAGTCAACAATCATAAATTGTTAGACAAAATCAATGGTCAAAACAGTAAGTTGAAGATTCTTTTAAAGAAACAAAATGTCAATGCACACCCTAAAAAACTGGAAATTACTTCATCTCCATTAGAATCAATAGTGGTTAACGAATCGTCGAAAATCTTTAATAATGAAGAGTTGACTTTCTTTGATCGAGGCCTAAAATTTGGAGTAGATCATTTGAAAACTCCTTTGGAAGACATTATTGCTGGCATTGAAAAATCCATTTCAAAATTAGATGACAATTCAAAAAACTTTATTAGAAACGCGTGCAAAATTCAACTTTCGGACAACTTACGCACTTGCGTAAGGAATGCCTCAGAACAAACAAGGAAAGACCATCTGATTATTAAAGATTTACGACAAAAGGATTGTTATTACTTAAAGGCTGACAAGGGGAATAGGTTGGTTATTCTAGATAAACCAGACCATGTTGATAGAGTAGAAACTTTGCTATCTGAGGGTCCTTACAGACCAATAGTCAAAAAACGTAAAAATGAGGTTCCTTTAAATAAAATGATTAAATCAACAGAGTCTGTTTTGAAAGAATGTCCAAACCTAATTTCGCCCACACTAAAATTAAAATTGACAATTTCAAATCCTGAAATGCCAAAACTTTACTGTTTACCAAAAATTCACAAAAATAATAAATCGATGAGACCAATAGTTTCAGGTATCAACTCACCGACTTACTATTTAACACGATGGTCGTCAAATGAATTTAAGAATTTAAAGTTTAACAGTTTGTCTGTACAAAACTCTTTAGAGTTTATTAATAAAATTAAAAATATCACATTAGAAGAGAACGAAATCTTAATTTCATTTGATGTCAGTTCATTATTTCCTAGTGTTCCAATACCACGTACTTTAACATATTTAAAGGATGTTCTTATAGATAGTGATATTGACGATGATAAAGTCGAGGATTATATAAAGCTTGTTTCACATTGCATGTCCCAGAACTGTTTTCAATTCAACAACAAGTTGTACGAACAACATGAAGGCACTGCAATGGGAAATAGCCTATCACTTTTCATAGCAAATTTATTTATGTCTCGCTTTGAGACCGAGTTAAAAGAAAACTCCAAATACTTCCCAAGAATATGGTTAAGGTACGTGGATGATATTTTTGCAGTTTTTGACACTTCTAAATCAAATGTTGAAGATTTTCTTAAAGAATTGAATTCAAAATTTCAAAGCATAAAGTTTACGTATGAACTAGAGAATAATGGACGATTACCCTTTTTAGATACATTAGTAATTAGAAATGGTAATAAACTGGAATTTGACATTTATAGAAAAGAAACCAACGTAAATCGTTTTATTTTGTCTTCCTCCAATCATAGCATACAACATAAATTGGCTTTATTTAACTTTTTAATTAATAGATTATTGAATTTCCTTTTAAATAAAAACAGATTTAATAAGGAATTTGTTCTTATTAAACAAATAGCGAATTACAATGGTTTCTCTTCTGATATTATAGATAATATTTTTAGAAAGTGTAAAAATAGAATTAACATTCGTAAATCAACGACTTTGCAATCGACCACTTCTAACGATAATGTTAAATATGTTCAACTTCCGTTTCACAAAACCACAAAGGGTCTTGATAAAATATTCAAACAAATTAATTTCAAAATTGCTTTCAGTAATACTAATAAAATTAAAGATTTGCTAGGTAATCCAAAAGACAAAGGGGAAAAATTGCAAAAGTCGGGGATTTATGAAATTAGTTGTTCAGGGCCAGGGTGTTTTCAAAAATATATTGGTCAGACCAAGAGGAATATAACAACAAGATTTAAAGAACACATTGCTCACTTCAAATATGGTAAATACGAAAGGTCTCAGGTCGCCAAACATATATTTGAAACCAGCCACCCCGTTAAACTAGAAAATGTTAAATTGTTAAAAGCGATACCAACGTTTTCCTTCTTAAATGCCTATGAATCCATTAAAATTGTTAAACATAAATGACCCCTCTTAAACACTGATAAAGGGCCCATAGTGCCATCTGCCTTGCTTTCCCTATTGGTCAACAACCAATGAGAAAGCAAGATTAAATTGGTTCCGCTTCAACAGATTTAAAATTAGTATAAATTAAGTAGATTTTAGTTATAACATCACAATTCACTTGTTTGTTGTGGAGAACACCAGCCTGCGGGTAAGGAGAATATCCTCGATAGTGTTTAAAGCAACATTATAGTGAATTGTATGTTGGGAAGGTTTACTTCAGCCTAATTGGTGAGGAGAATATCCTCTGAAGTGTTCCGGAACAACAACTAATTATTATTTAAATTTCTACTGATGATGACCACATAGTGGTCGAAATACGTATTTAGTATTTTAAAATATTTTTTGTGGTTAAAGGTTTTTATTCATTTTTATTTAAATCGTGCCACAGTGTTCCTATAGATTATTATCACTATATATGTTGTCCAGACTTCCTATGGCCGATGCAGCACGGATGATAATTTCAGGGCACTACATTGTGCTGTCGACGTCCGCTCCCTTACATTGACCTGCTTTAGCTCAACCGGTTGTTTCTTTGGCTGAGTACAGCGTCTCTGTATATGACCAACTTCACCGCAGCTCCAGCATCGCAGACTCATTCTCCGTGGTCGTTGTCTTTCCAGCCTTTCCGCCTTTTGCTTTTCAAACACACGGTTGATTATTTCATTTATGCTGTTCTGCGATTGACCAGGTTCTTCTAAGGCAGACCGAACTTTGTGACTCATTGTATGATGTCTGCTTAGCTGCTTCAAATTCAAGCGCATAAGATAGTGCGTCATCTAACATTTTTGCCCGTATTAATCGTTGCTCTTGCAGTATTTTGCCATCTTTAATGCCATCCACAAATGTTTGAACAGCCAGTTGTTCGAGGAAGCAATCTGGTGCCGTTGGGTATGCCAATCTAACTAATCTGTCAATGTCAGCTTCGAATTTTTGCGAGCGGTTCTTAACTTGTGCATGCTAAACCTGTTGAAGGTGAGCGTCTCCACATCTCATCTCAAGCTTCGATGTTAAGAGACCGTAATCATTCTGCTGGTGATAGGGAATCGTTTGCAAGATGTTAAGAGCTTCCCCCCGTAGAACCACTGTCAAGAAGATAGCTTTCTTTTTGTAGCACCAACCGTTGACTATTGCAGCAGCTTCAAATTGTTTCAAATATGTGGGCCAAGGTGTTTTACCCTTGAATGTGGGCGGTTTCACTTTAAATTTTGACGGTATTGACTCGCTTCTTTCCATGCTTCTTATTTCTTGATTGTTTTGATTTACAACTTGGTTTACTAATTCAAGTGGCCGCATTGTTAATGAAATCACTTGTTCTTGCAGCCTCGTCACATCTTCTTCCATTTTTACCGATTTACTGTCCAAGTTTTGCTCAACTGTTTTTACCTGTTCAGTGAAATCTTCTTTCAATGCAATGGAGCTTTCCATTAATCTTTATTCTAACGTGACTGTACTTTTATTTAACTTTTCTTCCATTTTGGCAGCATTTTCACTAAACTTTTTTTCCATTTTTTTAGCATTTTCACTTAATTTTTTGGTAAGGTTTGATTCCAGTTCAAGTGACCTCACTACGTTTTCACTAAGTGTCACTTTTAGTTTGGCAGACCTCTCTTCCATACCGGATTTAAAATCCTTAAGGAAAGTTATTAAAGTTTCTGAATCCATTTTACTTTGGCTTCTTGTAACAGGCATATACAAACTACTTAAATGTCTTTAGACTTGTGTGTTTTGTTTTCTTTTAATTTAATCACTATATACCCCACACAGGTCTGACACCAGTGTAGCGGACTACTACTAAACCGTTTCACTAATTTAAAACAAGTAGTAATAAAAGTCTTTATTACTCACTATTCACAAGTCTAATTAACAGTATATGCCTTATTTTAAATGTTTTCAGTCCAATTAACAATGAAGCACTATCACACTAATGCTATTGACAAGCACTAATATCTTCTTAAACTAATTTCTTAACTATAAGTCTTCTTAGCAACACTAAACACTACTATAATTTATTTATTACACTTTTGTCTATTTATGTATTTTACAAGTTGGTGGTACAATATACACGTTTACATAACACAAATTTATATTTACTAAAAGACTTTCAGAACGTAATGAACCACTAACTATATACGAGATGATTTATATACGACAGTCTGATATAGACTAACTCTTATATTCATAAGCGGCCTTATATATACCTTGAATTAAATGGATGATTCATACTCCGGTATATGCTAGAAAATCTAGGCTTCTGTAGTATATACGTTACTTACGGCACTTGTGTGTTAGACGGGTTGCCTAATAGTAGCTCGTAGCACTATTTTTTTTTTGGATAAATAAAGCACATATATTTGTATTTTAATTTTCTTTACTATTGTGGTAGTGTCTAAATTTAAACCATTAGCTCAAATATTTAAATTTGCTCTTAAAAATATATTCCTCCTAAAGTATTAGTTAAATTTTCCGCTAATAATTTGAATGTGTATTTTCTTCATCGTAAATTGTGCATTTCGATTCACTTCCCTTATTAAAAAAAACAATATAGAACTCGAACCTTTAATATCAGAAACTGTATCAAATTTTTTGACTTTTAAACATGAATAGCAGCAAAAACCACGACTCGATTTTTCTATGAAAGGTAGAAAGCTTTAAAGTTTTATCTCCTTCTCCTTATTAGTGATACGCTCCTAGTTGTATAATTTGTCTTTTGAATCGCTCCATATAAGTTACCATATGTGAGAACTGAGGACATCTCTATCTAACATAATTGTATTCTGAACGAAACACGCCCCATGCAATTTCCATTGATGAATAGACTCCATTGTTGGGATTCTCCACAATAGAACAACAATTTAGTTCTTCTGTTCTATTGCCGCGTCGATGTGGTTGTGAGGCAAATCATGCAAGTACAATTTTATGTTTAATTTGGTACATACAACACAATCGGAATGGTTTGTTTTATTTTCTATTATTTGCTCGGATTTTGTTGAAAACAATTACATCTTGTATACTCCAATTTGTAGCGTCACTGTGTCAGTAAAACATCATAGAAATAATGTTGGTATACCTGCGTGCCTCACTCTCTACATTGAAATAGTATATGTATCTGCATAGCTGTAGGGCACTGAAATGCGACAATATAAAGTATCCGTACGCTATTTTCAGCGTAGCGTGCTCATGCTCCCCCACACAGAAAATGAATATGCACACACACACACACACACACGGTTTTGAATTAGTAGAGAACGAACGACGGCAAAGCGGTGAAATGCAAATGAAAACCAATCAGTATGAAATGAGTTTGAGGTTGAGGTTTCAATGTAAATGTATTTTATACTAAAAAATATAGTATACAACAACTTTTCTGATTCGAATTTAATTATTAACAAGATAATGACACTAAGAAATCGAGTAACATTGCAAAACTTTTAAGCTTAAATTAGGTAAAAAATTGAGTTTGTATGTAACCCTAACTATATGTTTTCTTATAGATTTGGAAAGTCTTTGTATAAAATAAAAATCAACAAGGCCATCATCTTCATTCTCGAGACTGTTCCCTCTCTTTGTCACAGCTTCCAGACTGGACGGTGAAGCTTTTTGCTTTCACCTATTTCCAATACCAAGATGACTTTCGTGTGCTGTAGTTATAGTACGGGAGGCAGTGTTACATTTTTGATGGTCATTTCATCCCGCTTAATTTTTTATGTAATTGATAGTTGAGATACAGCTAATAATCAAAACAAGCGTCAGTCGCCGGTGTCATGGTGGGGCAGACCGTGAGAAAATGTACATCTTGTAAAAAAACAATTTTTCAAAAGTAATTTCAAGTCACTTGAGAATTTGCACAACTATTGTTTAAGTGATGGTAATAACAATAATAATAGTCAGCTGCGTGCGTAGTGGGGGGTTAGTCGTCAGTCGTTTGTGTAAACCTATCATAAAACAAATTATGTAAAGTCATTTCAAATTCAATGAAACTCAGACATCGAATTTAGTATACAATTAGAATAATAAAAACATAAATCAGCTGTTTATATAATGGTGGTAAAACCGTCAGCTGATGGACTGTAAGTGCTAAGTCGGCTAAGTATTTTATAATGTTATCAATGATGCAACTGACGATCTTTACCCCGTTATGCAGGCAGTGCTGCAAAACACACGTATGTTGAAAAATGTAAGTGCAGAGAAAATGTGTGTAGATGTTTTGAATTCGGTTTTCTAGCTAGAAGTTATAAAGTAGGCCAGATGCAAAATATCGCATTCAAGTCAATTGTGTTTAATTAAAGTGGATTCTGATTTATGTTTTTTATTTATGTTTAGAGGCTGCAAATACACATGGGCCGGTTTCAATTCAAAATGTGTTCACTCTTGTGATAGGTTGAAAAGTGGGTTGGCAAAGTACGCAGATGGTGGTAATCTGCTATATAAGGAGATTGCTCTAATATTAATTTAATTAGTCGAAGTTTACTGCATATATTTACATACAAACATGTTTATAATTCATATTCAGGAATTTAAATACAAGAAAAAACGAGTTTGTGTGCAAAGAAATTGTGGTTTTGGACTTGTTGTTAGGTGATGTTTGGCATCAAATTTTTAAACTGCCAATGCAGTCCAGTTGTTTGAGTCAAGATCATATAAAACATAACGACTGGGTGACAAGGAATATTCATGGTATTTCTTGGGATGAATCTTCAACGGCTGGAATGGTGTCATCATATATAGCGCTTTATTTGAAGCAAATTATCCGACCCGGTGAAGAAGTATTTGTGAAGGGTCTAGAAAAGAAGAAATTGATTGAAACATATATAATGCAAAACTTTGTAACTGATATGCTTGCACTAGGTTGTCCTAAGCTATCGGAGTTAAAAATCAACAACCGTTTAAAATATAACATACATTGTTGTAGACACAGCAATAATAATCTGCAATGCGCAAAACAAAATACCTTGTTATTAAAAGAATGGTTTAATAATAATAAAAAACAATAGAAAGATTGTGTCTGTATTATTGTAGTCAGTAAGAAAGTTTTAATGCTGATGTCTGCAGAAAAAATGATTAAAACTCAGTCAGCACGAATGGGACTTTCAACCTTGAAAGAAATTATAATTGATCAACGCAATAGCTCTTTACTGGTGCTGAAGCATCGAAATTTTTTTGGTTACCTCTTAATAGCTCCTGCAGTTTTTGAGATATTAAGATCAAATTTTGAATATAGGTTATGCTATAAGTCTTATATCATTGGGCATGTCGAATTGTAAGAATCTAAAGGGTGGTAGCTTTTCGGGGTCATGCCGCCTTTTCTCCCCCTAAACTTCGTAGAGGTGCGTCGCTGACAAATTTTAAAACACAAGATGAATTTTCTGTTTTGTTTAAAAAATTTTGGGTCTCTTTTCGTATGTGACTGTTATTTAAAAAAATAATAAGAAACCAATTTCTGTAAATCGCTATCATCATCATCATTAGGTCTTCAGTCCTGGAACTGGTTGGATGCGTATCCTTATTGTTTCCTATTTTAAACTAACGTACACATTTCCCTGAAATTTTCACAGTCTGCATCTATCACTATCTGATCTAGGTCGATATCTACCTCCTTCTTTCCTATCTCTGCTTGCAATATATTCTATACTCTTCCCCAAAAATGCCTTAGAACGTATGCTGCCTTTCTATTCTTCCTATTTTTTTCATAGATATCCTTGTTTCCCTACTATTTCTATAACCTTTTTGTTATTAACTTTGTCTGTCCGTGATATTATTCTCATACATCAGAAGCACAGCATTCTAAAAGGCTGCTACCGTTTTTCTGTCTGCTTTACCTACTGCCCGTATTTCATAGGCATACTATACTGTGCTCTATACATATGCTTTCAATAATTTTCTTCTTGTTTGTTGCCTTTCATCATAGACGCTGTTCTTTCTTGTTAGATGCAGTTCGGTCCTCTTTTATTGTTTTACAATTATATACCCTATTTCTCCAACATTCAGTGGTTGTAAAAGGGAGGCGGCTCCGTGGCGTAGTGGTATGTGTGTGACTACTACGCCCAAGGTCCCGGGTTCAAATCCCGACATGGCCCGCTTGAAAAATGTTAGGCGAGCATTTTTCACAAAATACACCCTCGTTCGGATGAGAGGTAAAATGGAGGTCCCGTATGTGAGTGTCGCCACGCACGTTAAAGATCCCTACCTTGCTTAAAACAGCAAGGATTCGGCATAATTCAAAAATTTTCCAGGTAAAAAAAACTCGCTTCCTGGCCAATGTAGTACCTTTGGGTGGAGCATTGGAAAATCACATGTAAGCTTGTAAAAGGGACTAAGCAGCCTCTGGATGCCAAGTTCCTCCAGCACTTAGACATTTAGTAATTGAATATTTTTCCAATATATCTTTTTGCCCATTTCGAATTGACCTGCACTTTGCCGAATTTCTAGATTACTAGAACAGGTGAAATGGCTTGCGTGTTCTAATGAATTAAAGAGCCAAACTACAGGTTCAACCAAAGTAGTAAGGCCATTAGTGAGGAATCCAGACTAAGACAGGTTTCTGAAAGAGGGCAGCGGCTCTTTCGGTGCTTAGATTGGCAGCGACCATAAGGGTAGGTATGGCAGTCTAAGACACACTACCGCAATGTGGAAGGCAACGGGAAACCACCACATTACCTCCCCAATTCTTAGCGTACCTAAATTATAATAAAATGATGGCATTCTCTGGGGTAAAAGATTCCGGAGTTAAAATAGTCCCCCATTCGGAACTCCGGGAGGGGACTACTTCGGAGGATGCGATCGGAAAGTTAAGAATAAGAGTCGGGAACATTTTGCGAGTCGGAGCGTGGAATGTTAGAAGTATGAAGCAAGTAGGTAAGCTAAAAAACCTAAAAATCGAAATGAATAGGTTATCACTAGACATAGTAAGGATCAGCGAAGTTCAGTGGCTAGAGGCGGAGAATTTTTGGAGTGGAGACTTCAGGGTAATTCATACAGGAGCAGAGGAAGTAAATTTGAGTGTTGGGATACTTATGCGGAAAAAGATAGGATACTGTATAGAAAATTACTTACAAAAGAACGAAAAGTACTCATGGTTATATTAGAATATAAACCGGTAAACACAGTAATACAAGTATACATGCCCACCTCTAGCTACAGTAACGCAGAGGTAGAAGAGATCTACAAAGATATCAAAGACATACTAAGATACGTAAAAGGACATGAAAATTTAATAATTACGGAGGATTTTAATGCAGTGGTAGGTGAGGGTAAAGAAGGAGCGGTAGTACGTTTATTTGGTTTAGGCAAGAAACGACAGGAAAAATCGGCTAGTAGAATTTTTCGACAAGAACAATTTAAACATCACAAACACATTATTACAACATCATGCTAGAAGACGATATACGTGGAAGATGCCAGGAGATATAGGAAACTATTAAATAGATTACATTCTTGTTAGATAACGGTTTAGGAATCAAATAAAAGACTGTAGAAGCTATCCAGAAGCAGATATAGACACTGACCACAACATCGTAATTATGAAGGCCACAGTTAAATTTAAGTCTCAAAAAAAAACGGGAAATGCCACTTGGACTTAAAGAAACTAAAAGATAAAGATATTCAAGAAAGATTCGAAAAAACGTCAAATGAATTGCTCAAAGATATCGGAAAAATATCTGATACTAAGAAAGTAGAAACAGAATGGTATAACATTAAATCTGGCCTAGACATGGCGGTCAGAAATATTCTAGGGTATACACAAAAAGAAAATAAAAAACCATGGATAACAAAGGATATCTTGAATTTAATAAAAGAAAGACGAAAATACAAAAATAAATCAGACGATACAGGAAAACAGAGATACAAAGCCATAAAATGGAAAATTATTCGCAAATGCAGGAAAGCTACAGAACAATGGATTGATGAAAAGTGTAAAGAGTTACAAACTAAGATGAAAGTAGGAAAAACAGATGAAGCATACAAACTAATTAGAATCAATTTTAGGGATATAAAATCGAATAGCAAAAATATAAGGGACGCAGGAGGAAACGTCATTATAGAAAATGTAGAGAAAGTGTGTAAATGGCAAGAATATATAGGGAATTTATATGCAGGAGAAGAAATAACTGCATTAGAATAGGAATCAGACATTGAAAATAATGACTTGGGATATCCTATACTTAGAGATGAATTAGCATTAAAGGGTCTGAAAAATGGTAAGCCGCCGGGTACAGATAAGGTGCAAGCAGAAACTCTAAAAGCCGTTGGACAAGCAATAACAGAACGTCTTTTCCAACTTGTAAGCTATATGTAGGAGACAGGCGTGATACCCAAAGATTTCAAACGTAGCAACATAGTAACTATACCAAAAAAGAAAGGCGCGGATAGATGTGAAAATTTTCGAACAATAAGTTTGACAGCACACGTGTCAAAGATATTAACTAGAATTGTACAAAGACGATTGGAAAAACGGGCTGAAGAAATACTAGGAGAAGATCAATTTGAGTTTAGGCAAAACAGGGGAACACGGGAGGCTATCTTAGCTTTGAGAGTGATAATGGAGAAAACAATAGAAAACGGGGAAAGCGTGTATATAGGTTTGTAGATCTGGAAAAAGCATTCGACAATGTAAAATGGAAAAAAATGTTCGAAATATTCAAAAAGATTGGAATGAGTTATAGAAATAGACGGATAGTACATTGCGTATACAAAGAGCAAACAACAGTAATAGAATAGAGCAGGAACGTAGAGAAGTAAACATTAGGAAAGGGGTGAGGCAGGGATGTGATCTATCTCCATTAATTTTTAACTTGTACATTGAAGAGGCAATGAATACTGTCAAATGCAGGAAGACATTTGAAATTAATATACAGGGATAAAAGATTGATATGCTTAGATTTGCAGCAAGGAAGACTTAGAAGCTGCTCTTAATGAAATGGAAACTGTTCTAACAGAGAGATAGGTTATAAAAAAAACAAAACTAAAACTAAAGTACTAGTATGCAAAGGAATGGAAAATAAATCAAAAACAAGAATACAAATATGTAACATGAATTTACAAGAGGTTAAGGATTTCTGCTACCTAGGAAGCCAAATAACGCAAGTTGGGAAAAACGCAAAAGATATAAAATAAAGATTATCACAAAGTGGTGCTATATTTAACAAGAAAAAGCAACTACTGTGTTCAAAGACAACGAACTTAGAAACAAGGAAAAAATTGCTTAAAACATATGTATGGAGCACATCACTGTTCGGTTGTGAAACCTGGACAGTAGGAGAAGCGGACAAAAAAAAGGTAAAAGCCTTTATAATATGGTGCTACAGACGTATGATAAAGATATCGTGGACAAACAAAGTTAAGAATAAAGAGGTACTAGAAATGGTAGGGGAAGAAAGAAATATTTTTAAAAACGGTAAAAAATTGAAGAGATAGGATGATAGGCCATATACTACGGTATGAGGGAATAGTACGGAATATATTAGAAGCAAAGCCAAGAAAAAAGAAAAGAAGAAGTAGACCTAGGATAGACTACTGCACACAGATAGTGAAAGATGTAGGCTGTCGGAGTTTCAGGGAAATGTGTAGGCTAGCTCGGAATAGAAATCAATGGAGGTACGCATCTAACCAGTCTCAAGATGGATAAATTAATGACTAAGAAAGTAACTGCACTTAAACAAGATGACTATTATAAGCAACTACAAGTATTCGGTGGGCAATATTCTCGAATAATGGTAATTGTGTGAAAGGATTTATTGGAAAACTATTATTTCGGCAAATGTGTAAGTGTTGGGGGATCTTGGCAGCCACAGGCTGCTTAACTCCCTTCACTGAATCTCGGTGAAATAGGGTATAAAATTAGAAAACAATAGAAGGGAACTGAGCTGTATACATGCTGTGTGATAATTTCAGGGAACTATGTAGGCTAGTTCCGAAAATAAATGAGTGTAGGTACGTGTCCAACCACTTTTGAGACGGAAACCTAATGACGAAAAAATAAACGCAGATAAATCTGATGATTATTATAAACAACTACAGGCGTTGCTTGTGAAAAATATCTGCAACTAATGTTGACTGTGCGAAAAGATATATTGGAAAAAATATTAAATCGGTAAATGTTTGCGTGCTGGGGAAACTTGGCAGCTACAGGCTGCTTACTCCCCTTCACAACCACCGAATGGTCGGAGAAATAGGGTATATAATTGTAAAACAATAGAAAGGGACCGAACTGCATCTAACAAGAAAGAACATCACCTATGATGCAAGACAACAAACATAGAACAAGAAGTTGTTGAAAGCATATGTGTGGAGCACAGCACAGTATGCCTATGAAATACAGGTAGTCTGAAAAGCAGACAGAAGTACGATAGCAGTCGTCGAAATGCCGTGCTCAGATGTATGAGGATGGACAGACAAAGGTAATAATAAATAGTTTAGAGAAACAGTAGGAACAAGGATATCTTTGGAAAAAATATAGGAGAAATAGAAGGGCAGAATACGTTCTAAAGCATTTTTGGGGAATAATATGGGATATATGACAAGCAGAGATAGGAAAAAAGAGGTGGATGTAGATCTAGATCAGATAGTGATAGATGCAGACTGTGCAAATTTGAAGGAAATCTGTAGGTCAGTTTAGAATAGGAAACAATGATGGTACGCGTCTAACCAGTTTCAGGACTGAAGACATAATGATGATGACCTTTTCGCACAGTCAACATTAGTTGCAGATATTTCACAACCAACACCTGTAGTTCCTTATAATAATCATCAGATTTATCTGCGCTTATTTTTTCGTTACTAGGTTTTCTGTCTCAAAAGTGGTTGGACACGTACCTGCACTAGACTACACGATTCTCTAAAATTCTCACACAGCCTATGTACAGCTCGGTTTCTCTTCTATTCTTCTCTAATTTTATGCCCAATTTCACCGAAATTTAGCCTGTAGCTGCCAAGATCCCCAACACTTAAACATTTGCCGAATTAATGGTTTTCCAGTAAATCCTTTTACACAATTAACATTAGTTGAGAATATTGCAAGACCAATACTTGTAGTTGCTTATAATAATCATCATGTTTAAATACAGCTACTTTTTTCGTCATTAGTTTATCCATCTTGGGTTTGGTTGGATGAGTACCTCCATTGATTTCTATTCTGAGCTTGTAACATTTTTTGCTTCCACTCGTTGGGTACAAGTGAAGCTTTACTTGTTCGCGGCTAAGTCTGGGAATTACCCCAAGAGTGAGCAATGAGAAAGGGCGTGGGGATGGTCTAAACTCTACAATAAGCTAATATAAAAAGTAAAAGGGGGATTGAGCGCCACTGTATCTATATGGGCAATACTAGAACCTCTATACTCCTACAGAAACTCATGGGATATAAACACCATAAAAAACTTACAACTTAATGAACTATCACATCTGGAAACCTATGGAACATACTTACAACCTATTCGATCTCGATGACTCTGAAAGAAAAAGTACACAACAAATTCTCTATTAAAAAGACACTGTTTGTGCTTTTTAATAAAAAAGCATACCAATAATTACGAGTAGATGATCTTGAAATTACCACACCAAAGATATTTAAATCAAAAATGAATACCTAGAACAAATCAGTTGTAGCATAACTGTGTTTTTTAAATTACTTCAGCCTTCGTCTAATTTCATTATTCAAAAAACTTATTTTCTTTAAAAAAAATTTAGTAAAATTAATTGTGCATGGAATAAAAAACTTGAGTCTAAAAATGAAATTTAATATAGTTTCTCTCTTTTCGTTTTTTTTAAATATGATTACAAAAATGAAATAATAAAATTGAATTCTTTATAAATCTGTCTTGACATAACAAGACCTTAATTTTAATAATATTTTATAACAAAGTTTCTGATACCAAATACTCAGATCTGTTTATTGGTTTACATATGTCTCACATAAGTTTAATTTATGTCTTAAAAGAATGTAAATCACGTGCAGCTAACTTGGATAAATAACATTTCAACTTATTCAAGTATAATGACCTTATTAAAATTTGACATCTGTAATGAACTTTTTAAAAAACAGGAAATGGACTTTAGAATCTCAACATTTTAACATGTGAATGCTCCGCGTATCTTGCAAAATTATTTTAATAGTATTTCTTAACAATTATATTCCACGTTGTTCTTCATGCACAAAATTTAGTATAATTAAACAATTTTCGACTACAATTTATGTGAGCACATTCCAGCTCTCACAAACATAACAAAAGAAAGGTTTGATACCTGTTTTTAATGAAGCTGTTACCCCTAGTTATCGAACAGCGATGCACATTTTCTGGAATCCGCTTACTAACTTGTAGCAACAAAACATCGAACAAAGGCTGTAATTTCTTAATAACGAACATTGTCCCAATCTCTTTATATGTATTTCTAGTTACTTCATGCGCGTTAAGAAATAACAAATACCGACTCAAACCATTTTTAAACTACCACCATCACGCCTATTCTGAGGCCCCACTTATGAAAAGCTTGGGAGCCCATCTGTATACGATGCAGTCTGGACTACATTCTCAAATACAAATGGCTGACTTGGTTATTCATTCCGAGGAAGTACGGAACGGCTTATCTGCTTAGCGCGTCACCTCGTGACCGTATTCACGCAAGCGCTATCCTAATTTTAACGACTGAAAGGGTATAATCCGCCTGTAGGTTAGGCAACACAAACGACTAGTTTTCTTTTAAATATGTTTTCTGAGTGTATATTATTATTAAATATTTCTGGGTAAAGCATTTAAGCTAATTAAACGATCATGATTTCCTGTTCCATTGTGGAATTGTTTCTTTCAGATATAACAGTATCAAATACAAGAATCAAATACCACAGACTAAAATTGCACAGATGTGATTCTTCCAAAAATAGTGCTACAGAATATATATTCGTTACAAGCTAACCTACTCATTTCCCTGAGATTCCTACAGTCTACATCTTTCACTATCTGTGTGCAGTAGTCCAACCTAGGTCTACCTCTACTTCTCTTTTTTCCTATCCCTGCCTCTAATATATTCCGCACAATCCCCTTATGCCGTAGTATGTGGCTTATCATCCTATCTTTTTTATTTTTTTACCGTTTTCCACATATTTCTTTCTTGCCCTACCATTTCTAGTACCTCTTTGTTTTTAACTTTGCTTGTCCATGATATCTTCATCATAAGTCTGTAGCACCACATTTCAAATGCTTCTACCTTTTTTTGTCCGCTTCTCCTACTGTCCAAGCTTCACAGCTGTACAGTGCCGTTCTTCATACATATGTTTTAAGTAATCCTTTCCGTGTTTCTATGTTTGTTAAATTATTATAGTCCCGTCGGCGAGGTACGCGAGACACTACGTCAGTTGGTAGCAATATTCGATAATGTAAAAATGACGCGTAAATTATAGATGACGTCATACAATATGCAAATTATTGCGATACAATTTAACAATTACACAAATTTTAAAGAAAATCCCCACGGGGTACTCACGTGAACATGTAGGGCTTCCTTCAGAATCACTCCATGATGTCGGCGGCGGCTGCTTCGCTGATCTTTTTCGGGCGTGGGAATTCTTGAACCCGGTTGAATGCAAATTCAAATTGTCTTTTCTCTCCTATGTAGGGAACGATGGGATACTGGTATATAAGGAACTATAATCAAGAGAAAGCAAAACGAATCTACATAACACAAAAAGATACGATAAGACACCAAAGGCAACATCACTTTTTCACATCTCGGAGGCTAGTCCAGTCACGTATCCGGAAATTCCCTTTCTTCCTTCTTGGCACACCCGTTCGCGCAATCTGCCGCAACGCACTATCTGAAGTGACGGAAATACGCGCACAAGTTTTTTTAAATTCATTGGCGCGAAATCTTTACAAATTAAAACTTATAAGAATGTTAACGGCCGGTTTCGGCACGTAACAAAATGTAGCACGACCTTGTGCTAATCTTTGTTTTATATCTTTTGTGCTTTTCCCATCTTGCGTTATTTGGCTTCCTAGGTAGCAGAAATCCTTAACCTCTTGTAAGTTCGTGTTAAATACTTGTATTCTTGTTTTTGATTTATTTTCCCTACCTTTGCAAACTAGAACTTTAGTTTTAGTTTTGTTAATTTTCATACCGTATGTCTCTGTTAGAACCGTTTCCATTTCATTAAGAGCAGCTTCTAACTCTTCCTTGCTAGACGCTAATACCGCAATATCATCTGTAAATCTAAGCATATCATTTTTTTTCCCCGAATAGTAATTCTAAATATTTTCCTGCATTTGACAGTATTCATTCCCTCTTTAATGTACAAGTTAAAAATTAATGGGGATAGGGCACATCCCTGTCTCACCCCTTTCCGAATGTTTACTTCTCTACGTTCCTGCTCTAATTCTATTACAGCTGTTTACTCTTTCTATAAGCTATGTACTATTCGCCTATTCCTATAACACATTCCAATCTTTTTGAGTACATCGAACATTTTTTTCCATTTTACTTTGTCGAATGCTTTTTCCAGATCTACAAACCCTATATACACGCTTTCCCTTTTTTTATTGTTTTCTCCATTATCGTTGTCAGAGCTAAAATAGCCTCCCGTGTTCCCCTGTTTCGCCTAAACCCAAATTGATCTTCTCCCAGTATTTCTTCAGCTCGTTTTTCCATTCGTGTTTGTACAATTCTAGTAAATATTTTTGAAACGTGTGCTGTCAAACTTCTTCTTCGAAAATCTTCACATCTATCCGCGCCTTTCTTTTTTGGTATAGTTACTATGATGCTACGTTTGAAATCTTTGGATATCTTGGCTGTCTCATACATATAGCTTACAAGTTGGCTAAAAATTGATATAAGTAAAAAATAAAGTATTTAACAGAACTAAGCCAAACTGACTCATTGCCCATCTTAAGCGCCATCACATGTTTAGTCATGAGATCCAAAGTATGCTTGTAACATTTTATTTTTCAAGTCGTAATTTAATTACATTGAATTACACGCTAAGCGTATATTGTTCCTTAAGGATCTGGTTATATTAAGATATCTGTGTCGCATAAAGCTATTTCCAAGTACATATCTATTTGATTGTTTTGTATTCCCCCCTCTGACGCGACCGTTTGGCTCTGGTTTCGATAGAGAGTCGGCCACGGGCTACGGCTTTGTTAAGATGTATTTTTGGCTAGAGGCCGGCAACCTTTGAATCAATTATCAATTGTGGAGATATCTTCTAATAACGCGCGACAGAGTAGAAGGCGACCCTTAGAATGTGACAGCAACCTTTAGAATGCGAAAGCAACCTTTAGAACACGACATAAAATATAATGCAACAAATATAATTCGACAAGAACAGCTGATTTAAACTTTGCCTAATAAGAAATTTGTCTGGTAAGGAATTATAGAAGTTAATTTGGATGGAGTCGTTTCAAATTAAAAACGCTGTTAACTTTGCTTGAAGAACGGATTTCCCGTCTCAGTTGTTGTGATGCGGCTAATGCAGTTTTTGGTTTGTAATTAGCAATAAGATCTGTTTTTGCATGTGTTTCAAAGTTTAGAGCATGTTAATTTGCTTTTATGTTTAGTACACGTAATTTGTATAAACTTCAATTAATTGTTGAGCTGGTTTTACAAGCTGTAAGACGAAATTTTGTTGAATTAGCTTTCTAAAAAAACATGCTTTGTTCCATATGAACCGTCGATAAATTCAACATGTGTTTTCGACGTCATATTTTTCTATTTTGTACAGTTGACAGATGTTGTCTTGAAAGCAAATGCTTTGAGCAGCTGTAATACAATTTAAACTAACATGCCTATTTTTGTGACCAGCTTTATCTATACCTAGATTATTAAACGTAAATTTGAAAGCTCAAATTCTCATTATGTTTGGTTCAAGTAATTTGTTATCTACCTGAAAAGATCTGCCCAGGTTAGAATTTAATTTGTACCACAAGTTCATGTTTAAAGTAAAGTTGCTTGATTAATGAAAGAAAAAAAGGAAAGTTAAAACTTTAATTTTGATGTAGTTGATTATGACCATTTTTTGTTCAAGTTCCAATATTTTAAAAGAGTTTTCTAGTAAACATTTAGTCCGAAATCTAAGACTTTTATTTTGGTCAAGTACGATCAAATTTAATTACATAAAGCTAAAATTAATAATTTGATGCCAGTATTATATTGGAAATACTTTTTTATTATTTCTTTATATATTAATAATCTATAGGAACACTGTGGCACGATTTAAATAAAATTAAATGAAAACCCTTAACCACAAAAAATATTTAAATTACTAAATACGTATTTCGACCACTATGTGGCCATCATCAGTAGAAAACCTGTAATTAAAAAAAAAAAAAGCTGTTGTTCTGGAACACTTCAGAGGATATTCTCCTCACCACTTAGGCTGAAGTGAACCTTCCCAACCTATAATTTACTATATTGTTGCTTTAAACACTATCGAGGATATTCTCTTCACCCGCAGGCTGGTGTTCTCAACAACAAACAAGTGAATTGTGACATTATAATTTAAATCTACTTAATTTATACTAATTCTAAACCTACTGAAGCGGAACCAATTTAATCTTGCTTTCTCATTGGTTGTTGACCAATAGAGAGAGCAAAGCAGATGACTCTATTGGCCCTTTATCGGTGTTTAAGAGGGGTCCTTTATGTTTAACAATTTTAATTGATTCATAGGCATTTAAGGAGGAAAACGTTGGTACCGCTTTTAACAATTTAACATTTTCTAGTTTAACGGGGTGGCTGGTTTCAAATATATGTTTGGCGACCTGAGACCTTTCATATTTACCATATTTGAAGTGAGCAATGTGTTCTTTAAATCTTGTTGTTATATTCCTCTTGGTCTGACCAATATATTTTTGAAAACACCCTGGCCCTGAACAACTAATTTCATAAATCCCCGACTTTTGCAATTTTTCCACCTTGTCTTTTGGATTACCTAGCAAATCTTTAATTTTATTAGTATTAGTGAAAGCAATTTTGAAATTACACTGTTTGAATATTTTATCAAGACCCTTTGTGGTTTTGTGAAACGGAAGTTTAACATATTTAACATTATCGTTAGAGGTGGTTGATTGCAAAGTCGTTGATTTACGGATGTTGATCCTATTTTACACTTTCTAAAAATATTATCTACAATATCAGAAGAGAAACCATTGTAATTCGCTATTTGTTTAATAAGAGCAAATTCCTTATTAAATCTGTTTTATATAAAGGAAATTCAATAATCTATTAATTAAAAGTTAAATGAAGCCAACTTATGTTGTATGCTATGATTAGAGGAAGACAAAATAAAGCGATTTACATTGGTTTCTTTTCTATAAATGTCAAATTCTAATTTATTACCATTTCTAATTACTAATGTATCTAAAAGGGTAATTGTCCATTATTCTCTAGTTCATACGTAAATTTTATGCTTTGAAATTTTGAATTCATTTCTTTAAGAAAATCATCAACATTTGATTTAGAAGTGTCAAAACTGCAAAAATATCATCCACGTACCTTAACCATATTCTTGGGAAGTATTTGGAGTTTTCGTTTAACTCGGTTTCAAAACGAGACATAAATAAATTTGCTATGAAAGGTGATAAGCTATTTCCCATTGCTGTGCCTTCATGTTGTTCGTACAACTTGTTGTTGAATTGAAAACAGTTCTGGGACATGCAATGCGAAACAAGCTTGATATAGTCCTCAACTTTATCATCATCAATATCACTATCTATAAGAACATCCTTTAAATATGTTAAAGTACGTGGTATTGGAACACTAGGGAATAATGAACTGACATCAAATGAAATTAAGATTTCGTTCTCTTCTAATGTGATATTTTTAATTTTATTAATGAACTCTAAAGAGTTTTGTACAGACAAACTATTAAACTTTAAATTCTTAAATTCATTTGACAGCCATCGTGATAAATAGTAAGTCGGTGAGTTGATACCTGAAACTATTGGTCTCATCGATTTATTATTTTTGTGAATCTTTGGTAAACAGTAAAGTTTTGGCATTTCAGGATTTGAAATTGTTAATTTTAATTTTAGTGTGGGCGAAATTAGGTTTGGATATTCTTTCAAAACAGACTGTGTTGATTTAATCATTTTATTTAAAGGAACTTCATTTTTACGTTTTTTGACTATTGGTCTGTAAGGACCCTCAGACAGCAAAGTCTCTACTCTATCAACATAGTCTTGTTTGTCCAGAATAACCAACATATTCCCCTTATCAGCCTTTAAATAATAACAATCCTTTTGTCGTAAATCTTTAATAACCAGATGATCTTTCCTTGTTTGTTCTGAGACATTCCTTGCGCAAGTGCGTAAGTTGTTCGAAAGTTGAATTTTGCACGCGTTTCTAATAAAGTTTTTTGAATTGTCATCTAATTTTGAAATGGATTTTTCAATGCCAGCAATAATGTCTTCCAAAGGAGTTTTCAAATGATCTACTCCAAATTTTAGGCCTCGATCAAGGAAAGTCATCTCTTCATTATTAAAGATTTTCGACGATTCGTTAACAACTATTGACTCTAATTGAGGTGAAATAATATCCAGTTTTTTAGGAGGTACATTGACATTGTGTTTCTTTAAAAGAAACTTCAACTTCGGAACTTAATAGGTATCGGAGCTTAGCTCTTAAAATTAGTTTTGTAAAAGCAGATATTCGATTTCTAAAAAGTTGTAAAGCCCACAAAGTTTTTCCAAATTTCATTAACGTAAAAATCAGCAGTAATTGTAAACGTAGTAACGCAATAATCAATTTTGCAAAAGATAAATGGCTTAATTTGGAAATCAAATATCTGTACAGTAAACTTAGTAGATTGGAACTGGAAACGTATAAATCGCACCTAGCACTAACGTGCAATTTATCCGAGTCCGGTTTTCAGGAATGGAATAATTTCCAGAGATTTGTTTTTGAAGTCAACAATCATAAATTGTTAGACAAAATTAAAAGTCAAAACACTAAGTTGAAGTTTCTTTTAAAGAAACACAATGTCAATGTACCTCCTAAAAAACTGGATATTATTTCACCTCAATTAGAGTCAATAGTTGTTAACGAATCGTCGAAAATCTTTAATAATGAAGAGATGACTTTCCTTGATCGAGGCCTAAAATTTGGAGTAGATCATTTGAAAACTCCTTTGGAAGACATTATTGCTGGCATTGAAAAATCCATTTCAAAATTAGATGACAATTCAAAAAACTTTATTAGAAACGCGTGCAAAATTCAACTTTCGAACAACTTACGCACTTGCGCAAGGAATGTCTCAGAACAAACAAGGAAAGATCATCTGGTTATTAAAGATTTACGACAAAAGAATTGTTATTATTTAAAGGCTGATAAGGGGAATATGTTGGTTATTCTGGACAAACAAGACTATGTTGATAGAGTAGAGACTTTGCTGTCTGAGGGTCCTTACAGACCAATAGTCAAAAACGTAAAATGAAGTTCCTTTAAATAAAATGATTAAATCAACACAGTCTGTTTTGAAAGAATGTCCAAACCTAATTTCGCCCACACTAAAATTAAAATTAACAATTTCAAATCCTGAAATGCCAAAACTTTACTGTTTACCAAAGATTCACAAAAATAATAAATCGATGAGACCAATAGTTTCAGGTATCAACTCACCGACTTACTATTTATCACGATGGCTGTCAAATGAATTTAAGAATTTAAAGTTTAATAGTTTGTCTGTACAAAACTCTTTAGAGTTCATTAATAAAATTAAAATATCACATTAGAAGAGAACGAAATCTTAATTTCATTTGATGTCAGTTCATTATTCCTAGTGTTCCAATACCACGTACTTTAACATATTTAAAGGATGTTCTTATAGATAGTGATATTGATGATGATAAAGTTGAGGACTATATCGCTTGTTTCGCATTGCATGTCCCAGAACTGTTTTCAATTCAACAACAAGTTGTACGAACAACATGAAGGCACAGCAATGGGAAATAGCTTATCACCTTTCATAGCAAATTTATTTATGTCTCGTTTTGAAACCGAGTTAAACGAAAACCCAAATACTTCCCAAGAATATGGTTAAGGTACGTGGATGATATTTTGCAGTTTTGACACTTCTAAATCAAATGTTGATGATTTTCTTAAAGAAATGAATTCAAAATTTCAAAGCATAAAATTTACGTATGAACTAGAGAATAATGGACAATTACCCTTTTAGATACATTAGTAATTAGAAATGGTAATAAATTAGAATTTGACATTTATAGAAAAGAAACCAATGTAAATCGCTTTATTTTGTCTTCCTCTAATCATAGCATACAACATAAGTTGGCTTCATTTAACTTTTAATTAATAGATTATTGAATTTCCTTTATATAAAACAGATTTAATAAGGAATTTGCTCTTATTAAACAAATAGCGAATTACAATGGTTTCTCTTCTGATATTGTAGATAATATTTTAGAAAGTGTAAAAATAGGATCAACATCCGTAAATCAACGACTTTGCAATCAACCACCTCTAACGATAATGTTAAATATGTTAAACTTCCGTTTCACAAAACCACAAAGGGTCTTGATAAAATATTCAAACAGTGTAATTTCAAAATTGCTTTCACTAATACTAATAAAATTAAAGATTTGCTAGGTAATCCAAAAGACAAGGTGGAAAATTGCAAAAGTCGGGGATTTATGAAATTAGTTGTTCAGGGCCAGGGTGTTTTCAAAATATATTGGTCAGACCAAGAGGAATATAACAACAAGATTTAAAGAACACATTGCTCACTTCAAATATGGTAAATATGAAAGGTCTCAGGTCGCCAAACATATATTTGAAACCAGCCACCCGTTAAACTAGAAAATGTTAAATTGTTAAAAGCGGTACCAACGTTTTCCTCCTTAAATGCCTATGAATCAATTAAAATTGTTAAACATAAAGGACCCTCTTAAACACCGATAAAGGCCAATAGAGTCATCTGCTTTGCTCTCTATTGGTCAACAACCAATGAGAAAGCAAGATTAAATTGGTTCCGCTTCAGTAGGTTTAGAATTAGTATAAATTAAGTAGATTTAAATTATAATGTCACAATTCACTTGTTTGTTGTTGAGAACACCAGCCTGCGGGTGAAGAGAATATCCTCGATAGTGTTTAAAGCAACAATATAGTAAATTATAGGTTGGGAAGGTTCACTTCAGCCTAAGTGGTAAGGAGAATATCCTCTGAAGTGTTCCAGAACAACAGCTTTTTTTTTTTTTTTTTTTTTTAATTACAGGTTTTCTACTGATGATGGCTACATAGTGGTCGAAATACGTATTTAGTAATTTAAATATTTTTTGTGGTTAAGGGTTTTCATTTAATTTTATTCTTTATATATGTTTATAGGACACAAGTGGTGTTCTATTCTTTTTATTTATTTAACCATTGTAATTTCTTACAGGAGCTGCGTCTTATCTTAATAAGACAGGTTTTTGTTAACGAAGGCGATCATTTGTTCTTTGGGTTTCCACGTCCGCCCTTAGAACTGTGCTTTGCAATTATCGTAATTATCTCAGGACATGGTGGCGCCTATTTGGTTTAGCTTAACTTTGGTTTGCAAACAGAATTCGACTTACTCCCCACTTCTCATTGCTCTACCCAGGAATAGACCCCTAGTTTTGTCGGAAGACTTTGTTCTCTAGCGCCTTAATATAGAAAAAAAAGACGTTCCAGTCTTTTGTAAAACAGAAGTCGTTTTAGTGGCACCCATCCAACGTAAGGCCTAGCAAAAATAGTTTTTATGGCGTCACAACGTGACCCAGCCAACTTTTAAATTCGTATCATGCTAAGCACCATTTATTTACTTATTGCACACAATTTTTGACCAACACATACTAAAATATAAGTTATTTAATAAATAACATCTACAAAAAGTTAACATGAGTTTAGTCGCAGCATTATGTGATAACCAAAGTAAGTGTTGTTAGGGGATGTGTATTCATCTAAGTTGTTGGTGTTTGTAGCTTAGGGTGTTTTGGTGCCGAATACCTCGCCTCATATAATGTATGTTCAACAACAAAAAATCCCCTTGGAGTTTTTCAAATTTTAATTGTTTTTATTGAAGTGAATGGTTTAAGCTTTGCGTATTTCAACGCGGTTTATCCGACTAGAAAAGTGCCCTACAGATATATAATATTTTTATTCTGAATTTTTTGCAATATCAATATTTTCTCAGTATGCGACTTTCGCGGTGTTGAAAAGGATTTCCATTTCGCTAATTCATACTTGTTCAGTTTTAAAACATTTTTCCTCATTTCCCGTAATATCATTTTTCTTAACTTTTTAAAAATATTCGAATAGGAAAAATTGGACAAAGTTCAATTATATTTCGATTCATGTCCAAAAACGCAAATATGACGTAAACACGAGGATTAGTTTGTGGTTAATGCAAATGACGAGGCAGTGTAATGTAATGGAGCGCATAGGTGGACGAAAAGCCTGCTCTGCTGTGGTAAGCCATCCGTGCAGGTATTTTAAAAGCTTTCCAGCACTGCCAGCGACACACAAAACTGCGTGCGGTGTGTTGCCATGGCAACCGTACATCGCCGCAAGCTCCAGCTTATTGATCATTCGGCTTCGTCTAAACACAACTATGTACATTTATACGTGGAGGTGTACATGCATCCCGGAACAAATAAATGTTTTGTACCTATTTACTGTACTCGACGTTTAGCTTCTAAATCTATTTGAAGGACTAATGCATTTCAACTGTTTGTATATGCCGTCGTTCCACCGACTCGCTGTTGACCTGGTCTAACATTATGGTCCCAAGCATAGCTATTTCCATGTAATGGCTAAATATTGCAAATTTTACAAGAAAATTTAATTTTAAACCTAACTAAGAACAAATTAAAAAAATTGAAAAATTAAGCTACGTGGCATTTTTAATATACTCCCGCAAGTTTGTGTATTAGTAACACAAAAGAAAATCTAATGCATTTTATTTAAACAAGACGTCCTCTGTGACGCCTTCGAATTTAACTGTCCGGTAGTAAGGACAAAAATTATAAACAAATGAAATTGATTGGTGGCAACTTAACACACACCACAAAGCAAGCGAAATTTAGGTTTTTTAAAAATATTATTTACATCCGAACTGAGTTCTAATATACTTAAAATTAAATTGCCAAAACCAAAATAGTTATTAATTATACAAGGAAAAAAAGTACTAGATTTTAGCTCGAGGTGTGTTTATCTCCTGGCGCGAAGCGGAGGAAGACAAAACGGGTCCGTCAAGTCCCCCCCAGTTGACCGATTTGCTCCGAAACCTAGCACACGTTTGCTTCAAAAATATGGCCAATTATATTCGGGGGGAGGGGGCTAACTTGACGCTACCACCCCCCGTGCTCCGATTTGCTTCAAAACCTAGCACCATGTAGTTTAGAACTAGCACCAGCTAGCACCCAACTAAGAAAACTAGCACCTTAAAAACAAGATGGCGGTGATTTCTTTAAAAAAATTTGCTAGCCTCCCTCCCCCCAGTTGTCCGATTTGCTCCAAAACCTAGCACCAATTTTCTTATAGCTAGCACTAGCTAGCACCAAAGTGGTAGAGCTAGCACCAAAGCTGTTTCAGAAATATGGGCAATTATATTTGGAGGGACCAATTTGACGCTAGCCCTCACCCCCGTGTTTCGATTTGCTCCAAAACCTAACACCATGTAGCTTAGAGCTAGCACCAGCTAGCACCCAAGTAAGAAAGCTAGCACCTTAAAAACAAGATGGCGACGATTTTTTAAAAAATGTTGCTAACCTCCTCTCCCCAGTTGTTCGATTTGCTCCAAAATCTAGCACCCGTTTGCTTATAGCTAGCACTAGCTAGCACCAAAGTTGTGGAGCCAGCACCAAAGCTGTTTCAGAAATATGGCCAATTAAATTCTGGGTAGGAGCAACTTGACGCTAGCCCCCCGCCCCAGGGCTCGAATTTGCTCCAAAAATAAAGCACCATGTAGCATAGAGCTAGCACCAGCTAGCACCCAAGTAAAAAAGCTAGCACCTTAAAAACTAGATGGTGGCTTATCCGTCTTTATGTAAATAATTAAAGCTAAATTTTATCTCATTGAGTTTGTTGCTTATTTCAAATTCGCCGCGGTATATTCAAATTTGTTAGTGCAGCACGCTAACCTGTGCCGTAAGTGGCGAACGTTGGTTTAGTGCGCGGCCGTAAACAAGTATCAATTGGAAAATACACGCCAAGCCAAGGAGAAGAGTTTCTCGTTTCGTAGTGAAAACAGTTCGTTATGTTATGTGTGTTTGAACCGCTGTCGATTAAACTGCGTCGAGTTTGCACGTGCTGCATGGAGTTTATTGGATGAACCGCTTTGTTGCCCGCCGCTTGCTATTATAATAATTCTACACTTATGAGCCGCTTTGATAAGCCGCTGTCGCAAAATTTGTGCTGCGCTCCATTCAGTCAAAGGAAGAGCTGTATTGTTTTCAACGTTTTTCATCTGCATGCCGCATGATTAACAGGTGAATACTATAGTAAACGCTTTTGTTTTAATTGGATTAACTGCTTTGTTTAAGAACATTTAATTATCTGTTGCTTGTTAAAATATCCTTTAAAGTATATACAGTTCATTTATCTCTTCTAATTAGCTTTTCGAAATTTACACCGCAATACAACTTACAGTGGCGGTTTTTTAAAAAAATGTTGCCAGCCCCCCAGTTGTCCGATTTGCTCCAAAACCTAGCACCCGTTTGCTTATAGCTAGCACCAAAGTTGTAGAGCTAGCACAAAAGCTGTTTTAGAAATATGGCCAATTATATTCGGGGGCAACTTAACGCTGCCTTCTCCAGTGCTCCGATTTCCTACAAAACCTAACACCATGTAGCTTAGAGCTAGCACCCAAGTAAGAAAGCTAGCACCTTAAAAACAAGATAGCAGGGAATTTAAAAAAAAATTGCTAGTCCCCCAAGTTGTTCGATTTGCTCCAAAATCTAGCACCTCTTTGCTTATAGCTAGCACCAGCTAGCACCAAAGTTGTAGAGCTAGTACAATAGCCGTTTCAGAAATGTGGCCAATTATATGCGGTTTAGTGATGGACACGAACTGTACGGGCGTCGTCGTGGATCAATGTAGTAAGCGTAAGACTATGGATCCCAAGGTCCTGAGTTCGAATCATGACACGGTCGACTGCTTGAAAAATGGCAGATGAAAATTTTCACAAACACTACGCCGTCGTTCGGATGAGAGGTTAAATGGAGGTCCCGTGGGTGTTGTCGCGCACGTTAAAGATCCCTACCTTACTTGGAACGGCAAGGGTTCGGCAAAATTCTAAATTTTCCAGGTAAAAAAAACTCGCATCGTGGCCAATGCAGTACTTTCGGGTGGAGCATTAGAAATGCAAATGCACGGACACGAACCGTACCTAGGTTCGATTCGGTTAAAAAAATCGAACCGAACCGTACTAAAAAGTTTTCGAACCGAACCGAACCTACTGCAAGGTTCGGTTTGGATCGGTTTAAGTCCATCTCTACTCCGAATTGTTCCAAAACTAAGTAGGTCTAGTTTGCTGTCGCTCAATTGATAAAACTAACATTTAAAAACACGAACATCATCATCATTTTGTTTTCGACCTTAGTTAAGGTCGGTTTGAAGCAGCTGTAACTTCTTTTCTATTCTGTGCTAATCTCAAAAGCTCTACATACCCTTCACAACCTACATCTCTAATAATTTGACTAATATAGTTTGGTCTAGGTCTTCCTATATCCTTCTATCTTTTTCCTATCCACCTGGCTCTACATAGATATTAGCAACCTGATGGTTGTTAAAGAACTCTAACAGGTTTACATGATTCCTATTTATAAGGAAATGAAATATTACCTGGTTATCCCCTCCAAAAAAAGGAAAAGTGTTAAATTATATGTTATGGTAAGGCTTAAGCAACGAATCGCTGTCAAAATGCCAGAACCCTAACACGAACAGGGTGATTATTTTTAAATAGGCGAGCCTTAACGCAATTGAAAGCTAACTGAATAACATTAATTCAAACACTGAGATACTGAGTAATTTATTATCACTGTCACTTTATATCACTAATCACATGGTTCGATTACTGCTCGTAAGAAGGACCAAGACGAAACTTACAAGAGCTGCAAATAGAATATTAGCGTTTAATTGATATCATAGGGAGAAACTATTTATGAAGATGAACAAATCTTATGGAAGTATGCTGAAGTAAATCCTATTACTTTGTGTTTTCCACGCCGGTGTTTAAAATTGTACTTCAGACATATTAGTTTTAATACCTCAAAATGGTCTTCGCACATGATGAATAGAAAAAAATTGTGCAAAAATCAAAATTTTACTTGAAAAGAACGCAACAGTTTTAATAGATTTATACGTAACTTAAATTCAAAATACATCGGAAATAGACGGAATTATTGATTAATACAATTTACTCTAATTTATATTTCAATAGTTTCGCTTCTATATAGCTATATAGCTAGCTTTCTTACTTGGGTGCTAGCTGGTGCTAGTTCTAAGCTAATCGGTGCACGGGGGGGAGGGGCGTCAAGTTGCCTCCCCTCCGAATATAATTGACCATATTTTTGAAACAGCTTTGGTGCTAGCTCTACAACTTTGGTGCTAGCACGTAATAGCTATAACTAAAGAGGTGCTAGCTCTAAGCTACATGGTGCTAGATTTTGAAGCAAATCGGAACGCTAGGGGGGGGGCTAGCGTTAAGATAGCCCCCCCGAATATCATTGGCCATATTTTTAAAACAGCTTTGGTGCTAGCTCTACAACTTTGGTGCTACCTAGTGCTAGCTATAAGCAAACGGGTGCTAGGTTTTGGAGCAAATAGGACAACTGGTGGCTGGCAAAATTTTTTAAAAAATTGCCGGCATCTTGTTTTAAGGTGCTAGCTTTCTTGCTTGGGTGGTAGCTGTTGCTAGCTCCAAGCTACATGGTGCTAGATTTTGAAGCAAATCGGAACATTAGGGGGACCAGCATTAAGTTGGCCCCCCCGAATATAATTGGCCATATTTCTGAAACAGCTTTGGTGCTAGCTCTACAACTTTGGTGCTACCTAGTGCTAGCTATATGCAAATGGGTGCTAGGTTTTAAAGCAAATCGGACAACTGGGGGCTGGCAAAATTTTTTAAAATAATCGTCGCCATCATGTTTTTAAGGTGCTAGCTTTCTTACTTGGGCGATAGCTAGTGCTAGCTCTAAGCTACATGAAGTTAAGTTTTGGAGCAAATCTGGGCACTGGGGGGGGGGGCTAACGTTAAGTTGGCCCCCCCGAATATAATTGGCCATATTTCTGAAACAGCTTTGGTGCTAGCTCTACAACTTTGGTGCTACCTAGTGTTAGCTCTAAGCTACATGGTGCTAGGTTTTGGAGCAAATCGGACAACTGGGAGGCTGGCAAAATTTTTAAAAAATCGCCGTTATCTTGTTTTAAGGTGCTAGTTTTCTTGCTTGGGTGGTAGTTATTGCTAGCTTTAAGCTACATGGTGCTAGATTTTGAATCAAATCGGAACACTAGCGGGGGACTAGCGTTAAGTTGCCTCCCCTGAATATAATTGGTTTCTGAAACAGCTTTAATGCTAGCTCTACAACTTTGGTGCTACCTAGTGCTGGGTATAAGCAAACGAGTGCTAGGTTTTGGAGCAAATCGGACAACTGAGGGGGGGGGGCAACTTCACGGACCCAGACAAAACACCGAGAGTTAAAATCTTACATTTTTACCCGTGTATAATATACTATGTTTTTTCTTTGACAGGTACAGCAATCTTCGAAACGAGTACGAAAATTCTGCGAAGTTATGCGGCAAAAGTCTAAGGAATTTCACCTCCTCGAGTCGAGATGGTCTTTGGAGAAAATGCTTTACTTAGAAGTTAACATTAATAAGTACAACCCGCTGTGAGGGTCTAGTGGGATGAAGAAAAATACCCTGCAATACCAAAATGAAAATTTAAATTTTATACATAAATTATGTCGGAAAATTTCTGTGTTTAAAATATACATGTATGACAATAAATGGTAAGCGTACACTGTATATTTATAATTAAATAAAATTGTTTTAAAAGAATGTGTACTACTTTTTTTGCTTACACCAATTTTTTTAATCGAGTTGGCCTAAGGTTAAATTAATAGTAGATTCAAACTTCCATGAAAAATTATATCGGCATAACCATACACGATTAGAAACTGTTTATAAAAAAGTTCTAAAATTTGAGTTTGATGGTTGTAAGGATTGATCTTAGATTAACATTAATACCGGATTAGAACCTTCAATCCCTTTTGAACGGACCTGCACCTTGACAACCTTCTAAAATACTAGGACAGGTAGAATGTCTTGCGCGTTTCAATGAGCTAAAAAGCCGAACTATAGGTTTAACCAAATTAGTAAGATCTTTAGTGAGGAACCAGACTAAGACAGGTCTCCGAAAGAGAGCAGCACCTTTTTCGGTGCTTAGAGTGGCAGAGCACTTAGGGTTCGGTATGACATTCTAAGACACACTACTGCGATGTGGAAGGCATTACATGTGATTTTCCAATGCTCCACCCGAAGGTACTACACTGGCCAGGAAGCGAGTTTTTGTTACCTGGAAAATTTTGAATTTTGCCGAACCCTTGCTGTTCCAAGCAAGGTAGGGATCTTTAACGTGCGTGACAACACTCACACACGGGACCTCCATTTTACCTCTCATCCGAACGAGGGTGTATTTTTGTGAAAAATGCTCGCCTAACATTTTTCAAGCGGACCGTGTCGGGATTCGAACCCGGGACCTTGGGCGTAGTAGTCACACACATACCACTACGCCACGGAGCCGCCTCGATGTGGAAGGCAACGGGAAACCACCACATTAACTCCCAAGTACACAGCGTACAAAAATTGTTAAACATGATAGCATCCTCTGGGGTAAAAAATTCTGGAGGTAAAATAGTTCCCCATTCGGATCTTCGGGAAGGAACTATTGGGGGATGTGATCCGAAAGTATAGAAAAAGATCCGTGAACATTCTGCGAGTCGGAGCGTGGAATGTCAGAAGTATGAAATAAGTAGGTAAGCTAGAGAACCTGAAACTCGAAATGAATAGGTTAGCACTAGACATAATAGGAATCAGCAAAGTTCGCTGGCCAGAAGCTGGAGATTTTTGGAGTGAAGACTTCAGGGTAATTCATACAGGATCAGAAGAAAAAAATTCGGGTGTGGGGATAGTTATGCGAAAAAAGATAGAACTACATGTAGAAAACTACTTACAAAAGAATGAAAGAGTACTCATGGTTAGATTTGAATCTAAACCGGTAAATACAATAATAATACAAGTACACATGCCCATCTCTAGCTACAGTGAAGAAGAGGTAGAGGCGATCTACAAAGACATCGAAGACATACAAAGATGCGTAAAAGGACATTAAAATTTAATAATTACGGAGATTCTAATGCAGTGGTAGGTGAGTGTAGGGAAAGAGCAGTAGTAGGTTTATTTGGTTTAGGCACGAGAACTGACAAGGGAAATAGGCTGGTAGAATCTTGCGACAAGAACAACTTAACAATCACAAATACATTATTTCAACATTATGCTAGAAGACGATACACGTGGAAGATGCCAGGAGATATAAGAAGATATTAAATACATTGTTAGACAACGGATTAGAAACTGACAGACACTGACCACAATATCGTAATTATAAAGACCGCACTTAAATTTAAAAATCTAAAAAAGAGAAACGGAAAAAGGCACTTTGACTTTGAGAAACTAAAAGATAAAGATATCCACGAAAGATTTGAAAAAAGTCAAATAAATTGCTGAAAGATATCGGGAAAATTTCTGATACTAAGAAAGTAGAAACAGAATGGAATAACATTAAATCCAGCTTAGACATGGCGGCAAGAGATATTCTGGGGTATACACAAAAAGGAAATAAGAAACCATGGATAACAAAGAATATCTTGAATTTAGTAGAAGAAAGACAAAAATACAAAAATAGATCAAACGAAACAAAAAACCGAGATACACAGCCATAAATAAGAAATTATTCGCAAATGCAGGAAAGCTAAAGAACAATGGATTGATGAAAAGTGCAAAGAGGTCAAAACTAAGATGGAAATAGGAAAGACAGACGAAGCACACAAATGAATTATAATGAATTTTAGAGATATAAAACCATATAGCAAAAATATAAGAGATGCGGGAGGAAACAGCATTATAGAAAATGTAGAGAACGTAACTGGATGGCAGGAATATATAAAGAATATCTTTCGACTTGTAAGCTATATCTATGAGACAGTCGAGATACCCAAAGATTTCAAACGTAACATCATATTAACTATACCAAAAAAAATAGCGCCGATAGGTGTGAAAATTTTCGAACAATAAGCTTGACAGCACACGTTTCAAAAATATTAACTGGAATTGTACAAAGACAAATGGAAAAACGAGCTGAAGAAATACTGGGAAAAAATCAATTTGGGTTTAAGCGATACAGGAGAACACGGGAAGCTATTTTAGCTCTGATGGTGATAATGGAGAAAACAATAGAGAAGGGGGAAAGCGTATATATAGGGTTTGTAGATCTATAAAAAGCATTCAACAATGTAAAATGGAAAAATATGTTCGAAATACTCAAAATGATTGGAATGAGCTTTAGGGATAGACGGATAGTACATTGCTTATACAAAGAGCAAACAGTGGTATTAGAATTAGAGCAAGAAAGTAGAGAAGTAGATATTAGAAAACGGGTGAGACAGGGATGTGCCCTATCCCCATTAATTTTTAACTTGTACATAGAAGAGGCAATGAATACTGTCAAATGCAGGAAGACATTTGGAATTAATATGCAAAGACAAAAAATTGATATGCTTAAATTTGTAGATAATATAGCGATATTAGCATCTAGCAAAGAAGAGTTACAAGCTGCTCTTAAAGAAATGAAAATAGTTCTAACGGAGAGATATGGTATGAAAATTAACAAAAATAAAACTAAAGTTCTAGTATGCAAAAGAGGGGGAAATAAATCAGAAACAAGAATACAAATAGATAACAAGAACTTATAAGAGGTTAAGGATTTCTGTTACCTAGGAAACCAAATAACGCAAGATGGGAAAAGCGCAAAAGATATCACACAAAGATTATCACAAGGTCGTGCTACATTTAACAAGAAAAAGCAACTACTGTGTTCAAAGACCACAAACATAGAAACCAGGAAAAAACTGCTTAAAACATATGTGTGGAGCACAGCATTATATGACTGTGAAGCCTGGACAGTAGGAGAAGCAGACAAGAAAAAGGTAGAAGCCTTTGAATTGTGGTGCTACTGCGGCATGAACGAATAGTGCGGAGTATATTAGAAGCAGAGATAGGAAAAAATAGGACCTAGGTTAGACTACTGCACACAGATAGTGAAAAATGTAGGCTGTGAGAATTTCAGAGAAATGTGTGGGCTAGCTCAGAATAGAAATCAATGGAGCTACGCTTCCAACCAGTCGCAAGATGGAAAAACTAATGACAAAAATAATAACTGTACTTAAACATGGTGATTATTATAAACAACTACAGATATTGGTTTTGCAATACTCTCAACTAATGTTAATTGTGCGAAAAGATTTACTTGAAAACTATTAATACGGCAAATGTCTAAGTGTTGGGAGATCCTTGGCAGCCACGGGCTGCAAGCCCCCTTCACATACCACTGGATCTTGGTGAAATAGGGCATATAATCAGAAAACAATAGAAGGGAATCGAGCTGTATTTCGGCTGTTGGGAGAATTGCAGGGAACGGTGTAGGTTAGCCCAGAACATAATTAAGCTGAGGTATTAGTTCAACCAGCTTCAAGATGTAAAACCTAATGACCAAAAAATAAGTGCTCTTAAATCTGATAATTATTATAAACAACTACAGGTGTTGAATGTAAAATATTTTCAACTAATGTTGATTGTGCGAAAGAATAAATTGGAAAAACTATTAATTCGACAATGGTTTAGGTAGTGGGGGCACTTGGCATCCAAAGGCTGCTTACCCCCCTTCACATATTTCTGAATAACCGGGAAATAGGTAAATAACTGTAAAACAATTGTAGGTGACCGAACTGCATCAAACAAGAAAGAACAGCAGCTATGTTTAAAGACAACGAATATAGATACAAAAAGAAAACTGTTCAAAGCATAGTGTGGAGCACAGCACAGTACATCTATAAAATAGGGGCAGTAGGAAAAGCAAACAGAAAGAAATAGATGCCTTCTGGAATGTTGTGCTTCAGATGTATGAGGCTGGTAGCATGGACAGACAAAATTAATAACAAATAGGTTGTAAAAATAGTAAAGGAATAAAAAGATATCTGTGGAAAATGATAAAAATAGGAGAAATAGAAGGACAGGATACGTTCTAAGACATTTCTGGGGAAAAGTACGGAATATACTACAAACAGAGATAGGAAAAAAGAGGTAGATGTAGACCTAGATCAAGCTGTTGCACACAGATAGTGAAATATACAGACTGTGGAAATTTCAGGAAAATGTGTAGATTGGTTCAGACTAGGAAACAATGAGGGTACGCGTCTAACCAGTTCTATGACTAAAGACCCAATGTTGATGATGGGAGTTTGATAAAAATTATTAAATCTACTACGCCACTGACTTTCAAGGTTTGCGCATATATCAAATGACGTACAGGCTCTTTTTAAATAAATTCTACTCTAACATTATATTATATTATAGTTGTATTTTCTTTCTAATTCAAGTCCCAGTTATTGGCAACCCAGAATGGAGTACTACATTGGCCAAGAAGCGAGTTTTTTTTAACTGGAAAATTTGAAATTTTGTCGAACCCTTGCTGTTCCAAGCAAGGTAGGGATCTTTAACGTGAGTGACAACACTCACACACGGTACCTCCATTTTATCTCTCATCCGAACGAGGGTGTATTTTTCTGAAAAATGCTCGTCTAACATTTTTCAAGTGGACCGTGTCAGTATTCGAACCCGGGACCTTGAGCGTAGTAGTCACACACATACCACTACGCCACGGAGCCGTTCCTTTCACATACCTTACATGTGATTTTCCAATGCTCCACCGAAGGAACTCCATTATACCTTTCATCCGAACGAGGGTATATTTTTGTGAAAAATGCTCGTCTAACATTTTTCAAGTGGACCGTGTCAGTATTCGAACCCGGGACCTTGAGCGTAGTAGTCACACACATACCACTACGCCACGGAGCCGTTCCTTTCACATACCTTACATGTGATTTTCCAATGCTCCACCCGAAGGGAACTCCATTATACCTTTCATCCGAACGAGGGTATATTTTTGTGAAAAATGCTCGTCTAACATTTTTAAAGTGGACCGTGTCAGTATTCGAACCCGGGACCTTGAGCGTAGTAGACACACACATACCACTACGCCACGGAGCCGCCTTCCTTTCACATACCTTACATGTGATTTTCCAATGCTCCACCCGAAGGGAACTCCATTATACCTCTCATCCGAACGAGGGTGTATTTTTGTGAAAAATGCTCGCCTAACATTTTTTAAGCGGACCGTGGCGGGATTTTAACCTGCAACCTTGGACGTAGTAATCACACGCATACCACCTACGCCACGGAGCCGCCCTGGTCCCGAATATACCAATTAATCACAGCAAATTTGCGAAAATTCTAGCATATGGGAAAAACCATAAAATAGACACCGTTTGAGTCTTAACTGCATCGGAGAAGGGTTTAAAAATGACCAAAGTGGACTTTGTATTTTATAGGAAATGCATGCAAAATGCGCGTATGAAACAGAACGCAGTTAGTTTATCTACTAATACGTATTTAGTTTTAGTTAATCTTGTGTTTAAATGGTTTTTATTAGATATGATTTTAATTATGTCGCAGTGTTCCTATCTCTCGTTCAGTAAAAAGAATGACCTTTACTTTGCCTTCTTAATATGCAAACT
Source organism: Platerodrilus igneus (assembly GCA_036346225.1). Lineage (NCBI taxonomy): Eukaryota > Metazoa > Arthropoda > Insecta > Coleoptera > Lycidae > Platerodrilus > Platerodrilus igneus. The sequence goes on along the minus strand of JARFIW010000999.1, from coordinate 6,042,657 downwards.
ACATGATTACATACGTATAATCAAAACATTTTTCTAATTTTCAAAATCAACCTGTTTCGTATTGCCTTTTCTAATCATCCAATCATAAAAAGCTCGTTTAAAACATCTTGGAAGAGATATCAGGATATAAGATATCATGCCATTTTCCACTTTATTAGACATGATAGAATTGTTGAAGTATTCAAAGGCATAATGAGATAATTTCGTTGAGTTCTGCTGTATAAACGGGTGGCTGGGTTTCAAATTACGATGATTGTGGCGGCATCTGTGGCGAAGACGCAGGACGGTGCTTGCAGAAAATCAATTTCAATTTTAATGGAAACTACTAAGCTTTTGTAGGCTTGCAGGAAATGTTATCTTACCACATTTCTTTTTAATTTGTAATTTGTCTCGCTCGACTTATGGTAAAGTAGACTTGAGTGAATATAATTACAAGTCTTTGGAGAAAATGTTTACGTGGTCTACTTAAACCTGTCATAATAAACTGCATAAATATTGACAAGTTGTATAGTTGCAACTCGCCTTGACCAACAAACAAATCTTTAAAATTTTATTTCTATAGGAAAAATAGAAAGACGATTTTTCGCAATTACTGAGAATTTATATCCTCCATTTAACAAGAAGGTTCAACGAATCAGAATTTCTACTCTTATCTGTACTTCAATACGCCTGATAAAATTCGGAACGACATCTTTTATGCAACTATTCCCATTTTCCCAAAAGAAAAACCCGCTGCATTTGATCTCCATTACTAAGACTTATTAATAGCACCATAGCAATGATTTTGAGACATTTTCACTCCTCCAGAACTTATTGCTCATCTATAAACAACCTTTTCGGTTTCTGGGCTTTTTTGTTATGGAATAGTTTCTTACAGAACTATAAAATATCTGAAATTTATTCTAAAATAAATCGTTCATGATTTTACAACTTCATTGTGAGGTGCGTGAAGGTAGCGGAATTATGTCGGCAGGAATAATTTTAATTGGAGTAATTGTTAGTGCTTAGTTAATGCTTTTTAGTGCCCAAATATGAAAGTCAGCAGACTACTCAAAAAATAGTTATAAGCAGTTAAAGTTATTCCGCCAACTTCACGCCTGCAGGAAAAGTGAAGTGTCGGCAGGAATGACTGTAGCAGGTGTAATAATTAGTGCTTCGTTAGTGCTCTTTAGTGCCAAAATATGAATTCCAGCGGACTACTCAAAAATAATTATATGCAGTTAAAATTATTCCGCCAAGTTCACGCCTGGCGGAAAAATGTAGGCAGGGATAATTGTAGCAGGTGTAGTGGTTAGTGCTTTGTTAGTGCTCTTTAATGCCCAAATAAGAAAGCCAGCAGACTACTCAAAAAATAGTTATATGCAGTTAACGCCTGGCGAAAAAGTGAAGTGTCGGCAGAAATGATTGTAGCACGTGTAATGATTAGTGCCTCGTTAGTGCTCTTTAGTGCCCAAATATGAATGCCAGCGGACTACTCAAAAATAGTTATATGCAGTTAAAGTTATTCCGCCAACTTCACGCCTGCAGGAAAAGTGAAGTGTCGGCAGGAATGACTGTAGCAGGTGTAATAATTAGTGCTTCGTTAGTGCTCTTTAGTGCCAAAATATGAATTCCAGCGGACTACTCAAAAATAATTATATGCAGTTAAAATTATTCCGCCAAGTTCACGCCTGGCGGAAAAATGTAGGCAGGGATAATTGTAGCAGGTGTAGTGGTTAGTGCTTTGTTAGTGCTCTTTAATGCCCAAATAAGAAAGCCAGCAGACTACTCAAAAAATAGTTATATGCAGTTAACGCCTGGCGAAAAAGTGAAGTGTCGGCAGAAATGATTGTAGCACGTGTAATGATTAGTGCCTCGTTAGTGCTCTTTAGTGCCCAAATATGAATGCCAGCGGACTACTCAAAAAATAGTTATATGCAGTTAAAGTTATTCCGCCAACTTCACGCCTGCAGGAAAAGTGAAGTGTCGGCAGGAATGACTGTAGCAGGTGTAATAATTAGTGCTTCGTTAGTGCTCTTTAGTGCCAAAATATGAATTCCAGCGGACTACTCAAAAATAATTATATGCAGTTAAAATTATTCCGCCAAGTTCACGCCTGGCGGAAAAATGTAGGCAGGGATAATTGTAGCAGGTGTAGTGGTTAGTGCTTTGTTAGTGCTCTTTAATGCCCAAATAAGAAAGCCAGCAGACTACTCAAAAAATAGTTATATGCAGTTAACGCCTGGCGAAAAAGTGAAGTGTCGGCAGAAATGATTGTAGCACGTGTAATGATTAGTGCCTCGTTAGTGCTCTTTAGTGCCCAAATATGAATGCCAGCGGACTACTCAAAAAATAGTTATATGCAGTTAAAGTTATTCCGCCAACTTCACGCCTGCAGGAAAAGTGAAGTGTCGGCAGGAATGACTGTAACAGGTGTAATGATTAGTGCTTCGTTAGTGCTCTTTAGTGCCAAAATATGAATGCCAGCGGACTACTCAAAAATAATTATATGCAGTTAAAATTATTCCGCCAAGTTCACGCCTGGCGGAAAAATGTAGGCAGGGATAATTGTAGCAGGTGTAGTGGTTAGTGCTTTGTTAGTGCTCTTTAATGCCCAAATAAGAAAGCCAGCAGACTACTCAAAAAATAGTTATATGCAGTTAACGCCTGGCGAAAAAGTGAAGTGTCGGCAGAAATGATTGTAGCACGTGTAATGATTAGTGCCTCGTTAGTGCTCTTTAGTGCCCAAATATGAATGCCAGCGGACTACTCAAAAAATAGTTATATGCAGTTAAAGTTATTCCGCCAACTTCACGCCTGCAGGAAAAGTGAAGTGTCGGCAGGAATGACTGTAGCAGGTGTAATAATTAGTGCTTCGTTAGTGCTCTTTAGTGCCAAAATATGAATTCCAGCGGACTACTCAAAAATAATTATATGCAGTTAAAATTATTCCGCCAAGTTCACGCCTGGCGGAAAAATGTAGGCAGGGATAATTGTAGCAGGTGTAGTGGTTAGTGCTTTGTTAGTGCTCTTTAATGCCCAAATAAGAAAGCCAGCAGACTACTCAAAAAATAGTTATATGCAGTTAACGCCTGGCGAAAAAGTGAAGTGTCGACAGAAATGATTGTAGCACGTGTAATGGTTAGTGCCTCGTTAGTGCTTTTTAGTTTCCAATATGAATGCCAGCGGACTACTAAAAAATAGTTGTATACAGTTAAGGTTATTCCGCCAACTTCAGGTCTGGCGAAAGTTGGCGGAATAACTTTAACTGCATATAACTATTTTTGAGTAGTCTACTGGCATTCATATTTGGGCAGTAAAAAGCACTAACAAAGCACTAACCATTACACCTGCTACAATCATTCCTGCCTACACTTTTTCGCCAGGCGTGAAGTTGGCGAAATAACTTTAACTGCTTATAACTGTTGTTTGAATAGTTCGCTGGCATTCATATTTTGGCACTAAAGAGCACTAACGAAGCATTAACCAGTACACCTGCTACAATTATTCCTACCTACACTTTTCCGTCATGCGTGAAGTTGGCGGAATAACTTTAACTGCTTATAACTGTTGTTTGAATAGTCCGCTGACTTTTATATTTAAGCACTAAAAATCACTAGCGAAGCACTACCATTACACCTGCTACAATTATTCCTACCGACACTTTTCCGCTAGGCGTGAAGTTGGCGGAATAACTTTAACTGCATATAACTATTTTTTGAGTAGTCCGCTGGCATTCATATTTGGGCACTAAAGAGCACTAACAAAGCATTAACCATTACACTTGCTACAATTATTCCTACCTACATTTTTCCGCCATGCGTGAAGTTGGCGGAATAACTTTAACTGCTTATAATTGTTGTTTGAATAATCCCCTGACTTTCATATTTGGGCACTTAAAAGCACTAACGAAGCACTAATAATTACTTTAATTAAAATTATTCCTGCCGACATTATTCCGCTAACTTCACGCACCTTTCATTGTGTTATATATTTATTCTGTTAACGACCTCTTTTATTTCAATGACACTACTAACTGCCAATTTATTATAATCTCTCCTGATACTTTGTTATTACAATAAATCCGAAAGTTTAGGTTTATACAAAAAAGAAATATTTTTGAATATTCCAACTGACCTAAAACTCATAATACTTTTTGTGGCGTAATCGACTGATTGTCGCAAAGAAGTTGAATTGTAGATCCGAATACATAATAATTTACAAAATATCAGGTAAATAACTTAAGAATCTTTCACTCCAATATTAGGCATGTGATCGCTTCAACAACCATACGCTGAATATCTTCTTATCTTCTGCACCTGTTAGATTTCGAAGTATAACGCTAAAATATCAAAAGGAGCCGACGAAGCACGAAACACAGCGATAACGAAAATTAAACAAATTGAAAACAAAAGGTAACTTTATAACCAAACACTCCGCCCACCGTAAAACCCAGTTTTTACTCAAAAATTAAAAGGAATCCAAAAACCGAATACCCGAATAGGGGAATAAACCATAAAATATAGTCTGAAACAAAGCACTAATAAGTTATAAAATTTATTAGTTCAGGAAAAAACACCGGACGTTTAAACATTTCCGAGCTTGTCCGTACACTCACAACCATCACCTGTCCATCTGTCCCAGGATGTAGGTCCACTACGCGCCCCAATTTCTAAAACAATGGCGAAGAAGGTTTATTGCAAATTAACACTAAAGTCCCCAATTTAATGGACGCACTACCTACCGCGGAAGCCGTTCGCTGTTGTAGAGTGTTAAGTACAAGCGATTAAAACGCATATCCAAGAGTAGCTACGAGCAAAGATAAGAATTAAAAAATGTAACGAAACGCATTGAAATTAAATCAGTGAAAAACCTGCATGAATTGGCTAGATAAATATTCGAAAAGTTTGTTGGTATATCATCATCCACGCAGAAATTATGCATTATTTAAAAGCGTACGTGATCAAAAGTATCACATTGGTTCAAAAATCCAATTTATTAGGAAATAAACAAACACCAAATTTATTCCATTCAGATTAGAATAAGGCCAACAACAATAATACGTGCTTTGTTGAACCAAGATTCCTTGGATTTTTGAATAAAATGTGAGGTATAATAATGAATTACGTGACATTCTCAGCATCGCTTGATAAAATTAAACTACACAATTGGTAAAGTTTCCCAAAATAACAAGAGATGAGACACCTGGTCTCGCCTAGCATGTGAAGTCAACGAATCACAAACAAAAGGGGCCGATCCTATAAATATCTTGACAATTGAATATCGAGTTAGCATATTTTAGAAACTGGGAAGTCACTATACTTGAAAGTGCTAAATATTTACGTGAACAGTAAATTAAATTAAACATGAAAATAAAGAGTGTATAATTGTACAAGTGAGCCGTACTTCTAAGGACGTAAGTAGATAAGATTTAGTGAAATTATACCATTTCTAATAATAAATAAAACAGGGCTTTTAATTACCATCGTAATTAACATTTTAATTACCATCTTAATAACGATCTCAAATTACAATCGATATAACGATCCTAATAAAAGATCTCGTTACGGTTCCTGTTAATTACGATCTGAAATACAATTTTGGATACGAGACTTTGGAGAATGGTGCCTGTTCAAGCAATTTGATAATCTCTGAAAATGGTAAATATTCTATTGCGGAAATGAAAAACCTTTCATTGGAATAAACTCACCAATAACGATTTGGATACTAATTTGGTTGGAATCAATTCTTGGGAATGCAGAGCACCTACTAAACCACTTCAGGTTAGATATTTTGATTTGATATGATTTATTTTTAAAAACTGTTTTTATCTCAATAATAATTCAAAGTGTAAGAGCCGACAAATTGGGGTTTCTTGTATAAATTTATGAAATTTATGAAAACCTTTCAAAAGGTCTCTAAATGTAATAAAAAGCTCGTTTTGCTGGCTTGATTTTCTAAAAAACTGACAGATGTATATAATTTAAAAAGGGAGAAGATATTTAAAAAGGCTGTAAATATTTAATCATTATACGGTGTATTATAGAAGTGCTTTATTTGATTGAATCAGCTAGTTGAGGCAAAGTAAATTATAAATTAACATTTCTACAAGTGCTTGAGTAATAAAAGTATAAATCATGGCATAAATATGGTCCAAGCGTAGGGGCTTAATATAAGAGAAATATCACAAACTTGCAAACGTTGCCACCGGAACAACCGCAAAAATTTAAACCTCATCTCAAGTCTCTTCCAAGAAAGTCCCCAAGGACTTAATAGTGAGAAAGTGACTGGGAGTAATAGCTTGCAAATCATTAGGATCCGAACTATTGGCAAACAAAGATCTGGAATTTAACATTGCTTCGATCTGACGGAAATAGTAGATAACTCTTCGAAGGTTAGAACCTGTTCACCAAAAACTCTGTATAAGTGCTTTTTCGCACATTTGATGCCAGCCTTTCATAAATCACCCATATGAGGTGCCGAGGAGGAATTGAAATGCCACTCCAAATTTTCAGTTTGAAAGGCCGCATGAAAGCATTGTCTTATAACTTTGTTAGCAGCACTAAAATTTGTACCGCCATCACTATATACATGAGTGCAAGCGCCTCTACGATCCAAAAAAACAACGAAATGCTGATATAACTCTTCCGCAGAAAAGTCAGAAACACATTCAAGATGAACTGCTTTAATGGCAAAGCAGACTAATATGCATAGATAAGCCTTCAAAACTATAGCTCGCCTAAGCTTACTAGATTGAATCGAAAAGAGACCCCCAAAGTAGACCCCAACATTTTTAAAGGCTTTGGTCTCTGAAACTCTCGGTTCTGGCGAATCGGCCATAAGAGGGGGGACAAACCTTTAAGGATGTACACGAAAGCACTTTAAACAATTAGTCGATGCGGAGACAAAATCCAAAATTGTCTACGCAATAATACCAGTAAAATGTTATAACCTGGATGTAAGTAGAGCTTGTGACAATGTTTAATTATCAACCTATTCAAACTTCCTTGACGAGGTAACAAAATAGGATGTTTTGAATTGTAATCTAACGACGACTTACGAAGACCTCCTACTCTAAGGATGCCCTCTGAATCACAAAAGGGATTCAATTTGTGAATGGGCTTTGAATAAAGTTTACGTTTTTGGATCTGGTCTATCTCCAATTTAAAGTCAACTTATTGAACTAATTTAATTAAGGGGTAATAACAAATGTCAAAGTTCCGCGTTTGTAAAGTTGCCTGAACTTGGTTTGCCTTTACGACACAAACTAACAAACCTCAAGCAATAACAAAAAACTCTTTCTAACTTGGACAACGACGAAAATCTATTTATTAAGGCGACTGGCCAAATTTCTTCAGCGGTTGCCATTAGACAGGTATTGTCTTTAATCTCCTCTTTAGTTGAACCCCAAGACGGTTGCATTGGCCACTCCTCATAAGGCTCACACTAAAACGAAGGTCCCGCCCACCAAAGAGTATAACGCAATAACTGAAGGGAGATATGCCTTTAGTCGTACAATCACAGCTATTATTTTGTGATGAAACAATACTACTGATTACTAGGTAACCTTTGTTGTATTAAAGCCACTTTATTTGCCACAAAAGTCTTACACCTGTATAATGGAGTCCTTATCCAAGCTAACACGACCTGCAAATCAGATCATTCGTTCACTTTCACCAAAAGTTATAAAATCCACTAATAAGACCGCTACACACAATTCTAACCAGGGGATTAACAGCTTCTTAAGAGGAGCCACCCGCGTTCAACTAATAACCAAATAAGTTTTAATATCTCCATTAAAATGAACTACGCGCAGATATACTGCGGCGGCAAAAGCAATTTCGCCGCTATCGCAAAACCTAACTCACAAACTGTGGAAATAGATACATTCCAAAATCGAAGTAGAAGCTTCCTTTAAAAATGGTAATTCTTCTTGGGATATTTCCCAAGTCTTGACAATATATTCTAGAGCTTCTTCATCCGAATCCAAATGTAAAGTCCAAATCAACTAGATTAAATGTTTGGCAAAAATAATAACTGGCAATAAAAACCCAGAAGATCATACATCATTGCAAGCTCCGACAAAATGGAGCGCTTAGTACATAAGACTGTTCTAGCCAAAATACTATAAGAAAAACAATTTGTTGTAGGACTCCACTGCAGTCCCAAAATCTTAATATAGGTCGGATCATCTTTTTCAAATCAAATTGACTGCCGAACCGATGCAGCCAATTTTTCTAACACCAAAAGTTCATTGCTCGCAAATTTCTTGAGCTTAAACCCTGCCTTTTCCAATAACGAAATTAATTCAAATGTTAAAGTACGAGTTTCGTCAATAGAATCTTTGCCGGTAATTATATCATCAACATAAATGTCCGTCCCTAAAACCTTGAAAGCGACAAGAAATTCAGACAACTCATCTATGGCCAACTGTTTAATAGTACTGTAGTGTAACCTAACTAAGGGCTAACCCAAACGCCTTTTATAAACGGCACACCGGGCTCCATAATCTAACATCTAGTGGCAGTGGTTCGACGACTCCTACGTTGTGTTGTTATAATATAACCCAAATTCACACTGGGAAGATGGCGTTAAGACGGGAAAAATTGAAATAAAACTACAATATTTACCTAACTTGACTTTTAATCAAAACAATAACCACAAAATAAGTCATTTGCATGAAAGCATAGAAAAAACGACGTTTAAAGCAAACAGTGCCGTACTCAACCTGGGCGATTGGGAAAAGAGAAAACCCCCAACTGCGCTCATACTTCCAACTGCATTTAGCACATCTCGACAAGAACAGGTAACGTAGAAGTACCCAGATCACCAACACTGAAATTGACGGGATGTCAACTGTTACCCAGACATACCACACATGACCTTACATGTGATTTTCCAATGCTCCACCCGAAGGTACTACATTGGCCAGGAAGCGAGTTTTTTTTTACTTGGAAAATTTGGAATTTTGCCGAACCCTTGCTGTTCCAAGCAAGGTAGGGATTTTTAACGTGCGTGACAACACTCACACACGGGACCTCCATTTTACCTCTCATCCGAACGAGGGTGTATTTTTGTGAAAAATGCTCGCCTAACATTTTTCAAGTGGACCGTGTCGGGATTCGAACCCGGGACCTTGGGCGTAGTAGTCACACACATACCACTACGCCACGGAGCCGCCACCACACGTGACAACTGGAAAACGTTAATGTAGACCAGTTAGTCTTTTCTGCTAGGTACTGAGGTCGGCAAGCCAATACTACCCAGATAAAGTGGAAGAGAGGCGACACCAGGAAGATGACCTACACTTTGACTACCAATGTTCCACCCCGCACGGACATAAAATGTTAATAATATTCAACAAGGCTCAATCACACGCGCCCACATACATACATTAACAGTTTTCAGCCCGTGTTACAAAATATTTCACTAAGGCTAGCCAACTTCCTATTATTTGCAAAAGAGTATAACTACAAGTACATTGACAAGACGACATGAATTGCTGAAATGAACGTATGGTATGATTGCGCATAGTTAAAAGGCGGTTATTATTGAATAAGACTATCTCCAACATAGTCATAAAAGCAAACGTGAAAGGCACGCGATGGTCGATCATACCAGAGGTTCAATTTAATTACATCGCAACAATTATCACAAACGTTAAATACTAGTTAATTATATAGAAACATCAACTAGATAATAGGATAAACACACAACAAGATATATAATTACGTTTAAACCAAGATATGAGCAATGCAGTTGAATATGTGGTTAATAGGCTGAAGTAATACAATTACACATAATAAAAATGTTAAATGAATCACAAATATCAAACAAATATAAAATATGGGACAGCAAATACATATTCAAAATTTTACAGCATAAAAACAAGCTCAGATTCAGGCGCTAAATCTTTATATAAGTGTTAGTTAATATATTAAATCTAGTAAACAAATGTTAAAAATTATTCAGTATGATTGCATCGGTTAAAACGTAGCTTATGAAAAATTAAACACATCGTGACATTACAAATTACAAACAAAAAATATACACAACAACGTTGTGGTTAACTCAATTTCTAACTTAAAACCAAAACAAACATAACATAGAAATATAATACTATTCATATTCAAACTTGCCTAATAATTTGATTCAATATATCTAAGGGAGGATGTTGATGTTTTTGATAAATAGCAGCTCGTAAAATCACAGTAAGGGCACGTTTACTATTGATTCTGCAATAAGTGCAATGCAATGGAAGTTCGAACTCTGTATCAAACACTAAATAAACATAATTTTAAATAAATAAATATTAGTTTTCGGTCATTAAAACGAATAACACTAATTTATACATAAACAGGTTCAATAAAAATCATAAATCCACATGAAAATTACATGTTACATGCGATAAGTAAGACAACTGGCAAATTCAGAGACAAAAGCAACAGGTAATCATAAAAGTATTTCCTTTAATGTTTACATAAATGACGGTTTTACAATAAGTACCAACATCACACTCAAAACAAAGCTGGAATTACAAGATATAATCAGATTATCTTAAATAGCAATTAATTATCAACATAAAACATTACCTTTAATAAAAAAACCACCAAGTGAAATCCTTCAACCTGCCATCTTGAAATCTAAAAAAAAGTCTTTTACTCTTGTCGACTAGATCGATCGTCTCTACACATGCGTTCCTTATAATGTAAATTCTGACGTCACGAAATGCGTTCAGAAACCTGCAAGTGGTTACTGAGCTATTCTAACAAATACTTTCAAATATCGAAATCTACACTATAATATTTGCAATAATTATCAACCAATGAGAAATCGATTTAGAAACACTACGGATCACTTCAGTACGTAATGCTAAAAAGGGTGACAAATTTATTCCAAACGTTACCCGAGTTAAAATGTACTCTTTAACTGGGTCATTAACAGAAAATCTCCACAAAACACTTTCAAAATTCTGATGTTCTTCAAATACGAGTATCTGCAGATACATCTGCTTAATATCAGCTATCAAAGCATATCTATGTCTTTGAAAATTCAACAAGACTTCAACAATGTCTGTATGTGATTTTGGACCCAGTTCTGATGAATTATTTAACAAAATCCCATTTGATGATTTACTTGAAGCATTTATAACCTTACATGTGATTTTCCAATGCTCCACCCGAAGGTACTACATTGGCCAGAAAGCGAGTTTATTTTACCTGGAAAATTTGGAATTTTGCCGAACCCTTGCTGTTCCAAGCAAGGTAGGGATCTTTAACGTGCGTGACAACACTCATCCGAACGAGGGTGTATTTTTGTGAAAAATGCTCGCCTAACATTTTTCAAGCGGACCGTGTCGGGATTCGAACCCGGGACCTTGGGCGTAGTAGTCACACACATACCACTACGCCACGGAGCCACCACAAAGCATTTATAACCACATGTAACTGCGTCGAACAGGATCCCATGATATGGTATATAATAAACATTGAATGGCTTTGACTCAGAAGCCAAAACCATATGTGACGAATCAATATAATTCTGCATGGCCCTCTTATATAAAATGTACAAGTCTTTATTTTTCAACAAATGCTTTTCCAAGGAAGTGAAACATCGCAGGGCTGTTGAATAACTTTCTCCAAACTGTGGAGGATATCCTCCCTTGAATGGTAACAAAACAACATATCTACCATCTGAATTACGACGATGTGTTTGTACAAAATGCTTCTCGCATGGTTCTATGTCCCTACTATAAGGCACTTGCTCAAGTTCCCACAATTTTTTGACATTATCTTCTAAAGTAAATTAAATAAAATAACATGAGGCCGTGTTTCTTTCTTTTTCTGAGACTCTCCCCATAACAACATACCCAAAAATGGTATTTATAGCAGATGGTCCAGGACCATTTGAACTCGAAATAACATTGCCCAACAACACTCGAGGAAAACCATCTGCCCCTAATTGCATGTCGATAGATCCTTTCACATGAAAATTAAGATCAGCTAAATTTAAGTTAAGAATATGATTCCCAGATGTCTCAATAACTTCCCTGAAGGCATATCATTGCAGATTGAAAATAAAACTTAATTGGTGGGAATTTTTCATTAAGAGGTTATATCGAACAAACAACCAATCCACGACTATAAGTAGGATTTTGACCAATGCCCTTAATAACCATTGACGATATGGTACGCTTCAGTCCGAGCCGTTGTACACAATTTTCTGTTATACAACTCTGTGCTCCACAATCTAGAAGCAACCTAATAAGTGCTTTATAATTCCTTGCTATACAAACATTAGCAATAGCTGTTCACAAAAGAACTGTAGATTGAGATTCAGCCATGCCCGAAAAGGCAGTAAAATTCGAGACCTCTACAATAAAGTAAACATTGTCAATAGTCGAACTACTCTGAGCCTGCGATGGACTGTTAACTGGTGATACCGAATTATTCTCACTACTATAGAACCTTACATGTGATTTTCAAATGCTCCATCCTAAGGTACTACATTGGCCAGAAAGCGAGTTTTTTTTACCTGAAAAATTTTGAATTTTGCCGAACCCTTGTTGTTCCAAGCCAGGTAGGGATCTTTAACGTGCGTGACAACACTCGCATACATGGGACTTCCATTTTACCTCTCATCCGAAAGAGGGCGTATTTTTGTGGAAAATGCTCGACTAACGTTTTTCGAGCCGACCGTGTTGGGATTCAAACCCGGGACCTTGAGCGTAGTAGTCACACGCATACCGACTACGCCACAAAGCCGCCACTACTATAAGAACGTGCATTTACATTTCCAATGCTCCACCCGTAGGTACTACATTGGTCAGGAGGTGCGTTTTTTATTGCCTGGAAATTTAGAATTTTACCGAACCCTTGCCGTTCCAGGCAAGGTAGGGATCTTTAACGTGCGTGACAACACCCACACACGGGACCTCCATTTAACCTCTCATCCGAACGAAGACGTAGTTTTTGTGAAAAATGCTCACCTGCCATTTTTCAAGCAGTCGGCCGTGTCGGTATTCGAACCCAGGACCTTGGGATCCGTAGTCTTACGCTTACTACATTGATCCGCGGCGACGCCTATCACTATAGGACCCCTGACTCTTCCCGTAGTGAAGTCATGTGCAATGACGACCACTGTAATGTGAACAAGTAGTATCTTCCTTACAAATACTCACTGGGTGCCCCTTTTTCAAACAAACTAAACATCGATGGTTACTTTTAATTCATTTGAATCTTTGGTAAGCCGATTTACTTTTAAAAGACTCACACAAAAATAAATTATGTTCAGCCGAACAAAATGGGCACTGATTCGAGACACTTGCTGGCAAAGAATGAGATTTCAATTTTGCATTGTAGAATGACTGCTTTTTATTTACCTTCATACTTGATCCAACCAGACCCTTGACTCCTATATTATCTAAAGCATAACTCTCTTTAGCAATAGACTTGAGCACCAAATTAATAAAAGGTATTTTGCCGTGATCATCATCGGTCATGTTTAATTCCAAATATTCCCTGGTAATAGGATCTAACTTTTTAAACAGCAAATTAACTAGAAACAAATTTAGTTGTTCATCCTTTTCCGGAATTAAAGCCTTTAAAGCAGACCAGATTTCTGTAAATCGATCAACAACCTTTTTTATGGTCGGCAGCGATGGGTAGTTTATATAAATTTTCTAAATAAGTACTAGCAATTAAGCTAGTATTGCTATATTTTTTATCTAAAAGATCTAAAGCAACTTGATAATTGGTTCCAGGGATCTTCAAATTACGAACGAGTGCAAGAGCTTCACCTCTGAGATGAGACAAAAGCAAATACATCTTTTCAACATTTTTTTTACAGTGTTTAAACAAATAAATAAATATTCCTTAGCCATACATACCGATTTTGACGAATTGCCAATTAAACTAATTAACAATTCGACAAACGACTGATACCCCGTTATTTCGCTCATAAAAGTATTTATATTTATATTTATATTTATATTATATATATGTATACGGCTCCCGGATATCAACCATACTGTCCTTTGCGTATTAAGTCTTTTATCTGACATTCTTTGTAAATGTCTTTGTTTTACAGGAATCGAATAAGATATATTATCAAATGTTTGTAAGAGTGAATGCGCTATTTCTATTAATAATTCGATTATTTTATCCGCGCACTATGTACACTAGATCTCGAATCTGAACGCACCCACGAATGTCATTCAAATATTTGAGGTTAAATGTTACTCGATGTGCAAGCGAAAATGAACCTTACTATTTATGAAATGCACTTTTTGACATAACCTCAATTTACGAAATATGTCGGCAACAACAACATAAGGCCGAATAACCAACAAATTTTGCGTAATCGACTAATGATAGTCGCGGAGAAGTTGAATTATAGATCCGAATACATAATAATTAACAAAATATCAGGTAAATAAAGTAAAAATCACTCACCCTCAATATTATGCAGGTGGTCGCTTCAACAACCATACGCCAAATCTCTTCTTATCTTTTGCACCTGTTGAACTTCGAAGCATAACGCTAAAATGCCAAAAGGAGCCGACGAAGAACGAACCACATCGATAACAAAATTAAACAAATTGAAAACAAAAGGTAACTTCATAACCAAACACTTTTATTTATATAAATTCTATTAATGAGGATGCAAAAGAAAATATAGAATTACTATCTTGCTGTGTCCTTTTCCTTACCTGGCCAATTCAGCGAAAAATGTTGTGGATTTGATCAAAAGTAACTGAAACACAAAAATTTTAAGAAACATCTATGAACAGTCTTCTAAGCATTCAAAAACATCTTTTCTTTATACACATTATCTAAAGAATATCTTATAAATTCAACAGATATAAATAAGGCTTATAAAAACAATTTACAGCTTAAGGCTCCTAGACAGAAAAATTTACCTAATGACTACTTATATATTAAAATAATCCTCACCTAATCCTTGTTAACAAGCACAGAACCCAAATATCTCCTATGCGAGTTACAAGAACTGTTTAATTTTTCTGTGAATAATTTGTTGAAGTTATGCAGCGCATTTAATAATAAAGTATAAAAACGAGTCGTGAACATTTTGCGAGTCGGAACGTGGAATGCCAGAAGTATGAAGCAAGTAGGTAAGCTAAAGAACCTGAAACTCGCAATAGATAGGTTAGCACTAGACATAGTAGGGATCAGCGAAGTTCGGTGACCAGTAGCAGGGGATTTTTGAAGTAAAGACTTTAGGGTAATTCACACAGGATCAGAGGAAGAAAATTCAGGGGTGGGGATAATTATGAGAAAAAAGATAGGACAACGTGTAGAAAACTACCTACAATATAACGAAAAAGTACTCATGGTTAGATTAGAATCTAAACCGGTAAATAGAGTAATAATACAAGTATACATGCCCACTTCTAGTTACAGTGAGGAAGAGGTAGAAGCGATCTACAAAGATATCGAAGTCATACTAAGATACGTAAAAGGACATGAAAATTTAAATTACGGGGGATTTTAATGCAGTGGTAGGCGAGGGTAGGAAAGGAGCGGTAGTAGGTTTTGGTTTAGGCACGCGAAATGACAGGAAAAATAGGCTGATAGAATTTTGCGACAAGAACAATTTAACCATCACAAATACATTATGTCAGCATCACGCTAGAAGATGATAAACGTGGAAGATGACAGGAGATTTTTGTTACACAACGGTTTAGGAATAAAATAAAAGACTATATGAGCTATCAGAAGTAGATATGGACACTGACCACAACATCGTAATGATGAAGACCGCTCTTAAATTTAAAAATTTAAAATGGAACAGAAAAAGGTACTTTGACTTTGAGAAACTAAAAGATAAAGATATTCATAAAAGATTCGAAAAAAAGTCAAATGAATTGCTGAAAGATATCGGAAAAATTTCTTATACTAAGGAAGCAGAAACTGAATGGAATAATATTAAATCCATCTTAGACATGGCGACCAGAGATATTCTGGGGTATACACAAAAACGAAAATAAGAAATCATGAATAACAAAGGATATACGAAATTTATTAGAAAAAGGACGAAAATACAAAGCCATAAAATGGGAAATTATTCGAAAATGCAAGAAAGCTAAAGAACAATAGATTGATGAAAAGTACAAAGAGGTACAAACTAAGATGAAAATAGAAAAGACATACAAAGCATACAAACTAATTAGAAGGAATTTTAGGAATATAAAACTGTATAAAGAAAATATAAAAAGCGTGGAAGGAGACATCATCATAAAAAATGCAGGGAAAGCGGTTAGATAGGAATAATATACAAAAAAATTATATGCAGGAGAGGAACTAACAGCATTAGAACAGGAATAGGGTATTGAAAAGGATGACTTGGGATATCCTATACTCGGAGATGAGTTTAGCATTAAAGGATCTGAAAAATGGTAAGGCACAGGGTACAGATAAGGTGCAAGCAGAAACTCTAAAAGCCGCTGGACAAGCAGTTGTAACAAATTATTTTCCATATTGATGGATATTTGTGCTAATATTTCGATAGAAGGTTAGTTCAGGCCTTATATTTCTACAAATTTCGAAGTAATAATTAATTTTACAATTCTGTTAATTTCTTATATTTATTACGAGTTGTATTAATCTAACTTTATGCTTCACAACTGGGGGCATCGTTTCAAGTTGCACAGTGACAAAAAATAACTTTTATAAGAGTCATTGTAAGACTTCTCTTCTTCATAAACAGAATGGTCGTTATAATGGTCGCGTGCGCAACCAGTTGTCAGGTTATTAATACGGACACTTTCACCTTGGTTGTTGCGCGGGTAAGTCGAGTTCTGATAAGAACGATGCCCCTGAGCAATTGTGCTTGGTGCCGCTTGAGAAAGAGAGATAGTTAATGGTAGTAAAGACACCGTGTAATACATTCCTGGCGACGATTTTCTGGCAGATAGATGTATAAAACACGAAGTTAAAAGAAAGATACCTAAAGCATCAGAAACACATGCAACTATGTATTGTGGTTACATATAGAAATTTATTGTAATTAACATGAATATGGAATTTAGGTGGTCTGAAAAATAACCTATTTCATGATGATATAAGGAAGTTTCAAGTTTCATATAGAATTCAGGAAATGGTTTATGTGCAGCGCAGATATTTTCACTAGTGTTTAACATCTGGTATGTTGTTTGTTCTGAGAGACGTTTAAGTCTTGACAACAGCTGGGTTACAAACAAGTAAGTGTTTTTTAAGTTTTATTCGAGTTGTAAATTTTCAAGTCACGCCACGCTGTTTAACCTTTTAGTACCTTTGTGATTTTAAAGAGAACTTTACCAAAACTGCATTTTTATTTTTGATAAGTGGAGTTAAAACATTATAGAGGGCAGTATGCAAAAAGGGTTTAGCTTTTAGAAGAAAAATTTAAAGTACTATTCTAGAAAAATTAATAATGATTCAGGTTCAAGAAAATAAATTATTTCATTTTAGAGAGTATTAGTTAGTAATAATAATTTACTGACATTAAAAATTCGCTGTTCGCTGGTTAGATTAGATATGCTTTATTAAAACTTAAAAATAAAGGAGAAAGTTAAATTAAATTAATACATATGTGAGACTATCGTAGTACTACTCAAGACTAATTAAAATCTTGTTAGTATATCATTAGTCATTCTTTAAATGCTAGTTTCATTATCAGTAAGAATAATGATTGCAAAATTTTTAAGATATGGGAAACAATACTACTAAACTAAATTTATAATGACGTGCTCTTGTTGAGAAATTAAAAATAGATATTTTTGTTATTTGGTAACTAAGAGAATAGAAAATTATTTTTGATCACGTCTATGATTATTATTTGGAAGGAGATGAAACTTGGTTCTTAATGTCTATAAAATTTCATGATAATTAACAAAACGCACAAACTGTGCTAGTATCGGTTTCGTTTAATTACAGGAGTAGCAGTGCATTTTTATCAGCTTTAAGGTGCAGGAGGGTAAGTATCTTATAAGGGTGGGATTCATGCAAAATTTCAGTATAGCGATATAGGGTTTAGGTTTCAGCATTCTCCTTAAACAAATGGCTTGATGCTAGTCATAAATTCAATTTAAAAATTCGGTGGCGCCATATTCACTTTATTTTTCGTCGTAGTTCAACCCCGACCCCAACTCATGTTCTACCCAGAGCAAATCATTTGACTAGCCGCTTAGACTTTGGAGGTTTCCTTACTCATAGGTCGTTTTTCATCTAAACATCTCGGGCTTTTTATCTTGACAGGAAATCCTCGTTTAATTACCCTTGTGCCTGATAGTTGGCAAGATAGGTGTATAATATAACCCTAACCCCCGTTATAAGTTACAAATATATTACATAGTGATAGATCGTTTATTCCAACTTGTAAGCTATATGTATGAGACAGGCACAATACCCAAAGATTTCAAACGCAACAGTCACTATACCAAAAAAGAGACGCAGATAGATGTGAAAATTTTTGAACAATAAATTTGACAGCACACGTGTCAAGAATATTAACTAGAATTGTACAAAGACGAATGGAAAAACGAGCTGAAGAAATACTAGGTGAAGACCAATTTGGGTT
Source organism: Platerodrilus igneus (assembly GCA_036346225.1). Lineage (NCBI taxonomy): Eukaryota > Metazoa > Arthropoda > Insecta > Coleoptera > Lycidae > Platerodrilus > Platerodrilus igneus. The sequence continues at coordinate 6,024,099 of JARFIW010000999.1, read as the reverse complement.
TAGGCGAAACAGGGGAACACGGGAGGCTATCTTAGCTCTGAGAGTGATAATGGAGAAAACAATAGAAAAAGGGGAAAGCATGTATATAGGGTTTGTAGATCTGGAAAAAGCATTCGACAATGTAAATTGGAAAAAAATGTTCGAAATACTCAAAAAGATTGGAATGAATTTTAGGAATAGACGAATAGTACTCAGCTTCTACAAAGAACAAACAGTGGTAATAAAATTAGAGCAGAAATCTACAAAAGTAAATATTAGGAAAGGTGTGAGGCAGGGATGTGCCCTATCCCCATAAATTTTTAACTTGTTAATTGAAGAGGCGATGAAAACTGTCAAATGCAAGAAGACATTTGGAATTATTATGCAGGGACAAAAAATTGATATGCTTAGATTTGCAGATGATATAATAGCGGCATCAGCTTTTAGCAAGGAAGAGCTACAAACAGCTCTAACTGACAGATACGGTATGAAAATTAACAAAACTAAAACTAAAGCTTTGTATGCAAAGGAAGGGAAAATATGTCAAAAACTTGAATACAAATAGGAAGCGAAAACTTACAAGAGGTTAATGATTTCTGCTACCTAGGACGCCATATAGCGTAAGATGGGAAAAGCACAAGAGATATAAAACAGAGATTAGCACAAGGTCGTGCTACATTTAACAAGAAAAAGCAACTACTGTGTTCAAAGATAACAAACATGCAAACAAGGAAAATATTGCTTAAAACATATGTGTGGGGCACCGCTCTGTACAGTTGTGAAACCTGGTCAACAGGAGAAACGAACAAGAAACAGATAGAAGCCTTTGAAATGTATTGCTTCAGGCGTATGATGAAGATATTATGGACAGACAAAGTTATGAACAAGGAGGTACTAGAAATGGCAGGAGAAGAAAGAAATATGTGGAAAACAGTACAAAATAGGAGAGGTACCATACTAAGACATGAGGGAATAATGCGGAATATATTAGAAGCAGAGATAGGAAAAAAGAGAAGTATATTTAGACCTAAGTTAGACTGTTGCACACAGAGAGTGAAAGATGTAGGCTGAGGGAATTTCAGGAAAAGGTGTAAACTAGCTCAGAATAGAAATTAATGGAGGTACGCGTCCAACTAGTTCAGAGATGTAAAACCCAACGAAAAAAATAACTGTACTTAAACCTGAAGATTATTAAAAACAACTACAAATTGTTGGTTGTGCAATATTCTCGAATAATGTTAATTGTTTGAAACGATTTACTGGAAAACTATTAATTCGGCAAATTTTTTAAGTGTTAGGGGATCTTGGTAGCCGCAGACTGCTTAAACCCCTTCACATACCACTGAATATATCGGTAAAATAGGATATATATTTGTAAAACAGTAGAAGAGGAACCGAACTGCATCTAACAAGAAAGAACAGCGGCTATGTTCGAAGACAACAAACATAGAAACAATAAAGAAAATTGTTGAAAGCATATGTGTGGAGCACAGCACAGTACGTCTATAAAATAGGGGCAGTAGGAGAAACAGACAGTAAAACGGTAGAAGCTTTTTGGAATGTTGCGCTTCAGATGTATGGGGATGATAGCATGGACAGAAAGTTAATAACAAAGGGGTTATTACGTTCATTTTTGGCGGTATTTGGTTAATTCATTTACATCGGTTCCGTTTCTAATTTTTCATACGTCGACAACATCCTATTTACAATAAGTAAGCTTCCTACTAATTTTCATTTTAAACTTATTTATTTCGAAACGTAAAGTTTATGCTAAAATTAAATAGTCAAACCTTGTTTTAGGTATCCGTTAACTTGTTATACATTACGACCACGTATAATTGATTCTTATGTGATTTCTATCTAAAGACTTGTTGAAATGAGGTATTGAACTATCCGATAAAACCGTGTTTTCAAGTGTTGTAATCTCCTTTTTCGTATGTTGATAACGCGAGGATCAAAGTTTGAATTCTTGTTATTTAAACAATTTTCAATTTGATTCTGCAGTTCGTCCTTAGATGTATTTCCTAAATTACTTAATTCAAGAGCGATGCACGTTTTTTTATAAGAAGTGTAGATCTCGACTGCATCGGTGGGTTTTCCTGCGTTATTGATTTTAGTAAAATTCTCTTTTTAGCTCTTAACTGGAAGCCACTTTGTTTGTTATGTAGGCCCGATTATTCTTTGACGTAGATTAACTGCTCTTGCGTGCAGACCGCTATTGCAATTACAGTAGTAGCATGGTTGTTGCTGACTACCGCGGCGATGCTGTGCTGATCCGCTTCCGATGGCTGGCAAGATAAGTATCCCGACACATGTATGTAACTTGTTTTCTCTTTTTAACACACTAAGGGATTAACCTAATTCGCATCGTGCTGACAAACAAAACACTTTTTTTTTTAAAAACCCACTTTGAAATTATAAAATCCTTACTGGAAAGGTTTCTAAATTTAATGTTTTTTTTTACTTAACCCATCTACTTATACGAAAGTATCAGCATTATTTTTTTTTTACATTTCGTGGAACAAGTATTGAATTTGTCCGTAGAGTAAAATTGCTTTTTTTAAATAGTAACGATATTTAATTTTTTTTATGTTTAGATAGATATTTCAATTTTTGTTTTATTGTAAATAGAAAATCGTTGGCGATGTATTTTTTGTGTTACTAAGAAACCCCCCACCCCTCTCTGCATTGGTAGTTAGCCTGGTATTTTTATCGGACTCGTACGCTGCATAACGTAGCAAGGTTATAAAAATAGTAGGGGAATAAAGATATCTGTGGAAAAAAATAGGAGAACTGGAAAAACAGGATGCGTTCTAAGGCATTTTCTAGGAATAATACGGGATATATTACAAGCAGAGATAAGAAAAAAAAAGGTAGACGTAGACCTAGATCAGACTATTACACGTATATAGTGAAAGATGCAGATTGTGGAAATTGCAAGGAAATGTGTAAGGTTAGCTCAGAATAGGAAAGAATAGGGGTACGTGTCTAACCAGTTCCAGGACTGAAGAGCTAATGATGATGAAATTATAATTCTGCAACTGAAAGAGAAAATCAATATATTTTGCACTCATAGATACTTGGTTTTACCTACATTTAAATTTTATAAAGAAATGTCATTATTCCATATAAAAATCAAAAATAATTCCTTGCCTCTCATAATAGGATAGAGAGGAAATGTCAAATATACATTAAAATATGTCTCCAGTGTCCCAATTGCTTCAGCAAAATTTCACAAGAGAATTTTATACCCTATTCAGCATATACTCTTGTAACACTTTAGAAAATTCACCCAATATATCTGAAATCAGCAAAAAACGCCATTGATATATTAAATAAGATTCCGAATGTTTCATAAAAAATTGTTTATGTGTCCAAGATTGACATTTTCAACGCTCGTTTGTTTTTAGGGTTCTGTACCTTATAAGGTATAACGGAACCTTTATAAGATCACTCTCGTGTCCGTCCGTCCGTCTGTCAAAGAGGTTTTTCTCAAAAACCGTGAACCGTAGGAATTTGAAATTTGGCACAATGCTAGGTCTTTATGGCGCGCACATATATCGATAGTCAGAAAATAGAAACAAATATTTTTAGATTAAAATGGCGGAGGTTAATTCGGTCAAAAGAAAAGAAGTTTTAATAAATATATCGTGTGAGGTATCATTTGAAAGAGGATTCTAAAAATTTTTTTAAGAATTTTCGGTCTAGTAGTCTTGATGATATAGTTAAAAATGACCCCCCCCCCTGTTCTCCCACATTTCCAAAGCTAAAATTTTGATTTTAATAGAGATAGTAGCTATTGAGTCATACATTATCAGAAAACTGCAGGTTTTTTTGACAGTATAATAGTTGCTGGGAAAATTTTTTTAAACAAAGTGATAGACAAGTATTTACTAATAATACACCAGTACAATGTGGGACAATATATTAATTTTTCAGTTATCACAATCAAATTTGGATAAGATTCAAATATACATAAAAAATAAAAACAGCTGAATTTGGTTTATTGATTGCTCACTGTAGTATTGGTATGAAACCCTAATAGTGCGAGCTCGACTCGCTTTTGGCTAATTTTTTTATAATTGAACCTTCTGAATACCAAGGACATTTACAACTTTAGTGATTGATACAAATATCTTTTTACGAGCAACAATTACAAGAAAAACTATTGGCTAAAATACAAACAATTGCCCCATGCATGTTTATAAATTATCATTAGGTCTTCAGTCCTAGAACCGGTTGGACGCGTACCTCTATTGTTTTGTATTGCGAGCTAACCTACACATTTCCCTGAAAATTGCACAGCTTATATCTTTAACTATCTGCGTGCAGTTGTCTAATTGAGGTCTACCTATACCGTCCTTTTTCGTTTCTGTTTCTAATACATTACGCAGTATTCCCTTAGGCCTTAGTATGTGTCCTATCATCCTATCTCTATATTTTTTACTTTTTTCCACATATTTCTTGCTGCCTCTACCATTTCGAGAACCTCTTTGTTATTAACTTTGTCTGTCTATGATATCTCCATCATACTTCTATAGCATCATATTTCAAAGGCTTCTATCGTTTTCCTGTTCGCTTCTCCTACTGTCCACGTTTCACAGTCGTGCAGTGCTGTGTTTCACACATATGTTTTCAGCAATCTTTTACTTGTTTCTATGCTTGTTGTATTTGAACCTCGCAGTTGCTTTTTTTTGTTAAATACAGCACGGCCTTGTGTCAATCGTTGTTTTATGTTTTGCACTTTTCCCATTTGGCGTTATTTGGCTTCCTAGGTAGGAGAAATCCTTAACCTCTTGTAAGTTCTTGTTACCTATTTGTACTTTGTTTTTGATTTATTTACTCCTTCTTTGCATACTAGTACTTAAACTTTATTTTTGTTAATTTTCATACCGTATCTTTCCGTTAGACCCGTTTCCATTTCATTAAGAGCAGCTTCTAACTTTTCTTTGCTAGATGCTAATACCGCTATATCATCTGCAAATCTAAGCATATCAATTGTTTCCTCCGGCCGAATGTCTCCAAATGTCTTCCTGCGCATTTGACAGTATTTATTGCCTGTTCGATGTGGAAGTTAAAAATTAATGGGGATATGGCACATCCCTATCTCACCCCTTTCCTAATATTTACTTCCCTACATTCCTGCTCTAATTTACAAATAATAGGAGAAAAATATTCAGACTGTAGAGCTTTTTATATTGCTGGTTGCGACCTCTATTTTGAAAAACGAAAAACAACAAAATCTTAAGAATGTTAGCTAGCTACCAAAGAAATCTACATAACCAACGTCAGCAAAAGCGCCTGCGTCAGAAATGCACCACTCTCTAATCGATTTAACGTTTTGACGTTTAACTGAAGTGTTCATAATGCCAAACAAATGGAAACAAGTGAATTTCTGATACATTTTTATAAGGGTAAGTGGATTTATATATTTATAAATAAATTTAAACGAAATTAATCTTCAATGTTCAAAGAAAATCAAATAATGAAACAATAATTTTTCAATTGTGAGTGTATAAAGTAACAACACCTGTTTATAATATTAAGGGGTGATTTCGTACTGTATAAAAAGAGGGTGTAGTGTGTCTCGCATATATATGTACCGAACTGAACCGCGTGATCCCTAAGCTGCACTTGTAGTCGACACTTTTGGAGTGCACATATGTACACGTAGCATTCACCCTCTCGATTTGTAACCAAAGATGTTATCGAACAGTAATGACTGTCCCCGGGGCACCAGATAAAACCCCTTCATTAGCCTGTCATTACTGATCCGTCGTCAACACTTCGATTTCAATAGGATTCAATAAAAGTGAATGGGGTGCATCCGCATGTGTTATACATGGGCTTGTATTATAGGGCGAGGGTGGATATTTTTCTTTGTAGGAATTTATAGAATAATTGCATGTTGCTTTAGTTGCATTGATTTTGTTTTTTTAAACTAATATATCGAGTTTTGTAAATTTGAAAAGACGATGTAATTTTGGATAGCTCTTTACACAAGCAGAATTGAAAGCGGGTCAAATATTTGGACTCAGATCCAACCCGCTTCGGCCTAGACTCCATTTAGAATTAAAAACCCGTTTGAACCCAAGAGCGTGTAATAGACTGCTGTACCAGGTAACAGTTTACTTGGTTTAGGATTCGTCTACCCTCTGCGTGTAGTAGTTTGTAATGTTCCCCTTAATTTAATATTGGTTTGGTTTATTTGAATCGTTGACACATAACCAGCTAAAACGGGTACCTATGAGGCGCCGTTTGTGTCTATAATAAATACTGAAATATATATATTTTTTTAAATATATATGTAAAAAATTTTGTAATATATATTTTTTTCAAATATATATATTTAATATATATATATATATATATATATATATATATATATATAAAAGACAGGTTATTTGCAGTCCGCAATAAGAAATTGGATATATAAAATAAGATGTATCTGTAAACAAACTCTATGAAAATAATAGAGTCTATTGACGAATACAAATCGGGCTGGTAGTTATATAGCCATTAACAAAACATTAGCTTATTACTTCATAGGGGAGGAAACATCCACTGACCGACGGTTTCGGTTTTATTAAGCCTCCTCAGAGTGAAATAGTCTCCAAGAACCCTATGAAGTAATCGAAGCTATTATACTGGTATAATTTCGAAACAATCTCTGTACTATGGCAAAAGTAAATAAAACCGCCATCAGGTGATAAAACACCAACACTACTAAAGTGTGGAAGTACAGAATTGAACCGAAACTACATAGTAAATCCTATAGATGGCTATACAAGTACGTGTGGCCATTTGAGATTTGCGGAATGTTACAGCAAAATTTATTTGCAAACGTAACAAACCTTCTCGCGGCGACACCCGGGTTTATGCCCCAAGGCAAATCAAATAATAAAAGACAATTTCTATTGACGAATACAAATCGGGCTGGTAGTTATATAGCCATTAACAAAACATTAGCTTATTACTTCATAGGGGAGGAAACATCCACTGACCGACGGTTTCGGCTTTATTAAGCCTCCTCAGAGTGAAATAGTCTCCAATAGACTCTATTATTTTCATAGAGTTTGTTTACAGATACATCTTATTTTATATATCCAATTTCTTATTGCGGACTGCAAATAACCTGTCTTTTATTATTTGATTTGCCTTGGGGCATGAACCCGGGTGTCGCCGCGAGAAGGTTTGTTACGTTTGCAAATAAATTTTGCTGTAACATTCCGCAAATCTCAAATGGCCACACGTACTTGTATAGCCATCTATAGGATTTACTATGTAGTTTCGGTTCAATTCTGTACTTCCACACTTTAGTAGTGTTGGTGTTTTATCACCTGATGGCGGTTTTATTTACTTTTGCCATAGTACAGAGATTGTTTCGAAATTATACCAGTATAATAGCTTCGATTACTTCATAGGGTTCTTGGAGACTATTTCACTCTGAGGAGGCTTAATAAAGCCGAAACCGTCGGTCAGTGGATGTTTCCTCCCCTATGAAGTAATAAGCTAATGTTTTGTTAATGGCTATATAACTACCAGCCCGATTTGTATTCGTCAATAGACTCTATTATTTTCATAGAGTTTGTTTACAGATACATCTTATTTTATATATATATATATATATATATATTGCTGTGAAACCTACAAAAAGCCTCACCAGAGTAAACAAAAATATTCGAGCCTCTCGAATTGGGCACCAAGATTTGCTGTGATTCTCGCCCTGGTGAAATCTCTTCTGATAATCGCCTCTTTACTCTTTCCGCCTCGGCTGCTCACCTAGTTAAAACTTTCATCCTCATTCATAAAAAAAAACAAACACATTCCTACCACAAACATCAATGTTAACTATTTACATCAATATTCACAATACATTAAAATTTCAAAATTAAATTGTAGCATAAATTTCAGCATCATAAAATTTCAAGTTAAAATTGGTCATCATTTTAATTTGCATCCAGAATTAGAGTCCTTGTAGGATGCATACTAATTAAGTTAACAATGTGTGCAGATCTGAGTCTGAATAAAAGGGAGCACCTCCCACCCCTTTACGTTAATTTAACAGGTTAGTCTAATTGAGCTCAAAGACAGACCCAAATTCTCATCATAATCAAAAACATAAACCTGATAAATACTCCTTTCTACTTATACAAGAAAATTGTACCTTAAAAATAAAAATTTGTTGTTTATACAAATTTACTACTGTCCATTTTTATCAAACAAGTTATAAAGATATTCAACACACACCAAAACATCTAAGATTGAACAACAATGCATAAGTTACCTGAAGGTTACTGCACTCATGGCTTCAATGTACATCAGACTTGCTCATCCCACCATTCCAGCTGGTTTATGTTTACGTCCTCGGATTTCGGGTCGCCTTTTAAAATTTTTCTACACCACCATTCGTTTAAAAAGTTTCAGGGCTTCTCAGGAACGCATCTATATATATCTAAATCTTGTTTTGTAGATCCAATCACGTTTGCGAATAAGACTTGATTACTCACTCCCGAACAAAATAGCAAAGAAATTCATAATTTGTTCACGCTATACTAAAAACTGCATACTTCAATGTATTTATTTATCGCTACTAATTTGGATAATTGGTACAGTAATACCCGCAAATATTACTAGACTTTATTACCTTATCTATCTTCTCTAAGTGTACTAATAACTTTTATTGTAGCACGTAATCACCACGTATTCTACTTAAAGTATTAAATAATCAAAAATAAAGAGCAAAACTGTTTAAAGTATCGAATAAAATCAAAAATATAAGAGAGCGAAACTCCTATAAACACGGGTTAATATAATGGCCCGCTTGCACGTCGAATTTGTCCCGCAACGGACAATTTTTAGAATTTCGCATTCTTTTTTCCCTTTCGACGGTCCGGCATAGCGATTCTACTAAAATTTGCACACGTCCAAGTTGAAAATCTAAGAATTTTCCACACGGCTCGCAACGCGTCCGCGAACAACTAACTAATTTTATACAGAAATTGTTATGTTTACACCTCTCATGTTTGCATCTTATTTCAACCAATCGTCGCCCTAGTCAAGCTTCGTAAATCACGCCTTTATTATCAGTGTCTCTGCTTTACACTTTTTATCCGTCCTTTTCTACCCTGGTCTGAGTGGTACAAATCGATATTCTTTACTATCTGTTATTTAAATCCACCTGGATTCCTATTTGAGTAAAATAACCCCTCATCTAGCATTTCCTGCTAAAACATCCGACCGTTTCCAATACACGTAGAAGCTGCATGTTTATCTATTCAAATTTATTAAAATTTGACATTTAAAAGTTTGCAGGTGTGTGCTTCTAATGAACGTTTTAATATAATTCTTCGAAATTTATTTCATGGTATTTTAACCAACCTTGGATTTTCACTGGCTTTTATGCATATTATATATTACTAAAGGATCAATTAACTCCAATTAAAATAATAATGAATGGCATTGACTTCTACCCTTTAATTTTTAGCGAATACTAATTAAATATTAATTATTATTTGTACACTTTGTTTAATACCCGTTACTTAAAAATTGAATTAATTAATATAAATTTCGCACGTAATTTCTATTTGTTTCTTTATACAGGGTGATTAAAATTATTTGATGTCGTTAATTAATTTTCTACCCTGGTCTACATTTGAGTAATATATATATATATATATATATATATATATATATATATATATCTATTGGTTTTGTGTTCAGTTTATATGAATATATTTTGCTGAATTTTTTTCGGTACATTGGACAGTTATTAACTACGCTTTAATTCACAGTTAACATGTTTCGATTTATTTTAAAATCTTATCAGAACCCTACAATTACAGATATAATTTAATTACTAATACTATTTTTTAATAAGACTTACATGAATATATCTAGCTTATAAACTAACTTAATGTTAAACAGATTGATTTAAGAATGACAACTAAGAATTGACATCTAAAATTTGATTAGGTAGGTCTAGTTCGTTGACATTGGTAGCGTCTATCTATACACACACATATGCATTATCACAAACACTTAAACATACATTAATTCAGTAATTGTTTAAAATATTATTGTAAATTAAGCTCAGCCCTTGAATGTCTATTTTGTTGTTAATGGTGTTGGGTATTGTTTTTATTTTAATCATTTCTAATATGAGTCTTTTACTATGGTTTGTTTCTGTTGCTAAAATTTTGATATTAAAATTAAAATTGTGGTTGTATTTATAATGATGTGAAGTTAAAGCTGTCGAATCTTTTTTTGAAATAGTTCTACAATCTGATTTATGATTTGTTATTCTGGTTTGTAGCCAATTTTTTGTCTGACCAATGTAAATGGAAACACAATCTTTACATTCAATTTGGTATACTATGTTTGATCTGTATTGTTTAGGAATAATATCTTTAGTTTTTGAAAATAATTGTTGAGTAGTTTTTGTATTGTATGTTATAATTTTGATGTTTTCGTTTTGTAATATTCGTTTAAGTGAATGTGTAATTGCTAAATTTGGAAGTTTATAATATTTTATGTTAGAGTTAATATTATTGTTAATAGTAGTATTACAATTAAAAATTTTGGTTACTAAATTTGAGGGGTAATTGTTTTTAGTTAAAATTTTTTTAGCGGTTATGAAGTCTAATTGATGAAATTTAATATTGCTTAAATTTATAATTCTGTATTTTAAAGATTTTATTACAGCAATTTTTTGTTTGTATGAGTGGTTTGAATAAAAATTTAGAATTCTGTTTCATGATAATGATTTTTGGTACCATTGTGTATATTTTGACCTGTTTCATCATGTGAAACTAATACATCTAGGAAAGGGAGTTTTTTATTATCTTCTATTTCTATTGTAAAGGGTATGTAAAGTGCTTACGAAAATGCATCTAGCAAATATTCAAACTCCGCGTTTTCTTAAAATTACTCAAAAATTTAATAAACGACAGCCGAAAAGTAGACTGAAATACGGGCAATTAATCGTATAATCATTACATAATAGCAAGCACTCTCTTCTGCGATTGTAAGTAACCCTCCTTTGTGTCGGCGTCTTGCAACCATCAACAGGTGTAATAAATAAAATGTATGTCAAGCGAAAATCACATGCAGCACCGAAATTTGCATTGAACTCGTGTACAGGATTGTTAAATAATTATTTATGTGCATGTCGAGATGTGCTACACGGTCCTGCAACTGCTATATGTATATGTACGCTCCTAAAAAAAACAGTGTCCACCCACCCAAGTACTGACCAGAGCGAGGGTGCTTAACTCTGAAAAAGTGCGATCTCTAATAGACGCACGCGTTCAGAATAAGAATAGCGCCTCTATCGGGCGGTAGTCCAATGCAAAATTATATAAATATTTTATTGTTACTTAATTCAATATATATATATATATATATATATATATATATATATATATATATATATATATTACTCAAATTTAGACCAGGGTAAAAAATTAATTAACGACATCAAATAATTTTAATCACCGTGTATAAGGAATTTTATTAGATAATACGCATTATTAAAACGTGGAGCATACAAATTTATTCGTTTCATTAAAAATAAGGGATTTAAATTATTCACTAGGACGCTTTCTATAAAAAGAAGTAGAATTAAAATGCTCAACGTGTATTTAATTTAATTGTTCCAAGAAACAAATAGAAATTACGTGCAAAACTTATATTAATTAATTCAATTTTTAAGTAATGGGTATTAAACAAAGTGTACAAATAATAAATTAATATTTAGTGCGTATTCGCTAAAAATTAAAGGGTAGAAGTCAATGCCATTCATTATTATTTTAGTTGGAGTTAATTGAACCATTATTCATAATATAATAAGCATAAAAGCCTGTGAAAATCCAAGGTTAAAATACCATGAAATAAAAGCTCTGAGAATTATATTAAAACGTTAATTAGGAGCACACACCTGCGTATTTTTAAAAGTCAATTTTGTTTAATTTGTTTGGATAAACATGAAAATTCAGCGTATATTGCAAACGGTTGGATAAACCGTAGCTTATATTAAAATAAGAATCCACGTGGATTGAAATAACCGATAATACAGAGTATTGATTTGTACCACTCAGGCCAAGGTAGAAAAGGAAGGATAAAATGCTTCAAACATAGACACTAATAATTAAAGGCGTGATTTGTGAAGCGTCACGAGGGCTGCGATTGGTGGAAATAAGTTGCAGATATGAGAGGTGTAAACGTAACGATTTCTATACAAAATTAATTAGTGTTCTCGGACGTGGTTGCGTGCCGTGTGGAAAATTTCTTAGATTTTCAACTGTCGCGTGTGCAAGTTTTGTAGAACCGCGTACCGGACTATCGAAAAGGGAACAGAGTATGCGAAATTCTGGAAATTGTCCGTTGCGTTACTAAACCGACGCACGGTCGGGCTATTATATAAACCCGGACTTTAAACAGTTTCGCTCTCTTAGATTTTGATTCAATATTTTAAACAGTTTGCTCTTATATTTTGGTGATTATTGAATACTTTAAAACAGTTTGCTCTTTACGTGCTACGATACAAGTTATTATGCATTAGTGCACTTAGAAAAGAAGATACAAGGTAATAAAATCTAGTTATATTTGCGAGTATTACTGTACCAATTATCTAAATTTGTAACGATAAATGAATAAACAAAAGTAGGCAGTTTTGGGGTATAGCGTGAAAGAAGTATGCATTTCTTTGCTATTTTTCGGTGGTGTTAATAATCAAATGTTATTCGTAATCGTGATTAGATCCACAAAACAAGATTTTGATATACATAGATGAGTCCTGAGAAGCTATGAAACAACTTTAGATGAATGGTGGTGTAGAAAAGTTTAAAAGCGTTCAGAATCAGAAGCCGTAAACATAACCCAGTTGGAATGGTGTGATTAACAAAGGACGATGTACATTGGAGCCACGAGTGCATTAACCTTCAGGTAACTTATGCTTTGTTGTTCGATTTTTAATGTTTTGGTGTGTGTTGAATAACTTTATAATTTGTTTGCTCAAAAATGGACAGTAGTGAATTTGTACAAACAACAAATTTTTAATTTTAAGGTGAAATTTTCTTGTTTAAGTAGAAAGGAGTATTTAGCAGTTTATGTTCTTGATTATGATGAAAATTTGGGTCTGTCTTTGAGCTCAATTAGACTAACCTGTTTGATTAACGTAAAGGGGTGGGAGATGCTCCCTTTGTACTCAAACTCAGGTCTGCAAATATTGTTAAATTAATTAGTAGGCATCCTACAAGGACTTTAATTCTGGATGCAAATTAAAATAATGACAAATTTAATCTTGAAATTTTATGATACTGAAATTTATGCTACAATTTAATTTTGAAATTTTAATGTATTATGAATATTGATGTAAATAGAGTTAACGTTGATGTTTGTGGTAGGAATGTGTTTGTTTTTCAACGAACTTCGTTCGTTTATGAAATCGATTTGTCGTCCGTCTGTCTGTCCGTCCGAGGCCTTTCTAATGGTCGGACATCAATGTGTGATACATCAATCGATTCAGCTCGGTGTCTTGAGCTTAAGTTTTGATGTCAGTTGAAATCGGGCCACGGGGACGCCGTGCCCCCGCGATATTCCGTCGGAAAAATTAAAATTTCAAATAGGTCCAAAATTAATGTGCGTTACATATTTAGAATCCTCTGAAAAAACTGAATCGAAATATGATGCCCCCTTATTTACACACACACACACAAACACACATACATATATAGCTTTTAAAATATTTATTCAATAAAATAAAATATATTAAAATGTCTCTTTTGTTGTTTATAAATTTTTGTATTTTATCTGAATACTTATAATTATTACAACATAATAATTTTAATTTCTTTAAATTGTTTTAAAGTAAGTCTACATTTGGAAGTTCGTTGCGACAATGCCTTGCATTTTCAACTTGTTTTTTATGAATGAGGATGAAAGTTTTAACTAGGTGAGCAGCCGAGGCGGAAAGAGTAAAGAGGCGATTATCAGAAGAGAGTCAACAGGGCGAGAATCACATCAAATCTTGGTGCCAAATTCGAGAGGTTCGAATATTTTTTTTTACTCTGGTGAGGCTTTTTTTAGGTATCACAGCAATATGTATATTTTAAATATATATAGTTTTTCAATATATATATATATTTTTTATATATATATTTTTTATATATATATATTTTTTAAATATATATATTTTTAAATATATATATATATATATATATATTAAATATATATATTTTAAAAATATATATATTTGAAAAAATATATATTACAAAATATTTTACATATATATTAGAAAAAATATATATATTTCAGTATTTATTATAGACACAAACGGCGCCTCATAGGTACCTACAGTTTCAATATAAAAATAAGTTCTTGACCTTTCTACTTTTTCTTTTATAACAACCCTGCAACAGAGTATTTCTAAAATATAATCATTATTCCTTATTAAACACGATAGCGGATGCTTTTTCCAAAATTTAAATTTTTAAAAAGCTTTACCCTGACTTCCAGTACTTGTTTGTGAGTCATTTGCAAGCTTTTACCTAACTGTATTCAAAATTATTTAAAAAAAATAACTCTTTACAAGCAACTTCTTTACTCTGATGTAAAAACAAAATACACAACGTATCTATTTTTATGAATACCTAATCCCCTAACTAAATACTCTTAACCTAGTTATCTTGTATACTACAGGCAGGTATATCATAAATCGCATTAAGGGTCAATTTAACACTAAAATTACTTACATTACGGGCGACGCTTTTCACCACCAGCGCTGCGTATAAGAACAGTTAGAAATTCCTGGGTCAGTGTTTTGGTTGACGTGATGGCCCCGTTGTTGGTAATATACTCGCGGTATTTGTGTAGCTTATGGTCCTTTCACGAAACACTTTCACTTTCTATTCTAATAATGTGTATAGTGGCTATACCAACAACTACCTGCTAAAGGTCACCACGCAGAGTTGCTTTGTCGGGCTAACGGTATTTATTTAAGTTTACAGTTATTTTCACTTTCAGTGCATTGACTTCGAACATGACGGAGTACCTGATGTTTTACAATACGTGCTTGCTCCCCCAATCTGATTTAGTGAAATCAGCTTATTTGGACCGTTAATCGCGATCACAATTTATTTAATTAGTAACACCTTGGGTTGCAGAGTTACTATACGGTTTGGAATGATAAATTACTAAAAAATGGAGCTGAACCGCTCTCGGTGCGCTCAACGAAATATTAATCACCCTTTGTATTCTCTCGAGGATCCCCTCGAGATAAAAGCTTCTTTAACTCTAATATTCTAATAATCAACAATTAGCGAATAGTTTCTTACTACTCTATCTGAGACTCAAAATAATAACCCTAAACTGAATACACGCGGGTATTTATAAATTTGTAGTTGTTATGCTTTCTGGAGCTTTAAAATGTTCATAAAAAACCTTGGGGTACTCTTAACCCATCAATTTCCTTTTGAAAGCACCCTTATTGATGTGTTAAGGTCCAGTTTTCTATATAATATCCTAAGATTATTTTCTTATTTACAAACTACGTTTAAATTTGACCTACTTAAACATGCTGGCAATAAATTTATAAAAATATTTATTACTATTAACTAACGTAATTTAACTCCCTCTCACACGGACTTGTTATCAAATTACTGTAAAAATCGTGATTTACAAAACTTCCTGAATAGAATTTTGATTAGTTATTTAATTAAGCGGTAAAACCCCTATGTGTTGATAAAAAAGATGGCGAATTATTCCAATCTGGCGATGCCTCAGCATATTTATTGACGGTGACTATAAACAATAAGCGCCCACATTGCCGTGCGGTGCCTTTGATCGGGCCACATGTCCTTATAGTATTCACTTTTAATTTGAATTAAAAGGAAATGTTACAAGTTTCAAATCGTAAATCCGATTTTTTCTATTTTATTGTAACAATTAAAGCGTATGTTTATTACAAACTCATTTATAGTGACATAAATGAAATGTTAGGCAACCTAATATACACATATGTGTTATGAGGGAAATATTATCACGTTCTATAACTAAATGCCTTAAATAAGTGAATTGAACTTTTATTATAGAAAAATAGATTGTGTTCCGTTTGCAATTATAATTAAAATTAACTTTTATTATTGCATAAAGGGTAGCTTGCAGGTCAATTCCGTCTTCGTCGAGTATGTAGTCTAATCTATAGTTTTTACCGGGATTAACCTTCAAGTGCTTTGTGTTGTGGTGTGCCGCCACAGTTGCAAAAGCCTGATGTGATCGTAGCAATGGCGCTATAAAGATATTAACGTTGAAATTCCACACGTGATCGACGGTTTCTCGTCCTGCCGCTATTCGTTGATAAGGTGCAAGTAATTAATAATTGTCGCTATACATTTAACTTTTTGCTTTATTTGAGTTTATTTACGGACTTAGTTAACGTCGCATTTGTTTGGTAATTTAATTATAGCGTAAATTACGATATAATTTCTAATAAATTTGATGTACCATAAGGCCTGATTTCGTTATAGCTTTTCTTTGCAGTAGCTTATATAATTAATTATGGCAGAGAAATTAAAGCGCGAGCAGTTTTTACGAAACCATTTAATAAACTCGCTGTAAGACATCTTTGACATTGTGCACAAAGTTGCAAATGACCCGAGCCTGTTAGATCTGTTTCGCGCCCAATATACAACCATTGAATTAAGAGATAGCTTTTGTGTTCAACATAATGCCATAATTGGTACAATCGCATGCCGATTACCAATTAGAAAGGAAGGACGCGATTAGTAAACGGTTCGGTACTAACTGCATTTTAATAAAATCGCTCTATTAGAAACTTTGTCCGAATAAACCTGCCTCGTCCCGAGTTAGTTTACCCGTTCCTCCAGATACTTTTAAGACAAAATTGTTTCTACCATCCTCAACATTTGATTTCTAATACTCCACCCGAAGGTATACATTGGCCAAAAAGCGAGTTTTTTTACCTGGAAATTTAGAATTTTGCCGAACTCTTGCTGTTACAAGCAAGGTAGGAATTTTTAACGTGCGTGACAACACACACACATACGGGACCTTTATTTTACCTCTTATCCGAACGAGGGCATATTTTTGTGAAAAATGCTCGTCTAACATTCATTCAAGCGGACCGTGTCGGGATTGGAACCCGGGATCTTGGACATAGTAGAAATGTTTCTACCGCCGTTCATTTATATTTCCAATGCTCCACCCGAAGGTACTACATTGGCCAGGAGGCGACTTTTTTGTTGTCTGGAAATTTAGAATTTTGCCAAACCCTTGCCGTTCCAGGCAAGGTAGGGATCTTTAACGTGCGTGACAACACTCACACACGAGACCTCCATTTAACCTCTCATTCGAACGAGGGCGTAATTTTTGTGAAAAATGCTAACCTGCCATTTTTCAAGCAGTCGGCCGTGTCGGGATTTGAACCCAAGACCTTGGGATCCGTAGTCTTACGCTTACTACATTGATCCACGGCGACGCCTTGTTTCTACCGCCGATTACTCGCCCTACTTTTGAAGGAAATGGTTGCCTATTTCTAACTTTTATAGAGTGCTTTGATAGTTTAGTTCATCTAAATGTTGAGCTGTCAGCCATAGATAAACTATCATACCTTCAATCAGTGCTGAAGGGTCTCGCATTGCTTACTATTACGAACTTTGATCTTACAAACGCCAATTACCTTCTTGCGTACAATAGACTCCGCAAAAAAATGATAATATTCGTCATACTACATCCGCTCAAAGTAATAATAAACATAAAATGAGGAATAATTTTGTTTATAATTTCAGAAGTAATATTCTTTGCGCCAGGCAAACATTACTAAATTTCCCAAGTTGAATTCCGACCATACGTCAGGTTTACAGAAATTAGTGGACACATTTGTTGATAACTTACAGGCGCTGAAAAAGTTTGATCTACCTGTACAGGGATTATATTCTGGTACACATGATTCTAGACCGGGTTGATGTACATACGGCCAGCAATTTTGAATTGCATCAGAACTCCACCTCTATCCCAACTTATACACAAGTAATTGCTTCTTTTTCTTTTTTTTTGATAGTTATCTAAACCAGGTGGAGTGGAAAGCTTTTATAGTCAACGTGTGGGACTCTCCTTGCGGCATACCCACTAAAACCACTCCCCCCTGGAGGGTGCGTCTGTCAAACGACTCCACCGCACTGCAGTTTAAAAGGCTTATTGTGCTGACTCTGGTTAAGTTGATTAGTATACAAGTCCCAGGTCTATCAGTGGATCTGCTATATACATGTGCCCCACCAATTGAACTCAGTCCTAGCACCTATCTCTTGCAAATCCAAGGTTCCTGGGTAAGGGCTATATCGCAGTCACCCCTTCAGCTTAGATAGTGGACGGGTGTGACCCCATCCAAGTCCCAGATTCGACTTTCTTGGCTTTCCTCAGCTTTCTACAAGGTAATTGCTTACTTAGGAAAAACCTGTAAGTCCTTGTCAAATTTGTCGATCAATCATAAAGCCGATTTCAACAAACTTATTAATTCTAACAACATATCCAGGTCTCGCTCCGCTGTTCCCTTGTTAGTGCATACCTGTTCTAATGCTATTAAGTGTCCGCTTTGTTATCAAGATCATAATCCTTATTGTTGTAATGATTTCGCTAAACCTTCTCTATAAGATCGCTAGACCTTTGTCAAAAAACATAAACTTTGTATCAACTGTCTTAGTAGTTCTCACATTTTGGCTAACTGTAAATCCACTATTTCCTGCCACCAATGTAATGAACGTTATCATTTTTTATTGCGCTTTCATCGCATTTTATCTAAGCAAGGTTTGTTTGACCTCTGCTCCCGCTACCTCTACGATTTCACCTGCTCCGCTGTTCAAGGCCGCTATAATCCCTCCGCTCCTCTTGCTTCTGAGGAAATATTTACTTCGTCTAGCAGTAGTGGCCCGTCAACGTCGAATGCTGTCTTACTTAATTCTCTCGCCAAACCTTCAAGTCGAATTCGATGATCGCTCTGGTGTTTTCCAAAAATTTTGTTGTTTACCTGACTGGAGTAGTATGACTTCTTTTATTTCGCGAAATAGTGTGAAACATTTGGGTTTGCACGCTACGCCAAATTTTCTAACCCTTAGTGGTGTAGGCTTCTTGCTTTCCGCGACTACGCACGGCGTTATAACCGTTTCGCGCAAACCCATAAGTACTTCTTCACCTATTATTAATTTCAAAGTTGTCGTACATCCCTCGGCGGCTCCGTAGCGTAATTGGTATGCGTGTGACTACTATGTCCAAAGTACCAAGTTAGAATCCTGACACGATCCGCTTGAAAAGTGTTAAGTAAGCATTTTTCACAAAAATACACCCTCGTTCGGATGAGTGGTAAAATGCAGGTCCCGTGTGTGAGTGTTGTCATGCACGTTAAAGATCCCTACCTTGCTTGGAACAGCAAGAGTTCAGCAAAATTCAAAATTTCCAGGTAAAAAACTTGCGTTCTAGCCAATGTAGTACTTTCGGGAGGAGCATTGGAAAAAGAAAAAACCAAGTGTTTAATGTAGTGGTTGCAGGTGGTAGTGCTATGGTGGGTACTATGGATGTGATTGGTGTCAGTAGGATGCTGTTAGCTTGTTTATTCCCTCGTGTAACTCAAATTCGTCCCTCTTTTCGTGTTAGCTGTTCGAGGTGTCGGATTGTTGTTGTAGGAGTGGAGCTGGTGGCTTTATTGTCCTCTTTCTGGCTTTCAGTTCGTATTGGTAAGCAAGACACTGACGGTAGTTGGCCGTTGCAGTTGGCACAAGTAGGTTTCGTCTCTTGTGTCTTGATGCATTAGGTTACGTGATGTATCTTGTCACATTGATACACTTCAGTTTGTAGTTGCAGTTTAGGCTGGAGTGCTCGAATCGCTAACAGTAGTCGCACTGCAGTATTTATATGCTTGATTTAAACGCTAAAATCCTCACGCCATGCAGCAAAGTATCTGTTCCGAGTTGTAAATGGTATGTGACTTCATTTTGGTATTAAAGATAACTAATACTGCGTTGCTATATGTCTTGTCTTTGGTTTGTAGTTTTGTAATGTAATCGATTGAATTATTAGTCTATGAGGTCGGTTGGTATTTGCTCTGGCGTGATGTTAGCAGCTAGACCTTGTAGCACAACCTTCAGTTTCCGCCCTGCCTTGATAGCGTAAGTATGAAACTCTGTTGATGCCTTCTTGAAGTATTTTTGGACGGAGCGATATTCGGTGAAGTCAGCTGCGTAGATCTTTGTGCTCTGACCTGAAGCTTGGATGTTGATATTCTTGCTTAGTAGACTTTTCATTTTCCTTGCCTGGTTAATAAAGTGTGGAAACAATGCAATGAAAGTTGGTGCAATTTTACTATTTCTTCTAACAGCGATCCGTATACGAATTGCATGCTTGTTTGTATTGTAGGAATCTGTATAGGATTTACGACCATGCTGCTTGTTGATGTTCCTGCTGGAGGTGAGAGATTAGAAGTCGTACAATTTGAGTAAAAACCGCTACACTTGCGGCTACATCCACAATGCTCCACCTGAAGACACTATGTTGGGTTTATAAGCGAATAATTACTTGCTGACTTCAAAATTAATTAATCGTTAAATTTAATTTATAAAGTAAAACTAAAGTTAGGGTTTAAATAATAGTGTTGACTTTAGAGTCACTAGCAGGGGAGGGGTTCGGATCCGAATATCAGGTAACAGCTGTGCTTATCAGTGCGATCTGAAGGATTGACTTAAAACTTACCCCATCTAACTAAATGAGTATTTACTAATGGATTTGAATTTCCAAGCGTAAGTCAAATTTATTAATAACGAATCCTGCCATTTGTTCTTCCTCTTCAAATTTACAATATCGGCTGCCCTAGTCTAAGTAATTTATTCTAACTTCAGCCTAAATTCGTCCCTAACGTTGACTATCGTTCGCTAACTGACATACTAATTTCAATCTTCCTTTCTATAGATAGTACGACCAAAAAACAGGCAAAAGGCCAAACAAAACAAATTAAGCTATAGAACAATAAACTGCCGCTGGCAGTACAGGTATAAAATGAAAATACATATATAAATATCCAAATAAAGCATTAAGCATATAAGCATATAACAGTGCATAGAATAGCAAAAAAGTATCCCTTAAATTACCAGGTGCACTTGCATAAGCATTATGCCGGCTAACGCCATCACACTAAAACGTGATCGTTCACAATTTGTTACCTTTACACGGCATAATTACCCGCCGGTTTGTAACATATACCGACCACGTTTTACCGGGTGATGCAATCGCTATCTAAGTCAAATTTACATGCACAATTTAAGTAAAATCAAATTACTCACGTGATGGGTATCTCGGAACTTAATCTCAGGATCCAGCGGTAGTTAAGTTGTGTTAATTACGCCATGTTGATCACCAAATTGCCATCCGTCTTAAACCTCTACTGCACTCGTAGGGGGATGAAGGAGACAGGTAACGGAACGATAGAGTCAAGATACAAGAAACCTACATACCTGTTTCTAAAGAAAAACACACATTCCACTCAGATAGTTGTTGCCCGGTCCAGGTCTCGTGGCTCAATTCCCGCTTTTGACACTCGCGCACCTCTGCATTCCCTCTGCGCAGACGCGACTGTCAGCGACGACGGAAGTTAGCATTATTAATTGAAAAATACGCGGCAATTAACTTACAAATTATATCTAAATCTAAAAATGGTACATAGCCAGTTTGGCATGTAACAATTTAACCGCAAATTTTATTTATAATACCAATTAATACTTAAGCAAATACAGCCGTCGCAATATTTATAAATACCTTGAATATAAATTTCTCTGCGATCCGGAGATCTGGTCGTCAATCTACAACTAATTATCTCTTTTGCTAAGGGAAAATGAGTATGCGCTGTTAAAGACTTGATGGGTAAGCACCAAATGTTCTGGAGGATCACAATCACTATCACTTTTTAAATTCTGCAGTTGCGCGGTTTCACTCTAATTTAATTTCTTAGTTTAATTGATTTATTTGGTTCGTTAAAGTTAAAAAGGAAATCTAATTTAGTTTTCTTGTTTATTAATTCGGTTCAAAGTTTTGATGTTTTTTTGCGCGCTTTAGGAAAGACAGTGTGAAATTCATCGTGCATATTTAGATATTTTGGCGTTTTGTTTTGCTTTCTTTATATATTTTTTTTGTTGGTTTTTTTATTTTTGAAAATTAAATTATATCACGCCACAAAATAAATTTTATGCTAAGTCTAAACTATTTCCTACTCCAATTTTCAAGCGACCGATTTACACTCGGTTCTCAATCTCGAGTCTCACGCACCTTCCCGCAAACTTCTTCAAGGCTACCCAGAACGTTGTCTGGTTGGCCACTCCCTAGACTTCTTCCAAGTTCTTGGGCTGTTCTAACCTCTTGACAGTTAGTTTCCGGACCGCCAAACCTCTCTTAACCATCTAGAGTGGGCAGTCAAATAGTACGTGCTTGGCGCTTTCTGCGCCCTCTTCTCATTCGTAGCGACCTTCTCGGTCAATCTGAATCTTGGCAGGTAGGATTTCAGTGCCGTGTCCTGTTACTAGCTGCACCATCGTATGATCGAACTTCACTTTCATCTTATTCTAGCTTCTATGCTCGGTATAAATTTGTGTGTCAACTTGCCCGTTGCAGCGTTGTTCCACGTTTCTTTCTATTGTTAGGTTGACATTTTCTCGCAATTATTAATTAGCGACCTCGGTACCGATGAATACGATTTAAGAAACACTACTGCTGCGGCCTCTTGGCCAATTCATCTGTTTTGTCGTTTCCTCGCTTGACGTTATTCGACCTAACCTGATAGAACTTCAAATCCCAAAACCCAAGTGCCATGTACGTTATTTTTCAGACATCTCTTTGAACATCTGTTGAGGTGTTTATATTTGCCAGACCAGTTAGGGCCAATTTGCTATCGCTAATGAGTACCCATTTGTACTGGAATGGTTGATTACATATTCCATACTTTCTCTTATAGCTATCAACTCGCACATATACATTGTGCTTCAATCCGCAAGTTTAGTTTGGAATTGAAACACTTTCCTTTTGCTCCTTCACGAACGTCGCTTGTGCTTGCCCATCATTCATTCGCGAGCCATTCCTATAAATCCGTATATCCGTCGCGTTTTCATCGCTTTCGACAAACTCAAGCACCTTGGCATCAGTCGGATGCCCTAGCTCGAAAATAGCAATTGTTTCTCAATCTACCTACTGACAAGACCAAGATTTTCAACGATTCCCCGCTCTTTTCCTATATCTACGACT
Source organism: Platerodrilus igneus (assembly GCA_036346225.1). Classification (NCBI taxonomy): domain Eukaryota; kingdom Metazoa; phylum Arthropoda; class Insecta; order Coleoptera; family Lycidae; genus Platerodrilus; species Platerodrilus igneus. The sequence continues at coordinate 6,000,828 of JARFIW010000999.1, read as the reverse complement.
CTCTGATCTCTATACTTCTTGACAACAAATTCGATTGAGAGCATTCTACTAATCACCAAGACTGTCTTCGTGGAAGTGGTTCCGTGCACTCTAACCGTCTTGACCGCGATTATGCATTCAACGCTCGCCTATTGTCGGATTTGCCTGACCCTACAACACACCGCCCATACAGATGCCGCATACAGGTTTGCCGGTTCCAATGCTCCGACGTAGACTGTCCTCAACGATTCGCTTCTGAATCCCCAGCTTATTTTCGCCGTCGCCATCATTCTTTTCGTTGCCGAAACTTTTACGATATTGCATGTGTGCTTTCCAATTTAATTTGTTGTCTAATTTAACGATAAGGTATGGGATGACTTTCTTGAATGGGTTTTTTTTCCCTCTTAGCTGTAGCTGAGGAATACGTTTGTCCCGGTTTTGTTCCGAAATAAAGCGTATCAGTAGTAATACAATGCGACTATGGGCCCAAAGTAGGTCAACTGGTCCCAAAGTCAATGCGACTATGGACCCAAAGTAGGTCAGTAGTTCAACTGGTCCCAAAGTCAATATTACTATGGACCCAATGTAACTCAATCGACTAAAAACAACGTCATTACGGATCTAAAGTAGGTCATTCAACTAAAAAAGTGTAATACTTTCGTCCCAAAGTCTAGTGACTATGAACCCAATGTAGGTCAATGGTCGACTAATAACTGCGTTAATTTAGAGCCAAAGTAGATTAGTCGCATTGAAACTGCTGCTGGTGCAAATACAGTTGCATAACTTTGGTAACCGCTTAGTATACAGTATACAGGCAAGGTTTCATAAAAAGAGGAAAAGGGAAAAGTGCTGCGCCAAGAGTATTCATTTCTGATTGAATAAGCAAAATTTGTTATCAATATAAATATGAAGCTTTAATTTGTTCGTCACTAAGATAAGAAGTGTAATTTAAGCATTTTAACAAAAGTACCTACCACAAACCATCCACACATTGTAAAAACTTTTTAGTGAACCAAAAGTATAAGGTTTTCAAAGTGGAATCAATAAAAACAAAATTCAGTGATCGAGTAATGATAGAAACAAAGGAATTTAAATGTATTTTACCGCTACGGTACTTTGAATATCTCCAAACCGATGGAATTAAGAAGTTTAACGATAGTATTGGTCCAAACAAAGATATCTACATAATCAGTAGAGGTTCTACAGGAGTCACTGTCAATATAGAATTTTCCAAGTAATGTGAAATGAAAACAAACAAAAAAGAACACAATGTTTTTTTTTTATTGTAATTTATATATATATATATATATATATATATATATATATATATTGCTGTGTTTCCCGGTATTAGAATCGAGCCTCACGAATTGGGCGTCAAGAATGCTGTGAAACCTACAAAAAGCTATTAACTTAACTAGTCCGTCATTTTCTTCGAAAAATAGCAAAGAAATTCATACTTCTTTCACAAATATACGCCAAAACTGCCTACTTTTGTGTATTCATATGTCGTTGCAATTTTGACTAATTGGTACAGTGATACTAGACTTTATTACCTTGTATCTTCTTTTCTAAGTGCACTAAATTACATTCATTGTAGCACGTAAAGAACAAACTGTTTTAAATCACCAAAATATACGAGCAAACTGTTTAAATTATTCTATCAAAATCGGAAAACTAAAAAGCACTGTTTAACGCATTGAATCAAATCGAAAATCTCAGAGAGCCCACTCCTATCAACACGGGTTTAAATAGTGGTTAGCTTGTCTGTCGGTCTTGTCCCCAAAACGGCCAGTTTCTAGAATTTCGTCATTCTATGTTCCCATCTCGACCGCCTGTGCGTCGGTTCTTATTAAATTTGCACTCGCACCAGTTAAATCTCAGAAATTTCGACACGGTTCGCAACGTCTGGGAATAACTAATTAAATTTTATACAGAAATGTTATTTTTACCTCTCAAGTTTGCCTCTTATTTTCAACCAATCGCAACCCCGTGACGTTGCTCAACTCACGCCTTTTACTATATGTGTCTCTGTCTTGCGCATATTATCTGTCTCTATCTACCCTGTTCTTATTGGTGCAAATTGATATTCTTTATTATCGATTATTTCAGTCCATGTGGACTGTGAAATAACCCACCTTATTAGCATTTCCCGTAACTATTATGCGACGGTTTCTCCAACATTCTCTGTAACCATTTGTTATCTGCAAATTTTACTCAGAACGATACTTTTAAAAATACGCAGGTGTTCAAACATCCTACTTCTAACTACCACTTCTACGATTTGAATATTATTGGGTTTTACAAGCTTTTATGCGTATTATATGTTCCTAACGGTTCAATTAACTCCAATTAAAATAATACCCTTTAATTTTTAGTGAATCCTAATTAAATATTCAATTATTATCTGTACATTTTGTTTAATACTTGTTACCCAAACTTGAATCAATTAATATAAATTTTGCACGTAATTTCCATTTGTTTCTTTACTCAGAATAATTAAATTACACGTTGAGCATTTTTAATACTGCTTCTTTTTATATAAAGCGTCTTGTAAATAATTTAAATCTCCTATTTTTGAATGAAACGAATGAATTTTTATTCTCCACGGTTTTTTAATAAAGCGTATTATCTAATAAAATTCATTATACACGGTGATTAAAATTATTTGATGTAATTCATTAATTTTCTACCCTGGTCTAAATATGAGTAATATATATATATATATATATATGAATTATTTTGGAAAATTATATATATATATATATATATATATATATATATATATATATATATATATATTACTCAAATTTAGACCAGGGTAGAAAATTAATTAACGACATCAAATAATTTTAATCATCGTGTATAAGGAAGTTTTGGGAAAAAGTACGCGTAATTAAATGCCTAGTGTGAAGATTTAAATCATTCAATTAGAATGTAGGGTTTGTATAGAATTTTATTAGATAATACGCGTTATCAAAATTGTGGAGCATAAAAATTTATTCGTTTCATTAAAAATAAGGGATTTAAATTATTCACTAGACGCTTTCTATAAAAAGAAGCAGAATTAAAATGCTCAACGTGTATTTAATTTAATTGTTCCAAGTACTAAAACAAATAGAAATTACGTGCAAAATTTATATTAATTAATTCAATTTTTAAGTAACGGGTATTAAACAAAGTGTACAAATAATAATTAATATTTAATTAGTATTCGCTAAAAATTAAAGGGTAGAAGTCAATGCCATTTATTATTATTTTAATTGGAATTAATTGAACCATTAGTAATATATAATAAGCACAAAAGCCTGTGAAAATTCAAGTTTGGTTAAAATACCATGAAAACAAAGCTCGGAGAATTATATTTAAAACATTCATTAGAAGCGAACACCTGCGTATTTTTAAATATCAAAGTTCTAATAAATTCGAATAGATAAACATGCAGATTCTACGTATATTGGAAACGGTCGGATAAACCGTAGCTTATATTAACGGGAAAGGCTAGATAAGGGGTTATTTAACTCAAGTAAGTCACGTCGCGAATCCACGTGGATAGTAAAGAAGATCGATTTGTACCACTCAGATCAAGGTAGAAAAAGACGGATAAAAGCGTAAAGCCGAGACACGAATAATAAAAGGCGTAATTTGAGCAACGTCACTAGGTTTGTGATTGGTTAAAATAAGATGCAGATATGAGAGGTGTAAACATAACAATTTCTATACAAAATTTAATTAGTTGTTCTCAGACGTGGCAAGCCGTGTGAAAATTTCTTAGATTTAACTGGCATGAGTGCAAATTTTGTAGAATCGCTGTGCCGGACTGTCGAAAAGGGAAAAGAGAATGCGAAATTCTAAAAAGTGTCCGTTGCGGGACAAAACCGACGTGCAAGCGTGCGATTATATAAACCCGTGTTGATAGGAGTTTCGCTCTCTTAGATTTTCGATTTTTAGTCAATACTTTAAAACAGTTTGCTTTTTATTTTTTGCTGTTATACCATACTTCAAGCAGAATACGTGCTACGATAAAAGTTATTAAGTGCATTTAGAGAAGATACAAGGTAATAAAGTCTAGTTATATTTGCGAGTATTACTGTACCAATTTTCGAAATTAGTAACGATAAATGAATAAACAAAAGTAGGCAGTTTTGGGTATAGCGTGAAAGAATTATGAATTTCTTAGCTATTTTTCGGTGGTGTTAATAATCAAATGTTATTCGTAATCGTGATTGGATCCACAAAACAAGATTTAGATATACTTAGATGAGTTCCTGAGAAGCCCTGAAACAACTTTAGATGAATGGTGGTGTAGAAAATTTTAAAAGCGTTCAGAATCTGAACCCGTAAACATAACCCAGTTGGAATGGTGTGATTAACAAAGGACGATGTACATTGGAGCCACGAGTGCATTAACCTTCAGGTAACTTATGCATTGTTGTTCGATTTTTGATGTTTTGGTGTGTGTTGAATAACTTTATAATTTGTTTGATAAAAAATGGACAGTAGTGAATTTGTACAAACAACAAATTTTTAATTTTAAGGTGAAATTTTCTTGTGCAAGTAGAAAGGAGTATTTAGCAGTTTATGTTCTTTGTTATGATGAAAATTTGGGTCTGTCTTTGAGCTCAATTAGACTAACTTGTTTAATTAACGTAAAGGGGTGGGAGATGCTCCCTTTGTACTCAGACTCAGGTCTGCATATATTGTTATATTAATTAGTAGGCATCCTACAAGGACTTTAATTCTGGATGCAAATTAAAATGATAACAAATTTAATCTTGAAATTTTATGATACTGAAATTTATGCTACAATTTAATTTTGAAATTTCAATGTATTATGAATATTGATGTAAATAGAGTTAACGTTGATGTTTGTGGTAGGAATGTGTTTGTTTTTTTTTATGAATGAGGATGAAAGTTTTAACTAGGTGAGCAGCCGAGGCGGAAAGAGTAAAGAGGCGATTATTAGAAGAGATTTAACAGGGCGAGAATCACAGCAAATCTTGGTGCCAAATTCGAGAGGCACGAATATCTTTTTTTACTCTGGTGAGGCTTTTTGTAGGTTCCACAGGAATATATATAATTAGAAAGTACCTATAATGTTATGTACTCTAGAATAAACATACTATAATTCACCTAAGTTGTTTATATTTTCGTTTTCCAAATGAGCACGCATCTCAAATATAAAGAACATTTCTAACTCACTCCAAACTTATTTCTTTCAGCATTAAAACTTTTCGCTGCCTTTCTAACTCGCTCCAAACTTTTTTTAAAAGTTTTCATTTCTGATTTGTTTAAGGAACACTTACAACTGCAACTTGACAAAAAAAATCGAACGATTATCACACATCTTGGATATATAAAGTTATTAAACAACAAGAACAGCAGAAAATTCAACTCATGTCAGCAAGAATTCCAATGCTAATGTATTGTCTAGATAACAATTGTAGATATATCAAATCTGCAGAAAATTTAATAAACCCAGTCAGCAATAAATTTAATCCTGACGTCCGTAGAAAAATGTTTGCGTGCTTTGGTAGAGTCTATGTCCATATCATCGTCTGTGATGAATACCGAAGCTTTCTTTGGGTTGGTTTTGTTTTTTACCTTAGTCTTGGATATTGCTCTAATAAGAGCAGTATTAATTTTTTAATTATTAGTAAAGTAGATTATTTTTTATAATGCACTAAAAAGTACAGTTAAATTTTGTTGCTAAGTCCAAGCTAAGCTGGAATTTTAAGAGAACTATCACTCCTAATTATGCATTCAGTTCAAGCTACAGAATTGTCTAAATTGGTTGTAAAAGTTTTTATTATTAAAGTTTGAATTGTTTTTTCGAGATTGATTCATTGGTGCGTTAAGGGGCGTAAATTTTTGTTGCATTGGTAATTGTCTCGCGGTTTGTATTGTTTTTATAGGTGAGTAATTTTTGTTTGCATGAGGGTTATATATTCTGTTTCGGTAATACATAACGTTTTCTTCCTCCACTATCATGTTCATAGCTTCCTCTAAGTTTTGAGGGTGTTCAAATCTTATTTTGTCGGATAGCCGTTCAGGTAATGCATTGATGTACGTATCTAAAGCCATTTCGTTGTATATTTTCGTCTTCAATAAACTGATATTTTGATCGGGTTTTTCGATTTTCAGTTTCGTTAAGATTAAGCTTCTTACATCTTGGCATCTCATACCGAATTAGTAAGGTGATTGATTGAGTTCCATCCAGAGGTTTATTAAATTTCGCATACGACATTTAATATTTCTCTGATCGCCGAAATACGCTGTAAGTAGTCGTTTGAAGTCTTCCTATTGTTCAAGATCATCGCAGCTTGCAATTAGTGTTAATGCTCTTCCGGTTAATTTGCTGGAAATTACGTGACGTTACGGTCAATGTCGCCTTCTTTGTCTCGCACGCGGTGATAAACATTCCTAATATAGCTTGATTTCTGTCGTATACCGGAATTGAGTCGAGGTACAACCCAATATTTTTCATGTTCATTGTTTTTATATAATTAAATCTATAAATATTTTTCAGTTGAGTTTGTATTGTGTTTAGATTGTATTAAAGTTAGTAATTATTTAATGAATCACTTATCTTTTACGTATATTTTATATGTAATTATCACATTATATTCTGCTGAGCAATTGCCTCATCAGTTGCGTTAAACGTATAATTATAACCTTTGTTGAGATTAATAAGTGCTATTAATTAAGTATCAGGTTTTCTGAATAATTTTATTTTAGTAATGGTTATTATTACACGCTTTTGTTTAGTACTTTTCGCTGAGTAAATCGTTTCAATATTAAAGTACAAAAAAAACATGCTTCTATAATTATACACCTTCCCTAATTGTTGCACTGAAGTGTTTAATTATAGAATGTTATGAGAAGTTTAAAATAAATCGTTGCTGTCATAATTGCTGTAATAACCTGTACATAAACTTTTGTTTTAATTATATCTAAAGCTCATACTTTGCTGAAATTGTTTCAATAATAAATCGTAATAAATGGTACTACTTGTGCAAAAATGCGTAATATAAATTTCTTTGTTAAAAATTAGTTTGCTGATTAGATTTCTTTCGTTAATAATTGCGATAAAAATGTAATAATAAATTGTGAAAAAAATGCGTATATAATTCTTTTGTTGCTTTTAGCTAATATCAATAATTGAAATTGGTTAGGATAAATAAACTTACATAATTTTCATTGTCAGTTTAATCAGTTTTCTTTCCTTGGGCTTGGTCAATTTTGTACCTTGTCCAATTTTTTTGTTTGTTCTTCCAGATTAAGAATTGATATTCCAGATCACCAGTTTCTCGATTTTGGATTTACTAGTGCCCTTGTGGTATCCAATCCGACTGCGTCAGATAGATTTCGGGTCTCTTGAGCGGCTATTTTAAAAAAACTTCTCCCAAAAACTCTAACAAAATTTTATTAAACATAAATTACAAGTGGAAATTAACAAATGGTTTCGATATGTTCATTAACGCTTCCAACAATCAAAAATACTTTCACTAATTAATTAAACTAAATTTTGATTACCTTGAACAACCAACAATGTTAAAGTTGTGAAGCTCTAGACTGACTGACTATCTTGGGCTTCTCAGGGTATTTATGCTGTCACTGCCCCTCACATTGCTTGTGGGAACTTGCACAGCTCATGTCTGCTATTTTCTTTATTCATTTATACAAGACAAAGTAACAATCTTAATTCTAACAATAAGTTTCTTACAGTTTATTGTGATCTGCACCTGCAGTGTCAAGTTACGTATGGAAGACAATGTATTCACATCCGTTCTCATGTCTGGTTTATGAACTTTCATTAATCTTTTGTAATATGTTCTTCAATTATACATTGTTGCATCTAACTTAAGTTTTAATGATTTCTTTTTAATTATACATATACATTGATTTGGTGGATATGTAACACGCGTTTATTTTCTTAATGCTGCTATTTATAAAGCCCGAAACAATTGTTTCATATATGACTATAAATTTTGCGTGCTCGAATAGTAATCATTGTCATATTATAGATTGTTTCTAAGCATTGTTAATTATAGAAATCGGCTTACTCGATTTTATTAATAATATAAACTTGAGTAATCTAGAAGGTTTGAATCGGCACGCTTGATTTGTACGAAAGCATCGTTTCTTTAAACGTTCTGCTATGAGAATTGCATAACGCTACAAAATTCGTTCAAACTTTTTTTATAGATATAAAATGGCGCAAGAATGCTAAAACCGACAATTTTAACAGTCATTTTTGTGTCAATACACGCAATACGTGGACCTCACCATCCACGTGGAGCGACTGTGGTAAAACGCCACAGTCATTACACTCCTAACAGATACAGCGATCCACAAAAATTAACCCAAGATGAGCAGCTCTTGCACGACACCGCTCACATACAGGTATATGCATATCATGATTTCCTGCTTATGTTTTTAAGATTATAGGAACACCTGGAAGGCGTAGTCGATCAAATCGACATATCAAAGATGACTGAAGATGAATTAGAATTTTATTATTTTCACTTACATGATGTCGATAAAAATGAGAAACTGGATGGACTTGAGATTTTGCAAGCTGTCTATCATACTTCACATGATACGGAAGAGTCTGTTGATAGTGAAGATCCGCATGATCAAGAAGAAGAGTTCAATTATTACGTAGGTAAGGCAGACTTCTTATATGTTGTTTGGTATCATTATGATTAGAAGTCAGAAACTAAACACTTTTACTGAGACTTAAATGACAACCACAATTATAATATGACGTGAGTTAAGGTTCGTGGCTTCGAGCGGTCTTTTTTAAAAAGACTTCTTTGGTCCTTAACACATTTATTTGTTTAAACAGATTTGAACATGGAATTTTACAATCTTGAATTAATTTATTCTAAGTCGAAATAGTTAATACTTAATTGTACAAGTGAGTTACCGACGGACTGCAATGTGAAAGCTGAACGTTGATGAACTGACTGGGAGTGGAGCTCCCGGTCTTTTTATAATCTCTTTACTTCTTTACAATTCTGTGGGAACCTGCGGACCTAATGTCCGCTTACCCTTGACTCTATTCATAATACTTAGTTGCTATCTTAAAAGCTATTCATAATTACAATATTGCAGGCTTATTCTGCGTAATCTCGGTACGTGACTTCCGTAACCGTCTGTGACCTGAAATCTGCAGTGTCACTTATCCTTGTGCTACTTTGTAGCGTTTTCCATTCGTGGGAAACTGAAATAATTATAATAAATTGTAACAATTTGTCTTTTAATTACATTGTTGTACATTTCCTAATATTTCCTAATATTTCCTAATATTTCCTAATATTTCCTAATAACTTTATTAGTTTCATAGGTATAACAAATGGGGAATCACATAACTCGTGTTAGAACTAGTATTTACAAGTATAACTAAGTACGAAAACTCTATTTGCACAAAAACCAGTTTTTTATTTTCAAACTAATTATACAAATCTTTTCAACAACTTGTCCTTACAATGGAATTTCCTAAAATCTTTTATAACAATTTATTTTTGAACTAATCTCTAACTGTACAAGTATTATTTTCTTAACATTACGATGCTATCTTCTATATTACTATCGAAACGCCATACCCAAGCGCTAATTATTAGTTTATATAATCACTACAGTAAATTATATCAACAGTTATTTACATAAGATCTTTCTAAACTGTAATCAAGGCTTCAATCAGAACTCATATTACAGCTTCAACTAGAACTTAATTCCCATATCCACAACGGCAATTTATATACATATGCAAAACCTATAAACCTTTTTTTTATAGTTGTCCGAACCCGATGGAGTGGAAAGCTTCTATAGCCAAAGTGTGGGACTCTCCTAGCGGCATTCCCACTAAAACCACTCTCCCTGGCGGGTGTGTCTGCCAAACGACTCCGTCACACTGCAGTCCAAAAGACTTATTGTGCTGATCCTGTTTAAGTATCATACCCAGTCTGCAAAACCTGCACACCGAATTATAGCGTACATGTCCCTCGATGAAAGGGTATTTACTTCCTTCGGGTCTAACTTTAGTTGCCCGAATAGACGCTGTCTCATTCTACCCAACGCCTCGCATCCGCATAGTACATGCATTGCAGTCTCCGGTTCCTCTAAGCAAAGTCTGCATTCGAGGTCTCCGTTATATTTGTGCATCCTCTTGAGGTGAACCTTGACAGAAGTATGTCCTGTCAAGAACTTCACAGTGATTCTGAGCTGATTCCTACTTAAACAAAGCAATTCCTGGGTTCAATTTGTAACGTGCATTTTTGGTGGCCTAACATTTTTAGTCTACTTAATTCTTAAAATACATCGTTTTTGGATCGCGGTTTGTATAAAGTAAATAGTTCCGCATAGTTTTCAGATTGATATGCAAGTTGACTCGCCGGTATTAATTTTAAAAGATGGTTTATTTGTAAATTGGAATACTCGTAAAATTACTTTCCACTTGTCATTAATAAATAATCCCGCTGTAATTAATATGTGGATATACAGTCTAGGTAGGCGATCAGAAGTTGTACTAGTAGGATTAGATATAAACAAAAAAAGGTCGTGTTTTGTTCTTGCTTGCGAGATGTCAAAAAAAAATTAAGTGTAAGATACGGTTTTTCTGGTTGAACTAAGAGTGGTAGAGTTGGTGAAACTCGACGCACGTGTGTCCGAAGAACTTTCGACGTACGGCTTTAGTGCTTACGCGTGTCTACTAAACGTTTTTAGTCGTCTTTCTTATGGAAAAAAAAGCCGTAGAACTAACTGTCGCAGAGTCGTAGTTGGTCTTTGGTTCCGATATAGGAATTACGTTAACGATACTGTTTCGTTCTGCTTTTAACTCGATGCACGCGGGTGTTAAGGACATGGTTACGGACTCCCTTTAGTGATACATGTGCTTTACTTATTATGGATTTTGTTGCTTGCTTTGTCTGGTGATATTTAAACTGTGACCGACTACCGGTATACAAAAGTAGTGGTTGAAGTTCCTCGCTGCTTTTTGTATGATTATGCAACTAATATACCTAGTTCCTTCGCGTGATAAGGTCCGCTGCTAACCCCAGTGAAATCAGTCAGTGTGATTAGGGTAAGTTGTGATAAGTTCCATCAACACCCTCACAGTCTAGGGTGCAGTGCTTCGTTGGTGCCAGACATCGTGAATCCCACACTGCAATGGCAAGGAAGCGGTACTGAAGGACTTTGTGTAAGTTGCACTATTTCCTATTTGTTCTTACTGTAAATATCTAACCGTTGTTTTTGCAATATTCCTTGTCGTTCTGATACCTTTTCCATAGACTTGCCCGCTATTTAATAACAAAAAAAAGAACAATCAACCCTACTGAATGGACTCGGAACAATTGTGCTTATCTACTTATTGATGTCTTTGCTAAAATTTTACTAAATTACTTAGAGTGATTATGTCTTACCTATTTATATTTTTTTTGTTACATTTTACCTGAATTATGTTTAATTGGTGGGTGATGAAACGTTTCTGCTACTCCCCAATATGGCCTCACTTTGTACTCAGAATTTTTCTGTACTGCTATTACTGTTGTTAGATTATAGAGTTTATCTAAACAGTTGCTCTTATTTATTCTATAAAGTACTGAACAATTTATACTTGATCCATAGGCGATGCTTTTTCTGTTTCCGGTTTGCAGGACTAATTTGTTTTTCTTTCCGGTTTACTATTCTAATTTCTCTATGGCAGGTACTGGTACTAACTCCTGACAGCCGCGTCCCTTATAGATTGGTCTGCTTTCTACAACACCCCCCCCCCTACTTTCCGATTGAGCCCGGTCACTGTTTTTTTCCTTGGATTTTCCTTTGTTACGCACGGCTACGAGCCACCGTGACATAACTTTGACGCAGAACGGGGCGTCTACTAGAAATACGTAACATAATTTTTGGCGCCCAACGTGGGGCCCGACTCGATAAACGTGGCTGCCCGATAAACAAGGGGTTTGATTTCTCTTGAGTTGCTTTCGATTTTTTTTTCTTCTCTCTTGCTCGATTTTTTTTTCTTTTCGGCCCGATTTCTTTTATTTGTTCTTGATTTTTCTTAATTTTTTTTTTGACCTTGATGGTTTTTGACATTGATCTTTCTTTTGTTTGGTGTAGCGGCTCGAATTATTTTTTTTTCTCCCTTCTCGTCTGAACTGGATTGTGTTTAGTATTCAGTTATTTCGTTAATTTGGTTTCTCTGGCGAACCAACCTAATAAGTCGTTTTTGTGTCTTTAAATATTTGGGTGTTGTTTGTCGATTCGGTAATAATGGGTGACTTTTGGAGATTAAAAGTTGATCGGTTACATGAGGCTGAACTCAAATATGAAGTCGGTTCGCGTGGGTTCGATGCAAAGATACCTGTATCCGAACTTTGTAAGTCCTTGAGGAATATCTAAAAAATGGAATCTTCCGAAGCGCTAAGTCCACTTAAATCTGGTGTCGATTTCCAGGCGGATAATAAAGCCGTGACTGAGGGTTTAACTGAGTTAACTACGAAGGTCAAAGACTTTAATGGGGATATTTCAACTGCCGACGGCAAACGTATTATTAGCCTTGCTATGCATCTTAAAGGGAGAATCCAACGTATGAATGTGACTTCTGACGCTGAAACCGTAATACAGCGAAAGTTGTTGCTATGTGTCAGCAATTTCCGCAGTGGTTTCGATAGATTATACCGTCGCTTTTAACGTTCTTCCACTTCCCTAGGGTACCACTTGTTTCTACGGCTACTATTAATCCGATTACTACGGATACTGAGGATGATCTTACTTCTGCTGAATCTTCGGATGAATTACCTATACCTATATCTGTTTCTAAAAAAAATGCTACGTCTGGTTATGGACAGCTGGTGTCTAAATGGGACTTAAAATTTTTGGGTGATGACCGTATGTCGTTAAATGCATTTCTCTTACGCGTGGACGAATTATGCTCGGCACGCAACGTTTCTGCTTCTCAACTATTTTCTTCGGCATCGGACTTACTTTCAGGAAAAGCTTTAATTTCATTCAGAGCACATCGAAAATCCCTAACTAATTGGCAGGACGTTATTCGGCTATTAAGGGAAGAATTCCAACCCGTTAATTACAATGAAAGACTTTTGGAGGAAATAAAGCAACGTACTATGGGTCCCTCAGAGTCTATTGGTGTATATTTAGCTACGATGGAAAATTTATTTGCTCGTCTAACAATCTCTCTCTCTGAACTACAGAAACTCGATATTATTTTACCAAATCTTACACCTTTCTACCAAACCAACTTAGCTTTGCTGGATCTGAATACTATTGCCGAACTTTTGCGGGTGGGTCGCAGACTGGAACAGCGCAAAATCCAAGCAGATAATTTCAAGTCTCTTCCTGCTCTGAACTTTTCTCAACTCCTAGAGCGCGACTTAGCTTATACAGGTCCTGTGGTCCGCAGCAAACTTACGTCCGCTTATGTCCCTCCCCGTTCTGATGTCACTACTTCGAAAACACTTACACCTGGTGCAAGTGATGCTCCTAAAAATATTTCTAATTCTCCCGTTATTTGTTGGAACTGTGGCCAACGAGAACACAAGTCTCCTTCCTGTACTAAACCGCAAATACTTCATTGCTATGGTTGTGGTACACCTAATGTTACCCGTGCCAATTGCACGAGGTGTAACAAGAATTTAAACTACAGATCGAGTCGCTAAGCCGAGAAACCGACCCGATTCCTTCTACAGTTGTCTCGGTACCTATTATCTCCTCAGAAAATCCTTTCTCTGGTCTTGATGACCGATCTAAATATGTTCTGGATTTTATTTTAGCTAGTTTTCGTGAGGACGACAGACCTTATCTTACTGTGACATTTTCGACATCGAATTTAAGGATTTACTTGATTCTGGCGCTTCTCGCACTATTATTGGTGGTCCTGGTTGGGATATTCTCTATTCTCTTTCTTTGCCTTTGTCCCAAACGGAGATCCACAGCTGTACGGTAGCCAATGGTCAATCTTGTGACATTCTCGGGTCACTTACTTTACCCATGTCAGTCGAAAATAAAACTATTCTTCTTGACGTCCTAGTCGTTCCTTCTATTTCTCAGTCTCTGATCTTAGGCATTGACTTCTGGAAATCCATGGGTGTTGTCCCGGATTTTCGAACGGGTCAATGGACTTTCTGTTCTTCTTCTACTGTCTCGATCAGTCAGATCAATGCTCTTTCCGATCTATCAAACACACAACAATCCGCATTGTCTCGTATAGTCCAACAGATGTTTCCTAACGATGATACTTTACCTTTGGGCTGTACTAATCTCATTGAACATCAGATCCGTACGACATCCAGTCCTATCAAGCAAAGATATTATCCCATGTCCCCTACGGTACTTCGACATGTCAATCAAGCTCTGGATGAGATGCTAGAAAGTGGTGTTGTAGAACCATCTAATAGCGCTTGGTCTAGCCCTATTGTTATGGTGCCTAAGAAAGATGGCACGTATCGTTTCTGCATCGATTTTAGAAAGGTCAATGAGGTTACAGAAAAAGATGCCTATCCCCTGCCTTACATTTCTACGATTCTAGACCGCCTGAGAGACGCAAAATTCTTAACTAGTTTGGACATTTGCTCTGCTTATTGGCAAATACCTCTTTCTTCTAATTCTAAAGCGATTACTGCATTTACGATGCCTGGTAGAGGTTTATACCAGTTTACTAAAATGCCATTTGGTCTTCATAATTCTCCAGCGGCATTTCAGCGACTTATAGATCGTGTGCTTGGTGCTGATCTCGAACCTTTCTGTTTCGCATACTTAGATGATGTGATCATCGCTACCCCGACTTTCGAACAACATTTGGTGGTACTACAGAAAGTGCTTTTTCGTTTAAATTCTGCAGGTCTTACTCTTCACAGAGATAAATGCATTATATGCCGACCGGAACTCCGTTATCTGGGATACGTAGTAAATCGCCATGGACTCCATGTCGACCCAAAAAAAGTTTTAGCCATTCTTAATCTTCCTCCTCCTACTACTGTAACTGAAGTACGACGCATAGTTGGTATGTGCTCGTGGTATCGTCGCTTTATCCCAAATTTTTCTGCTCTTACTGCTCCGATTACTGCTTTGACTAAGAAAAATTCTAAATTTAATTGGTCTTCAGAATGTCAGCAGGCGTTTAAGCTGCTGAAAGAACACTAGATAACAGCTCCAGTGATGAGTTGTTCTGATTTTTCTTTACCCTTTACTATACAGACTGATGCCTCTGATTTTGGTCTGGGTGCTGTGCTGACGCAACAACAGGGTGATGACGAAAAAGTCATTAGCTACATTAGCTGTTCTCTTAAAAAGGCGAACGCAACTATAGCGCCACCGAAAAAGAATGTCTTGGTGTTATTTGGGCAATAGAGAAATTTCGTCCCTATATCGAGGGTTCTCACTTTACTGTGATCACGGATCACCACTCGCTTATCTGGCTGAATAATCTACAAAGCCCCAACGGTCGTTTAGCTCGTTGGTCTGTACGACTTCAACAACATAACTTCACCATCGTACATCGGAAAGGTAAAGATAACATCGTTCCCGACGCCTTATCTCGCTCAGTACCTAAAATTGACTTAATTGATGACTTTCCTAAATCTTCTATTACTCTGCCAATTCTGGATCCATGGTATCTTAAGCTACAGACTCGTGTTGATTCTAATTCTAAACTATACAGTAACTGGCATGTGGAAAACGAATTACTATACAAACATGTAAAATCTAAACAGTCTTTGCTCCAACATCCTCAAGACGATTGGAAGTTAGTAGTTCCCAGCGAACAACGGAATTGGGTTCTATACGAGAATCACGATCTACCTACTTCAGGTCACCCTGGTGTACACAAAACGGTCTCTAAAATTTTCATGCGTTACTATTGGCTTAAACTTAGAGCCGCTGTTGCTCGATACGTCCGTCGTTGTAAAATTTGCTCTGCACACAAAGTCGAACAAAAGAAACCTCTTGGCTTTATGTCTCCTCGTGCTACTGCCACTCGTCCTTGGCAAGTCCTATGTACTGATATTGTCGGACCTCTTCCTAGATCCTCTAAAGGTAATTCCTTCATTTTAGTTGTGGCCGATTGTTTTACGAAATATGCTTGTTTCTTTCCTCTACGTGCATCTACGGCCGCTGCTGTTGCTCGAACCATTGAGGAAAATATTTTCCTGGTGTGTGGTACTCCTCAGTATCTAATTGCGGACAATGGTGTACAATTTCGTAGTAATATTTTCACTAAACTCTGTGATTCTTATCGAACAAAAATTCTGTTTAATGCTCGCTATCATCCTCAGGCGAATCCGGCCGAACGTATTAATAGAGTCCTGAAAACTATGATTTCTTCTCCTTTAGGAATTTCGACTTAGTCGCTTTTGGAGGTCTGTTAGCCATACTCTGCTTGAGTAATCGTTTCATACGAATCCGTGTTACCTCAGTTGGAAGTATTCCAGATGGTGTACTAGTTTGCCTTTGCTCTTTTCTTTGTCTTGGTTCCTTCTTTGCTGCACACTTGAGGTTGACAGTGATGTCGTTTAGTGGATTTTTCTACGAGTTTTCTTTCTCGTTTTTTTTTCTTTTATTTTCTTTTGGTTTCTTGGCGGGAACAGAAATGTCCTTTTTGGGGACATCTGTCTTTTGACGATTCTGAAAGTAGCTATAACCTTTAATCCTCATTGGGTGTTTACTTAAGACTTTCTTTACCTATTCTGTCATTGTTGGTTACGATAGATGACTTTGTCTTCTTTTGGAAAAATGTTCTTTCTCTTATACTAGTGTTGGTCCTTCGAACCGGATAAAAATTTTTTTTTTTGTTTGGTTCCTGGTCTGCCACTTTTCTTTCTTTTTTTTCTCTTTCACCCCGACGTCTTTATTTTGCTAGGGGGGAATTTGTAACGTGCATTTTTGGTGGCCTAACATTTTTAGTCTACTTAATTCTTAAAATACATCGTTTTTGGATCGCGGCTTGTATAAAGTAAATACTTCCGCCTAGTTTTCAGATTGATATGCAAGTTGACTCGCTGGTATTAATTTTAAAAGATGGTTTAGTTGTAAATTGGAATACTCGTAAAATTACTTTCCACTAGGCATTAATAAATAATCCCGCTGTAATTAATATGTGGATATACAGTCTAGGTAGGCGATCAGAAGTTGTACTAGTAGGATTAGATATAAACAAAAAAGGGTCGTGTTTTCTTCTTGCTTGCGAGATGTCAAAAATTAAGTGTAAGATACGGTTTTTCTGGTTGAACTAAGAGTGGTAGAGTTGGTGAAACTCGACGCACGTGTGTCCGAAGAACTTTCGACGTACGGCTTTAGTGCTTACGCGTGTCTACTAAACGTTTTTAGTCGTCTATCTTATGGAAAAAAAAAGCCGTAGAACTAACTGTCGCAGAGTCGTAGTTGGTCTTTGGTTCCGATATAGGAATTACGTATGGCGTATATTTCCGTTTAACGGTAGCGTTTGCCCCTAAAGGAACGCTTAAACGTACCTCCGGTATTTCCTTAAAGAGTCCAGATCCGGACCCGGTGTTGTCCTTAGAGCCATCCCTGTACCAGACCATGCTGCCCGGAGGTAATCTACCCTTCATTTTTTTCCACGCTACATTCTGGATAATAGTCTTAAAGAGTGTATCCGGCAGATGCTGGGGAGTCATTTGCTCCGAACGCATCTCAAACAGATGCCTCCAATTTCTCCCTAGCAATCTCGTATGCTGCGACCCTTCAATAATCCTAGACTAAAAGTCCTTAAGTCTGTATAGTCTAAGCCTTGCCTTTCACACCATCACCCAGTGTAGCACGGAAAGGCCAAGGAGAGCAATGGGCGTGAAACACATTGCCCCTGTAATACTTAGACAGACCAGTCTCTGGATCCTGCCCAACTTTATTTTGGCGTTTGATTGTTCAGCCTTGGGCCACCATACCAAGGCTGCATATGTTATTGCTGGTCTGACCACCCTAGTGTACAACCTGTGTACCATGTTTGGTCTTAGCCCCAGGATTTGCCGTATGTGCATTTAACTATTGCTAAAAAGTTTCCGCCTAGCGTACAATCTTATCGATCTGCAGGTTCCATGTGAGTGACTCCCAAGTACACCACTTTGCCTGACAAGCCGATTTCGTTACCGTTAAGGAAGAAGGGTTTAATGGCCGTAATCTTCCTTCTTCAGTTACTAAAGTGGACTTTTGCGGGTTGACTCTAAGGCATTCTCCTGTTGCCCACCTCTCTACTATTTTCAGGGCTTCTTGCATTAAGTCTCTGATGATATTACTGTATTTACTCTCCACTAAGACAGCCAAATCATCAGCATATCCTAGCGAGATAGACCCTTCTCTGCTCAACTCCAACAACAGTCCGTTTATGACTAAGTTGCACAACGGTGGAGACAAGACTCCCACCTCATCAAACATCTCCTTGCCACCCGACCGCCATGGTATTTCCAAGCAGTTCCGTGACTGCCACCCATCCACTTAACATGCAGTCTATTCACCCTAGGACGCTCCGTGACGTAGTTGATATGTGTGTGACTACTATGCCCAAGGTCCCGGGTTCAAATCTCGACCCGGTCTGCTTGAAAAATGTTAAGAGAGCATTTTTTACAAAAATACATTTTCATTCGAATCAGAGGTAAAATGGAGGTCCCGTGTGTGAGTGTTGTCACGCCCGTTAAAGATTTCTACCTTGCTTGAAACAGCAAGGGTTCGGCAAAATTCAAATTTTCCAGGTAAAAAAAAACTGGCTTCCTGGCCAATGTAATACCTTCGGGTGGAGCATTGAAAAATCACATGTAATGTAGAGCAAGTTGGCTCTAATTAAAATTGTGACTTAACCCTTTATAAATGCTGAGAAGCCCTAATCAAGATGATCACTTAGAATCTCAACCGTAAGTTAACTCTTTATTATTGTAACTCTTTAACTCTTTTACTGCTTTGTATTTTATTAATATGTTGTTTAGTTTTAAGTTTATTCATTATTAAATACTGTTGTTTGATTTCATTGCTTCATTACTTCTATTCAGGTAATTGATACTTATACTAACATTTCTTAATTAATCCCTAGGTCCCTAGGACCTGAAACAGCAAGGGTTCGGCAAAATTCAAATTTTCCAGGTAAAAAAAATTGCTTGCTGACCAATGTACTACCTTCGTGTGGAGCATTGGAAAATCACATGCAAGTCTATCCACCTGCAGCAAGTTTCCTCTATCCCAACTGTTCTGGTGACCGTTGAGATGGAGCTCAAGGGTGTACTATCAAAGGCTCCCTCGATGTCCAAAAAGGCACCTAGAAAGGTCTCTTTGTTAGTTAGTCTTTTTGACCTTGGAAACCAGGTGATAAATAGCTGACTCTGTTTAAATTCCTGCTCTATAAGCTAACTGGTTTGGGTGTAATGGGCAAGTTGTCAAAACACTCCCCCTGATATACCTGTCAAGCAGTTTTTCCATCGTCTTAAGAAAAAAAGACACAAGACTGATGAGTCTGTAAGATTTTACCAATGAGTGGTCCGTACGACCAGGTTTAGCAATAAAGTCTACCCTAGTTAACCTCCAACTGCGCGGAATATATTGGAATGCCAAGCTAGCCCTCAAAACTCTGCAGATCCAGCTCATCAGAAAGTTTAATTCGTTTTGTAGCATGGCTGGGATAATCCCGTCACTGCCGGGAGATTTATATGGTTTGAAAGTATTTATAGCCCATTTAATTTTTTGGAAGGTAATCACCTTTTTTGCTACTGCCCAGTCCTCTTGAGATGCCCGTCCTTCGGACTGGACTTGCCACTCAGAAGATGATTGTACCAGTTCCGTCGAACCAGGAAAGTGAGTTCGGAACAAAAGAGCTATCGCCTCTTTCCCATTCCTGGTAAAAATACTGTTTCCTATTGGACAGTGAACCAATAGATCTCTGAATGTCTTTCGAGAGAATTCTTTGAAGCCTGGTACATTCCGGATATTCTTCGATATCTTTGTAGTACCTCCTCCATGATTCTCTCTTGGCCTTCCTCAGAGCTTTGTTATACTCAGTAAGAGTCCACTTGTACACCTCTCAATTATCTGATTTTTTGCTTTATTAAATAGAGTTTTTACCTGTTTCCTCAGTTGTCTGAGTTTAGAGTTCCACCACGGATCTTTCCTGGTAGTTCTCCTCTCCAACTAAGGGCAGTTTTCGTTATATGCTAAAGTAACCGCGTTAGTAATATTTCCTGAGGCTATTTCAATATCCAGACAGCTTTTCACTTTTAAAACTTTGCTTGCAAAGTACCGATCCAGGTTCAGCTTATAGTTACCCCAATCAGTTTTTCATGGGTTACGATAAAATTCCTTCACCTGGTTGGGCGCATTAAAGGAAAATCTTATGTATCTGTGGTCTTCATCAGACACATGCCAGTTTTGTACTAACTTGGTTATGTATGACTAACTTATAGTTATATCAATGACTTCCATCCTTCGTCTATTTATGAAGGTTGGAGTATTACCTTTATTCAAAATGTCTAAATGGTTCTCTCATTAGGAATTGCATTATTGTTACACCTCTAGGATTGGTCCCAGTATTATTCCAAACCGTGTGGTGAGCATTTGCGTCGCTACCAATGACGAGGTGAGATCCGTCCGCTCTATATCTAGCCACCAGCGCCTCCAGTTTCCTTGTGAGTGGAAGGTTATGGGAGTCGAACGGAAGATAGGCCGATTCGAGTATAATCTCCTTTGGCCCACCCCCACCTAGTCCCACCATGACCACCACAAGGCTTTGATGACAGAATTCTGTAAGCTGCCACCACTTAAGGTTATTGTTGATATATATAAATATATATAAGTGCCTCACCGGTTAAACCCAGTCCTAGCACCTTTCCCTTGCAAATCCAAGGTTCCTGGATAAGGGTTATGTCGCAGTCCCCCATCAACTTACATAGGGCTGCTGATGCTGCCCTACTGTGTTGCAGGTTCACTTGGACCACCCTTATCAGGTGAATTGTCTTTGATATACTTGAACAAGACCGTTCTCAGCCCGTAATCAGCCTTGAACTTGGCTTGCTCAAGGACCTCATAAGATGCCGGATCGACTGACAAGGCCAGGATAGTTCCGGGAAAGCACATGCCATCCATCGGTTTGCAGACTGGGATTCTGTTTCTGCAATCGGGTTCTGGCAAGTTTCTCCTCGACATCTCTGTCGAGTATTCTATTAGAACCTCGGATCTTTTTGGGAAGTCCGCTGTGTCTACTACTGTTAGACACGCATCCCCCCAAAGATCTCCCTTTGTCTCTACATTGTGTTTAACCCACTCCTTAGTCTCTAGGTTGGCACAGGTCAGCCAAAGAACACCGTCGGTAAACCTAGCGCTCTCGAACTGAGGTGGTTTAGAGCTTCCTGAGGGGTGTCCAATATAGCATTCAGAAGCATGTTCTGGACGCTCATTGACTGCCCCTCAGTCAAAACCAAGTCCGCGTCACGTCTGTCAATTACCGCCACTCGCAATCCCCCAGCAGCAGAACTATACGACCCAATCTGCTCATGGCTGTTGGGGCGTTTAGTTTGCTGCTGGGGTTTAATGGTGTCGGTGTGGAAGTTTCTGAACGGAGTCTTTTACTACCTCCGCTCTTCTTCTGCACTGACACCCTCTTTGAGGACGGGTTTGACTCCGTCCAAGTTTCAGATTCGACTTTCTTGGTTTTCCTCAGCTTCCTACGCTGAGCACTCGAAAGCCTCTTTGTTTGCAGTCCAGTGTCTGTAAGTTTTTTTATAGTTTTCTCCATGCTTGGTGTATCAGACACCGGTCTCGCTTATCTTGTATAACAAATTATAAAGTGATTTTAGTTACTCAAATTGTGGATTAGTAATCGCGTTCAATCTCCTAGCATCTAAACATATTCTTCAATTTAAATTATCAGATTTAGATACAACAACTACCGGATTGACATAGGGCGCCCTCGCTGATTCTATAATTCCATTTCTTAACATTCGTCCCCTTAAGTATTGGATATACCCTATATTTTAAAACTTTCCTAGTCTGCCATCTCTAACTTGTGTGTATACTCCTTTGGAAACCTAGGTTCATTACTAAAAAATGCTGCATGTCTATTAAACAACTTGTATAATCTTTGCTTCAAATCGTCCTCTATTAATCCTATCTGTTCCTCATCAAATACCTTCTCAAATATATTATATAAATTCAATCTTTAATCTTTTTTGATGATATACTATCATTATTTATCTTATACCCATAATCCAAATTAGTCTTAGGAACCACCCGTTTCTTGTTTAATTTTAATACCTTTATCATACGTGCTTTATCATCAACAGTTAATCCTAATTTCTCAATTACATTTATCTCAACAATAAAATCTAAATATAATTCTCGTGTTATTCAAAACTCTACCTCGCCTAGCTTAATATTTCCCATTGCAACTGATACTCGTACAACGTTATCCACCGTAATTAATTTCATCTTCATCTCAGACTATAAAGTAATTCTCCTAATCGTACAAATTTTCTTTTTTAATAACTCAGCATGTTTTATAACTATTTCTTCTCTCACCAGCGATAACTGGGACCCTGTATCTATCAATGCCGTATATACACAATCCCCTAAACTAATATAAATAAATTGTAACCCTCGTCTACTACTCCAAACTTATTATCTATGAACTTATCTACTAAACTTATACTACCTTGTGTCCCTAAATCTGATTTTCCTAACATTAATAAATCGAAGTTTTTTCCACGGGTTCTTTGTGGACTTCACTCTTTCCTATCCTCTAATCCCCATCTCGCGTCTCTTGTCGTTACTCGAGTTACGTTTCCGGCCTTGGGAGCGGTCTTTTTAAAAATTTCTTCCAAAACTCGTAGCAAATTTTATTAGTTTAAACAGACATTAATTATGGAATTTTGACAAAGGGTTGTAAAAATTATAAGTCGAAAAATAAAATAGTAATTGAACTAATTTTAGGGCAAATAGCCTAGGTAACCAACAATGTTAAAGCTGAAATACTCAAACTGACTGACGATCTTGGAGCTCCCGGGGTATTTATGTTGTCCCTGCCCCTCACATGTCTGTGGGAACTTGCAGAGCTCATGTCTGCTTATTTCTTAATATTATTCATTATACAATGTAACAATCTTACTTTGTTTCCTTATGTCAAAAATTGTTTTCTTTATTTTTATATTTAAGATAGATTTTGTAAAATACATATATAATTAGAAAAATGATTAAAATGATTAATAAAATTGTCCAAACTCTTATATTGTCATAGTGTAATTTTGGCACTTTTAACTCACTCAATTATTCTTTATAGTTGTTCATTAATTTCATGGCGTGATTGAGATCGTCTAAGTCCATGTGTTCTAATTGCATGGGTTTCTTGATTATTTCTTCGTTTTCTGGTTGTTCTATCTTGAATTGTAATTCTGGTAAATTTGCGAGTTTCTTGGTTATTGTGGAGTCTTGATATACTCTAAGGATTTCGTTCTTCAATTTTAAATAACAGTCTTCCTTAAGGGTGATTACTTGGCTCTGGTTATTGCAACGTTGTTCTCATCTTGATTGCAGTGGACGGTTGCTATTACTTCTGTTGGAAATATAGCAATCTATTTTTTCGGTAACCTTTTCAATTTTTCATATTGGTGATTTGTACGGTTTTTTGTTTCACAATTGTCGTAATGGCTTGAAAATTTTAGTAATTGTACTTCGCAAGGGCTGTCTTTTTGGATGGTTGTTGTTGTCAAAGATTAGTATAAATATTGATTTGGTGTTACTTCGTTACATCTTTCGTTTGTGTAACCATATTTGAGTTGATTTAAGGATAGGAACTTGGTTTTAGGTATGATGACTTGATACATGCTAGTAATTTTCATTGGAAAAGCAAAAAAATGATAATCATTATAAATGTTACTCTCTACTATGGGGATTTCTATTAAAAATATGATTTCGTTGTTCTTTATATAGCCTTTAACTATAGCGATTTTTCAAATATTAGAATGTTTGATTCTGTTACGTCAAAGGGTAATTTACTATTAGTTATAAATGATCCAATTCTTAATAATTCTTTTAATAAATCAGTTCTATGATACTAAAGTGTAATGTATTTAATTTTGCAAATGTTACGGCGTTTTCTAACGTTGCTAGAATTTGTTGAATTAGGGTAAGGGTTGATATTATCTGGGTGAATATTGTATTGAATCTAATTAAATCTCGTATTTCTAAGATGGTGATTTGCATGTTTTTTAAGGGTTTGTATTCTATTGGCTATACTATCTTGATTTCTTATTAGCTTTCTTAACGTTTTGTTGAATTTTATTATAGCTGATTGGGTTAGAGATACTTGGTTGCTAACAATGGTTTTTATATCGTTTTCGTTTTCGAGTAATTGCTGTATTGCGTATCGTAACGTTCGGCGTCTTGGTTATCTAAATTGCCTGTGATAGCTTTTATTATGTTACCTAATCCGTTAATTAGTCCTCTTTTTCGTCTTGCAATTTGTTCTGTGGGTATTAATCTGTTAAATTTCTCTTCTATATTTCTCAAAATGCTATCTATTATGCTGTTGTAGTTTATCATTTCTATTGCGTAGTCTTTTCCGAATTTGGCTGTGTCCATTGATTGTTTTAGTCGGTAATAATTGTTTTTGATTATTGGAAATTCTTGTTTTAGTTCCATTAAATCGAATTTTTGTGCGAATTTCCAGTAATCTATTGTATTTCGCATACTGCTCAATTTTATTGGTAGTATGCTGGGGTTGTTTTTTATATCCTCAATTAATATGTCGTTATCCGTTCTATCTGGACGGTGGTTGACGGTAAGGGTAATGACTGTTCATCTGAAATTACAGGGTGTCTTAGGTATTTCAAGTGAATGTATTTTACTGTCTCACCGTGGTCTACTACGGCTATATTTTTGTCTGATATTTTCTTAATTTTAAGCGGACCTACATTTCTGGGTGCCGTTTTGTGTCGTTTACTTTGGAAATTTTTCTCGTACACGGTTTGTCCTATTGAAAATTTATTTGCGTCGGTATTCTTATTGCGGGTTGTGGTAATACGTTCCTTGTCGTTATCTAATTTATCGTTTACTTTATCGTAAGTTATTTTTAGTTTTTCTTCGTGATCTTTAGCATATTGCTGATATACTTCTTCGTTATAGTGGATGTCGTAAAGGTTACGGGAATCTGAATGTCCTAATGTTAAATCTAGGGGTGTAAAATTTGTTGATGATGGGATGGTATTGTTATAAACGATTAGTGCGTATATCAGATTGGTAATATGTTCCTTCTTGTAGGTTAGTCTTAATAATCTGATTTGTTCTAGTAGGGTTAAATGTAATCTTTTAATTAATCCATTCGATTTAGGGTGGTTTTCAGATATAAAATGAATTTTTATTTTGTGTAGTTCTAAAGTGTTTTGTATCGTTTTATTTTTAAATTCGCTGCCGTTATCTAAAGTTATTGTTTGGGGTGTGCCATAAAATGTAAAATATTGTAGAAATCATTGCGTTACGTAAATGCTATTTTTAGTGGTGATGGGTATCGCTTGACCTATTTTGGTGAATGCATCTATAATCGTCAAAAAGGTTTGTGCTTCTACTACTAGAATGTCGGTATGTAATTTTTGGAAGAGTTTGTCGGGTGTTCTCGTTAACATTAAGAGTATCTTCGGGGGTGTTCTGTCGTATTTTGCTTGATCGCATACTTCGCATTGATTAATAAAGTCTGTGAATAACTCTTTCATATCTTTAAAATAGTATTGTCTTATAAATTGCTTTATTGTTTCATTAATTCCACGATGGTTGGTTTTGCTTTCGTGTTGGTTTCTAATTACGTGGTTTATTTCATCAGGGTCGTCAAAGGTTATTAATTTCCTTGTGCATCGGATAAGTTCAGGGCCAGAGTTATTAAATAATTTAACATATAATTCTGAGAATTGTTTATACAAATGTTCGGTATTGAAATAAAAGTAAAATCGTTTTTTCTCGGGAATGTATTCTTTTAGAATTTTAATTATTTGTTCCTCGTTATCGTCCTTGGTTATCTGAATTTCGTATATTTTCTTATTGTCTGTTTTTGTATATTTTACAGGACTGGGGTTGGTTAAAACTTGGGTAATTATAAATTGATTAGGTTTTATATCGATTGCTTTGTTTAAAATTTTAATCATGGTTTTTGGTTTTTCGTTTTGTGTTGAATGTATGGTGTCTATTTCTTTTGGGTCTTTTCTTACTGCTGTCTCATTACCTCGTTATCTATAATTGATTCCGTTTGTACTGCGTTGAGCTGTATGTTACTTACGGCGTCTACGTTACTATTATACATTTCTTTTTTAGTTATAATTTCATAATCGTACTCTTCTAGTCTGATTCTCCATCGTTGTAATTTTGAGTTTGGTTCTTTAAGTTGCATAGCCATACTAATGGTCTATCGTCGGTGTATATATAGAATTTTCGTCCGTAAAG
Organism: Platerodrilus igneus; assembly: GCA_036346225.1. NCBI lineage: Eukaryota > Metazoa > Arthropoda > Insecta > Coleoptera > Lycidae > Platerodrilus > Platerodrilus igneus. The sequence goes on along the minus strand of JARFIW010000999.1, from coordinate 5,974,419 downwards.
GTATGGTCTAAAATATTTCGTTGCCCAAATTATGGTTAATAATTCTTTCTTTATTGTACTGTATTTCTGTTCAGTCTCGTTTAGGGTTCTGGATGCGTAGCTGATGGGTTTATCGCTACCTACTTTTCCTTGGCTTAGTACTGCGCTTAGTGCTACGTTTGATGCGTTAGTTGTCAATATAAATGGTTTCGAAAAGTCTGGGTATTCTAATACGGGGTGATTTTTAATTTTGTTTACGGCTTTAATGAATTCTGGGGTGTGTTCAATTTTATTTCCTTTTTTTAAACAAGTTGTCATGGACGTGGTTATCTGAGCGTAACCTTTAATGGATTTGCGGTAGTAACCCACTAAGTCCTAAAAATCCTTTTATCTCTTTATTTGTTTTTGGTAGGGGGTAATTTAGTACTACGTTCGTTTTATCGGGATTTGGCATGACTCCTTGGGGTGTTATTATATGTCCGAAAAATGATACTTCTTTTTGTAGAAATTCGCTTTTGTCTAGTTGAACTTTAAAATGTGCCTTTCTTAGTCTTTTAAATACTTCTCTTAGTCTTTCGATATGTTCTACCAGTAATGTTGAATATACTATGATGTCGTCTAGGTACACAGGACTTTTTCTTTGTGTATTCCTCGAAATATGTTATCCATGACTCATTGAAAAGTGGCGGGTGCGTTCTTCAGTCCAAATGGCATTCGTTTATATTCATGGTGTCCTCTAGGTGTGCTAATTGCGGTTTTTGCCGTGTCTTTCTCTCCATTTCTACTTGATGATATCTTGATGCGAGACCTAATGCTGAAAAATATTGACATTTTCTAAGTTTGTTTAAAATTTCAGTGATATTGGGTAGTGGGTATTGGTCATCTACCGTTTTTTCGTTTAGTTTTCTGTAATCTATTACCATTCGATTTTCTCTTGCCTGAGGCGTATAATTTCTTGAGTATTATTAATACTGGGCTGCTCCATAGTGAGTTAGAGTGTTGTATAATATCCTGTTCTAATAAGTCTGCTACTTGAATGTCGGTTTCTTCCTGGCTTGCCTGAAGTAGTCTGTATGCCTTTGTAAAAATTGGTTTGTTGTCTGTTAGTTCTGTACTATGTTTAACTGAATTGGTAAAGGTATGGAATATGTCACGATATTCAATACATAAATTTTTAATTGCTCTCTGCTCTTCTTTGTTAATGTCAGTATTAAAGCGAATGTTACTTAAATTTTCTCTTAACATTTTGTCGTGTTTTACGGGGTTGTAATTGTTTTTTAAATTTTCATCTATTTTCATTTCGTTAAAATTTAATTCATCTATGTTAATTGGGTTTATCAGGGATAGTTCTACGGGGTAGCTATTTGAGTTTAGAATCGTCGTAGTGGCATAACTATCTTTTATTTGTACGAATGCGATGGGGGTTTCTACTTCTTGTTGAAATGTTATGTGGTTTATAATTCCATGTTATTTTTTGAATTTACTAGGATTTTTTTTCTGTTCGGGATTCTATGGTGTGTTTTTGCTCGGTTTGGGTATTTTAAAATTTAATGAGGATTTGTCCGTGTTTTGTCTTTAATAAACGGTTTTTTATGTCAATGTTGACTCTTAGTTATCTTAGAAGGTTTTTTTGGTAAGAGTATATTAGCTATGAATTGGTGTACGGTCGTTTGATGGGCTGTTTTAATTTTAAAGGGATCTCTTTCTACATAATCTAAATAGTGTTTTTTTACGGTTTGGGGGCTAATTAGTGTTTTTGAGGATCCGGTATCAATTAGTAATTTAAGTTCTGCGTGGGGTATTTCTATATATTGCAATACTAGGTGATTAATATTATTTAAATTTATTAGGTTTGGTCGTTTATAAATAGGTCTATCTGAAAATTTGAGCACACGTTTTCTTCGTCGTCCTCCTCGTAGTTTTCGCATGGTTCGTCACGTTCATAATTTTCTAAATGGTTTTGATTCATTGATTGTACTGAGGTGAATATAATTATTCTAGTCATTGTCAAATTCTTCTACTTCTTGGTGAAATAGTTCTTTGGATGAAAAGTTTCTCTTTTGGTTATGGCTATGGGTCGGATTTGCAATATTTTTGTGTTTTGTCTGGTTTTACCAGATGAGGTATCCATAGGTGATGGTTTTAATAACTGTTAGGGTTGTTATTGTTATTTGTCATTGGTGTATTTCTAATAGGGTTCGCACTGAATGCTGGTCTTTGTTGGTTCATATTTTGATTGAATCTTGGTGGAAATGCGGGTTTTGCAAAATTTGAGTTGAACGTTGGTCTTGGAAATTGTTTGAATTGATTGTTAAAATTTGTGTTATTAAAGTTCGAGTTATTTATGTAGGTGTCCAGTGCCATTTCGTCATACATTTTTGTCTTTGGAAGGCGGAAATTTTGGTGGGTTTTTCAATTTTTAATTTTGTTAAGATTAGACTTCTTACGTCTTGGCATTTCATTCCGAATTGGTACAAGGATTTGTTATTTTCCAGTCTTAGGTTCATTATATCGCGGATAAGACATTTTATGTTTCTTTGGTCTCCAAAATATGCATTTAAATTCCTCCCACTGTTCTAAGTCATCTCGGCTGACTATTAGCGTTAGTGCCCGTCCGGTCAGTTTACTTATTTTCAAGCATAAAAGTAATACATTTTATTCGTTATCTCCGGGTTTGTACAAGATTTTCAAAAATATTTCACACGTTGTAATTAAATTTACTAACAGTGCTTGATCTCTGTTGAATTGGGGTATACTTTCGTGATAAATTTTTATATCTGAACTCATGATTGTTAAGGGTCGCTCTAATAATTAATAGTTACTTTCGGTTTGAATTAATTAAAAATTTTGTAAAAATTGAGATTTGTTTCGCGGTTTGTACTGTTACTTTTTAGTTTGATTTGTTAACTTTCAGTTTGGATTATGTCGGGTTATTTAAAGAATCGAGTTACTTGTATTTTATACGTAATTATACGGTGTTGTAATTAATTTGCGGAATTTGTGCCTGGTAATATCTGGTTAGCTGCTATAGCTTTGACTTTATATTTTTATATTTTACGGGTTTTAATTTTCTGAAAGGTTTTTATGTGGATTAATATTCTTGCAATAATTTGCGTTATACTTTGTATGTTTCTGCGTCAGTTACAATCTTATTTTATTTCTGCTGATTAGTTAATCTACTTTTAATTGTCTCGTCTCCGTAGGTGTTGTAATTGATAAGTGCATAAGATGCTTTCTTTCAATTGTATTGTCTAGTTACCTTGAATGTTTTAATTATAGAGTTTGCAAGTCTTCAGTCTACCGTTTCGTTACAGTAGTTGCATCAAAGTCTCTTTTAATAGTTTATGCAATAAGATTTTTAATTACAAAGTTTTTTGTCTACTAAAATATTTTATTTTCAGCCTTGTGATAAATAAATTGCGTAAATGCTTTTGTTATAATTAGATATTTTCGTACTGAAAATATGCAATTATACTATATGAAATTGCGATGCACGTTTTTGGATGAATCTTTTCAGCAATTGTTTTGCTATAATTAGATATATTCGTACTAAATGATTTTTATTTAACAATGAGAGTTTCCGGTAGTAATTTATATGAGAATCGCGCTATAAATTTGCACGCTTTGTTTCAATTTGTAATGAGTTACCTTTAATAATAATTGCAAAGTGTTTCTATAGTTTACACACTTGGTGTTTGATTATAGACTTTGATGAAGATTAAACTTCGAATAAATCGTTTCTGTAATTAATTGTTATTGCGTTTTATACATTAAGCTTTCGGTGATGATTTTTTGTACATAAAATTGTAAAATTAATTACGTTTTATTTTTAAAGTTTGTTGAAGTAAATCGTTGCGTTTTGTATTAATAATTCGTGCGCCAGTTACGTTTTGTATTATTAATAATTTGTAATAATTGTACTTTTCAGTTTTCTTGGTTAAAATTCTCTTGCTTTAAAAATAATTTTTCGTAGTTGCGTAAATTATTTTCAAAAATGGCATAAATTGCAATAATTTAAAAAAATCTGTACATACATAAAATAATTTTAAAAAAATTATATTACTAGCTAATATCAAATAATTTGTCAAAAATGAATTGGTTTTAAGGAAAATGAACTTACATTAGTTTCGTCGTCGCTTTCATGGACTCTGCCGATTCTTGTACTTTGTCCGCGTTAGTTTGGTTTGAATTCAATCAATGCTTGTATCTCGTCCAAGATTTGTTTGGTTGGATTCTCTCGTACCTTTTCCAACTTTGTTTGAATTCTTCCAGATCTGTGAATTGAAATTCTTGGACACCAGTCTTCCGATTTTTGGATTTATAGTGCCCTTCTGGATCCATACGCTGCGCCAGTTACATTTCGGGCCTTGGAAGTGGTCTTTTTAAAAACTTCTTTGAAAACATTACAAGTTGTAACAAATTTTATTAGTTTAAACAGACATTAATTATGGAATTTTGACAAACTGTTGTAAGTATTCTAAGTCAAAAATTAAAATAATAATTGAACTAATATTAGGGCGAGTAGCCTAAGTAAACAACAATGTTATAGCTTAAATACTCAAACTGACTAATGGTCTTGGAGCTTCCGGGGTATTTATATTGTCCCTACCCCTCACATGTCTATGGGAACTTGCAAAGCTCATGTCTGCTTATTTCTTAATTCTATTCATTATACAATGTAACAATCTTAATTTCTAAGTAATCACGGTTCTTAACCGTCTGTGACTTGCCACCTGCATTATCACTATCGTCTGGAATTCAATGTATTGAATCCGTTCTCATAACTTGCTTGTGAACTTTCATTAACCTTTATTTAATTATCCTTGAGATACAATGTTGCATCTAACTTAATAATTTTTTATAATTCTTAATAATTTCTAATACTCTCTATTAATGGTACATGTATATTGGGGAATGCATAACTAGCGTTGGATCGTCCGACTTCTATCTATCTTTCGTTCTTTTCCCCTAATTCCTCTGTCTCTCCCCTTAATCTGGTGGTCTATGTTCCCTGTCTCCCTGCCATTTCTGTCCAAAATTAGTTTAGCCTGTGCAAAACCTTTGCCATCCCTATCAGTCCTGTTTCAATCATTGTTTCTCTATAACTATCATCGCTACTAAAACGTTGTCCTAAATTATTATTTGTTCCCCTTTCATTTTCCTGATATTGATTTTTGTAATTGTCCTGTCCGATTATCCTAAAATCATATCCTTGGGTCCCAATCCTATGATTCTCTGTACCATTCCTATTTTTATCCCAATTCCAATTATCACTATTTCCCCTAGTATTTGTCTCAAACGTTTTAGCTAAGTCATAATTTCGCATCATTTCCAAAATGTCTCTTAAAGTCCTAACATTTTCTATTGCTATAGCTCGCATTATTCGCGCCTCGATGTGCCTCGAAAACAACAAAACAATTTCTTCTTCCCTCAATTTCGGAATCAAAAGCTGAGCCTGGCAATATTTCTCAATTACATAATTCTCACTTGATCCCTTGTATGAACTCCTAAAAAATGTACTGTTTTATGTGTGCTCAATATTTTGTTTTAGTTGTCACACCGATTGGAATACTGCGCAAGATAGGTTTTGGGCTTTTAGGAGCTTCTTTTTAAAAAGTTTTGTCGCCAAAAACTCTTCTATCAATTTTATTTCTAATTGTTTATAAAATTGACTTCTTCTTGTTACAATTACTCAAACATTTGAAATTTGACAAAATACTTGAAGTTACTTAATCAATAATTAAGAATTATGGTGAGTAGCTTAAACTACCAACAATGTTAAAGTTGTGAAGTTCGAGACTGACTGGCCATCTTGGGCTCCTCAAGATATTTATGCTATCCCTGCCTTCGCATTCTTTTTTGGGAAGTGCAGATCTCATATCTGTTACTTCTTGATAAAATACATTGTATTACTTCTTAGTAATCTTAATTCTAACAATTGCTTTCTTATAATCTACTGTGACCTGCACCTGCAGTATCATGTTACGTTTGGAATACAAAGTAGTTGCTTCGTTACTCACGCATGCTTATGAACTTTCATTAACCTTTTATACTGTGTCCTTCAATTATACAATATAACATCTATTTCTTAAGTTTTAATAATTGCATTTGAATCGCGTTTATAATAATTATTACACTAATGATCTATAGGGATGTTTATTATCACTTTAATTTGAAAATTATTAATTCAAAGAAGAGCGTTATATTATACAAAAAATGCACTGTATCTGCCGATAATGCAGAAACCTGTACAATGCACTCATTTACTTTGACGTTCTTTACCGTCGTACGCAGCAGTTACACTTGACTTTGTTTTATATATTAATAAATAAACTATTTAAGAAGAGAATTAAAAAAGCCTACTGTGTAACACACTTCCGTTAACTTTGATAACGATGACTTTTGTGTTTCAGAACTAATCGACAATGTGCTGGCTGAAGACGACACCAATGGCGATGGCTACCTAAGTTACGCAGAGTACGTCGCTGGAAGAAAAACTAATATCCAGCAAGTGCTGAGAAATAAAACAGTAAAGCCGTCGTCTTAACAAACAATGGTACTATTTATTATTTGAATAAACTCAATATTATTAAAATTGCTCTACAGTTTTTATAAATTTAATAAAATTTAATTGTGGGAAGGATGTAGTTCTTGTTCTTCATTTCCACAAATGTATCTTGAACAATTGTCTCCTGCAATTCCTCTGCTTGTAGCATCTTGTAGTTCTTTTAGGACGACTAAGTAACTAGGATCTGGATCTACTGACATCATTTTCGCAGTTTTAAGCAACATATCAGCAGCTGCTACATATTTTCGGGCTTGCTGTGGTTGTTGACAAGCAATACTTTGTAAGCAACCATTTGCTCCTGGAGCTCCTGAAAAATTGTTAGTGATATACATAATACCAAATCAATTTCACATTCAAGCAGTGTTACGTCATTATACATAAACTAATTTGTTTCTTTCTTATGTTGAGGTGCTTTCAAATTGCTAACTTACTAGCGGTAATAATTTTTCTTGTATTCATTTTATGAGAATTCAATCAGGCAGGAATAACTGTACAAATGTTATTGCCTGTGTATTAGGTCCATTAACTCGCCGACTAAATTAAGTAACGATGCGTTTTTCCTTATTGTATTTTGTGAGGACCAGATAGAAACTTTTATCGTTCAGATAGATAAGGTGGATGTTTTATACAAAACTTTAACACTATCTGTTCTTTCTCGGGGTTGATATTTTTAACATTAATAATAAATAATCATATACAGCGTCTAATAAGAACCTATTCAATTCATATCATGAAATAGATTAATTTTTCCAGAAAATTCTTCCAGTAGGGTAACGAACGAATAATAAGAAGACAATATATACTGAAAATGCAAAATTCATTCCTTATTATATATTATTTAACAGAAGCGGATGGCAGTATCGTTCTTAACTCCGTTTATAGGTTTGTATAATATTATGTAGAGTATTAAGTTAAGAACAAAGAGGTACTATAAATGGAAGGGGAAGAAAGAAATATATGGAAAACAGTAAAAATAGGAACGATAGAATGAAAAGACACGTTCTTTGCCATGAATATATTAGAACCAGAGAAAAGAAAAAAGAGAAGCAAAAATAAGTCTAGATTGAATTATTGTAGATAAACAAAGTAAGATGTAGGTTATGCGAATTTCAGGAAAATGTATAAGTTAGCTCGGAATAGGAAACAATGGAGGTACGTGTCCAACCAGTTCCAAGACTGAAACCTCATAATGATGATGACGATGAAGTGGTATTCAAAAAACAAATGAAAACAAACATAAATAAGTTCAACTTTTTAATAAGCGCAACCATTAATCTTTATTTTCCTATTTTTTTCATTTGCGTTTTTTTGAACTTCGGTAATTCTGCATATTTGTACTTCGGTATATTTGTATTTTCGTTTTTTGTATTTTTGTACTATTGCGTGTTGGTATTTTTTACACCGCTTTATATTTTGTATATTTGTATTTTCGTATTTTTGTATATATGTATATTTATATTTTTCTGTTTATATGTTCTCGTGTTATTTTTGTATTTGTGTATTTTGCTGTTTTTTGAATTTTAACTATTTCATTTATATCTTTTTTTGTCGATTCATACTTTTCCTTTCGTATGTTTCCCAACTTAGATTCTCGTATCTTTTTGTTTTCGAGAACTGGTATTTTTGTACGTTTGCATTTATAGTTCTTATGTATTTTTATATTTTAGTGTTTTTTGTTTTTGTATATTTGTGTGTCTGCATTTTGTATTTTAAAATCTTTACAGTGTCGATTTTCATATTTTTGTTTTTCGCATTTTTGTATTATCATACGTTCATATTTTGTATAATTGAATCTTTATACTTACATATATTTGTATTTTCATACTTTTTCCTGCTTTTGAATATTTGTATTATTATAGTTTTAGAATGGTAGTCGACAGGTTGCTTAACCCCCTTAGCGAACCACTGAAGATCGGTGAAATAGGGTATATTTTTAGAAAACAATGGAAAAGGAAAAAGTAGAAAAGATTGAAAAAAAGGATTAGCACAAGGACGTGCTGAAGTTAACAAGAAATAACAGCAACAAACATAGAAACAAGGAAAAGATTGCTGAACGAAGACATGAGAAGCACAGCATTGTATGGCTGTAAAACTTGGAGAGTAGGAGAAGCGGACGGGAAAAGATAGAAGCCTTTGAAATGTGATGCTATAAACGTATATTTAAGATATGATAGACAGACAAAGTTAAAAACAAATAGGTTCTAGAAATGGTAGAGGAAAAAAGAAATATGTCATAACAGTAAAAAATAGGAGAGATTTGGATACTAAGATACCATGAAGGAGTAGTGCGGGATATATTAGAAGCTGAGAAAGGGAAAAAGAGTTAAAGGTAGACCTAGATTCTATTACACGTGGATAGTGAAAGATATGGACTGTGGAAATTTCAGGAAAAAGTGTAGGTTAGCTCGAAATATGAAACAATGGAGGTACGTGTCCAATTAATTCTAGGACTGTAACTTAATGATGATGATGATGATTAAGAGATGTTCAAAAAATAAATACAAATAAACATAAATGAGTTCAAATTTTTATTAGGCACAATGATTAATCTTCATTTTTGTTTTTTTCCATTTTCGTTCGGTAATTCTGTGTATTTTTATTTCCGTATTTTTGTACTATTGCATTTGAATATACCTATTTATATTTTTGTATTTTTGTGTATTTGTAATTTTTGTATTTTGCTGTTTTCGAATTGTAATTTTTTATCTATTTTGTAGATTCGTACTTTTCTTTTAGTATGTTTTACAAGTTTGCATTTTCTGTTTTCGCAAGCTGGTGTTTTTGTATTTTACAGAATTAGTTTCTAGTTCCTATGTATTTTTATATTTTCGTGTTTTATTTTTTGTATATTTGTGTTTCGGTATTTTTGTGTTCACAGTGTGGTCTTTCATATTTTCGTTCTTGCATTACATTTTCGTACTACGGTATTTCAGTGATTGCGTATTTTTGTTTTTCACATTTTTGTATTATCATGGTTTTGTAATATGTATAATTGAATCTTTATACTTACACATATTAGTATTTTCATATCTTTTTCCTGCTTTTGAATATTTATATTATTATAATTTTAGGTTGGTAGTCGTCAAGTTGCTTAGCCCTCTTCGCGTACCGCTGAATATCGGTGAAATAGGTTATATTTTTAAAAAACATTAAAAGGAAAAAGTGCAAAAGGTTAAAAAAAAGATTAGCACAAAGTCATGCTGAAAAAACAGTTGCCATGTTCGAAAACAACAAACAGAAACAAGGAAAAGATTGCTTAAAACATATGTGTGGATTACATCGCTCCACAGCTGTGAAATGAAGGCAGTAGGAGAAGTGGACAGGAAAAACAGAAGCCTTTGAAATTTGGTGCGACTTATGTATGATGAAGACATCATGGGCAGACACGGTTAAAAATAAAGATAAACTAGAAATAGTAGGGAAAAAATACATCTGTTAAAACTGTAAAAAAATAAAAGAATTAGAATAATGACACGTTCTAAAGCATGAAAGAGTAGCGCGGGATATATTAGAAGCGGAGAAAGGAAAAAAGAGGTAGAAGTAGACCTAGATTCTATTACACGCAAATAGTGAAAGATGTGAACTGTGGGAATTTTAGGAAAAAGTGTAGGTAGCTCGAAATACGAAACAATATAGGTACATGTCTAATTAGTTCTAGGACTGATACCTAATAATGATGATGATAAAGAAATGTTCATCATCGTCTTCAATAGGTCGTCAGTTCTGGAACTGGTTAGACGCGTACCCTCATTGTTTTTTACTCTGAGCTAACCTACACATTTCACTGAAATTTCCACAGTCTGCATTTATCACTATCTGCGTGCAAAAGTCAGATTTCGGTCTACCTCTATCTTTTTTTCCTATCTCTGCTTGTAACATATCCCGCACTATCCCCCAAAAATGTCATACAACGTATCCTGTCCTTCTATTTCTACTATTTGTTTTTGTTTTCCACAGATATCTTTATTCCTCTACTATTACTACAACCTATTTGTTATTAACTTTGTTTGTCCATGCTATTATAGTCATACATCTGAAGCAGGACATTCCAAAAGGCCTTTACCGTTTTTCCGTCTATTAGTAATTGCGTATTTTTTTATTTTTTCGCATGCTTGTGTTATCATATTTTCGTATGTTGTATAATTAATTCTTTATACTTACATGTATCTATATTTTTACGCTTTTGATGTTTTTTAATGTTTATATTATTATAGCTTTATGTTGTCTTTTTCTATTTCTATTTTAGAATATTTGTCGATTCGTCTTTTCCGTTTGTATTTTTTTGTATTGTCATACTTTAGCGAGTTCGTAGATTTATATTTTTGTACTATAGTTTGTCGGTTATATAGAATATTGTTTTCTTCCGTGTTTGTGTTTTCTATCTTTCATATTTTCGTATTTTGGTCTTGTAGTATTTGTATATTTTTCTGTGTAAACTGTTTTAATAAGAGTACTGCACTCTTGGCTAATTACAAAAAATTGTTATTAGTAGGTATACTATGTTCGTACGAGCACAAAACCGCTATTTCCACATGCATCTTCCCATAAGGGAATCTAAGATACGTTATAGTTACTTTTGGTAGATATCAGGGTTATTCAACTCGTCCATTAACTTGTCGCGTGCATACCTTAATTTATAACCTCATATGATAGTTTCAAGTCATACATTCGAGAATTACTTGACGTCAATACCTCGGACGCGGCGGTGACGTGTGGTGGTGATGAATGCCCCATGTCGGATGAATAGTCGGAGGACCCTATGCTGGATGGATCGTAAAAAGATATCCCATTGGCCTATTTGAATCGTTCGAGGATCACGTTGCCAAATTGGATTATCAAACAATTAATACCTTCTCAATGTGTATTTATTAATTTGAAAGGAACTTAAAACCACGGGGAACCTTATAATTAATGAGTAGCTTCTAATTTCAATTTTTTTTAGATAATATAAAGGATTCATACAAAACACAAAAACAAACACATTTGTAATTAAAAACGAGTCAGTAAAACTTTATTTAAAATAAAATATTTTGTTACAGAACAATATTTTCAATTGCACAATTTAAAAAAAATTGTGTAAGTGTAAGAGGCAGTGGTGTAATCGTTTGCGGCTTTTTCTTACAATCTATAAATTTAAAACTCTCAGTTCCTCCATATTCATGACAGTATTTCCTGTTAAGTACTTGGAAATAAGGTTTTATCATCAAACCTTTAACATAAATTACAGCGTTAACAAGTGTCATTTCTTGCAAATATAGGTTCAAAAATAAAGTTTTCAGCCCACTAGTGGAAAACGTATTCTAGTCTAGACCATGTAGACGACGTGTTTGCAGTCTACGTTTCATAACGGAATATGATAAAGACTTGGCCAAAACTTTCATAAATTGAAGACGTGTCATTTCTGTAGTATCTTTAAATACGGAGGCTCCGTGGCGTAGTCGGTACGCGTATGACTACTACGCCCAAGGTCGTGGGTTCGAAGCCCGACACAGTCCGCTTGAAAAATGTTAGTCGAGTATTTTTCACAAAAATACGCTCTCGTTCGGATGAGAGGTAAAATGGAGGGCCCGTGTGTAAGTGTTGTCGCGCACGTTAGAGATTCCTACCTTGCTTGAAACAGCAAGGGTTCGGCAAAATTCAAAATTTTCCATGTAAAAAAGCTAACTTCCTGGCCAATGTAGTACTTTCGGGTGGAGCATTGAAAAAATCACACGTAAGGTATCTTTGAATGCTCGGTAGAGGACATAGTCATTGACTTCGCTAGCTTCCTCAACTGGTGTAAAAAAAAATGGCCATTGGCCATCTTCTTGTTTACCGATTGGTGTTATAGATGACACATTTCTGGTCAAGGCCATCAACTTACCATTTTGTCGAATTATAAAAGGTTATCTGCTTCTGTGTCATCTGCCTTCGAGTGGTGCATTATAGAGATCAAAATCACAGCCTTTCCTTTTTTTGGTACATCGGAAAGCAATGTCATAACGTCTGCAAAATCATACAACGAGGATTTGGCTTCTCGAGATCTTTGGGCAAGGAACGAATTAAGAATTTCCTAATTTTTTTCTTTCATTGTAGCCACATATGTTACCTCTTGATTCAGAAGTTCTGACACTAAAGGAATCGAACTAAACCAATTGTCAGTTGCAATATTGTGCCGGGTTTTGAATATTGGTTTGGCAAGTCTTATAACTGAGGATATCAAAATTTCTTTTTTCGTTCGATATTGTTTGCTCATAACTTCCTTTACCACAATAAATATAAACATTGCTCAGATAATGCTGCTTAGCATCAGTGATGCATATGATTTTTAAACCATACCTGGCTAGAATTTTTGGTTTGCACCTACATTTTGAACCTGCTTCGTCTAAATGGTACAAGCTTCTCGTCCGCACAAACGTTCACACCCAATCAATAACGAATTTGAGAATTATTGTTTATTTATTTGTTAAAAATTTTGGAAATAGCAGCAATAGTATCGCTCTTTTTTCTCTCATCTCTGTCATTGAAATTATCAAACCTAAGTGCTGATAACAAAAATAAAAACTCGTTTTTTGTTATTGTGTATCGAAAAATAGTACGGGCCAGTACCATCAGTGTCAAAAATGTTTTCAATGGATTCATTCTCAGATTTAAATATTGCCATAAATACAAGAGGTCCTAAGAAACCCTTCAATTCCACTAAATCTAAGTCATATGGATATATCAGTTTATCTCGTTTGAGAAAAATTTGATTTCATTGTAGCAATTCTCACATTTGTTCACGTAATAATTTCCTGAAGAATATCTTCAGAAAGCAGGATTTGCATTACCAATTCTGCTTGTCGCCAAATTTTTTCGCCACAGGTCGTAATCCAGGAAGCTGTAATTCTGTATTGCGTCGTCTAGTTCTGACATTGATTGGTGGCTGCTCCTACATCTATTCGAAGCAATTTTTTTTTGCCATAAAAATAGTTCTTGTCTTACTTTGACTATTTTCGCTTTTTCATTCTCTTCTTTATGCTCGTTATTTTCAGCCTTATCTTCATCCAACTCTGATTCTGTACAGTAACTATTTTTTACTTTATAATCAGAATCTTGATCGCTCTCCGCATTTTTATTGTGTATTTCAGTTCGGTTTCAGTAGCATCGGCTTCGAAACCTGACTAACATATATGTACCGAGAAGTCGATGGTCGCTGGTCCATTTCTATAGAAACACTGTCTATTGTCTATTGATAAAATTTACACTATTTACAAATAAACAATAAAGTATAAAACAAGTATTGCCCATGATACGTGTGAATAATAAAACTAACGCTACGAAAAATTGTCACGTAATTAACATTACGAGATGTGTAGTACCTCTGGTAAAACTAATCTGCACATGAAACGACAAATTGCAGGTAGAAAACCTCACGAATAATACGATGTATAGCTAGCACTATAGCTAACAGGTAGATGAAGATTGGATGGCTTAAAGTCCTTGGTACGGGAGAAATGGAGTGGGAACTAAAAAAGTGGCCTCACAGACCGCATCATGTTACTTAAAGATTAATCTAAAAGAATGCTAGTTTAATTATTTATAACATTTTAATTGCAAGCTGGTAACAACATTTTGTTGTGGTAGATGAATCAAGTAAAAAGACAATAATGAAAAATCAATTGCAGGACCTATAAAAGAAATAAAAAAGTTGATTAAATCACCATTAAAAGTGTCGCAAACTATTTACAACGCAAAAATAATAAATTCCAAAAATGGTGATTCCATGCTCATTGAGTGGGTTAAAAATATTTTATTTCCTCCGCAGCGGTGTACTGAATTTTGGATGAAACATCTCGGAATTGAGTTCAGGGATATACTTAATAACCATGTTAGAATTGGTGAACATTAAAAGACCTAATTCATTTGTTTCATATGAAATAAATCCTTTATAGAGAAACAAAAAATAGTTGGTAGTTTTTTTATTATTGATTGTTTTTGAACAATGGATTTGCACGTTGGTAGTTTAAATACTGAAATTATCAATAAAATTAATAACACTAGTAAACTCACAAACTTGAGTAATGGGTGATAAATGAAATAATTTTATTACTAGAATGTACAATCATACAGAGATAAATATTACTTATCCCTTTGCAAAAAACAATTTATCACTTCCTTAAACAACCACATTTCGAAACCACACGTTTGATAAGATTAGCAACAGGCGAGCAATTAGGATCCAATTTAGGTGATTAGTAAACTCTTTTACAGGAATCTCATATAGGCATGTAAATTACTTTGATCGAATACATTGTCGACACTGAAACAATGGCTGACAAGTGAATATGATTTACATTGTAGACATTTAAAGTTTTTAATTTAAAACAGGTGAATTTTTTGTGAATGAGATTGCTATTCGGAATAATGAAACATAAGAGCTATAGCATAGGATTTTAGACATGCCTCTATCGAGTGCGCAGTTAAGCAAGAAATTCCAGAAACAAAACAATTTTTAAAAAATCATCTACATGGCCTGGACTGGGATACGTCTTCCACTAGTGGGCTGAAGACTCCATTTTTGAGTCTATATTTAAGATGATTTAAGATGATACCTGTGAACAATGTCGTATATGTTAGATATTTGATAAAAAAAAAACATTTTATTTTCAAGTACTTATCAGCAACCGATTACAGCACTATCTGTTACGTTTAAATTATTTTCTTTAATTGTGCAATGGAAAATGTAGTTCTGTTACAAAATGTTTCATATTAAGTAGAGGTTTTACTGACGCGTTGTTGTGGTTATTATTGTACTTTATATGTATCTTTTATGCTGTGTATTTCATATTATTTAAATGACAATCGAAATTAGAAGTCGCTTATTAATTATAGGGTTCTACGTGGTTTTAAGTTCTTTTCGTATTAATAAATACACAATAAGAAGGCATTTATTGTTTGGTAATTCAATTTGATCACGTAATCCTCGAATGATTCAAATAGGCCAATGGGAAATCTTTCTACGATCCATCTAGCAAGGGGCACCTATCGACGATTCATTTGGCATGGAACATCCACATCGCTCCGCGGCCCCGTTGCGCTCGAAAGAATGACATTGTGTTATTCTCGAATGGATGGCTTAAAGTCGTCAATGAGATTATAGGTAGAGGTTTGCACGTGACAGGTCAATGGACTGGGCGAATGATCTTTGTATCTACCAAAAATGACTAAGATGAATTTTAGATTCTCTTATGGGAAAATACATGTAAAATTCTGCGATTTTGTGCTTGTACTCACATAGTATACCTACTGTTATTATGATTGCCAAATTTCATATTATTATAGTATGACAGTACTTGTTCACTAGAGATAGGACAAGAAGTATATAGTCAAATTTACTCTCTGCCATTGAAGATACTACTCGTTTTATAAATACCTGTGATATAACTTAGATACAGCAGAATTTCTTCATCTGTAACTAGTCTTTCTTCACCATCATCGGTACGGCCGAAACCACCTTTCCATGCTCCAGCTCCTAGAGAACCAGCGGCGAATATTAACGCTTTCAACAGCACCAGAACGACAAGATTTGTTAAATTTAACGAAACGACTTGTGATCCACCTGCATCACCACCAAATCCAGTGAAGCCTCGTGACATTAAGCTACCAGCCAGAGAACTGAGCATTCCTTTCGCATCGAAACCCCTAAAAATATATTTTGAAGTTAGAATTTTTACAGCTACGTTAGTAAATTATAAAAATTGTATATGCTTTTGAGTTGTTTTAGAGAAAACCGTACCTACTACACGCGCTTCACAAGCTACCAGCTTGTTTTATACGACAAATTGTGCTTTGCCGCCTAAAAACATTATTGATGGCTAGTCGAAGATGTGCCTGATTTTAAACCTTCGTCACCCCAAAGATCTGAGGAGTTGTAGAAACTGCAAAACCGTTCATTAGTTGTTTTCTTTTTACAAATTGCTAACAAGCACCACTGATTTAGATCATTTGGTCGCTGAGCCCAAGCATGAACAAGGTATTATCACGATTTTACTATTGTTTTGATTATCAATCGTCTTTATTGCAATTATCAATGAATTGTTTGACGTTTTGTTCTTTTGTGTTTATTCTAAAATTTAGACTTAATACATGCTGTTTTTATGTTATACACACTCTTTTGTAGTTGGTCCTGGTCAAAGATATTCCTGTTAGCCGCCATCTACCGATGATATAAGTTCAGACGAAAGACTAATACAGTCAACTTTATTAGATAATTGTTGACTTCAATTTGTATGTGACAGTATTGAATTGAAATTGAGGTGTTTATATATTGCGTCTCAAGGTAAAGCTTAACCTGGCAAAGATTAATTTGCTTATAAAATAGCAAGTCTAAATCAATTGATTGGATAACACTTGGGGGGTTTAGATAATCGACAATGATGACCAAGGACAATTATTTAAAAGGTCGTACAATACAACAGTTTTCATTGTTTATTTCATAAAATAACCAATTTTTCGACTAAAGCTAATAAGCGGCGCGCTGTTTTATCGATATATTTTTTAAATCTATACTTAAAGAATAATATATCCACGTCCTCCTGCAAATTTTTGTTAATTCACAAAAAACAGTTATAAATTACTAGAGTCATTAACCAACCTTGTAGGAAATAGTATAGTATATAACAATGCGGTAGCGTATATTATACCGCTACGTTTGGAAATATTACTGAAAGATGCGCTTTTGGGTTTACCAGTCACTAATAGTCAGGTATAAACTTTCTCAATGAGCAGTAACTTACTAGCTCTAAAAATGAAATAACTCTTAAAACATAAACAGTTTTTAAATTTAACTCACTTTGATTTATTAGTCAAATTAATTATTTAAGCTGAAGTTAGTTGCACATTTATTACCCTCCGTTTAGGTGATTAAGTTTTGCATAGGCACTTTTGACTCAAATAGTATATTTGATACCTAGTGGTAGTAGCACGAGATATTAAGAAGAAATAGAGGCACATATACCTATGGTAAAATTCATTTATCTCTTAGAACCTAAACATACTGCATGGGAGTTTTCTCAACCAAAATCGGGACCGGACTATTATTTTTTAAATACCATGTTTTAATTAAAGAAAACTTACTAGAAAGTTTTGAATACGTGTCAAATGATGCAATCATTACAATTAGTATACTGTTGAAAAAAATATAAAGAAAATTTGGTGCATACTTAAAATTCCATTCTGAACGGACGGACCTGTGCCTTAAATAAGTTCTATAATACTAGAACGAATAGAATGGCTTGCGTATTTCAGTGAGCTAAAGAACCAAACTATAGATTTAACCAAAATAGTGAGGTCTTTAGTAAGGATCGAGACTGACATGTTCGGTACTTAGAGTGACAGAGATCATAGGGATCTATATGACATTCTAAGACACTACTGCGATGTGCAAAGCAACGAGAAACCACCACCTTACCTCCCAAGTACACAGCGTACTTAAAATGTTATCTAAGATGATGGGGTAAAAAATTCTGAAGATAAAATAGTCCCCCATTCGGATCTCCGAGAGAGGACTATTTTGGAGGATGTGATCCAAAAGTATAACAAAAGATCCGTGAACGTTCTGCGCGTCGGAGCGTGGAATGCCAGAAATATGAAGCAAGTAGGTAAGCTAGAGAACCTGAAAATTGAAATGGATAGATTAGCACTAGACATGGTAATAATCAGCGTAGTTTGCTGGCCAAAGGCGGGGGATTTTTAGATTGAAGACTTTAGTGAGTAAAGGATCAGTTAATTAAATGATTGATTTTATGTCATCCATAGAATTGGCAGTTTCTTCTAAATTCTTGTGTACGTCCATAATATTTACGTTAGCGTTAAATGGAATACTGAGTTTATGCGATAAAGCAGATCTAAATTGTAAATAACGTTGATCTTGGGTCGCAGAGGAATTTATACCACAAACGCTTAATTCCCAACAAGGGTCTTTACTTTTCAAATGGAGATAGTTCATGTTTGTAATTTAAAAAAAGACACGTTAACTTCACCAAGTTAGTAAGTACGAAAATTAGTTCGATATTAATTATTTAACAAAATAAACGGAACTAGATGTCTTATTTTGCAATTTATTTTCTAGACCAGATAGGCAAAATTTCATGTTAATGATTTCCCATTTATAATGGTTTTAGTTTTCTTTAATTAGAGCAACTAAAACGAAAAAGATATTCTAAATAAAAAGATTATGGCCGAAAAGGAGGAAACAGATGACTTAAAATGATTTTAAAAGAATAGAATTTTAGTATTCACAACACTCAGATTTACATAAAGTTTAGGTTATGATTTTTTTTACTCAATTTTTTTCAGAAAGGATAGAAATTTACAACATACGCTATTTTTAATCAGGAAAAACCCGCTTCAGATATTAGCCGATTAATGGAGAATTAGGTTTTCTGGTAATTTGTCACATAACACGGAAAAAACTAACACGCTACAACTGTTGAATATTTTTTTAAACAAATAAATTATTAAAAACATAAACACAAACACTTTTGAGATTTTTTAAGTCAAACTATTATTAGATTTACACAATGAAAATGACGCGTCAACCACGCCTAATATCTAGTGTTCACAGCTTGTCATCCTGAAAGACGAAAGTTACTAAAAAATATTACTAGAGGCGACCCTGAAAAGTTTCTTTTATCGAATTTATGAATGTTTTTAGATTTAAACATACAATATTGTAATATTTTTCAGACAGATATTAGATACGCAAACCTGGAAATCTTTATAGATAAATGTACGCAGTACCACGTGTGAAAAAGCAAACTTTTCTTTTTACAAACACATCAGATTTATAACAGGAGCCCCATGTTATTGGACGCTAAATTAAAATACTTTAAAACTGTTATCTCAAATGTAAATGTAATCTCAAATTTAGTGGAGGGTTAGATTCCGCGGGGCGGCCTAATATGCCGTTAAGTTATTATAACTAACACTTACCCGCGGTATCTTGCTCTTGTATCCTGACACGGTCCGCTTGAAAAATGTTAGGCGAGCATTTTTTACAAAAATACGTCCTCGTTTGGATGAGAGGTAAAATGGAGATCCCGTGTGTGTTGTCACGCACGTTAAAGATCTCTACCTTGCTTGGAACAGCAAGTGTTCGGCAAAATTCCAAATTTTTCAGGTAAAAAAAACTCGCTTCCTGGCCAATGTAGTACCTTCGGATGGAGCATTAGAAAATCACATGTAATGTATCTTGCTCTTGCTGCAACGGCTTCCACGACTTTGCATGAATTTCGTAATGACGCCCTGTTGTCCCAGTGTTTGTCTGGCTGTAACCCTCTGTGACGAAGTGCCGCTACGATATGTAAAAAACGATAGAATAGGTACGAAAGGGGGAAATCACTTGTCGATAAGTCGCAGCACTACAACACTCGGTGAAATTCGCTAGTCAAGTAAGTTCTTTGTTTCGATACACTCGTTTCCCACGAAAATGTCTATCCCCTTCAGAAGAGGTTAAAATTCTCTGACGCACATTAGTGAGTACAACGCCATACAAGACGTGAGAAATGCAATCTTACCATCCTTTCATACCACAAAAATAAGTTAATGACCGGATTTTTGTGAGAACTAAAACTTTGTGTGGTTTTCATGTACGTCTTCATTAAAAGATTAATAACCTGGGAATTTCCTTGTACAGGGTTTTTGCAAGTCCCTCTAAACCTTACTAATACAATAAAGGTCAAAGCTTTTCAAAAAAGCGTAACAATTATAAGAATTGGTTCTTGAATCTTTATTAATTAAATGCCAAACCATAATTTTAATATTTATTTAATTTATCCATTAATATCAGTCTAAACCAGATCAAAATTGAAATGTTCGAATAGGTATTTGTAATACTTTTCAAAATTCTATTTAAAATTATTGGTTACAGTGGCCGTGTAATGTCATCTATGACTAGTTAAAAAGCCTATATTCGCTTATCTTCACCCTCCAAATTTTTTTTTTTTTTTTTTTATTTTTTATTTTATTTTTAACTGTTAAAAAGATATCAGGGGAGGGTTTTCACTAAGATGGTATAAGAAACAATTGGGCGCATTGTTGCCAACTCAAAACCTTTAATTCAAATTAATTATTAAAAAATCCTATATAATTATAATCCCACTTAATTTCTGCAACTAATTATTACTATTATATGACAGTGATAAGTTTATATTTTACTTATACTTTAATAATTTAAATTCCACAAAGTGTAACGTCGGGATCACCTACTCGTATAAATAAATCGGAGTATTGATAATAATCGAATAAATTTTAATTTCAATGTTAAGTACATCCTACCTGGCTAATGTATTTCGCTGATCATCTGTTGCAATTGCACTCACTGCTTCTTTTGCTTCAAAAATTACAATAAAAATGACGAATAAATACCGCTTGGTATTCATAGTTCTATTAATATTGAAAGAAATGCAAAATGAATTATTCGAGTTAGGCACTTCTATTTATACATAAACAAACAATAATTATACCTAGGTCTTGTATGAATCTGCAGAAATTTCTTCTCTTGTATTGTTGGAAGTGTTCTATTGTTTCTGCTCCACGTCTCGAACAAATCAGTTTAGAAAATTTACTAAAATTATGAACAAATTATTATTTCTTTGTGTTACAGCTATTGATTTCAACAATGGAATTTGGAATTTTTATTTATATGTTGGACAAACATGTGTTAAGTTATCTCTGCTTCTTCAATTGTCTTTGTAAATACTAGAAAGTAATGGTTTATGTATACAGGGTGGTCAGTTTTATGACTTCCTCCATTGGAATATACTAAACGGTGACAGATACAGAGTTTATTAAATGGAAAAAAAATTGCATACTTTTTAGTGCGAAATGCGAATGTTAAAATACTTTATCGTTTTATACAAAAAAAAAACGCTATTTTAATTTGGTAGAACTCATAAAATGATTTTCAAAACTACACATCTGACGATTCAAAAACTGTAGCGTTATGTCAGATGTGACACATTAATGTAGCAAATGTTTCCAAAATTATTATCGCTTTGTTATCATCATCATCATTAGGTCGCTTCAGTCCTGGAACTGGTTAGACGCGTACCTTCATTGTTTCCTATTCTGAACTAACCTATACATTTTCCTGAAATTTACAAAGTCTGCATCTTTCAGTATCTGCATGCAATAGTTTGATCTAAGTCTACCTCTACCTCCTTTTTTCTATCTCTGTTTGTAATATATCCTGCACTATTCCTCAAAAATGCCCTAGAACGTATTTTGTCATTCTATTTCTCTTATTTTTTTCACAGTTATCTTTATTCCCCTACTATTTCTGTAACATCTTTGTTATTAACTTTGTTTGTCCATGCTATCATTCCCATACATTTGAAGCACAACATTCCAAAAGGCTTTTACCGTTTTTCTGCCTGCTTCTACTACTGCCCCTATTTCATAGACTGTGCTGCGCTTCACACATATGCTTTCAACAATTTTCTCCTTGTTTCTATGTTTGTTGTCTTCAAACATAGCATCTGCTATTTCTTGTTAAATGCAGTTCGGTTCTCCTTCTATTGTTTATAAATATATATCCTATTTCCCGGATATTCAGTAGTATGTGAAGAGGAGGCGGCTCCGTGGCGTAGTGGTATGTGTGTGACTACTACGCCCAAGGTCCCGGGTTCGAATTCCGACACGCTCCGCTTGAAAAATGTTAGGCGAGCATTTTTCACAAAAATACACCCTCGTTCGGATGAGAGGTAAAATGGAGGTCCCGTGTGTGGGTGTTGTCACGCACGTTAAAGATCCCTACCTTGCTTGGAACAGCAAGGGTTCGGCAAAATTCCAAATTTTCCAGGTAAAAAAAACTCGCTTCCTGGCCAATGTAGTACCTTCGGGGGGAGCATTGGAAAATCACAAGTAAGTATGTGAAGAGGGTTAAGCAGCCTGCGACTACCAAGATCCCCCAATACTTACATATTTGCCGAATTAATAGTTTTCCAATATATCCTTTCGCACGATCAACATTAGTTGAAAATATTTCAAAACCACGACCTGTAGTTGTTTATAATAATCATCAGATTTAAGTGCAATCATTATCTTTGTCATTAAGTTTGCTATCTTGAAACTGGTTGGACGCATATCTTCACTTGTTTCTATTCTGAGCTAGCCTATACCGTTCCCTGAAATTTCCACGTCCTAGATACAATCCGGTTCCCCTTCTGTTGTTTCCTAATTATATGCCCTATTTCACTAAGATTTAGTGATTCAGTGGTATGTGAAGAGTGTTAAGCAGCCTGTGGCTACCAAGAATCCCCCAACACTTAGTCATTTGCTGAATTAATAATTTTCTAGTAAATCCTTTCCCACAATTAACATCGGTTAAGAGTATAGTAAAATCAACACCTGTAGTTGCTTATAATAATCATCAGGTTTAATTACAGGTTTTTTTCATCATTAGGTTTTCTATCTTCGAATTGGTTGGATGCGTTCCTCCATTGATTTCTATTCTGAGCACATTTCACTACATTTTTCGCTATCTGTGTGCAATAGTCTAACGTAGGTCTATCTCTATCTCTATCTCATTTTCCTATCTCTGCTTCTAAGATATTCCGCACAATTCCTTCATGCCTTAGTATGTGGCCTATCATCCTATCCGTCATACTTTTTTACTGTTTCCCACATACTACTTTCATACCTATCATTTCTAGTAGCTCTTTGTTCTTAACTTTGTTTGTCTATGATACCTTCAGCGTACGTCTATAGCACCACATTTCAAAAGCTTCTATCTTTTTTCTGACCGCTTCTCCTACTGTCCAGGTTTCACTGCCGTACGGTGCTGTGCTCCACACATATGTTTTAAATAATTTTTCCCTTGTGAACACAGTAGTTGCTTGTTCTTGTTAAATGTAGCACGACCTTGTGCTAATCTTTGTTTTATATAATAATAATAATAATAATAATAATATCGTCTTTATTGATTATTAATAAGTTCTATAACAAAAAAATAATAATGTAGTATAACAGGCGAAGTTCAGCCAAAGGCTGTTCTACCACTTAACCTGCAACTAACAATACAATAAAAATTAATTTACAAATAAGAATAGAAACATGTAAAAGAAGCCGGATGTTTATAATTCTGGTGTGAACGCCACTGTAAACAGTTTAACACTAACATTAAGTTGGAACTTTATCAGCCAACACTTATTTCTTCTAAAGAGTATGAGAACATATGAGAGTATATAAATGTATAGACCAGTGAATTTATTGTGTTGAAAGTAAATACTTTTTAAATAATAGTTGTTACGTTCATTTTCGTAAATTATTAATTAGTGTATGTACAATAATTTTTATCTTAAATTCCTATAGCGTTCAACACAAAAATTAATTCCGTTAATTAAAAATAACCCTTTCGTGTATTAAAATTTGTATGGTAATTAATAATAAATATCCTATCTATGTCAGTTGATAGATCGTTGTGCTTCATTAGAAAAATAAATATCCCTTCTCAGAATTTCGTCCCGTGGAATTTACGCCTTAATTAGATAGACGACTTTCCAAGTATTTTAATACTTAAATGTTAGTGTGTTTTCCCTTTTTAAAAGAATTCGGTAAATTTATTTTAATAAAACTAGAGTTTTCATGGTTTATTTCCTTGCTTTGGTGCCTAACACATGTAATATTCATTTGCTGTTCGATTATCAACCAGAAAACAAGTTGTTTTGCTTCGTTCGTTTTCTTGATGCGAATTTCCGGCACGCATTTTTTAGCGTGGTAAGTATATAGAGTTTGTATAAAACCATACGTTTCGGCTTCATTAAATTAATTTATTGTTTGTAACTATTCTAGCTTCCTGCGGGGGACACGTTGATCACTTGAGCTGCGTTTCTTTTGGCGGACTGCGAAGTCCAATGCGCTCCGCTTGGCTGTAAGCTTGCCTGTTCGCTGAGGCAGACCAGCGACAGCCTTCCCCCCGATGTCAGGAACTCGAGGGTGAGTCCTTCTTTTTTTTCTTTGTATCCGCTTCTTACCGCGGAACAAGAACGCCTGTGATTTTACCGTTCTAAAATGACATTTCCAAATTTGATTTTTTTTTATATATATGAAAATTATTAAACCATTTTGGTATTTACCGTATATATGAATTATTTCAATTGTAAAATTAGTTTAAGTGTATATTTACGACATCCTAGAGCTGGGGTTTTTAGGGTTGCGTGTGGTTCTTTCTTTTTTCTAATTACTGTCAAGGGGTAGTTGCCTAAAAACTACAGCTCGCCATTTTTTTTTGGGTAATTTTTTTTTTTGAATATTTAAGGGGTTGTAATAATGTATTTATAAATTGGGGACATTGACTTTTTTTTTGGGGTTGGGTTTCGGGAGTACTGTTTTTTGTATATATATTTTGGTTTTAATTGTAAGTTCTTTCTCTTTCATTGTATGTTTTGTTCGGAGTGTGAATGAGTGAGTGTATATAAATTTTTTTCTATTTATTTCAGGTTTTTTTTGTTACTTTAGCTATAGGTATAAGACCCCGCCCACTCGCCGCCTGAGCCCGGACATACTTTCTTCTTTCTTTTTCCCTTGGTTTTTTTATGTTACGTCAATGTACGTAGCATAGTTTAAAACTTGATACCGATTTGGTTTTCATAGAGTTCTCAATTGAATTATATAATTTAACTGCAGTGTACTGGAATAACCTCTGGAAGAGGGTGGTTGAGTGCCGCTGTTCATGCAGCAAGTCATGAGATTTTACCTGGACAGAATGACAGCTGCTACGCGGTAGTAGCAAATTTTTTATATAAATTGGTGCCGATAAAGAATTTATAATTTTATGCGTAAAAGTTGCAAGATGCAGTAACCGCCTGTTTTCCATTTTTAATCACCCCGACTAGAACAACGATTCAGAAATGTGATCGAATTTTCTTAAATTGAAAATAAATCCAAGACAATCATTCTGTATTCTTTGAACGCTTGCTGTAGTAATAGAGTCTAAACAGGGGTCATAAACAACATCACCATAATCAAATGCAGACAAGATAAGCGATGCAATGCAGTTTCAAAGGCTTTTCAAATTAATAAACGTGGAATAGTTGTCATTAATTTATAAAACCAAAATACCTCAAACAAAATACCCTAACAAGGCCAAATATAACCCAATTCTAGCAAGTCGTTGCAAAGCCCTATTTAACTCTTTTATAAGGCACCCCCCTTTTTTAACAGTATATATATATATATATATATATATATTGCTGTAATAAGGAGTTGTTTAAGGGTGTATTTTATACCAATGGTCATGTAGGAATCAGAAATCACAATAGGAAGCAGAAAACTGCAATTATTTAATAGAAAATTGAGTAATTGGGATAGTTTGTAAATAGTAAGCAGTCAACACCTGTATATAGAGTATAAGGAGTTTTAAGCCACGCAAATAATAACAATAGGACGCATAGTTAGCACAGAAATAAGTAATATATGCATTAAGTAGAAACGAATATTTAACACCCTGTATATAGAGTTTTAGTAAATTTAGGTAATGCAAATAACGATATTTTTTAGTGGAAGCACGCGTATTTATAAGTGAGCATAATAAATGTAATTAAACACGCATTCAAAAGAATTCAAATCAGTTATGATAATACGGAGATAAGAAATAAAACGTTAAGAAGTGTAGTGTAAGTGCGTACAAACAATTAACAACTTTGATAAGTAAAGGTGATTAAAAATTCGTAAATAAATAAGCATATATGAAAATTGAAAGTAGAATTGCATCAGATAGTTGTGTACAATATGGAAAAGCGATAATATTTCTCAAAACACCGCATGGGCTGATAACAAAGCAGCTGCAAGCAAACAACAATTACTTGAGAGGACAAGAATGTTACATCAGAAAACTACTTTAAGTGTAGAAAATGGAAAGACTTGATTGGTTAAGATTACCGACGGGCTTGTAAGCCATGCCCACAGACGAAGTGGGATATCAATCATATATTAACAGCGACAATGATAACGAGCTCAGTTTTCAACTCAACAAAGACCGAGGTGCGTCACCTTGAACCTAAGTGTAACACGTAAGAATAATATTTAAAAGTGAAAATTGTTTAAGTGACAGATAGTGCGACGAAGATAAAAATTACTATTGCCGATTAAACGTAAGTAGATTTTGGGGAATTTATTTAAACTAAAATATAATAATAATAATAATAGAGCTCCGAGTCTGGTGTGAATAAATTCCAAGTCCAAGTGTGACAACAATAATTCGAGGGTATATAATAATCCAACTCTCTGGTGAGAATAAATTCCAATTCTGAGTCTGGTGAGAATAAATGATATTCTGAGACTGGTGAGAATAAATCTAAGTTGGAAGCAGATGAAAATGTTCTACGTGCGACGACAATAATTCGAGGGAGATAATGATTCTAAGTTTGACGATAATAATTCAAGCAATATAATAATTTAAATGATATTCTGAGGCTGGTGATAATAATAATCCAGAGGGTGACGACAATAATTTAAATGTAATAAATCTAAGTGTGGATAGATAAAATTTTAAATAGGTCTATAATAATTCTGAATTGGTGGAGAATAATTTTGATCCAAATGGATGGTATAATGCATGGAAAATTCTAGTTGATAATGGATGCGTCGATAATTTTGGTTGCGAGAAGGAAATAACGAAGAAAACAGAACAGGTTAGATTTTTTAGTTTTAAGACATTTTTTTTCTATTTGAATTTAAATATTGAATATTGAATTTGCATAATTAATATAAATTAGTGTGACAGAGTCAACAACGAACTTGCATACGTAGAAAGTACGTAATATGATAAAGGGGTTTTAAACGTTCCAGGCTTCTTTTTCTAAAAACAATAGGTTTCTTGGTGACTTTAGATTGATTAAAAAGCATATGATTTTTGAGATAAATAAGATTTACAACATTAATTGATTGAAAAATGTATTTTAAATAATTTTCAAAACCTGTACATAATATTTGTTTTCATTATATGGAATTAAATTAACTTCATTTTATAATTCAAAATACAAGCTAGTCGAGGCCGAATGATAAAATTTATAGGAGTGTAATTTGATAATTTAAAAAGAGAGGAAGAGTCAAGTAGAATACGCCATTGATATCGAGTAAGGCGTTATCATATCAAGTTTTGTTATTGGTCGACACAAGGTCGGTCCACGATAGTTCCTAGAGGAAGTTCATAGCAATATATATATATATATATATATATATATATATATATATATATATATTGCTATAATATTGGATACTCAAACCCCTTCGTTAGGCTTCCTCTTTATTGCTATGCTATTCGTAGAATAATTATCATGCCCCGACTTTGTGCTGCATTATTTATTTTCTACGTACATTAAATTATTGGACCACCATTTTAATATTCACGATTAAGTGTAATTATTTCCTCCTCCAGCTGTTTTCCTAATATTGCTATCAACTGGACTTTATCTGTAAACAACTCTATCTACCAATGGCAAAATTCGATACGTTACCGCCTTGCGACTTATCACTTTCCTGCTCAACTGATGGCTCCGCCTTTTGTACTATTTAAATCTTATGACCTCGGCTGGCATTTATTTACAATTATAAAATTCAGTAAATTTAGATTTTGTATAATAGAACCAATATGTTATGTACAGCTTTTGAAATTATTCGAAATACACTTTTCAATCAGTTAATTTCATAAATCTCATTTATTAACAATCATTTACTCAAAAACCCAAAGTCACCAAAGAAAATTAAGATCTTTACCAACAAATGTAGAATATTCTATACCTGTTTTCTATTACTCATTCAATACGTATGCAACTTCTTTTGTTGACTTTTCACAAGCATTTCTTATTTAGCAAATTCAATATAAAAAAATAAAATAAAAATTCATATAGAAAAACAAACGTCTTATAACTGAAAATCTGACCTGGTCTTATCTCTTCCACATCGACGCTTCCACTAAAAATGATCTTCCCCAATTCTGGATTCCATTCAAATTATTACACTATGGATCACCACCATTAAATTATATACCCAATTCAATTCTCCAAATTTATCATTCTTGCCCCAGACTTAAAATAGTAGTTTGTTTCACCCCTGTACTTCAAGATTGTATTATTCTTCCTTTTCCCTTGACATTTAAATTGTATTACTGTAATTTTTTTCTTAACATCATAATCCTAGTCAATTTCCCGCAGACCTCGAAACCCTATTATTTTTATGTCTTAGTTTACAATAAATTCATTAAAAACGTACTTACGTTTAAACGGCAATTGTAATCTTCATATTAGCACTCATATTATTTTTCACTTTTATACTCGTTGCGTATTACTTTATTTAATGGCAATGCACTTCGGCCTTCATTGAGTTCAAAACTGACTTTCCCATCAAGGTGCTTGCTAATATAATCTCGAATCCCCGCTCCATGCGTGGGTTTGGTCTAGAACTCGTCGCTTGTCTCTGACCAATCAAATAATTACATATTGAACAGTTTCTGATGCAAAACTCTACGATTCCTCATAATCACCACCTGCCCACAGCTGTCTTTCATATCACCATGCTGTATTTTGATAGATTACTCGCTTTTCTATAAACAACTGATGCAACCCGATTTTAAATTTCCATGTTTACATGCGATTCACGCAATTTTTATTCATTTCTCTTATCAAATGGTTATATCTTTGTACGCATTTATATTAACTGCCTGAAACTTTATTTCTATATCCGTATTACTTTATTTGTCTGGAACTCTTTTTCTAAATGCGTGTCTAATTACACTTTATCATTTATTACGCGTGCCTCCACTGAAAAATATCCTTATTTGTTTTACTTAAATTAACTAAACTTTATCTACAGGGTATTTAATATTTACTATCTACAAACTATGTCTATTTCTTAATTATTCCTTAAATAAGTGTGGTTTTCTGCTGCCTATCCTAATTATTCCTTCCCGAACGACTTTTACTATAACGTGCACCCTTAAGCAACCCCTTATCACAGCAATATATATATATATATATATATATATATATATACATATATATATATATATATATATATATATATTGTTTGTTACGAACGATTGTAGTTAAGAACGTTATTTGATCTTGATTTTTGGGATAATTTCGTTCGAAAAAATATATAAATACTAATCCATTTATTGATCACTACGTTTCGGGTATAACTTTGTACCCTTATCATGTGCTACAAAGATGTGATAAAAACAGTTATTAATATACAATATTGTTTTAATTACATAAAGTGGATTGAGTATAAATTTAAATGAAAATTAAAACTAGTGTACTGTCATTATTAAAAGGTTATGTATACATGCAAAGACCGTTTGTTGATAGTGTTGTGTATACCTGTATACAAAAATAACACACACATACCAATAATTTACAAAACCTTACTATACATTCAAAACCTAACTCCCAGACTCACAAAAATTCTAAAAAATCCTTCAATCAAAATTACTTTTAAATATAATAAATCAATCAAAGATCTATTCACTAAACTAAAAAACCCAACAGAAAAAATTTTTTGTAGTAATTTAGTTTACAAAATTCAATGAAGTTGTAATAGTTGTTACATTGGTCACACCAGCCAATGGTTAAAAAATAGAATTATTCAACATAAATCAGATGCTAAAATAGGTAAAAGGTCTTGTGTACTATCAAACCACATACAAACAACCAAACACATACCAAAATATTCTGAAGTCGTCATTCTAGAAACAGAAGAAATATATTCCCATCGATTATTTTTGGAGGCGTATCACATTAAAAAAGAAAAAACCCAGCATAAACAAAAAATCAGATATTCAAAATTTAAGTTTTATATACTCATTACTCTTCACTACCAACAATAAAAATTAACTTTATATTTTCCATTACAAGTTACTACATAACCAACTAACTAGTCAACTACTACATCACAACTAGTATTGGCCAGACCTTTATCAGTGGTCAATTAATAACATAATTAATTTCACTTTACAGATTTACACAACACTATCAACAAACGGTCTTTGCATGTATACATAACCTTTTAATAATGACGGTACACTAGTTTTAATTTTTATTTAAATTTATACTTAATCCACTTTATGTAAGTAAAACTAATATTGTACTAGGTTATCATAAAGTAAGGGATATATTTTAAATCATTACAACTTTTTAATAAATTAAGTTAGTAACATAAAATAAACGAAATCTAGTTGCTTAATGAATGGGATTTTACCGTATCTATGAGAAACAAAAGCGTTGTCATAACAATTGTTGACACTAGTGTCAAAACGAAATTATTCAATTTGAAGTTTTATTTTGAAATTAAAACTCAAGTAAACGTTGAGTTCAAACGACTCAACTGTAATAACATGGATTTACAAACAAGAATTGGTTTAGTTCAGTGCTATTATGAATCCGGCAGAAATTACACCGCTGGATTACGAAGATTTCGCACGAGAATGGGTTTGAGAGCGGGACCCTGTCAAATGAAAGCGTACCGCAATTTGATACAAAAATTTGAAAGAACAGGGTCTGTAACTGACTTACCAAGATCAGGAAGACCAATAATTAGTGATGTCCAAGTTGCAGAGGTTCTTCATGAAAATCAAGACATAGCCAGAAGCAATTCATTCGCAATCAGCAGTGCAAATGCGATATCCAAGCGATTGCAAATGCCGTATACCACGGTTTGGAAAATTTTACGCAAAATTCTAAACATGTATCCATATAAACTGAAAATGCTGTTTGAATTAAAGGACGCAGATTTGGCTACTAGGTACGATTTTTCTTTGCGAGTAATGGCTCAGATGGAAATTGAACCCGAATGGTTATCCCGTATTTTATGGACAGATGAGGCACATTTTACTCTGAATGGTGGAGTCAATACTCAAAACTGTAGAATCTGGTCTGCAGAAAATCCGCAACAAATCGTTCAAAAGGTCTTCATGACAAGAAAGTCACCGTTTGGTGCGGTTTTACAGCTGATTTTATTATTGGTCCGTATTTCTACGAGGAAATGCAGAATGGACAAGCCGTATCTGTAACTGTAAATGGTGAACGATACTTGCAAATGTTACAAAATTATGTTATTCCACAGCTGCAAAACGAGCACTACGGAATTGAAAACATCATTTTATGCAGGATGGAGCACCCCCGCACATTTTTCGACCAGTCAAAGAATTGTTAACCAACGTTTTTCAAGATCGCGTGTTAAGCAGACATTTCGTAAATTCATGGCCACCAAGATCACCTGATCTAAACCCAGCGGATTACTGGCTGTGGGGTTATTTAAAAGTTTAGTGTTTAGAAGACGACCAACTACGCTACAAGAATTAAAAGTCAGTATTACGGAGCAAATTGGTACAATTCAACCAGAAATGTTACGAAATGCTGTGTACAATTTGGAGGTAAGGATGGTGATCTTACAACAACAAAATGGAGGTCATATTGAGCAATTGCCGTAACCTGTTTTGGGCATACTAAATCCCATTTCATAAGCAATTAGATTTCATTTATTTCTTGTTATTAACTTAATTTGTTAAAAAGTTATCATAATTTAAAATATATCCCTTACTTTATGATAACCTTATATATTAATAACTGTTTTTATCACATCTTTGTAGCACATGATTAAGGGTACAAAGTTATACCCAAAACGTAGTGATCAATAAATGGATTAGTATTTAAATATTTTTTCGAACGAAATTATCCCAAAAATCAAGATCAAGTAACGTTCTTATATATATATATATATATATATATATATATATATATATATATATACAGTGCTTCCCAAAAGTAACGGATAAATTCGATTAAATGATTATTGACAATTTCTGAGTAAAAAGCTCTGACACGTCGATTTTTATTTTAAATTGTCATTTAATTATATAATTTTAACCCCCACCCTTCAACCCCTAAGCGCTAGCATCCCCTACTTAAAAATTTTAAATGGCAATGTACCCCTTGTGATACCTCAATTAATAGCATTTTTCATGCAGAAATTATATTTTACAGAAAATGCTAAATCGGTTGATAAATAACTGTTTTATTCAATAAAAACGTATTCGCTTAAAGTGCCAATTATCGGGGATGCCTTGACAAACAAAATGTTTGTAAAGTGTCAAATAAGTTTAGTGAAAGTACGTTAGTTAAGTGCGTGTTGCTTGTTTAATAATAAGTCAGTTTTATTCAATAAACAAAACTTGAATAAAAAACAAAAACAAACCCAATTTAAATTAAATGTTCAAACTGCTGTCCGTTATTCGCTAGGCAGTATCTTAATCTAGAGACAAACTCTTGTTGAACTTTGTTTACTATCTGAGGGGAAATTAAGCGAATTTCATTCCGAATTCTCTGCTTTAACTCGTTTACGTTTTGAGGCCTATTCAGATACACTTTAGATTTTAAATAACCCCAGAGGAAATAATCCAAAGGGGTTAAGTCGGGAGACCTAGCGGTCCATTCAATTTGTCCTCGTCTACCAATCCACCTCATGGGAAATACTTGGTCGAAATATTCCCGTACTGGACGTGCATAGTGGGGAGGCGCACCATCTTGCTGTACCCAAATACTGGGATGAGGTGAATCAGGATCTTCTGCATTCAGATGTAGTACCGCTAAAGCCCGAATTAATTCAAATTGGAGAAAATTTAGATACTGTTCTCATTGAATGTTCTCTCAAAAAAGTACGGTCCAATAACTGTATTATCCACTATCCCCACCCAAACATTCATTTTTTGTGGAAATTATGTATTTGCTTCCATCATCCAATGCGGATTTTCATCAGCCCAATAACGGCAATTCTGCTTATTAACAGTACCATTGAAATAAAATGTTGCCTCATCCGAAAACATAATATTTCCTTCCAATCCAGGATTTTCATTGCAAAGTTCCATCATTGTCTCACCAAATTGCGCTCGCTTATCAAAATCATCATCTGATAACTCTTGCACTTTGTAACGGTGAAACCTTTGCTTACGGAGAATTCTATGAACTGCACTTTTTGATGAATTTAACTGTGAAGCGACTCCCGCAATGCTTAAATGTGAATTTTCCTGCACAAATAGCAAGTCATCCAATTCTGAATCTTCATCTAAAGCTGATGGGCGTCCATCTTTAGATTTATCTCGTACGTGTCCAATATTCCGAAATTTATTTTCAATTCGGATTATCGTTGATTGCGAGATTGGGGAGAGGTCTGGATAAATTACATTGAATAAAATTCGAACTTCTTTGTGCGTTCGAATTCTATCTCCAAAGACCATCATCATTAAAATTTCAATCCTTTCGGCTTCGTTAAGTCTCGTTTTTCTAACTTATTATTAAACAAGCAACACGCACTTAACTAACGTACTTTCACTAAACTTATTTGACACTTTACAAACATTTTGTTTGTAAAGGCATACCCGATAATTGGCACTTTAAGCGAATAAGTTTTTATTAAATAAAACAGTTATTTATCAACCGATTTAGAATTTTTTATAAAATTTTATTTCTGAATGAAAAATGCTATTAATTGAGGTATCACAAGGGGTACATTGCCATTTAAAATTTTTAAGTAGGTGATGCTAGCGCTTAGGGGTTGAAGGGTGGAAGGTTAAAAATTATATAATTAAATGACAATTTAAAAATAAAAATCGACGTGTCAGAGCTTTTTACTCAGAAATTGTCAATAATCATTTAATCGAATTTATTCGCTACTTTTGGGAAGCACTGTATATATATTCTTATGCTGCACCCCGCTCTTTTTCGCGCCTTATTTTTATTAATTTAATGATTTTTATTTAATGTGCAAATATTTATTTTACGTTACGTACTTTAGCAACGTTTGGTTGGTTAATAAATCAAAAATGTTTTAAATATGCCTCGACTATATGAACTCTTTCTTCCCAGGGTATCCACCTACTTACCGTGGGTTCAGTGGTAAGTAGATGTGCAATGCCCAATCAAACTGCACTATCTTTTGTTTTAGTACCTTTTTATAATTTACTTTTGTATATGCCAAATTTTATATGATCCACGTAGCCTTGTGCCAAATTAATTAATACCACAAAATTTCTGACTTTGACGTTATATCACACAGTACTCACCTGTTCTATACGTCGTTAACGGCCTCTATGAATGCTGGCTCAAAATCCTACTCGCCGTATACGTCTTCACAAGGTTGCACTATCACTTTGAACACTGCCATCTAGCCTCCAGGTATCTTTTCCTTAATTTCAATGCTCCCAAATCTAAATAAATATGACCCGAATTTAGAATTTAGAATACCCTTTTTTATTTACTTCCCCTGCGCTAATTCTTCCGGTGTTATTTCTTCTTTGTCTCGTACGATTCCACTTGCTACTCTTACGCTGTCTTCTAATTTCGCTTCTCTCGTTCTAAATCAATACTTCCGCCTTTAATCCGCTCGTTGCAAATCAATCCTTGTTTCTATTTAATCCGCTCGTTCCAAATCAAACCTTGCTTCTTTTTACCACTCAATGCCCCGCTACACATAAAACCATATCCAATTCAATCCTAATATATTCTTCACTCTTATAATTCCTATTCGATGCCTTCTGCCTATATCAATCTCGTTCCAATTCAATCTTATTTTCCGCCGGTTCGCTGTCGCACTAATTCCAATCTTAACTTTTACTCGTCGCCGCTTTTAATTATTGATTCACTGTTACTTATCCTTACTCTTCCTTTATAAATTAAACTCGTACAATTCAAACTCATTTATTTAATCTTCAAAAAATATTCAAAACAATTTAGCGCAGTTTATAAACACGTCTTATTACAAAAATATTTCGAAATCGACTCCCCTTGTTTACTTATCCTAGGTGATAATTACAATATTAATCTGCCTACTCTTTATTACATAGTATATAAAAACCATCCAATAACGTCGTATCACCAAGTTCGTGGCACTAATACCTTAAACTTTGTCTTTTGCACTTTCCTATTTTTATACATAATGTTCAATCATTGGTCCTAAATACCGCACAACCCTTCAATCATATTTGACACTGCTATTACTTGTAATTTTGATGTTACATGTTTGTCCAAAGGTTGATTCTAGTAAAAATAAATGCCGAAATGATACACATATGAACCTGGATCTGCGTGGTTAATAGTGGACTTCCACAGACGCATCCGGTTTTCGGTTGGCAAATGTACGTTCAATGGCCTATTAAATTACAACTCAGTATAAAACCTTGAATACTGTGTGTTTTATCACGTCATCAAGTCATTATAATTTACGTCTTGGCACTTACATTTCAACTAACATTTCAAATACTTTAACGTATATAAAGTACGGCAAACATACATTTTTAAATTACGGGATCTGATATATGGCTTACTTTATTTGGCATACACTACCTTCAACACAAAACAACCCTTAGAACCCTTGTAGCTCCTACTGACACTACATATATATATATATATATATATATATATATATATATATATATATATATATATATGTATATTATGTTTTTAAATTAGTTTTATCGATGAAAATTGGGATGATGTAGTCCAAATCAAAATCCAATATTGTATTTAGCACAACATTTAATTAAGACCTTACGTTTCGGCAAAGGTTTTTGCCTTTTTCAAAGGTACTGTAAAAAATTGACATATAGAATGACAGTTGGTGAAAGATTAAAAATATTTACTTAAAAGTTGTTAATGCAGAAATACATATATATAGTTAATATAGGAAAAATGTTGGGTCATGTTGAAAACATTTTGGACAATGATGAACTTTCACAACAAGAAAAAAACAACTTACGAGCTAGAGTTACCAATTGCATCACTAATTATATCAGTAATCCAAAAAACAGAAATATTTGTAATGTAGATTTAATTTTGTATTTAAAAGTGAAGAAGTTTCTCAAGGAAAATTCAGACATTATTATTACAAAAGCTGATAAAGTAGCTGTCACTGTAATTTTAAATAAAAAAGACTACATAAAAAAATCTTTAGAGTTGCTTGATAATAATCACATTTATCAAGTAATTCATAAAGATCCTACTTTCATGATACAAAAAAAAGTCAATGATCATATCAAAATTTTACATTCTAAACATCTGATTTCAGACTCTCAAAAAAAGGAGCTAACAATAACTAATTCTGTACCCGGAAAGTATTATGGCCTTCCAAAGATTCATAAAGATAATTGTCCATTACGACCAATAATTTCCACTCTTAATACTCCAACATATCAATTAGCAGTATTTATTGCAAAAATTCTTCAAACCGTTTTTCCTCTTCAAGGATATAATACAAAAGATACTTTTACTTTTGTCGCACAATTCCGTCAATTTCAATTACCTGAAAATCACATTTTACTTTCGTTGGACGTTTCCTCCCTCTTCACTAATATACCTTTAGACATGGCATTAAACTTAATTTCTAATAAATGGGATAACATCAAACCACATACCACCATTTCAAAATCATTGTTTCTGGCATCTATTACACTAATTTTCAATAACACTTATTTTATTTTCCAAGACGTTTTTTATTTACAAAAATTTGGTACCCCCATGGGTTCCCCATTATCACCTATAATTGCCCAAATAATAATGGATCATTTGCTAGACTCTGTCATACCTAATTTGAATTTTAAAATGATTTTTCTTGTGAAATATGTGGATGACATCTTATGTTCAGCTCCACCTGAAAAAATACCACATATTTTAGATTGTTTCAATACTTTCAATCAACATCTGAAGTTTACCCATGTACTAGAAGTTGAAAGGAAAATTCCATTTCTAGACACTCTAGTCATCAGAGATTCAGCAAATAAATTGTTATTTGATTATTATAAAAAACCCACGAACTCTGGAAGGTATATAAATTATTTCTCCAATCATTCTGTTGGCCATAAGATTAACACTGCACTTGCTCTAAAACACAGGATACAGATGATCGCAGAACCACAGTTTATAAAGAAAAACCTACAAATTTTAGAAATGACACTTTGCAATAATGGATACCCTAAACAACTGGTTAAAAAATTAGTTTACACCAACATACGTTTTAGCAATATTGAACCCAAACCTATAACTTTGATTTATAAAAAATTACCTTTTGTACAAACTTTAACTCCTTTGTTAGCAAGAATTTTACGTCAACCACATCTCTCAATAGTAAATATTTATGAAAAATCAATGAGAAACTTTTTCACAAAATTAAAAGACAAAACTAACATACTATTTAGAAGTAATGTTATTTATAAAATAACTTGTTCCTGTGGAAAAACCTATATCGGTAACACCACCCAATGGTTGAAAAATCGTATTATTCAACACAGGTCTGATGCAAAATTACATAAAAAAAGCTGTGCTTTGTCTCAACACATCAGTAGTACCTTTCACACTCCAAATTATAAAGAGGTAGTTATCTTAGATACTGAAACTAATTATAAAATTAGACTTTTCTTAGAGGCTTACTATATATACAATGAACTTAATGCCATTAACTTCAGACAAGATACACAAAATTTGCATCCCATATATGAAAATTTGTACAGGATTTCAAGGAAATTACCAAACATTTAATAACAACCCGAATGTCACCTAATTCGCTTTTTATTATAACTTAATAGGCTACATATGATTCACGCATTCTTTTCAAAAAATTTTCAGTCATTACTTGTCACTTGTCATTACAATATGTATTAATGACAATTTTATTAGAATAACTTTCTACACCCTAATGAGTGCTCCATTTTATTATTTTATTTGGGACCTCATCATTTCAATTTTGGTGGTGTTTAACTATATATATGTATTTCTGCATTAACAACTTTTAAGTAAATATTTTTAATCTTTCACCAACTGTCATTCTATATGTTAATTTTTTACAGTACCTTTGAAAAAGGCAAAAACCTTTGCCGAAACGTAAGGTCTTAATTAAATGTTGTGCTAAATACAATATTGGATTTTGATTTGGACTACATCATCCCAATTTTTCATCGATAAAACTAATTTAAAAAAACATAAAATATTAGACCAGTCCATTAACTAAGAGTGAAGCTTATATTTTATATATATATATATATATATATATATATATATATATATAAATATTTTAGGTAGTTAATTACACAAGGTAAGTTGATAAATACTATCGTATTATAGTGAATAAGATGAAATAATAACTTAGACTTTTATGCAAAGCCAAAATGATCATTTCAAATCGAGCTAGTAATTGAAAGATGGAAAATATAAGGTCTTGGACAGGACTTGAACCTGTATCCTGGTTTTGCCGGAACCATGCGTTTACCAAATATATATATATATATATATATATATATATATATTATAGTGGTTTTAAAGGGTTAAAAATAAAGATAAACAAAACAATTCAAAACACCCTGTATAAAGGAACAAACAGAAATTACGTGCGAAATTTATATTAATTAATTCAATTTTAAGTAACGAGTATTAATCAAATTGTACAAATAATAATTAAAAATTTAATAGCTTTGCAAAGAATTAAATGGTAGAAGTCAATACCATGCATTTATTAATTTAATTGGAGTTAATTGAACAATTATTGATATATAATAAGCATAAAAGCCTGTAAAAACTCAAGGTGAAGACGCGTTGCTAACAAACGAATATATCAGGAAGGTTGAAATACCATGAAACGAAGCTCGGAGAATTGTATTTGAAACGTTCGTTACGATCGAACACCTGCAGACTTTTAAATGTCAAGTTCTAATAAATATGAGTATATAAACATGCAGATTTTACGTATATTGGAAACGGTTGAATGTTTTAGCATGAAATACTAAACAGGGGTTATTTAAAGTCACGTCGCAAGTCCATGTGTGTTTAGACAGCAGATGGTCCAGAATATCGATTTTGTACCACTCAGACCAGGGTAGAAAGGGACGGAGAAAACGCATAAGTAAGAGACACTAATAGGATAGGGAGGATTTGTGAAGCGTCACTAAGTCTACGATTGGTCGATATGTTAGTTCAACTTGGCATAGGCGCGAGGATAGTGTAGCGTGATATTCTTGAAATTTGATAACGGCGTGCGGAATTTCGCGGGATTTAATATTGGTGGAGTGCAAAATTACAAGAATGAATGGTGTTAACAGGGGATTTCGCGTTAAGCAAGTATGGAGAGGTTACATGTGAAGTGTATAAATGTTTTTAGAGAGCGTGGTGAGGGCCCTTAAGTTTTCGATCGCTCCAAACAACGTATCTAAGTATCACGAGTTGTAAGTATTACTAAATCAGTTGAATTATATTACATGGTGATAGTCTCTTAATTAAATAAGCGGTTAGTGTGCCGATATTACATTTTAATAGAGATATCATCTATAATTGTAATCAACTCGTGTCGGGACTTTAAGTAACGTGGTTTGAAGCAACTACTTAATGAAGAAGTATTTTCAAATGGAATTTGGAATTTGGTTACACCAGGGAGGCAGAGTTAGCAGTTCAATTTAGATGGAGTTTGTTTAATAACAGCTAGAAACGACCTGCAGAACAGATAGAAGAAATAGATGGCATCATCCACAAAGCAGAGATCTACTATAAATTTCCAGGTAACGATTTGAATTGTGACTTTGTAAACTGTGAATATTGGGAGAACGTATGAGAGTGAAATTTCAAGGTAGTGTGTATTATTTACGTATTGAACTTAATACGTGTAAAAACTTTATTATGGTATTTAACTAGAAAGTTGAAGGTGTCTATAAAGCTTTTAAACGTTCCATCAGAACGTGAAATTTTTGTGAAGAGTACATGGCTTTGTTTTGTTATTTATTTTAAAAGTATGCAAATGCATAATTAGCTGGGTTATTCTGAGCTCATCCTACCCCAGAGTTTAGTTAGAGTAAAATGAATCAATAAATTATAAAGAAGGAATTTTAGAGAAGGTATTATTCAAGGCCCATTTACTCGGGGTACCATTTATGTGTTTAATGATTTAAAAATAAAATACTGGACATTATAAAATAAGGTTTTCTGAAGTGTAACGTGATCAATGGAATATGGACTATATTGCATTTCATTTGTAAATAGTTATAAATAAAAGCTTGTATGTTGGTTGTATTTGAGGTTTTATTGCTGGTGTGTGTGTGTGTGTGTACGATTGAGAATATGCGAGTGAATTTAGATACCCAAGAGGAGATCCAAATGAGCTAGCCGGAAGCAGTTGAAGAAGGCCGTTCAACTGTGGAAGAGAGGAAAACGGGTAAGGATAATTTTTTATGAATTAGTTAATTTTTGAAAATTTGTTTATTATCGGTTCTGAAAATTTTATAAAAATTTCGAAAATAATTTATGGTTGGTAAGCATATTACCCGAGTTCCACGGAAATATATATATATATATATATATATATATATATATTGCTGTGATATTTTTCTTTCAACTCAAAATATATTATTTTGTCCTCAACTAGCTCAGGGTAAGAGTGAATCTCAGGAACAAAAATGTTTATCGACAAAAGTTCTATTTACACATTAAATAATTACTCTATTTATCCAATACAATCATAATTATTTTGAGATTACAAAATTCCTTTTTTAACTAATCTAGTCACAAACTGGAACACTGCCCACATACAATCTGATAATCTATCTATAGGATCTATAATACAATAATTGCAGTTAAATTCCCCTGCTCTACTTATAACTATTAATAGAACTCCCGTAAAGAAGAATGCATTCCCTAACTAAAGATAATCCTAAAGAACAAGCAAACTCAGCTAAACCTTTTTCTTTAGGAATTTCAACTTATAATTAATTTCTTTACCTGCACCCACTGTTCGTATGCCAAAACCCAAATGTTCAAACTTGCACTATCTTAGCCTTCTTTATAGAGTGCAATATTATTCAATCCTTCGACACCGTAGGTGTAGAATTGCTTCTCCTTTCACTCACTGGACCCCAATCTAAAATTATCCCTAAAACAGAAACGAGAAGCTCATTCTGAGCGCTTCAGAGACGTCTGTGGAAAACACTTGCAGCTCCGACAGACTTATAACAGGTAGATATCTGGTCTATTAACTTAACCCTACTTCCGAATACTCAGATCTTCCTATCTGAATGCGGGTTTGTGTTGATGCTACTACAACACCTCGTGATTGATAGAGATCCGGGTCTCCAAATTAAACCTTGTATACTCTCAACTATATACCATTGATAGACGACTATGTATTTCAAGCTCCCCTTCCTAGATCCCTAATACATTAAACTTGAATAATTAATTGTACATTCACAGTTTCCACTTACCACCATGTGGGTTAATTGCAACGTCCTTTATTTAATTTACATAAGCAACACAGCTAAAATATCATTTTAGCCACTTTACAATTGGCCTACTAAAGTCTAACAAGTATATCGAATCTGATGGTGGATAAAAATGAATGCAATATTTTATGATTATTACTGATCAAGTAACTCTTGAGCATCCATCTTTTTCCAGTATCAGCCCAGAGAGACCTTAACAACCAACGGTCTACAACCCAAGCCTTTTTGACATCCACTCAAAAGCGGATGCACACCCGGCAATCTAACACAAAACAATTACAATAACCTTAGACTATTTCACTGCGATGCGACACATGATTGATATACAAACACCCTAAACACACAATTATCTCCACCAATAGAATTTCTCCGCAATATATATATATATATATGCTGTGAATCCACTAAAATCCGGGTACTCCGCTTTCGAATCGAGCCCCTACGAATTGGATGCCAAAGAATGCTGTGAATCCTACAAAAAGCTATTCATTACCTTAACCGTGTTGGTCCATTGACTTTCTTCTGTTAATCGCCTTGGCTGCTCCTCTAGTTAAACCTTCATCCTCATTCATAAAAAGAGACAAACACATTCCTACCACAAACATCAACGTTAACTCTATTTACATCAATATTCATAATACATTAAAATTTCAAATTAAAAATTCAGCATAAATTT
Organism: Platerodrilus igneus; assembly: GCA_036346225.1. NCBI lineage: Eukaryota > Metazoa > Arthropoda > Insecta > Coleoptera > Lycidae > Platerodrilus > Platerodrilus igneus. The sequence continues at coordinate 5,931,936 of JARFIW010000999.1, read as the reverse complement.
CAGTTTTAAAAAGAATTTCAAGATTAATTTTATTATCATTTAATGTGCATCCAGAATTAAAGTCCTTGTAGGATGCCTACTAATTAATATAACAATATATGCAGACCGGAGTCTGAGTACAAAGGAGCATCTACCACCCTTTACGTTAATTAACCAGGTTCGTCTAATTGAGCTCAAAGACATACCCAAATTTTCATCATAATCCAGAACATCAATACTAAATACCCTTTCTACTTAAACAAGCGAATTTCACGTTAAAATTAAAATTTTATGGTTAGTACAATTTCACTAATGTCCATTTAAAGTAAATCAATTATAAAGTTATTCAACACACACAAAATATCAAAGTTCAAACAAAATAGTATAAATTACCTGAAGGTTACTGCACTCGTAGCTTCAATGTACATCGTCCCTTTTGTTAATCACTCCATTCCAACTGGGTTATATTTACAGCTTCTAATTCTCAACGCTTTAAAAATTTTCTCCATCACCATTTATTTAAAGTTGTTTCTGGGCTTTTCCGGAACTCATCTGTGTATATCTGACCCTTGTTTTGTGGATCCAGACCCATTCATGAACCATTTAATTATTAACACCCCGAAAAATAGCAAAGAAATTCATACTTCTTTCACCAATATACGCCAAAACTGCCTACTTTTGTGTATACATTTGTCGTTGTAAATTTTACTAATTGGCACAGTGATACTAAATTTTATTACCTTGTATCTAAGTGCACTAAAGTATATTCATGTTAGCACGTAAAGAACAAACTATTTTGAATCACCAAAATATACGAGCAAACTTTAAATTATTTTATCAAACTAAAATGCACTGTTTAACATCTTGAATCAAGTCGCGGATGTAAGAGAGCTTGTTTATATTCACCTGGGTATATATAGAAGTTAGCCTGTCTGTCGGTCGAGTCCCCAAAATGGACAATTCTAAAGAATTTCGCTTGCTATGTTCCCATTCCGTAGCTCGCGCGTCGGTTTTTACGAATTTTGTACTCGCCCCAGTTAAATCTCAGAAATTTCAACACGGCAGCAACGTCTGGAAATAACTAATTGACTTTTATACAGAAATCGTTGTTTCTATCTCTGATATTTGCATCCTATTTTCAACCAATTGTGACCCTCGTGACGTTGCTTAAATCACGCCTTTTACTATATGTGTCTCGGTCTTGTGCATATTATCTGTCTCTATCTAACCTGTTCTTATTGATGCAAATTGATATTCTTTATTATCGATTATTTTAGTCCATGTGGAGTGTGAAATATCCCACCTTTAGCATTTCTCGTAACTATTATGCGATGGTTTCTCCAAGATTCTTTGAACCATTAATTATCTGCAAAATTTACGCCGAATGAGCTTTTTAAACTACGCAGGTGTTCAAACATACTATTAATTCTCAGAGCCTTATTCCGTGGTATTTTAATCTTGGATTTTCACAGGCTTTTATGCTTATTATTAATAATGGTTTAATTAACTCCAATTAAAATTGACTTCTATCCTTTCATTTTTAGCGAATACAAATTAAATGTTAATTATTGTGTGTACACTTTGTTTAATACCGGTTACTTAAAATAGGGTTAATTAATATAAATTTTGCACGTAATTTCCATTTGTTTAGGAATAATTACATTACACGCAGAGCTTTTTAATACTGCTTCTTTTGATATAAAGCGTCTTGTACATGATTTAAATCTCTTATTTTTAATGAAACGAATGAATTTTTATGCTTCACGCTTTTATTTAATAACGCGAGTTATGTATCTTTTCCCAAAGCTTCTACACGGTGATTAAAATTATTTGATGTGATTATTTAATTTTCTACCCTGGTCTAAATATGAGTATATATATATATATATATATATATATATATATATATATATATATTATGAGTAGTTTTTTATACAAATTTATATATTAATACTTGGCTTAAAGCCGTGATTTTGAGCGATGCTTCCTGTCTATATCTGACATAAGTCAAAAACTTGACAATTTCAGATATGATTGACAAAAATGCTAAACGTAATTGAAAGTTAGGTTTATATATGGTACTGTACACGATTTAGATTTGTAAATTTCCCAATTATAGCCATCGGCCTCGGTAGCGTAATTGGTTAACGCACAGTTCCGGCAAAACTGAGATGCAGGTTCAAATCCTGTCCAAGGCCTTATATTTTCCTTCTTTCAATTACTAGCTCGATTTGAAATGACCATTTGGGCTTTACTTAAAAAGTCTAGGTTATTATTTCATCTTATTAATTGCTATACGTTTTTATATATATATATATATATATATATATATATATATATATATATATATTGATATGATAACGCTGCCCGCCGATGTCATAAACGTCTAGTTTCCTGATGTCCGCCACCGCTCTGTGTCTCTATCTAATATTCTAATTTTAATTAAGCCACGGCTAGCTCAGTTTAACTCACACAGAGTGGACATCGTTACGATAGTCAAATACATTAACCCCTTTTCCCTAAAACTTTTGTTGTTTAGAATGATAAAATGAAGTCGATCAATATTTGTATAATGAGAAGAAAATAATATCTACACTTCACAGTTTTACTATATGAAAAATAAACCCTTGAATCAATTTATAATATTTAGATTATTTATCCCTAAAATTGTATATCCCTTTCTGTAATTTAGAACCACCAAAAATGATACTATAACTGGAAAATCTAGAACGTTCAAGACCTATCCCCTTTTTATGTGAATTTTTACGTATAAAATATTTTTGTTAACTTCTTACAAAAATATAGAAAATATAGACAATGTTAAAATAGAAAAAATAAAATAATGCTTAATTTTAGGTAGCCCTGACCTGTAGTTTTCCCGGTATGTCCTTCTTTGGTTTCCCCTTTGATCTGCTGCTACGTGTTGTGGATCAACACCTCTTGATTACCTTCAATTGAGTAGCTTCTTTTAAAGCAATGCTCTGCCTTGTGCTTCCTCCCGTGAATTTGAACCAATAATTTTCATTCGGTATTATTAATTTGTTTCCAAACTTTACTGCGTGTTTTATTTAGATTTGCTTGTCGTAACTTAGAGTTGTAGTAACTTAGACGTAACTTAGAATCTTGCTTGTCTTGACTTAGAGGTAACTTAGAATTTTCTTAGAGCCCCACATTACAAATATTTAACCTAAATTAATTAATAAAATTTCTACTAATTGTTTTGCAGTAAACGGCGACACCTTTTTTATTTATTTTCACTATAATTTATTTTAAAATCAAAAAATATTGTTGCTTACCTTATTTTACATTTACAGAATTAAACTTATTCTTTTGAAGATCTTTCACCTGGTTATAATATATTTCCACGCTAGTAAGATTTGTTTTGGCCAGAAAAAATCTTTGAGATCAGAGTATATCGAACTCTGAACACAAACTCTTAGTAAAAAAAATCCCTTGCACAAAAAGAATTATTAGGATTATCTTAAACTAGATCAAAATACTCTAATATCAGTTAAAAATAAATCTAACAGTGATACTTGCAGAATCCACAAACTGCTTTTTGTAATTAAAAATCTTCTTAATTTAAATTGATCTCCAAATTGGCTTATAAGATTTTCCAAATTAAAATTCCTGATTTCCAACAGCAATTATCAAAGTACCTTCTTGAGTTAAATCTTCTTTTCAATTATTTAATGTATCTTTAAAAATAGCTTTATATTGAAAAATTTTGCATTTTCTTCGTAATTAATAATTCTCTTTTTGTATGTAATTTGGGTTTAACAACATCACTTCAATATTCATTGCAACCTCGCAACTATGTTTTACTGCAATTTCTATAACGCAACGGCTAGCGCTTTAAAATAACATTTCTTGATCTACTTTACGCATCCATTGCAACGGATCAAATTTACTGAATGAATTTTCTTTAAAACAATAAGCGCTCCTTTTTCTACTAATTGTCTATTTTCGAAAATTTCACCAGTATAATCTCTAACATTATGACGTAAGAGTTCCCGGAATACCCAATTAACCTATAAAATTTCGATATTTTATTACCTTCTTATCTGTTCTAGGTATCAATGACACGTTCTTTGTCCTTGTTTCACAAATACTATTATTGCGGCGCCGCATACTAATGCAAAAGATATTCGATTACTCTAGGGATTTTGCAGGTTTTTTCAATGTTCAAGGTGCTTCTTGGAGAAAATGTTTATGTAGTGAGTTTATACGTAGTTTTAAATACCCATGGCATATTCTAGAACGTTCTTTATATAGAATCATTTGCTACAATTCACGGGTTAATTAATTTAAACTTTGATTGCTTTTTAATGCAAAAGGGTTTACGTTTTATAGTAATTACACGAAATTATTTATATTTATACAAAATGCGTAAAGCCCGTTTTATGCTATTTACAGCAAATTTGATCAAAAATGTATAAATTTGCATTCGCACATCAAAATGCGTTTTACGGTACCTTCCAATTTACATATTCAATTTACGTTACTTGCTATTTATTTACGATATCATACAGGGTGATTATTTATACACGTGCAATTTGCGTTTTTGCATTGTACATCAATGAATAAAATTACGCTTGTAATATACTGGGCGTAATCATAAATTTACGGAACATTCCATTTTTTCCAGATTCTATTATATTTTCGTGGGATTTATTTTTAGAATTAGGGTTTCAATAACCTCTTCTGACCCTTTATTACGTCAATATATTTCTGTGATATTTGGCGGTTAAAACAACATTAATAATTCATTTTGTAATTTATTTAAAGTTTCAGCATGTGAAAATATAAACAACAATTTGAAACGTTTTTCACATTAGTAGCGTAGAAATTATTAATTTTACTGAAGATAAAAGTTAATTTAGCACCATTCTTTAGCGTGTTGTAATGCAATAAACAACATCAAGTTTAAAAAAAAAATTATTTAAATATAAATCAAGCTAAGCGACTACACTTCATGAGAACTTCTTACGTTCTTCTATATCTTTGAACAAGTTACAGTAACCCCTTGCTTACTCCCTCTACTACCCTTAGGTCTATCGACGCACCCAGAAGGTCTGAAATATTTTACACATCCTCCGGCGCGGCGGCACAACTTAGCTTATCACTTCTTACTTCTAAAGGATACAATAATTGTATTGGACGCCCAATTACGGTGCCATTCGCAATCTTAACGTAACAGGCACGGACTTTGCCATCACGACCGTTTATCACGTCTTTCACCAACCCTAATTTCCACAATAACCGTCACTTATCATTTCCATGTCTTAATACGATATTCCCTTGCTTAATCGCACACTCACGCGCATTCACGTTGTGATGAGCTCCTCTTAATAATTGTAAATATTCTGCGCTCCATCTTTTCCAAAAGTAGTCTATAACGTTTGTTCTCTGCTTCCATAACCTACGAATCTCATCTCCATTAATAACACGGTCGACAAAGGGAATAGTAGCCAAAGCGGGTCCCAATAAAAAATGCGAAGGGGTTAATGGCATTAAATCTATAGGTTCACTACCTAGGTAGGTGAGCGGGCGGGCGTTTATTGTTGCTTCAACCTCGGTAATGAGTGTATTTAGTTGATCTAAATTTAGTAAAGAACGTCCTGTCGTAGCCCTAAGGGCGTCTTTTACACTTTTTACAAGTCGCTCGTAAAATCCTCCGTGCCAAGCCGCTCGCTCAACTATAAACTTCCACTTAATTTGGTGACTGTTCACGAACTCGATCAATTCTGTACTCGCCATCACTTCATTTAAGGTCGATATTTCACGTGATATTCTTTTAAATGTTTTAGCGTTATCTGAGTAAATGACCTTAGGAATCCCTCTACGGGCAAAGAACCGTTTACATTCACTGATTGTAGACGCAACATCCATTTTCAAAACAATCTCTAGATGAAGTGCTCGTATAACAGCGCAAGAAAATATAAGCACATAACATGGCTTTGAGTGATAACTATCTTTAAAATACAACGGTCCGGCGAAGTCTAAACCTGTCACTTCAAAGGGCTTTGTTTGCTGTATTCGATCTCTAGGTAACGGCGCAAAGTGATGTGACCCTGACTTTCTACGAAGTCGTTTACAGATAACACATCTTGCTAAAACGGACTTTATTAATTGCCCTCCTCGTACAATCCAAAATCGTTTACGTAATTCATAAAGTGTTGCATTTACACCACTATGATAAAGAGTTTTATAAAACTTCATTATTAAAAGTTCACTTAAGTGTGCATTTTTCGATAGAATAACGGGATGCTTGAGGTCGAAATCTTCTCTTAAATTATGAAGAAGTTTGCTATACGTGTCTGATCAATTCACACAAAGGTTTAATAAACGTTCTCCAAGTAATGCTGTAATTTTGAAGGTTATTGAAAGGTTTAGAAATACAGGTAGTGTATTGTGCCAACGAAAAGGAAACTCGGGGCGTCCCAGGACAGTTAACGACAACAATAACCATGAACGTGTTTTTGAGCAAATCTTAGAAAATCCGAAAGTCAGCCAGGCAAGGACAGCGTTACAACTTGATTTAAAAAGAACTTCCTTTCAAAGAATCCTGAAGGAGCTGGGTACATTTTCGTATGTGATTCAGGTACATCAACAACTACATCCTCGGGATTATCGCAGTAGAGTGGAATATTGCGCCAGAATTCTCGCGTTACAGTATGAAAATCCTGAATTTTTGAAAAATGTTTGGTTTTCAGACGAAGCACATTTTCACTTGTCAGGCTACGTGAATCGTCGCACAAATCGATTTCTGGGCTTTGCCAGACCCGATGAGGTTCAAGAGGTTCCTTTACATAGTGAAAAAGTGAGTGTCTGGTGTGCTGTTTCCGGACACGGAATCATTGGTCCGTACTTTATCGAAGAGAATGGTAGGCAAGTCACACTTAATCAACAGAGGTACAGACAAATTTTAACACGATTTATCCCTGATCTACGTCAATTCAGTCGTGCACGTAACTTGGCATTTCGAAACCAATTTTTTCAGCAGGACGGGGCAACTTGCCATACTGCTGCCGCAATTCGTCAATTTCTTCAAGAACATTTTCCAAGCAAATTCATATCACGATTTACTGACTTCCTTATCCTTCACATTCTCCAGACCTCACGCCTCCAGACGCATACATTTGGGGCATGGCTAAAAATGCCGTTTTCAAACGGGCACCACAAACCATCGATGAATTAAAGGATGCCGTTAGAGTCTTCTTCGCAGCCCTGAGACAACCCTTATTCAATAACATGACCAGAAACTTAGAACATCGTTATGAAGTCTGTCTCGAACGAGGAGGTGCACATTTAGAACATATAATAAAGTGTCAATAATATGTATTTTTTAAATATACAAAACAATTACAATTTCAGTACTGTTTATTTCGGGCAATACTGTATTATCTGGCCACGTATGTTCACTTTCTAGCAACCACCTAGGACCGTGTAACCAAGTTTCGGAATTTATTAAAGTACTTGAACTTATTCCGCGGGTTAATAAGTCCGCAGGGTTCTTGCGACCCGGACAATGTTTCCATGTTATATCTTTCGATATGGTCTGAATTTCTTTAATACGGTTAGCCACATATGGTTTCCACTTTGACGCATCACGTTTAATCCAATGCAACGCGATCAGAGAATCTGTCCAACACAGTACCTTATCGATTTTAATTAATACATTAGTTTTTATAAATACCTGTAACCTAGCTGCTAATAACGCGGCAGTTAGTTCCAAGCGCGGCAAGGTTATCATTTTATCACTACAAGCCTTTAGGGGCGCAACGCGATTTTTTGAATACAGTAACTGCACACCAATTGTCCCGTTACGATCGTTTTGTATTAGATATGCAGCCACCCCGTATGCTCGTAAAGATGCGTCCGAAAAAACATGTAATTGCGATTCGTTTGGATGATTCGACACACCTACGTAACGCGGTATAGAAAAATCCACTAATTTTATCAATTGTTGACTACATTCCTGCCATTCATTTTGCATATCTTGCGGTAACAAATCGTCCCAACCAATTTTTTCAATCCATATGTTCTGAAACAAAATTTTAAGCTTTATTACACATGGTGCAGAAGCCCTATCGGAGCATACACACGAGCAATTGTCTGTAACACGTGCCTTTTTTTCACCATCTTAACCTAATGTATGTACTCCGTCACACTACTCAAATCGACACTAATTCTATTGTTCTGATTGCACCAGTTAATTCCTAACACCTTTTGAATTTGTGCATTTTGCGATTCAACCTTGCTGTTTACTTCGAGATCGTTAATCGTCCATTTGCGTAAATTCATGGAGGCTCCTTGAAAAAGCTTACTTGAAAAACCTTTTAAATGTTCTGCAACATTTCGATTGTTTACACTGACCACTAGATCGTCTACATAAAAGCCCCTTTCTAAGATTTTAATAAATTCAGGGTTTTGTTTTCGATTATTGATTAAATGTGTTCGTATCACGGAATTTAAAAGAAACGGGCTACATGTAACTCCGAATGTTACTCTATTCATACGGTACGTTTCCAGTTCATTGTCGTTATTGTACCATAACAATCGATGTGCGTCTTTATCGTCGGAATGTAAATAAATTTGTAAAAATGCTTTCTCAATGTCAGCCGTAATTCCGATCTCGCCTACACGAAAATTAAGCAAAATCTTAATTAAATCTGGACTTAAATTAGGCCCCTTTTCTAATAAGTAAATAGAATTTATATTATTAACTGTTTTAGTTAAGTGCGTTCTACAAATTGTCCGTTTTACTTGTTCCATCATGAAGCCTCGATAGTATAGCCGTCTGTTAAATATTCGCGTTCACGTTCCGTTATTCCGAATATTTACGTTAAAGCTCATTTATATTTATCACCAGATCATCCCGTGTTTCGGCACCAAAGTTGTTGTAATGCAATAAACAACATCAAGTTTAAAGAAAGGTTTATTTAAATATAAATCAAGCTAAGCGACTACACATCATGAGAGCTTCTTACGTTTTTCTATATCTCTGAACAACAAGTTACAGTAACCCCTTACTTACTCCCTCTACTACCCTTAGGTCTATCGACGCATGCAGAAGGTCTAAAATATTTTACGCACGTGTGTTATAATGTAAATATTTATGAAGTATGGCAGGAGTGTAACATAGCTTTTCAAAAGTCATATTATAAACATAAACATATTTACCCATCATCGTGTATAAGGATAGAGCATAAATACGCAGCTTTAACATTATCAATTTCATATTCAACTTTAGGATGTAATTATAGCAAAAAGAAATTTTTTCAAAAAGCTTGAGCATTTTAAACTGTTGGTTGCGGCGTATTGTTTATAACAGTTAAATGGCTGTTATGTTATATTTTTTATGAGAAGTTGTAAAAGTGTTTTGTAGAAACAAGTGTAACCATCGCTAGATTCTGGATATTTATTTCATTGAGGCAGATAAAGATAACGTGCACAAATATCAAACGAATTCTAAGAGTTGTTACTCAAAGCTGTCAATTATGATGTATTTATACACTCGTTAAAAAGATATAAAACTGAAAGAGGGTTAGATTTTGGTAATACAACAAAACGTGCATACAAGTGAACAAGGAGGAGTAATTTTGTTAGAATGAGCATAAGAAACATAAAGATATCACGTGTTAAGTGTTTGTTGATTTGGGATGAAGAGTGCGAGACAAAGAAAAAATATCAGGTAGAATATGTAGAAATAACACAGACATAGTTTGAAAGCTGTTTTGAGTGGGGAAATGATAGATAGGTCACAGATGGAACTTATAAACAAGGAACAAAGAAAGATTATTAGATGGCATGAGGATAAGGGAGATAGAGGTAGGTTGAACGTTGAGAACGAGGAAGGCGGAAAGTAAGAAGGATAGTTAATGTAGAATGCATGTTAAGATGAAAAAGATACAACTCGTGGTAGGAATATACAAAATGGAATGAGTAGGAAGTAAGAGATAGGAAATTTTAGTATGTATGCTGAAGGGAGACAGATAAAATATGTTGCAGTAGGGGCGTAGCTTAAATGGGCAGTTGGAGAAAATATACACAATATTTTAGAGTGGGTTTGTTAAAATCCAAGGAAATGTTTTGAAAAATGTGGTCAGTTAGAATGGGTACACAGAATTTGTTGACGGTTAAAACAATACGGAGAAAATGTTTTGTTTGTATCGTGCAAATTCTAGAATTTAGGTGGCAGTGGTGTTTGGGTAGAAAATTACGAGGAATTGTGAATGGTTAGAAGTTGTTTGTTTGTACTGTTGAAAGTTGCCGGAATTTAGAAGCTTTAGAGGGGCAGAAGGAGACTATATAAATCCCAACGGATGGTGGCGAGGCTCTCTTAGATCTCTTAGTTTGAATAGCGTAAAGCTTTTATTCGCACTTAGTTTTTCAACAAGCAGATTACGCTTCGGTACTACCAGCTGACGGCTCCAAGAAAAAGTACTTTTAAAACAAATTGAAACAAAGTAAATGTATGTAAGTACAGCCTATTATATTTTCGTTTGCACTAAGTGTGCCAAATAAAAAAATTTGAAAATGGAGTAAATGCCTGTTAGGTTGAGTTGGTTAATCAACAACAATTGATAGAAGAGGCTTGGACTAGATTTTATACAATGGAAGTGGTAGATCAGATGACTTCGTGCTGATATGGTAGCAGTTTGCAGTCCTGGGTGTTGCAATCCAGATTGGGGGCATTCCTCAAGGCAGCAGTCGTTGATGGTATGATGGTAGGCCAGTATGCAGTGATTGAATCCAGGTAACTGTTGTTGCTTTTTGTTTGCATTTGTATATAAATTGGTGTTTTTGTGCATTGTGGTACAAGGTTGTGAACTAAAAAGATAAATTGGGGAAGAGTTACAGATTGAATTTTTTCTGTTGTATTATTTTACTGTGTTTTATGTGGCAATTTATAAGAATTATAATATTTGATGTATGTACAAGGTAAACGGGACTTTTTGGGGGATTGATGTGTGAATAGTAGCACAAAGGATTAAGGTTTTACTATGCGCTCGTATTAAACCGGAGGTAGAGTGAGGAATGTGTTAAAGTCCTGTTACTTTTACGATAATTGAATTGAATATTTTGATATGGGTTAATTACAGAGCTCAAAATGTGTTTTAAAAATGTGTTAGTTAAAAAAGGTGATGTACATAGTATATTAAGAATGAATGGATGATGAATTTAATGTTGACCTTGGAGTGTATTTTTCGACAAGTATGTTAATAAAGTTAAGAGATTTACTCGTTTTATTATTATTATTACTATTTTACTAATTATTATTACTAATTTACCTACACAAAGACCAACAGAATTTCTTTTGAGTAGTTAGTTTTATTTACAGAAAGTAGCTGAGCTGCTGTGACATACTTCATATTTTAAGTTTTTTTCGATATAAGCAATATCGAAGGTTTGTAGCATTTTGGTGCCCATGAATGTGGGACATCTTCAGCAGAATCAAAGATTGGCGTATTATTTTTTTCCAATTTTAGGGGCTGCAGTAGAGTTCGTAGCAATTTTTGACGCCCAAAAGGTGGGGCTCGAATTAATTAGAGTTACAGTAGCCGGAAGATCGTAGCAATTAAATGGCATCCAAGTTGTGGGGCTTTCGTAGCAATTAAAATATATATAATACCATGATAATAGGGTTATTTAGGGGTATATAAAGTCATAATAGTCGCACACTAGATGTAAATAGTACTGAAAGCTAGAAAACTAAAAAATTTTAACATGAAAAGTACGTAATTCGTAAATTATGCAAAAAGCAAACGGTTAACACCTTGTGTAAGGATCACAATTGACTCTAACTAATGCCAGGAAGCACATCCTTCAATATTACAAAAATATTCAGTAAAATAAATAACTATGTACACAAGTAAATTTATTTAAATCAGAAAAGCATTCATAAATTCTAAACAAACACGCATTAAGAGCATTCAAAGCTAGAAATCATGATTAAAATTCTGGTAAAATAGGACATGCAATGGTACAAAGAAATAGCAAAGCATTCTTGCAATAAACGCACATTTAGAAAACAAATACGCAGGATGTAAAGAAACAAATTTCAATTTCCGTCATTATAAAATTTCGCGTACGTGATTTTTAACAAGAAAATAAATTCAAAACCCAAAACATTATTTGGACAAAAATAAAGCCATAAGTTTGTTTACATGACAAGTCGAGTTAAGATTTCCTACAACAACACCAAACAGACGGGTAAAAGTTTACAGATTATAGAAATCCACTATATAGAATTGATATACTACGTGACCACAGCATTGTTCCGGCGAGCTATTATCAAAATCATACCTGAAAAAGCCCAGAGTGTTGAAAATATCCTACAGCATGCCTTAAACCTTGACCGTAGTACGCTGATAACCAATCCTGTCAGATGGAGGCGTTGCTTTATATATCACTCAAATTTGATAAACAGGCAGTCCTCTTTCAACCTGGGCACGCTTCCCATCAGTTTAAATTAAAAATTTACGTAAAAGTGAACATAGAAATTAAATAATTATAGTTAGTGAAAGTCGTGACAGAAAAAGTTGAAACTAAAATATTAGCGAAAAATGTACGAGAAAAGTTTTGCCATTAATTGGAAAACGTAAGTAAAAGCCTATTAATTAAACATAATTTTAATATTCATCGTTTAGGGCTCTAAGTAATAAATAAAAAACCTAAAAATTTAAGTAACAGGTATTAGTCTAAGTGACAGGAAGAAATCAAAGTAATAAGTTGAAATCTGAGAAAACTCTAAGTAATAAATCCGAATTTAAATCAATTTAAAATTGCATAAATATATTGGTGTGCATCTACTCATCGTAGCACAAAACGGAAGATTGTTTTAGGCATTGAATGGGGTTTGGCCAAGCGGTATCATAAAATCAACAAGTGAACTCAACTGAAAGCAATCCAGGGGGTACTGGTTCACAGTACGAAGTAACAAAACAAAAAGACACGCAACGAAAACTACGGGTTAGAACCTTACCTAAATAGCATAAGGCATTATTTTCTTTTTTATTAAACATTTTTTATATATTTTATTATACTAGAATATTTATGTAAAGGGTCACAAAAAATCTTTTTATACGTAAAAATTTACGTAAAAGAGAAAAGTCATCGAACGTTCAAGGGTGTTTCCAATAGAGCAGTGTCATTTTTGCTGGCTTTAAACTAACTAAAAGAAGTTATAATTTTGGGGATAAAGAAATTGATATTATTATTTGATATTCAAAGGTTTATTTTGTCAAACAGTACATTATATTAAGCTGGGAAGTGTATATATTTTTTCCTTGTCATTATACAAATCTTGACCAATTTTGTTTTTCTCATTCAAGTAGGAAAGTATTAGATAAGAAGGGATGTAAATTCTTTGTTATCGTAACGTTGTACACTCTGTGTGGATTAGACTGAGCTAGCCGAGGCATATTTAAAGTTTAGGTTATTTAGAGACAAAGTGGTGGCGGGAAGCAATATGTATATATATATATACACAAACACAATGCAAGAAAGTTGTAGAAAGATGGTGAGACTACTATATTGATACAGTTGAATATAATGAAATAAATACATACAATAAATATACAATAATAGAACTATGACTTAATAATTATAAATAATATTAACAAAAAACATAAACATACAGAAGAATTATACAATGTTGAAAAGTGATTATATCTAAAATAATATATACACTGCGGTTCATATGTATGGAATAAATTAATTTTTAACTGATTATATATTATTGGGGAAAAACCTGAAACACTTCGATTTCTATTCTTAATTTGACAATTTATAGTATAAAAATATTACTCCCTCTAGCACCCCGTCTGAATTATAAGCAGCTCCCTAAATTTTAATAAGAAAGCGGATCGTGTTGCACCTTGTTTGAAAGTGATTGTAATTTTCTGTTTAGCAATATAAAGTTTTTTAATTTTAGTGCAATTATAGCTGAGAAAATGAATTTTTAAGATGTAAAATTTTGAAGATGTCTGCATCACAAAACTTTACGTAGAATGTGTAACATTATTTTGAAATGTTAACTAATAAACAGATTTATTGATTAATTAAATTTCAATAACTTGCATAACTTATAGGAAAAATTCCATAATAAATTACTTTTATATTTTAGTTAGCATCCCGTATAACAAAGACCAGGTTTAGAAATAGCTTAAGGCTTAAATATTGTAAATTCCAGCGGCAGTTATCATAATTTAATGGTCCTACGTTGCAAATCCGAATACAAAACACTTTTAAAGCTTATGCCGATTATAGATTGACAAATCTGATAAAATTAAATGGCATAGTACCGTTTAACGTAAACAAAGAAAAGCAATTTTAGTGGTAAAACTTAGTTTTCTTAATAATTTCGTTGATTGACAAGGATTATAGAAAACGAAACATTACAAATAGTCAAACTATTTTGCAATTTGATTTGTTCAAAAATTGCAAGTAATTTTAAGTAGTCTGGAGACATTCATTGTATTTAAAATCCATTTTGGCTCAAGTGGGTTAACCGGTCTTTTGTTAATGGCAGACCACTGTCGCCAATAGGTATGGTCCACAATTCAGTAATTAAAAATTCCAAGAAGATACAACATAGTTATACAATTAGAAAAATAATTGCTTCCGTGACCCTCATCTCCAAAGGGGTTGGATTTGGTTTCTGAAATCTTGTTTTTGGGAGGTTCTGTTAATAGTCATTGGATAACAGAAATATGACGTAAATAATGGTTAGAGTAGGGATTAATATCTAACTTAAGGCTTTAGCCAAGAGAAGAGAGATTCCAATGGGATTGTTTGTTGTAAAAAGGTAGAAAGTCAGCGAAGTTCGCGGGTAGCGTTCTCCGGCAACACAGATATGATATTGCACTTAGTATCACGATAGTAAAATTGGAAAGGAGTAATTAACTCTTTCAGTTCGCGAGAGTTACGCCCGTGTGTTCGCGGATTTATCAGTGATATGAAGTAAATAATAAATAGCTTGTATGCGTGTGACGCACAAGTTAAGTTAAATTATCAACAAGATCCTGCCGGGTTCGTGTGCCATTCAATTATTTAAAAATAACAAGCAACAAGAGCAACAAGCGAAATTCTCTCCCCCAATTTAAGATCTGTTCTGCGTTGGAAGGCAAGCCATCAAACAATGGACGATTTTTAGTAAGTAAGTTTTTATAGTTAAGTAGCATGGCCAATTTTTAGTTAATTTATTTGTTAGAACTTTTTGGCCATTAACCGTAGTGTAAAAGTTTTCTTCCATATAAAATGTTTGGGAATTACAAATGTACGTATAATTATCTAAATTTCTAAATTAAAATCAATGAACTTCCGAATGTAAGAGGTCACGTTTATTGCTCTGTGAATTAAATAGTTTTGTTTGCCGTTGATTAAGTCAATAGTTTTTTATTTTTTTTTATCATGAAAGTTGCATAAGTAGTCAAAAAGTGAGGAATTGATTAAAAAAACAATTGTCCTCGTTGGGATGACAAGTCTCTCAAGGTTTTGCACGAACATTTGGACATTCTCGACTTGTCTGGCGGCCTTGGTAATCGTCATTAAGCCACAATATTTATGAAAGGTAAGTACCAAATCTTTTGTAGTATATTATAAATTAATTTAACCCATTTTCCAAAATTTTAACCCTCTATATGATCCACGACCTTCCGCTAGCTAGTGCCGGTTTGTTTTGCAGGCCGCCCCCATTTTATAATTTTACTGAAAAATATATACTTAGTAGCTTTTCCGCCTGTAACAAATGAAGCAAAGAATGTCACACTATATTGAATGTCTTTTTCAATACAATTAAATTAAATGTTCAAAATTCACTTTTTGACAATAAGCAACGCGATTTTAAAAGACCTGTTGAACATTTTGTATTGACCTAAGGAGATAGGTTGTTAATTTTTTTCGTAATCCTAGCTTTTAAATCAGCAATATTGTTTGGTCTATTACAATATACTTTTCATTTTAAATATCCCCATAAGAAATAATCGAGAGGAGTCAAATCACGGGAATCTCGTTTAAATAATTTCCAACTGTACGTGTGAAATGCGGTGGAGCTCCGTCTTATTGGTACCAAATTGATCTATGTATTTCATTTATAATTAACACCAGGAAAAAGTATTTTTAATGTAAGCACTAGAAAGTTAATCAAAAAATCTGGATTCACTATTAACAGTGACTGCAGAAAAATATAGGCTAATAATGTTATTGTTAATGATATTAGCCTAAACGTTCACTTTTTTAGGATATTGAGTGTGAGCTCCATACGTCCAATGAGGGTTTTTTCTGGTCCAATATCTACTGTTCTGATTGTTAATGGTTCCGTTTAAATGAAAAGTCGCTTCATAAGAAAAACCAATTTTTATTAATGCACTGTAAATCTGCTTCCATTCTGTCCATCATCAATTTATAGAATTCTAGCCTTCTATCAAGATCATCTTCATTTAACTCTTGAACTAACTGAACTTTGTAGGGATGGAATTTTTCTTTATGTAAAGCTCTCAAAATCAATTATTTACTTACATCATTGCCAGAGGCAAGTTGTCGAGTTGCCTTATACGGAGTTTTCTCAATTTCTAAAAATACATCTAACTTTTTCTCCCCATCAAATTTAACATTTCTACCTGGTTTTTCAATATTTTTTACATGTTCAGTTTCACGAACCTTTTCTTCAATTTTGCTAATTGTAGATTGCGAGACGTGTTGACTAGGGTATTAATTATTAAAAATGTCACAAACCTACCCTTTCGAGTTCATATTATATTACCGCAGCCAATCATAATCAAAATGTCTATTCTCTGAGTTTCGGATAAATGAATCATAATTAAATTAAATACAAACACAAATTTTTTCAATACGTTTCGGTAACTTATAAATATCAAAACGAAAGTGGCCTACTAGATTCATATTAAATTATTTATTCAGCTTTTTTAAATAATTTGTTAGTATCTTACTTGACTATTTCGAATGGACGTGCATCTTGCCGAAGTTCAAGATTACTAGAATAGGTGAAATGGTTTGCGTGTTCTAATGAGCTAAAGAGCCAAACTACAGGTCCAACCAAAGTAGTAGGGTCGTTAGTGAGGAACCAGACTAAGACGGGTCCCCGAAAGAGGGCAGCGGCTCTTTCGGTACTTAGATTGGCAGAGACCATAGGGGTCGGTATGGCAGTCTAAGACACACTACCGCGATGTGGAAGGCAACGGAAAATCACCGCATTAACATCCCAAGTACACAGCGTACTTAAATTGTAATAAATATGATGGCATTCTCTGGGGTAAAGGATTCCAGAGTTAAAATAGTCTCCCATTCGGATCTCCGGAGGGGACTACTTTGGAGGATGCGATCGGAAAATTCAGAATAAAAAGTCGGAATGTTAGAAGTATGAAGCAAGTAGGTAAACTAGAGAACCTAAAAATCGAAATGAATAGGTTAGCACTAGACATAGTAGGGATCAGTCAAGTTCGGTGGCCAGAGACAGGGGGATTTTTGGAGTGGAGACTTCAGAGTAATTCATACAGGAGCAGAGGAAGTAAAACTGGGTGTGGGGAATAGTTATGCAAAAAAAGATAGAATACTGTGTAAAAAATTACTTACAAAAGAACGAAAGAATACTCCTGGTTAGATTGGAATCTAAACCGGTAAACACAGTAATAATACATGACCACCTCTAGCTACAGTGACGAAGAGGTAGAAGCCATCTACAAAGATATCGAAGACATATTAAGATACGTAAAAGGACATGAAAATTTAATAATGACGAGAGATTTTAATGCAGTGGTAACTGAGGGTAGGGAAGGAGCAGTAGTTTTGGTTTAGGCACGAGAAACGACAGGGGAAAGAGACTGATAGAATTTTGTGACAAGAACAATTTAATCATCACAAACACATTATTTCCACATCATGCTAGAAGACAATATAGGTGGAAGATGCCAGGAGATATAGAAAGATATCAAATAGATTACATTCTTGTTAGACAACGGTTTAGGAATCAAGTAAAAGACTGTAGAAGCTACCCAGAAACAGATATGGACACTGACCACAACATTGTAATTATAAAGGCCGCACTTAAATTTAAAAATTTATAAAAAAGAAACGGAAAAATGCCCTTTGACTTTGAGAAACTAAAAGATACAGATATTCAAGAAAGATTCGAAAAAAAAGTCAAATAAATTGCTGAAAGATATCAGGAAAATAACTGATACTATGTAAGTAGAAACAGAATGGAATAACATTAAATCCAGCCTAGACATAGCAGCCAGAGATATTCTGAGGTATACACAAAAAAAAAAAGAAACCATGGATAACAAAAGATATCCTGAATTTAATAGAAGAAAGAGGAAAATACAAAAATAAATCAAACGAAACAGGAAAACGGAGATACAAAGCCATAAAATGGGAAATTATTCGCAAATGCAGGAAAGCTAAAGAACAATGGATGTGTAAAGTGGCACAAACTAAGATGGTAGTAGGAAAGACAGATAAAGCATACAAACTAATTAGAATAAATTTTAAGGATATAAAATGGTATAGCAAAAATACAAAGGACGTGGGAGGAAACATCATTATAGAAAAGTAGAGAAAGTGGGTAGATAGCAAGAATATATCGGAAATTTATATGCAGAAGAGGAACTAACAGCATTAGAACAGAAATCAGACATTGAAAATGATGACTGGGAATATTTTATACTTAGAGATGAGTTTGAATTAGCATTAAAGGATCTGAAAACTGGTAAGGCGCTAGATACAGATAAGGTGCAAACAGAAACTCTAAAAGCTGATGGACCAGCAGTAACAGAACGTCTCTTTCAACTTATAAGCTATATGTATGAAACAGGCGAGATACCCAAAGATTTCAAACATAACATCATAGTAGCTATACCAAAAAATAAAAGGTGCGGATAGATGTGAAAATTTCCGAACAATAATTTTGGCAGTACACGTGTCAAAAATATTAACAAAAATTGTACAAAGACGAATAGAAATACGAGCTGAAGAAATACTAGGAGAAGATCAACTTGGGTTTAAGCGGAACAGGGAACACGGAAGGCTATTTTAGCTCTGAGAGTGATGATGGAGAAAACAATAGAACAAGGGGAAAGCGTGTATATAGGGTTTGTAGATCTGGATAAAGCAGTAGTCAAAGTAAAATGGAAAAATATGTTCGAAATACTCAAAAAGATTGGAATGAGTTATAGGGATAGACGAATAGTACATAGCTTATACAAAGAGCAAACAGCAGTAATAGAATTAGAGCAAAACATAGAGAAATAAACATTAGGAAAGGGGTGAGGCAAGGATCTGTCCTATCCCCATTAATTTTTAACTTGTACATTGAAGAGGCAATTAATACTGTCAAATGCAGGAAGACATTTGAAACGCAGGGACAAGAAATTGATATGCTTAGATTTGCAGATGATATAGCAGTATTAGCATCTAGCAAGGAAGAGATAGAAGGTGCTCTTAATGAAATGGAAACGGTTCTAACAGAGAGATACGATATGAAAATTAATAAAAAGAAAACTATAGTATTAGTATGCAAAAGAGGGGCAAATAAATTAAAAACAAGAATACAAATATGTAACAAGAACTTACAAGAGGTTAAAGATTTCTGCTACCTAGGAAGCCAAATAACGCGAGATGGGAAAAGCACAAAAGATATAAAACAAAGATTAGCACAAGGTCGTGCTACATTTAACAAGAAAAAGCAAGTACTGTGTTTAAAGACAACAAACATAAAAACAGGAAAAAGATTGATTAAAACATATGTGTGGAGCACAGTACTGTACGACCGTCAAGCCTGGACAGTAGGATAGACGGACAAGAAAAAAGTAGAAGCCTTTCAAATGTGGTGCTCAGACGTATGATGAAGATATCATGGACAGACAAAGTTAAGAACATAGAAGTACTAAAAATGGTAGGGGAAGAAAGAAATATGTAGAAAATTATAAAAAATAGAAAAGATAGGAAAATAGGCTACATGCTACGTCGTGAGGGAATAGTGCGGAATATATTAGAAGCAGAGATAAGAAAGAAGAGAAGTAGAGGTATATCTAGCTTAGACTACTGCACACAGATAGTGAAAGATCTAGGTTGCAAGAATTTCAGGGAAATGTGTAGGCTAGCTCAGAATAGAAATCAATGTAGGTACGCATCCAACCAGTCCCAAGATGGATAAACTAATGACGAAGAAAGTAACTATACTTAAACATGATGATTATTATAAGCAACTACAGGTACTGGTTGTGCAACATTCTAGAATAATGTTAATTGTGTGAAAGGATTTCCTGGAAAACTATTAATTCGGTGAATGTCTAGGTGTTGAGGATCTTGGCAGCCACAGACTGCTTAACCTCTTTCACTGAAACTTGGTGAAATAGAGTATAAAATTAGAAAACAATGGTAGGGGAACTGAGTTGTATATAGGCTGTGTGAGAATTTCGGAGAACTATGTAGGCTAGCTCAGAATATAAATAAGTGCAGGTACGTTTCCAACCAGTTTCGAGACGGAAAACCTAATGACAAAAAATAAGCATAGATAAATCTGATGATTATTATAAACAGCTACAGGTGTTGGTTGTGGAATATTTGCAACTAATGTTGACTATGCGAAAACATATATTCGAAAAATATTAAGTCGGCAAATGTTTAAGTGCTGGAGATACTTGGCAGCCACAGGCTGCTTACCAACCTTCACAACCTTACATGTGATTTTCCAATGCTCCATCCGAAAGAACTACATTGGCCAGGAGGCGAGTTTTTGTTGCCTGAAAATTTAGAATTTTGCCGAACCCTTGCCGTTTTAGGCAAGGTAGGGATCTTTAACGTGAGTGACAACACTCACACACATGGGACCTCCATTTAACCTCTCATCCGAACGAAGGCGTAATTTTTGTGAAAAATGCTCACGTGTCATTTTTCAAGCATTCGGCCGTGTCGGGATTCGAACCCAGGATCTTGGGATCCGTAGTATTACGTTCATTACATTAATCCACGGCGACGCCCCACCCTTCACAACCACTGAATATCGGAGAAATAGGGTATATAATTATAAAACAATAAAAGGCGGATCGATTTGCATCTAACAAGAAAGAACAGCGGCTTATGATGAAAGACAACAAACTGAGAAACAAGAAGAAAATTGTTGAAAGCATATGTGTGGAACACAGCTGTGCTTCAGATAAATGAGGATGGACAGACAAAGTTAATAACAAATAGGTTATAGAAATAGTAGGGGAACAAGGAGATCTGTGGAAAAAATAAGAGAAATAGAAGGGCAGAATACGTTCTAAGGCATTTTTGGGGAATAGTATGGGATATATTACAAGCAAAGATAGGAAAAAAGAGGTAGATGTAGACTTAGATCAAATTAGTGAGAGAAGCAAATGGTGCAAATTTAAGGAAATGTGTAGGTTAGTTCAGAATAGTAAACAAAGAGGGTAAGCGTTTAACCAGTTTCAAGGCTGAAGATCTAATGATGATGATCTTACATGATTTTTTTTAGCATAACAGATAAGATAAGACCTGATTACATTCTAAATATTATGTGACATTCTATACTGCATTCTATGTAAAGTTTTGTAATGGAGACATTAGCAAAATTTTACATCTTCAAAATTAATTTTCTCGGCTATAATTACACCAAATTTAAAAAACTTTATATTGCTAAACAGAAAATTAAAAATCACTTTCAAACAAGGTGCCTAACAACCCTCTTTCTTATTTAAAATTTTTTAAGAAGGGCTTATGCTTCAGAGGAGGTGCTAGATGGTGGTAATATTTTATTACTATAAATTGTCAAATTAAGAATAAAAAGTTAGTCATGAGCGAGTCGAGCTTGTACTATTAGGGTTCCGTACCAATACTACAGTGAGCAATCAATAAAACAAATTATGCTGTTTTTATTTTTTATGTATATTTCAATCTTATCCAAATTTGAAAAATTAATATATTGTCCCACATCGTACTGATACATTATTAGTAAATACGTTGTCTACTACTGTGTTTAAAAAAATTTTCCCAGCAGCTATTACACTGTCAAAAAAACCTGCAGTTTCCGATAATCTATGACTCAATAGTTACTATCCCTATTAAAATCAAAATTTTAGTTTTGGAAACTTAGGCGAACAGGGGGGGACGGTCATTTTTAGCACATTTTGAGCTATATCATGAAGACAACTGGACCGAAAACTAAAAAAAAATTTTTAGAAGGCTTTTAGAATCCTCTTTCAAATGATACCTCACACGATATATTTATTAAAACTATTTTTCTTTTGACCAAATTAACCCCTGTCATTTTAATCTACAACTTTTTTTTCTATTTTCTGACTGTCGATATATGTGCGCACCAAAAGACCTAACATTGTGATAAATGTCAAATTCCTACTTTACATAGTTTTCGAGAAAAACCTCTGTGACAGACGGACGAACGGACACGAGAGTGATCTTATAAAGGTTCCGTTATACCTTATAAGGTACGGAACCCTAAAAATCGACCTGTTTCAGGTTTTTTCAATAGCGTATAGTAACTGTTAATTAATTTATTTCATACATATGAACCGCAGTATATATTGTACAACTATAACTTCAAGAATATATAACAAAACAAAACTTTTATTCTAAACATAAACAGCGAATTCGCCTAAAAATAAATTACAGATAATGTTTTTTTCTTCAATGATAAGTAGTTCATAGAAATTTATTTAGAACTTTTGTTCTGCAATTCGGTAGTAAAACTACATAAAGATTTGATAACATGTTTTGGCACTTTACAGTTTAGACCCGGATTGCAATAGTAATTAATAAAAACCGTTTACTAAGTACCATATCAAATTAGAGGCGAAAACGATCTCATTAAATAATAAATAACAAACATTAATTATTGCACTTACTAAAAACCAAATCCGATTTTGTCCAAAAAAGATAAATTGTAATACAACCCTTACGCCAAAGCAACTGGTAACCGTTTTGTACATACAAATCGGCTGCAATCTCTATCTTTAGCAGCTTCTAGCACTTCCTCTAAATGATTTGAAATTCCTTGCAGAACTGCCGATTGAGTCCTAAAAGATTACATTTAAAGCTACGTCAACTATTATTTACTTACGAAAAGAAAAGCGATCCCATTTTCTTTTCCATTACAATGATTTCGTCAGGATTTTGGTTGACCAACACTTCACACGTAACTCGTTTGGAGCACGGTGTATCCTCCCATATCCGCGAGTCCTTTAGGCCTTCCAAATTATTATTTTCAATTATTGTAGAAATGTGCTGTAGACGGTGCTCGTCAATTGTTTGTGTACTTCTTTTCAAGCGATTATGGCTTGGTCTATTTCTATGAACGGCTTCAGCATCTTCCATTATTAGCAAAATGTTATTGTCAGGCATTAGACGCATACCCATATCTGGTTGTAAATAGCGCCCCATTGCTGCAGCTCCCAAACCTAGCGCAGCCCCTCCTGCAACAAGGCCTAACGCTGGAAGAATTGCAGATCCTCCAATAGGTGCCATAATTCCTATTTTTTCCTCAGCGCCTGATTGTGTTGGTATTGGAGTAAGGCCTAAGGTATGACTAATTTTGTTGGTCACTTCCACGATAGGTTCGATTACTGGTTTTGTTAGCTGATGCATGCGTTCGAAACCGTTCTGAACGTTCTGTTTAATACTTTCGGTTATCTTAATCCATAATGGTTGTTCTGTGTGCGACTTTATATAGTATCCACTGTATGGATAGTTCATAACATCTCTTTTGTAATAGTCTATGCTATTTATACTGTTGGTGTAGTGAGATGGTTGAATATGGCGATCCTTTTCATTATCAAAAGAGAAATCTCGCTCTGAACTTGCTTTTGCAGGTTGAACACCTAACTCTGGATGAGCATATTGTAAAATAGGAGTACGTACACCTTCGTTAAAGTTTACACGTCCCGGTTGGCTTCCATAAACTAAAGAGTTTGTATATGAAGGATTGCCTTCATAGTGGAGCATTCTCCTTTGTATTTGTGGTACACTTTCGGTCTCGTATGATCTAAGCTTCCTACTTGAATAATCTTTTTTAGACTCATGCTGATTTATCTCTTTAATGTAGTCTGCTAGCTTTAAACTAGTTGGTGCATTATCACTAACGGTAAAAGGACCCACACCTTTATTTTTTCCAACTTTTACATTACTGTGTTCGTGTATATTATCGTTCACAGTAAAAGGTCCGTATGATATTTTTCCATAGTCATTAAGAGCGTTGTAGTTGTCAGACGTTGTGAAAGGTCCAATTCCTGGCGAATGTTGGGCATCTTTACTGATTTTACTTGCATAAACTAATTGTCCTACTGTGACTGCAACTGGTGGTTTGTAACCATTTTCGTACGGGATTAGCTCACCATTGATAACTCTTGCGTTCCTCCAAATTTTCTTATCAGATTCGTCGTCGGGTACTCGTACACCATGTACAACGGGTATTCCATCATAGTCTACTTCAACTAACGAGCGCCCCTTTTTATGATCATTGGCTGGTTTGACATAAACGTCGCTAGAACGAATAGTCACTGGTTTTGGTATCTGTGGTGTTCTAAAATAATAAAAAACAATTTTAACAATAGACAATATCATGAAATACATTAAAACATATGATACTAAAATATTAAATATATTGACAAAACATTATGTAAAATGAAATAATCAAATGACCTATTCCCTACTTTGTTTATTTCATTTTTCATCTTATCTTTTGACTTGCTATTAAAAATTTTGTCTGGTAATGCCATCTACAATATCACGTCGGAAACTGGAAACAGTCATCGATAGTTAGTTGTTTATATTCGAGTATAGAGGGCGCATAAAAAGCATTTGCACTATATATAAGTAAGGGATGATGTGAATCCGAATGCAGCGCCGCCGCCGCCGCCGCCGCCGCCAATCACTTTTTAATTACATGTAAATTCTCATAAGGAGGATCTGCTAAATCTTATTTCTAAGGGATTTCCTCCTTGCTCGGACACCTCCACATCAACCATTTTGATTACGTCACACCCGCCTTCTTTCCACCTCCGAGACCAATCTTTCTCCACATTTCCACCCACGAGATAAATATATCTTGTTTAGCTCATCTTTCGAGATAAATCTATCTTGTTTGGTGTCAACTAATATTAGATTTTTCTCAGCTACCCGAATTTCTAGGAATTTTTTTAGATAGCATCATCCCCCAGGGAGCTATCCTCATTTTAAGAATTTTTACCGGTAACGATACCGTCCTTATCAATTTTTAGCCGTGCGATATATCTAATTAGTCTAGAATTTTACGCAGAATCCGAATCTGTAAACAGATTTAAAATCTGACCACCCCTTACCGTTTTACACAATACCCTCTAGCGAACATACCGCCACCGCACCACTAATCGCTTTTTCCATTTTTTCTGGAAAGCACTAACAAGATAGGCCAGAGAGTAAAAGAAATAATCGTAAAAGAAGACCTCGAGAGCATTAATAAAAAATTTCAAAATCCTATATGTTTTCCGTACAAAGTCGAACTAGCAGATATTAAGTTGGAAACTTTATTGGAAGAACTACCAGATATATTAGACGGACTCGAAAAAGATTATAAGTATCTTTTTGACATGGATGTAACCCAAGATTCCGGCATATTTAGCAAGATGGAAATGTGTAATTATTTAACTACAAACCGTAACTTTTGCTACAAGGGCAAATATGAAGAAAACTGCAATATTATAGTTGACAACGATAAAACTGGGAATCGATTGTTTAACATGGCTAACAACCAGTGGCGGCTCGTGAAAGTTGTAAGTCGGTGTTCACCATACGTACATAGTCCTTCCAAAATTATAATGTATTATTTGGAACCGTTCATCAACTGATGGATGCATTTAGTATTACTACTACAATATTACTACTACTCCATTTATGAAAAAAAAAAACTTATTTATACAGAAAATCCATTCTTCTGTTGTTTAGATTCACAAACTTTCCAATTACTCTATTATTAAAATCGTTTATGATATTAATCAATTCCTTTTCGATGGATAGCGTGACTAATGAATTTTATCTGCCTTCTGACATAGTGTTTCTAAGAAACGTTTTTATGCGTTGCAACTTTGAGAAACAATGTTCTGTTTCTGACGTAGTCAAGGGAATTGTTACAAACACTTTTAGCAATTCACATAACTGGTGGAAAGTGTCTTTATCCAGCTCATTTTCAATGAGAAACTGCAACATTGATCCAGCTCCAGTAGCTTTTTGCAAATCCTGACGGGTATACAGTACCTCTAATTCAGTCCTTAACATGTTTTTATTTAAAAATGGGTACGCTTCTACGACGGCTGCAAGCTGCTCTACAGGAAAAAAATCATAATATTGTGGGAGAAAATCCGGCCCCAGGACTATTGCTGCAATTAGGTGATCGGAATATGAAAATCGGGTTTTTATATGACTCATTATTGTGTCATATTGTGTCACATATTTCTTTAGCATCCGCCCCTATATTAGATACCTTGCGTATCTTATTCTTAGAAACTGATTCACAAGATGTGCTAGTAATATATGTGTTGCTACGTACCTAGACGTAGTGGAAAAAAGTAAATACCAGGCTAACTACCAACCGTGGAGAGTGGAAGGATTCTCCTGCATACAAAAAAAGCAAAAAAAAGCACGTCGCCCACGATTATCTATTAACAATAAAAATAAATTAAAATTTCTTGATTCACATGGACAAAGAAAAGTATTAAATTTAAGTTATATTGTAAAGGACAAATTTTATAATAAATCCACGAAGTGCGCATTTCGTAGCTAACATGTAATAAAACTCATTGGAAAAAAAAGTAATGATTAGATTTTCTCAATAGCAAGTGTGTTAAATTAAAGTTTTCAATGTAGATTTTCTTAATAGCACGTGTGTTAAAGTATTAAATGTAGGTTTTCTCCATAGCAAGTGTGTTAAATTAAAGTATTAAATGTAGACCAAGTTGTTGTAAGAATTAAAAAAATATAACCAGCAGCATTAGCAAAGCTAGCTTTTAAACATGAATGATGAACGGGTTTTACAACATCAACCGCTGATAAATAATAATCCTCGATGTGCATAAAAGAAAACGAGTCGCATACTTTTATGCGTCGGGATGCTTATCTTACAAACCGGCGGGGGTAAGTCAGCACGGCAACAGCACGGTAGTCAGGATCCATTCGCCCTGCTACCGTAACTGCAGCTGTCTACAGACAAAAGCAGTTGGTCTACTTCAACGAACAGTTGGGCCTACATAAAGAAAGAACCCGTTTGGCCTCCAGCTAAGAGATAAAAAGAGAATATGATTAGAATGGGTAAGCGCGGGAAACTCACCAATACACGCAAGATACCTCCTACTTGTCGAACAAAAAAACGTGCATCGCTGTAGAAAATACTTCAACACACAAACTGCAGAATTAAATTAAAAATAGGTTCAATTAACACGAGTTTGAACTGTAATCCTCGCGTTATCCAAGCGTGATTAGCAAATTGGAACACACGCTATCAAATAATAGTAGAATCTATTATTTCGACAAGTCTTTAAATGAGAAACACAAAAGAAAGCAAATATCCGTTCTTGGAATGTTTAACAAATTAACGGCTACCTAAAACAAGGTATTGACTATTTAATTATCGAATAAATTTTCGTTTTAGAATGAATAGATTTGAAAGAAATGTTACGATTGCGCGTACTATTATAACGAAATAAAAATACAGGATGAGGTTTTGAATAGAAACAGAAGCTAGGTGAATGAAAAACGAATTACAACAAAAAGGACGTATTTGAATCTATCGTCGAAAATAAACGTAAGAGTGTTGTTATGTCGAACCCCTTGGTTTTGATTTAAGAATACTGCAATATACTTTTTTAATTTAATCTGATCAATCTTTTTTTTTGCTGAAGTTTTTTAAATAAAATATCCGCATGAAGCATTATCTTACTGTAGAAATCAAGACAAAACGAAAATTCGCCGTCGTTTCAACATGCTAGTAGTCCATAACATTTTCTTCTCGTTTTGTCATCCACGCGGTCTGAATTCTAGATTATTTTCAAACATTGTATTATGCCATTTTTGTTCGTATGAAGAGTTTGAACTAATCTAATATTATGTACTCAACGTGTTGGAGCAACTGACGGATAATATTTTTTTGCATATTGCATCCAAAACTTTCGTCCTTTGTGTGGATCTGGAAAAAAGTTGAAAGCCAGCAAGGTTTGAAAAAAAATTCTAGCGGAACGATTTACTGATGAGGCTTTTTGTAAAACTAAATTGAATTGATGAGAGTAACAGTGAATAAAATGTGTCTTTAATAAAGTTTTTTGATTCGGCATTGAGCTCCCTCGAACCACCAACCATAAACTGCTGCTCCATCGTACACTGTCCAATTAATTTTTCTTTTTTATCGTGTAAATGAACCTCTAACTCTGATAGTAGTACCTTGCTTAATGTTTCGGCATTTTGTGCTTCAGGATTGAGAAAGCTCCAAAAACGCTCAACAGCAGATCCATTAAATTGTATCGATAAACTATAACCATCTATTGAATTGTAAACACGTCCGTAGTTTCACCAACCATCACTGCTAAATAATTTACTTTATTTATTTGTTTTGATATTTCTTATCTATATACATCTAGAATGCAATGTAGAAGTTCAGTTTGAACACTTTTGGATGTACCCTTGAAAACCGTCGAATTCTCTAGATGCTCCCTCATAGCATCATCAACTGATCCAACTAGATTAATAAACTCCTGAAGAATACCAGGGTGATCGGACCCTTTAGTCTCATCATGTCCCCGTAGTACCAATTCAAATATGCCACAAAATTTTACACAATCAGTGATTCGCGATAAAATGTACTGATTCTTATCCGATTGCTTATTATGCTTTTGTATAATACTACGGTAAGCACTATCTAACTGTGTGCTTATATTTACACGACCAAGCATAGAAAATTCAATACTGGCATTTTTATGAGCATGAGAATTTTCATGCTTTTTAATTTTTTCACTTAAATCATTTCAGTCTGCAAAACCAGTTTTTGTCCAAACATTAATTTCTTGACACGGCAAAGAAAACCGAATTTTTGTGGTTACAGCCACACAACCATTTATGTTTTTGTATATATCGCTATTAAACTTACGATTATAAACTCGTTTTTCAGTTTTTGTTCGATTTTCAATTATTAAATCTGGTTGATGTCGACCAAGTTTGTTTATTTTCAATTTTTCTTCATAAGATAACTTTTTATTCAAAATATTCTTAACTGAATTCATTATATAATTCAAACCTTCACTCTTCACCTTTGTCCTGATAAATATTAACAGTAAAAAAGATTAATTGAAAAAGATAGTTACGGAACGATTTAAGTGAATTAATTACACATTATAAAGTCAAAACGAGCAAAGAGAGACTAATTAAATAGCATCGACACAAACAACAACAGTAATATGCGTTCTGTCCGAACCCAAACACGGATAATAAGCTGAAGTTCACGAAATATTTGTGAATCCTCTTTATGTAAAATTGCGTGCTATTTCTCAACCAATCCTATACTCGCAAGGCGACGGTCAGGGTTAAGCATTTGAAACGCGTGTTCGCAGTTCTTGTGTGAACTCAAAAGCTACTTGTAGGTGATCGTTGTGGATACATTGGCGGCAGCGTTATCCTACTTTTTTATAGCACGTTATATTGTAACTAGCAAAAATTATATTTTGATAGCAAAGAAGAATAGATGTGTTTCAAATTCGGGTGTTCACGTGAACATGTGAACCTATACACCAGCCGCTACTGCTAACAACCAATTCAAGAATTAAGATATACAACAAATTTATGTGTCAGATAACAAGTCCTGGTGTTAATAAACAACTTGGAAATCGTATACTAGATTTTTACGTTGTCCAGATGCACGTTTAAGGGAAACATTCGCGTCTGCTTTGGCCTAAGAACATAGTATTACGCGATTGGAAGCGACAATATACAACTGTACAATTGGAAACTGTGTCAGTGCGAAACAAGTGTACAATCCCTTAAAAGACTGTTTAACCTTATTGGAAGACAGTAAGTTATACTTCCTAAAGGCGCCAATGTACTAGGTACCACTTGCCAAAATGTGGAGTAAGCTATCGGACAAGCTACAAAATAGCTGCTGTTTAGTGTATAATAACCTGCTACAGTACGTGTATTGGGGAAATAGCAATACAAAAAAATTGACTGGTTTGCAAATTAAGTTGTCCAAAAAACCAGAGGAAAAAGAAAAATTGATAAAATATGTGCTTTCGGAAGACAGCCAAGATAAAATAAAAATCTTCCACAAGTGCTACGTTAAAGCAGGTAGTACATATTTTACACAATCTGCAACACCATATTCTACAATTCCAAAAGAAATAGTCATTTCGGAATTGGGGTTGATAAATACGCCTAACATTCGTCCAGAGGTTGTACGACAATGCGTAAATATTAGCAGTAAACTCTATCCATTTACGCCAAAGGAAATTGCCCCATTTTGCACGCCATACACTGTAAGTGGAAGAAAAAGACAACTGGAGTTAAAGGAAATGGATGCAAAAAGGCGAAAGTTGGACTA
Source organism: Platerodrilus igneus (assembly GCA_036346225.1). Classification (NCBI taxonomy): domain Eukaryota; kingdom Metazoa; phylum Arthropoda; class Insecta; order Coleoptera; family Lycidae; genus Platerodrilus; species Platerodrilus igneus. The sequence goes on along the minus strand of JARFIW010000999.1, from coordinate 5,901,359 downwards.
CATGATGGAAAACACTGCGACAATACGCGAACAATACAAAGATGTGTTAGACAAAGAACATCTTATTAGAGAAACTGAGGAAGAATTAAAAGATTATTTTATGTGCCAATGGACCGACTTAGATACATCCGGGTTCTACAAGCTGTAAGTATTTGTGGTTAGTAAGAAAGACTCTTTTAATCATGTAGGCGTCCTAGCGGAAAAGGATGGTACTAAATCTGTATACTTTTTAAAAAGTTATTCTAAAAACGTATTTATCAAAATGGCAGATAACATAGACGAACATAGAAATGTGGGTTTCGGAACCTTAGCGTGCACCACACGCAAAGGAGTTCCGCTAAACATTGTATATTTACCTAGTAAAGAACCTTTCGGATCATTTAAAACCGAGGGCCCTACAACCTATAACGACCATATATTCCCAAAAGTGCTGGACATGCAACTACGAAACAGTGAGTGGAAGAATAAGGATTTTCTCCAATACCGACAAGAAGAAGTCGATCAAGCTAACAAGATACGTATGCAGGATATAGTGGGAAAGCTGCGATTAAAAGATTGTCATAAGCTGCAAGAATTACACGAAGGAATGGATCTGGTTGTCGGTGGAATCAAAGACTTTATATATAGAGACAAACTTCGGTACATTTTGCAATTCGAAAACCAAGACGGTCTCTATGTATCAAACTATTGGCTAGAAAAGGAGATAGTGGACTTGGGTGTCGATTTAAATTTTAAGATGCAAATAAAATTAGATAAAATTAAAACCACTCCAAACAAGCATAAAGAAAGGACTGTTTTCTGTGTATAACTTTGTATTAAAATTAGTGTAAATGGCTCCATGCTTGGCACTAAATATTTTTAAATTTTGATATGTATAATGTCAGAATAAAAATTTTAGAATAGTATTACATTGTCCTTTATTTATAAAATGCTATAACAACACTACGACCTTGGAAAAGCAGCCGAAACTAGGTAGCCGAAAGCATAGCGTTGTGGGGATTTTACCTATATGAGTTTTTTCAAAGGTTTAAATTGATTTACAAAAACCTAAATTGATTTTTAAGATATTGAGTGAAATCTATGTATATTTGGTTGTCCTAAGCACTTATAAGAGTTGATCTTATTTTGAAAAAGTACTAGAATTATAATCCGCGCGTTTTAAAAATTCCAGCGGTTTTAGATTTTTCGGGAAATGGTTAGTTAAAGCAAAGCATATGTCTTGAGTAGCGAAAAAAAGGTTTTAAAGATGAAGTTAAAAGACTGTATTAATTATTCACCGAACGAAATCAGTTGACTTTCCCATTTGTACATTATCATTAAGCAAGCATTGGAATTTTTTCGGTTGTTGGTAATTTCTTGCTTAAAGTAAAATTTTTGTATTTCCAACTTTTAATTAATCAAATTTTTAATTTCCAAAGCATGCAAGTTTCTAACATATATTAGGGATAGTCCGATTTGAAAAATTCAAACGGGGTTAGATTACCCGGGAAATTAGGGTCGAGCTTCAATTAACAGATCACTCACGAAAACACAAAACTATACGTAAATAATTATATACGCCTGGGAGCACCAAAAAATTGATAATTTTTATTTTACATAGTTTTAAATTGTATTCAAGTGTTTGTATATTGTAGTTTTAAGATTTTATAATGTTTAAGCTCTTTCCCCAGGGGTTAGATTGCCCGGATTAAGGATCAGGTCCAATTAACAGATCGACCATAGTGTGCGTGTATGTTGGGTTGCAAACATTTAGGTGCCGACAGACGCTGTCCGTGCATTGTAAAGGTACGAGGCTTTAACAGGGCGTAACTTTGCAAGAGGTGGTCTTATTTAAAATCTATTTACAGATTCAGAGTAAAATTCTAGACTAATTTGATGTGTGGTATCTAAAAAATTTATAAGCACGGTCAGAAATCTCTGCTGGTAGAAAAATCTTAAAATAGAACTACCGCCTTAGGGAGTGATGCTATCTAAAAAATTCCTAAAAATTAAGATAGCTGAGAAAAATCTAATATTAACTGCTACCAAACAAGATAGATTTATCTGGAAAGATGAGCTAGGAAGGCAGGAATAAATAATAAGTGAAAGAATTTCTAAACTTAGTCTATGCGTTTTATTAGGTTCCTTAAAATTATTCAGCAGATTAAAATTCTCCAGAAAATTCTAGATCAAACTTATGTATCATACTATAAGAAAAAACGCCCCGAGTGGTGGATCCCATAAGGTGGAGATGACGTAAGGAAAAATGATAACATCGTTAATGGGTTTTCCCATTAAAAAGCGATTAGTGCTAATGGGTTTTTAATGAAAAACCCATTAAAAAACTATTAGCGGCGCTGTGGCGGCGGCGCTGTTACAGGATGCACCTCACCCTCTACTTATATACACCTTAATTTGTGTATTATTTTAGAACTTGGTTAGTTATTTTGCAAAAAGAGATTGTTACAGTAAAACCATGGGTCAGGAAGAAAAGTAAACGTTGGGGACAAAAATGGTACCCTTAATACAAAAAAAGGAACCGACGGCTAGCAGTAGTCGTAGATTGGGGGGTGGGTAGGACTAATATAATCAAGAATTGACAATGAAACCTTTTGTATCCCATAGGCCATAGTATACCATGACAGCACGAATTTCTATCTACCAACCTATAGGTAACAAAAAAAAGCACAGCATATTACTAAAGCTCGGTTTATTATTAACAGGTAGAAAATAACTCCTAAGTATGTTTTGAGTGTTTTACAAGTCACAAAAAGAAAAAAAAAACGATCTTAAGACTGTAGTGCACGCTCACAGTCAAGCGGAAATATCAGTGACTTAATGTTAAATATTACTAAAGTTTATGAGTTCCCTATCGTGATCACGTAATACAAAATTATCCCTACCGGCAAATCTCTAAAAATAAGGGATTAAAAATTCTCATTTAGTACACCCTACGTCCGGCAATTGGTGCATAAGTGGTTGTCGTAAAAGCTATTTTCTGCTCTGGTTAGGCCCAAAAGCAGTAACTTCGGACAAAAAAAATAAAACAGATGATAATACGTGGACTACAAAAGTACTAATTACGACGGCATATTCGCCACTAAGCTTTAGTAGTATCCTGCAGTAGTAAATTTTAAGGACACAGATAAGCACTTGACAATGGTAACAGCAATACTTCCTGAAGGGAATGGTTAACTTATCAATAGCCACTGTTAGTAGGTTAATAGAATATTCACAGGCAGCCTCCGTAAAATCTTTAAGAGAGCTACCGCATTAGTGATGTATTAGAGCTTCAAAAACTCACGCGGGGTTCCAAGTTCCTGTACTCATCGTAACAGTAGTACGGACTTTATCCCAAGTATAATTTCGTATCCACTGAAGTCGTTCACCGGGTCATCGGTCTTATAAGCAAAGCAGAGTGTAATCCCATCAGCACCAAAACTAGTTACCATAAGCGATAAGATAAAATAAAGCCAGTAAAAAAAGAACAAGCCGCAGGTGGTAAAGAGCTAGAAGTAAAAATTATGTAACAAAACAGAAAATAGTTTTCACACTTACCAAATACACAGAAAGTACAGAAAATCAGCAAAACCACGTGTATTTGCTCTTCAGGACAGATTGAAAGTAACTATCGAGTGTTGTTCGCCACACAAAAATTCAGAAACGAGAGTGTTGTACTCGCTTGCTATTTTATTAGCACGTAATCTTCACACCAATATGTTGATATCAAACATACGAAGGTGATAAGCACTTCGAAACAAGCTGTTTATAATTTTCGATAAGTTGGAAAGTAATTCACGAATAATCCTATTTACAATTCATTCCTTGCAAATTATTTATTAATGAAAATCGGTCTTCAATTAATCTACCTTTAAATTAATACACACGAATTAAATTGCATACAAACGGCGATCCCAAAGAACGACGCAATTTAAGTACGCTGACAGGAAGGGAGCGTAACAAATTGCGTCCGTCTGATGATCTGCAAGAACAATGAAACCGATCACGGGCTTTTTTTTGCAAAATAACCTACAATTTATATATTGATTTTCGTTCCCTATGCTCGAATTACTTTCCCAATGCCAGGCAAAATTATTCATTAAAGCCTTATGTAATTAATAGTCTATAGTTTCCATCTTTATCCTGGTTAAAAAATTTAGTGCTTACATGGGGCCCTACAATCTAAACATGCAAACAGCATTTACATATATGGACAGTTTAACAGCAAGACTGAAGTTCTTGGTTGGTACTGAAGCAGAAAGAACAATTGCTAATCTAATATAGTATGCGGCCGTGGTAAAGTGTCAACCGCAACGGTGTGTCTACAATCGTAGCTGGTGAGGAAATTTAAACACGCGGAATACTAAATGTAAAAATCGGAATTATGGGTAAAATATTTTACCATCGGGTAGTAATAGCAAATATCGCCGAAGAAGTTATATTGGGAATAAAGAAGTGTGGATACCATGTAGATACAAAACAGAATACCTTAAAAGTGGGAAACAAGAAAATACCATTTTGAGAAGCAAATAATATGTCTGTGCGAGTTTGTCTGACAGACGATGTTATCTTACCTGGAATGACATAAAGTGTGGTGATGGGGCGCTTAGATGGTGCTCCCCTAGAAAGCTTAGTGCGCACTATTGAACCGATTACTGGCAACACCCTCAGAAAAGACGTACTCGTGGAGAATGCTCTAACCAAAGTGATGAATGGTATATCTGTTAAGATTTAAACGCCATACCATACCTTTGTTAAATGGATTTAATCAAGAAATTTTTGTCATGTCTGCAATAACAGCTGTAGCTGAAGTGACGATAACTTCTAATACGGATAGAGAAGGTCCTGTTGAAGTTAGGAAACCCATAGCTATAATGCCTGTTGCTATTGTTGTCCAAGTATTACCTGATCCTGTTTCGTTATCTACTATTGTTAAGGTATCAGTTCCTATTGTGGCTGAAGTTTTGTCTGTTCCTACTCCGTTGTCTAACAGTCATGAAGTCCTATTTGATTCTACTCCTTTATCGGACGTTGATGAAACATTACCCACTCTTACCCATTTTTCTCATGCTGACAAAATGCTACTTGCTTCTGCTCTTTTAACTAAGGTTGGTGGAATCCTAGCTGATGTCTTGTTGTCTAATGTTGACGAAGGTCAACCTGATTCTGCTTCTTTATCTATTGTGGATGAACTTCTTCTTGATGCTGTTTGTTCTTGTAAACTTGATGGAATTCTGTCTGGTACTGCTCCTTTTTTTCATGTTGATAAACTTCATTCGAGTCCTTTATCTAACATTGGCGAAGTTCTACTTGATACTCTTTGTTCTTGTATCGTTGATGAATTTCTACCTGATTCTGTTCCTTTAGGTAATATGGTTGAAGTGTTATCGGATAATGCTCCTTCTCCTAAGGTTGATATTCCTACAGCCAATGCTGTTTTCTTTCCTAACTGTGATTACTTTTAGTCCTTTATCTAACGTCGTTGAATTTTTATCCACTTCTGTCCCCCTATCTCACGTAACTGAAGTGTGCTCTGCTTGTGTTCCTCTTCGTAAGATTGATTCTCGTACAACCAATACTTTTTCTCTTTTTCCGTTGGCTTTCTTGCAACCCATTCTAAAAGCAAAACCCCTTTCTTTTATGACGCGGTTTGAGTTTTCTAAACTACCCTTATCACCACTTTCCCCACCCCGTGCTACCACTACTACCCCCCCCCCATGTCCATGTTTTGCGGAAAACTGCCCATAAAAGGTAGAAATTTGTTTATACCGAATCCGAACCGGAAGATTTATGTCTCCGAAGTCCTAATATCCTTGATCTTGTTTTGTTTTCCTTCTGGAGGCGTAAACGCCTTAAGCCCAATATCTAGTTCTCGTGCGCCAGATTCTTATGTCGACTTTGCTCTCCTTAGGTTTTGATTTCTGAACTTTTTAAATACTTCCCTGTTTGCTCGTTTTTCTTTCTTTTTCTTTTTCTTTACCACGTGTGGGTCTGGAAATAGAATAGCCCCATTGTACGACCTGCCTGTCGTAAGAGGCGACTACAGCGGTTCGTCCAACACATACATACACAAACCTTATTCACGTCCAATCTATACCCACATACTTCATACACACACACTTCAAAACACACAGTTCTACTTGGTTCTCCTTTCATTCGTTTTCTCCTTGTACTCCTTGCACTCGTGTGGGTCCGGGAATAGAATAGCCCCGTGCTACGACCTGCCTGTCGTAAGAGGCGACTACAGCGGAACACACTCTCACACACACACACTTTATACACGCACAACACACACACGCATACACTTCTTACACACCCACACACACTCACATATTCATACATCAACACACACACATACATACACACACGCACGCACACGCACACACATACTCGTACATAACTACACTGGAATTCTGTTTTATTTTCTTTTGATCGATTCTTAGGAATTTTTTTTGGTTCTTGTACTTGTTACTTGGTGTTATTCTTTTTGGTTTTCTTTTTTTTCTCGTTTCTTTTGTTACACATTCCTCCCCTTTTTCCTTTGGCTGATTTTCTTTGCTGTCGGTTCCTATAACGATTACATTTCATCCATCCGCTCCTGTGGTAGATGCTTTCTAGTCCGTTCTTCTTTCTTCGGAAACCACGACTTGATCGACTTTAGGACTAGTTAGCATTTCTTTTCTTTGGTTCTTCGGTTGTTGCGATTCCTGGTTACTACACTTTGTAGTACATCGTTTCTTTTACCAGCGCTCTTCCTCTCGTTCTCCCTTGTTGTTCTTTTACATACTTGAGGCTTGACCCTTGGGTCGTGTTTTGGCTTGTACTGTTGGTTTTCTTCTTCGCTCCTTTTCTTATTTTGGTTTTTTCGCGAGAACCCAATTTCTTGTCTTGAAGTTGAAGACTTTACTGTTTCTTCTAAAGAAACATCTGTCCTTTGACGACTTTGCCAGTATTGACGCCGTTCGACCTTTCGTTCTGTGCTACAACTTACCTATTTTTCCCGATGCTTCCCTTCAATTTTTTGTTGTTGTTTCATTCGGTACTTTGGTTCTTCTAGCCGGATGAGAATTCCTTTTTACTACGGAGCGCTTTCTTTTGGGTTGTTTTTTGTTTATTTATTCCTTAAGCAAATTATTTTTTCTTCACTTTTTATAATTATATATTGGCCTTTCGAGCCGGATGAGATTTTTTTTTGTTTTTGGGTGTCTTTCTTTTTTTGGTTTCTTTTGTTTTCGTAACGAATTTTCTTTTAGTTTTTAAGAGATTTTTTTGTTTTTTGTTTGGACTGCCCACTCCCGTACCTTTGCTTTCCTACCCCGACCTTTTAATTTTTCTGGGAGGAATTTGTTACGTTCATTTTTGACGGTATTTGGTTATTTCATTTACATCGATTCCGTTTTTACTCTTTCATACGTCGACAACATCCTGTTTATAATAAGTACACTTCCTTACTATTTTCATTTAAACCAATTTGATGCGAATTAGTCAATGCCTTGTTTTAGATATCCGTTAATTTGTAATACAATACGACCGCGTATAATTGATTCTTATGTGATTTCCAATTTACGTTGAAATGAAGTATTGAACTATCCGATAAAACCCTCTTTTCAGGTTTCTAATCACCTGAGTTGATAACACTGGTATTACTTTGAACTCTGGTTATTTGAAAAGCAATATATGTGCATTTTCTTTTCTGAACACGACAAAAGTACTCGTCGTTAGCATTGTATTTTTCGATTCTTTTTTTTATGAGATTTCGCGCACACAATATTGTGTGGTAAGTATTTCTGGTTTTAAGAAAAGTGTACTTTGCGGCGACAATAAAGTAATTGTACCTGTAATTATTCCAACTTCACCCGATGGATTGCCGTTCCTTTTTGTGATGAGAGGACAACCCCAAGGCGGGATCACGCGCCCCCTCTTTCGTTACGTCATTAGAGACGGTAGAAGCCAGTTCTGCCTTGTAAACTCGAGGGTGAGTGTTTAGTCACTATTTTATTATAGGGGGTTATGTAGTTGTTGATACTAAATATGCACATGGTGCTATAGATGATTGACCTTGTTCCACGTAAATGACTGTGTTTCCGTGAGGAGTTATGTATGGTCCCGAGTAGAATGCGTACTGATTATTCCTGTAATAATTTTTAATACTTACTGCTGTATTTACGATAAATATTTATAGCTGGTGTTTTTAGAGGGGAAATTTTGTTCTTCTCTTTTCTTTCTTTTGGGTAATTAACTTAGGGTCGGACCCTAAAAACTACAGCTTGCCATTTTGAGAATAATTTTTTTGTTCTTCCTGTTAAATGTATATTACGCTTATGCGCTATTCTTGTTTACATTTGTTTGGGCACTACTGTGCTGATATAACATGTTCTTTGGTTTGTTTATTAAAATTTTTTTATGTTACGTGTGGATTTATTGAATGAGTGCGAGTATGGTTTTTTTTTATTTCAGGCCTTCCTTTCTTTTTGGTCGTTGAAATACCCCGTCTACTCACCTACTAAACTCGGTCATTTTCTTTCGTTGATTATTTCGTTTGTTAGGCTACGTCGATGCAAGTAGCAATTCTTAAAAAACTGGGACAATTGAATAAGGTATAAATACGCGTAAGGGGTTTTGAAATTCAGTTCTAATTAAAGCTTTGATTACAATATGAGTTCTAATTTAAAACTTTGAAAATCGCGATATGAAATAAGTTAGTTGTGCAAGTAGACTATACAATGTGATACAAATTACTGTAGTGATTGATATAAATTAATAATTAGTGTTTGATGGTTAATTATGATGCTTCGGCAGTAATTAGGAAAATAGCATTGGGGCTTTAAGAAGTTACTAGTTCTACTGTTCGCGATTAACTGTGAATGCATTAAGAATTTCAATGTAGCTACGCGTTCTTTAAAAGACTTTATAATCAGTTTAATAATAAACAACGGTTGTTGTGCAAATAGAGTTTTTGTTTGACACCAGGATGAGTTTTTGAATAGGTATGATGTATTAAATCACGAAGATTCTTAAATATTTACAATCCCGCAACCAAAGTAATTCATAATAACTATAAAAATTCTGCCCTATTGTATAAGAGATGCAAAATAATAAGCAACCATAAATAATTGAAAGGGTTAAATTGAAGTAATCGCTATTTCTGACATCCAATACCCATACAATACGGTTTCAATATCATGTATTTTAAATAAGAAAGCATCGTATGTCGTGTATCTCTCTCTAAACCTTCTGTAAACGGAAGAAATCTCTCATATCAACACATTGGTTCTTATGAGAGAATTCCTAATCGTTTAGTCAGGATTTACTTATACAAATGTGTAAATACTAAATCACATAGATTAATAAAATACTAATGCAATGAATTAATACCAACCTATCTCCATCAACTTCTTCTCTCCAGATACTTTTCGTCTTGTCATCACTGACATTTCTGTCAAAACCAAAAGAGTCCATTCGAATTATGTTTGGAGCAAACGCATGTGTTTCAGGAAGCCAATTGTAGTAAATTGCTCTAGTGTGTAAGTTTTTGATCTGATCTTCGTTGTTGTTGGGCAAAGAGCGCAGCCGTGACAGAGAATCTCTTCTTTTAACAATTAGTTGGGCTACGTTACCATCTTTTGTCATAATGTTCAGCGTTTGTGTTTCGTCGGGATCTAAACTTTTTGCTACTCGTAGTTCTGTTCTAGTTACCGTAGGATTTGGCACATTTGCTTTTGTGAGTGCAAGGGTGTAGATTAATGCAATCACCTGAAAAAAAAAATTGAATTATTTTATCGATATGGCTCCAAATTTAACATAAACATGTGATTTTTATAGATTTAGATTTAATTAAGACTTATTCATATAATCGTATGTAACAGTAGTTGAATTACGTTAGATCCACATGTGTTAATTCATGTAGCAGAAGTTTTTTAGCGACAAAACACTTGGTCTAACGACAAATGATTTTCAATGGAAAGTCGTTGCTGTCTATAATTTTTCGTTTAGCATAAATTGCAAACCTATTATACACTGCTTCTGATGTAGTTTCTTCTAATGGCGATAATAAAATGAGATTGGAAGTCACACAGAAGAGTCAACTTAGAAGTCGTGCTTCGTAATTGTCCAACTCACAATAGGAAGGAAGCTGAATAAAATAAAGCATGTCCAATGGTTTTCTTTTTATTGAGAAACAGTGACGGGTTAGTATAGATTGAACATCCGGTTATAAACAAATACCCAGGTACTATACATAATCGGCAATACTTTAAAAAGTTTAACCGCAACATTTATTAAACTAACAACTTTAAACCGAAATGCCTATACGTAAGGCCATGTTACATGCCAAAATGGTCATGTATCATGTTTTAGAGTAAGAGATACTTTGTAGGTTAATTACTGCGTATTTTTGAAATGATACGCTAATTTCCGCCGTTAGTGACGGTTGAGTATGCGCAGAGGGGATGCGGGAGTGCGCGAGTCGAGGAAGCGAGGATTAATTAACTTGACATGGACGAAGCAATAAGTGTGTTAGTGCGGTGTAGTTTTTATAGAAAAAAGGTATGTAGTTTCCTTTTATCTTACCTTATCGTGCCTGCTACCTATTTCCTTTCAAATCCCCTACAAGAAGTAATTTGAACTTTACCTAAAATGTGCATGTAAATTGACATCGATATAGCGATTGCATCATCCGGTAAAAACGTGGTCTGTATACGTTATATAACGGCGTTAGAGCCACGCCTAAATCATAATAACGACGCGTAAACGGTAACAGCCATTGGCTAGCTGATAGTTGGCGTAACTGTAATACAGAATAGGAAAGTTACCTTGTATTGAAAATACCAATCAAAATAGAGCCCATTTTCCGTATGTTTTTGCATCTCACATAGTGCCATAATCGAAAATACTACATTTACACCAAGTGAGAGAGGATTGCTTGTATATGGTTTGTACATACACCAGTCTCGGGACCTACGTGGTAACCCCCCTAAGTTACCTAGTTGCACATACTTCGTCATTCGTTTGTCCAAATTGTTGAGCCTGAACGAACGTGTGTTTCAACAACGAGTACTAATGTTGCAAATGCGGTTCCGTGGCTTACTTGGTTCGTAGGTGACTACTAAGCCCATAGTATCGGGTTCGAGTCCTGACACAGACCTCTTAAATATTGGACGTGCATTTTTCACAAAAATATGCCCTTATAGGTCCCATATGTGGGTGTTGTCACGCACGTTAAACATCCCTATCTTGCTTGGAAAAACAAAGATTCAATAAAATTCCAAATTTCCAGGGAAGCATACTCGCTTTTTGCCCAACGTAGTACCTTCGGGTGAAGCATTGGAAAATCAAGAGTGGAGTATCGATGTTGCAGTACATCGATCTGGTATATAAACAACATACCTCGTCTTGTTGTTGTTTCATACATTTCAAAAATCAACTGTTGCTGCACTAAACGACCGAGGTTGTACTTCTAGTGGGTTAACAACAAATCTACCTGGATTTTCTGGTCCTCTCCCCCTCGCAATATATTAGACTACGATAATAACTTCCAACTGCAAAGGTCCCTGTAAAAACAGAACCGTTGAATAACCACTCTTTTGAAATATTGAAGATGGCAGCTATTGACCGCACAACCGATTTATTTATTGAAAGCCACAGAAGATGCATTGTAGTTACAGCGGATACCTCGCTGTTTTGAAAAATGTATTTTTTAATACACTAGAACTGCTATGAAATCGTCTGCAACTGTAATTCTATTCCAACAGGGCATTAACATTACGGACTAATACCATCACAGCTCGGCACATCCTTTTAGTACAGCGGGGTGCACGTTGTAACAGTATATCCCTCACAACAACCTCCTGGTCCAGATCGAACAATCGTGTGATATCTCGAACGTTTTGAAGTTCATATTTAAACAATAACAATAACAGTTAAGCAACCAGGAATGATTAACTAATAGTTATGTGTGATTATATGTGCGGTGGCTTGGCGCAACCAATCTCAAGGTTCACATTCTAGGTCGTTTTAGCGTATTTGATTGCGTCATTTCAAATTGTGAAAAATCAATAATATGTATTGGCCACATATAAATTTTGAAAAATAATCGAACTTTACTAACTATTGAAATATTTCCGTGTTATCAAAATTAACTTAGTTTACGTTCGTTTATAAAATATTCTACGTAAGGTAACATGTGCGTTTCATTCATATCAATTGCTGTTTTCCATTACAGTTTTTTAAACTTTTTATTTAAAATAGAAGAAAGACGAAAATACAAAAATAAATCAGACGAAACAGGAAAACAGAGATACAAAGCCATAAAATGGGAAATTATTCGAAAATGCAGGAAAGCTAAAGAACAATGGATTGATGAAAAGTGCAAAGAGGTACAAACGAAGATGGAAATAGGAAAGACAGACGACGCATACAAATTAATTAGAATGAATTTTAGGGATATAAAACCGTACAGCAAAAATATAAGGAATGCGAAAGTAGATATCGTTATAGAAAATGTAGAGAAAGTGAGTAGATGGCAAAAATATATAGGGAATTTATATGCAGGAGAGGAACTAACTGCATTAGAACAGGAATCAGACATTGAAAATGATGACTTGGGATATCCTATACTTCGAGACGAGTTTGAATTAGCATTAAAGAGTCTGAAAAATGGTAAGGCACCGGGTACAGATAAGGTGCAAGCAGAAACTCTAAAAGCCGCTGGACAAGCAGTAACAGAACGTCTCTTCCAACTTGTAAGCTATATGTATGAGACAGGCGAGATACCCAAAGATTTCAAACGTAGCATCATAGTAACTATACTAAAAAAGAAAGGCGCGGACAGATGTGAAAATTTTCGAACAATAAGTTTGACAGCACACGTGTCAAAAATATTAACTAAAATTGTGCAAAAACCAATGAAAAAACGGGCGGAAGAAATACTAGGAGAAGACCAATTTGAGTTTAGGCAAAACAGGGGAACACGGGAGGCTATTTTAGCTCTGGAGAAAACAATAGAAAAAGGGGAAAGCGTGTATATAGGGTTTGTAGATCTGGAAAAAGCATTCGACAATGTAAAATGAAAAAAAATGTTTGAAATACTCAAAAAGATTGGAATGAGTTATAGGGATAGACGAATAGTACATAGCTTATACAAAGAGCAAACAGCAGTAATAGAATTAGAGCAGGAACGTAGAGAAATAAACATTAGGAAAGGGGTGAGACAGGGATCTGCCCTATCCACAATGATTTTTAACTTGTACATGGAAGAGGCAATGAATACTGTCAAATACAGAAAGACATTTAAAATTACTATGCAGGGACAAACAATTGATATGCTTAGATTTGCAGATGATATAGCGGTATTAGCATCTAGCAAGGAAGAGTTAGAAGCTGCTCTTAATGAAATGGAAACGGTTCTAACAGAGAGATACGGTATGAAAATTAACAAAACTAAAACTAAAGTTCTAGTATGCAAAGGTGGGGAAAATAAATCAAAAACAAGAATACAAGTATGTAACACGAACTTACAAGAGATTAAGGATTTCTGCTACCTAGAAAGCCAAATAACACAATATGAGAAAAGCACAAAAGATATGAAACAAAGATTAGCACAAGGTCGTGCTACATTTAACAAGAAAAAGCAACTACTGTGCTCAAAGACCACAAACATAGAAACAAGGAAAAGATTGCTTAAAACATATGTGTGGAGCACAGCACTGTACGGCTGTGAAGCCTGGACAGTAGGAGAAGCGGACAAGAAAAAGGTAGAAGCTTTTGAAATGTGGTGCTACAGACGTATGACGAAGATATCATGGACAGACAAAGTTAAGAACGAAGAGGTACTAAAAATGGTAGGGAAAGAAAGAAATATGTGGAAAACAGTAAAAAAATAGGAGAGATAGGATGATAGGCCACATACTACGGCATGAAGGAGTAGTGCGGAATATATTAGAAGCAGAGATAGGAAAAAGAGAAGAAGAGGCAGACCTAGATTAGACTACTGCACACAGATAGTAAAAGATGTGGGCTGTAGGAGTTTCAAGGAGATATGTAGGCTAGCCCACAATAGAAATCAATTAAGGTACGCATTCAACCAATCCAAAGATGGATAAACTAATGACGAAAAAATAACTGTGCTTAAACACGATGATTATTATAAGTAACTACAAGAATTGGTCGGGCAATATTCTCGAATAATGTTAAGTGTGTGAAAGGATTTACTGGAAAACCATTATTTCGCCAAACGACTAAGTGTTGGAGGATCTTGGTAGCCACAGGTTGCTTAACCCGCTTCACTGATCCTCGGTGAAATAGGGCATAAAATTGGAAAACAATAGAAGGGGAACGAGCTGTATACACATGCTGTGTGAGAATTTCAGTGAACTATGTAGGCTAGCTCAGAATATAAATAAGTGCAGGTACGTGTCCAACCAGTTTTGAGACGGAAAACCTAATGACGAAAAAATAAGCGCAGATAAATCTGATGATTACTATAAACAACTAGTTGTTGGTTGCGAAATATCTGCAACTAATACTGACTGTGCGAAAAGATATATTGAAAAATATATTAAATCGGTAAATGGTTAAGTGTTGGGGGAACTTAGCAGCCACAGGCTTCTTACCTCCCTTCACAACCGTTCATTTACATTTCCAATGCTCCACCCGAAGGTACTACATTGGCCGGGAGGCGAGTTTTTTGTTGCCTGCAAATTTAGAATTTTGCCGAACCCTTGCCGTTCTAGGTAAGGTAGGGATCTTTAACGTGCGTGACAACACTCACACACGGGACCTCCATTTAACCTCTCATCCGAACGAGGGCGTAATATTTGTGAAAAATGCTCACCTGCGATTTTTCAAGCAGTCGGCCGTGTCGTGATATGAATCCCTTCACAACCACTGAAGGTCGGGGAAATAGGGTATATAATTGTAAAACAATAGAAAGTGACTGAACTGCATCTAACAAGAAAGAACAGCGCCTATGAGGAAAGACAACAAACATAGAACAAGCAGAAAATTGTTGAAAGCATATGTGTGAAGCACAGCACAGTATGCCTATGAAATACGGGAAGTCTGAAACGCAGACAGAAAAACGGTAGCAGCCTTTTGAAATGATGTGCTTCAGATGTATGAGGACGATGGCATGGACAGACAAAGATAATAACAAATAGGTTATAGAAATAGTAGGGGAACAAGGATATCTGGGGAAAAAGAGAAATAGAAGGGCGGAATATGTTCTAAAGCATTTTTGGGGAATAGTATGGGATATATGACAAGCAGAGATAGGAAAAAAAGAGGTGGATGTAGACCTAGATCAGATAGTGATAAATGCACACTGTGCAAATTTCATGGAAATCTGTAGGTTATTTCAGAATAGGAAACAATTATGGTACGCGTCTAACCAGTTCCAGGAGTGAAGACATAATGATGATGATTTAAAATACAGCAAAAGTCATAGTAACCTGCTTTTGTTGTAAATGGTAATTAAACGTAACGTCATAAGCTGTATTAAAAAAATAATAAAAATTTAGTTCCTGTGTGCCAAAGTGAAATTTGCAATACAAATAAAATAAACTCATACGTTTATACAAATTTCATAACCATAGTTTCTATTTTTACAAACAAATATTCAGGTACGAAAGCGAAAAACAATTCCAGTTCATTACATGAAAGTATAATCGTAAAAGACTTGCCTACTCATTCGCATAAAGTTTAAGGTAAAATTTAACAGTAAATATTTTTTAATCGGTTTCACTAAGAAGTAACGCTTATGTTTTTGTGAACTTTATATTCCACCAATTGTAGGTAGCCACTGACTCGTGAGGATTCTCTACTTTTATCGGACTACTTTGGCCTTATTTGATACTGATAGCTGACTTCCGTATCGGCGTACAGTGCTGTGCTACATAGCAATAAATCAGAAAATGTTTCGAATGATAATCACTCCAATACGTTGCAAAAACCTAAATACCCACATGTTCCATCATCATTAGGTCTTCAGTCTTGAAACTGGTTAGACGCGTACCCTCATTGTTTCCCATTCTGAAATAACTTACACATTTACCAGAATTTTTTACAGTCTGCATCTATCACTATCTGCGCATAACAGTCTGATCTAGTTCTATCACTTACCTCATTTTTTCCTATCTCTGCTTTGTAGTAGATCTCTCCTTTTTCCCCAAAAATGCTTTAAAATGTATACTGCCCTTCCATTTCTTTATTTTTTTTTTGTTTCCACAAACATCTTTATTCCCCTAGTATTTCTATAACATTCTTGTTATTAACTGTCACCTCATGCATCTGAAGCACAACATTCCAAAAGGCCTCTGCTGTTTTTCTGTTTGCTTTTCCTACTGCCCCTATTTCATAGACATACTGTGTTGTGCTCCACACATATGCTTTCAACAATTTTCTTTTTGTTTCTGTTTGTCGTCTTCGAACATAGCCGCTGCTCTTCTTTGTTAGATACAGTTCGGTTCCCCTTGTATTGTTTTACAGTTTATACCCTATTTCCCCGATATTCAGTGGTATGTGAAGGGGATTAAGCAACCTGCGGCTACCAAGGTAGTAGGTAAATAGGGTCGGTCCTAATTCAAAACGCGACAGACGTATTTTCCATGTGTAAAATACGTCTGTCACGTTTTGAATTAGGATCGGCCCTATATAATTTCAATGTAAAATAGTTGTGAAAACATGAATTCTTCTATGCTTTCAATGTAAAAATACGTCTGTCACGTTTTGAATTAGGACCGGCTTTATATTACTTTCAATGAAACACACACGTATGTTGAAAAAAATGTAAGTGCAGAGAAGAATGTGTGTAGCTGTTTTGAATTCGGTTTTCTAGCGAGAAGTTACACGTGCACCGTTTTGAATTAGGATCGGCGTTATATACTTTTAATGTAAAATGTGAAAACCTGAATTCTTTTCAAATGTAAAATACTTGTGGGCACGTTTTGAATTAGGATCGTCTTTATATTACTTTCAATGTAACACACGTATGTTGAAAAATGTAAGTGCAGAGAAAATGTGTGTAGATGTTTTGAATTTGGTTTTCTAGCGAGACAGTATGACAGATGCAAAAAAATCGCATTCAAGTCAATTGTGTTTTTAATTAAAGTGGATTCTGATTTATGTTTAGAGGCTGCAAATACACATGGGCCGGTTTTAATTCAAAATGAGTTCACTCTTGTGATAGGTTGAAAAGTGGGTTGGCAAAGTACGCAGATGGTGGTAATCTGCTATATAAGGAGATTGCTCCTAATATTAATTTAATTAGTCGAAGTTTACTGCATATATTTACATACAAACATGTATATAATTGATATTCAGGGATTTAAATACAAGAAAAACGAGTTTGTGTGTAAAGAAATTGCGGTTTTGGACTTGTTGAAAGGTGATGTTTGGCATCAAATTTTTAAACTGCCAATGCAGTCCAGTTGTTTGAGTCAAGATCATATAAAACATAACGACTGGGTGACAAGGAATATTCATGGTATTTCTTGGGATGAATCTTCAACGGCTGGAATGGTGTCATCATATATAGCGCTTTATTTGAAGCAAATTATCCGACCCGGTGAAGAAGTATTTGTGAAGGGTCTAGAAAAGAAGAAATTGATTGAAACATATATAATGCAAAACTTTGTAACTGATATGCTTGCACTAGGTTGTCCTAAGCTATCGGAGTTAAAAATCAACAATCGTTTAAAATATAACATCCATTGTTGTAGACACAGCAATAATAATTTGCAATGCGCAAAACAAAATATCTTTTATTAAAAGAATGGCTTGATAATAATAAAAACAATAGAAAGATTTTGTCTGTATTATTTATTTTAATATAATTTTACAATGTTAGCCTTATTAACTATTATTATAACAACTTCTAGCAAACATTATTTTTATCGATTCAGCTATTGTGTAAGTTAGAAGCCTAACCATTTTACAAATACTTTATTTCCACTCTTTCTTAGTACTTTTTCTACCAGGTAAATTCCTGGATGTTTAACCTTTTGCAACTCCGTTTCATAAAATGCACCTTTGATTTCTTTCTCATCTTGATCTTCTAATATATATGTTGTAGGATTGGTTACGTTTACCTTTTTAATCTTAAAAATTTCATTTGACCAGTTTGGCGTGTAACCTTTCGTAAATGCTTCCCTGTGTTTACTAATCCTCACACTGTCTTTTATTGAATATTTTGGTATTTTGGTTGCAAGTTTGATGTGGGTAAATGATGATTTAAGAATAGTTTTTCATTTGATTTATCAACTTTTACAGGTTTGACTCCGATAGTATTGTGAACTGTATTGTTGTATTGTTTCACAATATCGCTTAAATTTTTTATCCAATTGTAAGAACCGTTCAGGTTAAACAAGCGCCACATTTTTCCCTTTAAAGTTCTAATTACACGTTCTACAATGCATGCTTTCTTTGTAGAAAAACACTATAATGGTTTATGCCATATGTCTGCATTAAGGATTGAAAGTGTTTGTTATAATATTCTTTACCAAAATCAGACTGCAAATTTCTTGGCGGATTTTAAATTTATTTAAAATTGTTTTCATTGCAGCAGTAACATCAATACCCGTTTTACTTTTAAGTGGTACAGCCCATACGTATTTGGAGAAACAATCAATAACTACTAAAATGTATTTAAATCCTTTGTTTGTTTGCGAATATGGTAGCATTTCAATCAAATCGGTCTGAAGAAGGTCATTTAAACCTTTTACTATCACTTTGCGTCTCTTGAAATTTATTCTTGCTGGTTTATGAAGTTCATTTACTATATCCTCTTTCACTTTTGATTGAGCAACTATCATAATAGTTTTTTATAATCAAGATTTATTAAATACAATTAATGAAATACTTCTATGTTTGAATGTCGTGGGCTCCACTTGCTTTGAAAGGAACTTTTAATATAAAATCAAGAAACATTGTGGTATTGTTTATGATAGCACCGCTGTCACGAAAGCTGATTACATCCATACGTTTAAGCAAAATCCTTGTAACTGTGCAATTACATAACTTTTTTCGTTTATAAGAATTTCAATGTCTTGCGGGTATCCTTTAATATTCTCAATGACTGCTTCCTCATAAGGAAATTCATAATTATGTTTAATGTTGAAAATAAGGAATGTCTTGTCACCGTCGAGAAATGTATTAGAGTAAAACGTTGCTACTACCGTGTAATGTAGCATATGTAACTTGTACTCAATCAAGGTTTCAAAACCTTCACTTTTATTTTCATATTCCTGTTCAGTTATATCTATTTTACGGTTATGTAAGTGCCTTCCAAATTTGTCAATTGTCATATCATCTAATTACTTTAGCCTCACGCAATTCTTCAATGATCGAATTTATTTCGTTGCCGTGACCTGTGTGTCCAGCAGTCTGAGATGAAACTAAAAGTCGTAATCTATCAACAAGTTCATTGGGATCATTCCAATATAAATAATCTATAGCGTTATTTGATACTTCCATTGTCATACCGTCTCCAAGACGCTTTCTATAGGGTAATGTTCTAGGTCTACGGGGTGTTTGGGGAAGTATGTTTAATGTAGATATTATGTTTTTAAATATTTAGAATCGAAATTTGGATCATAATCTGCATTCATATATTTGTTATTTGCTTTAGCATATCTATTCGAACATTGAGAAACACCGCCACGAATTCCCCGTTCTAAAAACATTATTTTTTCAATATCAGTAAGCAGCTCGAGTTTAACGTTCGTCGTTTTTAACATCGCATCTAGAGCTAAACCAGGAGCCGTAAAGTAGTGAAGCGGATCTAACTTATACGTGAACATACAAGTTTTTCTAAAGTTTTCAAATATATCAGACAAGAGCAGTACATCTGTTTTTAAATATAGGTCTGAATAGTCCCCTAGTGTTTTTATATTAAATGTTTGCCAAACGTGTTTAGCATGATTGTAGTCTTCATCTGAGATTTCTTCATTGCGCAAACGATTAAAGAATGCTGTTTTACAGGGTAAATCGGTTTCATTGAGCCTATCCCAAGAGTTAATGTAATCATAGGGAAATATACCTTTACGCGTAAGTAACTGAAACTCATTATCGGTGTTACAATTTTCCCTGGTGATGGATTTTTTATTATCATCTAAGTATTGTAGCAATTTTATTTTCCACCTAATATATATATATCTGTATAATCAATCCTTTTATTAAATATTAAATAATATAATACATTATAATGTTATCCAATCCACTTAATTTAATAACATCGA
Source organism: Platerodrilus igneus (assembly GCA_036346225.1). Taxonomy (NCBI): domain Eukaryota; kingdom Metazoa; phylum Arthropoda; class Insecta; order Coleoptera; family Lycidae; genus Platerodrilus; species Platerodrilus igneus. Next base: position 5,881,149 of record JARFIW010000999.1, on the reverse strand, counting down.
TTGTCCAATAAAGAACTAGTATTTAGTTCATGTTAAAAGTTAAATTCTACGGTGACAATATAAAAGCTTTTGTTTGGTATCCTTCTTAAAGCCCCCTCTACTCAATAACTGCGAGGTAATTTTGTTACTGGGCAGCAACAAGCTCGGCTGGTACTTCTAACACAGCTGGGGTTCAAGCAGGTCGATAGTTGTTCTTAGGAGCGATGTCCGTCATTGATTTTTGCTGTTGGAAGCGTGCACGATGGAAGATTGCACGTGTATGCTATCTTCATAAATTGTTTTGGATGGTCCATTTGTTTGTTGAAACCAGTCGTGAAGAACGATGAAGTTTTTGTTAAAAGACCATTAGGAACAGTAAGTGAATTTGTTTCTATAATAATATTAATTGAAATTTTCAGTGTAACTTTGGGAATAATTAAATTTAATTTAAAATATATTGCAACGTAAATTATAAATAAGCACTTTTCTGAATGGTATTCATGCGAAAATTAAATGAAAACAATTCTATTCTTATATAATATGGAATCACATATATAATTTATTCAAGTTAATTACAAACAACATTTGCTTTCTTGTGGTGTGAATTACGCCTGGAACATCTGTAAATTGAAACGCAGATAATGGAAGCCAAGTGACGTGTTTTTCAGTATGCAGCGCAGCTGTTTGTTTGGAATGGAATTTTCCGTTGTTAATACATGCATCAGCTTTCAAGCAAGTATTTAGGTGCAATTTGGAGTTCTGGTATGTACAAAAAATTATGTTCGTATGTTGTTTGAACTGTCGACGTAGTAACGAGATAAATTTTACTTTAACCGACTTGTGTTAACTTTGAACAGGTCAAGGACAGACCTCAATTATATTTTACGTAGTCATACGATATGAATTTGTAATTTGTTCCTACAAATTCTTTTATTAACTCAATGAAACATCAGAAGATGTCACTACTAATTAGATAAAGTAAATTCTCATAATTTTGAACCTTTAGAAATTAAATTTCTACATTTGATATTTTATGAACACTTATCTGTAATTATCTACTGTGAAATTAAGGTAAATTTACCATAATTAACTCTTTCTATAAATAAGCAATTTTATGCTTTGTCAATTTGTTATATAAACTTCATTAAATAGTAATTGGTACGGATATATTCAGTACCATTGTAATTAACTCTTCCTAATTTAAATTAATTTATAAAGGAAGACATATTTTTTGTAAAAAATTACTTTATTGGATACCAAAAAGAATAGATTCTTATTTTCGGACTAAAGACTATCTTTTATTTAAGAGGAATGAAAGTCGATTCTGATTGTATTTAATTATTTTTGAGTTTGAATGCACAAACAGTGCTTTTCTTTGTTTAATCTGTTCACAGGTGCAGTGCAGGATTGCTAAGGTCAAGGTCGAGCCATAAGGTAAGACACTTTAAAGATTAGGTGGTATTTAAAAATTATATAGCGGTTATAGAAAAAAGGTTTCCGCATTTGCCTTGTACAAGGGACTTGTATTAGGTCTTCTCAGTATAAAAAAATACGGTGGCGCCTTATTTTTATTGTTAGTGGTTGCAATTACACCCCGACCCACAGCTCATTCTCTACCCAGAGCATATAGTTCGACTAGCCGCTTTGCCTTTGAGATTTCCTCAACTTAGAGCCACCTTCCATCTTAATTTGCCGTGGGCTCCATTTCTAATTATCGGAATTTCTCGTTAAACTAAAATCGGAATTTAAAAGGCTACAGTATGAAGCTAATTTTTCGATGCTAGATGCCATAAACCTGAATGAATCGATAAATCTAAAAGTAACTTTTGTACCATTTACATATTTTGTAAAAGATATGTATTTTTCCTTATTTATTGGTAGAATTCTTACCAAACCTGAAAACCCTAACGCAATTTTTTAATAATGAAATGCGAATCGTAGCCTGATAAGTTATGAAAAACTACCGGTATCATATAAAATTATGATAATTGATGTTGCAATCTTGATGAGCCGCTCCTCGAAATTCGCCTGTAAAGTGACAGTGATCGCGAACTCTAATATCATCTATACTAAAGGTTTATTGCAAATGTGACAGTGAAGGGCAAATTTAAATGCTAACTTTTGTTCTTCTGTTAAAGGATTCATAGGTTTTGGGTTACAGAAAATTTTATTAGTCTTTTCTGAAATCAGTTTCAATTGAGCAACAAACCATTCTATACAATCCTTTCCGCGATACAATTGAAATTTGGAATATTTATTATCATACGAGCATTTCAAATAATACGCTACACTAAAGGGTATATGCATTTGGTAAGAGACTGTGTTTAGTATTACCTCCGACTCATTGCATGGTTCTAGTATACATTCGATATCTGCATAAACTACAAATGATACTTTTTCTTGATAGTGGAAATGTTTAAATGTTAGATACTTTTCGGATTCTTCGGGTAATCTTATTGAGCAAGTATTCTGTTTTTCGCAATAATTCGAATGACGCTTAAGTAATGCTGCTGTACTAAAATTATTTAAACATCTATAACAAAAAAATTTTCTATGTTCATGTGAAGACAACTGTTTTGCAAATAATTTTGACATATCCTTAATCCAAGTAAAATGAAAGTGATTCTCATCAGCATTTGTCGGACGAGAATATTGTAAGGAATCATTATTTAAAACTAACAGATTAATAGGTTCAATTTTTTTAAAATTTTCACTTAAACAAAATGGTAGTATTTTAGTATTTTCTATAGAATATAGGTTAATTGCGAGATTGTTAAGCTTCTCAATTTTTTTTATGTCTTTTAATGCGATTGGAAACTGAATTGAATTGTAGCGTAATACTGTATCAAAATGTGGATAGCTAGATATTCTCTGACTATTTTGTTTAGCAGGATATAAAGCGGAAACCAAGCTCAAAGAATGCAATGTTGATCGTTATTTATTACATTTACCACAGCTTTTTCTTTTTATAAAGTCCGGAACCGGTACAAACGTTGAACACCCTCCTTTAAGTGGATCATGATTGTTTATATTTACCTTCAAGTGTAAAACTTCTTGGATTGCCCAACCAGAATCTTTCTCGCAAAATTCTTCTAATCGCTTCGAAATCTTGTTCAATACGTTCTCCTTATACCACAGCTTGAGATTGGTATTTATATCGATGTGACGATTTGCAGTAGGAAACGTTTTCAAATCTATTTCACCAGTTGTAGGCTTAACAAAGTTAGCGGCAAATATTACATTAACTTTCAACATTGACTTTTTTAAGCAAGCAACAATCTTGCGTTTAAAACTAGCGAACGCCTTGTCTAAGAACACTAGAGGATCTCTATAATTTAAATTGGTAATAAGTCCCGTAATTATTCGACTTCCAAAACATGATTGTACATCATGCCAAATCAAATTTTTCGAGTATGACCTCTAGTAAGCGTTGCATCAACACCTTTACCACGATATTCCAAAGTACGTTTCAAGTGCCTCAATCGTACAAGGTAGCTTTTAAGATTTGCTAAATTAGATTCCAGCCTACTAGGATTTTCTTGTTTATTGTCTTCGTATACCTTATTTTTAATAGCAAGCTTCAATATACTAATATTTGCTTTGATAATTAAAATGTGTTTCGTTATTTCATTCACTGATTTAATTAGATTCACGCATTTTACAGTTAATCTCAAAATTGAGCTACTAATCTCGGATACGGTTTCAGCATTCATGATTCTATATAAAATCAAAGTACACTACTTAATAATACAAGTATTTTCTCTATTTATTATTATTTATATAAAATATCATCTGACGTAAGCAAAACAACTGCAAAAAGGTTCATTCATCTGAGTTTACGGAAAACGCGTAAGCAAAACAACTGTAAAAGAAAATAGCATACAAATCGAAATAATTGCATAACGAATTGCTTGAATGCAATTGTTAAAAAAATCGCCTTTATTTACGTTTTTCTATTCAAGACGATTTTCAAGCTGGAGTTGTGCATGCAGTCTAAAAAAAATTGCACAGTTGCATTCAGTAGGTGTCTATAATAAATAAATTCGCTATGCAAGCAATTCCAATATTTACATATTTAATGCAAACTCTGGCAAAACAACTGTAAAAGGAATGCATTCAACATCATTTTCATTTCCGTATGCGTTTACTACAAAAATGTTTTTATACGACCTTTGATTTATTATGTGTACAGAAAATACATTATCATTACAGAGCTATTTTTATGATTACATTGAAATATTTTTAAATAAAAACAAAGCAAATTTGAAAAAAAAATGTCTCAGATTAAACCGTCTTGTTTAATAATGTACACGCAACTCATGGTTTTTAAAAACCCAGTATTAAAAAACATTCTGCAGTTTTATTATATAACAGTACCTTTAAAGAATTTTCACACAATTTACCTATATATATATATGCATGTAAATTGTGTCAGCGGTAATCTAAAAACTTATTCTATAAATATTACTACTTAAAGGGATTTATTTGCATTGCATTATTTTTTAAACGAAAAATTAATCTGAAGAAAAACATTTTCCAGTGCGTGAATTTTTGTTAATTTTTATGGAAAATAAATTATGCTAGCAGTAATATAAAACGAAATTAATCTAATTTAGGTTTTTATTATGCGCCTTCTTGCAATTTTCTGTTTTCAGTCAATGAATGTAATTAATTATTTCTGCTGAGCAGTGACTTTTAAAAAAATTTCTTATACAGCATATAAATTATATCAGCGGTAATCTAAAAAACGAAATTAATCTAATTTAGGTTTTTTATTATGTGCATTCATTGCAATTTCTTTTCAGTCAATGAATCTAATTCATTATTTCTGCTGAGCAGTACCTTTTAAAAATTTCTTATACAGCATAAGTTATGTCAGCGGTAATCTAAAACGAAATTAATTAATTTTAGGGTTTTATTATTTCTGCTGAGGTATAATTATATTCGCTTACATACTGTTTTGTTCATTAGAATAGATTACAGAGCTGAATTTTTTCAGAAAACGATGCAAATTTTAATTTTTCTAACAGATCAGTTTATTATTTAATATAAATACTTCACGTAGATTTTTACCAACAGTATTCAATCAGATCTCTTGTATAATTATTAGTTACTATTACTAGCAACTTTTAAAAAATGAGTAACTTGTCATCAATCAAAATTGTAATAATACCAACGTAAAAGTTCTAGAGCAATTTATATTACATTCTGACAAAGACGTGATTAAAGAAGTTTTCGGCTGTTCTTCGCCTCAATTCAACACTGATGCTATTTTTGATAGTGACGTAATAGATATATCACGGTAAGTGCTTTTTCACATTTATACATGTGTTTTAAAACAGTACTAATTTATAAGTTACATTAGATCAAAAACCATTCTGGAAATTCTGAGGCTATCGTAGGATCGTTGACACACTCTGGTCCTCTCAGAAACATCAGGTAGTATACAAAAGAAAAGGTGAACCTACAATAATCTTTTATGTTATGCTCACAGATCAGGCAAAAACATGTTGACTATGAAAAGTTATGTACAGAATCTAATATGGCTGTTTGCGGTGAAGATGACAAATCCTACGAAGATGACACAGTAGAGTTGCTTAACGCATTTAAAAGCGTGGAGAGAAGCTACTGCGTCGTATAGATTTGGAACTAGAAATAATAAAGCAAAAAGAGAGGAACTAACAGCGAGGGAGCAGCAGATACTTCAAGAACGGGAGTTAATAAATACTTATTCATTTATAAATAGTTAGATCAATATATTCAACAATTTGTAAAATAAAAAAGTATTTTATAAAAGTTTCTCTTTTGAAACAAGACTTTCTATAAACAAGGTAGTAAACTCAAAGTAAAACGCACATAAATCAGAACCCACTTTAATTTGATACATCATTCTTTATACAATCGACTTAGATGTGTTATAATAATGTAACGCGCTACTACTACCGCGTTTCTTTAATTTAAAACAAGTAATAACAAACGTCTTTATTACTTACTGTTCACAAGTCTAATTAACAGTATATGCCTTATGTATAGATGTTTTCAGTCCACTTAACAATGAAGCACTATTACACTAATGAATTTACAAGCACTAATATCTTCTTAAATTAACTCCTTTACCATAGGTTCATTAACAACACTAACACTACTATTTATTTATACACTTCTATTTATTTATGTATACTACAAGCTCTATGAACATTAGACACAGCATATCACATTTATGTATACTTCAAAAGCTCAAAACTGCTATCACTTTACAACGTTATAATTTATATTAGACATTCAAGAATAGACTAACTCTTACATTCATAAGCGGCCTTATATATACCCTGCATTAAGATATGACTCATTATCTAGAACTTTGTAGAAGGATTCTCGAATGCTGAAGAATACGCTGTGCCCCGGGCGTTTGTATGTTTCACGGGTTGCCTAATAGTGGATCGCAACAATAATAAACTAATTTCTTAAATTAGTGACATATTATTCTGAAAATTCTATGTTGACAGTTAGACCGATCGATCCCTTACTAGTTATGTATACGTGTTTGTTCGAGCCAATACTTTCATTTAATTGTTTCACTCCATGTGCTTGAAGGTATTCAAAATATCTCAATGGCAATATACTCTTGAACTCTTCTGTTTCCACTAATACTCTTTCTCCATATTTTGTCTTGATTGTTTCCACTTTTAAAACTTCAAACCTCTTATTCACTACAAGATCTTTTGAATTTACATAAGGTTTGCGATATGTGGTTTTATTAAGAGTATTAAAATCCATATTGCTTTTCTTTGACTAATTAAATTAATATTAGAGCAATCTCCTTATATAGCAGATTACCACCATCTGCGTACTTTGCCAACCCACTTTTCAACCTATCACAAGAGTGAACACATTTTGAATTAAAAAAACCGGCCCATGTGTATTTGCAGCCTCTAAACATAAATCAGAATCCACTTTAATTAAAAAACACAATTGACTTGAATGCGATTTTTTTTGCATCTGTCATACTGTCTCGCTAGAAAACCAAATTCAAAACATCTACACACATTTTCTCTGCACTTACATTTTCAACATACGTGTGTTACATTGAAAGTAATATAAAGACGATCCTAATTCAAAACGTGCCCACAAGTATTTTACATTTGAAAAGAATTCAGGTTTTCACATTTTACATTAAAAGTATATAACGCCGATCCTAATTCAAAACGGTGCACGTGTAACTTCTCGCTAGAAAACCGAATTCAAAACAGCTACACACATTCTTCTCTGCACTTACATTTTTTTCAACATACGTGTGTGTTTCATTGAAAGTAATATAAAGCCGGTCCTAATTCAAAACGTGACAGACGTATTTTTACATTGAAAGCATAGAAGAATTCATGTTTTCACAACTATTTTACATTGAAATTATATAGGGCCGATCCTAATTCAAAACGTGACAGACGTATTTTACACATGGAAAATACGTCTGTCGCGTTTTGAATTAGGACCGGCCCTATTTACCTACTCAAGGTCTCCCAACGCTTGAACATTTGCTAAATTAATAGTTTTCCAATATATCCTTTCGCACAATCAGCATTAGTTGAAAATATGTCAAAACTAACACCTGTAGTTGTATATAATAATCATCAGATTTAAATGCAATTATTAATTTGTCATTAGGGTGTCGGTCTTAAAACTGTTTGGACCGTACCTCCACTTATTTCTATTCTGAGCAAAACCACGCAGTTTCCTGAAATTACCATAGCCTAGATACAGCTCGGTTCCTTTTCTATTGTTTCCTAATTATATGACTTATTTCATCCAGATTAAGTAATATGTAAAGTGGTTTAAGCAGCCTGTGACTACTAAGACCTCTCAACACTTAGACATTTGCCGTAAATCTTTTCGCACAATTAACATTAGTTGAAAATATAGCAAAACCAATACCTGTAGTTGTTTATAATAATCATCAGGATTAAATAGTTCTTTTTTCGTTATTAGATTCTCCATCTTGGAACTAATTGGACATGTGCCTCCACTGATTTCTCTTTTAAGCTAATCTACACATTTCTTTAAAATTCCCATAGTCTACATCTTTCACTATCTGTGTGCAATAGTCTAACCTAAGTCTACCTATACCTCTCTTTTTTCCTATCTCTGCTTCTAATATATTCCACACTACTCCCTCGTGCGTTAGTATGTGGCCTATCATCCTATCTCTCCTATTGTTTACTGTTTTCCACATATTTCTTTCTTCCCTTACCATTTCTAGTACCTCTTTGTTCTTAGCTTCGTCTGTGCACGATATCTTCATCATAAGTTTGTAGCACCTTATTTCAAAAGCTTCTATTTTTTTCCTGTCCGCTTCTCTTACTGTACAGGTTTCACAGTCGTACACTACTGAACTCCACACGCACGTTTTAATTCATCTTTTCCTTGTTTCTATGTTTGTTGTCTTTGAATACTGTAGTTGCTTTTTTTTGTTAAATGTAGCACGACCTTATAATAATCTTTGTTTTATATCTTTTATGATTTTCCCATCTTGCGTTATTTGACTTCCTAGGTAGCAGAAATCCTTAACCTCTTGTAAGTTCTCGTTACCTGTCTGTATTCTTGTTTTTGAATTATTTTCCCCTCCTTTGCATTGTAGTACTTTAGTTTTTTTTTTTTAATTTTCATACCGTATCTCTGTGTTAGAACTGTTTCCATTTCATTAAGAGCTGCTTCTAACTTTTCCTTGCTAGATAATAATACAGCTATATCATCTGCAAATCTAAGCATATCAATCTTTTGTCCCGCATAATAATTCCAAATATCTTCCTGCATTTGACAGTATTCACTACCTCTTCGATGTCATCATCATTAGGTCTTCAGTCCTAGAACTGGTTAGACGCGTACCGTCATTGTTCCCTATTCTGAACTAACCTACAGATTTCCCTGAAATATGCACAGTTTGCATCTATAACTGTCTGATCTAGGTCTACATCTACCTCTTTTTTCCTATCTCTGCTTGTAATATATCACATACTATTCCCCAAAAATGCCTTAGAACGTATTCCGTCCTACTATTTCTCTTTTTCCCCAGATATCCTTGTTCCTCTACTATTTCTGTAACTTATTTGTTATTATCTATGTCTGTCCATGCTATCGTCCTCATACATCTGAAGCACAGCATTTCAAAAGGCTGCTACCGTTTTTCTGTCTGCGTTTCAGACTGCCCGTATTTCATAGGCATACTGTGCTGTGCTCCACACATATGCTTTCAACAATTTCCTTCTTAATCTATGTTTGTTGTCTTTCCTCATAGGCGCTGTTCTTTCTTGTTAGATGCAGTTCGATCACTTTCTATTGTTTTACAGTTATATGCCCTATTTCTCCGATCTTCAATGGTTGTGAAGGGAGGTAAGCAGCCTGTGGCTGCCAAGTTCCCCCAACACTTAACCATTTGGCGATTTAATATATTTTCCAATTTATCTTTTCGCACAGTCAACATTAGTTGCAGGTATTTCGCAACCAACAACTAGTTGTTTATACCAATCATCAGATTTATCTGCGCTTATTTTTTCGTCATTAGGTTTTCCGTCTCAAAACTGGTTGGACACGTACCTGCACTTATTTATATTCTGAGCTAGCGTACATAGTTCCCTGAAATTCTCACACAGCATGTGTATTCAGCTCGTTCACTATTTATTGTTTTCTAATTTTATACCCTATTTTACCGAGATTCAGTGAAGAAGGTTAAGTAACCTGTGGCTACCAAGATCCCGCAATACTTAAACATTTGCCGAAATAATGGTTTTCCAGTAAATCCTTTCACACACTTAACATTATTCGAGAATATTGTCCAACCAATTCTTGTAGTTACTTATAATAATCATCATGCTTAAGCACAGTTATCTTTTCGTCATTAGTTTATCCATCATGGGATTGGTTGGATGCGTACCTCCATTGATTTCTATTCTGGGCTAGCCTACACATCTCCCTAAATCCTCTACAGCCTACATCTTTTACTATCTGTGTGCAGTAGTCTAATCTAGGTCTGCCTCTTCTTCTCTTTTTTCCTATCTCTGCTTCTAATACATTCCACACTAATCCCTCATGCCGTAGTATGTGGCCTATCATCCTATCTTTCCTATTTTTTACCGTTTTCCACATATTTCTTTCTTCCCCTACCATTTTTAGTACCTCTTAGTTCTTAACTTTGTCTGTCCATGATATCTTCATCATACGTCTGTAGCACCACATTTCAAAAGCTTCTACCTTTTTCTTGTCCGCTTTTCCTACTGTGCAGGCTTCACAGCCGTACAGTGCTGTGCTCCACACATATGTTTTAAGCAATCTTTTCCTTGTTTCTATGTTTGTGGTCTTTGAGCACAGTAGTTGCTTTTTCTTGTTAAATGTAGCAAGACCTTGTGCTAATCTTTGTTTTATATCTTTTGTTCTTTTCCCATCTTGCGTTATTTGGCTTCCTAGGTAGCAGAAATCCTTAACCTCTTTTAAGTTCGTGTTAAATACTTGTATTCTTGTTTTTGATTTATTTTCCCCACCTTTGCAAACTAGAACTTTAGTTTTAGTTTTGTTAATTTTCATACCGTATCTCTCTGTTAGAACCGTTTCCATTTCATTAAGAGCAGCTTCTAACTCTTCCTTGCTATCAATTTTTTGTCCCTGCATAGTAATTTCAAATGTCTTCCTGCATTTGACAGTATTCATTGCCTCTTCTATGTACAAGTTAAAAATCAATGGGGATAAGGCTCATCCCTGTCTCACCCCTTTCCTAATGTTTACTTCTCTACGTTCCTGCTCTAATTTTATTACTGCTGTTTGCTCTTTGTATGAGCTATGTACTATTCGTCTATCCCTATAACTCATTCCAATCTTTTTGAGTATTTCAAACATTTTTTTCCAGATCTACAAACCCTATATACATGCTTTCCCCTTTTTCTATTGTTTTCTCCATTATCACTCTCAGAGCTAAAATAGCCTCCCGTGCTCCCCTGTTTCGCCTAAACCCAAATTGGTCTTCTCCTAGTATTTCTTCAGCTCGTTTTTCCATTCGTCTTTGCACAATTCTAGTTAATATTTTTGACACATGTGCTGTCAAACTTATTGTTCGAAAATTTTCACATCTATCCGCGCTTTTCTTTTTTGGTATAGTTACTATGATGCTACGTTTGAAATCTTTGGGTATCTCGCCTGTTTCATACATATAGCTTACAAGTTGGAATAGACGTTCTGTTACTGCTTGTCCAGCGGCTTTTGGAGTTTCTGCTTGCACCTTATCTGTACCCGGCGCCTTACCATTTTTCAGACTCTTTAATGCTAATTCAAACTCCTCTCTAAGCATATCCCAAGTCATCATTTTCAATGTCTGATTCCTGTTCTAATGCAGTTAGTTCCTCTCCTGCATATAAATTCCCTATATATTCTTGCCATCTACTCACTTTCTCTAAGTTTTCTATAATGACGTTTCCTTGTGCGTCTCTTATATTTTTGCTATACGATTTTATATCTCTAAAATTCATTCTAATTAATTTGTATGCTTCGTCTGTCTTTCCTATTTCCATCTTAGTTTGTACCTCTTTGCACTTTTCATCAATCCATTGTTCTTTAGCTTTCTTGCATTTTCGAATAATTTCCCATTTTATGGCTTTGTATCTCTGTTTTCCTGTTTCGTCCGATTTATTTTTGTATTTTGTCTATCTTCTATTAAATTCAGGATATCATTTGTTATCCATGGTTTCTTGTTTTCTTTTTGTGTATACCCCAGAATATCTCTGCCCGCCATGTCTGGGCTGGATTTAATGTTATTCCATTCTGTTTCTACTTCCTTAGTTTCAGATATTTTCCCGATATCATTCAGCAATTCATTTGACTTTTTTTTTGGATCTTACTTGAATATCTTTATCTTTTAGTTTCTCTAAGTCTAAGTGCCTTTTTCCGTTCCTTTTTTTCAGATGTTTAAATTTAAGTGCGGCCTTCATAATTACGATGTTGTGGTCAGTATCTATATCTGCTTCTGGGTAGCTTCTACAGTCTTTTACTTGATTCCTAAACCGTTGTCTAACAAGAATGTAATCTCTTTGATATCTTCCTATATCTCCTGGCATCTTCCACGTATATCGTCTTCTAGCATGATGTTGAAATAATGTGTTTGTGATAATTAAATTGTTCTTGTCGCAAAATTCTACCAGCCTATTTCCCCTGTCGTTTCTCGTGCCTAAACCAAATAAACCTACTACCGCTCCTTCCCTCCCCTCGCCTACAACGGCATTAAAATCCCCCGTAATTATTAAATTTTCATGTCCTTTTACGTATCTTAATATGCCTTCGATATCTTTGTAGATGGCTTCTACCTCTTCATCACTGTAGCTAGAGGTGGGCATGTATACTTGTATTATTACTGTGTTTACCGGTTTAGATTCTAATCTAACCATGAGTACTCTTTCGTTCTTTTGTAAGTAATTTTCTACACAGTATCCTATCTTTTTCCGCATAACTATCCCCACACCCAAATTTCCTTCCTCTGCTCTTGTATGAATTACCCTGAAGTCTCCACTCTAAAAATCCCCGCCTCTGGCCACCTAACTTCGCTGATCCCTACTATGTTTAGTGATAACCTATTCATTTCAATTTTTAGGTTCTCTAGCTTACCTAATTGCTTCATACTTCTAACATTCCACGCTCCGACTCGCAGAATGTTCCCGACTCTTATTTTTAACTTTCCGATCGCATCCTTCGAAGTAGTCCCCTCCCGGAGATCCGAATGGGGGACTATTTTAACTCCGGAATCTTTTACCCCAGAGAATACCATCATGTTTGTAACAATTTAAGTACGCTGTGTACTTAGGAGATAATGTGGTGGTTTAGCGTTGCCTTCCACATCGCGGTAGTGTGTCATAGACTGCCATACCGACTCCTATGGTCTCTTCCAATCTAAGTACCGAAAGAGCCGCTGCCCTCTTTCGGGGACCTGTCTTAGTCTGGTTCCTTATTTACGACCCTACTACTTTGGTTGGACTTGTAGTTTGGCTCTTTAGCTCATTAGAACACGCAAACCATTTCACCTGTTCTAGTAATTTAGAACTTCGACAAGGTGCAGGTCCATTTGAAATGGTTCTCTTCGATGTACAAGTTAAAAATTAATGGACGTAAGACACATTCCTGAATCACTCGTTTCCTAATATTTGCTTTACTACGTTGCTGCTCAATTCTATTACAGCAATTTGCTGTTTGTATAAGCTATGTACTATCCGTCTATTCCTAAAACTCATTCCAACCTTATTGAGTATTTTGAAAATTTTTTTCCATTTTACGTTGTCAAATATTTTTTCCAGATCCGGTGCCTTATCATTTTTCAGATCCTTTAATGCTAATTGAAACGCATCTCTAATTATAGAAAATTCCAAGTCATCCTTTTCAATGTCTGATTCCTGTTCTAATGCTGTTAGTTCGTCTTCGGCATATAAATTCCCTGTATATTCTTGCCATCTAACCACTTTGTCTACATTCTCTATAATGAAGTTTCTTCCTGCGCACCTTATATTTTTGCTATGCGGATTTATATCCCTAAAATTCATTCTAATTAGTTTCTATGCTTCGTCTGCCTTTCCGATTTCCATCATAGTTTGTACCCCTGTGCACTTTTCATCATTCTTTGCTCTTTAGTTTTCCTGCATTTGCGAATAATTTTTTATTTCATGACTTTGTATCTCTGTTTTTCTGCTTCATCTGGTTTGTTTATATATTTTCGGTTTTCTTCTATTAAATTTAAAATATCCTTTGGCTTCTTATTTTCTTTTTGTTTATACCCCAGAATACTTCTAGCCGCCATATCTGCGTTGGATTTAATGTTGTTCCATTCTATCTCTACTTCCTTAGAATCAAAAATTTTTCCGGTGTCTTTCAGTAGTTCGTCTGACTTTTCCTCAAATCTTTTGTAGATATCTTTGTCTTTTAGTTTCTCAAAGTAAAAGTGCCTTTTTCTGTTTCTTTTTTTTTCAAATTTTTAAATTTAAATACAGCTTTCATAGTTACTATGTTGTAATCAGTGTCTATACCTGCTTCTGGGTATCTTCTATGGACTTTTACTTGATTCCTAAACTGTTGTCTGACAAGAATGTAATCTATTTTATGTCGCCCTATGTCTCCTAGCATCTTCCATGTGTAACGTAGAATGACGTTGAAATAATTTGTTTGTGATGGTTAAATTGTTCTTATTGCCAAAATCTATAAGTCTATTTCCCGTGTTATTTCTAATGTCTAAACTAAATAAATCTACTACCTCTCCTTCCCTTCCATCGCCTACAATTGCATTAAAATCTTCCGTAATTACTACATTTTTATGTCCTTTTACGAATCATTTCGATATCTTTCTAGATCGTTTCTACGACCTCGTCACTGTAGCTAAAGGTGTGCAGATATACTTATATTATTACTGGATTTACAGGTTTAGATTATAATCTAACCATAAGCAACTTATTCATTTTTTGTATGTATTTTTTTACACAATGTGCTATTCTTTCTCGTATAATTATCCCCCACACCCGAATTTCTTTCCTCTGATCCAGTATAAATTATCGTAAAGTCTCTGCTTCAAAAATCTCCCGCTTTAGGTTACCAAACTTCGCTAACCTCTACTATGTCTATTGCTAACCTATTCATTTTTATTTTCAGATTCTCTAGCTTACCTTCCGGTTTCGTGGTTCTGACATTCCCTACATGCGATTTTCTAATGCTCCACCTGAAGGTACTACATTGGCCAGGAAGCGAGTTTTTATTACCTGGAAAATTTAGAATTTTGCCAAACTCTTGCTGTTGCAAGTAAGGTAATCTTTAACGTGCGTGACAACACTTACATACGGGACCTCTATTTTACCTCTCATCCGAACGAGGGTGTATTTTTGTGAAAAATGCTCGTCTAACATTTTTCAAGCGGACTGTGTGAGGTTTCGAACCCGGAACCTTGGGCGTAGTAGTCAGACGCATACTAACTACGCCACGGAGTCGCTGATTCTGACATACCACGCACCGACTCGAAAAATGTTCCCTGCTCTTTTTTTTTTAAACTTGATCACATCCTCCGAAGTAGTCCTGTTCCGGAGATCCGAATGAGGGACTATTTTAACTCCAAAGTCTTTTACCCCAGAGGATGCCATCACTTTAAAACATTTTCAGTATGCGTATACTTAGGAGGTAATGTGGTGGTTTCCCGTTGCCTTTCACATCGAGGCGGCTCCGTGGCGTAGTGGTATGTGTGTGATTACTACGCCCAAGGTCCCGGGTTCGAATCACGACACGGTCCGCTTGAAAAATGTTAGGCGAGCATTTTTCGCAAAAATACACCCTCGTTCGGATGAGAGGTAAAATGGAGGTACCGTGTGTGAGTGTTGTCACGCACGTTAAAGATTCCTACCTTGCTTGGAACAGCAAGAGTTCGGCAAAATTCCAAATTTTCCAGGTAACAAAAACTCGCTTCCTGGCCAATGTAGTACCTTCCGGTGGAGCATTGGAAAATCACATGTAATGCCTTCCACATCGCGGTAGTGTGTCTTAGACTGCCATACCGACCCCTATTGTCTCTGCCACTCTAAGTACTGATAAAGCTGCTGCCTTCATTCGGGGACCTATCTTAGTCTGGTTCTTTACTAAAGATCCCATTAATTTGGTTAAACCTATAGTTCAACTCTTTATCTCACTGAAACACGCAAGCCATTCTACCCGTTCTAGTATTTTAGAACTTCTTCAAAGGGCAGGGCTGTTCAGAATGGACGTTCGCCATATTAAAAATTAATTCTGCTACAAGCCTTATGCAGTAACGCTTCGTTCTGACTTGCTCCTGCAGACGGCGTGGGTACATTGACAGAATAGTTTTTGACCGAATTGAAAATTATCGTAACAGATCAATAATAAATAAAAGATACATAACTCTCTGTTAAAATAGTAATATCAAACAGTGAAAAAAAATTTAAAACTCCAATTGAAAATTTATCAACAATACTGGATGATTTACAACTGCATACAAATATTTTAGCTGATGCTTAAGAATAGACCGTAGATTGGTATTTGTGCAAAAAAATATATATTTTAAAACAAAAATTAAACGGGATGTTTTTAGAATATCTATAAAAATAAGGAGACCATCCTCCACATGCTCTAATTGGAATTTCACTATGGGCGATCGCCGTTATAATGATTATGCTGTATGAGAAATCTATCGTAAAATTTTATTTTATGATTTGCGGTTTAAATTTTACAAACCCACAAATTGATGTGTTTTATTATTAGCGGTACCAAAATTTTTTGAGTTTTGATATACACAATAGGTGTTCTACTTTACAGGTAGCGAGCTTGCAAAACGCTATTTCCCAAAGCAAAATCTTTGATGTTTTCTACGAAAAAAAACTCACTAAAAAGGAACCATAAAGCTGAAACTAAATAAACATTAAACAGCACATTTTATTATGTACCAACAAAAGCTTACCGTTATTTTATCTTTTTAATTTTATGACTGCAGATATAGGATATTTTCAACACTGACACCAAAAAGAATTGCGATTGTCAAATATATATTACTAACTTTTAAAGTAGCGTTTTATAAGATCGGGACCTATAAAGTAGAACGTTCATTGTTTGCATCGAAACTCTAAAAATGCTGTTTACTAATGAGTAATATCATCATCATCATCAAGAGGTCTTCAGTCCTAGAACTGGGTGGACGCGAGTTATGTATTCCCCCATCCATATATGCACAAATAAATAGAAATTATTAGAAAATCACTAAGAAACTTAAGTTACACGCAACATTGAAAATTGAAGGATAAACCAGAAAGGTTATTAAAAGTTCACAAGCAAGTTGTGAGAGCGGATGTGAATACATTGTATTCCAGACGTAAGTGATACTGCAGGTGCGTGTCACACGGTTAAGAAACCGCAATTATTGAGAAATTAAGATTGTTACATTGTATAATAAATAGAATAAAGAAATAAGCAGACTTGAGCTCTGCAAGTTGCCACAGACATGTGAGGGGCAGGGACAACATAAATACCCAAGGAGCTCCAGATCAGTCAGTCAATCTTGAGTATTTCAGCTTTTACATTGTTGTTTATTTAGGCTACTCGCCCTAATATTAATTCAATTATTATTTTATTTCGACTTAGAATAATTAAATCAGTTTGTCAAAATTTCATATTTAATATCTGTTTAAGAAATAAAATTTGTTACAAGAAGTTTTGGGAGAAGTTTTTAAAAAGACCGCTCCCAAGGTTCGAAACGTAACCCGTGTACACCTCCATTGTTTTCTATTGCGAGCTAACCTACACTGTTCCCTGAAATTCCCACAGTCTACATCCTTCACTATCTGTGTGCAATAGTCTAATCCAGGTCTACCTCTAGCTCTTTTTTTCCTTTCTCTGATTCTAATATATTACGCACTATTTGCTTACGCCTTAGTATATATCCTATTATGTTATCTTTCCTATTTGTTACTGTTTTCCACATATTTATTTTTCCGCTACCATTCAAAAACCTATTTGTTCGCAACTTTGTCTGTCCATTATATTTTCTGCTTGCTTTTTCCACTGTCCACGTTTAACAGCCGTACAGTGCTGTGCTCCACACATGTTTTCAGCAATATTTTCCCTGCTTCTATGTTTGTTGTCTTTGAACATAGTAGTTGCTTTTTCTTGTTAAGTGCAGCACGACCTTGTGCTAATCTTTGTTTTATTTTGTTTGTACTTTTCCCATATTGTGCTATTTGACTTCCTAGGTAGCAAAAAACTTTAACCTTTTGTAAGTTGTCGTTTCTAACTTGAATTCTGATTTTTGTTTATCCCTCCTTTACATATTAGTATTTTATTTTTCGTTTTGTTGATCTTCATACTGTATCTCTCTGTTAGAACTGTTTCCATTTCATTAAGAGCAGCTTCTAACCCTTCCTTGCTATATGCTAATACCGTTGTATCATCTGCAAATCTAAACATATTAGTCGTTTTTCCCTGCCTAGTATTTCCAAATGTCCTTCTGCATTTGACAGTATTCATTGCATCGTCGATATAAAAGTTAAAAATTAATAACGATGGGGCGCATCCTAATGTGTACTTCTCTAAGTTTTTGCTCTAATTTCATTACCGCTGTTTGCTCTTTGTATAAGCTATGTACTACCTGTCTATCCCTATAACTCGTTCCAATCTTATTGAGCATTACAAACATTTTCTCCCATTTTATGTTGTCGAGTTCTTTTTTCGAATCTACAAACTCTATATACACACCTTCTTCGTTTTTTATTGTTTTCCCCATTAACATCCTTAAAGCTAAAATTATTTTCCGTGTTCTCGTACTTCGCTTACTTTCTCCTAGTACTTCTTCAGCCTCTTTTTCCATCCGTCTTCGTACATTTCTAGTTAATATTTTTGAAACGTGCGTTGTCAAACTTATTGTTCGAAAATTTTCATATTTATGTGCCTCTTTTTATTTGTATAGTAACTATGATGTTACGTATGAAATATTTAAGTACCTAGCTTGTCTCATACAAAAGCTTAGAAGTTGGGAGAGACGTTCTGTTACTGCTTGTCCAGCGGCTTTTAGAGTTTCTGCTTGCACTTTATCTATACCCGATGCCTTATTATTTTTCAGACTCTTTAATGCTAAATCAGACTATTCTTCCAAGTCGTTTTTTTCAATGTTTGATTCCTGTTCTAGAGATTCTAGTTCCTGTCCTGCATATAAATTGCCATTTAACTACGTTCTCTACATTTTCTATAATGACATTTCCTCCTGAGCCCCTTATATTTTTGTTATACAGTTTTATATCCCTAAATTTCATTCTAATTAGTTTGTATGTTTCGTCTGTCTTTCCTATTCCCATCTTAGTTTGTACCTCTTTACACTTTTCATCAATCCTTTGCTCTTTAACTTTCCTGCATGTACGAATAATTTTCTATTTTATGGCTTTGTATCTGTTTTCTGCTTCGTCTGGTCTGTTTTGTATTTTCGCCTTTCTTTTATTGAATTCAGAATATATTTCTTGTCTTCTTTTTGTTTATACTCCAGAATACCTCTGACCGCCATGTTTAAGCTAAATTTAACGTTATTTCATTCTATTTCTACCTTCTTAGTATCAGAAATTCTCTCGATATCTTTTAGCAATTCATTTGACCTTTTTTCAAATCTTTTATGGATATCTTTATCTTTAGCTTCTTCAAGCCAAAGTGCCCGTTTCCGTTTCTTTTTTTAAATTTTTAAACTTAAGCATGACTTTCGTGAATACTATGTTGTGGTCAGTGTCTATATCTGCTTCTGGGTAGATTCTACAGTATTTTACTTGATATCTAAACCGTTGTCAGACAAGAATAAAATCTATTTGATATCTCCCTGCTTCTGGCATCTTGTACGTGTATTTTCTTCTAACATGGTGTTGAAATAATGTGTTTCCCCTATTATTTCTTGGGTCTAAACCAAATATACCTACTATCACTCCTTCCCTACCCTTGCCTACCATTGCATTAAAATCTCCTGTAATTATTAAATTTTCATGTCCTTTTACGTAGCTTGGTATGTCTTCGATATCTTTGTAAATCGCTTCCATCTCCTCGTCGCTGTAGCTCGAGGTGTGTATGTATACTTGTATTATTACTGTATTTACTGATTTTGATTTTAATCTAATCTTTAACTTACGTTCATTTGTACGTAGTTTTCTACACAGTATTCTATCATTTTTCACATGACTATCTCCACATTCGAATTTCTTTTCTTTGATCCTATATGAATCACCCTAAAGTCTGCGCTCCAAAAATCGTCCACCTCTGACCACCGAACTTCGCTAATCCCTATTATGTCTAATGCTAACCTATCCATTTCAATTTTCAAGTACTCTAGCTTACCTACTTGCTTCATACTTATAAGATTCTATGCTCCGACTCGCAAAATGCAAAATGTTTCTGGCTCTTCTTTTAAGCTTTCTGATAACACCCACCGAAGTAGTCTCCTCCTGGAGATCCGAATAGAGGACTATTTTAATTCCGGAATGTATTACCTCAATGGATGTCATCATCTTAAATAACAATTTAAGTACGCTGTGTACTTGGGAGGTAATGTGGTGGTTTACCGTTGCCTTCCACATCGCAGTGGTGTGCCTTAGAATGCCATACCGACCCTTATGGTCTTTGCCCATCTAAGCTGCCCTCTTTCGGGGACCTGTCTTCGTCTGGATCCTCACTAACGACCCTACTACTTTGGTTGGATCTGTAGTTTGGCTCTTAAGCTGATTGAAACAGGGAAGCCATTCCACCCATTCTAGTAAACTAGAACTTCTTCAAGGTGCAGGTCCGTTCAGAATGGAATCAGTAACAAATAAACATTATTTGAAGGGTCGGTCGGTGTCATTGGCATTGTTTGTAATAAAACACATCAATTTGCGTGTTTGTAAACTTTAAACTGCAAACCGTACCATAAACGCTAGACTTGTTAGACAGCATTACACCAGAGGTTTTCACAGCAAGGAATTTCAATTGGAGCTTGTGGCTGGTGGGTACCCTCCTTAATTTATCCGCACCCTATAGGTATCCGCTTCAATTTCAGTTTTTAAAAGATAATAATTTTTTGGGTACATAGTATTCTATGTTCCATCCTTAAGCATTAGTTAAAATATTTCTATGAAGTTGTGCATCACTCAGTATACATATTAAAAGGGTAATTACACTATTTTTACTTTTAGATGCGTCAACCGATGCGACAGTCCCGATGAGTGGTACATTTAGAAAACTAATTATACTAAAAACTAAATCAATGTTTTTCTACCATCTTAATATCGCATAAACCGTCAATTGTTGTTAATTAATGAAAGATTTTAGAACAATAATAATTGTAGAAAGCTGTAACAAAATAATTAAAATAAATTACAAGAAACTAATAGAGCACCTAATTATCCATCTGCATTAAATACAGAAGCCACCGACCATATGTAGAGAGAAATTTTAATACAGATAAAAGTAACATTATTTACTTACCATATAAATATTTATATATATGTAACATAGTTTTCTACGTCTCCCTGTACAATAATTGTTTAAAAACGAAAGCGATTGTATACATAGTTGGAAGAAATCTGTGTCATCTGTATTATGTAGAAGTTAGTGACAGTGACCTACATACCTCTTCGAGCTTCCTTTTCCTAGAGGTATTCGCATATTTTTGCCTGATTTAGAAAAATTAAATTATGGTCTGGTAAAGTGAGAAATTCTCCGTAAAAGTATTAATGGTAAACGTCAATGTCGGTGTGTTTGGTAATCGCGCACCTTTTTTGAAGAACGAACGTGGAAAGTGAGAGTGAGAGTAGAACTAAATACGGAATGGACTGCATTCTTTTAACGTGCGCTTGGTTTAACTTTCTCCAACCTGTAGTGAATAATAAATAGAAATTTACGGTATGAGTGTTCGAAGATGTCATTGTAGTTCATTCGGATTAACAGCGTATTGAAATTTTTCCTAGTAAATACAAGAAGGTTGAAACGCGTCGAGATTAGAAAATTCAAGATTTTTAGACAACATAACTATCTTTACTTAGACAAACAATTAATCTTTTAAACAAAGAAAAATAATTTACGTGATCTATTGTTATAATTTTTAAGACTCTAAAAAAGGCGTCATAAGTATTCCTATACAAAGTATTTTTAAAACGAGTGTCGCTCGCAGAATAACTATTCCTAATTTTCTGTCGATAGAAAGCACTTAAATAAAATTTTTTATATTAATAAACTAGTGCCTGGAAATTTCTTAGCATCGAAATCAAATGAAAAAAAATCGACTGTCGCTCAAGACCTTTCCAGCAGTATACAAAGTAAAAATTGAATCATAGTAGCTGTTAATGCGGCGGTTACTTTACCTAAATTATTAGATTTAGCGGTGTTCGAAAAGCTATTATTAAAAAACGTCGACTTTTTGACAGAAGTTCGTACCTGTCTAACAAAAACCATAGCGACGCACAACACACTCTAACTAAGTTTTCGCGGTACCTCAACAACACGGAGTAGCTTGAAGGCTGAAGCGCGACAAATATGATGACATTTAATGTCACAGGGCGGATGTGAGTTTACCTGCAAGCTTCATCTTATGTTAACGAAAAGTAAATTAACTATAAATACAAACGGAACAACACTATTGTAACTACAGAGTAATTAAAGCTAACTAAACTTGTTACGTTTTTCGAGGCATCCACGTTGGGCGCCAAATTTATGCTACGTTGGCTCGTAGCCGTGCGTAACACGAAGAAAATCAAAGAAATGGCCGGGCTCAATCGGAGATTAGTGGGGGTTGTAGAAAGCAGACCAACATATAATATACGCGGCCGTAAGGAGTTAGTAACAATACCTGCAATAAAAAAAATTAGAATAGCAAACCTGCAATAAAAAAACATTAGTCCTGCAAACCTGAAATAAAGAAAAAACATAGCATGCTGATCGAGCATAGATTGTTCAGTACTTTGTAGAATGTAAAAAAAAAACTGTTTGGATAATCTATATAATATAACAAAGGTAAAAGCAATACAAAATTTTTTAGTACAAAGTGAGGTAATATTGGGGAGTAGCGGAAACGTTTCCTCACACACCAATTAAACATAAATCAGACAAAATTTTAACAACAAAATAAATAGGTAAGCACAATTGATATGAGTCATCCAGTATTGTTGATTCTTCTTTTTTTTTTTAAATAGCATGCAAGTCTATGGTAAAAGGTATCAGAACGACAAAGATATGGCAAAACAACGGATAGATAATTAAAGTAAGAATAAGTAGGAAATAGTTCAACTTACAAAAGGTCCTTCAGTAACGCTTCCTGGCAATTGAAGTGTGGGATTCACGATGTCCGGCACTAACGCAGCACTTCACCCTTGACTGGGAGGGTGTTGATGGAACTTATCACACGTTACCGTAATCACACCTACGTATTTTACTGATGTTAGCAGCAGACATTATCACGCGACGGAACTATGTAGCATTGATAAATTTCTTGTTAATTCTATTTCCTGAGACAATAATTTCGAAATATTTTGTAGCACTAGTTTAATTTCACTGGGACCAAATGTATATTATTTTCATAAACATCCAAAAAGCAGTGAGAAACTTCAACCAATACCTTTGTAAACCGGTAATCTGTTATATTTCGCAAATAACGAAATTTGCGCAAACAATGATCTGTTTTAGATTCTTTGGGGTTAGAAAATTCAGAAACTACAGTATCAACTGTATTTGGATAATCCAAAGTATGCACTACTCTGATAAAAAAAAAGGACCGCGAAACTAGATCGCACACACAGTTTAAATATCAAAAGACAAAGCACCAAAAAAAAACCACCATGAGTAAAGCACGTGTATCACTAAAGTAAGTCCGTAAAATTTCCGTAAAACACGTACGTCGACCAAACACGTTCTTCCACTTTTATTTCCAACAGAAACTCAACAAAAACAACAATTAGTAAGGCACGCGTAAGCAATAAACCCGTCCGTCAAATGTCCTTAAAAACACACGTGCGTCGACCAAACACGGTTAATATACAACTTTTATTTCACAAGAAAAACAACTAAAAAACGTGCCGTGCTTGTTCATGAACAATTCGAAAATTGATACCGCATTAATTCTCACTATTGTCAAAGCAAAGAAGAAGCAGTATTTTTAACGTAATTAATATATAGGAACCAAAAACAAACTACAACTACTCATCTGTTTATTCAACTCGTTCCATTACAACCTCTTATCGTCTATTATCTACACTTGTATATCCACATAAGGAACAAAATCTATACGAACGGCAAGACGAGAACGATGCAATCCACTCATTATAATACGATGCATTCGCCTAAGGAGTTAATAAATATAAAATATAGAAATAGTAATTGCAGAAATGTTTTTACGAATTGGGAAAAAGCGTAAAATGTTAAGCTATGAAAATGCACGTTACAGATTTGTTTGTCAGTTATTAGTAGAAAGAATTAATCTTTGTCAGAAAGTTGAACAAAGTGTTTATTGATTCGTTTGTTGCATAGGTTTGCTCTAATTAATCTTGTGTAATTTGTTGTTTGTGAATGATAAGTCCAAACTAGATTAAATGTGCTGCACTTGGTAAATATACAAACGGAACATACCGCCCATCAAAATGCAAGACATTTTTGAAAAAATAATAATTACCAAGGATGTGACGGAAATGTAGAAAAGGCGAACAAAAAGAAAAAATTTAATTAATGCGAAGAAAAACAAAGAAACAAAATTATAAACAAGATAGACGATAGAGCTTAGCGACAGGGCGCTTCAGCTCGCCTTAAGCGGTCTTGATGGTGACAACGCAAACGACACCATCAGTTGAGGATGCACCACCACAACACGTTCAAGGGGCCAAGGAAGAGATGGAACGTTCTTGGCTTTAATTAGCACTAAAGTATCCAAAAGAACTGGAGAAAACATTTTGTGCTAATAGGACCGTTGCTGGAGCGTATGGAAGTACTCCTTAGACCAACGGGACCAAAAATCTTGATGAATTCGTTGAAGCAATTGCCAATGAGAGAGGCGGTTCAGTGGAAGGTCGGAAAGGGCAGGTTCCGGAATAGCGGTTAAAGGTGCTAAAGTCAGAAAGTGACCTGGTGTGAAACAAGTCAAGTTACTAGGGTCACTACTCATGCGTATGATAGGACGTGAGTTTAAGATGGATTCAATTTGAACAAAGACAGTGGCCAGTTCCTCGTAGAACAACACTAGTTCACCTATGGTACTAAGAAGTAAAGTTTTAACGGACTTCACACCCGCCTCCCACAAACCACCAAAATGAGGTGCAGAGGACGGTATAAAATGCCAAGAAATATGTTCTTTAGAGATAGCCCACTTAGAGGGAAATTAACTGTCGGTGGGCACCCCCAAAATTCGTGCCGCAGTCACTGTACAAATGATCACAACGGTGTCACGCCTGGCAATAAAGCGACGTAAAGCTGCGAGAAATGAGTTGGTTGACAGATAAGAAACTAATTCAAGATGCAACACCTTGGTAACCATGCCAATAAAGAGACATAAATACGCTTTTAACACTTTGGTAACCCTTACTCGAGACATGGGGATAAAAAAGGGGCCAGCAAAGTTGACGCCCGAACGCGGAAAGAGCTGGACTTGAGTGACTCGACATGCACGAAGGTTACCCATAGAAGGCTGCGATGCGGTAGGAGTAGTCTTCCAACAAGTCATACACCAACTCAAAACACGACGAATTGAGTGCTTACTAGAAACAATCCAAAATTGTTGACGGACCATAAAATCAACCATTTGAACACCCGCGTGGAAGTATTTCAAATAGACAAAACTGATATACAAATTCATAAAGCGACTTTTGCTAGGCAAAAGGACGGGAAATTTCTTTTCAAAGAATAAGAATGCGTGAGACACCGGCCACCAACCCGTACGATTCTCTCTCTAATTAAGAGGGACAATTTGCGAAAATTATTTTTTAGAACTGATCCGGACTGGAGGGCGTCCAGTTCAATTGAAAAATGAGTTTTTGGAGTGTACTTAATCAAAGGAATCAAAGCATTATGTAGCTCGAAAAAGGACAAAGGTCCGGTGTATTTTGACAACGGATGTTGTAGGTTATGGACAAAGCGTAGAATCTACGCAACAATGCATATAATGAATTGAAAAGAAAAATTATTTTCCAAAACTATTTCAATCCAAGAAAAGGACGCGATGGCGGTCAGAACAATAGAACGTTCTTCGATGAGAACTTCAGAAGAATTAAAATGTGGTATATGTGGACTGTATTTTTCGAACAAAAGGTACAAGGCAGGGGATGCCGCCCACCATAAAGAACACTGGTACAAGTCGCTAGGTAGTTAACCACGTGACCCGACATCGGCAGGATTTTCATTAGAGGGAATATGATGCCAAGAAGCCCGAGAAGTGTTTTCTGGAATATAGAAGACTCGATTTGCGACAAAGGTCTTCCAGCGCTGTGGTGGGGAACTAACCCAAGAAAGAACCACCATGGAAGCAGACCAACAAAAAATTTTATCAAACGTAAGATGGGAATCAAAGGTTTTAAGTATAAAAGTTAATAGTTTTGATGCCAAGGTAGCGGCTAAAAGTTCAAGTCTGGTCAAAGAAGAGGGTACCAAGAGGAGCAACTTTAAATTTAGCACAAACTAAGCGGACCTACATAGAAGTATAGATGACAAAAAGAAAATAAACCACCGCGCAATAGCCGCGTTCGGAAACGCCAGCAAAGCAATGAATTTCGCACGTAGAAAAATGTGGAGGAATTAGCAAGTGCGGCAAATCAAAGTCGGACAGAATTGCCAATTCATGAAGGTATCTCTTCCACAAACGCAGTATATCGAGGGGAGGGGTATCATCTTACTTTAATTTCAACGACCACAAACGCTAAATTAAATGCTTACTAAGCAAGTTAAGGGGAATAAAATTTCCATAGGGTCAAAAATACAGGCTAAGATGGAAAGTAAGTTACGTTTTGTACATGCTATCGATTGTGGTTGAACTAGAAAACAAAAGGTATCTGAAATGGGATTCCAATGAAGACGTAGAACTTTCTCAGGTTGAGTGTCATGATCCTCAAAGGAGCGAGATTGTGCGAATTGTTGCAAAGCGAAAAGATCTTTAAGTAATTCAGGTTGATTACTAGACCACTTCAAAACCGCCCAGTTTTAGAAGAGCAATTAATTTTCGTAAATCAAGGGTTGACTCAATAGAGTTCCCACCACAAGCGATATCATCGATATAGGTGTGAATGCGAAGAGCACAAGCGGCCAAAGGAAAAAAGTTCCCTTTGTCTTCAGCCAACTGCAGAAGCATGCGTATCGCAAGAAAAGGAGCGCAATGTACCCCATAGGTAACTGTATTCAATTGAAAGTCCCGAATAGGCTCCTCAGGAGATATACGCCACACAATTCTTTGATAGTCACAGTGAGCGGGATTAACAAGGATTTGTCTATACATTTGACGAATATCTGTAGTAATAACGTAAGGATGAAGGCGAAATTGTAACAAAATTGCAGTAATATCTGGTTGAAGTTTGGGCCCAACAAACAAATGATCATTTAAAGAGAATCGAGATAGAGTTTTAGCGGAAGCGTCGAAAACTACACGTAGCTTAGTACAGTATTGCCCGAAATAAACAGTACTGAAACTAAGTTGGCGGTGTTTTTATGCGTGCGCTGTCACACTCAAGTTAGCTAGTATAGACCTGTCAAGTAAACCTCAAACAAGTAATTAGTAGGGCCTAATTGTTAAAAATGGTGTTAAGTACAGAGGAGAAAGTGTTTCTGGTAGAGCATTATTTTCGTTCATACGGAATCAACCGACATAATGGTGCAAGTTTGCTATACGTGTCTGATCAATTAACATAAAGGTTTAATAAACGTTCTCCAAGTAATGCTGTAATTTTGAAGGTTATTGAATAGTTTAGAAATACAGGTAGTGTATTGTGCCAACGAAAAGGAAACTCGGGGCGTCCCAGGACAGTTAACGACAACAATAACCATGAACGTGTTTTTGAGCAAATCTTAGAAAATCCGAAAGTCAGCCAGGCAAGGACAGCGTTACAACTTGATTTAAAAAGAACTTCCTTTCAAAGAATCCTGAAGGAGCTGGGTACATTTTCGTATGTGATTCAGGTACATCAACAACTACATCCTCGGGATTATCGCAGTAGAGTGGAATATTGCGCCAGAATTCTCGCGTTACAGTATGAAAATCCTGAATTTTTGAAAAATGTTTGGTTTTCAGACGAAGCACATTTTCACTTGTCAGGCTATGTGAATCGTCGCACAAATCGATTTCTGGGCTTTGCCAGACCCGATGAGGTTCAAGAGGTTCCTTTACATAGTGAAAAAGTGAGTGTCTGGTGTGCTGTTTCCGGACACGGAATCATTGGTCCGTACTTTATCGAAGAGAATGGTAGGCAAGTCACACTTAATCAACAGAGGTACAGACAAATTTTAACACGATTTATCCTGATCTACGTCAATTCTGTCGTGCACGTAACTTGGCATTTCGAAACCAATTTTTCAGCAGGACGGGGCAACTTGCCATACTGCTGCCGCAATTCGTCAATTTCTTCAAGAACATTTTCCAAGCAAATTCATATCACGATTTACTGACTTCCTTATCCTTCACATTCTCCAGACCTCACACCTCCAGACGCATACATTTGAGGCATGGCTAAAATGCCGTTTTCAAACGGGCACCACAAACCATCGATGAATTAAAGGATGCCGTTAGAGTCTTCTTCGCAGCCCTGAGACAACCCTTATTCAATAACATGACCAGAAACTTAGAACATCGTTATGAAGTCTGTCTCGAACGAGGAGGTGCACATTTAGAACATATAATAAAGCGTCAATAATATGTATTTTTTAAATATACAAAACAATTACAATTTCAGTACTGTTTATTTCGGGCAATACTGTACTTATACTTTCTGGTTTCACAACACAATGATGTGGGATGTAATAAGAAATGCCAGATAGATAACCACCTTGAACAGGTTGCATGTGTTTGGAATTTAAATAGTCGCCCATAAACAAAACGTATTGTTCATAAACTGCGAGCTGTTTAATTAGACGATTTTTTAAAGATACAAAACGCTGTAAAGCAAGATCGCGACTACCAGGAAAGTAAGGTTTTGGATCTTTAAAGGGCAGTGAGACGACATGCCGTCCTTGCTCATTGCGGCGAATAGGATTAACAAAATTTTTTTCAACTAAGATTTCATCAGGTGTGAAAGGTTTAGCCTCAGGAACATCTTCAACTTCCCATAAGTTAGCGACAATATCTTCCAAATGGGAAACAAACTCTGTCATACAAAATAAGCTAGTGATCTGTGAAGAAGGTGCGTCAGGAATAGTTCCCATTAGAATACACCCTAAAACAGTATTAATTGCAACAGGTTGATCACTTGAACCTCGGATGCGACCATTTAATAAAACTTTACGAAAAATATCCGCGCCAAGTAATAAATCAATCGGTGCAGATTGAGCAAAGAGCGGATCGGCTAGCTTGATATTAGCTAGATGAGCGAAATACGACAGCTTCGAAATTAATAATAGGCGAGGAAGCACCTATTGGTTTAAGCGAAACGGTTATAACGCCATGTATAGCGGCGGAACGCATGGAGTCTAAACCACTAAGGGTTAGAGAATTCGGAGTAGCGCGAAAACCCAAACGTTTTACACTTTTTTGCGAAATAAAAGAAGAGTCGAGTAAACGCCGAAATTTCTGGAAAGAACCTCAGCGGTCAGCGATTTTTACAAAACTGTGGAAAGTAATACGACTGAAGTTTTAGGGAACGAATTAAATAAAACAACAATGTTTCCTCAGAAGCAGGAAGAGTGGAAGGCGTGTAGCGGTCCTTAATTGCGGAACTAGTACAAGGTAAAACCTTAGAGGATGCGGGAGCAATACTGAAACGAGCGTTGGTACAAGTATCGGAAGCAGTTTTAGACAAAATGTAGTCGAAATGTAACAAAGGATGATGACGTTGATTACATTGGCGGCAAGAAATAGTGGACTTGCATTTATTCAAAATGTGAGAACTACTAAGACAGTTCATACAAAGTTGATGTTTCTTAACAACATTGTAACGATCCTAAGAAGAAAGTTTAACGAAATCATTATAACCATAAAGAGTATAGTCTTGGTGACAAAGCGGACATTTAACGACATTATGACTAGTATGTACTAACATGGAAACAGCAAAGCAAGACCTAGCATTGTTGTTAGTATGAATAACTTTGTTTAAATCGGATTCATGATTGACCGACAAATTTGATAAAGATTGTTACGTTCATTTTCCTAAATCATTAGTTAGTTATATTACAATAATTTTTATCTTAAATTCCTTTGGCGTTCAACACAAAAATTAATTCCGTTAATTAAAAATAACCCTTTCGTGTATTAAAATTTGTATGGTAATTAATAAAAGATATCCTATCTATGTCAGTTGATAAATCTTGGTGCTTCATTCGAAAAATAAATATTCTTTCTAAGAATTTCGTCCCGTGGAATTTACGCCTTAATTAGATAGGCCACTTTCCCAGTATTTTAATAATTAAATGCTGGTGTGTTTTCCCTTTTTAAAGAATTCCGCGAAATTATTTCAATAAAATTAGGGTTTTCCTGATTTATTTCCTTGCTTTGGTGCTTTAACAAATGTAACAATTCATTCGCTGTTCGATTAGCAACCAGAAAACACGTTGTTTTGTTTCGCTCGTTTTCTTGATGCGAATTTCCGGCACGCATTATTTAGCGTGGTGAGTATATGGAGTTTATATATAAAACAATACGTTTCGGTTTCATTAAATTAATTTATTGTTCGTAACTATTCTACCTTCCTGCGGGGGACACGTTAATCCCTTGAGCTGTCGTTTCCTCTGGTAATGGGAGGTCAAATGCGTTCTGCCTGGACGTAGGCCTACCCACTCGCTGACGTGGACCAGCGACAGCCTCCACCCCGATGTCAGTAACTTGAGGGTGAGTTCTTTTTTTTTTATCCGCTTCTTACTTCGGAACCAGAACGCCTGTGATTGTACCGTTCAACTATGGCATTGCTAAATTTAATTCTTACATACGAAAATTATTAAACTATTTTGGGTATAGCCTGCTCTTTTCGTACTGCTTTACTATTTGGTTATAAATTACTAAAACTATACTAATTATTACTGTAAAAACTGCTTAAAGACTTACGGATACATTTGAGAATGTCGCCATTATGAATGTACATATAGGTTAAGTTTATATCTACGATGATCTAGAGCTGTGGTTTTTAGGGTTGCGTTTGTTTCTTTTTTTTTCTAGTTACTGTCAGAGGGTAGTTGCCTAAAAACTACAGCTCGCCATTTTCATGAATAATTTTTTTTTACTGTGTTGTGTACATATTTTGTTTAATTATAAATTCTTTCTTTTCTTTTGTATGGTTTGTTCTGAGTGTGAATGAGTGAGTGTTTATTATTTTTTTCTATTTATTTCAGATTTCTTTTTAATTTAGCTATAGGTATCAGACCCCGCCCACTCGCCGCCTGAGCCCGGACTTCCTTTCTTTCTTTTTCTTGGGTTTTTTTATGTTACGTCAATATACGTAGCAAGATTTACAAGTATTTTCCAAGTAAGCAAATAACTCTGCATAGGATAGAATAGAAGAGGGATCCTGATGCAATTCAAAATTGCGGGTAGGCGATTTAGGATCATTTGCACCAGGATAAAGTCCCATTCTTCTACAGGCAAATCAAACTTCTTAAGGATTTGCAAGTTATCGGTGTGTCTACTAATTTTTGCAAACCTGGTGGGTGGTCATAATTCAATTTTGAAGACTTTTCAATATTTTCCCAAAAAGCAGAAGTGATGCGGCGGTTATTACGATATTTTTCGCGAATTTTATTATATTCAAAGGGTAATTTGATGCGGTTTGATCAAAATTTTTAATGGTACGTAATACGGAATTTTTCAAAGTGGACTGGAGGTAGAAAAATTTATTGACGTCGGAGAGGTCGTCATTATAGTGAATTAGACTATCAAATCGATCAATAAAAATTTCGAACGTACTGATATTACCGTCAAATGAAGAGAGAATCAACGGCGGTAGAATCACCTTGGATTTTGCACTGTGTGAAGGTGCGGATCCACCTTCTACAGGAGAGGTAAGATTGATTGGAAATAACTTGAAATAAAGGGCTTTAACAAGAAAAAAAGTTTTGTCGAAGCGCTTTCTGATACACCTCTATTTCAAACTGATTAATCTGCGTCTTCAGCTGAAGCGATTTCAGCAATAATGAAATTATGTTGCTCAAAAAACTTTTCTTAATCGTGTTGATCGACGTGTATTGAGCCCCGAAGAGTTCTAAAACACTGGGTTTAACTACAGTCATGTTAGCGATTTCAAAGAACTCCTGAAGGGAGTTAATTTGCGTGTTTCTTATAAAATACGCCTTTTTGAGTCTGTTTGCCATGATTAGAAATTACTAAAGCGAAAGCGAAGAAATACAAGCGGGAAAAATATGCAAAAGCAAAAGGAATCTTTCAATGTATGTTATAATATAAAGCAGGCAATTAGTATTAATTACCGCGTTTTATGTGAAAATTCAAATTAAAACACTACAAATAATTTAAAGACCAGATTCAAATATTAATCAACCGAGTATATAACTATAAGATAATAACTATCAAGATACATAAATGCACCTTGATAAGCGGTATCTAACAACGTAAGGTAATAAAGGTTTTAGATCTTGCAGGTAACATTTAGAACCGGCGAGAATTGATCATATATGTTAATGTGGCGGTTAAATTCAATAACCACAGATGGTGAGATCAGTGGACATGTATACGAAAACAATAAGAATAGCGGAAACCTTCAAGTAGTTACCTAAGTTATTAGATTTACCGGTGTTCGAACAACTAGCAGTAAAAAACGTCGACTTTTTGACAGAAGTTCGTATCTGTCTAACAAAAACCATAGCGACGCACGGCACACTTTTAACTAAGTTTTCGCGGTACATCAATAACACAGAGTAGCTTGAAGGCTGAAGCGCGACAAATATAATGACATTTAATGCCCACAGGGCAGATACGAGTTTACCTGCAAGCGTCATCATGTTAACTAAAGTAAATTAACTATAAATACAAACGGGACAACACTATTGAAAACTACAGAGTAATTAAAGCTGACTAAACTTGTTTGTCAGTAATAAGTAGGAGGAATTAATCTTTCTCAGAAAGTTGAAGATAGTGTTTATTGATTCGTTTGTTACATAGGTTTGCTCTAATTAACCTAGTGTAATTTGTTGTTTGTGAATGATAAGTCCAAACTAGATTAAATGTGTTACATTTAGTAAAAATACAAACGGAACAGTAACCTTTTGAAAAACAACAACCACTTTCATAGTTGCCATTTTACGTATATCACAAATTATTGCTTAATAGAGGAGTGTGTTTAATTGTCATTTTACATGTCAGAAATAAATCTTTATTGCATAAGTTAGTGTTTGATTGAAAATGCATCATTTTTTCAAATATTGAATTAGCAAACACCCATCTTGCCTACAGAGCAGTTCACGGTAATGCTAACGAAACAATGTGAATGTATGCCGAGCAGCATTCTTAACGTCACATTCCCTGTCATACAACATTTTTAAAAATTGGATCGGCGTATTCGAGTTACGGGTGAATTCCAAGTAAAAGAATTAGATTCGGGAGCCAATCATACTGTCCGAAATGTTGACTTTGAGGACTAAGTTCTGCAACAATTTAAGAAATAAGTTGAAAACAAACTCTGGTGATATTACTCATGTTATGCTTATAAGCCACACATGTGTATGGAGTGTGTACAAGGAGTACCAGAAGCACACGTTTCACGTTTAAAAAGTGCAAACCTAAAACCCAGCTGATTAATCCCAACAGAGTTCAATTTGCCAAATGATAATTGAATAAAATTAACGACTAACAAAGATTTCCTAGGAGTTTGTGTGTGTGTGTGTGTGTGTGTGTGTGTGTGTGTGTGCGTGCGCGCGCTCGATTGCAGGTGTGGACACGCGCGCGCGCGTTTGCGTGTGTATGTATATAAATTTTATTTTCGGCTATACTCAGGCCATTGGTCCATCCTAGCCTATACGGGAGAAGACAAATGAATGAAAAATAACATCATAAAATTTAATTCAATGCCTGAAGGGCTTCTTATTAAACTTGCTCATCTTCTTTTTCTGTAAGCTCAGAAAGTTGATCTAAGGCAGGGGCTGTGGAATTCTTCGTTCCCCGATGCAGCTTATTCATTATCGCAGGTTAGGGATTAAGCTGGGGGTATAGGAGATTTAGTGTTAAGTATCTCTTGAAGGAAATCGTTCACTGGTAAGTGACTAATAATTTTATGTCAATTAGTGGAGAAAATAGGTCGAGTTGTAATGTTTTCTTGAGTTCATTGTGGAGGTGAGTAAGGACGGGGCAATGAAGTAATAGATGATCAGGAATTTCTGGAGAAGTTTGATGGTTACATAGGAATGTAATTTGGATCGGAATTTGCTATGACCGGTTAAGAATTGGATAGTTGTTCTGCGGGAGTTTGGTATGTGAGTGGGCACGTAAGTAAAAGATCCAAATATTTGGAAAGTGTATCTGTCGGTTTCGAAGAGGAACCATGAAGTTTGCCAGCAATGCAGTAGAGAGTTGTAAAAACGGGACTTGATATCAGAGGTAGGAAGATAGTATTTCATCGTGTAGTTGGATTAGGCGAAGAAAATTTAGGTTGCGGTTCTGTACGACATGTAATTGAATTTCTAGAGGGGGTATTTTTAAGACGGTGTAAAGAGATGCGGTAGAAATGGTTCGAAAAGCACGTAAAACATATAGAGGTAGGTCGTATGATTGGGTTTTTAATTCTACGGGAATGGGGAGTTGTAAAGCGATACCAAGAGTCGACAACGTAGCAGACGATGGGGATGATTATATTGTTCATGGTTAGTCTTCTTGTGGATGAGGCTAATTAAATGAATTTAAGCAAGGATTGTTGAATATTGTACAGGATTAGTTTGGTGTTTGTTCGAGTTTTCAGGACGAACAAATAGATTGATGTAACATGAATGATGTAAATCAACATGTTTCTGTTTATGTCTTGTATTTAAAATTTATTTTGAAATGTGCGTTTCTTATCAAAGCGCTTTACTACATTCTTTCTTTATCGCATGCTCAATTGCGTGATGATTTACTAGGTTTTATCTTATTTCATGCGTATCTATTTGTTTATAAATTTATCAAAGCTTCTTGAAGTAGTTTTATTGCATGTATAATTATCTCTCTGCTGAATATGTGTTATATTATTGAAAGAGATGTTTACTGGCATTGATTACAGTTAATTGCGGTCCTTATACAGGTTGTTAAATGTTTGCTCTTTGCATAATATGCGAATTATTTATTTTTCATGCTAAATACGTAAATGCACTTTTCTAATTCCTATTGCTATTTACACTTACTACGCGACCCTTACGACTCAATACACCCCTAAATAAGACCTTTACATAGCATTATATATATATATATTGCTGTGATAAGGGGTTGTTTAAGGGTGCACTTTATAGTAAAGGTCATTTAGAAATGAGAAGTTACCATAGGCAGCAGAAAACTGCATTTATTTAGTGAAGAATTAAGAAATGGAGAGAGTTTGTAAATAGTCAGCAGTCAACACCCTGTATATAAACTATAAATAGTTTTAAGCGACGCAGATAAACATAGGAAGACGCATAGTTGGCGTAGGAATGAGAAATACATGCATTAAGTAGATAGTAAATATTTAATACCCTGTAAATAAAGTTTAGTTAATTTAGGTAAAGCAAGTAATGATATTTTTCAGTGGAAGCACGCGTATATTTATATGTAAATATAATAAAGTGTAAGCAGACACGCATTCAAAAGAGTTCCAAACGATTAGATTAATACGGAGATAGAAATAGAGCTTCAGGTAGCATAGGTAAATGCGTGCAAATAGCTAACCATTTTTGATAAGTAAGGTGATTAAAAATTGCCTGAACAACATGTAAATATGAAAATTAATAGTCGAATTGCATCAGTTGTTTATGGAAAAGCAATTAGATCTATCAAAACAGCATGTTGATAACGAAAGACAGCTGCAAGCAGGTTACAAATATTGGGAATCGTGGAGGATTACATCAGAAACTACTTTGAATGTAATTATTTGATTGGTCATAAATAAGCGACGAGCTCTAGACCATACTCACTGACGGAGTGGGAACGGAATAATATATTAGCAGGCACAGTGATAACGAAGACAGTTTTGAACTCAACAAAGGCCGAAGTGCGCCGCTATGAAATAAAGTAATACGTAAATTTTAAAAATGAAAGATAAAATAAGTGCCAAGATGAAAACTATAATTGCCGATTAAACGTAACTACATTTTAATGAATTTATTTTAAACTAAAACATAAAAATAATAGGGCTTTGAAGTCTGGGGAAACAGTAATACAATTTTGATGTCCGGGGGAAACAAACTACAATTTCTAAAGCCGGGGAAGAAAAATTCAAATTCTAAGTCCGGGGTAAATAGAGTAATACAATTTCTAAGTCTGGGGGAAGAATAATACAATTCGAAGTTTGAGGAAATTGATTGATGAGAAGTAATAAGTATGATATAAAACGACAATAAATTGGGGTGCATAAATTAATAATGGTAGTCCATAGGGTAATGGCAATAATTTAAATGTAATCCTGAATTGGGAGAAGATGATTTTTATTCAAATGGAAGCGTCGATGTGAAGAAAATAGACCAGGTCAGATTTTTTAGTTATAAGACATTTTATTTTTCTATATATATTTTTATTTTGAATATTGAATTTGCTTAATATAATATGAATGTGAAAAAGTCAACAAAAGAAGTTGCATAAGTATAAAATAAGTAATATGATAACAGGTTTAGAATGTTCTACGCTTCGTTGATAAGGATAATAGGTTTTTTTTGGTGACTTTGGGTTTTGAGTAAATAGTATATGATGTTTAATAAATGAAATTTACAACATTAACTAATTGAAAAGTGTATTTCAAATAATTTACAAAAGCTGTACATAATATATTGGTTTCATTATATAAAATCGAAGTTAACTGAATTTTATAATTCCAAATAAATGCTAGCCGAGGTCATAAGATTTAAGTAATTCAAGGAGGAGCTACGAGTTGAATAGAAAATTGATAACAAGTAAGGCGGTAACGTATCGAATTTTGCTATTGGCAAACAAGGTTGCTTCAAGATAAAATCCAGTTAAGTTTCTGGAGGGAATTGATAGCAATATTAATAAGACAGCCCAACGCCGGAGGAGATAATTACAATCTTGTTTATTCATAGTAAATATAAAATGGTCGTGCAAATGATGGAGCGCGAATAATTTAGAGGGACATAGCATAAATAATATAACAGTCCAACGAAGGGGTTCGGTAATTCCGGCAGTTCATAGCAAAATTAATAAGGCGCACAACGTAGGGGCACGATAATTTAGAGAGTAGCATAGCAATATATATATATATATATATATATATATATATATATATATATATATATATATGCTACAATATCGCCCTTTGCCAAATGTATAACGATCAATTGCCTGCTGATTGCCACCTCCCTGTGCCTTTAAAATAATTTAAAATTAACACGATTAAATTTATGCCTCGACTAGCTCAATGCTACCATGCACAGAGTAAACGACGATATGATAACAGAGAATTTTTTACTCGCTCCTCGCCAACACTCAATACCTTCGAATAACATAAACTAAATACACCAAAAATGTGTATAATGAATTAAATAAAATTACAATAAATATACCTATTGAATCAACTCTTTACAAAGATCATATCTTTTTACACCTTTTCATAGCAATTAAAGCCAACAAAAACAATTGTATCTTACCACGAATAGCTTTGTTGAATGTTCAAAAAAATATCCCCTTTCTTAAACATAATTCTACGTACCAACCAAATTTTTGTTGACGTTTTACACAAAAATATTTTAATCACATGCAACTCTTACGCTCACTCCTGAATACACAAATTATGTAAAATTATAAATGTAACATAGTATAAATTGTATAAATATTTCTGACTTTACATTTCTCTAGTTTTTCTCGCTGGATCTTCCTGACCCAAATCGGTCGGTCGTTTGTTCAGTGGCTTAGAATCGTTAACCAACAACTTAGCGTCTTAACCCAGTACTTTGAAATATTTACCAGCAATTTGGAGTCGTTTGTCCAATGATTTGAAGTATTAGCCCCAGTATCTAGAGTATTTTAACCATTTGAGTATTTAACTATTGAAGTATTATATTAATATTATATTAATATAATTAATATAATATAATTATTATTATTATATAATTATAATTATATTAATATTATATTAATAGTATTATATTAACGTTGCAATTTGGATTAACCAGTCACTTAAAGTATTAATTACAGTCGTTTACCCGCGACTGGGAGTATTACTTGGAGCCCTAAATTAATAAATTGCAAAGATTTTATTTAGATTACCTATTTCTAGACTTACGTTTACATCGATGGCAAAATTTTATATAAATTTATTTCAACGCGCACTTTACTGTTTCTATCACTTGAAATTATAAATTTTAACTTTCACTAAATTTTATTCGCGTAATAATTTACTTTTAACTAGCACACTCGATGCGTAGATTATTAAAATGATGCTTCTGTATTTGTTTTATCAATTTTATTGCATCTAATTTTTTCCCGAATATTCCACGCGTTCTCATTGGATAACCGAACGCTATCAGTTGTTCGTCCGTGGAAAAGGCGTTTCAATTACTTATCTGTAAGGTGTTGGATTTAGCGGGTCTAATATATATATATATATATATATATATATATATATATTATATATATATTTTATGTACGTTGTAAATTGCACGTACTACTTCCTTCAATATCTATATTTTATTTACATATGTTTGTTTATTAAGTATGGTATTTATTTACGTTCTAAACTGCACGTATTTCTGAAATTTTAAGTGAAATTTGTTTAATAAATGGTATTTCGTGTAGGTTGTAAATTGCATTTTATCTAATATGCTTATTTTTATATGTTTGTCTATACAAACTAGTATGTTGCACACGTTATTGACTTCTTTACGCAACTGCGTTTAGATTGAAAGTAATTTCATTTTACGGTTATTTTTCTCCAAATATGTTGAATTTGTATTTCTTTTTAAGCTTAAGAATGCTTTAAATGTTTTAAAAATGATTGACTTGCGCCCGCAATTATTTATTTTAATGAATGTGGTGAAGTTACTACGGAATGAGCTTTCTCTTTAATTGATTGTAGCTTGTTATTGATTTTATGCAGGGTAATTTGTATTTGCTTTTGCATAATGAGTAAATTATGTACATTTTATGATCTAAATGTTTGGATTTCGTGGCTTTTATGATATTTATATAAAGCATTTCTCCCTTGTGACCTTATTTGACTTTAAATAATCTTTTATCAGATCGATATATATTGACGCGATAAGGGAACATGAGAGATCATTGAAATTCAAATTCTACAAATAAATCCCATTGAAACATAAATGAATTCGAAAAAAATGGACATTTCCGTGAATTCATGGTTACACCCTGTATAATACAAGCATACTTTTATTCATTAAAATGTACGCGAGAAATGCAATTTCGCGTATATAAATAATCACCCTGTATGATATAAGCGTATTGTAAGTAAATAGCAAGTAGCGTAAGTTGTATCTGTATAAATAATTAATTGTAAGATACCGTAAA
This sequence comes from Platerodrilus igneus, assembly GCA_036346225.1. Classification (NCBI taxonomy): domain Eukaryota; kingdom Metazoa; phylum Arthropoda; class Insecta; order Coleoptera; family Lycidae; genus Platerodrilus; species Platerodrilus igneus. Next base: position 5,841,866 of record JARFIW010000999.1, on the reverse strand, counting down.
ATGCATTCAATGCGAACGCAAATCGATCATTTTAAGATAAATTCAAAGCCATTTATTTTTACTTATTAATTATCGATACATTTTTGATAAAAATGCTTTTCATTTTCTGTAAATAGCACTAGCTTTATGCAGTTTGCTTAAGAAACTACAATCTTGTTAAAACCCAATTTTAATATTAATTTTGTGTATTGGAACACGAAAGCAAATATTTTCTATACAATGCAATTAAAGTTTAAATTAATTAGCATTTGTATAGCATAAAACATTTTAAATAAAATATGTTCTTAAAAATTCCAGTCGAATCGAAAACAAACACATCAAATTCGTATGAACTCAATAATAAATAAACGTTTATTCCAAGAAGCGGTCCGATCATTGAAAAAATCCATAAAATCCATTAAATAACCGATAAAAATTGATTATCTTTCGCATTAGTATGTGACGCCGCCACAATAATTGTGTATGTGTTAGAGTAGGACGAGGCAACGCGCGTCTCTACTAAATGGAAGAGATTACGAGGTAATAAACGCCGCGATTTTAAATGCTAATGAGTTTTTCTAGGAAACGTTGCATCATAATGTTCTATACTGTAGTAGTACATTCGAGAAATAGATAATTTTGTATATAAGGAAGCGTTTATTAAATAAATTCATTCGTTTCATAAATTTCATCGCGAAATGTTATTTTGATTTAAGTCGCGAGCTGTTGCTTTGCGAAGATGATATTTGAAGTATGCAGTAAGTATACTAGCATACTGTAATTTAATAATTACGATGGTACAATAAATATAAAAGTGATGTTTTAAACATAACTTACATAAAAATGGAAATTATTAAATACAATGAAGAGAAAAATTCTTGAATATAACACTATTTTAAAAATTTTATTAAATATTGAAAGGAAGATTTAAGCAAAATGTACTTTTGTAACTGCTGTTTGAAAGAAGGATTTTAAATATGGAAAATCTTGTAAGCTGATTTGACGTCAATTTAAAATAAGAAAATATTTAATTATGAACTGGAGGTGCGCTTTTGTGGATTTTACAAGTATTACTTTTAGATTTATTTTTAACTGATATTCGAGTATATGCCATTTAATTTAAGGTAGAATAATAAGTGTTAATTATATAATATCTTTTGTGAGGATTTTTTGTCAGGAAAGTTTGTTTTAAGAGTTCGAAAAACTCTTACTTTTAATAAATTATCTGTCAAGAATTTTTTTGCCAAACAAACTTTAAAAGCGTGGCAATAAATATAACCAGGTAAACCATCCATAAAAGAAGAAATTTAATTTTGTAAATTTAAAATAAGGTAAAGAACAATTTGTTTATAATAAGTACTTCTTAAAAATTATTTTGTTTGAAAGAAACGATGTTATATATTGTTCTATATGATTTTGTATGAGAGAAAATTCTGTTGAGCTAGCTAGGCAAAGTTAGAAAGGTAAGTGAACAATTTCAAGTTTTACAATTTGCTGTATCTGTATCACAGCATTCTTTTAGCGGCTCATCAAAGCGAGGCGTTGTCACAGCACTCTTTCAGCGGCGCCTCAACGTGCAGAATCTAAAATTATAGTTTCAAATACTGTCTGAAACCTTATATTTTCAATTTTTTAATTGCCAGCTCGATTAAGGTATTGCATAAGAGTCTAATTTATAATTTCATGTTATAAACTATATGATCAACTTACCTTGTCCAACTACCTAATTTATGTATGCATGTATTTTTGTATGCATATGTATGTGCGTATATATTTATATAAATATAAAACATCCACTTTTATGCTCTTCGATATTTACTTTCAGAGTTATTTTAATAATATACATATGTCAAGGAATACTAAAAGATGACAATAAAATGTCATGTGGTCGTTTAATGTCAATGGGAAGTTCAATAAGGATAATAATAATATAGCTTTGTAATACGCAACATTCAAAGACATTGAAGATATTTCATTAAAATAAATTATATTTATTTAAATCAAATCTAAATAAACTGTAAATTTCTATTATTAAAGTATCAATAGCGTCCCTCAAATCCATAAAATAGGAGTAGTTGACAATGACAAATCTCCAAAAACAAATTTTGTTATTCAAATCAAAATGAATAAGTTAAATAAAGGTCGATTCGTGTGATGATTAGAACTGTTTTGCCTACATTTCAAGAACGCGAAATAACTATCACCTTGCTCTACTGATCGAACACAATTAATTAGAGATAGTTATTCCTAATTGTTACCAGATTATTTTTGAGAAACTTTTATACCAAATCAAAGATTAAAAATGAAGATTAAATTTAAAAATGAAAGTACACTCGTTTACAGTATGAAATATATTTATAATAGGACCGTCTGAAGATAGATACAACACGTGGCAGCACCGTGAATCAGACAGATACGCGTATGATTGCTGATAGCGATGTTTCAGGTTCAATTCCCGACACAGACTACTTGCAAAATAATAGGCGAGCATTTTTCACAATACACCCTTATTCGGACGAGAGGTAAAATGTAGGTCTTGTGTGTAAGTGTTGTCACGCACGTTAAAAATCCCTATCTTGCTTGGAACAGCAAGGATTCGTCAAAATTCAAAATTGCCAAGTAAAAAAAACTCGCTTCCTGGCCAATGTAGTACCTTCGGGTGGAGCATTGGAAAATCAAATGTAGAAATACAACTGACAGTTACGCTATGGCATTGTTGTTATTTAAATATAGACAAAACGTTTTAACCGTGCAATTTTACTTTAAAAGTGCCACAAAATATTAAAAGAAAACTTTCTCTTTGCAAATTAGCCCACGGGAGGAAAAGATGGAACAAACGGCTTGTAATAGTTAGTGTTCTCAAACAGCGTACATCAATTTTAACATTTGACTCAACTTCGTTTTTCGATAGGAAATCGTTTTCTGAATAGGATCCTGAAATAATTTTTAAAAGGAAACATCCTTTTAAATAGTTGCAACAAACGGCAAGGAAAATCATTTTGACGTACGACTAAGGAATACTTATATAGCCGCCATGTTCCTTAGAACTTTTGCGTTCATCTCTCCTAATACTTGTGTCGTTTATGGAATGTCAAACAGTGCCGTAATCCGATAGAAATACTTATTGAGACAATTTGTAAGATTTCGTATAGTTAATTAACTTTCTTTCATTCTCATTACTTTGTTACGTTAAATTTCTGAAATCGATTGATTTTTGCTTTTAATTTTCAACTACCTTCATTAAGCGCCTTCTAAAATATCTAAACGACTGCACTGTTTTTATGTCATTCCTAAATTACACGAACTTACATTTAACCCATTAATTACCTTCCAGTCGAAATACTTATTTAAACCGTTCTATATAAAAAATTTCTTAATTGGAGTAGTATGTGGAATATATTCTGACAAGTTTCTATATTCCCTGCAATATTAGTTTAATGTTTAACTGCTTTTAATAAATTCGTTGAAATACGTTCTATACCACCACTTGCTTATCGTTAAAACAACTTGGCTTGAGAAATTCGTTGAAGTACACATCGTAAAAATATATAAGCTTCTAATGGTACTGAGAAATCTTAGTCCTTATCAATGCAAGTGTTCAACTGGCTCAAGTTAGGGGCAATAAATGATCCCCTCAATTAATTTCATTCTTAGCATTGTAGGTCGATAATATAGAAATCGCTGTCGTTTCTATAAGTTAGACAACTTGTTATACGCTTTACTCCATAGGGCCGTAAGGAAAGTTGCTAACTTACTTAAATCAGACGTCATTTCCCAAGCAAACAAATTGATGGAATTCCTTGATAATATATCGAGACCTGTAGTTTGCGTTAATTGGCTATTCTTGTGGGAATATGTTGCAGCTGCTGTCTGCAAAATATACTTTTACAGGTATTTGCAGAATGCTTCACACATTTTCGCTGGGAATTGTTTTACGTTACTTTTCCCCGTTGGTCAATACAGTACAAATACAGGGAGCTTTTGAAAAAATCCTATTCTATACATTACATGTGATTTTCCAATGCTCCACCCGAAGGTACTACATTGGCCAGGAGGCGAGTTTTTTTTACCTGGAAAATTTGGAATTTTGCCGAACCCTTGCTGTTCCAAGCAAGGTAGGGATCTTTAACGTGCGTGACAACACTCACACACGGGACCTCCATTTTACCTCTCATCCGAACGAGGGTGTATTTTTGTGAAAAATGCTCGCCTAACATTTTTCAAGCGGACCGTGTCGGGATTCGAACCCGGGACCTTGGGCGTAGTAGTCACACACATACCACTACGCCACGGAGCCGCCCCTATTCTATACAACATTCTTTTTCCAAAAGAAAATTTTGTAAGTCGCGATATTAAGATGCATTTTCTATTTAACGTTCTAATCTAGTTAAGTTGTTTGATCCAGCTCCCAGCTCGTTAACGAATGCAACCCGCACTTTCAATTTCTTGAATATGGTACCAGAGAGGCAGACAGCTTGTTTTAAAGTACAGTTATTCTGCTTTCTTTTCTTTTGATGCTGCTGTGAAAGATGACAGGCGGCTCCGTGGCGTAGTGGTATGTGTGTGACTACTACGCCCAAGGTCCCGGGTTCGAATCCCGACACGGTCCGCTTGAAAAATGTTAGGCGAGCATTTTTCACAAAAATACACCCTCGTTCGGATGAGAGGTAAAATGGAGGTCCCGTGTGTGAGTGTTGTCACGCACGTTAAAGATCCCTACCTTGCTTGGAACAGCAAGGGTTCGGCAAAATTCCAAATTTTCCAGGTAAAAAAAACTCGCCTCCTGGCCAATGTAGTACCTTCGGGTGGAGCATTGGAAAATCACATGTAATGTGAAAGATGACACTTTTTTTTGCTAGTTGTTAAAGGACTGTAGTTCCCTTACTCGTGGTAACACCATAAATTACAGATTCCACATTACAAAATTATGTTCACAGTGCACGAATGATTATGTACTTATTCTCCAAGTTATAACTAGTATAAACCAAAGCTCGCGTTAGAGTACCCTTTATCATCGTTAGGTATACAGCCCTGGATCTGGTTAGATGCGTTCCCTCATTGTTGAACTAACCTACACATTTTTGTAAAATTTCCACAGTCTGCATTTTTTACTACCTGCGTGATTTAGGTCTACATCTACCTCTTTTTTTTCCTATCTCTGCTTGTAATATATCCCTCACTATTCCCCAAAAACGCCTTAGAACGTATCATTCCTTTTTATTTCTCCTATTTTTTTTGTTTTCCACAGAGATCTTTGTTCCCCAAGTATTTCTATAAACTCTTTGTACTCTTTGTACGTGTGTAAACGGTTTCTTCGCCGTATAAAGATTGATTAAACAATGGAAACCCTTGCAAAAATTTCTCAGTGTAGCTGATCAGCGAGGCCGAGCAAAAACTTTTGTAAAGGTCCAAACACCTTGAACTCTTATTCAAAATTGCCATAATCAAACTATCCATTCACAAATAATTTTCTGTACGCAAAATAGAAACGTATACTAGCGTAATCTACTTAATAAAGAATGAATTTTTTCTGTAGGTTTAAAACAAAGTATACTTGCGTTTTGGATTATTAAATTCTTGCTGGTATTCTTACCTTTATCGCTATCTAAAGATCGTTTCAATTAGAATTAACGCCATCGAAACATTTCTGGTTTCATTTTAAATTTTCATACCTCGAAATTTCAAATACTTTTATTTTAAATAGATTAGAATAGGCGGTGGCCTTGTGCCTAAATAACTTATTATTTATATTGGAACAATAGACTGATCATTGTTGCACTTCATTCAGTAACTATCTATCGACTATCGAATGGTGAAGTACTTATGTTTACATCTAGAATATTAAATCTTGAATGAACTGCTTTCATTAATTCCGCTTTTTATATAAAAACATTCTTAATACGTCATTTTTTTCTTGAATTTTGATAATATTCTCGAAGCATAAGTCATCCTCCTGATGTAACAATTAACCGTAATTTCGTGAGTTATTATCTGTCCTTTTATGGGAATCATAAAAATTTCCCTTACGAGCTTTTGTAATAATTATAGCCATTAAACTCTGGTTTATAGTCTTTCCGGGTGCAATCGCGTGCATTCGGAAAAATAATTAGCTATCCTTGCTTATTTACAAATGATTTATGGCTGTGAGAACACTCAAAGGAATAATTTGTTTAAGCGAACAAATGCCATAGTTTTCGTGTATTAAGTGATACTTCTAAAGAATGCTTTGTATTTTCACGGATTATACTTGCTTTAAATGATATTAAAGTAATTTAGTAATTTTAAACTCGTCTGCCAAACGACTCCGCGTCACTGCAGCCTAAAAGGCTTATTGTGCTGACCCTGGTTAAGTATTACACCCAATCTGCAAAACCTGCACCCCAACTTATAAAGTACAGGCCCCTTAATGAAAGGGTTTCGACTTCCTTCGGGTCTAACTTTGGTCGCCCGAATAGGCGCTGTCTCGTTCTACTCAACGCCTCTAAATGGTGTTGGTGTGAAAGTCTCTGAACCAGGTCTTTTACTGCCCCCGCTCTCCTAAACCGACACCTTCTTTGTGGACGGGTGTGACTTCGTCCAAGTCCCAGCTTCGACTCTTTTGGCTCGCCTCAGCATTTCACGCTGAGCACCCGAAAGCCTCTTTGCTTGTAGTCCAGTGCCTACAAGTTTCTTTATTATTTTCTCCGTGCCTGGTATATCAGACACCGGTCTTGCAAGTGGACTTGCATCCCGGGTTTACTCCATCTCCATGAATATGTTTTGGTTACCTGCGGGGTCCCCCATTCCTGGTTCCACCTCTTCAGGTTCTGTTTTACTTATGGTACCAATATTATTCATGATTGTTCCCACAAGTAAGGGGGGTTGTAGATGGTCGACATGCAAGGTGTTCCCTGTTGGCATGGAAGGCGTAAGTAAAACGGGGTGCCGCCCTATTCCCCGAGTTTTGGACTGATTCAGACTATTCAACTATCCAGCCACGCGTCCCTTGGGTTTGGTCCTTCGCCACAGGATTTAGGATTTTTAGCGAGGTTGTCTCCTCTTGGTCCGGGCGGTTAAGCCTAAATTTCCACACCCTTTTGCCCGTAAGACATGACCATGATCTCAGGGAAGGCTCGGTGTGTCGGTGTTGCAGTTTTGCCCCACCGGCTTCGTTTACCTCAGTGCAGGCCCATTAACCACGAAATTATAGCTTGTTACGTGCCAAAATTTTGGCACTAGACATTTTTAAATGCTTGATAATATGCGGGAATTTCGCGCCATAAATTTGAAAGACTTGTTGCGCGTATTTCCGTCACTTTAGAAGTGGTTGCGCGAATTTCGCACCGACGCGTGTGGACGAGAGAGGAGTGGGAAATTTCCGGGAGACGCCGGGACATGCCTTTGAAACGCGAACAAGGGTGGTTGTGTCTTATCTTATCTTCTCTTTTTGGGTTATGTAGGTCTCTTTTTTTGCCTTTTTTGATTATCGTTCCCTATAAACCCGTTCCTGTCGTTCCCTACATATAGAAAGAAGACCAACGAATTTGGACGCAACCTGGCCTAACAGCAGCCCACGACCCGAGAACCATCATGAAATAAACCTGAAGGAAGCCACGAGCGACCATCATGAAGTACTTCCGAAGAAAGCTTTACCTATTCACGTAAGTACCCCCTAGGGGCTGTGTAAAATTGGTATACTTCGTAAATTACGTGCCATAATTTGCATATTGTGTGACGTTATTGACAATTGGCGCGCTAATTTCCACATCATGTAATATCGTTACCAACTGTCTTTTATGTCGCTTGGGCAGCGTCGACGGGACTATAAAAAGCTTGGGCTGAGGGGCTTGGTCCGCAGGATCGTTTTCACTTGGCTAGGGGGCGTAATATGTTAATTTACATTTATCCACTTTAAGAATATTAACTTGAATTTAGAGCTTCTTTAAGATATCATTTCGAACAAGATCGAGGCAGCGGAAACATAAAAATACCAAAATTTTTATTTCTGGTAGTAGCGCTTATTCGAATTGGATCATATATTCATACAATATGATTATTAACTTGCTTTGAAGTATATGATTTATGACTTTTTTTGAAGACTCTCGAAATTCTAGTTTGTTTAGATAAATGAATGTGATATTTTTCAAGAGTAATTCTTTAAACACGGAAAATATGCTTTTCTTTAGCTATTCGTAAAATTGGTATTTTTAACGAGGATGAATATTTTATGCAATTTACCTTTCAAACAAGTACGGATTAAAATCTATCTAGTAATTCAACAGTGCATGAGCCTCGTTTTACAATATATGCAATAAAAGCTTGTTTTAAAAAGGATTTTTATCGTAGAAATAAATACTTACACACGAATTTTATCAATGAGTGTTTGATTGGGCTTCGTTCTTATTGTTTTACGGCAAATGAAACTTGTTCTTGAGAATATCTATACCCGGATTTTTAAGTTGAGCTTCTTCATTTTTAAATGGTTGTTAAAGCGTTTTATATTCATACGGGGTAAAATTAAATATTCAAAATTTTGTTTTTCTTTTCTTTCTTTTTTCACAGAATTTGGTGCTCAATGACCTCTTATATATGCCGAGGGTTGTTTTTTAAGTTTTGAATATAGAGCTGAAATAAAACAGTAGATAGCTTTTAAAGACTCAAATGTTTTTCGAAGTACTCTCCACGAAGATTAATTCGCTTTTGCACGCGCTCGAACCAACTCCAGAAGCAGTTATTCCATTCGTTTGTAGGTACAGTCAAATTAGTATTTTTAAAGGCATCGACTGCTTCTGACGCTGAAACCTTTAACCACGCAGTTCGTCCTTGATTTTTCAAAGGAATAGAAATCCTTAGGACTTAGATCAAAACTATACCGAGAATGGTCTAACAATTCGACGTTTTGTGCGTTAAAAATTCAATTGTTTTGCCAGCTGTGTACAAACTTGCATTGTCTTGGTGAAAGATGATTCGTCGTTTGGGGTTGGTTCCTTGAAGCTTCGCGATGACTGGAGGCAAACAAATAGTTGTGTACCAATTGGCAGTTACAGTTCTTTGATCTTGTAGAAGAATCGGTACTACATGACCTGCTTTCGAGGTAAATGATGCGACCATCTTATTGGAGACACGCTACGAGAACGGATGAGTTTTGTCGGCTTTTCTTGATCTAGGAAGATTCAAACACACGACTGGCGTTTATTTTCTGACTCCAAAATTCATCACCACCCACGATGTTGTACACGTTTTTAAAGTTGACTGCGTTGAAGCGGTCTAGAATTTTTTGACACTAATTCACTCTAGCTGCTTTTTGTTCTTCAGTCAACAAATGCGGTATCCAACTGAAAACTAATTTTTTATACACAACCGTTTATGCAAAAATTTTTAAATCGCCGATGATACTTCAATTTCGCGATATGTCACATGTCGATCTATGTTGATGAGCCTGCGCAAGTATCTACGTTATCCCGAATGACTGCCGTTTCTGGTGCCGGATCGTCTTTAAGACTAATTCATCCAAGTTTGAATTCTTCATACCAACGAGAAATTGTTGATCGATGCGATACCTCATTGCCGAAAATAGAAACCAACTCAACGAGATATGTTTGTTGAGTTAATTGTCTTCGAAAATTATAAAAACTTATTGCGCGAAATTTTCACGGTTTAATTCCATATTTCGATTAACTTGTTAACTTTGACAGTTTATTGTAGCTACACATATTGCACTCAAATTTTGGATTTAGGTTAACTAAAGATGGAGGTCAATTTTTAGTATTAACATTTGATTGGTGGCGTCAGTTAGGCTTCGGGCCTCTTGGATCGACTTTTTAAAAAGCTTTTCCAAAAAACTTTTTCTAACAAATTGACTTTTATACTGAATTGCAATTGAATTTTAATTTTACAAGTTCGTTATGTTCATTAACGTTGGAGATCAAAATAATTCTAAGTTGAAAATCACTTTTATTAATTAAACTAAAATTATGTGAGTAGCTTGAACAACCAACAATGTTAAAGTTGTGAAGCTCTAGACTGACTGGCCATCTTGGACTCTCGAGGGTATTTATGATATCCCTACCCCTCGCGTTGCTTATGGGAACTGCAGAGCTCATGCCTGCTTATTTCTTTATTAATTTATACAATACAAAGTAACAATATTACTTTCTAAGTAATGACCGTTGCTAACCGTCTGTGACCTGCACCTGCAGTATCACTTACGTCTGAAATACAATGTATTCACATCCGTTCTCACAACTTGCTTGAGAACTTTTAATAACTTTTTCATATTTATCCTTGAGATACAATGTTACATCTAACTTAAGTTTCTTAATAATTTCTATTTAATTATACATATATTGATTTGGGGGATATGTAACTCGCCCCCTATGTCCGAGTATGCAAAACATACAAAACTTCCCTCGTATTCTGAAAATCCTCTTTTGTTGTTTACGTAATGAAAATTATTAAGTAGATTTAGGCATAAAAAACAAAATGTTTCTTAATCGAGATGCTTCTTTGGGTAAAAACAAAGCTAGTTTTTACTAAATTGTAGAATTGGAGAACCAGAAATGAATTCAAATGTAATTCATTTGTTTTAAGATATCTTAACACAACAAACACAACAGTAATTTCACATTACATATTAAGAGAGCGTGTAACGTGGTGAATTAGTAAACTTTCTGAGGTAATGAGCGAACACATTAAATGCTTTTACATGTATTCTCAATGGAATTGAGGTCTTATTATCTTTATCCGTTTGTAGTTTTGTTACGGTTTGTTGTCTTATTGTCAAATATGATGTTACTACGTGCTAATGGAACTCATTTATTTTGATATTTATTTTTAAACGCGTAAAGAAGAATTTAATAGGGGGTTGCTATAAATTTTGCATTGGATATAGGAAAATCAACGATATTTTGTTTGCAGTAACACGAAGTTAAAACTTAATTTCTGTAAAGAAAATTTGCCTAAAGTGACTCACACGCTAATAGTGGACAGCTAAATACTATCGGACAAAATAAGCTTTCAATTCCTGTCAACCCTTAAGTTTAATAAATAGCAGTTAGTTCCTCTTTTACCTTTTACATGAAAGGGTCAGTATTATAATACATCTCGTTTGGCTAGAAATTATTGGAATTGAATTATGAACGTTTTCCCTTAAATAAATTATCTTTTATGTGACAAATGTTTTGGACAATGCAAACTTGCTTATAATAAAATTGGACTCGGTGTGATATTTACAAAATAATCATGACTGAACTCCAACAGTACAATATACATTTCTTTATCATAAATTAAAATAAAAATGCACTTTATAAAATATTTACAGACTAATAATAATAAAATTAACTAAGCTTAAACGTGCATTGATTTCCTTAAGTTAATTAATCGTTTTCCTTTGATGAATTTTCTATCTGAGAAACAATTTGAGAATTATTTGCAATCAGATTATATTAAAAACATCATCATCATTAGGTCTTCAATCCTGGTATCTCCATTGTTTCCTATTCTGAGCAAACCTACACATTTCCCTGAAATTCCCACAGCCTACATCTTTCACGCGTGCAATAGTCTAATCTAGGTGTACCTCTACCTTCTTTTTTCCTATCTCTCCCTATAATATATGCTACACTGTAACACAAGTGCCTTAAAACGTGTCCCGTCTTTCTATTTCTCCCATTTTTTTTGGTTTTCCACAGTAACTTTCTTTCCCTACTATTTCTGGAACCGTTTTATTAACTTGGTCTGTTCATATTATCATCACCATACATCTGAAGAACCACATTCCAAAAGGCTTCTACCCTTTTCCTGTCTGATTCTCCTACTGTCCAAGTTTCACATCTATACAGTACTGTGTTCCACACATATGCTTTCAACAATTTTTACTTGTTTCTATGTTTACAGTCTTCGACATAATAGCTGCCTTTTCTTGTTAGATACAGTTCGGTTCCCTTTCTATTGATTTCTAAATATATACTTTATTTCACCGATATTAAGTGGTATGTGAAAGGAGTTAAGCAACCTGTGGCTACCAAGATCCACCAACACTTAGGCATTTGCCGAATTAAGAGTTTCCATACATCCTTTCGCACAATCAAGATTAGTTGAGAATATTGCAAAACCAATACCTGTAGTTGTGTATAATAATCGTCAGGTTCAAGTACAGTTATTTTTCTCACTTTTAGGATTTCCGTCTTGAAAACGGTTGGACGCGTAGATTGATTTGTATTCTGAGCTAGCCTACATATTTTTCTAAAATTCCCACAGACTACCTCTTTAACTATCTGTGTGCAATAGTTTAACCTACATCTCCTTTTTCCTATCTCTGGTTCTAATATATTCATTATTAACAAAAAATATCACATCAAATACATTTTGCTTCATTGCACTTATCTGCGTAGTTTCATAAATAGTGACCTTTTCATTTTAAAAATATGTATTTGGGTCTGTACTTTATCCCAACCCTGTATAGGGTGAATCATTAGGAATGAACAATCTTTAAAATAGAGATCCTTATCATTAGGTCTTCAGTCCTAAAACTGGTTGAACGCGTACCTCCATTGTTTCCTATTCTGACCTAACCTACACATTTCTCTGAAGTTACCATAGTCTGCACGTTTCAATATCTGTGTGCAATAATCTGATCTACGTCAACCTCTACCTTTATCTTTCCTATCTTTGCCTGTAATATATACTGCACTATTTACCAAATACCTTAGAACGTGTCGTATCCATCTATTTCTCATGTTTTTTTGTTTTTCACAGATATCTTTCTTCCCTTACTATTTCTAGAATTTTTTTGTTTTTAACTTTTTCTGTCTTTACTATCATCATCATCATACATCTGAAACACTGCATTCTAAAAGGCGTCTATCTTTTTTGTCCGCTTCTTCTATTGTTTCTATACACAGCCTTATACTGCTGTGCTCCACACATATGCTTTAAACAATTTTTTCAATTTCCATATTTATTGTTTTCGAACATAGCAGCTACCTTTCTTGTTAGATACAGCTCGGGTCCCCTTTTATTGTTTTCTAAATATATACCTTGTTTCACCGATATTCAGTGTTATGTGAAAGGGGTAAGCGACCTGTGGCCACTAAGATCCCCCAACACTTAGATATTTGCCGAATAAAGAGTTTTCCAATAAATCCTTTCACACAATCAAAGTTAGTGGAGAATATTGCAAAAACTACACCTGTGGTTGTTTAAATAACAATCATCATGTTTAAGTACACTTATTTTTTTCGTCATTAGGTTTTCCGTCTTGGAACTGGTTGGACGCGTACCTCTATTGATTTCCGTTCTGAGCTAGTCTGCACATTTCCCTAAAATTTCCACATCCTACATCTTTGACTCTATGTGTACAATAGTTTAACCCGGGTATACCTTTTGTTTTGTTTTTTCTATCTTAGCTTTTAACATATCCTGCACTATTTCCTCTTGCTTTAATATGTGACCTATCATCATATCTCTCCTATTTTTTACTGTTTTCCACATAGTTCTTTCTTCCCCTGTAATTTCTAGAACCTCTTTGTTCTTGACTTTGTCTGTACATGATATCTTCATCATAGGTCTGTAGCACCACATTTGAAAGGCTTTCATCTTTTTTCTGTCCGCTTCTCTTACTGTCCAAGTTTTACAGCTGTACAGTGATGTGTCCCACGCATATGCTTTCGGCAGTCTTTTTTTTGTTTCTATGTTTATTGTGTTTAAACACAGTAATTGATTTTTCTTGTTACATGCAGTACGGCTTTGTGCTAATCTTTGTTTTATATCTTTCGTGCTTTTCCTATCTTGCGTTATTTGGCTTCCTAAGTAGCAGAAATCCTTAACCGCTTGTAAGTTCTCGTTTCTTATTTGTATTCTAGTTTTTTATTTATATTCCCCTCCTTTATGTTCTAGTATTTTAGTTTTATTTTATTAATTTTCATAAGGTATCTCTCTGTTTCTACTTCATAAAGAGCTGCTTCTAACTCTTCCTTGCTAAATACTAATACCGCAGCAAATCTAAGCATATCAATCTTTTGTTCCTGCATAATAATTCCAAATGTTTTCTTGCATTTGACAGTATTCATTGTCTCTTCTATGTACAAGTTAAAAATTAGCAGGGAATCAGGGATAGGATACAACTCTGCCTCACCTCTTTCCTACTATTTACTTCTCTACTTTCCTACTCTAATTCTGTTGACCTTTTTATGTGTTTACTTTAAGAAAATTCTAGTTTCCAAGTTTAGCTCGCTTGTCCTCTATTGTTGGCTTGTTGAACTATTTCATTATTGTTGTTAGTCATGCGCATTCGCACTAGTCATCGGATAATAGTTTGTATTAAACTGATTCATTCAAGTGAGTAGTTCAAAATGAATAATTCAAAACGAACTATGAACGATAAGGAATAAAAATACTTTTGATCCATTCGGTATAGGAAGTAAATGAGTTTTTAAACTGAATTATAGGAAATTAGGAATGGTAAATGAATAGTACTTGCATTATTATGATTATGATTATGATTATGATTATACCCTTATTACTGTTAAAGGAAAAGGAACTTGGTATAAAAATAAATTTAATAAGCAATACAAAAGTACATCCTTATAAAATATCCCTTCACTTAAATAATATAAACCCAGATTTTTTTAAAAGAAATATAACAGAGGTGTTAAATATGCCGCAAATGCAAATAAGTAAGTGTAAAATTCATCGTTTCTCATGATCAGTACAGCTTAGTTAGATTCTAAATTTCTTAGAAGAATGCAAAATTGGGAGATCTTAGCAGCCTCAGGAGTTTTTTACCTGCAAAATTTGAAATTTTGCCAAACCCTTCCTGTCCCAAGCAAGGTAGGTATCTTTAACGTGCGTGACAACACTCACACACGGGACCTCCATTTTACCTCTCATCCGAACGAGGGTGTATTTTTGCGAAAAATGCTCGCCTAACATTTTTCAAGCGGACCGTGTCGGGATTTGAACCCGGGACCTTGGGCGTAGTAGTCACCCCCTTCACAACCACTGAATGTCGGAGAAATAGTGTATATAATTTTAAAACAATAGAAGGGGACCGAACTGCATCTAACAAGAAAGAACAGCGCCTATGATGAAAGACAACAAACATAGAAACAAAAAGAAAATTGTTGAAAGCATATATGTGGAGCACAGCGCACTATGGCTATGAAATACGGGCAGTAGGAAAAGCAGACAGAAAAACGGTAGCAGCCTTTTGGAATGTTGTGCTTTAGATGTATGAGGATCATGGCATGGACAGACAAAGTTAATAACAAATAGATTATAGAAATAGTAGGGAAAAATGGATATCTGTGGAAAAAAGAATAAGAGAAATAGAAGGGCAGAATATGTTCTAAGGCATGTTTGGGGAATAGTATGGGATATATTACAAGCAGAGATAGGGAAAAAGAGGTAGATGTAGACCTAGATCATATAGTGAAAGAAGCAGACTGTGCAAATTTCAAGAAAATGTGTAGATTAGCTCAGAATAGGAAACAATAATGGTACGGGTCTAACCAGTTCCAGGACTGAAGACCTAATGATGATGAAACCATTTTCACAAAATTGAAATTAGTAAAAATGCTAAGCGCCTATATTGCTAGCACCTTCTCGGCACATCAAGTTGTTCGTTCAGTAATTTGTCCAGGCATCTTAAATCGAAACACCCAACTGTTACAATAAATAAATGTGAGTCTGCATTTCATTAATTTAATCCTCTTGATCGGGAAGTTTTTATGGAAGATTTTGTCGAAGGAATAGGCACCCACGTTCAAACGCTCAAAGTATTGCACAGCAATCATCAGCACTGGCTACTTGTTATCATTAATAATCAAATGTAAATCGTAAACACTCTTTATTAACGTTAGCTTTTAAAAGAAAACGAGTAGCGCAAACTAAAGCTTCAAAACGAGTAAGCGCCTTAAAGCAAAAACATATTGACGAACAAATAATAACCATGACTGTGAAAGAATATTAGCCGTTTTCACAAGTAGCGGATGCAAAATTTAAAAATTTTGTACCAATGATGAAAATCGGTTATAGACTTCCATTTAGAAAGACAGTTTCGGCCCATCTCATCCCTAATTTTTATCTCAAGTGCAAAGAAAATGTACGAGAAAAGGTATAGGGCAGTAAAGCAGTTTGCCCTAAAACAAATTACTGAGCCTTGGTAAAGAACAAAAATTTTATGACGATAACGGAAAAGAACGAAAGAGTACTCATGGTTAGATTAGAATCTAAACCGGTAAACACAGTAATAATACAAGTATACATGTCCACCTCTAGCTACAGTGATGAAGAGGTAGAAGCCATCTACAAAGATATCGAAGACATATTAAGATACGTAAAAGGACATGAAAATTTAATAATTACGGGGGATTTTAATGCCGTGGTAGGTGAGGGTACAGAAGGAGCTGTAGTAGGTTTATTTGGTCTAGGCACGAGAAACGACAAGGGAAATAGGCTGGTAGAATTTTGCGACAAGAACAATTTAGTCATCACAAACACATTATTTCAACATTATGCTAGAAGACGATATACGGGGAAGATGCCAGGAGATATAGGAAGATATCAAATAGATTACATTCTTGTTAGACAACGGTTTAGGAATCAAGTAAAAGACTGTAGAAGCTACCCAGAAGCAGAGATAGATACTGACTACAACATCGCAATTATGAAGGCCGCACTTAAATTTAAGAATGTGAAAAAAAGAAACGAAAAAAGGTCAAATGAATTGCTCAAAGATATCGGGAAAATATCTGATACTAAGGAAGTAGAAACAGAATGGAATAACATTAAATCCAGCCTAGACATGGCGGCCAGAGATATTCTGGGGTATACACAAAAAATAAATAAGAAACCATGGATAACAAAGGATATCCCCAATTTAATAGAAGAAAGACGAAAATACACAAATAAATCAGACGAAATAGGAAAACAAGAGATACAAAGTCATAAAATGGAAAATTATTCGAAAATGCAGGAAAGCTAAAGAACAATGAATTGATGAAAAGTGCAAAGAGGTACAAACGAAGATGGAAAAAGGAAAGACATACGAAGCATACAAATTAATTAGAATGAATTTTAGGGATATAAAGCCGTATAGCAAATATATAAGGGATCCACAAGAAAACGTCATTATAGAATACGTAGAGAAAGTGGGTAGCTGGCAAGAATATATAGGCAATTTATGTGCAGGAGAGGAACTAACTGCATTAGAACAGGAATCAGACATTGAAAATGATGACTCGGGATATCCTATACTTAGAGATGATAAGGCGTCGGGTATAGATATGGTGCAAGCAGAAACTCTAAAAGCCGCTGGACAAGCAGTAACAGAACGTCTCTTCCAACTTGTAAGCTATATGTATGAGACAGGCGAGATACCCAAAGATTTCAAACGTAGTATCATGGTAACTATACCAAAAAAGAAAGGCGCGGATAGATGTGTAAATTTTCGAACAATAAGTTTGACAGCACACGTGTCAAAAATATTAACTAGAATTGTACAAAAACGAATGAAAAAACGGGCGGAAGAAATACTAGGAAAAGACCAATTTAGGTTTAGGCAAAATAGAGGAACACGGGAGGCTATTTTAGCTCTGAGAGTGGTAATGGAGAAAACAATCGAAAAAGGGAAAAAGCATGTATATAAGGTTTGTAGATCTGAAAAAAGCATTCGACAATATAAATTGGAAAAAAATGTTTGAAATACTCAAAAAGATTGGAATGAGTTATAGGGATAGACGAATAGTACATAGCTTATACAAAGAGCAAACAGCAGTAATAGCATTAGAGCAGGAACGTAGAGAAGTAAACATTAGGAAAGGGGTGAGACAGAGATGTGCCCTATCCCATTGATTTTTAACTTGTACATAGAAGAGGCAATGAATACGTCAAATGCAGGAAGACATTTGGAATTATTATGCAGGGACAAAAAATTGATATGCTTAGATTTGCAGATGATATAGCTGTATTAGCGTCTAGCAAGGAAAAGTTAGAAGCTGCTCTTAATGAAATGGAAACAGTTCTAACAGAGAGATACGATATGAAAATTAACAAAACTAAAACTAAAGTTCTATGATGCAGAGGTGGGAAAATAAATCAAAAAAAAGAATACAAGTATGTAAATTAAGTAAACAAATGACCTGTAACACGAACTTACAAGAGGTTAAGGATTTCTGTTACCTAGGAAGCCAAATAACGCAAGATGGGAAAAGCACAAAAGATATAAAACCAAGATTAGCACAAGATCGTGCTACATTTAACAAGAAAAAGCAATTACTGTGCTCAAAGACCACAAAGATAGAAACAAGGAAAAGATTGCTTAAAACATATGTGTGGAGCACAGCACTGTACGGCTGTGAAGTCTGGACAGTAGGAGAAGCGGACAAGAAAAAGGTAGAAGCCTTTGAAATGTGGTGCTACAGACGTATGATGAAGATATCATGGACAGACAAAGTTAAGAACGAAGAGGTACTAAAAAGGGTTGGGGAAGAAAGAAATATGTGGACAACGGTAAAAAATAGGAGAGATAGGATGATAGGCCACATACTAAGGCATGAAGGAATAGTGCGGAATATATTAGAAGCAGAGATAGGAAAAAATAAAAGAAGAGGCAGACCTAGGTTAGACTACTGCACACAGATAGTAAGGGTTTCAGGGAAATGTGTAGGCTAGCACAGAATAGAAATCAACTGAGGTACGCATCCAACCAATCCCAAGATGAATAAACTAACGACGAAAAAATAACTGTGCTTAAACATGATGATTATTATAAGTAACTACAAGAAGTGGTTGGGCAATATTCTCGAATAATGTTAAGTGTGTGAAAGGATTTACTGGAAAACCATTATTTCGGCAAATGTCTAAGTGTTGGTAGCCACAGGTTGCTTAACCCCCCCTTCACTGAATCTCTGTGAAATAGGGCATAAAATTAGAAAACAATAGAAGGGGAACGAGCTGTATACACATGCTGTGTGAGAATTTCAGGGAACTATGTAGATTAGTTTAGAAAATAAATAAGTGCAGGTACATGTCCAACCAGTTTTGAGACGGGAAACCCAATGACGAAAAAATAAGCGCAGATAAATCTGATGATTAGTATAAACAACTAGTTGTTGGTTGCGAAATATCTGCAACTAATGTTGACTGTGCGAAAAGATATATTGGAAAATATATTAAATCGGTCAATGGTTAAGTGTTGGGGGAACTTGGCAGCCACAGGCTGCTTACCTCCTTCACAACCACTGAAGGTCGAAGAAATAGGGTATATAACTGTAAAACAATAGAAGGTGACCAAACTGCATCTAACAAGAAAGAACAGCGCCTATGAGGAAAGACAACAAACATAGAACAAGAAGAAAATTATTGAAAACATATGTGTGGAGCACAGCACAGTATGCCCATGAAATACGGGCAGTCTGAAACGCAAACAGAAAAACGGTAGCAGCCTTTTGAAATGTTGTGTTTCAACTGTATGAGGACGATAGCATGGACAGACAAAGATAATAACAAATAGCTTATAGAAATAGTAGGGAAACAAGGATATCTGGAGAAAAAGAGAAATAGAATGGCGGAATACGTTCTAAGGCATTTTTGAGCAATAGTATGGAATATATTACAAGCAGCGATAGGAAAAAGGAAGTAGATGTAGACCTAGATCAGATAGAGATAGATGCAGACTGTTCAAATTTCAGGGAAATCTGTAGGTTAGTTCAGAATAGGAAACAATGATGGTACGCGTCTAACCAGTTCCAGAACTGAAGACCTAATGATAATGAACTGCATATCTTGATAATTCCCAAGCTAATTTAATCTTCGTACTATTGGAACGTCTTGAATTTGAAGAGCCACACCCGGCAATCCTGTTATTCAAAAGCCTAAAAGAAGTAGTGGAAAGTAGGGTTTGAAAAATAAAATTACTCTGTGTGCTGGTGATAATGCCGCTAACAAAGTTGCTGCAATTCAAAAATGTCAGTGGAGTTAGTCGAGTTACTTTGTACGTTGGATATTAGTAGTTAAAAAAAAACCATACTGAAAAAGCTACTTGCGGAAATAATACTGAAGCTTAAATCTATAGTGGAACATTTAAAAAAAAGCCCGCATGCACCTGCTAAGTTATATGTTACTCAAAAACAAATGGACCTTCTTGAATTAAAATTAAAGCCAGATGTCTCAAGTAGGTGGAACTCCACTTTAGGTATACTGTCTAGATGTTTAGAAACAAAAGATGCTATAATTTCTACCATTGCACGTTTGGAAAGTAATCTTGTAAAAGTCATGCAATCAGATTGTATTTTACAAAATAAAAAAAATAAAAAAGTATCTTTTGAAAAAAGTCACCGTATCTAAAAAATGGTATTTATTAAAGTAATTAACGCGCGCATGTTATATTTTTCACGACTTCTTGCAACCGAATTGCCAGGAGAGATACAGGAAGTAAATTGTATGAGGAACGAGACTCCTTTTAAAAATATAGAAGATAAACTTATGGTTCAGTACACCGTTCTAGATCCGCCTTTCAAACAGCTAGGAGGTTGTGGCTGTAGCAAATTTAATACAAAATTTAGGAATGGTCAGTATTACAATTCGGCAACAACTGCTAGCTTCAGAAATCTACCCTTCGGTGTCTTCTTTGTTGTGGCAAGATTTTGAAAAGTCAATTAAAAATTTACTGCTATAGAGAACAATCAGACTGCCAGAATAGTGGAAGTAGATAAATACTTAAATGAGACACTTTTACGCAGAACGGCAGACCCTTTAAAATGGTGGTTTCATAGAAAATCTGTGTATCTACGACTTTTTGAAATGGCTCTTAAGCAAGCTGCCTCTTGGAAACATCAGTACTTTGTGAAAGAATGTTTTCAAACACCCGACAAATAATATCTGAATGAAGAACTAGATTAACATATTCAAAGTTATCAAATGTTGTTTTTTTAAATTATAATTTATAAAACGCCTAAAAGGAGACTGAATAAATTTTATGTAGATATTTCTAGATGTAACTGCCTTTAACTTTTTAAAACTCTGTTACACATGCATTATTATTTACTGGAAGAAACAATAATTGTTAATATTAAGATCGTAATAGGAAACAGCAATTAATTATATATTTTGTCTCATCGCTTTACGTTAAAAAATTCTCCCATTTCAAATAATTCATCATCATCATTACGTCTTCAGTCCTGGAACTGGTTTGACGCGAACCCTAATTGTTTCTTATTCCAAACCAACCTACACTTTTCCCTGAAATTTGCACAGCCCGCATCTGCCACTACCTGATCTAGGTCAACACCTACCTCCTTTTTTCCAACTCTGCTTGTAATACATCCCGTACTAGTCCCCAAAAATACCTTAGAACTTATTCTGCCCTTCTATTTCTCCTATATTTTTCCAGAGATATCTTTATTCCCCTACCATTTCTATAACCTATTTGTTATTAACTATATCTGTCCATGCTAGCATCCCCATACATCTGAAGCACAACATTCCAAAAGGCCGTTACCGTTTTCTGTCCGCTTCTTCCACTACCCCTATCTCACAGGCATACCGTGTTGTGTTCCACACATATGCTCCCAACAATTTCGCTTTTGTTTCTATGTTTGTGGTCCTTCATCATAGACGCTGTTCCCTCTTGTTAGATGTAGTTTAGTGCCCTTCTATTGTTTTACAATTATATAACCTATTTCTCCGACATTCGGTAGTATGTAAAGAGGTTACTATGCCCAAGGTCCCGAGTTCAAGTCCCGATACGGTCCGCTTGAAAAATGTTGGGCGAGCATTTTTCACAAAAATACGCTCTCATTCGGATGAGGTGAAATGGAGGTCCCGTGTGTGTGTTGTCACTCACGTTAAAGATCCCTACCTTGCTTGGAACAACAAGGGTTCACCAAAATTCAAAATTTTTCAGGTAAAAAACTCGCTTCCTGGCCAATGTAGGACCTTCGGGTGGAGCATTGGAAAATCACATGTAAGGTATGTGAAGGGTGGCTGATCCGTGGCGTAGTTGGTATGCGTGTGACTACTATGCTTAAGGTCCCGAGTTCAAATCCCGACACGGTCCGCTTGAAAAATGTTGGGCGAGCATTTTTCACAAAAATACGCTCTCGTTCAGATGAGAGGTGAAATGGAGGTCCCGTGTGTGAGTGTTGTCATGCACGTTAAAAATCCCTACCTTGCTTTAAACAACAAGGGTTCACCAAAATTCAAAATTTTCCAGGTAAAAAAAAACTCGCTTCCTGGCCAATGTAGTACCTTCGGGTGGAGCATTGGAAAATCACATGTAGGGTATGTGAAGCAAAATAAGCAGCCCGTGGCTGCCAAGTTTTCCCAGCACTTGAACATTTGCCGATTTAAGTATAGGATATTTCAAGTCATCCTTTTCAGTGTCTGTATACTGGTCTAGGGCTTTTAGTTTCGGTTTTGCATATAAATTCCCTATATATTCTTACTATCTAATCATTTTTTCTACATTTATTGTAATGATGTCTCCTTCCGCACCCTTTATATTTTTGCTATATATCCCTAAAATTAGTATATATGCTTTGTCTATCTTTCCTATTTTCATCTTAGTTTATACCTTTTTGCATTTTTCATCAATCCATTGTTCTTTAGCTTTTCTGCATTTTCGAATAATTTCTCATGTTAAGGTTTTGTATCTCTGTTGTCCTGCTTTGTTTAGACTGTTTTTGTATGGTTATCTTTCTTCTATTAAATTTAGAATATCCTTTATTATCTATAGTTTCTTATTTTCTTTTTGTGAATATACCAGAATATGTTTGATCGCCATGTCTAAGTTTCTGTTTCTACTTCCTGAATATCCGAAATTTTCTTGATGTTTTTCAGCAATCTGTTTAACTTTTTTGTAAATCTTTTGTGGATATATTTATCTTTTAGTTTAACAAAGTGGAAGCGCTTTTTTCCGTTCCTTTTTTTAAATTTTTTAATGAAAGCGCGGCTTTCATAATTACGATGTTGTTGTCAGTGCCTACATCAGCTTCTGGATAGTTTCTATAACCTTGTACTTGATTTCTAAACCGTTATCGAAGAAGAATGGAATCTATTTGATATATCCGTATGGCTCTTGGCATCTACGCGAGTATTGTTTTCTAGCATGGTGTTGAAATAATGGATTTGTGATGATTAAATTGTTTTTGTTCCAAAATTATATTAACCTGTTTTCCCTGTTGTTGCTTGTTCCTAAAACAAAAAATTTACTACCGCTCCTTCCCTATCGTCATCTACCACTGCATTCAAATCCCTGGTAATTATTAATTTTTTCATATCCTTGACAAATTTTGTTAGTATGAAGCAAGTAGGTAAGCTAGAGAACATAAAAGTCGAAATGAATAGGTTATCACTAGATATAGTAGGGATCAGCAAAGTTTGGTGACCAGAGGCGGGGGATTTTTGGAGTGGAGACTTCGGGGGTAATTCATACAGCAGCAGAGGAAGGAAATTTGGGTGTGGGGATAGTTATACGGAAAAGGATAGGATACTGTGTAGAGAATTACTTACAAAAGAACTAAAGGGTACTCATGGTTAGATTAGAATCTAAACCGGTAAACACAGTGTTAATAAAAGTATACATGCCCGTGACGAAAATGTAGAAGCGATCTACGAAGATATCGAAAACTGTTACATTCCAAATTTGGCAATGTACATTTTTTTAATTATGTGAGTAAATTCCCGCAAATATTTTCAAATAAACTTGTTAATTTCCGTCATTCCGAACAGTTGCGTTTGCGCAAAAGAATGTGCAAGCGCGGAGTGAATGGCGCAAGTGCGCGCGGTGTGATACGACGCCATTAGACTACGAGGCCTGATGCCGAAAACAGCTACCTGTGTCGCGTGTCTTGTCTTTTTCTCTTTTTTAGGATGTAGGTTCCCTTTTACCTTATCTTTGTGTGCCTTTACTTGCATCCTTCCTGCCCTACCTACGTACGAGGTGAATAGAGGATCTACGGATAAATTTGGACTCAACAATGGCGTGATGTAACCCACAACGAGATATGGCTCTGAGATAAAAACTGCGATTTAAGTGAGTACATTGCTTTCATTTATATTGTAAATTTGATCATTGTATCACTTTTAAATGTGTTTGGTATTTGATACAATTTGCCGCGTAATTATGTTGTAATATACAATTGCGCAATAATACAAAACTCGGGAACCGTAAGAAGGCATATTAAGACACGTAAAAGGACATAAAATTTAATAATTACGGGGGATTTTAATGCAGTGGTAGGTGAGGGTAAGGAAGGAGCGGTAGTAGATTTATTTGGTTTAGGCACGAGAAACAACAGAAAAAATAGGCTGGTAGAATTTTGCGACAAGAACAATTTAATCATCACAAACACATTATTTCAACATCATACTAGAAGACGATATACGTGGAAGACGCCAGGAGATATAGAAAGATATCAAATAGATTATATTCTTGTTATACAATGGTTTAGGAATCAAGTAAAAGATTGTAGATGCTACCCAGAAGCAGATATAGACACAGACCATAACATCGCAATTATGAAAGCCGCAATTAAATTTAAAAATTTAAAAAAAAAACAAAAAAGGCATTTGGACTTAAAGAAACTAAAAGATATAGATATTCAGGAAAATTCGAAAAAACGTCAAATAAATTGCTCAAAGATATCGGGAAAATATCTGATACTAAGGAAGTGGAAACAGAATGGAATAACATTAAATCCAGTCTAGAAATGGCGGCCAGAAATATTCTGGGGTATACACAAAAAGAAAATAAGAAACCATCGATAACAAAAGATATCCTGAATTTAATAGAAGAAAGACGAAAATACAAAAATAAATCAGACGAAACAGGGAAACAGAGATACAAAGCCATAAAATGGGAAATTATTCCCAAATGCAGTAAAGCTAAAGAACAATGAATTGATGGAAAGTGCAAAAAGTACAGACTAAAATGGAAGAAAACAGATGAAGTATACACATTAATTAGAATCAATTTTAGGTATATAAAACCATATAGCAAAAAATATAAGGGACGCCGGAAAAAACGTCATGATAGAAAATGTAGAGAAGGTGGGTAGATGGCAAGAATATATAGGGAATTTATATGCAGGAGAGGAACTAACAGCATTAGAACAGGAATCAGACATTGAAAATGATGACTTCAGATATCCTATACTTAGAGATAAGTTTGAATTAGAATTAAAAGGTCTCAAAAATGGTAAGGCGCCGGGTACAGATAAGGTGCAAGCAGAAACGCTAAAATCCGCTGGACAAGCAGTAACAGAATGTCTCTTCCAACTTGTAAGCCACATGTGTGAGACAGGCGAGATACCCACAGATTTCAAACGTAACCTCATAGTTACTATACCAACAAAGAAAGAATAGAAGTTAAAATTTTCGAACAATAAGTTTAACAGCACACGTATAAAAATATGAACTATAATTGTTCAAAGATGAATGGAAAAACGAGCGGAAGAAATATTAGGAGAAGACCAATTTGGCTTTAGGCAAAACAGGGGAACACAAGGTCGTGCTACATTTATCAAGAATAAGCAACTACTGTGTTCAAAGACAACAAACATTGAAACAAGGAAAAAATTGCTTAAAACATATGTATGGAGCACAGCACTGTACGGCTGTGAAGCCTGGACAGTAGGAGAAGCGGACAAGAAAAAGGTAGAAGCCTTTGAAATGTGGAGCTACAGACGAATGATAAAGATATCATGGACAGACAAAGTTAAGAACGAAGAGGTACTAAAAATAGTAGGGGAAGAAAGAAATATGTGGAAAACGGTAAAAAATAGGAAAGATAGCATGATAGGCCACATACTAAAACATGAGGGAATAGTGCGGGATATATTAGAAGCAGAGATAGGAAAAAAGAAGAGGCAGGCCTAGGTTAAACTACTGCACACAGATAGTGAAAGATGTAGGCGGTAGGGGTTTCACGGAGATGTGTATGCTAGCTCAGAATAGAAATCAATGGAGGTACGTATACAACCAGTCCCAAGATGGATAAATTAATGACGAAAACAGTAACTGTACGTAAACATGATGATTATTATTAGCAACTACAAGTATTGGCTGGCTAATATTCTCGAATAGTGTTGTATGTTGTATGAAAGTATTTACTGGAAAACTATTATTTCGGCAAATGTCTAAGTGTTGGGGGATCTTAGTAGCCACAGGCTGCTTAACCCCCTTCACTGAACCTCGATGAAATAGAGAATAAAATTAGAAAACAATAGAAGGGGAAGTATGTTGGCTAGCTCAGAAAATAGATAAGTGCAGGTACGTGTCCAATCAGTTTTGAGACGGAAAACCTAATGACGAAAAAATAAGCACAAATAAATCTGATGATTATTATAAACAACTACTTGTTGGTTGTAAAATATCTGCAACTAACGTTGACTGTGCGGAAAAATATATTGGAAAAAATATTAAATCGGTAAATGTTTAAGTGCTGGGGGAACTTGGCAGTCACAGGCTGCTTACCTCCCTTCACAACCACTTAATGTGGGAGAAATAGGGTATATAATTGTAAAACAATAGAACTGCATCTAACAAGAAAGAGCAGCACCTATGATGAAAGACAACAAACATAGAGCAAGAAGTTGTTGAAAGCATATGTGTGGAGCACAGCACAGACAGTATGCGTATGAAATACGGACAGTCTGAAAAGCAGATAGAAGAACGGTAGCAGCCTTTGAAATGCTGTGCTTCGGATGTATGAGGATGGACAGACAAAAGTAATAACAAATAGGTTATAAAAACAGTAGGAACAAGGATATCTGTGGAAAGAAATAGGAGAAATAGAAGGGCAGAATACGTTCTAAGGCATTTTTGGGGAATAGTATGGGATATATTACAAGCAGAGATAGGAAAAAAGAGGTAGATGTAAACCTAGATCAGATAGTAATAGATGCAGACTGTGCAAATTTCAGGGAAATCTGTAGATTAGTTCAGAATAGAAAACAGTGATGGTACGTGTCTAGCCAGTTTCAGGACTGAAAACCTAATGATGATGATTACAAATTTTAGTGTCTTTGATATTTTTATAGATCGCTTCTGTCTTCCTTATTGTAGCTAGAGGTCGGCACGAATGTTTATATTATTACTGTTTTTACCGGTTTAGTTTCTAATTTAACCATGACTAATCGATAATTCGTTTTTTTGTTAGTAGTTTTCAATACAGCGTTCTATCTATTTCCGCATAATTATTGCCACACCCGAATTCCCTTCCTCTGATCCTGTACGAATTACCATAAAGTCTGCGCTCCAAAAATCCTGCGCCTCTGGCCACTTAACTCAGCTAATCCTTATTATGTCTAGTGCTAACCTATTCATTTCAATTTTCAAATTCTATATCTTACCTAATTGTCTTTTTCTGACATTCCAGGCTTCGACTTGCAAAATGTTCCTGTCTCTTCTTTTAAGCTTTCTGATCACACTCTCCAAAGTAGTCCTCTAGTGGAGATCCGAATGGGAAACTATATTAACGTCGGAATTTTTTACCTCATAGAATGCCATCATCTTAAGTAACAATTTAAGTATGTTGTGTAGTTGGGATGTAATGTGGTGGTGGTGGTGTAATGTGTCTTAGAATGCCCTACCGACTCCTATAGTCTCTGTCACTCTAAGTACCGAAAGAGCTGCTGGCTGCTCTTTAGTCTCGTTCTTTACTGAAGACCCGACGGGTTTTGTACGGATCCTTTGGCTCACTGAAACACGCAAGCTATTCCGCCGGTTCTAGTAATCTAGAACTTCTTCAAGCTGCGGGTCCATCAGAGCAGAAAATAAAGATGCCATGCATCAAAATATTATAATTGAGCAGTCTCTGGTTTTTGAAATACAAGTTGTTCAAAGTTGAAAATTTATTTTGAAATTTCTAAATAATTTTGATCATTTTAATGGGATCAGTTCGAGAATTTGCACTTTTATGTTTTTTGGCATGAGAATTATAAATTTGAAGCTGACTTTAGCATGGCTCATATAGCACGCTATTTGCAGCCTATTTCTTTATTAAATCAAAACGTAACTTTTTCGTCTCTTGTACTATGATTGAAATAAATAAAAATATGCAAAGTCGCTCTATTTTACACAACAAAAAAACTATTCTTGTTTAATTTGTGTGACTCTGTTGGTCTTAAGTTAATCGCTTCCAAATTATTAATTCTGATTATTTTCTATGATTAGTTTATTAAAAATACTAAGAAAATTTTCTGCAATTTTGATAATTTCAATTATCTTTCTAAATCCAATAATTTGAAAAAGGACATTTGTTAGAATATAAGAAATCGCCCAGTTATAGTACTAGGGCAGTAGGTAAATCAAAAAATACCTTAATAATCTTCATAATGATGCACTCTCACAAGAAACAATAACAATTACGTTCAGGCACTGCACCGGAGGTAGAAAGTTTAACCGCGACTAGAACAAACTTTACACGTTCAATAGAACAAGGACAGGGTACACAGAAGAGCGCACTTGTTCACAGTTGCGTCGCCCGTTTGTTACTCTTTTACCAAGAGTTAGATGTTGAAAAGCTTATTAAGGAGTCAATGGATGCACGCAAAGACCATCCACTTTCATTCGACTTGCTCGACCTCCTTTTTATCCAAGATACACGTACGTGTAAGTAAATTGATAGCCGGACGTGAATCCTTCTTCCTTTCTATTAATGAATATCCTAAGTATAATTAGGTGTAACTATAATAAATGATTGTGTTTAGCAGAAAAAATTGCTATGTTTAAATTTAGTTCAATGATACTACAAAAGAAACCTGTAATTTTGGTAGTTACTTATGTATTTAGCCGCGGAAAGTAATGCCGATGTTGTACTTTGTTCTAAAGAGGAAATGCATTATAAGGAAAGTGAATTTTGTAAATACTCACAGGAAATTTATTTCCTAAATTTAAAATTGAAACCACTGGAGAAAAGCTGATAAAAATGATAAAAAAGACAAATTTTTACAAGTTCCGTTTCTTGTAACTTTCTTCGTGAAAGTGGTCTTAAATAATCTCTATTACTCCAATCAATTTTAATATCCTTCTTAATAAATTAACGTATTTATTTTCTATAATTACGCGATGCAAGCTAATACTTTACTCTAATCGCTTAAAAAATGTGGCCAATTAAAACTTAGGAGTTAGCCAAATTATTGACACTTTTCCACTAGGTTACCATACATTAATTAATGCATTTATATTAATTTCACCAACTGTTTTTGCTAATCAGAAAACGAAAGTGCAACACATTTAAAATTAGTGAAAGTCGTCGAAGAGCCGCTTTGTACCATACAGTATTTGCAGCCATTGGTAACACAAAAAAAGCAGTGTTGCTTCGAACATTTTTAGTGGCAATAGTTTATTTTTATATTGTAAGAAAAAGCTATTTGCACAAACAACAGTTCTTTTTTTCAAACTGATGATACAAGCCGTTTCAACAAATTGTAGCTACAGAAAATTTTCTAAAAGCTCTCACAACAATTGGTTATTAAGCTAATCGCTAACAGTACAAGTATTATCTTCTTAACACTACAATGCTATTTTCTAAATTACTATCGAAGTATTATAATTAACTAGCCAAGCTCTAATTATTATTTATATCGTTCACCACAGTGATTTCTACCATATAGAGACATTTATATCAACGGCAATTTATATCACATCGTTCAAAACTTTAAACTAGAACATATTGTAATCAAAGTTTCAATCAGAACTGAACTCCAATATTCACGACGACAATTTATGTACATATTCAAAACTCTAGACTGTTCTGAAGCGCAATAGAAATTATTCCAATAACATTTTGAATGTACCTATTACAATCTAAATAACTCTTAAATGCAAAACGCTTGTATCTATTAATCAAAAGCGTCTGGCGTATAAGGTGTCGTCGAGACCCATCATTCGTCTTTTGTATAAAAACGCCTCGCTTACGTACCAATGTAATTATTCTGGTCACAGAAAGACCAATCGGCACTACACTGCCTCCTCCGCCCATTTCTTAAGGCTATTCTGTACCTGAACATCTTGAGACCTGGATCTTGGAAGTCCTTGTGGCGGTAAAGACAACTCAAACTATTTCTGCATTTTGCATTTTAATAGAAGCAGCAACCAACACTCTTTATAATAGGCGCCGTACCGCTGTACATACAAAAATCTGAATTTTCTGAAACAATACTTCTAACATATTGCGTACCACCCGTTAGTCCAACCGATTTTGGGTATAGCTAACTTCTTGTCTTCAAATTCGATTATCTGACATAAATATTTATGGTTCCGGGTTGGGACCGTGTCATTTTATAAATTAAGGTCAACGTTTCGCCCACTTTTGTAAGGTGCTTCATTAGGACAAGAAAAGAAAATAAGTAATAAAATAAAAAATATAAAAAATAATAAAGATAAAAATGATAATATTAAGTAGACAAGTTAAAGTGTAAAGAGAAGAGTTACTCCTAAACTAGCAAACTCACTAGCCCATTCAAAGCCAAAAGGTGTTTTGTGGCGAAGTAACTGGTAAAAGTAGCGAAAGTGGTAGTTTATATAGGGCGAAAACTTGATGCATGAGTGATCATGAATAGAGAGGAGTGTCGTACGTCACAGTTCCGCTGTTGTAAACATAAGCTTGTTTTCCAAATGAAGGAAAAGTAGTAGCCATTGAAGTAATAGCCAAGCGATGCTTAAGAACAAGCCAGTACAATCGCTCAGCAGTGGTCGAACACCAACATGAAACAGGCCATACCATTAACTTTGACAAGACAAAACTAACTGCCAAAATTCCATTTTTCTACAATAGAAAAATCAGAGAATCCATAAAAATCAATAAAAATTCTAATAACCTAAACAAAGACGATGGCAACTACCTTTCCCCATTTGGAAAACAAGTTATGTTCACAACAGCGGAACTGTGACGTTCACTGATCCGCTACGACATTCCTCTCTATTCATGATCGCTCATGCATCAAGTTCTCGCCCTATATAAACTACCACTTTCGCTACTTTCGCCAGTTACTTCGCCAAAAGACAACTTTTGGCTTTGAATAGGATAGTGAGTCTACTAGTTCAGGAGTAACTCATCTCTTTACACTTTAACTTGTCTACTTAATATTATCATTCTTATCTTTATTAAATAAACAAATGACCTGTTACCTACCTAGGGTCTTGTCTTTTTGCAAAATAACTAACAATTTATATATTGAATTCGTTCCCTATGCTCGAATTACTTTCTCGATGCCAGGCAAAATTATTCGTTAACTTATCTTTATTATTTTTATTTTATTACTTAATTTCTTTTCTTGTCCTGATGAAGCCCCTTACAAAAGTGAGCGAAACTTCGACCTTAATTTATAAAATGACACGATCCCAACTCGGAAGCATACATATTTATAATGACTCCGGCCGTGAAAGCCTCCGACAATATCGATTATCTGACCTTTACAGTTTACTAAAGCCCTCACAGATCCTGGTAATCCGATTTATCAAAAAACTGTTGCATAGTATTCAAGTAGTAGATGCTCAACGTCGATTCTCTAACCGTATGGTCTTTCCAACCTCTGATTGTTGTTGGTGAAGTCGTTCCAGACCGTATAACTTGCGGCCATGCCCCTAATGCTCCACCCCCAAGGCACTACATTGGGATTACACGCGAATAATTACGTGCGTTATGTAAATCTGGCTTCAAAATTAATTAATTGTTAAATATAATTTATAAACTAAAACTAAAGTTAGGGTTAAATAAGGGTACTAATGGCGTTGACTTTAGAGTGTGTCTGAACAACAAGATACTAACAAAAAGTAAAACGGTGGGGGATCCGTAATATCGAATAGTGGCCGCTAGCTCTGCATACTGGTGCGACCCGAAGAGTCGTTTTAAAAGTATCCAAATATAGCTAAATTAGTATATTACTAATGGATCCGAATTTCTAAGCATACACCAAATTTATTAATAGCGAATCCAGCCATATGTTCCTGCTTTATAAATTTATAATATCGTCCCTCTAGGCTAAGTAATTTTTTCTAACTTCAGCCTAAATTCGTCCCTAACGTTCATCATCGTTCCCTAACTGACTTATTCTATTTTCAATTTTTCTTTCTATAAATAATACAGCCTAAAATAGACAAAACGCCAAACAAAACAAATCGATCGACAGAACAATAAAATATATAAATGTACAGTACAGGTATAAAATGTAGATATATAAATATCTAAATAAAGCATTAAGCATATAAGCATTTAACAGTGCATAGAATAGTAAAGAAGCATCCCTCAAATTATCAGGTGCTGCACTCCTATAAGCATTATGTCGGCTAGCGCCAGCACACTAAAACGTGCTTGTTCACAATTACCTGCAAAATTTACTCATAATACAAATCAATGTTTATCCAAGTTCAGCCGTTACAGTATATATATTGCTGTGATAAGGGGTTGCTTAAAGGTGCACGTTATAGTAAAGGTCGTTCAGGAATGAGTAATTAGAATAGTCAGCAGAAAACTACACTTATTTAAGGAAATAATTAAGAAATAGACATAGTTTGTAGATAGTAAGTAGTCAACACCCTGTATATAGAGTAGAGATAGTTTTGGGCGACGCAGGTAAACATAAGAAGACGCATAGTTGGCGTAGGAATGAGAAATACATGTATTAAGTAGATAGTAAATATTAAATACCCTGTAGATAAAGTTTAGTTAATTTAAGTAAAACAAATAAGGATATTTTTCAGTGGAAGCACGCGTATATTGAGAAATAAATGATAAAGTGTAATTAGACACGCATTAAGAAGAAGAGTTCCAGACGATTAAATTAATACGGATATAGAAATAGAGTTTCAGGTAGTTAATATAAATGCGTACAAAGATCTAACCATTTTGATAAGAGAAATGATTAAAAATTGCGTGAATCGTATGTAAACATGAAAATTTAAAGTCGGGTTGCATCAGTTGTTTATAGAAAAGCAAGTAATCTATCAAAATACAGCATGTTGACAATGAAAGACAACTGCGGGCAGGTTGTGATTATGAGAAAACGTGGAGCATTACATCAGAAACTGCTCGAAATAAAATTATTTGATTGGTCAGAGACAAGCGACGAGTTCTAGACCAAACCCACGGATGGAGTGGGAATTCGAGATTATATTAGCAAGCACCTTGATAAGAAAGTCAGTTTTGAACTCAATGAAGGCCGAAGTGCATTGCCATTAAACAAAGTAGTACGTAATAAGTATAAAAGTGAAAAATAAAATGAGTGCGAATATGAAGATTACAATTGCCGTTTAAACGTAAGTACGTTTTAATGAATTTATTGTAAACTAAGACATAAAAATAATAGGGTTTCGAGGTCTGAGGAAATAGACTAGGATTCTGATGTTAAGAAAAATACAGTAATACAATTTAAATGTCAAGGCGAAAAGAAGAATAATACAATCTTGAAGTACAGGGGTGAAACAAACTACAATTTTAAGTCTGGAGCAAGAATGATGAAAGTCTAAGTTTGAAGAATTGAAATAAATTGGGGTATATAATTTAATGATGGTGGTCCATAGTGTAATAATTTGAATGGAATCCAGAATTGGGAAGATCATTTTATTGGAAGCGTCGATGTGAAAAAGATAAAACCAGGTCAGATTTTCAGTTATAAGACATTTGTTTTTCTATATGAATTTTTATTTTATTTTAATATTGAATTTGCTAAATATGATATGCTTGTGAAGAAGTCAACAAAAGAGGTTGCATACGTATTGAATGAGTAATATGAAAACAGGTTTAGAATATTCTACACTTTGTTGGTAAAGATAATAAATTTTCTTTGGTGACTTTGGGGTTTTTGAGTACATACTAGATGGTTGTTAATAAATGAAATTTATAAGAAATGTATTACAAATAATTTCAAAAGCTGTACATAACATATTGGTTTCATTATATAAAATCTAAATTTACTGAATTTTATAATTGCAAATAAATGCTAGCCGAAGTCATAAGATTTAAATAGTAGAAAGGCGGAGCCACAAGTTGAATAGGAAAAAGATAACCCGCAAGGCGGTAACGTATCGAATTTTGCCATTGGTAGATAAAGTCCAGTTGATAGCAATATTAAGAAAACAGCTGGAGGAGGAGATAATTACACTTAATCGTGAATATTAAAATGGTGGTCCAATAATTTAGAGTACGTAGAAAATAAATAATGCAGCCCAAAGTAGGGGCGTGATAATTCCGCTAAAGTTCATAGCAATAAATATAACAACCCAACGTAGGGGCATGATGAGTATTTAATATCATAGCAATATATATATTGCTGTGATACCACCAAAATCCGGGTACTCCGCTTTTCGAATCGAGCCCCTACGAATTGGATGTCCAGAATGCTGTGAATCCTACGAAAAGCTATTCATTACTTTAACTGTGTTGGTCCATTGACTTTCTTCTGTTAATCGCCTCGGCTGCTCCCCTAGATAACTTTCATCCTCATTCATAAAAAAAAAAACACATTCCTACCACAAACACGAACGTTAACTCTATTTACATCAATATTCACAATACATTAAAATTTCAAAATTAAATTTTGGCATAAATTTCAGTATCAGAAATTTTCAAGATTACATTTATTATCATTTAAATGTGCATCCTGAATTAAAGTCCTTGTTGGATGCCTACTAATTAATATAACAATATATGCAGACCGGAGTCTGAGTACAAAGGGAGCATCTTCCACCCCTTTACGTTAATTAATTAACCAGGTTCGTCTAATTGAGCTCAAAGACATACCCAAATTTTCATCATAATCCAGAACATCAATACTAAATACCCTTTCTACCTAAACAAGCAAATTTCACCTTAACATTAAAATTTTATGGTTAGTACAATTTCACTAATGTCCATTTAAAGTAAATCAATTATAAAGTAATTCAACACACACAAAAATATCAAAGTTCAAACAAAATAGTATAAATTACCTGAAGGTTACTGCACTCGTAGCTTCAATGTACATCGTCCCTTTTGTTAATCACACCATTCCAACTGGGTTATATTTACAGCTTCTGATTCTCAACGCTTTTCAAATTTTCTCCATCACCATTTATTTAAAGTTGTTTCTGGGCTTTTCCAGAACTCATCTGTGTATATCTGACCCTTGTTTTGTGGATCCAGACACATTTATGAACCATTTAATCATTAACACCACCGAAAAATAGCAAAGAAATTCATACTTCTTTCACCAATATACGCCAAAACTGCCTACTTTTGGTGTATTCATTTGTCGTTGTAAATTTTACTAATTGGTACGTACAGTGATACTAAATTTTATTACCTTGTATCTAAGTGCACTCAAGTGCATTCATGTTAGCACGTAAATAACAAACTGTTTTAAATCACCAAAATATACGAGCAAACTTTAAATTATTCTATCAAACTAAAATGCACTGTTTAACGTATTGAATCAAGTCGCGGATGTAAGAGAGCTTGTTCATATTCACCTGGGTACATATAGAAGTTAGCCCGTCTGTCGGTCGAGTCCCCAAAACGGACAATTCTAAAGAATTTCGCATGCTATGTTCCAATTCCGTCGCCCAGCATGCGATTTTTACGAATTTTGCACTCGCGCCAGTTGAAAATCTCAGAAAATTTCCACACGGCACGCAACGTCTGAGAATACCTAATTAAATTTTATACAGAAATAATTGTTTCTACCTCTGATATTTGCATCTTATTTTCAACCAATCGTGACCCTCGTGACGTTGCTCAAATCCCGCCTTTTACTATATGTGTCTTTGCTTGACGCATTTTCTCTTTCCTTTTCTAACCTGTTCGTATTGGTGCAAATTGATATTCTTTATTATCGATTATTTTAGTCCATATGGAGTGTGAAATAACCCACCTTTAGCATTTCTCGTAACTATTATGCGATGGTTTCTCCAAGATTCTTTGAAACCATTTGTTATCTACAAAATTTTCGCCGAATGAGCTTTTTAAACTACGCAGGTGTTCAAACATACTATTAATTCTCAGAGCCTTATTCCGTGGTATTTTAATCTTGGATTTTCACAGACTTTTATGCTTATTATTAATAATGGTTTAATTAACTCCAATTAAAATTGACTTCTATCCTTTCATTTTTAGCGAATACAAATTAAATATTAATTATTATGTGTACACTTTGTTTAATACCGGTTACTTAAGTTACTTAAAATAAGGTTAATTAATATAAATTTTGCACGTAATTTCCATTTGTTTCTTTCCTCGGAATAAATACATTACACGTAGAGCTTGTTAATACTGTTTCTTTTGATATAAAGCGTCTTGTACATGATTTAAATCTCTTATTTTTACTGAAA
This sequence comes from Platerodrilus igneus, assembly GCA_036346225.1. Taxonomy (NCBI): domain Eukaryota; kingdom Metazoa; phylum Arthropoda; class Insecta; order Coleoptera; family Lycidae; genus Platerodrilus; species Platerodrilus igneus. Next base: position 5,805,599 of record JARFIW010000999.1, on the reverse strand, counting down.
CGACCGAATTTATTTATGCTTCTTGGTTTTAATAAAGCGTACCTTTTCCCAAAGCTTCTACACGGTGATTAAAATTATTTGATGTGATTATTTAATTTTCTACCCTGGTCTAAATATGAGTAATATATATATATATATATATATATATATATATAAAGTAAGATGTATCTGTATACAAACTCTTATAAAAATAATAAGAGCTATTGACAAATACAAATCGGGCTGGTAGTTATATAGCCATTAACAAAACATTAGCTTTATTACTTCACAGGGGAGGAAACATCCACTGACCAATGGTTGCGGCTTGTTAAGCCTCATCAGAGTGAAATAGTTCCCAAGAACCCTATGAAGTAATCGAAGCTATTATAATGATATAATTTCGAAACAATCACTGTACTATTCTCCAGACGTCCCTTCGAAGATCTGTCCAGGTGTTTATATTTGCCAAAGCAGTCAGGGCCGATTTGCTGTCGCCAGTTATTGAGTACCCTCTTGTGCCTGAGTGGTTGCTGACGTACTCTATAATTTCCTTTCTAACTACCAACTCGCCCTAAAAGGTTATTTTCCTGTCTGCATGTTTAATTTGGAATCGGAACACTTCCCTCACCTCCTTATACACAACAAACGCCGCTCCTGCCCGTCCATCGTTCATTCGCGAGCCATTCGTTTAAATCCCAATCCCCATCGCATTTTCAAGCTCTTCTGCTTTCATCCCCGTTTTGACCCCCGGGAGAACGATCGTTGGACGCTTATTGTCAATGGTGAGGCGACTTGATGGTTTAGTTGGTTTGCGTGTGACGAATAAGCCCAAAGTTCCGGGTTCAATTCTTTTCACGGACCGTTTGAAAAATTTTGGGCGAGAATTTTTCGCAAAATATTATTTACGCGCAAAATTTATTTCATTTATTTAATTTAAACAAATAAGTATTGACGTATTTTTATAATTAATGATTGAAAAGTAATAGGTTCGTTAAGAAAACCAGTTTTAAAAAACAAATAGAAACGCATCATTAATTTAATCTATTTTAATTCAACGTGTAATAGCATTAGAAAACGCACCGGGGTAGAGAAAATCAATAATCAGAAGGCAAAAGGGTTCGTGGTAGCAGACAAGGACGTCAATTGTATCGAATACCGTGAAAATAAGCTCCGAGAATTGTTATTTTAAACGGTCGATAATTAAGAACACCTGCATGTTTGAAAGGTTTCCTTCTTTCAATTTATCAACATAATGAAGCGAGCTTTGTAGAATATAGTTTCCAACCGTCAGTTGCTTCGAATAACAAACTAACGAAGTTTCTTAGAAAGCGGAGGAGATGCACGATCAGTAATATGCTACAGATAGAGACGGATATAAAAGCATTCGTTTTCAAATCGCACGTACTAAAATCCACGTAGAGTAAGCATGGGCTGTCAGCAATATCGATTTTCTATAACTCAAGTGGGGTTGGAACACGACATCTAATATGCATAAGACAGGGATAAAAATATTACAGGCGGAATTTTATGACGACACAGGACTGTATCATTGGTTGAAATAGATAGTTTTACAACGGACAAACACGCGACAAGTGAAAGCGATTTTTTGGATTAAATTGTGTGTTTGAGGTAAATTTCTGGGAGCTTTAAGTCAGTTAGATTGAAATTTGCATAAGTGATTTTAAAAATAAGTATTTTGCGTGAAGTGTGGCCGAGTGGTAGCATTTTAAGGATATAAATACTCTGGGAGAATGGGGCTCGTTCTCTTTTGATTCTCTTTGATTCTCTTTGTATTTGCATCGCTTTAGACTACGTACAACAATAAACCGACGTTATGGTAGAGTCTTGTGAGTATTGAACAATTTCATAATTAAGTAAATATAGTATTAGCTCTTATAAGGTGGTAAGTTAAGGCCTTGTAGTTATTAACGTGTGTAGTGTCGAGTGAATTAAATTAACCAAGGTCCAACTAATACCATAACAAGCTAAGAAATCAAGAACGAAAAGTATAATATACGTGAATTTGGATGCTGTGATGGTATGGTAATTGGGAGCTCAGCGTATACTGAGGTTATCATCTATCTGGAAGATCAGAGCGCATAATCACGAAGCCAAGAGGTTCTGGATAAAATCATCGAAGGAGATAGTCTTGAAGCATTTTTCAGTTAACTCATTTGAATTTTCTGTTATTTGATAAACTTTTGGGAATTATTTGGTGATGTATGAGTAAACATTAGGGGTTATTTATGGTTAATATAACGTATCGGAAAAGATACGTGTACTTGACAATTATTAGGGTATTTTAAATATTGAAAAAAAAGTGTATGTAAAGCTCACTAAATGTCATTATGAATTTAAATTGGATTGTTAACGGTACATGGGTTTATTAATTTTGTGATAATTTTATGCAAGGCAAAAGGCATACATTAATAAACTGGGTTATTATGAGCTCACCATACTCCAGTGTGCAATAAATATAGGGTATTAATTGGGGCCCATCTACTCCAATTGTATTAAATGTGTTTATAAATAAAATTTTAAAACAAGCACTTTACAAAAATATCACTTATTGAGTTGTAACCAAACTGTACATATCTGTGAATAATTGTTTGTAAATAGCGGTAAATAAAAATTGTATGATTGTTGTATTATTTGATGATTTTATTGAATGGTGTGTGAGTGGGAAGGAAGAATGATTGTATATTTAGGTAAACGAAAAGAGGCACAGCTGAGCTAGCCAGGGAAGCTGCTGAAGATATTTTGAAGCAGAAATCAGGGTAAGAAATTTTTTTTTGTTGTAAACCTTTTTAATTTGAAAAGTATTGAATGACTCACTCTCGATTCTTAAACTTTAATCCCCGGATCCACAGCAATCTTATGACGGGCTAACGTTAGAATTTGAATAGGTTTTAGTGAGATCCTGAGACTGATCCCACGAACCACAGCAATCTTATGGACGGCCCAACGATGGGGCACGAATTTTTGGTGAGACCATAGCAATATATATATATATATATTGCTGTGATATTCTCCTTTGAATGCGGGAACTGGGTCCTTTCAACAAAAAAATTCTAGTCCCACAGATTGGGCGTCATAAACGGCTGTGATCCTCTTTTCGCCTCGGCTGCTCACCTAATGTTATAAACCTCCTCATTCATAAAAACAACACATTCCTACCAAAACATCAACGTTAACTCTATTTACATCAATATTCAGAATACATTAAAATTTCAAAATTAAAACTCAGCATAAATTTCAGTTTTAAAAGAATTTCAAGATTAATTTTATTATCATTTTAATGTGCATCCAAAATTAAAGTCCTTGTTGGATGCCTACTAATTAATATAACAATATAAGCAGACCGGAGTCTGAGTATAAAGGAGCATCTACCACCCTTTACGTTAATTAACCAGGTTTGTCTAATTGAGCTCAAAGACATACCCAAATTTTCATCATATTACCGAACATCAAAACTAAATACCCTTTCTACTTCAACAAGCAAATTTCATCTTAAAATTAAAATTTTATGGTTAGTACAATTTCACTAATGTCCATTTAAAGTAAATCAATTATAAAGTTTATTCAACACACACAAAATGTCAAACAAAATAGTATAATTTACCTGAAGGTTACTGTCCTCGTAGCTTCAAAGTACATCGTCCCTTTAGTTAATCACACCATTCCAACAGGATTATATTTACGGCTTCTAACTCTCAACGCTTTTAAAATTTACTCCATCACCATTTATTTAAAGTTGTTTCTGGGCTTTTCCGGAATTCATCTGTGTATATCTGACCCTTGTTTCGTGGATCCAGACACGTATTTGAACCATTTAATTATTAACACCCCCGAAAAATAGCAAATAACTTCATACTTCTTTCACCAATATACGCCAAAACTGCCTACTTTTGTGTATACATTTGTCGTTGTAAATTTTGCTAATTGGTACAGTGAAACTAAATTTTATTACCTTGTATCTAAGTGCACTGAAGTACATTCATGTTAGCACGTAAATAACCAACTATTTTGAATCACTAAAATATACGAGCAAAATTTTAAATTATTTTCTCAAACTAAAATGCACTGTTTAACATCTTCAATCAAGTCGCGGATGTAAGAGCTTTTAACGCATCGAATAGTCAAAAGTCTAAGAGTCTAAGAGAGCTTGTTTATATTCATCTCGGTATATATAGCAAAAAGCCGGCACGTCGCTTTTGTCCTCAAAACAGGTAATTCTAAAGAATTCCTCATTCTATGTTCCCAGTCTGTCGCTCGCGCGTCGATTTTACGAATTTTCACTCGTCCCATTTAAATCTCAGAAATTTCAACACACGGCACGCAAGCATGTCCGAGAAATAACTAATTGACTTTTATACCGAAATTGTTGTTTCTACCTCTGATATTTGCATCCTATTTTCAACCAATTGTGACCCTCGTGACGTTGCTGAAATCCCGCCTTTTACTATATGTGTCTTTGCTTGACGCATTTTCTCTTTCCTTTTCTAACCTGTTCGTATTGGTGCAAATTGATATTCTTTATTATCGATTATATTTTAGTCCATGTGGACTGTTATCTGGGTTTAATAACCCCGTATCGCACATTCTCGTGAATATTAAGCCCCGGTTTCTCCAAGATTCTTTGAAACTATTAATTATCTACAAAATTTACGCCGTATGTGATATTTAAACTACGCAGGTGTTCAAAATAATATTAATTCTCAGAGCTTTATTTTCTGGTATTATAATCTTGGGTTTTACAAGTTTCTATAGATATTATCTGTTACTAACGGTTCAATTAACTTCAATTAAAATTAATACTCTTTAATTTTTAGTGAATCCTAATTAAATATTCAATTATTATCTGTACGTTTCGTTTAATACTCGTTGCCCAAACTTGAATCAATTCATATAAATCTTGCACGTAATTTCCATTTGATTCTTTACTTTGGAATAATTAAATTACACGTTGAGCATTTTAAAACTGCTTATTTTTATATGAAGCGTCTTGTAAATAATTTTAATCTCTTATTTTTAATAAAACGAATGAATTTTTATTCTCCACGGGTTTTAATAAAGCGTATTATCTAATAAACTTCCTTATACACGGTGATTAAAATTATTTGATGTAATCCATTAATTTTCTACCCTGGTCTAAATATGAGTAATATATATATATATATATATATATATATATATATATATTACTGTGATACCTCACCCACGGATTGGGCGTCAAGATATGCTGTGAAACCTACAAAAAGCCTCACCAGAGTAAAAAAAAATATTCGAGCCTCTTAAACTGGGCACCAAGATTTGCTGTGATTCTCGCCCTGTTGAATCTCTTCTGATAATCGCCTCTTTACTCTTTCCGCCTCGGCTGCTCACCTAGTTAAAACTTTCATCCTCATTCATAAAAAAACAAACACATTCCTACCACAAACATCAACGTTAACTCTATTTACATCAATATTCATAATACATTAAAATTTCAAAATTAAATTGTAGCATAAATTTCAGTATCATAAAATTTCAAGTTTAAATTTGTCATCAGTTTTAATTTGCATCCAGAATTAAAGTCCTGGTAGGATGCATACTAATTAAGTTACAATATGTGCAGACCTAAGTCTGAATAAAAGGGAGCATCTTCCACCCCTTTACGTTAATTAAACAGGTTAGTCTAATTGAGCTCAAAGACAGACCCAAATTTTCATCATAATCAAAACATAAACTGCTAAATATTCCTTTCTACTTAAACAAGAAAATTTTACCTTACAATTCAAAATTTGTTGTTTATTCAAATTCACTACTGTCCATTTTTTTTATCAAACAAATTATAAAGATATCCAACACACACCAAAACATCAAAGTTCGAACAAAATTGTATAATTTACCTAAAGATTACTGCACTCGTGGCTTCAATGTACATCGTCCTTGCTAATTTCACCATTCCAACTGGGTTATGTTTACGTCCTCAGATTCCTGGTCGCCTTTTAAAATTCATCTACAACACCATTCGTTTAAAAAGTTTCAGGGCTTCTCAGGAACGCATCTATGTATATCTAAATTTTGTTTTGTGGATCCAATCACGTTTACGAATAACATTTGATTATTAACACCACCGAAAAATAGCACTGAAATTCATAATTCTTTCCCGCTATACCCAAACATGCCTACTTTTGTTTATTCATTTATCGTTACTAATTTGGATAATTGGTACAGTAATACTCGCAAATATAACTAGACTTTATTACCTTGTACCTTTTTTTCTAAGTGCACTTATGCATAATAACTTGTATCGTAGCACGTATTCTGGTTGAAGTATGGTATAACAGCAAAAATAAAGAGCAAAACTGTTTAAAGTATTGAATAAAAATCGAAAATCTAAGAGAGCCAAACTCCAATAAACACGGGTTTATATAATGGCTCGCCTGCACGTCGGATTTGTCCCGCGACGGCCAGTTTTTAGAATTTCGCATTCTCTGTTCCCTTTTCGACAGCTCGGCACGCGATTCTACAAAATTTGCACTCGCGCCAGTTGAAAATCTAAGAAATTTTCACACGGTTCGCAAACACGTCCGAGAACAACTAATTAATTTTGTATAGAAATCGTTACGTTTACACCTCTCATATCTGCATCTTATTTCCACCAATCACAAACCCAGTGACGTTGCTCAAATCGCGCCTTCTATTATCCGTTTCTCGGCTTTACGCTTTTGTCCATCCCTTTCTACCTTGGTCTGAGTGGTACAAATCGATATTCTTTATTATGGGCTATTTGAATCCACGTAGACTCGCGACGTGACTTTTAAATAAACGCTGTTTTGTATTTCGTGCTAAAGCATCCGACCGTTTCCAATATACGTAGAATCTGCATGTTTATCTATTCAAATTTATTAGAACTTTGATATTTAAAAATACGCAAATGTTCAATCGTAATACTTCTACGATTTGGATATTCTACGTATTTTAACCTTCTTGATAGATTTGTATGCTAGCAACGCGTCTCATATTTGGTATTATTGGGTTTTTGAAAGCTTGTATGCATATTATGTATTACTAATGGTTCAATTAACTCCAATTAAAATAATAATGAATGGCATTGACTTCTACCCTTTAATTTTTAGCGAATACTAACCAAATATCAATCATTATCTGTACACTCCGTTTAACACCCGTTACCCAAAAATTAAATCAATTAATATAAATTTTGCACGTAATTTCTATTTGTTTCTTGGAACAATTAAATTAAATACACGTTGAGCATTTTAATTCTGCTTCTTTTTATAGAAAGCGTCTAGTGAATAATTTAAATCCCTTATTTTTAATGAAACGAATAAATTTTTATGCTCCACGGTTTTAATAACGCGAGTTATGTATCCCCCAATTACCTATATATATTGATATATTGAATCTAATAGGAATTATTAGAAATTGTTAAGTAAAGTATAAGTTCAATGCAACATTGTAACACAAGGATAACCCAGAGAGGTTATCGACAGTTCATGAGAACGGACATGCAACTTTGCATCCGTGAGGGCAGTGATACTGCAGGTGGCAGGTCACAGGCGGTCAACAGACCGCGATTACTTAGAATTAAGATTGATACATTGTAACAAAGTGTAAAGCAGACATGAGATCTGCAAGTTCCCACAGCCGTGTGAGGGGCAGGTTATTATAAAAAGCCCGGGAGCTCAAGGCCTGGCAGTCAGTCTGAGTAATACAGCTTTTGCATTGTTGTCTACCTAGGCTACTCACCAGTACAATTAATTTTTTATAAAGTTTTTATGTACAAATTACATTAAATTTTTGTTAAGTGTCGAAGTTGTTTTTTAAAAACACAGCTCCAAAGGCCCGAACCTTAACTCGCGTATTATCTAATAAAATTCTATACAAACCCTACATTCTAATTGAATGATTTAAATCTTCACACTAGGCATTTTAATTACGCGTACTTTTTCCCAAAGCTTCCTTATACACGGCGATTAAAATTATTTGATGTCGTTAATTAATTTTCTACACTGGTCTAAATTTGAGTATATATATATATATATATATATATATATATATATTATATATTAAAAACCCGTGGAGAATAAAAATTCATTCGTTTTATTAAAAATAAGAGATTAAAATTATTTACAAGACGCTTTATATAAAAATAAGCAGTTTTAAAATGCCCAACGTGTAATTTAATTATTCCAAAGTAAAGAATCAAATGGAAATTACGTGCAAGATTTATATTAATTGATTCAAGTTTGGGCAACGAGTATTAAACGAAATGTACAAATAATAATTGAATATTTAATTAGGATTCACTAAAAATTAAAGAGTATTAATTTTAATTGAAGTTAATTGAACCGTTAGTAACAGATAATATCTATAGAAACTTGTAAAAACCCAAGATTATAATACCAGAAAATAAAGCTCTGAGAATTAATATTATGTTGAACACCTGCGTAGTTTAAATGTCACATACGGCGAAAAGTTTGCAGATAACAAATGGTTTCAGAGAATCTTGGGGAAAACGTCGCATAATAGTTACAAGAAATGCTAAAGGTGGGTTATTTCACACTCCATGTGGACTAAAATAATCGATAATAAGAAATATCACTTTGCATCAATAAGAGCAGGTTAGATAGAGACAGATAATATGCGCAAGAACGAGACACATATAGTAAAAGGCGTGAGTAGCGCAACGTCATGGGGTTGCGATTGGTTAAAAGTAAAGGCAAACTTGAGAGGTAAAATAACAGCTCTGTATAAAATTTAATCGGTTATTTCCAGACGTTGCGTGCCGTGTTGAAATTTCTGAGATTTAACTGGGACGAGTGAAAATTCGTAAAAACCGACGCGCGAGCGACGGACTGGGAACATAGAATAAAGAATTCTTTAGAATTACCCGTTTTGAGGACAAAAGCGACGTGCCGGCTTTTTGCTATATATACCGAGATGAATATAAACAAGCTCTCTTAGACTTTTGACTATTCGATGCGTTAAAAGCTCGTACATCCGCGACTTGATTGAAGATGTTAAACAGTGCATTTTAGTTTGATAAAATAATTTAAAATTTTGCTCGTATATTTTAGTGATTCAAAATAGTTGGTTATTTACGTGCTAACATGAATGTACTTCAGTGCACTTAGATACAAGGTAATAAAATTTAGTTTCACTGTACCAATTAGCAAAATTTACAACGACAAATGTATACACAAAAGTAGGCAGTTTTGGCGTATATTGGTGAAAGAAGTATGAATTTCTTTGTTATTTTTCGGGGGTGTTAATAATTAAATGGTTCAAAAACGTGTCTGGATCCACGAAACAAGGGTCAGATATACACAGATGATTTCCGGAAAAGCCCAGAAACAACTTTAAATAAATGGTGATGGAGAAAATTTTAAAAGCGTTGAGAATTAGAAGCCGTAAATATAATCCTGTTGGAATGGTGTGATTAACTAAAGGGACGATGTACTTTGAAGCTACAAGGGCAGTAACCTTCAGGTAAATTATACTATTTTGTTTGACATTTTTGTGTGTGTTGAATAACTTTATAATTGATTTACTTTAAATGGACATTAGTGAAATTGTACTAACCATAAAATTTTAAGATGAAATTTGCTTGTTTAAGTAGAAAGGGTATTTAGTTTTGATGTTCGGTAATATGATGAAAATTTGGGTATGTCTTTGAGCTCAATTAGACGAACCTGGTTAATTAACGTAAAGGGTGGTAGATGCTCCTTTATACTCAGACTCGGTCTGCTTATATTGTTATATTAATTAGTAGGCATCCAACAAGGACTTTAATTTTGGATGCACATTAAAATGATAATAAAATTAATCTTGAAATTCTTTTTTAAAACTGAAATTTATGCTGAGTTTTAATTTTGAAATTTTAATGTATTCTGAATATTGATGTAAATAGAGTTAACGTTGATGTTTTTGGTAGGAATGTGTTGTTTTTTATGAATGAGGAGGTTTATAACATTAGGTGAGCAGCCGAGGCGAAAAGAGGATCACAGCCGTTTATGACGCCCAATCTGTGGGACTAGAATTTTTTTGTTGAAAGGACCCAGTTCCCGCATTCAAAGGAGTATATCACAGCAATATATATATATATATATATATATATATATATATATATATATTGCTCGGAGGGTTTAAGGTCTGCTGGCTCGAGCGCCACCTTTGGGCGTCATATTGTTACGCAGTTTAAGTCCCACTGTTGAGCAGTCATTTTGCTTGATTGAAACCTAAAATTAATTCGAGCCCCACAAATTGGGACGACATAAACTTGCTGCTCACTTCTTGATAAAGATGTTCCTTTTAGACGCCAAAAGCCTCACAGCCTTTTTGCTATACTCAAAATTGTGGCGGTTGTGCTCGCATAAGCATTGATTTATGATAATTAGTAGATTTGAAATAATTTAAGGAGCACGTTTTGTGTGCAATGGCGCTAGCCGGTGTAATGCTTATGCAAGTTCACCTGATAATTTGGGTTATGCTTTTTGAAATTTTATGCACTGCTCAACGCTTAATGCTTATAGATGTTTATTTATATATTTATATAAATATTTATATTTATTTTTATATTTTTATTTTTGCCTGCTTTTATTGTTTGTGGCTTGATATTATTTGTTTGACGTTCTGCCGTCATTTTGGTGGTAGCTTATATATAGGAAAGAAGATTGTTTGAGAAGATTGTAATTACAATATAAATAAGTTAGGGAATGTTAGGGAAAGCTAGGGACGGACTTAGGCTAACAAATTACTTAGACCAGGGAAGACGAATTTGTAAATTTATAGAGCAGGTATAGCTGGATTCATTATTAATATATTTGGCGTATTCTTAGAAAATTTGAATCCATTTTAAATTAGCTAGCTACATTTGGATAGTTTTAAGTCGACCCTTCAGGTCGCACCGGTAAGCAGAGCTGGCAGCTGCTATCCGGCATTACGGATCCCTCCTCATTCATTTTGTTTGTATCTTGTTGATCGTGCACACTCCAAATCAACGCTAGGGATACCATCAATGAAACCCTATTTTTAGTTTTTGTTTCAGTTGTTAGATTTTTATTTAGGATGTGTTAATTTTGAAGTTAGAATAATTAGGAGAACGTTTATATTTTCGCGTTTAAACCCAATGTAGTACCTTCGGGTGGAGCATTGGGGACGTGGTCGCAAGCATAGCGGCCCTTAATTAAATTATAATATAGAATATACTCAAAATTGCTGCCTCATCAAGGAAGTTCGCCACGGCTGCTCAGCTAAAATCTGAACTACTACCCTATTATTCAAAGAAAGAAAACTCGACCACCAAACATTCACCATAATAAATATAATAATTTTATTTCTCTTACTATTTAGAAATGTCTAATAAATATAAAAAATTCCTAATATTTGTACAGCTTTGCATTAGCGTTTGAATCTTTACTTCATCTATAATCGTTTTCACACCATCACGCGCCACTTTTCCTTTGCAATTTGTATAATTCTTTGTTAAACAGTATAATAAACATCTTGAAGTTTAGAGGTAAATAAGATTTTTTTTTTAGTACGACATCGGAATTTCTTTAACATATAATTTTAATTACTGGTTAAACGTTGTAATCGTTAAAATTTATACCACTCTAGGAAAGTGTATTTAATTAGAATTACGTGATGAACTAAACAAAAAATCTTGCTCCAATTAAATAATAATCTTTCAACTTTTTGATGCATTACTTTCTTTACTTAGCTTTCGCTAATAAAAATGACACTTGAATTATTTAGTAGAATATTCTTTTATCTAGAGCGTATCAAAACTTAAGCGGCTTTGCATTTAAAGAATACTTTGTCACGCTTACTGAGATCGCACAATCTGGCTCAAAACAATGGGAAAAACTAAATTTGTTGCAATCCCTAAAAGTTATAAATATATGAATAATAAAGAAGAAACATTTAGTGCAGCAATGTCGTTCAAAACGTGTTTTTTGGTTGTGGCTATATTCTTGGGAGTGTCTCACGCGCAGAACAACACTTCCGACATTACCAACGTAACTGTATCGTCAGACAAATCCATTGAAATTTATAAAAACGAAACGCAAACAACCGATGAAAGTTCCAACAAACAAATGTCACGCACGCTGTTTCCGTTAGTGTTTACGCCACCGCCGCCGGCGCCTACTAACTCGACGGACGTACAAAAAACCTTTGATTTTAGACCAAGCCCTCAAGTCGACTCGTACTTCGAATATAATAGATTTCCAGTGCCTCCAGCACTTCCAGAAGCTAAACATTTTGGAGGAATAAATTTACAGCCTAAACCAATACGATCTGAAACGTTGCAGTGGTTTGATAATGCTGCGCCACCTGCGCCAAACAAACCGCCGTGGTATAACAAAGTTATTTTTCCAACAACGCAGAGTTCGTTTTTTAACCTCAAGGAATCACACCCGTATCCGTACCTGTTCAATCAAGATGTAACTACACAAACATCCCCGCCAAAAAATTATCTCGAACCTACTAAATCAATATTTAGCAATATTCCATCAACTACTGAGAGCTATACCACAACCGGAAGATTTTTTCTAAGTAATTCAGGAGTGTATGGAAATAATAAGTATGGCGAGCAAAGTAGCTACGGTGATTTTTTACCAAAAACATACTACGATCATCCGTCGTATCCAGTCTCATCGCCTGATTGGTTAAGTGTTTCGCCGTGGAAGAAAATTATTAAATTCGTTGCTGCAATTATACCAATTGGGTTGTTAATTAGTGCTTTAACACCGACAATTATTAACGTTACACCTTCAAATGAAACGTAAGTATTTTTTAATTATTATGTACGAAGGCGTAGAAGGGCCACAAAAAAATCGCTCTACTTATTTTAGTTAAATTTCGACTTCGATGTCGAAATTTAGTTAAATTTCGACTTCGATGTCGAAATTTATTAAATTTCGACCTCGATCTCGAAATTTAGTTAAATTTCGACTTCGATCTCGAAATTTAGTTGAATTTCGACTTCGATCTCGAAATTTATTAAATTTCGACTTCGATGTTGAAATTTAGTTAAATTTTTACTTTGATCTCGAAATTTATTAAATTTCGACTTCGATGTCAAAATTTAGTTAAATTTTGGAGCATTCTTCCTTAACAGTCTTAGATAATATATAAATTGATATTGTACCCCAATACAGGGCCGACACCATATTGAATCCGCTCGATTATTTTCTATCGGGTTATTTACTTAACCCATAAATTTTTGACGAGTTAAGAGAACACTATGCAAGAAGTACGACGTATACCTGTGGACGTTATTGATGAAGTTGAAAAAAGTTCATAGACCGCCTTGGTCATTGTTAGGCCGTCAACGGCTTCCAATTCCAACATTTTCTGTAATTATTTGTTATTTGTTTTCAATTTTTAGTAGATGTTTGTGTATAGTATAAATTCTAATTTCTGGAAATTTTCCTATGTAGCCCATATTCATATTTACTTCAATCTAAGTAGAAAAAATAGTCTTTCCGAATCCATAATAAAAATGGTGGTTGATATTTAACAAAAATATAGATGACGTCATAATTCTCCTAAATATGACCGAAACAATGAAATAACATCACTAAATGACAATCTCTATAAATTGTTTGACATGCTTTTGTAATTTTTTAATAATGTTTGGGGTTCCGTATGTTATAAGATATAACGGAATCTTTATAAGATCACTCTCGTGTCCGTCTGTCCGTCCGTTACAGAGGTTTTCTCGAAAACTATGAAACGTAGGAATTTGAAATTTGGCACAGTGCTAGGTCTTTATGGCGCGCATATATATCAATGGTCAGTAAAAAGAAAAAGAAAATTTTTAGATTAAAATGGCGGGGGTTAATTCGGTCAAAAGGAAACAATAATAAATATATCGTGTGAGGTATCATTTGAAAGAGGATTCTAAAAGGCTTCTAAAAATATTTTTGTATAATTTTCGGTCCAGTAATCTTCATGATATAGCTCAAAATGTGCCAAAAATGACCGCCCCCCCCCCTATTCTCATACAATTCCAAAGCTAAAATTTTGATTTTAATAGAGATAATAGCTATTGAGTAATAGATTATCGGAAAACTGTAGGTTTTTTTGACAGTGTAATAGTTGCTGGGAAAAATTTTTTAAACACAGTAATAGACAACGTATTTACTAATGTACCAGTATAATGTGGGACAATATATTCATTTTTTCAGTTATCACAATCAAATTTGGATAAGATTTAAATATACATAAAAAATAAAAACAGCTTAATTTGGTTTATTGATTGCGCACTGTAGTATTGGTATTTTAGTTTTGTTTCCATTTATTATACTGTAACGGGCTACTACTACCGCGTTTCTTTAATTTAAAACAAGTAATAATAATGGTCTTTATTACTCACTGTTCACAAGTCTAATTAACAGTATATGCCTTATTTATAGATGGTTCCAGTCCACTCAACAATGAAGCACTATTACACTAATGAATTTACAAGTACTAATATCTTCTTAAACTAACTCCTTTACCATAGGTTCATTAACAACACTAACACAACTATTTGTTTATACACTTCTATTTATTTATGTATACTACAAGCTGCATGTACATTAGACACAACATATCACATTTATGTACACTTCTAAAAGCTCAAAACTACTATTACTTTACAACGTTATAATTTATATACGACATTCTAGTATAGACTGACTCCTGCATTTCTTAGCGGTCTTATATATACTCAGATCTAAATATATGACTCATCTTCTAGTAATTACGAGAAACTTCCAGGTCTATTGAGAATAAACAGTGCCAGCGGCGTTTTGTGTGTTTGACTTCTAGAAGAATTCTCGTATCCTGAAAACTATGCAGAGCCTACAGCGCTTGTGTGTTTGATAGGTTGCCTAGTAGTAGCTCGCAACAATACTTTAAAGGTTTTTGTGATTTTAATCCGTATAATTTAAAATTGTATGTTGTTGTTGTTATGAGGTTAATCTGTTTATCAGTTAATATTTCCTGTTACCAGCTTTTTGTTATGATAAAAAAATACAGCTGCTAAGTCGGCTTTTGTGATTGCATATTGAAATGTAGCTAGTTCATTATGTAAAATAAAAGAAACTTCTATATTTTCGTCATTTGCAACAACTCTATCATGTACTATATCAGTAAAATCGGCAAAACAAAAGCTATTAAACCGGCCCATTGGCAACTATGCTTTCCATTTAAAAAAATTGAGGCTATGTACATATCTATGAAGCTAAAAAAAATTTTTTCTAGCCATTCGTTCTTATTCAGCATAAAAATATCTACAAGTTTTGTATCTACATTATTTCTCTAATGTCAATAATAAAGTCTACAGATGGATTTGAATAAAATTGCAAAACTTAGTTTTTTAAAAATATCTTGATATCCGTGGAATTTTTCTATTTCAGAAAAGCACATGCGAAATCAACAGACAAAACCGCATTACTTTTCCCATATGAGTATGTCTCTATCTCTAACAGCTTCCAAGATGCCCATAGTAAAAATGAAAAAAAAACTCACCCTGTATAGCACATACTCGATTTCAAATTTACGTAATTTTAAACGGATTAACTAAAGAAATCAAAATTTTAAAATGACGAGTTTTTTAGAAATGAATATCAAGATTTCTTGTTCCTTCCATTTTTTAGAACTCTTGTGTTTATTTCATATTACATAAGTGTTGTTTTAGGGTGGTTCAAAGAGTCCATATTGCTTTAAAAATTGTAATACAAAAAATTATTTAATATAGAACAAAAACATGTTTGAGGTATTTATTTAATGGTTGCAGATATGTATCATTCTTCTGTCGACTATTTTTTTACTTTTTTGTTGGTTTTAATTGGAATGCAGATAACAACAAAACAAATTAATTATGGAAGACGTTTTCATATCGCATAATACGTGTTTTCTGTGTTAGTTTAGCCAGCCCTTTGGTTATATGGGCAGAACCGCTGAGAACCACTCCGAGTTCCGGAACAAAATTTATGTCCTTGCCCTTCCGCTAAGGTTGGTGGTTGCATTCAAAGCAACTTTAATACGTCAAATATTAATATGTGATTATACAGTAGTGCTTTGCGAACGTAGCGGATAAATTCCATAAACTAAATAAAAAAGTTAGCCAAAAGCGAGTCGAGCTCGCGTTATTAGGGTTCCCTACCAATACTACAGTGAGCCATCAATAAACCAAATTAAGCTGTTTTAATTTTTTATGTATATTTAAATCTTATCCAAATTTGATTGTGATAACTGAAAAATGAATATATTGTCCCACATTGTACTGGTACATTAGTAAGTACGTTGTCTATTACTGTGTTTAAAAATTTTTTTCTTAGCCACTATTACACTGTCAAAAAAACCTGCAGTTTTCCTATAATCTATGACTCGATACCCTATTAAAATCAAAATTTTGGGTTTGAAAATGTGGGAGAATATGGGTGCGGGGCAAAACGGTTATTTTTGGCACATTTTGAGCTATATCATAAAGACTACTGGACCGAATATTATAAAAAAATATTTTTAGAAGCCGTTTAGAATCCTCATTCAAATGGCACCTCATACGATATATTTATTAAAACTTTTTTCTTTTGACCGAATTGACCCCCACCATTTTAATCTAAAAATATTTTTTTTCTATTTTCTGAATGTCGATATATGAGCGCGCCATAAAGACGTAGCATTGTGCCAAATTTCAATTTCCTAAATTACATAGTTTTCGTGAAAAACCTCTGTGACAGACGGACGGACGGACACGAGAGTGATCTTATAAAGGTTCCGTTATATCTTATAACATACGGAACCCCAAAAATTATTAAAAAATTACAAAGACATGTCAAACGATTTATAGAGATTGTCATTTATTGATGTTATTTCATTGTTTCGGTCATATTTGAGAAGTTATGACGTCATCTATATTATTGTTAAATAGCAACCACTATTTTTATTATAGATTTGAGAAGGCTATTTTTTCTACTTACATTGAAGTAAATATGAATATGGGTTACACAAGGAAAATTTCCAGAAAATAGAATTTATACTATACACAAACATCTACTAAAAATTAAAAACAAATATCAAATAATTACAGAAAATATTCGAATTGGCGCCGTTGACAGCCTAACAATGACCAAGGCGATCTATGAACTCTTTTTGAACTTCATCAATATCGTCCACAGGTATACGTCGTAGTTCTTGCATAGTGTTCTCTTAACTCGTCAAAATTTATCGGTTAAGTAAATAACCCAATAGAAAATAATCGAGAGGAGTCAATATGGTGCTGGCCCTGTATTAGGGTACAATATCGATTTATAATATTATTATATAAGACTTTTGAGGAAAAATGCTCCAAAATTTAACTAAATTTCGAGATCGAAATCGAAAATTAATAAATTTCGAGATAGAAGTCGAAATTTAACTAAATTTCGACATCGAAGTCGAAATTTAATATATTTCGAGATCGAAGTCGAAATTTAACTAAATTTCGACATCGAAGTCGAAATATAACTAAATTTCGACATCGAAGTCGAAATTTAACTAAAATAAGTAAAGCGATTTTTTGTGGCCCTTCTACGCCTTCGTAATTATGCATATAGAACCATGGCTGTACTTCTCAGTTATACAGTCTCACAAACCTATAATTACAGAAGATATTAAAATATTAACCGTTGACAGTCTGCTGTATCTGCAACTCATCACATCGATGAATTTTTTTCACAAAATACAAATAAAAGTTTTGAAACGAGGAAAATACTTCAATTATATAAATGATAAAATTTTTTTAGTATATGACAGAAATAGGTAGCAACAGCTTACGAAGCTGTCACGTGCTAAATTGACGCTAGTAAGCTTAATTAAGCTTTTCTCTTCCAAGGATACGTAGCAATAAATAACGCAACCAGCCATCAGTGGTGAGAGGGGTAGTGCGGCTCCGTGGCATAGTTGGTATGCGTGTGACTACTACGCCCAAGGTCCAGGGTTCGAATCCCGACACGGTCCAATTGAAAAATGTTAGGCGAGCATTTTTCACAAAAATACACCCTCGTTCCAATAAGAGGTAAAATGGAGGTTCCGTGTGTGAGTGTTGTCACGCAGGTTAAAGATCCCTACCTTGCCTGGAACAGCAAGGATTCGGCAAAATTCAAAAAACTCGCTTCCTGGCCAATGTAGTACCTTCGTGTGAAGCATTGGAAAATCACTTGTAGGGTGAGAGGGGTAGACGTCCAAGATCCCGGGTTCGAATCCCAACACGGTCCGCTTGAAAAATGTTAGGCAAGCATTTTTCACAAAAATACACTCTCGTTCGGATGAGAGGTAAAATGAAGATCCTGTGAGTGAGTGTTGTCACGCACGTTAAAGATCCCTACCTTGCTTGGAACATCAAGAGTTCGAAAAAATTCAAAATTTTTCAGGTAAAAAAAACTCGCTTCCTGGCCAATGTAGTACCTTCGGGTGAAGCATTGGAAAATCACATGTAGGGTGAGAGGGGTAGACGCCCAAGATCCCGGGTTCGAATCCCAACACGGTCCGCTTGAAAAATGTTGGGCAAGCATTTTTCACAAAAATACACTCTCGTTCGGAAGAGAGGTAAAATGGAGATCCCGTGAGTGAGTGTTGTCACGCACGTTAAAGATCCCTACCTTGCTTGGAACATCAAGGGTTCAGAAAAAGTCAAAATTTTTCAGGTAAAAAAACTCGCTTCCTGGCCTATGTAGTACCTTCGAGTGAAGCATTGGAAAATCACATGTAGGGTGAGATCCCTACCTTGCTTGGAACAGCGAGGGTTCAGCAAAATTCAAAATTTCCAGGTAAAAAAATTCGCTTCCTGGCCAATGTAGTACCTTCGGGTAGAGCATTGGAAAATCACATGCAGGGGGTGAGAGGGGTAGGTTCTTTAAAAACAGATACAAATCATTTTAGAAGCATACAAACTTCGACACTTTCACTTACAGCAACCTGGAAAGGTCTTTGAAATTTATGCCCAATGAAAATCGTGGACGGTCTAAGAGACGATTTAAGTGATTTGTTCTTTCTGTAAACAAATTTATGGAGCTTTGTGTACACTTTTTTCTAGCCTATTAATTTAATACAAACACAAACAATAATAAAACTCCAAATCGTTCACATAATTGATGTTATCCAAACATGAATATCACAGTATTTAAGAAACACGACAAAACAAATAAGCTAAGCTCCATCCCTAATTGGCCAGATACGCGTGTATCCAAAAGAAAGGAATATCTTAAATTTATTCAATTATAGTTTTCCAACCAATGTAACTTGCGGTGCTTGTCTACATTAGAATTTCCTATTTGAATTGTGCTTTTAACTAAAGCGCGCACCAACGTAAAAGCCTTAATCCCAATAAATGTTATATAACCAATTTTAAAATATTAATCAGCAGAAATACGTAGCTGTTGGAAAATAAAACTCTGAGTTACAGCCCGTTTATTGGATACAAGTGTTACGTTCCATTTCGTACTTGTTAATTTACTGCCTTTTTGATTAAAAACCTATTTCAATTTTTATTTATTTGAATATACGGGTTCGCTACGCCTTTATAGCTTAGTTATACAGCCAACTATGTTCATTATTTACTTTTATGATTTCAAGTCAGTTCAATTATGCAACTAAAGTTGCTCATCCTTTTATTCAGTTTACAAGTTCACACGTTAATATTCTCTCTGGTTTCTTAAGCTTGCGTTTGATAAGAATTTTCTGAATGTTTCTAGTTTAATTGTAATTAGGTAAAACGTGTGTGCTATTTTTGAAAGGTAGCTCAAACTTATTTCTATTCGATAGGGAATTTCCGTGATTATTCTTCAGAAAACAATTTTATAAGTAGATTAGTTGAATGAGTTCACTATATTTCTAGCGCTAGTTCGGGTTATTCCTTCTATGATAAATAATAGTCCAATCGGGCAGTTACAAAAATCCTTATGACGAAAGACCTACTATTTTACGTGACTCGTAGGTAATTGAAGGGGATGTTCCTTTAATAGAAATGTTAAAATTTTCATTACGGTTTGTAACTACTATTCTTTGTAAACTGCGCTCCATTTCTTACGTTCGTTTAACCCACAATTTCTTGGTCGTGACACAGAAGGTCTGGCTTTGTCGTTAAGCGTATTTTGTCTGGCTACCGTTTTATACGCAAATCAAGTTATGTTGTACAGTTGCCCGTACCCTCCACCGCCAGCCCAAAAAATAATATACTATGGTGACCGACAACTGTTTACTTTGCTCCTTAACGATATGTTAATTGCCTACATTCTATAAATGTTAAACAAAATACTTTAAGATATAAGATTCATCTAATAATTTGGGAATTTGTATTTAAATGTACTATTGCAAAAATATATTTTTTGGTGTGCTTTTATGTTTCAGTAGCTTCACCCTGTGTGATGTGCGCATGTTTTGAATAAATAGCAAGTGAGGTAAATTGTATATGTAAAAATAATTAATTGTAAGATACCATAAAACGCATTTAAATACGATCGCAAATCGATCAATTTTAAAGATAAATACAAAGCCATTTATTTTTACTTATTAATTATCAATACATTTTTTTCTTTTCATTTGCGGTAAATAACAAATAATAGTATTCGCTTTACGCATTTAGCATAAAAATAAATAATTTCCGGTATTTAAAGAACCAACTCTAGAAACAAATATTTTCTATAAAATGCAGCCCCTTTTGCATTAAAAAGCAATTAAAGCTTAAATTAATTACCCCGATGATTACAGAAATTTATTTTAAATAAAGAATTTTCTAGAATATTAGGATTATAAAGAGATGAGTCATCAGTATTTAGAACTACGTAAATATAAATGAAATATTGAAGAGCTTGTACATATTTTTAGTGGTTATCGACATTGTAGAATTTTGTACTTTAAATTAAATAAGATACAGCCAATGTTATTCCATAATTTATTTTTCTCCATAGGGTACGTTTAATTTTTCAGTAGCAACATTCAATTGAATCCAGCTTATACGTAGCGGCCAGAGATATTCTGGGATATAAATAAAAAGAAAATAAGAAACCATGACTAACAAAGCATATTCTGAATTTAATAGAGGAAAGGAAAAAAATACCCAAAACACTAAATGAAGCACAAAACAGAGATAAAAAGCCATAAAAAGAAATTATTCACAAATGCATTAAAGCTAAAGAACAATTGATTAAAGAAAAGTGCAGAGAAGTACAAACTATGGTGGAAATAGGAAAGACAGACGAAGCGTACAAACTAGTTAGAATGAATTCTAGGGATTTCAAGCCGTATAGCAAAAATATAAGAGTCACATGAAAAAACATCATTATAGGGAATTTATATGTTGGACAGGAACAAAACAGGAATCAGACACTAAGAAGACTAACTTAGGATATCATATACTTAAAGCTTGAACCAGCATTAAAAAGTTCAAAGAATAATAATGCAGCAAGTATAAGTGCAAGCAGAAACTCTAAAAGTCGCCGGACAAGCAGTAACAGAAAGTCTGTTCCATCTTGTAAGCTATATGTACATTTCAAACGTAACAGCATAGGCACTATATCAAAAAAGAAGATGTCGACAAATGTGAAAATTTCCGAACAATAAGTTTGACAGTATATGTGTCAAAAGTATTAACTATAATTGTACAAAGACGAATGAAAAACAGACTAAAGAAATATTAGAAAAAGAGATCAATTTGAGTTTAGGCAAAACATTTTAGCTTGAATGGTAATAATGGAAAAAACAATAGAAAAATGAAAAAGCGTGTATATAGGGTTTGTAGCTTTAAAAGAAACATTCGACACTGTAAAATGGGAAAAACTGTTCGAAATACTCAAAAACGTTGGAATTAGTTATGGGGATACATACATAGTACATAGCTTATACAAAAAGCAAATAGCGGTACATAATAGAATTAGAGCAGAACCATAGAGAAGTAAATATTACAAATGGGGCGAGATTTGGATGTCTTTTATCGCCATTAATTTTTAACTTATATATCTAAAAGACAACGCATACTGTCAAATGCAAGACGAAATTCGGAACTAATATGCAGGGACAAATTATTGATATGCTTAGATTTGCAGATGATATAGCAATATTAGCATCTAGCAAGGATGAGTTAGAACTAGCTCTTAATGAAACGGAAACGGTACTAACAGAGAGCTACGGTATGAAAATTAACAAAAACAAAGCTATAGTACTAATATATAAAGGAGGGGAAAATAAGTCAAAAACCATAATAAAAAATAAAAAACAGGAATTTACAAAAAAATTAGGAAATCTGCTACCTAGGATATCAATAACACAAGATGAGAAAAGTGCAAAGATAAAGCAGCTACTATGTTCGAAAACATCAAATATAAAAACAAGGAAAAATTGTTGAAAGAATATGTGTGAAGCACAGCACTGTATGACTGTGAAACTTGGGCAGTAGGAAAAGCTGAGAGGAAAAGAATAGAAGCCCGTAGAATGTGGTACTACAGATGCATGAATAAGATAGCATAGCCAGACAAAATTAAGAACAAAGAGGTTCTAGAAATAGTGGGGGGAAAAAGAAATATATGAAAAACGATAAAAATAGGATACATACTAAGGTATAAGGAAATAGTGCACAATATATTTGAAATAGAGAAAGGATAAAACAGAGGTAGAGGAGGTATACCTGGATTAGACTATTACACGTAGATAGTGAAAGTATAATTTGTAGGAATTTGAGTAAAAAATGTGGGATAGCTCAGAATAAGAAACAATGCCGGTACGCATCTAACCAGTTCCCCGTTGAAAACAATAATGATGATGAACTCATTAAATACACGTTCTGAATTTAGTTCAGATATAATTGTAACTGAATAATTTTATAAGCATATGCAAGTACTATGCAAATGTGAGGTGTTGGGTAGAACGAGACAGCGCCTATTCGAGCGACCAAAGTTAGACCCGAAAGAAGTAGATACCCTTTCATCAAGGGACCTGTACGCTATAATTCGGGGTACAGGTTTTGCAGACTGGGTATGATACATAACTAGGGTTAGCACAATACCCCTTTTAGGTTGCAATGCGGCATAGCCTTTTTTTCCTTTATATGCTTCTAATATATCCTGTACTATTATCTCATACCTTGGAACGTGTCCTATCATCCTATGTCTCCAATTTTTTACTGTTTTCCACATATTTTTTTCTTCACGTACCATTTCTAGTACCTCTTTGTTCTTAACCATATCTGTCCACGATAGTTTCATCATGCGTCTGTAGCACCACATCTCAAAGGTTTATATCTTTTTCCTGTCCGCTTCTATTACTGTCCATGTTTCACAGCCATATAGTGCTGTGCTCTACACGTATGCTTTCTGTAGTACTTTCCGTGTTTCCATGGTTGGTGTCTTTGATGAAAGTAGTTGCTTTACATGTTAAATGCAGTATGACCTTGTGCTAATCTTCGTTTTATATTTTTTACACTTTTCCCATCTTGCATTATTGAGTAATCTAGATAGCAGAAATCCCTAACCTCTTGTAAATTCTGGTTTCCTATTTGTATTCTGATTCTTGACTTATTTTTCCCTTCTGTATATACTACTACTTTAGTTTTATTTTTGTTAATTTTCATACTGTATCCCTTTGTTGGTACTATTTCGATTTCATTAAGAGCTGCTTCTAACTCTTCCTTGCTGGATGCTAATACTTCTATATCGTTTGCAAATCCGAGAATATTAATTGTTTATCCCTGCATAATAATACCAAATGTCTTTCTGCATTTGACAATATCCATGGCCTCTTTGATATACAAATTAAAAATTAATGAGGATAGTGCACATCTATGTCTAACCACTACGTAAGTAGTTTTCTACACAGTGTCCTATTTTTTTCTACATAATTATCCCCACACCTGAAATTCCTTCCTCTGATGCTGTATAAATTACCCTAAAGTCTGGTCTACCCTTTTCAATTTTCAAATTTTCTAGCTTTCCTACTTACTTCATGTTTCTAACATTTCAGACCCCAACGTGTAAGATGTTTCGGGTTTTTTATTTCTTCTTATTGAGCTTGCCAATCACATCCTCCAAAGTAATCCTCTCCTGGAGATCCGAATAGGGGTACTATTTTAACACTGGAATCTTTTAGCCCAGAGAATGCCAATATTTTGAAATGCAGTGTACTTGGGAAGTAATGTGGTGGTTTTCCGTTGCCTTCTACATCGCAGTAGTGTATCTTGAGATGCTACACTGACTGCTACTCTAAATACCGAAAGAGCCACTTTCCTCTTTCGGAGAGCTGTTTTAGCCTGGTTCCTCACTAAAGATCCACTAACTTGCTTAAACCTATAATTCTAATCATTAACTCGCTGAAACACCAATCTACCCATTCTAGTATTTTAGAACTTGTTTCGGGTGCTGTTTCATTCAGAATGAAATTATCATCATCATTATTAGATCTTCAGTCCTGGAACTGGTTAGACGTGTATCCTCATTGTTTCCTATTCTGAACTAACCTACAGATTTCCCTGAAATTTACTCAGTTTGCATCTATCACTCTGCATGCGATAGTCTAATCTAGGTCTTCCTGTACCTCTTTTTTCCTGTCACTGCTTGTAATATATCCCGTACTATTCCCCAAAAATGCCTTAGAACGTATCCTGCCCTTCTATTTCTCCTATTTTTTTTTGTTTTCCACAGATATTTTTATTTCCCTACTATTTATATAACCTATTAATTATTAACTTTATTTGTCCATGCTATCATCCTCATATATCTGACGCACAACATTCCAGAAGGCTTCTATATCTTTCTGTCTGTTTTTCCTACTACCCCTATTGCATAGACATACTGTGCTGTGCTCCACACATATGCTTTCAACAATTTTGTTCTTGTTTCTATATTTATTGTCTTTCATCAAAGGCGCCGTTCTTTCTTGTTAGATGCAGTTCGCTCCTCTTCTGTCGTTTTACAATTATATACCCTATTTCCTCAGTATTCAGTGGTATGTGAAGCGGGGTAAGCAGCTTGTGACCGCCAAGTTCCGCCTGCACTTAAACATTTGCCGAATTAATAGTTTTTCCAATGAAATTATATACAAAAATTATTTAATAATTGCAAAGTATCCAATTTAGTTATTTGGGATGCTCCTTGTAGTCGGGCAAGTCTTCCTAGCTACTTACTTAAAAAAAGGATACTTTAAAACTACGGTAGCATTACCGCTCGTACATGCAACATATTAAATATACTATTCGCACCTGTAGATGTGTGGTTATATGTCTTGTGTGAAAATGAACAACAGAATAACATCCAAATTAAATGATATCTGAACCAAGCAAGTAAATGACAAATGAACACCTAGGAAAACAAACAAAAAGTTGGGCAGTGCTCAAGTAATTACTTTAGTAAACTTTCAATGCCAAGCCTGAGGATCTAATGATAGTTTTGAAACGACGTTATCTTCGAAATAATTCCTAAAAATATAAGTTAGGCCAATCATAAATGGCGCAATTCTACTTACAAGCTTTAGAAACGTTCAACCTGTAAATATTCAAATGCTATATGAACCTCCAGAAAATCAACTCCTCATTATTAATACCAAATACAATATCCTGCAATGCAATAAGGGAATATTTTAGCACACGTTAATCCTTAAAAAACAAAACATGGAGGTGAAGAATCTCTTCATAAAGCGTACGAAATTAAACACGTACCAAAATGTATCAGATAGTATTGAAGTTCCTCAACTTAATCAACCATCTGCTGGAAAAATAAAATCAGTTTGTTTAATGTTTAATGCTTGGTCCGAACTGATATCAGTTATCTTAAAATAAATTTTTAAGTCCAACGTACAAAGGAAGGTATATACAGTGAGAGTCATTGTAACAATAATGATCGTTACATGTTTGCAAATCCATGTTTTTAAATACTTTATCAGTAAAACAGTGAACAGCTTAAAGCAGCAGGATGAGAACAACAATTCTGAAGGTTAAGATGAAGAGAACAGCATTGATACTCATGCAGATAATAATGATTCATGTCACATGCCGAAAAAACTGAGAAAGTCGAAAGAATTGAAACTTCTTGAGGCTTTTTTACCACTTCACCGAAAATAGAATCACATTATTGTCGGAAAAACTCAATGAAGAGGTATTTTGAACCAAATTGAAACTCTCAGCACTAACTATGCCTGTTCTGTGTGACAGACTAGTGTGCATAAAATGATTTTTCTGCATTTTCTTGGTGTAAGTTTTCACATATTTTTGAAAAGGTGAAATTGGAATTGTTTCAACCAAAGAAAGATCCGAGTGAATCTTACAACAGTGATAATTTGAATGTAGTTACGAAACCTTATTCTTCAAAGAGAAGAAGCCAGAATGGAGAAAACTGCTGACGAGGAAGATTGAAAATGCCTTACACAATCGACGTACAAGCTTAACTACTCACTCCTAGGTCAACGGTATCTAGTTTGTATTACAAAATTACATAATGTTACATTTTTTTGACTTAAATTCAAAAGATGGGTATTGTTTCCAATGGAATGAGACCGAGGATGATTTAACTTCGAACGAGTGTCGCAGCATTATTTCACATTTTGTCTTGGAACAATTTCTTTTACCTGGAGGGAAGGAGAAAATACTTTTTGCAATGATGGATGCTGCAAAGTTGCAACATTTCAAATGCCTCTTACACATCTCCACTACAAAGAAAATAATAATTGAACAAAAAATACCTTGAGGTTGGGCATATCCAAATAGAAACTGATACTGTACATTCCACAATTAATAACCATCTATTTTATAAAAGTGTTAGGGCAGGAAAAAATATTGCATCATCTCGTATTGTGGTTGTGCTGGTCTTCCACTGTCTTCCTAATGGTATTATACAGTTCAAATTAAACTTATCAGATGACTAGGAAGATTTGCCACAACAAAAAGTCAAACCAATAACATCTATGTCTTTTGAGAGTCTTCCAAATCTCTATAACGAGTGGTTAAAAATCAAAAAAGAAAATATGATAACTTGGAGTTAGAGTGTGTCTTAGAAAGAGATTATCACGTGTTTATTGACAACATTCCTTTTGTGGTATAACTAGGTATATCTGAAAAATTGTGAGTGGCGCCTTATTTTTTGTAATTTAATACTAAAACTGGTTTGTGATAATAAAAATACCTTGAAATAAATGAGATGAATTCATTATCTTTCAATTGTTGCACCTGGTATAGTATTAAGGAAAACATGTATCTCCAACACAAACTTCAGGAAAACCTCGAAAATCCTATAATTTTGTCAAAAATGAATAAAATTGAATTTCCTTTTTAGAAACCTCTTGAAAAATGTTTTCTAAAGTAAAATATTACGTTATTGCCATTTAATTCAAACAAATTACAATATAATGAGATTTAAACTAGTTCCTGTATTACAATATAGAGTTACAAGGTGTTACGTGCCATTTGGCACTTAAACATTGTTTTTAGTTTAATTTTGATGTGCGGAAGTTTCGCGCCATAAATTTAAAAGACTAGGCGCGTATTTCTGCTACATCACAGTGCGTTTGCGCCAGATCGCGCGACGCGAGTGGAGTAGGAAAAAAGTGGTGACAAGTGTTTCCGTGACTTTATGTAACATGGCTTTTTTGCCCGAACCTTCGAGTGGAGTGGACGTTTAGGTATCGTATCCTGCCTTTTCTTATCTATGTAGATTTCCTTGCTTGCTTATCTTTGTTGTCGCCCTTTACCATGTTTCCTGTCCATTCCCTACATAGGTGATGAATTTGTAGTCGTTGGCGAACCGTACTGCACGACCCTGGATGAACGAGCCCATGACTGCCGGAGCTGGTCCGAACACTTTGGAAGAGCGTTGGGCGTACCATTTTTAACTACCTAAAAAGGGCCCTCCGTAGCCCTGATGGACTTTAATAGAGGCCAACTTTAGCTCAACCCCGCAGGACGTTCGGATTTCTGATGTAAGTAGTCCATTGTTTAATTTGTTCGCTGATATGAACTATTGTTTTAAATTTATATTTCCGATTATTGCGTCTTAAATTTGTGCATTGGTGACGTCATTGATAGATGGGCGCGCCAAATCTGTATAAGGTTAGCGTTACCCACCGCCAGTGGCGTCGCTCGCTTTTTTATTTCGCGCTTGCGCGATGTATTTATCGACTTTTAACTGTAGATTATCGACGTTTATAAATGTAAGAATTCACGATTTAAACTGTAAGAATTTGGGTTTAAATCGTAAGAAAGGTTAGAGAATTACAGTGACGATATATATGATTAAGTAACTATAAATGCATAAATAATTATACTACTTAAATTTCAACCTTAACATAAGGATTTCTATTTTCAGATTTGCTCGTGGACGTTCAGAAGACACCAAAAATCTACAAGAATCTTTGAGATATTTAAACAAATTCACTTCCACTATACAAGGTTGCGAAGAACGAATCATGTGTGAGCTGATAATGACAGCACGGACATCCAAAAATGCTGAACAACATATTCAAAATTTACTAGAAGCATTCACCGAACAGTATTGCACTAATTATTTAAATTCAAAACAAAACCTAATATTTTTTTAATTTTTAGGAATCACGGTACAGACACCTATCAAGAATTACAAAAAATAGTGGCCGCTTTTAAAGCTGGCAATTGCAATGTGCTAACTTGTAGGAACGTGCAGAAGACTGATACACAAGAAGAAAAATACGATGAAGATGATTATCATAAGGAAACATTGAATGCAGATTAATTTTTAAATAACTATTAGTGGGCAACTTATTTAATAGAATATGTTGTATGACTTAAGTATTTAACGTTATTTAAAGTGTTCTTTTAGGTAAAAAAAACAATGTAAAAGCTATAACTCTACTTTTTAGGGTAAATAAAGGTGGAGGAGGTAACAAATTTTTTAATGTTTTATAGCTCTACTTTTTATATATGTGATGAAACTGTCCTTAAATTGGGAGGCACCAAGGTATTGGGTAACACTATTCTAAATAAATGGTTAATATTCTAAGCCAATGGTTAATACTCCAAGTTGCTGGTAAATACTTCAAATTACTGGGTTAACAGGCTAAGTTGCTGGTCAGCAACTCTAAGCTACTGAATAAACAACCGTTATTCAATTAAGAGTGATTTCTAAGCCAAATTGTTGGAAGTTCCAGAGCAAGCAGGAAGTTGGATCAGCAATCTCAAGCAAGAGAAAAACCAGGAGAAATAAATGGTCATACCTTCTTACACTTTAAAAGTTCATAATTGCACAATTTAAAGGTTTATAATAGCAATCGCGCAAGCGCGGAAAAAGCGACGCCACGGCAGGTGGTAGCTCCAAGCTTTACACAGGCTTTAGCGCGGCCATCTGACAATGACGTCACACAATGCACAAATTTAATACGCAATTAACGGAAAATATAAATTTAAGACAATAGTTTATAACAGCGAAATACTCACATGAATATATCCCTGAGTTAAAGTTGGCTTCTGTTGAAGTCCATCAGGGCTACTGATGGCCCTTTTAAGGCAATTAACGGTGGGTACGCCTAACGTCCATCCAAATGGCTTCGACTGGATCTCAGGGCTCCACTCCGGAGTGTTTAAAGATGGTGACTGCTCCGGTGCTGTTAGCGGAGCATGGACATCCGGCTCGTTCTAGGGTGTGGTACTGCTCCAGGGTCGTATCAGATTCCTATATATAGCGGAACGATAAGGAATAGGTTAATTAGGTAAAGACAAACAAAGATAAGCAAAAGAAAATCTACATAATAAAAATGAAGATACGATACCAGACACGACCGCCCTTCTCGATGTTCAAAGGTAAACGGCCTCGTTTTCTAAGCGTCTTTCGGAAACTCCCCACTTTTGCTCTTGCACGCGTCGGCACGAAGTTCCCGCGCGATCTCGCGCAAACGCCCTCTGGCGTGACGAAAATACACGCCAAGTCTTTTAAATTTTAAGGCGCGAAAACTTCCGCACATAAAAATTAAGCTAAGACAATGTTTAGTGCCAATTTGGCACGTAACAATCGCGACAAAGCCACAAAAGAAAAAACTTAAAAAGAAAAGTCTGTTAGCACAGTAACAGCTTAAAATCTAAGTCCTAACCACCCTACATAAAACCTAACTTAAAACCTACAAAATGTTTATATAAGGCGCCACCTGGTTTTTTCGACCGATAACACGTCTACCGAATTACCAGGAAACGGAAAATGTAGCCCCATTGTCTTTGATTACACTAATAATCGACAGCACAAATTTGTCGGGGAGCATGAAACGCTACTTAAATTAAAACAAATGCGACAAGTCGCCTAACCTATCTAAACTAAAGCTAACATTAAAGTTCTTACGTGCAAACACACATGAGCGTTGCATCAAAACTGTTCCTTGTTGGCAAAAAGTGCCCAAATTTAAAATGTTCATCAGAGTGAGTCACTCTACACTCTAGCAATTTT
Organism: Platerodrilus igneus; assembly: GCA_036346225.1. Lineage (NCBI taxonomy): Eukaryota > Metazoa > Arthropoda > Insecta > Coleoptera > Lycidae > Platerodrilus > Platerodrilus igneus. Next base: position 5,775,198 of record JARFIW010000999.1, on the reverse strand, counting down.
TTTGTTACTGGTACTTTGGTTTTCTAACGATACACATCAAAACTTGTCCATGACATGGTTGTGAATCAACAAATTTACCAAAAGTACCACCCTACTAAATCCTTACATCGCTAACCTAACAAATTACATTTCTACATTAGGTTAGCTTTTTCACTTAAATTCAAGAAAAATAATTCCCACGTCTGGTCATAAATACCAAACGTTAGGAAGATAATAAGATAAGACAAGATCTCAAATTGTTGTTAAAGATAATAGATAAGATAACGATATTGAGCTTAAATTGTTATCATCAAAGGTAATGTATAAGATAACGGTATTAAGCTTTAGTTATTATTTGAGATACTAAGTAAGATAACACGATGTTAAGCTAAAGTTATTATTAGAGATAGTAGGTAAGGTAACGCGAAATTAAACAAAAGTTATTACTAAATATAATAGGTAAGATAACGCGAAATTAACTAAAGTTATTACTAACGGTAGTCGGTAAGATAACGAGAAAGTAGTATAACTATGGAGAAGCTGCGACAGCCCTTTTTAAAGGGTCATAAATATCTTGTAAAGGGTGTGTGTATTATGGAAAAGAGAAGTATGTATGTGTGAAGGTCATGTATGTGTAGGTGTGTGTGTGTGTGTTAGTATTAGTTAGGTTTGAGGATAACGATAGTATGGCTATGGAGAAGCTGGCCAGCCCTTTTTAAAAGGATCATAAATATCTTGTAAAGGGTGTGCGTATTATATAAAAGAGAAGTATGTATGTGCAGGTGTGTGCGTGTAGGGTTTAGGGTATGTATGGTTTGTCGGTGATGTTAACGTGGAAGTCGTGCCGCCCTCGTGATAAAAGTGTGTGTGTAGATATCGATCGGGGGGGCGGTGTTGTTGTTGTTTTATTTTCGAAAAGAAAGGTATGTATCGTTATGTGTATAGGTGTGTAGGGGAGCGTGCGTGTTTTAGTCTAAGACGAAATATCGTAAGGGGCGCGCAAGTGGTGCGAACGTGTTTTTGTTTTAAGAGTGTGTTTTCGGGGGGGTGGTGGTCGCGTTCGAGAATAAGTCTGGGTAAATAATCGCAAGGTTTTTTATTACAGGTGTTGATAAGAAAAAAAATTGCGATGGCCCTTTTAAAAGGGCTGTCTCAGCTTCTCCATAGCTATACTACTGACGTAATCGTATTTTTGCTCAAGATGGTTCGATCGATGACGTGGTGTATTTTTGCCCTCCGAGAGAAGATGATGAAAGTGCGCTATTTAATTCGTATACAAATACAGGGTCATGATTATCTCATCGGACACACGTGCAAGACGTTTCAAGTAAACTTTTAATAATTTGGAAATGTTACGCTCGATGTTCGTAGGCAATTATGATGAAGTATTTAAAATAACGCAGAGATTTCAGATCGTCGGGCAAGAGAAAAAACGGGGTTACGATTATCTCATCGGAACGTGCAAGACGTTTTAAATGTAATTGTTTCGGTATAAATGGTAAAAGTTCTTCCTTAATTTTGTGTGCATTATATGAACCCAAAGCATATACGATGACGAAATCGTATTTTGCCGAAAATAAAAAGTGGTCGTAAATTTTGTATAGTATACATTCATTTATAAAGCGGAAGTTAAAATATAAATGATCGAGTATGTTTGTATAATTATTTTTATTATCGAAGTCGGGAATCGCTTTTGTTAAAACATTGTATGCATAAAAGATAGCTTCTTGGAACGCGTTAAGAAAATACTGTAGTTTAAGATTACATCATTCGTGAGTAAGTTTTAATTTCAGTACACATCGTTTTGAATCATTAATTATATAGGAACCCATTATTTTAACAAATATGGTTTATAAATCCTGAAATATAGACGATTGAAATTTTTATATTCTTTATCGATGCCGAGTCGGCGAAAATGTCTTTGTTACTTACATCTTTGAATAAAAATATGCTCATTAATTTTATGCGATTTCAATATCCGCAAATAAAAGATAACGTTTTAATTTGAATGAGCTTTTTGTCCAAACAAGGGCAATGCTATTTAATTCTAATGAATTGCTATCGTTAATGTCTGAATCGTGTATGTGGGGGGAGACAACAACTTCCAAAATGTGGGACCAGAACATGACCCTTGCGGGCATCCCCTTTCCACCTCACGCGACAGAACTTCACCCGGAATTTCAACCTGTGCTAATCGCCCGAGAAATAGCTCTTGACCAAAGACATCAAGTTTCGCGGACAACCCTACGATCTAACTCGCAAACGATTAATGGCCACCAGGCAGCATCAAATGCTCCTGAAATGTCCAAAGCAACAACGACACAGTACTCTTTGGCATCTCTTGCCTGCTTAATTTCCCGACAACGAACTCTAACGCGTCGATAGTCGACTTGCCTCCACGAAACCAAACTGTCGGTTATTAAAACCGCCGCTGTCTCGCACTAGGTGTTCAACACGCGTAGTCATAACGCGATCTAAAACTTTCCCCAGCACCGGTAGCAAGCTAATTGGACGATAGCTGCCCGGATCTGACGCATCCGCCTTTTAGGTTTGGGTATAAATTTCACATTCTGGATTTTCCAGCAACGCGGAAAAACGCCCTTTCTAAACAAAGATTAAACAACCCAACAAAGACACACGGGGCTAACAGGCACTCTGCAGAGCTGCGTCTGAAGTGATTCCATCATGCCCCGGTGCCTTCTTAGGGTTCATCCTCCTAAGAGCCCTGACGACCTCGTGAACTAGGATTGCCTTATCGGCACCTGTTCCTTGCGCCTTTGCAGCTTCCCGACGTATTAAATCGTGCGACCCTTCATCCCCTCGATTATCCGATGGGAAAAATTTCTAGTAAATATTCCGCTGTGGTTTTAAAACCTTCCGTGTATTCGCCATTTGTTTTCTTTATATTACTGAGCGCGATTTTTGTTGTTTTCCTCTAATTACGCGGTATGCGGTTCCCCAGGTTCTTTCTCTGAGTTTTGCGCAGAATTCTTTAAATTTATTCGTTCGCGTTTCTTCTATTAATATTTTATATTCGCGGTAACTTTGATTATATTCTATTCTCCGTTGTTCTCTTATTTCTCCCGAGGCGCGTTGATAGCGGCGCCTTAGGTTACGCGTTTCTGCCCGCTTGGTGGTTAGTTCCCGGGTCCACCAGGGTACGCTGTATTTAAATGTTTTCTTTTGCGGCATGGAATACGACGACGCGTCTACCACCGCGTCGTTCAATTTTTCGCGAGTGTTTCTACTTCGTCTGCTTCTCGGCAGTTAAATAGCTCATTTTCGAGCGCAGGATACTTTCGCCAAATTTTTCTTTAAACCGCTCCCAATTTGCTTTTTATTACAGAACCGCGGAAATATAGTTAGCTGCTCGTTTGCGCTTGTTTTGGTTTCAACGTCCCATGTTATTAATTTATGGTCAGAGAGCGTTTCCTCGTCCGACCTTAGTTTCCAATTACAAATCGTTTCTAACATTTCGTGCGAGACTGCAGTAATATCTATAAAACTGCTGCCTCTATGCGTCTCAAACGTAGGTGAATCATTAGTGTTTATCACACTAAGGTCCCATCCGTAAAAGATCAGCAACCTGCGAGCCTCTATCGTCTTCGATAGGGCTGCCCCATAGTGGCGATTTAGCATTAAAATCTCCTCCGATGATTAAATTTTATACCTACCGATTTTGCGCAAAATGTTTTCAACTTGGTTTACTAAGTCCTCGGTTTGAGGGTTTTTCCCGCCGGAATCAACCGGCGGAAGATACGCGCTGATCACGTAAAATGTATTTAGTCCTGATTTAATTTCGACCGTTGTTAAAAATTCGTTGGATAAATTATTTAGTATTATTCCGGCGCACGTCCCATTATTTATTATTATACGCTACGCGGTCGTTCGCTGTTTGCGTTTAAACGGCGACCCCTTCCCAAAACCTGTTATTTTGTGGCTGTACAGGTGCGGTTCCTGTACAAGCCCGATGTCGATATTATTTTCGCTGAATAACTTTACGAAGTTATTTGTAGCCCTTTCCTTTCCCGAGATTTAATTGCGCGAATTTAATCTTCTTGCTTCTTTTAAATCGCTCTTTTCTTCACGGTCCATAATCGATGTTGCGTGTGATTGCGTTCTTCAATCTCAGCATCGTGGGGACTCAATTTATTAATTCTTTGTTGATTTGCAGAAAAACCCTCCGCATGCGCTTGCATGAAATCGGCGATTTATTTGTCTATAGTAAATGTGTTAGAACGACAGATGTATTTTCTATAAAATCATCTAAAATTACAGATTCAGAAAAATATGCTATAGACTTATCCTTTTGTATAAGATTTTAAACTCGTACAAATTGTTAGAATAAAACGGGAACTGCATGCCGAATTAGAAGCCATTTTATGGTCCTGCGATTTATCGCCCAAAGACGATACGCCGAACGTATTAGTAAAATTGCACGGTTCAAAATACAGAAAGTTGGCATTGAAATACGAAAAAAAAAATGTTAACTAACAGAAAAATCGAAGCGGACGCGGGCGTTTCGATGTGTTGTGATCAGATGCTACAGTTGTATCGAAAAGTGCACGCAATTTTAACGAAATGTCGTAAAACTAAAGTATTTCGCAATTGGGTTCGAATATTAAAATCACACATTCACAACACCGAATCGATTTTAAGAACGGTGAAACAAACTTCTTCTTCGCTCTCGGCTAGTTATCTGAATCTATTCGAAAATCTTCTATGCCATATGAAAAGATATAAAATGCTATTTAAAAATCTATTAAAAAAACTACTGCGGCAGAATGTTCCTAAACAATGGATGTATTCTCGAGCACGCCTCGACATTCTGAATTGGTTTGGAAGCCGATCGTGTCTGCGTTTAAATCGAGAATTCAAACAGCTCAAATTATTAATGTTGCACATAAAGATCTTAATTTATTTATCGAAGATTGTAAAAAACTAATTTTATCCAAATTGTATACGATTTTTAAAAATCACTCGGTAAACCTTAAAATTAATGTCGTGTTAGCGTGCGATTTTTCAAATTTTCCGTCGCGCTCAACGAAAATGAGTTTCAAACTAGGTATTTTCGACGCCCAACTTTTTAATTTGTTTCGGCAATTTAGAGAAGTTTAACGAGTGGTTTGCGTGCAATATCGCAACACGCTTGTTGGATAAAATAGAGAACGACGCAATGCACGGGTCAGGATTCACGCTATCCGAAATATTATTTTAAATGTTAATATTAATAAATGCTATGATATGTTTCACGCGAGTTGTTTCATGCCTCTTCCTATCGCAATTCAAAACAAAAGGCCTGTTTAAACATTAGAAACAATGATTTTCATGCTTTTATTGGAGCGTTTTAGCCGGAATAATTAAGCCTACAGCAGGTAAGCATGCTAATCGCACAACTTCGTATCCGCATTTTGCAGAAATTTTAATATGAAAATTTCGTCAGCCCCATGCCTATATCGGATATATCGAAATTCGAAAAGCAGAATGATATTTCTGTAAATGTTTTTGCTCTTATTTTAAAACGCGCTCGATACATCGTAACACCGGTACAATTAACTAGCCAAAAACGAGATAAACACGTTAATCTGTTAATTGTTGAAGATGCGTATGTCGACGAGTCGTCAAAATTTAATTCTGACGACGGCGAAGACGTCAACGGCGACGAGGACGACGACGACGGCGACGAGGCCGATAAAGTTGGAAAAAGTTTGGAAGAATTAAAAAAAAATATTAAAGATTATAAACGGGGCGTTAGATATCATTATTGTCTTATAAAAAATTTAGCCTCACTTGTGAGGTCAATTAACTAAACATACGGGTCACTTTTACGTATGCGATAGATGTCTCCTATTTTTACGATCGCAAACGTCTCGATGCCCACGAGCAAGTATGCGAAAAACTTAACGAGTGTCGTGTTATTTTACCCTCCGAAAAAAACAAATATTTACAATTTAAAGATTTTAAGTATAAAATACCTGTGCCGATGGTGGTTTATTCTGACATAGAATGCCTTATTAAAAAACCGAAAGAGCTTCCGAATCAGAACGCACTTTCAAATACCAGGAACATATTCCGTTTTCAATAGGATATTATTTTTATTGTGGATATGACGAATCTCTTTCATATTACAGTTCATACACGGGCACAGACTGCATTTCTTGGTTTGTGCGACAATTAAAACATATTGCCATATGTTATGGGAGCGCATTTTTAAAACGAGCCTGCTACGTCCTCTATAGATGCCTCGACGGCAAAAACGTGCTTTATTTGCGAAGTCGATTTCTTGCCGGACGACGAAAAGGTTATCGATCACGATCACATGAATGGTTCTGTAAGAGGTGTTGCGCATAGCAGCTGTAATTTAAATTTTAGGTTATTTCCAATTATTCCCGTAGTCTATCATAATTTGAGCAATTATGATGCTCATTTTATTATTAAAGAGCTTGCTAACGCTTTCGAAGGCCCCATGAATATAATACCCTTGAATAATGAAAATACATAACATTTTCTAAAAATACAACGACGCAAATGTGACGTTCAGATTCATAGATTCCTTTCGCTTTATGGCAATGTCATTGGAAAAATTAGCATGCGAGTTGTCTTTCGATGACTTTAAAGTTTTAAAAAAGGAATTTAGCTCGCTAAACCCGGATCGCATTAAATTGCTAATGCGCAAGGGTATTTTCCCTACGAGTATTTGGATGACATTTTGAAATTAAGCGAAGAAAATCTTCCTCCTATAGAATGTTTTTATAGCAATCTTAATGAATCACATATTGAAGAATCGGAATATATTCATGCGCAAACCGTATGGAGCACTTTTAAATGCAAAAATTTAGGCGACTACGCGACCTATATTTAAAATGCGACATTCTTTTTTGCGATATATTCCAAGACTTTAGAAAAATTGTCTTGAAACATACAAATTGGATCCCTTAAATTTTGTGACTTTATGGCGAGCTACTCGTGGTCTAGCATGTTATTATATACTAAAATCAGGCTAGAACTAATTTGTGACGTCGACATGTTTTTAATGATCGAAAGAGGCATTCGGGGCCTTACTCAAGTCGTAAAACGATATGTAGAATCCAATAATAAATATTATCCCCAAACGTATGATCCATCCAAGCCGAATAAATTTTTATTTTACGGAGATATTAATAATCTCTATGGTCATGCCGAATCTTGCTATTTGCCTTACGGGATTTCAAATGGCTAACGCCTGAAGAAATATTAAAATTTAATGTTACAACGGTGAGCATTACGAGCGATAAAGGTTATATTATCGAATGCGACTTGGAATTTCCTACGGACATTCACGACGCTCAGAAAGAGTTGCCGATGTGCCCAGAACAGGACACGCCTCCGGGCTCGAAATTTTCAAAATTAATGTGCACTCTCACGAAAAGTTCAACTACGTTGTGCATTACAGAAATCTCCAGGTTTATTTATCTGCGGGCGTAGTTATGACGCGCGTTCATAAGGTTTTAGAATTCGGTCAGTCTCCTTGGTTGAGACCGTTTGTCGAATTAAATACAAGAATGCGCACGGAAGCTAAAACGGAATTTGCACAAAATCTATATAAATTTGCAAACAATTCCATTTTGGTAAAACAATGGAGAATGTTAGGAAAAGACGCGTCATAAAATTAGTGACTCATTGGAGCGGTCGGTATGGTGCTCTATCTTTAATTTCCAAACCAAATTTCCATTCGGCAACGATTTTGACAAAATCTGGTCGCGATCGAATTGAGCAAAACAGAGATAGAGTTCAACAAACCTATCTACATAGGTATGGCCATCTTAGAATTATCAAAAATTGAATTATATAATTTTCACTACGATTTCATGAAGGCAAAATTTGCAAATAATTGCGAATTATGCTACATGGACACCGACAGCCTTTTGTATAGTGTGACGTGCAATGATTTCTATGAAGAGTGTATAAAGACGAATCTAGAAAATTTGATACGAGCGCTTATGATCCCGATAACATCTATAAAATTCCTTTAATTAATAAAAAAGTCATTGGTCTTATGAAAGACGAAACTAGAGGTCGTATTTTAACGCACTTTGTAGGCCTTCGATCGAAAATGTACTCTTTAAAATAGAAGGCCGTGAGACCAAAATAGCATACGATCATATTTTGCATAAGGTATATTCCATACGTCAGACGAAAATTGCTTTAAGTTATCAAGATGATAAAAGATACATTTTATCTAACGGAATAGATACTTTGCCTCATGGGCACTATCTAATAAAGGACCTTTGAATAAAACCATATTTTATTTTGTGAATTGCATGTTTATTATAAAAAATAATTAAAATCTTGTAACGAGAAAGAAATTGCATTGTCTTTTTGTATTTTTATATTATAAAAACCGCATTGTATTTTTTAATTTTTATATTATGTATAAAATTAATTTAAAAATATATTTTAAGCGCTGTTGTAGAGGCTCTCTTTGTTATATTGTAATCAAGAAAAAGCATTGTATTTTGTTATTTTTATATTTATTATAAAAATTAATTAAAATATTGTAACAAGCAAGATAAAAAACTGCATTGTATTTTTTATTTTTTATATTATGTATAAAATAAACTAAAATAATACATTTTAAGTGCTGCATGTCAAAGTATCGCAGTTGTAGCGTCTCTATCTTTCTTATTTTTACAAGATCAAAAAAATGTATAATAAAAATCAAACAAAAAAAGAAACAAATTTTTATTTTTGAAATGTAACATATTTATATAATAAAAATATAAAACAAACGTTTTATTTTTTAAATGTAACAATCTATATAAGATCAGCTTTTTGAATCCAGGAAGGCTCTTGGAAGCCCAACCATTTGACGAGAATTTTGGTTCCTTTTCGCCTTAGTATTTTCTCGATAAGGTAAATATTTGGAACTCTCGTTTTCTGCAGCTCAGCTTCATAAAACTGTCCCAATACTGGATCGCCATGCATGTCGACGAGTAAATAAGTAGTCGGATTTGCTCGAAACACTTTACATATTTTAAACGTCTCTCGCTCCAGTTTGCATTGTAGCCCTTAGAAAAATACTTCTATATTTTGAAATGCGTACAAAGTCGTCCACGGCATAACGAGGTTTTCTAGTCGCCAGTTTTAATTTATCGTAAACTTTCAGACGCGTTTTCGCGGTCACATTTTTGGGTTTTCTTTAGTGGTCGAATGCACCGTATCGTTGTATTTCGATACAATCGAATCGATTATATCAATCCACTTCCATTTGCCTCTCAGACTAAAAGCTTTATACAGTTTGTTTTTTATCGTTCTGATTGCACGTTCTACGATGGCGGCTTTGATTGAGCTATATGTGGAGTAATGATTAATATCGCCATATTCCTTCATCAGCCGTGCAAATTGGCCGTTATAAAATTCTGTACCATTATCTGTTTGCAGATTTTTCGGTAAAGGCGCCGCGATCTTTTAATTTCATTTAGAATCTCGCGCATCGCAGATGTGACTTCATGACCATTCTTGGATTTAAGCGGTCTCGTCCATAAATATTTCGAATAGCAATCGATCACGAGTAGAATATACTTATGCCCTTTATTATATTTCGAATATGGAATAAATTCAGCAATATCGGCTTGGAATAAGTCGTGATAAGATTTGATGATCGTTCTTCGACGTGGAAAATTTATTCTAACCCCTCTGTGCAGTTCATCCACTAGTATTTCCTTATCGTTATATTTCTTAGACATTTTTAAGGTTTGACACGAGTATGAGAGTTAGACGACGAGGCTTTATCTTGCTCCAATAACACGTGCAGGTGTCTTATAACGTCGGTATTAATTTTGTGAAATTGTAAATCGTCTCCAGCAGACGTCTTGACTCGTCTAATTTCAAGTGGTTGAAAATCAGGAAGTTCGTGTTTAAAACAACTTCGTTCAACACTTGAACGACCGATTGCAATACATCTCGAATGATCACGTTATCGCGGTGAATGGCGACACCTTCGATAAGATTTTGTATTCTCGCGTTCACATAGAACTTAGAAACGGCATCGTGCTCATCTTCGGCCTCGCCTATGTTGACAATTCTCAAGCCTCGAGAGTCGAAGTTCTTGGCCTTACCGTCGTCGATCGTGGTTAGTTTCATAAAATTTTGCGCTTTTTCTGACAACGTCGAGTCCACGTATCTCTTGTTAACGGCATCGCCGAGCTCTGGGGTCGTGCAAATTTACAATGGATCGCGATTTGGCGTCAAATTTAAGTTTCTTATTAGCATGCGTTTTTCCCGAAGATGAAGCGGTCAAACATATTTCCAATGGTTTGCCTATATGCAGATTGAGTTCTTCGTTGCAAAATTTTAAGTTTACGCCGTCGTTTGATTTTTTAGGATCGGTCAAATTCACTATTCTAAAATCCTTCAAGTTAACTATTTTCTCGTCCTCGTCCAATACCAAGGCGCTTCGTTTATTTACCGCATCCGTTCCGGTCACGGGATTGCCTACGTTGCAAAGTTTTCTATTTTCTATGTTGAAATCGCCTTCCGGAGTTAGTTTAAAGCCTACACCAGGAGGCCCGCGCGCAGCGGTATTACCAAACCCTCCGCCTCCAGAGTCTCTGGCAACATACGCTCTTCCAAATTTATCGACGACCATTTTATTTCTGAGACTATTCTATAGAACGTGTATATTTTATTAGGCGATTAATTTCGCCTCCTTTAATTCGGATATAATAGAAAGAAATTCGTTTTGATTCTGAGAGCTATTGTTGCCCGCCGAACGTTCGGCCATCAACAAACGAAGCCGGCTCACCAGCTCGGCCGGCGAGTCCCAATGAACGTATTCTATCTCATGATTAGAATTATCGAATTTTTTGTATCGCCAAATTCTGCTTATATTACTCGATGGCTGTCTTTTTCGATAAATTATCCATACCGAGACCTTTCTTTTCTTCGTTATTTTGGATCGTAATTGCATGGGAATCGTAGGAGTCGCCGATGCTGTATTCATCTCTCTTGACGACAACGACGACGGTGACGGCGACGAAGCATGCTGCGGCGAGGGAGGAGGCGTAGATATTGTAGTCGCCACGGGCGACGGTGTTAAATTCGGAACGATATAATTTTTATATTTGGGCGTTTTAGGCAGATCCTTGCGAAACAGTTTATTATATGCATTGGTTTTCTTCAAAATATCGATGTAATTTTTTACATCTAGCTCGGAAGGATTGCCAGCAGGCGTTTTCTTATTCGAAGGGATTTTCTTATAAGTTAACAATCGAAGTAAGCCCTCCGTAATAGGATATTTTTTATTTCTAATATTAATCGTAGATCCGTCGTCTGCAATAGCTAACTCTGAATTGCCCATAGACCATTTATTCGAAAGGTCGTCGTATTGAATGCCGATTCCGGTATCGTCTATATTGGGATCCTCGCTTTTGGACAGGATGTCGGCATACTTTTTAAGTAAGGCATCTGAACCGTCGCCGACATTATCAGATTCGTGCTCCGCATTCTGACGTCGAATATAATTAGGATTTTACTTGCAGAGAATTTTGATAGCGATTTTAACGGTTCTAGTAATTGAGCATGCTTCATTCCGTATTTTAATTGAGCTCGATTTTGATCTCGTTTAAAATCTAAAAACTTTTCTTATCGTTTTAGTGGCCTGCACTACGGCTCGATTTAAATTCGTAGAGTGACGTCGTCGTCCTCGTCTCATCGCAGCCGCAGACATTGCGTTGATGAAAGTTCGCTCGAACGTCGTGATTTTAAATACATATGTAATGATCGATCCTTTACGGTAGCGGCCCTCGTTTATGGCTTTTCTTTGTCTACCACTAAGAATCCGTATCCGGCTTTATTGCCATCGCCGTTTTTTTTCCCGCTAGACGGCACATCTTTTGAAATCTTCGAAGCTCATGTCGGTATTAATGTTCCGAATAGATATGTCTTAAGTTCATTTCGTCTTGCAAAAACTATAATTAAATTTGTATTGTCGCGAATAAGATGCTTCGGTATTCTTGCATACGATTGGCTGAGGTAGAACGCGTCTATATTCTTATGACGGCTCATTGAAAAATATTGACGAATCGCGTTTTGTTCGTGACATTGAATGTCGTCGAAAATGAAAATCGAATTACTCTTAGCATCTTGCGGTGAAATTATTTCGGAATTTTCGCTAAATTCGTAATAGCCTAGTCCTTGATCGGTCTCAAAACTCGACTCAAAAATCGTATTTGGGCTGAAATAGCGACTTGGAGTAAATGTAAACGTTTTCAAATTCCAATCCGTTGGGTGCCAGTAACAAACTCAAAATCAGGTTTGTTTTACCGCACGCAGAAGGTCCGCATACGATGCATCTTATGCTGGCCGGTAAGAGATCTCCGTGCTTTTGCGCGTTCCAAAATAGGAATAAGGATCATCCTGTTCAACCGTTAGATCCATATTTGCAACCGGTAGAGATTGTTTCTGTTTAATAACCTTCATGTCTATTATTCGCTAATATGACGCGTAACGATTTCCGTAAACGGATCGTATTCGAATATTAATTAAGCAGTATGCTTTAGTGGTTTGATCGAAAATGTTGCTGGATTCGATTTCGAGACGTATATCGACGGCCGAATTTTTAATAGATTCTTCTTGACGACTGCAATCGATCACGAACACGGGACAATTGCCAAATTGCTGATAGTCGTTCAAACAACGCAGAGCGTAGCTCAAATTGCTCGCGCCTGCATAATAGTTTTCCGGAAATTTCGAATAGTGCATGAACGGGGTCGAATAATCGTTATTGGCAAAGTCCGAATTCATATCTTGAAGTGGAAATTCTTGGGAATTAAGGTATAGTTTAAATTTGTCAGATTGCAGTGATCGAACTGGGCTGCCGATTGCTTCGCATTATCATACTTGCCATGCTGAAGAGTAAATAGAATCCATCGAGGTTTTCTAATTCGTTCGAATTCTTAATACGCCAAACGTGAATTTTCGAAGACGGAAAGGACGGCAACTCGTGAAGCTCCCAGCGACGAAAGTAAACCACAATTCTGGGATTTTTATGCAAATGATGGAATAAATTTAATTTCGATTCATCGCCAAGCTTTAAATGCGGAACCTCCCACGATATTTTAGTAATTTTAAATGTTAGCTCGTTTTCGTCGCTCTTGTAACAATTGACGTCGCTCTTGGATCTAATTAAAACAAGCTCTTGCGGCATGTTTACGACGGCTCGTTTATAATCCTCGCAAAATCCAAAAATATGCTTTAGAGGCACATTGCACGAGAAGCGTCCGTTCTTAAAAATGTCGGCGTTTGTATCTCCTCGAGGGTCCCAGGTGCTATTGCTCAAACCGTTGAATTTTTGTGATACGAAGCGAGACCCTTCATCGTGCACGTTATACCAGGCTGCTTACAAACGTCGACCACATGCGTGCTCCCATTTTGTACTGTATTTCATCGAAGAAGAATAATATTGCGTTGTTCGTTATCGTATACGGTTTACCTTCGGTTTTCACCGAAAACGTTCCCTTAATATTAATGTAACTGTCGTAGGTTGCGGTTATAGCATCGGAATTTTGATTTCTATAATCACTCTATCGCTGTGGTCTGTGTTTCGCGTGAAGGGTAAATACGAATAATAATCTTCTTTCGAAATTGTCTCTTCGTAGCGAGGCCTTTTGAATACGTCTAATTTGGCCACTTCGTCGAAACGTAATTTCTTCAAAGGAGAACTAATCACCGACGAGATGTGATCTGCGACCATTTTCGTGCTACTACCAAAATCACCACGTATTTTACCGCCACGTTTAGCCATTTCTAGTACTTTTTTCTATCTCGTATTCAAAAGCTTGTAGCCGAGCGCTTTTAAGAAACTTGCGTCTGCGCGACTAAGAGCGAGGTTCTTCTTCCTCTTCTTTTAATATGATGTTGCTTTTTCACACCTCTTCCGCTTTTTATTTCGTTATGGCCTAACGATGATTTGCGTGCGACTGCAGATTTCGAGAACGTTTTTGCGTTTTATATAGGTTTGTTTTGAGGAAGAAGAAGAAGACTTCGGCAGCAACGACGATAACAATGCCCAACGCGGATTTTTCTTAGGTATATTGACGACTGCGGCTAACGTCTGTTGCTGCTGCTGCTGATGCTGACGCTCGTCATCATAAACGACGCCCATTTTAACTTAATAATAATTTTATTATTCGCGTCTTAGCTCTAGGCGAACGCAAAGGTACGTATCCTTCGAAAATTAACCGCTTCACCCGTATGATCCACCAGTCTCAACGTAATGTTATCGAATTCGTCCACGCACAGAGAAACGAATTATATTGCTGGGTTGTTGTTCTATGCTGTAGCCTGGGGCACGGTTAGGCCAAATTCGTAAATGCTATGACAAAGTTGGTTATTGCGGTACGCTCCCGTCGTAATGTTAGTATCTACGAAAATATTAGATACCGAAATTATTTCCACATCGCGATCGGACGTATGCGAACGACCTTCTCTAAAATTCGATCATAAATCCCAGCATTCGACCGATGTTGCCGCGCTTCGTGAAGTCTACGGAGTATTTCGATTTTATTTCGCACTTTAGGGTATTATTATTAGCTCTTAAAGAAAACAAGCCGTCGACCAATCCGTCGTCGTCCAAAGTTACGGACGAATTAATTTCTTTGTTGGCTTTAGCCGACTCCAATATCTTTTCTCAGGAACGTGTTTAGCTCGTCTATTTCGTAGCATCCCTCGTCGATGGTGATTTCTTTATCTTTATCGTAATAGAACTTATTATTTCCTCGTAAATATTTCGAACGGTGTTGCACGTAAAGACCCACCAAGCCGCAGGTGTACGTGCCGCCATCGTTCAGTCTCACAGGTGGGTATAGCGTACCGCTGCTGATGGTATTTCCATACCCGAATGGAATGTCCTAGACATGACTGTAGCGCTCGAGGGCATTATGGTTCTTTATGTAAAAATTTCAACACTAAATGACCGCACACGATCGTGTTAAAGTTTTGCTCCCTTTCCACGTTATAATATATAACGCTACCGTGAAAATATCTTAAGACTTCCTCGGGAGGCCTCAGGTCTCGAAACTATCGAAGTATATCACCGTATTGGCCCTTTTTTATAACCGACCCAATGCGTGCCCGGACCGGATCCATCGTCTAAATTTATAATACCACTTTCGTTTCGCTACGGCGGTGCTAAGCTTCCGTCGCGTCTTTTTAGCGGCATTATAATTTGGATTAGCCACGTCCCCAATGCTCCACCCGCAGGTACTACATTGGGTTTAAACGCGAAAAATAGTCGTGCCCTAATTTATTCTTACTTCATAGTTGATTCACCTAAATAAAAACTAAACAAAAATCTAACAAACCTAAAAATCTAACAAACCTAACAAACTCTAACAATCTAACAAACCTAAAAATCTGACACTGGAACAAAAACAAAACAAAAACTAAAAACAGGGTTGTAAATAATGGTATCCCTAGCGCTGACTTTCGAGTGTACCCGATCAACAAGCAAAAATGAGAGGGGGAGGGATCCGTAATACCGGATAGCAGACGCCGGTTCTGCTTACCAGTGCGACCTGAAGGGTCGTCTTAAAACTATCCAAATCTAGCTAACTAATTTAAATCCATCCCTAGCTTTCCTATCGTTCCTAACTGATTTACATTATGATTACAATCTTCGCAATTCTGCTCGTCCTTCCCAAATATATACTGCAACCAAAATGGCGACAGAACGTCAAACAAAACAAATAAGCCACATAATACATGCTATATATAAATAAATATAAAGTGTAAATATAAAATATAAATAAATATAATTATGTAAATATGTGATGGTGTAATAGCCAAATATCGTAATAATTTATAGTTATTACATTGTATTAAGTTTATGCATTTAAAAGGTGAGTGACTTGTTATAGGAAGTGAAAAGTGCGGAAATTGTACAGGAAGACAATCTATAGGAAGTACACGTGCAACGAACTCTAGACTAGGTGTAATTTGAATTAGTGAATAAGCATAATTGCATAATCGTTGTTAGCAGTTAAGTACTAACGTAGAATAAGAGGATTATAAGTCTAACCCTCCGATGTAACAGTTGTACTGCACGTTAAAGTGACAAGTAAATAAAGATGTGAAATGGTCTTCGACTTTGTTTTAAGTACCCCGACTGAAGCCCCCAAGAGAACACTACAAATATATAAATAAATGTTTAATAAGCGTTAAGCATATAGCAGTGCACAAAATAGCGAAAGCATCACCCTATTTATCAGGTGCACTCGCACAAGCATTATATCGGCTAGCGCCTTTACACACCAAACGTGCTTCTTAAATTATTTCAAAAACTACTAATTAATGTAAATCAATGCTTGTGCGAGTACAGCCGCCACAATTTAAGTCTTACCTCGATAATAAAATTTTCCAGCATCCGAAGATCTGGTCGTCTGTAACTTACTTCTAAAGGTGGGACGGGGTGCACTGCTAAAGTCCTGGTGGGTATGCACTAAATGTTCTTGGGGGGATCACAATCACTATCACTATCACTTCACTTTCAAGTCCTGGGGGGATGCGCGGTTGCGCTCTGTTTTATTATCCTTGTTTACTTTATTGATTTAATTTAATGAGGGTTTATGATTTATTTGTTATTGTTTATTTGGTATTATTTATTCCCGATTTTCCGCACATAATTATGAAGATAGGCAGTGATTGTATTAATGGAGTGGGGGTTTCTCGTGCATATTGGACATTTTGATATAATTATCTTTTTTTTTTCTTTTTTTTTTATATATATATATATATATATATATTTAATATCAGGTTTTGGTTATGCTCGTATCCTTACTCACGCCAAGTCAATCTAAAATTTTCAATCCTCCCACCAACCCCACCGAATTTTTACACGCGGTCGTCATTGATTGTCTAATCTCGCGACCCTTCCCGCGAATTCTTTTAAGGCTGTCCAGAACGCCTTCTGGTTAACCACTTCCCGACTTCCTCTAGGCTCTTTGGCCATGCCAGACCTAGGATAGCTAGTTTGCTATCAGCCAACCCTCGATTTCCGCCCTCAAGCGGGCAGTCGAAGAGCACGTGCTCTGCGCTTTCCGCGCCCTCACCGCATTCGCAGCGGTCGCTGTTGGTTAGACCGAACCTTTGTAAATACGCCTTCAGGGCGCCGTGCCCTGTTATCAACTGCACCATTTTGTGATCGAGCTTAACCTCGATCTTACCTCTGGCTTCTATGCTCGGTATGAATTTGTGGGTCAACCTGCCCGTGGCAGCGTTGTTCTACCTCTCTTCCCATTGCCGAATTGATTTTTCGCGCAGCTTTCTTTGATTAAAGACCTCGGTATCGACGAATGTGATATTCGAAAGTCGCCCGTCGCGGCCTCTTTAGCTAATTCGTCAGCCCTATCGTTTCCTACGTTACCAGTGTGCGACCTGACCCAACAGAACTTTAACCGTCGAAACTCTAGCGCCGTACGCGCTATCCTCCAGACGTCCGCTTGGAGATCTGTCGAGGTGTTCATGTTTGTTAAAGCCGTTAGCGCCGATTTACTATCACTGATTATATAATACTCGTCTCTGCCCGTATGGTTTATTACGTAATCGATAGCCTCTCGTATGGCTACCAATTCGCACTGAAGATAGTGCACCAGTTCGCGAGTTTGGTTTGAAACCGAAACACCTCCCTTTCCTGCTTATACACGACAAACGCCGTGCCTGCTTGCCCATCGTCCATACGTGAACCGTCCGTATAAATTCTGATACCCATCGCGTCCTCATCACCTTCGACAAACTCGATCCTCTAATATCAGCCGGTGCCCTAACTCAGATACAACAATCTTTCTTGCAATTTCCTATTACCAAGATTAAGATCTTCGATAATTTCGCGCCCTTTTCCTATATTTATTAATCGTTCATCTCTAATCTCCTAACGACATATTCGATAGGAGAGTCCTACTGATCACCAGGACAGCCTCCGTGGAGGTGGTCCTGTACGCCCTCGCCGCTTTTACCGCGGTTATGCGTTGTACGCTCGTCAATTGACGCATCTCCCGGACTTTACAACCTTCTGCCCATACAGAAGCTGCGTACAGTATTGCCGGCTCAATTGCTCCGGCATAAACCGTTCTCAGCGATTCGCCCTGAAACCCCACTTTATTTTAGCCGCCGCCATCATTTTATTTGATATTTCGCCGCCCTTACTTTTTACGTATTGTACGTGCGCTTTCCAATTTAATTTATTGTCGATCTTGACGCCGAGGTAGGTAATACAATCTTTAAACGGATTTTCTCCTCCTAGCTCTAACCTAGGAGGTCTCTGTCCTGGTTTCGTGCCGAAATAAAGCGCCTCTGACTTCGCCGTGTTAAATTTTAATTTTACCGCCTGCGACCATTCGTGTAATTTATTAAGCGCCTCGTTCGGTTTTGTGCGCATATCCATTAACAATCTCGATCTTACAATTAAAAGTGTGTCATCTGCAAACCCAACGATTGAGCATCCTGCGGGCAACTTGACCCTAAAGATGCTCTCATACAACAACTTCCAAAATGTGGGACCAGAACATGACCCTTGCGGGCATCCCCTTTCCACCTCACGCGACAGAACTTCACCCGGAATTTCAACCTGTGCTAATCGCCCGAGAAATAGCTCTTGACCAAAGACATCAAGTTTCGCGGACAACCCTACGATCTAACTCGCAAACGATTAATGGCCACCAGGCAGCATCAAATGCTCCTGAAATGTCCAAAGCAACAACGACACAGTACTCTTTGGCATCTCTTGCCTGCTTAATTTCCCGACAACGAACTCTAACGCGTCGATAGTCGACTTGCCTCCACGAAACCAAACTGTCGGTTATTAAAACCGCCGCTGTCTCGCACTAGGTGTTCAACACGCGTAGTCATAACGCGATCTAAAACTTTCCCCAGCACCGGTAGCAAGCTAATTGGACGATAGCTGCCCGGATCTGACGCATCCGCCTTTTAGGTTTGGGTATAAATTTCACATTCTGGATTTTCCAGCAACGCGGAAAAACGCCCTTTCTAAACAAAGATTAAACAACCCAACAAAGACACACGGGGCTAACAGGCACTCTGCAGAGCTGCGTCTGAAGTGATTCCATCATGCCCCGGTGCCTTCTTAGGGTTCATCCTCCTAAGAGCCCTGACGACCTCGTGAACTAGGATTGCCTTATCGGCACCTGTTCCTTGCGCCTTTGCAGCTTCCCGACGTATTAAATCGTGCGACCCTTCATCCCCTCGATTATCCGATGGGAAAAATTTCTAGTAAATATTCCGCTGTGGTTTTAAAACCTTCCGTGTATTCGCCATTTGTTTTCTTTATATTACTGAGCGCGATTTTTGTTGTTTTCCTCTAATTACGCGGTATGCGGTTCCCCAGGTTCTTTCTCTGAGTTTTGCGCAGAATTCTTTAAATTTATTCGTTCGCGTTTCTTCTATTAATATTTTATATTCGCGGTAACTTTGATTATATTCTATTCTCCGTTGTTCTCTTATTTCTCCCGAGGCGCGTTGATAGCGGCGCCTTAGGTTACGCGTTTCTGCCCGCTTGGTGGTTAGTTCCCGGGTCCACCAGGGTACGCTGTATTTAAATGTTTTCTTTTGCGGCATGGAATACGACGACGCGTCTACCACCGCGTCGTTCAATTTTTCGCGAGTGTTTCTACTTCGTCTGCTTCTCGGCAGTTAAATAGCTCATTTTCGAGCGCAGGATACTTTCGCCAAATTTTTCTTTAAACCGCTCCCAATTTGCTTTTTATTACAGAACCGCGGAAATATAGTTAGCTGCTCGTTTGCGCTTGTTTTGGTTTCAACGTCCCATGTTATTAATTTATGGTCAGAGAGCGTTTCCTCGTCCGACCTTAGTTTCCAATTACAAATCGTTTCTAACATTTCGTGCGAGACTGCAGTAATATCTATAAAACTGCTGCCTCTATGCGTCTCAAACGTAGGTGAATCATTAGTGTTTATCACACTAAGGTCCCATCCGTAAAAGATCAGCAACCTGCGAGCCTCTATCGTCTTCGAAGGGCTCCCCATAGTGGCGATTTAGCATTAAAATCTCCTCCGATGATTAAATTTTTATTTACCTACCGATTTTGCGCAAAATGTTTTCAACTTGGTTTACTAAGTCCTCGGTTTGAGGGTTTTCCCGCCGGAATCAACCGGCGGAAGATACGCGCTGATCACGTAAAATGTATTTAGTCCTGATTTAATTTCGACCGTTGTTAAAAATTCGTTGGATAAATTATTTAGTATTATTCCGGCGCACGTCCCATTATTTATTATTATCCGCTACGCGGTCGTTCGCTGTTTGCGTTTAAAACGGGAACCCCTTCCCAAAACCTGTTATTTTGTGGCTGTACAGGTGCGGTTCCTGTAAAACCCGATGTCGATATTATTTTCGCTGAATAACTTTACGAAGTTATTTGTAGCCCCTTTCCTTTCCCGAGATTTAATTGCGCGAATTTAATCTTCTTGCTTCTTAAATCGCTCTTTTCTTCACGGTCCATAATCGATGTTCGTGTGATTGCGTTCTTCAATCTCAGCATCGTGGGGCATCTACTCGACTTGGCGTCGTGGCGCGTATCGACCTTCGCGCCACCGCCAGTTCTGTCGTTTGCCCTAGCGCAAACCACACAGCAGGGGATTGCCTCCGGCAATTCTTGAATTCGTGACCGACTTCGGCACAGTTACCGCACCACTGTACCTTCTCCCTGCACTCCATCGATCTATGGCCGTACTCGTAGCACCTGTAGCACTGGGTCATCGAGAAGTGGTCCCGGGCCCAGACTCTTCGCCACCTAGGTTTATAGCGTCAGCTAATATGCGTCTCCGAAGTGTGGGGTCACTTCGAAGACTACGTTGACGAAGGGATCCCTAGGGCCCTTTCCGCCAAACCCAAACTTCTCTCTAGGTGGTCTTCAATTTTCAAATCGCCGAAGCGGGGATTCTGGCACGCGATCAACCGCACCAGCTCTTCCGCCTTCATCCCCGCTTCGACCCCCGGAAAGAACGACCCGTGGGCGTTTCTTCTCGATCGTCTTCGCTACGAGCTCTTTGCAGTGACCGCCGACCTTCGACTGCAATTTCTTGGCGTCTTCTCGACCTACGCACTCAACTACCACACCGCCCCTACGGGTCCTACGAGCTCCGACTACGACAAAACCATCACGAGCGGGATCGACCTTCTTCTTCAGGGTCGACATGACGTCTTCTTTCTCCCTGGCTTGGCGTCGACCCTAACTGCAAAGGTGGGCGTCGCACCTGCAGCAGCTGCAGCATACGACGCCCTCCGCTGCATCGGCACCTCCTGGCTCCCAGAACACTGCTGCCCTGAAACACAAGCAGCCACCGCTGGACTTCCCCGACAATATTAGCTCTCCCAGAATCACTAGCCACAAAGCCGCAGCGCCCTAACCATGCCTATAAGTTGATTCGTCACGTCGAGGAAATCATCCACGGCGTGCCGAAATTCTTCCTGTCCTCCACGACGATAGTGGCGGAGGATCGTCGGCACCTCGGAGATGGCCGAGTGCGCCTTCCTCACCCTCCATTTAGGAGGTCCAGCTCATCGAGGTCGCTAGCAGCAACGCTAACGTCGCTGCTAGTCGACATCTTCGCTGACTCCTCGAAGTTGAGGGCGATTCAGGCGCCGCAGCCACCCCAGAGGCCCCGACTCCCCCGACACAACCGCCGCAGACGCAGGCTCCTTACCTCCTGTACCTCCTCC
This sequence comes from Platerodrilus igneus, assembly GCA_036346225.1. Taxonomy (NCBI): domain Eukaryota; kingdom Metazoa; phylum Arthropoda; class Insecta; order Coleoptera; family Lycidae; genus Platerodrilus; species Platerodrilus igneus. Next base: position 5,753,489 of record JARFIW010000999.1, on the reverse strand, counting down.
TGAATCCCTAACCTAACGTCTTTTAAAATTACCTTTAGCTGTTTCTCCCCAACAGCGCCCTCAGCCTCCGACCTATCAGACTCCGACCTATCTCCCCTCTTCTGCCTGGGCAACGGCTCCTCGTCGCGGTGAGCCACCATGCTGACAAAACAAACGACAAAAAATGACACCTAAAACGCAGCTCAAAAACCACTTGACCGTTACGACGCTAAAAGAACGACGCTAGAAGAACGCAAAACGTTGGTCCAATAAAAATGTTTTGTTTAAAGGTGACCGTAAGCAACCTTGTATTTATTTGAACTTCGAACCGCCCAATTAAATATTAAATTTTTAACAAAAATACAAGCACTAAGCGTCAAAATAACAACTAGAATCAAATAAATTCCCTAACGCAATTCGATTCAAAAATGTACCGCGAAGAACACTATTTATTTATTTAAATTTTTAAAACCGCCAAATCAAATTTAAATAAACTAATTACTTCAAAATATTAAAATATATAATTTATAAACAACAACACTTTATTTTTAAACGTAATTAAGAAAATAAGGTCGAGCGCAATCGGAATGTGGTAACCGGAAATGACCTTTCACTTAATCGCTTGGTAACTGTAACTGTTACACCGCTTAATTACACCAAAATCGATTTTAAAGAAACTTATAAGTACGCGTGTACTTAAATTACGGAATATTTATATTAAAATTGTTTTAAAATTTACAGTTTTTGAATTATTTATTTGATTTAAAAAGGCTTAGTTTTTTGTTCTTTGGTTATTATTTAATTATACGCGCACTACAAAAATTTCACACACTTTTTGATTGTTTTACCTGGTTTTTTACTTGATTTACGCGGTTTTTATTTTAAATTTATTATTAAAAATGCCTTTTTTAAGTTATTTCGAAATTATTTTGAGTATTAGTTTAGTGGATTTTTGTTTTATTGACCCGAAATTTATTTAGTTTATTTTTAAAACGCGGGTTTGGTTAAATTACAAAGAAAACGCGATTTATTTAGTTTTTATTTAATTAAAATTCTGTTTTAAAATTTTATTTTACTGCCCTGTATTTAAAATTTGATGCCACACAATTATAAAAATAAAACACAATAAAAAACAAAGCTTCAAATAGAATAAAATAAAAATAAATAATAAAAGCCCTAGATAAAAACTTACTTTAGCTGGTGAAGCAGAGCTCGCTAAACACGTCCGCTCGCTTCAAGCGGCAACTAGAAAGTTCTCTTTTTAGCGGCATTATAATTTGAATTAGGGCCGCTATACTTGCACGTCCCCAATGCTCCACCCGGAGGTACTACATTGGGTTTAAACGCGAAAATAGTCGTGCTCCTAATTTATTCTTACTTCATAGTTGATTCACCCTAAATAAAAACTAAATAAAAATCTAACAAACCTAAAAATCTAACAAACTCTAACAATCTAACAAACCTAAAAATCTGACAAAACTGGAACAAAACAAAACAAAAACTAAAAACAGGGTTGTAAATAATGGTATCCCTAGCGCTGTCTTTCGAGTGTACCCGATCAACAAGCAAAATGAGAGGGGAGGGATCCGTAATACCGGATAGCAGACGCCGGTTCTGCTTACCAGTGTGACCTGAAGGGTCGTCTTAAAACTATCCAAATCTAGCTAACTAATTTAAATCCATCCCTAGCTTTCCATATCGTTCCCAACTGATTTACATTATGATTACAATCTTCGCAATTCTGCTCGTCCTTCCCAAATATATACTGCAGCCAAAATGGCGACAGAACGTCAAACAAAACAAATAAGCCACATAATACATGCCCTATATAAATAAATATAAAGTGTAAATATAAAATATAAATAAATATAATTATGTAAATATATAAATAAATGTTTAATAAGCGTTAAGCATATAGCAGTGCACAAAATAGCGAAAGCATCACCCCATTTATCAGGTGCACTCGCACAAGCATTATGTCGGCTAGCGCCTTTACACACCAAACGTGCCTCTTAAATTATTTCAAAAACTACTAATTAATGTAAATCAATGCTTGTGCGAGTACAGCCGCCACAATTTAAGTCTTACCTCGATAAAATTCTCCAGCATCCGAAGATCTGGTCGTCTGTAACTTACTTCTAAAGGTGGGACGGGGTGCACTGCTAAAGTCCTGGTGGGTATGCACTAAATGTTCTTGGGGGGATCACAATCACTATCACTATCACTTCACTTTCAAGTCCTGGGGGATGCGCGGTTGCACTCTGTTTTATTATCCTTGTTTACTTTATTGATTTAATTTAATGAGGGTTTATGATTTATTTGTTATTGTTTATTTGGTATTATTTATTCCCGATTTTCCGCACATAATTATGAAGATAGGCAGTGATTGTTTTAATGGCGTGGGGTTTTCGTGCATATTGGACATTTTGGTATAATTATCTTTTTTTTTTTTTTTTTTTTATTTATTTATTTAATATCAGGTTTTGGTTATGCTCGCATCCTTACTCACGCCAAGTCAATCTAAAATTTTTCAATTCTCCCACCAACCCCACCGAATTTTTACACGCGGTCGTCATTGATTGTCTAATCTCGCGACCCTTCCCGCGAATTCTTTTAAGGCTGTCCAGAACGCCTTCTGGTTTACCACTTCCCCGACTTCCTCTAGGCTCTTTGGCCATGCCAGACCTAGGATAGCTAGTTTGCTATCAGCCAACCCTCGATTTCCCGCCTCAAGCGGGCAGTCGAAGAGCACGTGCTTGCGCTTTCCGCGCCTCACCGCATTCGCAGCGGTCGCTGTTGGTTAGACCGAACCTTTGTAAATACGCTTTCAGGGCGCCGTGCCCTGTTATCAACTGCACCATTTTGTGATCGAGCTTAACCTCGATCTTACCTCTCTTCTATGCTCGGTATGAATTGTGGGTCAACCTGCCCGTGGCAGCGTTGTTCCACCTCTCTTCCCATTGTCGAATTGATTTTTCGCGCAGCTTTCTTTTGATTAAAGACTTCGGTATCGACGAATGTGATATTCGAAAGTCGCCCGTCGCGGCCTCTTTAGCTAATTCGTCAGCCCTATCGTTTCCTACGTTACCATTGTGCGACCTGACCCAACAGAACTTTAAACGTCGAAACTCTAGCGCCGTACGCGCTATCCTCCAGACGTCCGCTTGGAGATCTGTCGAGGTGTTCATGTTTGTTAAAGCCGTTAGCGCCGATTTACTATCACTGATTATATAATACTTGTCTCTGCCCGTATGGTTTATTACGTAATCGATAGCCTCTCGTATGGCTACCAATTCGCACTGGAAGATAGTGCACCAGTTCGCGAGTTTGGTTTGAAACCGAAACACCTCCCTTTCCTGCTTATACACGACAAACGCCGCGCCTGCTTGCCCATCGTCCATACATGAACCGTCCGTATAAATTCTGATACCCATCGCGTCCTCATCACCTTCGACAAACTCGATCCCTCTAATATCAGCCGGGTGCCCTAACTCAGATACGACAATCTTTCTTGCAATTTCCCTATTACCAAGATTAAGATCTTCGATAATTTCGCGCCCTTTTCCTATATTTATTAATCGTCTATCTCAATCTCCCTAACGACATATTCGATAGGAGAGTCCACTGATCACCAGGACAGCCTCCGTGGAGGTGGTCCTGTATGCCCTCGCCGCTTTTACCGCGGTCATGCGTTGTACGCTCGTCAATTGACGCATCTCCCGGACTTTACAACCTTCTGCCCATACAGAAGCTGCGTACAGCATTGCCGGCTCAATTGCTCCGGCATAAACCGTCCTCAGCGATTCGCCCCTGAAACCCCACTTTATTTTAGCCGCCGCCATCATTTTATTTGATATTTCGCCGCCCTTACTTTTTACGTATTGTACGTGCGCTTTCCAATTTAATTTATTGTCGATCTTGACGCCGAGGTAGGTAATACAATCTTTAAACGGGATTTTCTCCTCCTAGCTCTAACCCTAGGAGGTCTCTGTCCTGGTTTCGTGCCGAAATAAAGCGCCTCTGACTTCGCCGTGTTAAATTTTAATTTTACCGCCTGCGACCATTCGTGTAATTTATTAAGCGCCTCGTTCGGTTTTGTGCGCATATCCATTAACAATCTCGATCTTACAATTAAAGTGTGTCATCTGCAAACCCAACGATTGAGCATCCTGCGGGCAACTTGACCCTAAAGATGCTCTCATACAACAACTTCCAAAATGTGGGACCAGAACATGACCCTTGCGGGCATCCCTTTCCACCTCACGCGACAGAACTTCACCCGGAATTTCAACCTGTGCCAATCGCCCCGAGAAATAGCTCTTGACCAAAGACATCAAGTTTCGCGGACAACCCCTACGATCTAACTCGCAAACGATTAATGGCCACCAGGCAGCATCAAATGCTCCTGAAATGTCCAAAGCAACAACGACACAGTACTCTTTGGCATCTCTTGCCTGCTTAATTTCCCCGACAACGAACTCTAACGCGTCGATAGTCGACTTGCCCTCCACGAAACCAAACTGTCGGTTATTAAAACCGCCGCTGTCTCGCACTAGGTGTTCAACACGCGTAGTCATAACGCGATCTAAAACTTTCCCCAGCACCGGTAGCAAGCTAATTGGACGATAGCTGCCCGGATCTGACGCATCCGCCTTTTTAGGTTTGGGTATAAATTTCACATTCTGGATTTTCCAGCAACGCGGAAAACGCCCTTTCTAAACAAAGATTAAACAACCCAACAAAGACACACGGGGCTAACAGGCACGCCTGCAGAGCTGCGTCTGAAGTGATTCCATCATGCCCCGGTGCCTTCTTAGGGTTCATCCTCCTAAGAGCCCTGACGACCTCGTGAACTAGGATTGCCTTATCGGCACCTGTTCCTTGCGGCTTTGCAGCTTCCCGACGTATTAAATCGTGCGACCCTTCATCTCCCTCGGGATTATCCGATGGGAAAAATTTCTCTAGTAAATATTCCGCTGCGGTTTTAAAACCTTCCGTGTATTCGCCATTTGTTTTCTTTATATTACTGAGCGCGATTTTTTGTTGTTTTCCTCTAATTACGCGGTATGCGGTTCCCCAGGGTTCTTTCTCTGAGTTTTGCGTGCAGAATTCTTTAAATTTATTCGTTCGCGTTTCTTCTATTAATATTTTATATTCGCGGTAACTTTGATTATATTCTATTCTCCGTTGTTCTCTTTATATCTCCCGAGGCGCGTTGATAGCGGCGCCTTAGGTTACGCGTTTCTGCCCGCTTGGTGGTTAGTTCCCGGGTCCACCAGGGTACGCTGTCTTTAAATGTTTTCTTTTGCGGCATGGAATACGACGACGCGTCTACCACCGCGTCGTTCAATTTTTCGCGATTGTTTCTACTTCGTCTGCTTCTCGGCAGTTAAATAGCTCATTTTCGAGCGCAGGGATACTTTCGCCAAATTTTTCTTTAAACCGCTCCCAATTTGCTTTTTATTACAGAACCGCGGAAATATAGTTAGCTGCTCGTTTGCGCTTGTTTTGGTTTCAACGTCCCATGTTATTAATTTATGGTCAGAGAGCGTTTCCTCGTCCGACCTTAGTTTCCAATTACAAATCGTTTCTAACATTTCGTGCGAGACTGCAGTAATATCTATAAAACTGCTGCCTCTATGCGTCTCAAACGTAGGTGAATCATTAGTGTTTATCACACCAAGGTCCCATCCCGTAAAAGATCAGCAACCTGCGAGCCTCTATCGTCTTCGATAGGGCTACCCCATAGTGGCGATTTAGCATTAAAATCTCCCCGATGATTAAATTTTTATTCCTACCGATTTTGCGCAAAATGTTTTCAACTTGGTTTACTAAGTCCTCGGTTTGAGGATTTTCCGCCGGGAATCAACCGGCGGAAGATACGCTGATCACGTAAAATGTATTTAGCCCTGATTTAATTTCGACCGTTGTTAAAAATTCGTTGGATAAATTATTTAGTATTATTCCGGCGCACGTCCCATTATTTATTATTATCCGCTACGCGGTCGTTCGCTGTTTGCGTTTAAAACGGTGACCCCTTCCCAAAACCTGTTATTTTGTGGCTGTACAGGTGCGGTTCCTGTACAAGCCCGATGTCGATATTATATTCGCTAAATAACTTTACGAAGTTATTTGTAGCCCTTTTCCTTTCCCGAGATTTAATTGCGCGAATTTTATCTTCTTGCTTCTTTTAAATCTATCTTTTCTTCACGGTCCATAATCGATGTTCCGTGTGATTGCGTTCTTCAATCTCAGCATCGTGGGGCATCTACTCGACTTGGCGTCGTGGCGCGTATCGACCTTCGCACCACCGCCAGTTCTGTCGTTTGCCCTAGCGCAAACCACACAGCAGGGGATTGCCCTCCGGCAATTCTTGAATTCGTGACCGACTTCGGCACAGTTACCGCACCACTGTACCTTCTCCTGCACTCCATCGATCTATGGCCGTACTCGTAGCACCTGTAGCACTGCGTCATCGAGAAGTGGTCCCGGGCCCAGACTCTTCGCCACCTAAGGTTTATAGCGTCAGCTAATATGCGTCTCCGAAGTGTGGGGTCACTGAAGACTACGTTGACGAAGGATCCCTAGGGCCCTTTCCGCCAAACCTAAACTTCTCTCTAGGTGGTCTTCAATTTTCAAATCGCCGAAGCGGGGATTCTGGCACGCGATCAACCGCACCAGCTCTTCCGCCTTCATCCCCGCTTCGACCCCCGGAAAGAACGACCCGTGGGCGCTTCTTCTCGATCGTCTTCGCCACGAGCTCTTTGCAGTGACCGCCGACCTTCGACTGCAATTTCTTAGCGTCTTCTCGACCTGCGCACTCAACTACCACACCGCCCCTACGGGTCCTACGAGCTCCGACTACGACAAAACCATCACGAGCGGGATCGACCTTCTTCTTCAGGGTCGACATGACGTCTCTTCTCCCTGGCATGGCGTCGACCCTAACTGCAAAGGTGGGCGTCGCACCTGCAGCAGCCGCAGCATACGACGCCCTCCGCTGCATCGGCACCTCCTGGCTCCTAGAACACTGCTGCCCTGAAACACAAGCAGCCACCGCTGGACTTCCCCCGACAACATTAGCTCTCCCAGAATCACTAGCCACAAGCCGCAGCGCCCTAACCATGCCTATAAGTTGATTCGCCACGTCGAGGAAATCATCCACGGCGTAGCGAATCCATCTTCCTGTCCTCCACGACGATAGTGGCGGAGGTCGTCGGCACCTCAAGGAGATGGCCGAGTGCGCCTTCCTCACCCTCCATTTCAGGAGGTCCAGCTCATCGAGGTCGCTAGCAGCAACGCTAACGTCGCTGCTAGTCGACATCTTTCGCTGGGCTCCCGAAGTTGAGGGCGATTCAGGCGCCGCAGCCACCCCAGAGGGCCCTGACTCCCGACACGACCGCCGCAGACGCAGGCCCTCTACCTCCTGTACCTTCTCCTGAATCCCTAACCTAACGTCTTTTAAAATTACCTTTCCCCCCAACAGCGCCCTCAGCCTCCGACCTATCAGACTCCGACCTATCTCCCCTCTTCTTCCTGGGCAACGGCTCCTCGTCGCGGTGGACCACCATGCTGACAAAACAAACGACAAAAAATTACACCTAAAACGCAGCTCAAAAACCACTTGACCGTTACGACGCTAAAAGAACGACGCTAGAAGAACGCAAAACGTTGGTCCAATAAAAATGTTTTGTTTAAAGGTGACCCGTAAGCAACCTTGTATTTATTTAAACTTCGAACCGCCAATTAAATATTAAATTTTAACAAAAATACAACAAGCACCAAGCGTCAAAATAACAACTAGAATCAAATAAATTCCCTAACGCAATTCGATTCAAAATGTACCGCGAAGAACACTATTTATTTATTTTAAATTTTTAAAACCGCCAAATCAAATTTAAATAAACTAATTATTTCAAAATATTAAAATATATCATTTATAAACAACAACACTTTATTTTTAAACGTGTAATTAAGAAAATAAGGTCGAGCGCAATCGGAATGTGGTAACCGGAAATGACCTTTCACTTACTCACTTGGTAACTGTAACTGTTATACCGCTTAATTACACCAAAATCGATTTTAAAGAAACTTATAAGTACGCGTGTACTTAAATTACGGAATATTTATATTAAAATTGTTTTAAAATTTACAGTTTTTGAATTATTTATTTGATTTAAAAAGGCTTAGATTTTTGTTCTTTGGTTATTATTTAATTATACGCGCACTACAAAAATTTCACACACTTTTTGATTGTTTTACCCGGTTTTTTACTTGATTTACGCGGTTTTTATTTTAAATTTATTATTAAAAATGCCTTTTTTAAGTTATTTCGAAATTATTTTGAGTATTAGTTTAGTGGATTTTTGTTTTATTGACCCGAAATTTATTTAGTTTATTTTAAAACGCGGATTTGGTTTAAATTACAAAGAAAACGCGATTTATTTAGTTTAAATTCTGTTTTAAAATTTTTATTTTAATGCCCTGTATTTAAAATTTGATGCCACACAATTATAAAATTAAAACACAATAAAAAACAAAGCTTCAAATAAAATAAATTAAAAATAAATAATAAAACCCTAGATAAACACTTACTTCTTAGTTGCTGAAGCGGAGCTCTGCTAAACACGTCCGCTCGCTTCAAGCGGTAACTAGAAAGTTCTTTCTCTCTCTTTTTAGCGGCAACTCGTCTCGCATGTACACGCCTCTAAAATACGGAACACCTTTAGCATATTTGTGCAGATCGAGATCGGTCAATGCGCGCATGGGAGGTGTAAGGGTGGTGGTGGTGGCGAGCTTAGCATTCCTCGACACCGTCGAAGTATTCCGTTTTTTGAATCCCCCGGATAAGGTTTCAAGTACAAGGCGCTACCTTTCTTGTGAGGCTTTAAATACAATCCGCTGCCGACTTTTTTCTCTTCCATGGCTCTGTTGTGACGCGCGTTCTCGTCGAAATACCTCTTTGCATTTTTGGCCGAATTGATGGCGTTTGCGACGCTCGACGCTCCGCCGGCCAGTGCTCCGAGCGCCGAAAGACCCGCAAATATCGGAATCAAAGGCAATAAGCCTCCTCGCTTGGGCACCGGTATTATGCGCGGTACTTTAATTTTCGAACGACCTCCCATCCTGTTGACTATAATTTTTGCAGCATTCATCGCGCTCGAAATGAGACGATTATGCGAAGCATCTCCGTGTCCTTTACTCTTGATGCTTTGTTTTCTGATTTCTTTAGATATTTTACTTATAAGACCGCCTCTGAAGGAGCATTTTCTGCCGACGTTACCGTTATTGTCTTTGAATTTACCGAGCATCGACGTACTCGACGTCGTCGTTTTTGTCGTCGTCGTCGTCCTCCTCGCTGTCGACGATCCAGTTTCACGGCCATTTTCTTGTCTATTCCATTCCTAGTTTGCGTTTCGCTTTCATTGCAGCCGTTACGCCCAACGCTGCGAGCTTCTCGGACCACTTAGAATCTTTGGCCTTGACTCGCCGCCAAGCCGCTTCTTGCAAGACCTTGTCGGCCTCGTGCCTGCGCTCCACGTCTTTGTGATGCGAATACGCGATGTCGTGCTGCTTGCACGCTTCGTCTAGAGGATTAATACCTTTGTCTCCGCGGTTTAAACGCTCTTGTAGCCTGGTTCCGGGACCGCAGAAGTTATGACCAGGCAGGTGCAGTTCGAAGGGCAATTTATTTAAGAGTTTGTTGAACAACCCTTCACCCCGTGTACCAACATTGACTAACATCTCTCCTGCAATAACGTAACAATTTAAATATATATATATATATATATATATATATATATAAAAATAACTGCATACAGAATAAATTTTATTTACAAAAAAGGATCATACACTATCTTTAAAATACAAAGGTTTCATTTCGACATTTAAATTCTTTTGATATAAACATAATACGTCATCGACAATTTCGTGAGGGAAATGGCGCGTGATTTCTAATAAGCCGAGTCTGTTGATGTCGTAAAGAACGTTTAGGGTACTTAGGGATGGATTTCCAAATACGTATTCGCTTATCATCTCGACTCGACATAAGATTTGATCCTGCACGTTCGAATAAAGTCCAGCATCCTCGAGGAGGGACGCCTTCACCTCCATCGTCGTCGCCGTCGCCGCTACTGCTCTTGCACCTGTTATACGCGTAAGCTCCGAACTCTTCAGGAAGGCAAGTGGCGACGCACTCTGTATTTATATCGTAGAACTCTTGAAAATCTTGTCCTTTCAATATTTCTAATTTGAGCATTATAAGAGGCGCTAGAGTAAACACTTTTGCAAATTCTTCGCGGGAGAGAAATTCGCGCAACATTGTATCCGGATCCTGTTGTTGTTGATTCTAATGCGGCGAGAGCCGCGCAGTTTTTGCACCTCGACTCTATGAATGGACTCGTATTCGTCTTTAAATTCCACTTAAGTATCCGTCGATCGTCTGATGCATTTCACGCCTCCAGTGCCATACGTCTGCGACTACGGAGGCGGCGGTAGCGCCTGCAGATGCAACCGTGGCAGTATCCGAGCGGTTGGAAAAATTTTCTAAATTTATGTTCGATATTGATAGACGACAAATCTTTCCACTCGTTTTCGTCCATTTGCAATTCGCCTTCTTTACAAAATCTGTTGGGGCATATAAGTCTGATAACAGGGCTAAAATCCATATTGCTCTTTCGTTTGGTTAAGCCCACTTCGATCGTATGACCGTGAGCGCACCATTGCGCATTCTCCTTGGAGGAATTCAATCGGTATTCGGTGCTACATATCAGGGATCCATCGCCTGATCGTTATCGTAGACATGAATACCTGACAAAACTTGCGGCGATCCAGATACTGCACGTAGATGATGATGATGACGAAATTACGTCATCATCATCATTATTTAAAAATACTTGACTGTCGTCACCACTTGTATGATTATTTTCGTCTTGAATATACTTCACCATAATTGCTATTTAATTAAGTGCAAAATTTCACGCACATACACACCCTGAACGAAGATACCTCCCGGTTAGAACTGAAAATTATTTTGCATGCGTGGGTTTTCGTTCGAGCTCAAACGATGTTGCTCATGCGCGCATAGTTTATTTTATATTTGTAATAGATGTAGTATGCCCACGCTCCTATTAATTGCATAAGTACGATGTGTTCTAAATACGTCCATACACCATCTGAACTATCAAATTCTCGATCTTTTTTTCTCGTCTCTCTTTCTCTTTCGAAGGCGATTCGTTTATGATTCCATGGCATGACGTACCATTCGGTCTCCGTAAAACTGCTATTATATTTAAATCTTATTTTAAACATCAGAAAAGGATCGATGCCAACTCCGTCTCCGACACAATCGCCCGCGCATCCATTGTTCAACCATTCGGCACCGTCGTCGTCGTCGTCGTCGCCGTCCTCGCCGTCGTCGGATCCATCTACGTTTTCTATTTCTCGTCGTCGTTGAAGGCGTCCTCCTCCTCCTCCTAGATAACTTTTATAAATTAAAAGGTCTCTCGATACCGCGGACGATGACGACGACGACGTCTCTGATGATGGCGATAAGGAACCTCTTCCGAATGGTTCTGTTGCTGCTGCTCATTGCTGTTGCAGCTGCATGGTAATTAATTCCATACGTTTTCAATCTTTAGAGCGAGAGCATCTTATTTGTTGTTGTTGTTGTGACGACTCGGACTTCGACAATGCCAAAACGTCTTTATTTTCAACAACCTCGAAACATACGAATGCATTCGGAGGATCTACGGGAACCGGATTTCTTTGCCAGGAGGGCACGCTCGGTTTAAATATGTATAGGTAATTATTACATATTAAAGAGTAGGCGAGATATGCTGCGACGGCTGCGGGCGGTCCTTTAGGAGTCATTTCGAACAATGAGCATTTTAATTGCATTCATAGGTTTTATTGCAGGGCTGCGATGTGTTGTTGTGCGCGCGTACATATGGGGTAGAACATGCGCATTCAGGACACGATTTTATTTGCAGAGGAGGTCCATCTATCTGATCTGCATGCGACGACGATTGTAAGCCATGCGCTAAACAATAGCGATGCGTCCATAATTGTTTTGCAAATACTCCGGTAATTTATCGAAATTTCTGGCGACGTCTTTACTTGCATGCCTCTCGATATACTCGAGCGGTAATTTCGTAAGATCCTCGACCGTCAACATTCTTCTATATTACAAACGTATATGATTAAAAATAAACATATCATCTCGTAGACAATTTTCTTATCCCCCTTCCTTAAGAATGCATACTATAGGTTCCTGCATGATTTATATTGACGCCTAAATTTAATATTCTCGAAAGAGCTAACCCGCTCTGCTTTTCGGTATATTCGTCCAGTTTATTGTTCAATTCCTGAATGGCTTCGGGTTTAACTTGAGTTTGAAAGTCTTCAATTTTTAAAATTTTATAATTTTAGTAGTAAAATGTCTGAGCGATGACGACGATGATGATGATGACGATGTATCCACGGCTTCTGAAGACGATGATGTTGATGCGTTGGGCTTTACGTATTCACCGTTAAACACGAAATTAATTTTAAGAGATCCGAATTTTCTCAAACATTTTCTCAAACGTCGCTCTATTAGGGCGAATGCATCTTCTAAAATTGCATGGGATCTATGTGATATAAATTGACCACAGCACTCGAACGTATCCTGCGGGCGAAAGCCGATTTCAAATCGACCCACACGATATTGTTCGACGTTCTACGTCTTTTGACATTCTTCTTTGATGTTAATCTATCGAAATTTTCAGCAGAATCGTCGACTTCGACGTCGTTCGCATAACCCTCGTCGTCGTCCTTCGCACTAGTATTATCGCGGGATCCATTCTTTTAATAATACCTGCCCTCTGATCGCCCTATCACGCTTGCTTTTTGCATTAGAAACGATCTGATTACATTTCAGATTTAGCAGCATCGATTCATAGTGACGTTTTCGACCTACGTTGCAAGCACTTTTCAATTGTTTTAAAATTGCACGCGTTGAGGTAGGCGCGTCTGGAATTTTTAATTCGTCCGAAGCTTGAGACATTTTTTACACTTTCGACACACGATGTTTACCGTTCGAATAATTACACAATAATAAATAGAAAAATATTTTGGATATTCTTTTTACCAAGACGACGAAACTATTATTCGTAGTAGGGGAGAAATTTTTTTTTTCAAATACAAACGCAGCACGCAATTTTTTCTTATCGACACCTGTAATAAAAACCTTGCGGTTATTTCCCCCCCAGCCTTATTCTCCTTATACTTCATCATAATTGCCTACGACATATCGAGCGTAACATTTTTCAAATTATTAAAAGACTACTTGAAACGTCTTGCACGTGTCCGATGAGATAATCGTGACCCCGTATTTTTTGCCGACGATCTGAAATCTCTGCGTTATTTTAAATCATTACAAACTCGCATACAAAGAAGTCGCCGCCTACACACATACTTGACCTCTATATCGACCTCTCATAAATAAACGATTCTTATTATCCCGACACGTCCGGGCGGCGGCCCCAGACAGACAGACTTACGTCATCGTCTCTATTATGCATTCGTTCATACAATGTATACGAATTAAATAGCGCACCTTCATCATCTTCTCTCTCGGAGGGCAAGAAATACACGCACACGTCATCGAACCATTTTGAGCAAAAATACGATTCCGTCATCGTATATGCTTTGATTCATATAATGTATACGAATTAAGAAAAGGGCTTTTTTATTTTCAACAACAATACACGCGTCATCGAACAATTACATTACTGAACAATTCAATATACACCTTCATATTCTCTCTCATTAAAAAACGCGATACAAACGCAACACGCAATTTTTTCTTATCAACACCTGTAATAAAAAACCTTGCGATTATTTACCCAGACTTATTCTCGAACGCGACCACCACCCCCCCGAAAACACACTCTTAAAACAAAAACACGTTCGCACCACTTGCGCGCCCCTTACGATATTTCGTCTTAGACTAAAACACGCACGCTCCCCTACACACCTATACACATAACGATACATACCTTTCTTTTCGAAAATAAACAACAACAACACCGCCCCCGATCGATATCTACACACACTTTTATCACGAGGGCGGCACGACTTCCACGTTAACATCACCGACAAACCATACATACCCTAAACCCTACACGCACACACCTGCACATACATACTTCTCTTTTATATAATACGCACACCCTTTACAAGATATTTATGATCCTTTTAAAAAGGGCTGGCCAGCTTCTCCATAGCCATACTATCGTTATCCTCAAACCTAACTAATACTAACACACACACACACCTACACATACATGACCTTCACACATACATACTTCTCTTTTCCATAATACACACACCCTTTACAAGATATTTATGACCCTTTAAAAAGGGCTGTCGCAGCTTCTCCATAGTTATACTACTCGAGAAATTAAACCAAAATTATTACTAACGGTAGTCGGTAAGATAAGAGACTAACTAAAATTATTATTATAGGTAATCGGTAAGATAACGATATTAAAACTAAGGGTATTATCTAAGATAATAAATAAGATAAAGATATTAGCCTAATTATTATCAAAGATAATAGATAAAGGTAACAATAGAGTGGCTCCGTGGAGCCGTTAAATGGGCATTTCTCGTACCCTCTAAAAGGAGCGACCTGTGAAGCAGGCCCGTTTACAAGAAACGGCACGAGAGACCGGTAAAGGCATTTGGGTGCATCCCTGCACCCGGCGTTAATCGATATCGGTGATACAATCACCCGATACCCACACGATATATAACGATATACACATGCACTCACACATTCACACACTCATACATACCTTCACTGCCAGAGTCCATGCGCTGACAGCGGCACCGCATGACCCCACGAAAGATTCCCAGAGACGGGGTCCAGGTGTCTGTGAAAACCTCCCGCGCAACCACACGGTGACTAACGGAAATGAAAAAGGCAGTAGAAATAAGAACGGTAGAAAGAGGGAGGTGGTTATTTGGAATGCATAAGGGGCACTTTCAGGTAGAAAAAAGTAGAGGAAGGGCTCGCATTGAGCAAAAGAGACAGAAAAAGGTGGATAGCAAAGGGCTACTCAACCAGCCAATGTGGACAGTAGCCCGGAGTGAGGGGACATCACTCTTATGTGGCAGACGGGTGTTCCGGGACAAGAACAGGTCCACCGAAAGAAGAATAAGGCATAAACGAAAACAGCGGGATATAAAAAAGTAGTTTTTGGACAAGCGTCCGAGAGAAGGTAGAGAGTTGTCCCTATTTAAACACAGCGCAGTCTGAAGGACCACCTGCGATATTAATCCGACAAGATAAGGTATATCATATGTTAACAATTCACTAGACTCTTAAGAGAACTAGTACGATCATTTTCCTAACGAGTGCATCCACTACGATAAGAAAATCAGACAAAAGTTGACACAACAACTCAAAAGTATCATTACAGATACAATCACACGAAAACAAACTGTTTTAAGGTAGTTTTTTAAAACGGTAGCACCCTAAACACACAAAGATGCCCAATTATAAGCAATTAAATACAGGTACACTGTCCCTATATGCCAAAACAACCGAGAATTTAATAAGATATCAATAAGCGATAGCACCTCACCACAAAGTTCAATAAAAAACAATGAGAAAAAAAAATGTTTATAGTTATGGTGATTTAGTAGAAAAGAAAGAAATAATGTTATAGTATAATGTGGGCGACTGTAATAATTCAGAGGAAAAACACATGGACTAGACAATTCTAGTTTTTTGCAACTGCGAACATGAACTATTTCTTACAATGGCATAGGCCGCGGCTCCTATGTAAGCCCAAAGAAGAAAGCATCCACTCTAACATCAGCTCAAACCAATCATAAAAATTCAATGAGTTATTTCAACCAAAGTTACGACAATTACCACACAAAATTAAATGACGTAAGAAAAATACTAAAAACCAAATAATATGCTGTAGGAAAAGTTCGAAAATTAATTAAATGACACAACAGAGTTATATTGGGGAGTGTAGAGAATGAAGTGATATATAAGTAACGGTATGGTCAAGGAAAAGTCAACCAAGAGGAAAAAGATAGCTAATTTAGGGTAAGTAAAGTTAAACGTGTAAGAAATATACACAGTACAAGAGAGGAAATAAGTAATTAAAGTTAAGTAATTGATAGTGAGAACAAAAAAATATTAGGTAAATCGTAAGGGGAATGGAACGTGAAAAACTTAGGTAGCATTAGGGTCTGCAGAGAATGGCTTATAAGGTCTTTAATATGCCACCTGCCTTGGCGTTTTCCTTCAGCATCTTGAAGTTCGTAGATAAGGGGACTAATGACACGAGTGACCTTACAAAGGATAAATTTAGGGGCTAATTTTGAAGAAAATTTCTTAGATGCATCCGATAAGACATAATTCCTTTTCCAAACTTGTTCGCCCAAGGCGAAGGAAATATTTCGTTTACGTAAGTTATAGTAATCCTTACTCTTTTCGTAAGCTTTTAACAAATTTTTCCTAACGTCGTTAAAGATAGAAGGTAATGATTGTTGGTCTTTGTCCCAGCGTACTTTATCGTCAAATTCAATTACGTTAGTATCGTCAGGCACTAAACCATAATAACTCCCATCGATTGGGGTATATCTTCCAAAAATAAGAAATGACGGAGTGAATTGGGTTGTTTCGTGTTTAGATGTACGCAAAGCTTGAGCAATTTTAAAAATATGTTCATCCCATGTAGTATGGTCTGAATCAATATAGGAAGAGATAGCGGTAACTAAAACTCTATTTACTCTTTCGGTAGGGTTTACTTGGGGATGGTATTTTGCGTTAAACCAAATTTTTTGTACTTTGTAACTTTTGACGAAATTCTGAAAATCTTTAGAGATAAATTGTGCCCCATTGTCACAAAGAATAATCTGAGGGACACCAAAGATAAGAAATACATTTTGTTCTAGGAATTTAATTATAGCAGCAGATGTAGCTTTACGTAAAGGTTGCACCATAACAAATTTAGAAAACCAATCGGTAACAACTAAAAGATATTGGTTACCTTTTTTTGATCGGGGGAGAGGTCCTAATAAGTCAAGCGAAATTAATTGAAAGGGATAAGATACGCGTTTAAAGTTACCCATTAAACCAGAGCGAGCGTCTTGTGAACTCTTATGAGAACCACAAATTTTACAGTTCTTAATATAGCTTTAGTGTGGGCCAGTAATATAATTCAGATATTTTAGCTAGAGTTTTTGTAACACCAAGGTGCGCAGCTATGGGGTCATCGTGACATAATTTAAGCACCTCACTACGGTTAGCGGTAAGCACGACAAGTTTCCATTCAGGAATATTAGATATTTTATGTGGAGAAGAAGATACAAATTTATATAGTCTATTATTAGTTACGCAAAAGGTAGGAAATTTATCGGGATTGTCAGAAACTTTTTTAATCATATTAAGATACCAGGTATCAGGAATTAAATTTGGAATGTTAAGAGAGACAACATCACGAAATAAGGCATCAGGTACGATATTTAATTTGCCAGGCCTATGCCTAACATCAAAAGTGAATTGAGAGATACGCAAGTTCCATCTTGCCAAACGACCTGCGAGTTGTTTTAAGTTATTAAGCCAAGTGAGAGCTGCACAATCAGTGATTACGGTAAAATGTGTACCTTCAACGTATCCTCTAAATTTCTCGATGCCAAAGATAACGCCCAATAATTCTCGTTCGGTAGCTGAGTATTTTTGTTCGGCAGAAGTTAAGGCGCGACTTGCATAAGCGATTGGATGCTCTAAACCATTGCTCACCTGGAACAACATTGCACCTAAACCAGTAAGTGAGGCATCGGTTTGTATATAAAATTTTTCATCAAAATTGGGTGAAATTAAGATAGGTGCTGAAGTGATTAACGTTTTAATTTGTTCGAAAGCCTGTTGAGATTCTAAATGCCACTCGATAGTTTGGGATTTCTTTTTATTTTTAATTAAAGCGGTAATGAGTGCAGATATAGTTGAAAGGTTGGGTAGAAAGATGCGATAGTAGCTAATCATTCCAATTAAACGTTTGATTTCGGTAACAGTTTTAGGTGTTTTGAATTTAGTAATAGCGTCGACTTTAGCAGGATCTGCTCGTAGGCCAGTTCCATCGATAATAAAACCAAGAAATGTAAGGGACGAACAACAAAATTGACACTTTTCCACTTAAAACCTGCTGCGTTTAAGCGTTCTGCAACCTCATTTAATGTGGCGATATATTCATCAAAGGAACTTGAGATAACTAAAATATCATCCAAGAATACAAAGACACGTTCCTGATGTAAGATAAGACCTAACGTTTGATCCATAGTACGTTGTAGGGTTTGTGGTGCGTTACAAAGACCGAATGGCAAAAAAATTATACTCGAAAAGACCTCGGCCTGGAACACAAAAAGCAGATTTTTGACGAGAAGATAGGTCGAGAGGTATCTGATAAAAAGCTTGTCTAAGATCGATAGATGAGATAAATTTTGCGTTTCGAAGACGGCTTAAAATAGAGTCAGTTCTTGGTAAAGGATAAGCATCAGAAACAGTCACGGAATTCAACTTTCTGCCATCAAAACAAACACGCCATTCGTCATTCTTCTTACGAACTAATAATACGGGAGACGTCCAGGGTGAATTTGAGGGAGAGATAACACCAGATTCTAACATTTTATTTATTTCAGCATGCAAATGATTTTGTAATGCAGGCGATAACGGATATTGACGTTGCTTAAAAGGGAGGGCATCACCTGTAGAGATAACATGTGTTGCAGTAGTAACGCAACCAAGTTCAGAGGTATTAAGTTTACGAAATTTGTCAATTGTAGCGTTAAGAATTACATTTTGGGAATCGGTAAGAGAAATTTTGTTAGATATTCCTGTAGATGCACAGGAATTTGTTTTAAGAGAGGTTTGCCATGAAAACCTTGGAAGTAAAGCGACAAATTAAAAAGTTTACAGAAGTCCACACCTAGTAGAAAAGGATAAGCTAATGCAGGGACAATCAAAAATGAAACGTCACGTTTAAGTGATTCTACTCGAATTTTTAATTTAAGGGAACCCGTTACATATATTTGATTATCATCAGCTAAATTTATAGAAGTTTTTTCGGGAACAATTTGAATTTTAATATTTTGTTTAGATAATTGATGTAAACCTTCGTTATTTATAAGGGAGCATGAGGAACCTGTGTCCAATGAAGCTATTACATTTAAGGAACCAATCGAGATGGGTAAATGTGGACGATTATCAAAGGGTTTCTTAACAAGTTGTAAAGCGGCAGACTTTTTATGGTAAAAGGAATTAACGGTTTGTAGCCAATTAGACCACTCTGATGGAGTGATATAACATAATTCTTCTAATGAAGGAAAGGCATTTTGTACATTGACAGTAGCGATATTATTGTTAGATAAATTTAATAACGGTACAGCGTTAGAGGTAGTTTTATGGTTTAATTTTATTGACGTCTGGGTCCGTTGAATGATTGGTGTTGAGGACGATTTTGATTCCTTGAGATATTCACGCCCTGAGTTGGAATATCTCGACGGGAGTTTCCCGATACATTAGGATTACAATTCGTGCAGTTAGATTTATAGATATTTGCGCGACCACAACCATAACAAAAAATATTTTTGGGGTATGTGCAGACATTATAGTTATGTCCACTTCTCTTACAGTCCCAACAGGTAAGTGAGTTATTTATTGCGGTAGAAGGAACATTAAGGGTAGATACTTTATGAGAAGCTTGAGCTTGACACGCTAAATCTAGTTCTAAAAAGCCAGATTGTTTTTCTGGGGAAGGACGGTATTTAACAATTCTTAACTTTACTTCCTGAAGCGAACGACATAAATCTTTAAAGTGGGCTAAGGAAGAAATGTGTTGTAACGCCAGACGTTCAGAAAAATAAGGATTTAAATTTCTAAGTAACTGATCGATAATTTCAGATTCTGAGGGTTTATTATCGAGTCTACTATATAAGGCTTCTAATGAGGTAATGAAGGAAACAACATTTTCGTCAGGTCCTTGGGTTCGATTTCGTATCTCGTTCTAAAGGTCGGTAATATAACCATGCGGAAGAAAATCTCGTTTTAAGCACGCAACTAATTCCTCCCAGGTAGAAAATTGATCTCGAATGTTTCGGTATCAGATCAACGCGGAATCGGAAAACAATTCACCTGCTGAAACAAATAAATCCTGATCGGTACACTGCCGAGAAATTTTAAAATCATTAATTCTGTCGAGGATAGACAATAAGGAGACTTGCGAGTCGAACCTTGAAAAGTTAGACCCCATTTGTAAACAGGTATAGATTTTCCTAAAGGTTGAGCTTGGGCAAGTACGAGATTTGATAACGGTAGCGATATATCTATGTCTGCGTTTGGATTGAGTCTCTCAAGAACAATCCCTTCAAGTAATAATATATCTGATAGGAAAGTTTGTTTAGCTAGGTTCGCTTGTTCATCGTCATATAGGGACAATAATTCTATGCGTTGTTTGACATGGATTATTCTCGAACCTAAGCGCTTTAGCTCGATATCACTGGGGCCAGGATCTATTCTATTTATTATACTAGTTATATCGTCTAAAGACAGTTTAATTTCAGATACGTTATGAGGCCAATCGGAAACGATTTTCTTTAAAATAGGGACGCCTTTCATTTCCTGGGCTAAAATGGCTCTAAGTTGTGATCGTCTATCATTTTGATTAGGGGCAGGGATAATATTTCTACACTCGATCTCGTAAATGAGCTCCAAGAACTTAAGGTGTGAAATATTCATCTTGAATTTATATTTGAGACACGATATATATGATATATACAATACTGAGGTAATTCAGAAGGTAAAAAACGGTACAGCTACTTCAAGTCAGTACGGTAAAGATATTTAAAGGTAAAAACTTCCTATAAAAGGCATTCGTAAGGTATAATATTCAAATTTAATCCAAAACACTAAAGAAACACGTTTAGAACTGTATGAGGGCAAGATTAGTGTTTAATCAAAGAAATATATCATTGATAAACTACAAAAAGACACTCCAAATTATAAAAAAGGTAGGTAATGTGTTATTTAACAAATGCAACAAGATCCCGTTAGTCTAGCGTTTTTAAAAAAAGGATATTTTAAAGCTCAAATCGTTACGTTATGTGCTTTTAGACACAAAGTTTCTTATAAAGGTAATTGAAATATCATTAAATAAATAGCTAGATTAGTAAAAGACACCTTTAGAATGTAACCACAAAACAGTGTATTCACGGTTTCAAAAACGGTCTTTTAAAGTCGAAAAAACAGACAGGGGTTATGTTTCAATTTAATATAAAGTAGATAATTTCATAATAAACCGTGTTTAAGACATGCATTACTTGTTTACTTATTTATTTATGTGCACTCACGTGTAAAAAGTAGGGTTAAGGGATTGATCTTTCCTAAAAAACTTATATTTGCATCTAAAAACAAACTATCACTCAACAATATAAATGGAGTCAACAAACACATCCCACATTCAAAATTAAACTAACATTATATTTAAAAAATATTTTATAACAACAGCTAAATTTTAATTTCAAAATGGCGGTATACCTCTAATTGCCATAACAATTATTTTTGACATCTATGGAATGTGGTGTGTTCCAAAACACGGATATAGGGTTTTAAGTTCAACAGATATTAGATAATTGATTTTTTTTAGTGAAAAAGCTATAAATAATATTAGGGAATACATTGTATAGTCATAAAAACAAAAGAAAAACTCTTATCGCCATTTTCACACGTTGAGAGCGCCAAATTGTTACACTTTAAAAGTTCATAATTGCACAATTTAAAGGTTTATAATAGCAATCGCGCAAGCGCGAAAAAAGCGACGCCACGGCAGGTGGTAGCTCCAAGCTTTACAGGCTTTAGCGCGGCCATCTGACAATGACGTCACACAATGCACAAATTTAATACGCAATTAACGGAAAATATAAATTTTAGACAATAGTTTATAACAGCGAAATACTCACATGAATATGTCCCTGAGTTAAAGTTGGCTTCTGTTGAAGTCCATCAGGGCTACTGATGGCCCTTTTAAGGCAATTAACGGAGGGTACGCCTAACGTCCATCCAAATGGCTTCGACTGGATCTCAGGGCTCCACTCCGGAGTGTTTAAAGATGGTGACTTCTCCGGTGCTGTTAGCGGAGCATGGACATCCGGCTCGTTCTAGGGTCGTGGGACTGCTCCAGGGTCGTATCAGATGCCTATATGTAGCGGAAC
Organism: Platerodrilus igneus; assembly: GCA_036346225.1. Lineage (NCBI taxonomy): Eukaryota > Metazoa > Arthropoda > Insecta > Coleoptera > Lycidae > Platerodrilus > Platerodrilus igneus. The sequence continues at coordinate 5,731,238 of JARFIW010000999.1, read as the reverse complement.
GATAAGGAATAGGTTAATTAGGTAAAGACAAACAAAGATAAGCAAAAGGAAATCTACATAATAAAAATGAAGATACGATACCAGACACGACCGCCCTTCTCGATGTTCAAAGGCAAACGGCCTCGTTTTCAAGCGTCTTTCGGAAACTCCCCACTTTTGTTTTTTTACGCGTCGGCGCGAAGTTCCCGCGCGATCTCGCGCAAACGCCCTCTGGCGTGACGAAAATACACGCCAAGTCTTTTAAATTTTTTAGGCGCGAAAACTTCCGCACATAAAAATTAAGCTAAGACAATGTTTAGTGCCAATTTGGCACGTAACAACCTATTTATTCAATTTATAGCACGTAGCATTTGTAGTTTTACATAATTAGTGTATTCAGAAGTGAGTTTAAAATCTGCATGTGATTAAAACACAGTGTGTAAAAGGTCACCAAAAATTTGATTGGTACGTAGAGGTATGTTTAAAAAGGGGATATTTCTTTGAACGTTCAACGAAGCTTTTCGTGGTAAGATACAATCTTTTGCTGTCTTTAATTGCTTTAAAAGGTGTAAAAAGTTTAATCTTCGTAAAGAGCTAATTCGATAGGAATATTTATTTTAATTTTGATTTAAAAGTTCTATAAAAGGTAAATAATATTAAAAAGACGTAGATTTGTAACTTGTAATATGACTAAAAAATTTATTTAGTTCATTATACAATTTTTAGTGAGTTTCGTTTGTCTTATTTAAGTGAATTGAGCATTGGAGAGTGATTGAATACATACAAAAAATTTGAATATAAGCACTAACAACTAAACAAGTCGCACAATGCACTTACATATTAAAAACTATTTTAATATGTAAGTGCATTGTGTGATTTGTTTAGTTGTTAGTGCTATATTCAATTTTTTTTAAATTTTTTGTATGTATACGTTCACCCATAATATTTTAAATGTTTTTCGTCAATGTTAACCCAGTGTTTTAACTCACAATTCTGTAAGTAATATTATATTGTTCTATTGTTAGAGGTAACTACATTCATTTATTTTTAGTACCTGATGAAGATCTTAAATAGATCAAACTGCCCGATATTTACATTTCTATATATAAATATGAATGTGAATGCGAATGCAAATACAAAAGCAAATGTAAATATAAATATAAATAAAAGAAAGTTTTAATTAAATCAGCTTAAAGATTCACTCCTTAAATCTGTATGAAATACACGACCACGTAGGTTGTAAGAGATGTATATATTTGTTAAGCAACAACATGCGTCTTGTCCATTTTATAACAAATCTATTAACACATACAACACAGATAGAATAATACAGTAGTAAAGAAATAATTATTCTATTTAAATTAAATAAATACAATTCAATTGAAATTTAAACAAAAACATCGTTCAAACATAAATTAAAGTTTTCAAAATAAAAAAAAATATCTAGTCGTCAAGTTCTGGTATATTTAAGTTCATCAAACCAAGTTCTTCCACACTTCCAACTTCTGACACAACATCAAATGGAGAATCACTGACTTTCATAGCATCATAAAATTTCTGAGCCTGGGCTATAATTTCAGGATCTAGTCCTGCAGCATATGCAACATCAAATGCATAACTATCAGAAATACCATCAACAACGTTATAAAGGAATACTAATTCGTTCGTATCAAAATTTTTAACATGATCCATCTTCATTGGACTAATTAACGCTGAATCAGAAAAATACTTGAAAATTTGTTGAAAATGTGTTGATACCAAAACATGAGGATTATTTTCAGAATATGAGAAATGTTCAATTGCTGCTACGAGTAAAGCCAATGCTTCATTATGTGTAGTACCACGTCCAAATTCGTCAAGAATTACAAGTGAGGTGCTTTGAGCATTATGTAGAGACTGAGAAACCTAATTGTAAAAAAAATTATTTAGCAATATATATTTGTTTTAAGTTGACTTCAGACTTCATAATAATGTAAGAATGACAGTATACACGAAGAAATTATTAAGTTACAGTAAGGTATAAATATGGTTTTCGCAAAGACAGAGGGACTAGAGAACCGATACTAATGATCAGGGTAATTATCGAAAAAAGGTTACAAAAAAATAAAAAGACTCATTTCGCATTTGTAGATTAAGAAAAAGCATTTGATAGGATTAATTGGATTGTTATGTTCAAGGTTTTACAAAAAATAGGAATCTCTCATAGGGATAGAAAAATTATTTACAGTCTATATAAAAAACCAAGAGAGAATAATTAGATTTGATGAAATAGAAAAGGAAGCTAAGATTGGAAATGGTGTTAGACAGGGTTGTATACTGTCTCCCTTGATTTTTAATGTTTATATTGAGGAAGCTTTAAACTTAGCTAGACAGAGAAAAGAGATAGGTATTAGTGTACAGGGACAGAAAATAGACATGTTACGTTTTGCAGATGATATAGCCATTATAGCAGAGTCTAGAAAAGAGTTAGGAGAGTTTTTAAATATTTTAGAGGAGATACTACAGAGTAACTATAGTATGAGAATTTACTCAGTAAAGACAAAAATAATGACAAGTGAGTTACAGCCTAGTTCTAAACCAAAATTAAAAATAGGTAATACCGAGTTAGAGGAGGTAGATGAATTTTGCTATTTAGGTAGTATAATTACAAAGGATGGACGTAGCAGAAGGGATATAGTAGCTAGAATAGCTCAAGCTAGAAAAATGTTTTTAAAAAAGAAAAACTTACTAATAGCTAATAGTTTTAGTTTAGATAATAGAAAAAGTTTCTTAAAGTTGTACGTATGGAGCGTTCTACTATACGGTAATGAGACTTGGACATTTAAAGAAGTAGATAAGAAAAAGATAGAAGGTTTCGAAACTTGGTGTTATAGGAGAATGTTAAAGATTAGTTGGACAGATAGAGTAACAAACGAGGAAGTTTATAGAAGGAAAGGTGAGGTACCCTGTATGTGGAAACAATTGAAGGTCATGAGAGATAGAATGATAGGGCACCAGTTAAGACATGAGGGACTATTTAGTAAAGTCTTAGATTATAGACTACCAAATAAAAATAGAGTAGGAAGACCTAGACAAAGTTATATTAGTCAAATTATTAAAGATTTAGGTTGTGAAGGGTATGCAGACCTTTTTAGACTAGCTCAGAATAGAAAAGAATTTAGAGCTGCGTCAAACCGACTTTATGTGGGTTCGAAAACAAAACAAAAAAAAATAAAAATCAGTTAACTAAATGTCACCATGACATAACTCACAATTAGTTAGCGGTCTGGCATGTTGGCAGCGATTCGTTGCTTAAGCCTTAGCATAAGATATAATTTAACACTTTTCCTTTTTTGAAGCGGATAACCAGGTAATATTTCATTTCCTTATAAATGGTAATCATGTAAACATGTTAGAGTTCTTTAACAACCATCAGGTTGCTAATATCTATGTAGAGCCAGGTGGATAGGAAAAAGATAGAAGGATATAGGAAGACCTAGACCAAACTATATTAGTCAAATTATTAGAGATTTAGGTTGTGAAGGGAATGTAGAACTGTTAAGATTAGCACAGAATAGAAAAGTTCACGATTTCTGTGTTTTGTGGAGTCACCTTTTGTTTCGTTAATGCATAGAGACAACAAATATGTACAATTTATTTACAGGTTTAGAATCAACAATTGGCTGTTAGAAATACATACAATAACATGAAATTGAAAATAACAATTACATAAGATTCTACATGCATAAACAATATAAAAATGTCCTTTAATTTATACATGAGAATAGAGCTTTTATGTGAACAAATTTTATTAACGCTAGAAATGCAAATGTTCTTTAGCATTAGAAAATTTATAGTACGGCTTTGAATAAATGTAATGTTTGTACACAAAAAATAAAATTCGCGCACTGGATTAATTTTGAACTTTTACGCGCGTTTCTGTGAAGAAACGCCACTCAAAAGAAGCCTACGCTAAAATGGATTAGCGCAGGAGTAGGTACTCACAGATACGGTGTCGCCTGGGATCTGCAGGTAGAAGTTTTGTTAAATCGAGGCCTACATACGGTGTGGAACAGAGATACAAAATCATCAACTGGAAAACGTTTCGCAAATGTAGGAAAGCCAAAGAACAATGGATTGAGGAAAAGTGCAAAGAGGTACAAACAAAGATGGAAATAGGAAAGACAGACAAAATATACAAACTAATGAGAATGAATTGTTAGAGATATAAAACTATATAGCAAAGTTATAAGGAGCATGAGAGGAGATGTGATAGAAAATATAGAAAAACTTGATAGATGGTAAGAATATAATCATCATCATTAGGTCTTCAGCTCTGGAACAGGTTGAACACGTACGTCCATTGTTCCCTATTCTGACCTAACTTACACACTTTCCTGAAATTCCCACTGCCTACATCCTTCACTATCTGTGTGTAATAGTCTAATCTAGGTCTACATCTACCTCTCTTTTTCCTTTCACAGCTTCTAATATATCCTGCACTATTGCCTCATACCTCAGAACGTGTTCCATCTCTCCTATGTTTTTACTGTTTTCCACATATTTCATTTTTCACTTACTATTTCTAGAACTTCTGTAGTAATCAAACAATAATAATGGTATCAAATTTTAAGTTTCTAATATTTTCATTAAAAACCCTGGAACTATATTAAAATCTTGCATCCCGTTGTCATGGTAACAGCGACTACAGAATATAAAGTGTTAATTTCATTTGAAACAAACAATTCCAAATAAACTATTTGCCAGATGAAAACTGTTGTTTTAATTTACATACTTGGAAATTTGAATTAACTCTTTGATAAATACAAAATGCTCTTTAGTGTATTTCTTATAAAGGGAAATTACGAATAACAGGAGAAGTAAAAGGAATGTAAAAAGTAGAATACTTAATAGAAGAGGTCCATTTGGGATGCATGGCCTAATATTAAAAATATCAAAGCTAAATACTAAAAAAACTGTTGGAAATCTATGTTGATGTCAACATGAACATTAAACCAAGAAGTAGTTTCAAGTGTTATTGAGTAAAGCTTAAGATAAGCTGGAAGGATAATGTTAGCAATGGTAGGGTTAAATGCTTATCATCTGAAGACAAATCACTAAAAATAACTTGTACTCGGATATTTTTCTTACCTGTCCCAACTCGAGCATGAAAGCAGATAAATTAATTCCAGCAGATTCAGTTGTGTGAAGTCTTGAGTGTATACTATGAACCATACCAATATTTGCTTGAACTGCTGGTACGTACGATCCAACATGTGCTAGAAATATTATCAGTGCAACTTGCTTTAAATAAACAGTTTTTCCACTATTATTAGGTCCAGTTGTAATTTTAATTTTTGTACAGTTACCACCTGAATAATAATCATTTGGAACAACGTTTGAATTACGCAACTCTAATAAAGGATGCCGACCACCTTCTATTTCATGTATACTTTGCATATTTAAACGTGGACGAACGTAACCCTTTTCTTTGCAAACTCGTGCTATTGAAATAAGACTAAAAATAAAGTAAATCAATCGATACATACTTAGATTTATTTAGTTACCAATCGATTAGAGCAATAATTTTTAAAGGTTCCCGAATGTCTTTATTGTACTTTAAAACATATCCAGCAAGGCGTTGAATAATTCGATTTTCATGAGACAAGATATCGTGGTGAATATCGCCAAGTTTCCTGTCTAATTCTGAAAAATAAGATAAAATTTATTTAATTACATATATTTTCTAAACTGAATATCTCTATTTCCAGATTTACTTCTGTACAACAATCGTATATTATAGTTATATCACGTGTTCTATTTTTCTAGTTGTTGTATTGGAAATTCGGTAACTATAAAAGTTAGAAAGTAACATTAATGAAGCTTTCTGTAATTGGATGACTAACTAATATCCACTTCCAAAGCCTTTAATAAATTTCTGATGCTTTCTAAGAAATTGTGAAAAATATCAGGTGGACCAAAATCTTTCATGCAATTTTTTGTAGTTCTTTGAAAAAATACCAAAAAAACACAAATACTTCTTCCTAATCACTTTTTAACTCTGCAATATGATGTTTGGATTTTTTATTCTGATATTTCATACTTTGGACTTGTTTTTTAATATGCACTGCAGACCAGAAGATTTTCTTAGTGATTTCAATACAACTACTCTGTACAATAGTTACACTTGATTAATTCATAATAATTAATTTATTAAGTTTAAAATCATCGTCCAGAAACTCGCCGCAAAACAAAGACAATAGTGCAAATTTAAATTTTGAAGACTTCTTACGGGTGTTCAAAGCAATTTGGAATTACCCAAAACGGCCGGAAACTACAATGGTACGGGAGTGGATTCCTATAACAATAAATGGCAGAAAATTTAATACAAATTAAGGAGTGATCGAAATTTCACCTAGGTGCAATTTCAAGCTGCGTTATTACTACCACTTACCTTGTTACGTTTTTAATCCCTCAAGTTTAAGCAATGCTAACTACGTCTAGTTCTAGTAGGATTTCCTCTGGACAAGGTGTAACCCAGAGGATTATTAATTGCAGAGTATTCTTTTGGTGAAATGGAGTGAAATCAAGTTGCAGGAAATGCCATCAGCGGCCACTTTTTCATTCATTGGCATTTTCTGGCAACTACAAGGATGCCACAAGATTTAAAAATTGTGTTAGATGATATGAAGATAATTAATCAGGTTAAAAGCTGCCTGCTTCAAACACCCTGTAAAAGTTACAACCAAAGATCTGGGTATGGACCATTTCCTCATCTTGCTGCACACGGAAGTGTGTTGGTTATCAAGGGGAAAAATTGGTGGTCACATTTACAAAGGAGTCTTTTATACAACATAGTGTTTATTCGTAGTGTACGGACGTGTATTTCTGTTGCTCTTGACTATCAATTAAAGTATATAAATATTATAATGCCTATCATGTTAAATTGTATTATTTGCGATAAAAGTGCACATAAAGATGGCGACCTTAACTGTGATAAATGTCGGTTACCCATACATACCACCTGTTCGGGATTATCTCGTGCCGAAATACAACAATTATTAATTGCTGGTGATAAACGACGACCTGTATTTCATTGCGATAATTGTGTGGCCGAGAAGGATACCATCAAACATTTAAATGCAGTTATTAACACTCTTACTAAGGAAATCGATAATCTTAAACAGGGTGCTATGCTTGACTCATTATCGCCCGTTTTTGTTGAATCTTTATTAAGCGAACTTGAAGATCGTAACTATAGGTCAAAAAACGTCATTCTATTTAACCTAGAGGAACATCAATCAACAGACCATAATGCTTGTGTCATGACTGATAAAACAAATGTTACTAAGATTTTGTCGCAAGTTCCAGATGTTGATATGTCTACTATTAAAGTTGTTAGAATTGGTGCAATCGTTACAGGAAAAATTCGTCCACTTAAAATTATATTTAATTCAGAAAAAGAGGTGCGATCTGTGTTAAGAAATAAATATTTGCTACTAAAAAATTTCACGTTCAGGATTGTTGCTGACTTAACGCCTACACAACGGAAATTTTTAACCAATCTACGGGAAACATTGAATAACAGAATCAAGAATGGTGAGGTAAACCTAACCATAAAATACATAAAGAACGTTCCTAAGATTGTTACAAAAAACTAAGTAGTTGCCAACAAAAATTCTCCATTACCAACTGCAATAATAAGTATAATTTAGACCGTACTAACTTAACAGATACTTCTTATCAAAACTTAAAACTAAATTCCTTGTACTGTTATTATCAGAACGTTCGTGGTTTGAGAACTAAAGTAAGTCAATTCTATACTTCAATATGTGCTAGCCATTATGATGTAATTGGTATTACGGAAACAGCATTGCTTGATTCTATAAACAATTGTGAACTGTTTCCAGATACTTACACCGTTTTTAGATGTGACAGACAATATGCAACTATCGGCTTAAAGTGGGGAGGTGGAGTACTACTTGCTGTTAAAAATAAAATCTTCTGTTCTGCTCTTGATCTATCAGACATTACCAATAAGATAACCAACATTGATATTACTGGCTGTAAATGTTTAATTGGTAGCGATGTCCTGTATATTTTTGTAATTTATATACCACCTACCACTCATTATGTGGCAGTTGAAACATTTTTTGGAACTATTTGAGGAAAGGTTTTGTTTAAGTAGTGCGAAGGTATTAATTGTGGGTGATTTTAATTGCACAAACTATATTTCTGCTGATACTAGTGATGCCTATTATAATTTGCTTAAAAGCTTTTTTGATTTGTGTGGGTATTCTCAATTTAATGAAATTACTAACAATAACCGTAGACTACTTGACCTGGTGGTAAGTGACCTTAACTGTACTGTTGAACGCGATGAATTACCATTGCTTAATGAAGACGGCCACCATCCCTCATTAAATATATTCCTTTACTACAAACATTCTTATATTAACCATTTTAAAACCAATAAGGGGACTAAGAGCTATAATTACAAGAAAGCTGACTATTTAGGCCTATACAATCATCTTTATGCCATTGATTGGACTAATCTCTACCTACTCAATTATATACACAAGGCCTGCGCCTACTTCTATGAGGTCCTACGGGATATTGTCGGTCGTTTTGTACCAAGGTATGGTAACACACAAAAAAGGAAATATCCTGTGTGGTTCACACCGGAAATAATCAGCACTATTAAACTAAAGAGTAAGTATTTAAACTTATGCAATAAGTATAACCGTCCAGACGACCGTCAACGTTTTAAAGCACTTCGCTCTACTTGCAAAACAGCAATATCACAAGCCTACACTATTTATCTAAAAAACATCCAAGATTCAGTTGGTATTGATCCTAAACAAATCTGGAAATATGTTCGTTCTAAACAAGGTGCTACGCGTATACCTGGATCACTTACTAATAATAATATCGAGTATAAAACTCCGGAAAATATAATGAATGCCTTCAAGGAATATTTTAGCAGTGCATATGTCAAAGCTGACTTGTTAGATCCTCAACATGTGAATATTCCCACTGTTAGCAATTCACAAATTACTATCAATTCTTTAACGTTAGAGGAAGTTGTGAAGTCCATTGAAAAGCTTAAAAATAAATCTACCTCCGGGCCAGATCAAATTCCTTCGTTTCTTATACGTGACTGTAAAATGGTGTTTGCGAAGCCCCTGTTGTACCTATTTAATTTATCACTTACTACTTGTACTTTTCCGGATGAATGGAAAATAGGCAAAATATGTCCTATTCTTAAGGGTGGTAATGCAACTACAATATCAAATTACAGACCAATTAGCATCCTATGTAATTTTGCCAAATTGTTCGAGATTATTTTGTATCAACGTATTTATCCATTAGTAAAAAACTATATTTCTGTCGCTCAGCATCGATTCATGGAGAACAGATCTACATTGACAAATCTTACTTGCTTAACACAGGATGTGTCCGAAGTTTTAGATGATAGAGGTCAAGTAGATGTTATTTACACGGATTTTGTCAAGGCGTTCGATCGAATTCTCCACAAAATTATTATACAAAAACTTGAGAGCTTCGCTTTTTCTACGAATTTAATTCAATTTTTTACCTCTTACTTGCATAACCGAATGCAATACGTTTTTTACAACGGATATAACTCAGATTACTTTGTTGCCGATTCAGGTGTACCACAAGGATCTAATTTGAGCCGTTGATCATTTAGACTGCCATCTATTACTATTTGCTGACGATCTAAAACTGTATGCCAATATTTTACATGTTGACGATTGCTATAAGCTTCAATTACAACTCAATAAACTTCGGAACTGGTGCAACACTAACTACTTGCAACTTAACACAAGTAAATGTAAAATTATTTCCTTTACTCGTAAACATCAACCAATTATATTTAACTATACTCTTAACAGTGTTATTTTGACACGTGTTACGAGTGTTAAGGATCTTGGAGTGCTATTTGATTCGAAACTATCATTTTCGGAACACATCATATCGTCCGCATCTGATGCATTCAAACTTTGTGGCTTTATAATTCGTAACTGTAAGATGTTTACCAACATTGGTGTACTGAGAACGTTGTATTTAACTTTAGTGCGGTCAAAATTAGAATACTGCGCTCTTATTTGGAAACCTCACTATAAAGTTTATATAGCTTTATTAGAAAAAGTGCAACGTAAATATTTTAAATTTCTTGCGTTTGTTGAGACCCATACGTACCCATGCCAAGGTATAAGTCAGACTTTGTTACTATCCAAATATAACGTTCTACAGCTTGATGTACGGCGCCGAATTAATGGTCAGTTGTTTCTGTATAAAATTATTCAAGGATTTATTGATGCACCATACATTTTAGCAAAGTTAAATTTTAATGTTCCGTCTGTTAATACACGTACAAGTATAACATTCTATAATAAAATATCAAACACTAATCTATTATCCAATTCTCCAATATATGTTATATCACAAACATTTAACAAGTTGTTTAATAATTACGACATTTTTGCTATGTCGTTCTCAGAATTTTTGGCTTATACTTATACGCACTTTTCACTTGACGGATTGCCTTAGTTTAGATCATTACTTTTACTAACGTACTCTATTATAAAAGTTGTCTATGTATATGTAAATTTGTATTTCCTTATTTTCTTTCTACGTTAATTTTATCCTGTAATTGGATTTATTCTGTTGGATAATAAAGCAATAATAATAATAATAATAACATTCAAAAGATGTCAATTGACTACTTTAATTGGGATACCTTCCGATGTATTTAAAAAACTTAAGGAAACCACCACTACTCCTCAAAGTAAGGGATGAGCATAATTAAAGAAAATAAAAGTCCTGCAGAAAAATAGTTATTTATTATACAAGCGAAAAAAAGCACTAGATTTTAGCTCGAGGTGCGTTTGTCTCCCAACACGAAGTTACCACATTCACTGCACACAACGCATATGGTGCGTTCATCTTGTGCTACCTGACATGCCCCCACCGCACCAGACGCGTTTGCTACAGCTTGAAATTCTGCGGTACATTGTAGAGTGGGTCATGGCTGGAACGATATCCTAAAACACTAGGGCATGCCTGTAGTGTCTATTCTTTGTGAAGTAATAGTTGGTTTAAGTCAAATTAGAAATTACGTACTTTTACACGTGATTGTTTGAAATACATATGTGTGTTTCACATTTTGTAGTGGTAAGTATTATATTATAATTTTTTTATGCTAATAATGGTATTATAATAATAATGTAGATCTTATATAAATGTAATTTAGATTTAACCACACATTATGACCGCACTATATGTATTTGGCCATGCAGTATTCACTTATATTTCCTTTTGTTACAGGTAGATATGGATTCAAGACCTGAGCCTTCTAAAGAGGTTGATCCTCCTAAAAAGATGCCGAGCTTCTAGAATATTTAGAAGATGATGTGGAAATAGATCCATTCGTAAACGACAGTGATGACGACGATCCTGAGTATGATGGTGATTCTGATGAGGAGAAGACTTCTCAAACACTTTCAGTTTTACCATGTCGTGCAATTCCTTCTGCTGTTAGCCAGTAGTCATCCACTGAAGTTCCAACAAAAAACTTTCCGTTTACTGGTGTCCCAGGTATTCGTGTTAACGTTGGTGGAACAGAACCAATCGATTATTTTTATATAATTGCAACAGATGACTTTTTTGATTTCCACTGCAAAAAAGCTAACTCACGCGCAATAGAGTTGCTTTCCAAAAGTGAAGAAGTTGCATCTAGAATCACTAGATGAAAAGATGTAACTGTTGCTGAAATAAAAATTTTCTTTGGGTTGTTGTTTCATATGGGAACTATTCGTACTAATCGATTAAATGATTATTGGAAAAAAGATTATTTATATAGGTTATCAATATTTCGGTCATTTATGAGTCGCAATCGTTTTTTGCTGATTTTGAGAGCACTACATTTTGAAGATGAAGAAAACGTGCACACAAAATGGAAAAATACTTCCCCTTATAAATTTTTTCAATGAAAGAATAATAGATATTTATTATCCAACTAGAGAGCTATTCATAGACGAATCTATGATGTTATAGCGTGGAAGGTTGAAATTCCGACAATACATAAATGGGAAAAGGCACAAGTTTGGGATTAAACTATATGTTTTATGTGAGCCTAATGGATTATCATGAAAAATAATTGTTTACTCTGGAGCCTCTGATCCCAAGTTGTCTGGTCCTTAACACACAGAAAAAGTTGTTTTATCTCTCCTGCAAAACAATCTTGGTGCTGGGCATTCCATTTATATGAATAACTGTTACAGCAGTGTAAAACTAGCAAGAAACTTGTTAAATGAGAAAACATATTATAGGGACTTTGAGATCAAATAGAAAAGAGAACCCGTCCAGTGTGGTCTCAAAAAAATTAAAAGAAGAAGAGCTGGTGATGGAGTTTAGTACTGATGGTATCTGTGTAATCAAGTGGAAAGATCGCAAGGAAATACTGGCAATTTCCAGCGAATTTACTGGAAAGTTGGAAAACGTTATTACTCAGCGTGGTCAGGAGAATATGAAACCACAACTAATAAATGAGCATAACAAATATATGTCAGGTGTTGACCACTGCGACCAAATGATGTCATATTATTCTTGCAAACACAAAACCCTCACATGGAACAAAAAAATTGCCATTCATGTTCTCCAAATGATGCTGCTAAACTCTTTCTATTTGTATAAAAAGGAGTCGGAAGTCGCATTGATTACTACAATTTTAGAATACAAGTGATTCGAAAACTTCTTGGAACACCAGCTTCGGAAATACAGCAGAGTCCACTGCCAAATAATGAGCAGCATTTTATAGAATATTGTCCCAAAGGAGAAGATGGAAAATAAAAAAAAAGATGTCGAGTTTGTTGGACCAGTAAAAAATAACGTAAAGATTCAATTTTTTATTGCCCTAGTACCTCGATACGCCTGGATTTTGCCTCACGCCTTGTTTTAAATTGTTTCACACAAACCAATTAGTATAAACTTTTTTAAGTGTTTTAGATCTTGTTTTTTTAAACTTTTATATAACTTTTTGTTTTTAATTATATTTTACTTAGAATTTTGTTTGATTTTGAAGTATGTTTAACACGTTAAGCGCCATATAGGTCCCTTCGCTCCGCCACTCAGATTGACCAACGGGCCAGAGCAGTCCGCAAGGACCGCTGATGCAAATTATACATTTTCAGTGTGCCCGGCCACGGGACTGCCGCGTTAATGGGTCTTACTAGTTAGAAGGGACCATCAGGCCTCCCAGGTTATACTAGATATGAGAGTTTGTCAAATTTTTATTTTAAGAATGAATATCACTAATTAGAAGGGACCACCAGGCCCCCCAGGTTATACGGGACATGATGTTCAACAACAATTTGATTATTTTACTGTCAGGTGTTGAATAAGTGTAATAATTGTTATATTTTCATTTATTCATTCAAAAGAAACTAAAAAACATATATAATAAACATAAAGTTATTTCTACCTGGTTCATTTATGACTTTTATTAAAACATTCTATGCAATAATGTGGCAGTTCAGAACAATCCTTGCAGAACGTGTTTACCTTCCTCACGTTGTTTTTAGAGATCTCACCCAGTACCTTCTTCTCATAACAACCAACACAATACTTGCGCATTTTGTGCACAGGACTTTCCTTTCTGCTTATCTGATGTTGAGAATTTCTTTTTGATTTTCGTGATTCGTTTGCATCCGTGTTATTTTCATTGACTTCGTGTGTATCAGTCTCTTCATAAAACCACATATGTTCAGACACTTGTTCACGAAATTCAGTAATTGTCATTTTTGAGTTTTGTATTTTTTTATATAGATAATGTGCATTTACCATACTAGTACCAAACAGTATTTCGATTGCCACTTTGTAGTGCCATTTTATAGATTTCCTTAGGGCTGTGTTATAAGAGGCCATTTGATCTGAAAGATCTATAGCACTTTTGTCTTTATTGTAATCTAATACAGCTTTAGGTTTGTACTTTGTTTGTCTTGTCCTTCTCGAATTGGCACTTCCATCATAGCATCGGTGTGCATGGTTGACAGTAGCAATACGTCTGTCTTATCTTTCCACTTCATAATGCAAATTCCTTTTTCGTTCTCTTTAGCTGTAATTTTTCCACATTTTATTTTCCTGAGTTACCTCTTTCGGGATTCTTTTTCTGTTTGTTCTTATAGTTCCAAGTAGATGTATCTTGCGATCCAGTAACATATTTGCTAGATCTAAACTGGAATAGTAATTATCAGTTATGACACCATGACCTTTATCTAATAACTTCTCGGAAAGATACATCACAACATTAGTTGGTACACTAGCCCCTGCATCCAGTTCCTTTCCACAATAACTTTTGATATTCCAAGTGTATCCATCTCCACTACAAAGTTTAAAAATTTTGATTCCATATCTGTGTGTCTTTAGGGGGAGATATTGCTTGAATACCAAGCAACCCCTAAAAGGAACAACCAATTCATGGATGGAAAAAGTTTTCCCTGGAGTGAAAACATGCTGAAATTTATTTACTAGCATCTTGACTAGTGGATGGATTTTGAAGAGTCGATCTCCTGGTGAACATTCCAAATTGTCACTAAAATGCCAAACTTTGAGAAGTAGTTCAAAACGATTTCTACTCATTACACTAGAGATGTGATTTTGGTATAGTTTTTTTCGACTCCAGTAATGACGTATGGTTGGCATCCTCACTAATCCCATGTATCCAATAAGCCCCAAGAATCTTATCATTTCTTGAGTAGTTGTAGGTGTCCATTGATGTAACCTTGAACTACCTGATACATCTTCTGCAGACGTAATAATCTGAGTTGCATATAGGTTAGTTTCTTCAACCATGAGTTCAATTATTTCCTTGTCGAGAATGTAGAAAAATAAGTATATGGACTTTCATTGACTAAAGCAGTAGCAAACTCTGAACTTATACCCTCCGCTTTGAGATATTACTTTTCAAACTTTAGGTGCTTACCTGTTGGACTATTCCATCCTGTTTGTCTGTTGGTAGAAGTGTCAGATTTATCAGACTCTGTGTCACTTTCCTCTTTAAGGTTTGAGCCGATACTAGCTGTTTCATTTGCAGTCTCATTATTTTCATTTTCATGCATTTGCACCTCAGATTCACTTGCAGGCTCAGAATCGGAGTTATCTGGAATATAGTTTGGATCATCCACAGAGTCTGATGAATAAATATTTTCATCATCATCAATATCCGTCAAATCTATAAGAATAATAATCATATTTACTAACCATAGAATAAATAGCACAATAAATAAAAAACACATACCTCCATCATCATTATCCGTTTAGTGCGATCATTAACTCGCTTAGCCATTCTGTTGTGATAAAATATGAATAATAATCAGATAAAAGTAAACTAATACACTAGCTGCTTTAATTTTCAATGTGTTATAATAGTGCATACACAATTTATTACTAGACGTGCGACACGTACCGCTCGGCACTACTCACCTGCGCACGTGCATCGACAAGTTTGTGTTACACCAATACTATTGTTTTTACAGGCCATGGCGGTCCATAGGGACCGCTAATTTTTTTTACTGAAAATCAAGTGTTTAGTTGTCTACACCCACATTGTGTACTATAAAAAAATTAAAAAAGGCCACTAGTATGTAAAAATTTTAAAAAAAGTTTTGGTTCAACAAGAAAATATGCTATTATGCCTATGGCGCTTAACGTGTTAATAATTAACTTGTTCACAAGGGCTTTGTGTTTTATATACAACATAATAGAATAAAAAATAATGATAATATAATCAGTTTTGGAACAACACACGTGTGTTCATTGTTCTGTGCCCTCAACGCACCTAGTGCATTTTGCTTTTTTTGAAAAAAAAATTACAGATATTCAGTCTAGGGTCTAATGCAACCCAAATCAAACGTCCGCTACACTTTTTTTTTAATTATGGTGGCACTTGGGCAACGGGCTCTTTTTTGCGGGGCAGTGAATGTGTTAAGGGAGACAAAACACCGAGAGTTAAAATCTTAAATTTTTACCCGTGTATAATACACTATTTTTTTCTGTGACAGGCAAAACGATGATTTAATATTGAAAAAAATATTACAATATATTAAAGTCAGAAAATCAATCAAAGTCAAATTTGAAGTTTCAAACAAGTAGGGATAGTAGGGATAGTTAGACTTGCGTTGCTAAGGAAACCTTTAAAGTCATCAAATATCTGCTAATTTAATTCTGCAAGTGGTTACTTATTTGCACTTACCCGGGAAAAAAGTACTCATTTTTTCACCGGGAAAAAAAGTAAATTCATAAAAAGTGACATTTTGTTACCTGTCAAGTAACATTAAATGTCAAATTTTTTCCCGTCACAGAAAAAAATATATAGTTTTCATGCATGTATAGATATTTTGAGAGCCAAAACATCTCCAACTTTCTTCGACTGCAAGAGTGGAATCAAAACAAATTTCCTATCTTAAATTTTAAAATTCTGCGTACTAAATCAAGCCTACTTTTTATACCAACCGCCAGAACTAACATGATGCGAAAATCGCCCATCTACGTAATGTGCTCAAACTAGTCAGTGTGACATAAATATTGATCCATTAAAGAAGATTTTGAACACGATTAAAATGATAAACTAGAATATATTATGTTATATCTCTGTAGAATGTTTCCTGTAATTGAGGATTATATTCTGTTGGAAATGTAAAGTATAAATAAATTTAAAAAGAGATCATCCTTCGCATCAACTTCATCGAAATTGTTATTGTCCACTTGCAAAATTTGGAAAGAAGCCTAGTTGATTATTTACCCAACATTGACTTTGATTATATCTACAGCTAGATGATGAACCGTACTGTCCAAAATATTGGAGAAATTCATATACATAAGAATGATGAATTTCCTAAACAAATTCAACTTACTATCTGACCACCAATTTGATTCAGATCAAAAAGATCCACTATTAGTGCAACAGTAGAAACACTAGAGCACATCTATGAAGGTTTACTGATACTGCTCAAGGACAATCAGAAATCTAAAAGGTCCAGACTGGAGTCCCTCAAAGATTCATACTTGGAGCACTACTATTCCTCCTATTTATTGATGACCTACCGCAGAACATAGGCTTAGATACATGCTTATATGCAGACGATGCAACTATCCTGGTAACAGGTGAACGCTACAAACAAATCATGGCTGATCTAAACTGCGGACTTATATCAGCAACGGACTGGTTTAATACAAATAAACTTAAAGTCAATACAGAAAAAACCAACATACACATTTTCGCACATCACGTAAATCATCATAATGACACTGAAAGTATAAAATTTTTAGGTTTCACAATAGATTCTAAATTGAACTGGAAAATGCACCTACACAAAATGTGTAATAGCCCGATTACTATATGCAATAAGAATATTAATGAACATAAGCACACAATCAGCAGCTAAATCCGCTTATTATGCACTCATACACAGCCAAATGAATTAGGGGACTATATTATGGGACGCCTCATCACATGCTAAGCGTGCATTCATTCTACAAAAAAGAGCTATCAGATTACTTACTAATGTACCAATAACCACTCACTGTAAACCACTATTCCGAGAGCTAGAAATATTAACATTGCCGGCAATATATGTTCTTCAGTAAATCAAATATGTTGTAACACTACAAAAGCATCCATTGACACGCCAAGACATACAACACACGAAACAACTTTAAACTAGTAGTACCATGGTGCTGCATGAACGAAAGTAAAAGTGGAGTAAATTACTGGACCTAAAGATTTACAATAAAACCCCAAATCAATATTTACAACAGAAAACCATTGGGGAACTGGTCAACAAAATGAAAGTGTACCTTACGGGCCTTGCACCATACAGCATTGATGACTACCTAAAGAGTGCCATAATAATATATAGCATTTTGTATGACATGGCTAAATATCTTGTATATATTATTCCACAATAAATCTATCTATCTATCTAACCTGCTTTCTGCGACCCAAAACATAAACGTACAGGACTGATGAATTAACATTTTCAAAATCTACTTAGATCAGTGAAAACAGCAGTTTAAAACAGTAATACCACTAAAGAAACCAAGAAGAGTTCTGGATGCAGGTGTATTCAGCAAATAAAGTTGTTGGCAAGGCTGTAGTGAAAAAACTTGTGCGTTTCACTTTAATATCTCTGTGAAACTGTATTCTCAACATATGCTTACATCAACAACATATAAAGGAACAAAACTCTCTGAATCAAGGATAATATAACTAAACTTCCCATGATAAACATACAGATAGTAATGAAAAATTCATCCAAAACAGTTTCATTCATTGCATTTAATTTGCATTGTTTTTTCTTCTTTTCCTAAGTATTCAAACTGCTTTAAGGGTAACTGTGCTGATAAGAATGCCCTTACAAAAAAAAATAAGAACTGCTGCAATAGATACCTGAATAATATACATAAATAGCAAAAGGCATTGAAAGGTGTTTTATTACATGGTGCGACATTAATAATAAAAAGTTTCTCACGTGTAAATTTGTAACTAGTAGATCTATCCCAAGTGCTATATATTATTATCATATCAAGGCCTAGAATATTGCAATAATAACTTACCTACACACATGGCATTCTTATAATGCAGTAACCCATTTACTTCAAACTACAAGAAAACAAATTTAATAAAATAAAATGTAACTACATAAAATTACCATGAACTGAAAACCATGTTCTTGCAATTCAAAGCGATCACAACCTGGAGCCCATTCTCTAATAGCAACTAAATGACCCATTTCAGGAATATGAACTACTGAGCATTCATTTAAAAAGTTTGGTAAGAGATTAACAGCAAACTGTGCGGCTGTAGTAACATTCTTAGCAATATCTTGTTTCTTTAATTCTTCTGTAATTCCAATATAAATTTTATGAAAAATTTTTAAACTTAATATTATGAAATTGAACAAAAGCCAAACTTTAATATTATCTTTGTGATGTGAACAGTCCATTTCGAATGGACCTGCACCTTGCCGAAGTTCTAAATTACTAGAACAGGTGAAATGGCTTGCGTGTTCTAATGAGCTAAAGAGCCAAACTACAGGTCCAACCATAGTAGTAGGGTCGTTAGTGAGGAACCAGACTAAGACAGGTCCCCGAAAGAGGGCAGTGGCTCTTTCGGTACTTAGATTGGCAGAGACCATAGGGGTCGGTATGGCAGTCTAAGACACACTACCGCGATGTGGAAGGCAACGGGAAACCAACACATTACCTCCCAAATACACAGCATACCTAAATTATAATAAAATGGTGGCATTCTCTGTGGTAAAAGATTCCGGAGTTAAAATAGTCCCCCATTCGGATCTCCGGGAGGGGACTACTTCGGAGGATGCGATCGAAAAGTTAGGAATAAAAATTGGGAACATTTTGCGAGTCGGAGCGTGGAATGTTAGAAGTATGAAGCAAGTAGGTAAGCTAGAGAACCTAAAAGTCGAAATGAATAGGTTATCACTAGACATAGTAGGGATCAGCGAAGTTTGGTGGCCAGAGGCGAGGGATTTTTGTAGTGGAGACTTCAGGGTAATTCATACAGGAGCAAGGGAAGGAAATTTGGGTGTGGGAATAGTTATGCGGAAAAAGATAGGATACTGTGTAGAAAATTACTTACAAAAGAACGAAAGAGTACTCGTGCTTAGATTAGAATCTAAACTGGTAAACACAGTAATAATACAAGTATACATGCCCACCCCTAGCTACAGTGACGAATAAGTAAAAACGATCTACAAAGATATCGAAGACATATTAAGACACATAAAAGGACATGAAAATTGAATAATTACGGGGAATTTTAATGCAGTGGTAGGTGAGATTAAGGAAGGAGCGGTAGTAGGTTTATTTGGTTTAGGCACGAGAAACGACAGGCAATAGGCTGGTAGAATTTTGTGACAAGAACAATTTAATCATCACAAACACATTATTTCAACATCATGCTAGAAGACAATATACGTGGGGGATGCCAGGAGATATAGGAAGATATCAAATAGATTACATTCGTGTTAGACAACGGTTTATGAATCAAGTAAAACACTGTAGAAGCTACCCAGAAGCAGATGTAGACACTGATCACAACATCGTAATTATGAAGGTCGCACTTAAATTTAAAAATTTGAAAAAAATTAGAGCAAGCAAGTGGCTGAATGTCCCCAATTCTGACGTGCATGTTGGCGTCACATGCTCTAGGAGGTGGCTCTGATGGCTAATGAGGTAGAGTGGATTCAAGCTGTTTTATGGCGGACTCCTGCA
Source organism: Platerodrilus igneus (assembly GCA_036346225.1). Taxonomy (NCBI): domain Eukaryota; kingdom Metazoa; phylum Arthropoda; class Insecta; order Coleoptera; family Lycidae; genus Platerodrilus; species Platerodrilus igneus. The sequence continues at coordinate 5,710,961 of JARFIW010000999.1, read as the reverse complement.
TCCATAGTGTGGTTATTAGGATTTACTTCATTTTATCCAGTTAGATTTGGTGGTCAGAACGAGATAATCTGAAGGAAAACCCGTAGTGCACAAGAAGTTTGATGACTTGCATTTTGCACTTTCTTAAATTCTCTTCAAGAAGTTTGGTGACTACCTTCAAAAGAGAATAATTAAGATGTAATTTGCTGAGGCGGCTCCGTGGCGTAGTGGTATGTGTGTGACTACTACGCTCAAGGTCCCGGGTTCGTATCCCGACACGGTCCGCTTGAAAAATGTTAGGCAAGCATTTTTCACAAAAATACACCCTCGTTCGGATGAGAGGTAAAATGGAGGTCCCGTGTGTGAGTGTTGTCACGCACGTTAAAGATCCCTACCTTGCTTGGAACAGCAAGGGTTCGGCAAAATTCCAAATTTTCCAGGTAAAAAAAAAAAAACTCGCCTCCTGGCCAATGTAGTACCTTCGGGTGGAGCATTGGAAAATCACATGTAATGTAATTTGCTGATAGGCAGCTCCGTGGCGTAGTTGGTATGTGTGTAACTGCTATGCCCAAGGTCTTGGGTTTGAATCCTGACACGGTCCACTTGAAATATGTTAGACGAAAATTTATTCAAAAATACGCCCTTGTTCGGATGATAGGTAAAATGAAGGTCCCATGTGTGAGTGTTGTCACGCATGTTAAAGATCCTTACCTTGCTTTGAACAGCTATGATTTGGCAAAATTCCAAATGTTCCAGGTAAAAAAAACTCACTTCCTGGCGAATGTAGTACCTCTGGACAGAGAATTGAAAATCAAATGTAGTATAATTTGCTCTAGCATTTGGAGCTCTTTTTATATCTCAGATTTCTTTGTATTTACGTTTGGATGGTTATATTATGTAATCTAAGGTGTGCCTGACAAGTTTATTACTGTTTGAGAGATGTTTTATGCATGCATGTTATTTATTTACATCATGCGTGCTTATTGGTCAGTTAGTTAGGAGTATGGTTTGTTTGTTGCATACTCCCACAAAAGAATAAATTCTACAATGATGGAACCCATTGCTAAACTTCACTATTTAGATGCATTCCATCGACACAAAAAAAACGGTCTACAAAACCTTGTTGCATTTGTACAAGAAACAAAATTCGCAGGAAAACTCGCTAAGTTTGTCCTGTGTGTGATAAAAGCCCGCATTGTGTGTACAATATTGTTTTAAAAACATCATGAATAAACTTTGAAGTATTTTTTGCCTTTATATTTCATAGGATTAGTTTTTACTTTGCAAGTTTAGAATAAACATATTTTCCATATTTTATATTAGCTCGATCTTTTGAGTTTCCTATACATGCCCTACATCGATCTTTTTATATCTGTTTGACACATTGTTTACTGATCTTACTCTACTTGCCCCAACATTTAATTCTTATTATTTCTTGTGAGCTCTCTCGTATGGTTAAAATTCGAGTTATCTTGTAGCCGGCATCTGCCATTATTCTTCCAAATACAAGTTATTTTCAGTATCGTTTTTTTTTAATTTAGCAGGTTGTCATCAAAAGAAATTCTGATTATTAAATTCCCCTTCTATGAGTTCAAAGAAATGTAAATTAAATGCTATTCAAAATCACTTACTTGCATCCAATTCCGCATCTAGTCCAAATTTAATAGCTGGTCTACTCCTTTTACTCTTGATGCTGAAATCTAATGCCCTATGAATGTTTGATTGCAAGTCATACAACTCTGTTGTAATGCTTAAATCCAACTCTCTCAGTAATAGAGATGATCCTCTGTATGGTCCACATAACTCATGAAGAAACAAAGTGTGATAAATTGTCTAAATTTAATATTATCAATAATTGCTGAAACTTTTGTTTTGAAGATAAACTTACATTATACAGTATCTCCCAATCTTTGCTATTTCCACGTGAATACACAATCTTACCCAAAATTTTCTGAAAATACTTTAGTTACTTCGTATTTATAATGAACAAGTGCTTTAAGTAAAAAAAGTAGTGTCAAAAAGTTAAACATTATTAAATGAATGTTCAATATGTAATTCAGCAAAACTATTTACTGGTATCCTCTACTAAATATATTCTGTTCAACCATAATGAGACATAATTTACCCGTTACTTCATAATTTATAAATAATCATAAGTTGTAGTAAATTTAGTCTCAAAATTACCCAAAGATCCAACATTCTCTTAAGAGACAAATAATAAATATACTTACATTTACATCAACTAGTTTTCTTATGTTCTCTTGTAAACCTTCAATAAAACCTTGATTTGTAGGTGTTAAAGCAAATTCAATAAAGTTTAGTCTTTTATTTAACTCTTCTATATTGTTGGTGGGCATTCGCAGAAGGTTCCTAGAATAAGAGTTATTATTTGGGTGAAAATAGCTTACGATATCAACATCTTCGCATATAAATTAATTAGCTTCAATCGATTTTATAATAAAGAATTGCATGGTTTCATAAAAAATTATCGAATATTATTTTAACCCAGAAATTTACATAAAATTCTGTGGTTTTTGAATTTGCTATCAATATATGCAGTCATTTCATAGTGTTTTCATTTGAAAATTAGCAACCCTTCAATAATGTGTAAAATATTATTTATTTTAAAATTTAAAAACACGTCAAATAAGATGAGGGGCATTTAAAAGGGTCCTAACCCAAAAATTTTTAATTAAAACTCCTCGATTATAATGTATTTGTAAAAACACATTCACTTCTTATATTTAAAAAAAAGCAGTTAGCTAGTTGTTAAGCGCATTCACAAATGCCTTATTAATATCAATCCTAATTTCTACCTTCACTTGTTTTCTTTGTAAAATGGGCAGTTGTAAACAAACTTTGTAACTGACCGCACGTGTCTGCTGACTTGCCCGTATAGTCGATAAAGCCGGTATCGTAATATTAACAGTGGTTTGATGCTGTAGTGTCAAATGTTGTGAACAATTTAAAAAAGCAAAGGACCGCCCTATGTGTAATAGTATAATTGGAACACAGTTCACTCAGACAAGTAATGGTGGAAAATGTAAGTGATTTTTATACATAAATTAATTAGTATGAAACACCCATTGACCCGTACACTAGTTTTATGCACTGTCAGTTTTGTTTTGGAGTCTGTCATAGTTCAGTCTATTTTTTTGTAATATTTTTAAATGATCTGTATTGTGTTTTTGAGTTTAATACAAATGTTTATTTGCATCAATCTTTCTTCTACTAATAAATTAAATACAATGCAAGTCTATTTCTAACATTTGATTACCGTGACAGGACCTGGTGTTGTAATATTCAATATGGAAAAGTGTAAGAAAAACAGATCTTCTGTAAAAACATATTTCACAAAGTTGTTTAATCAATTAAAAAGATTAATCAACATGGAAATAATGTGAATGAGTTTTAACAGAAAAATATGAAGAATTGTGTAATTTAGACACTTAACTTTATGATTTGTTGATTGAAAGTGGAATGGATGAAACTGGATCGCAAAATGAGGTAGATGATTGTGATGAGTATCGAAAGATTTTCGTAGGATGAATGTTAACGTCGAGAAAATCAATACAGGGTCAGTAATATTATCTTCAGATTCAGATAGAAAGCGTAGATTTAAGTTGCCTTCTATCGAATTAAAAAGATTTGGAGATAGTGTAAAAGATTGGTTGCCGTTTTGGTCCCAGTTTGAAAAAATTAACAAGGGAGATGATATCGCAGACTGGTAATTTCCAATATGTAGTATAAGCAACAGTGCTAGTGTCTCGTGCAGGGTCTTAGTAGAAACTTTTCCACCCACCACAGAAAATTATAAAAGCGTGATTCAGGGTTTGAAGACTCATTCCAGAAGAGATGATTTGTTAGTGGAGCTGTATGTAAGAGAGGTCTTAAAGTTTATATTGCAGAACTTTAACAAAAAGGTTGGTCTTTCAATGTTATATGATATAATATGAAATGTTAATTGTGTGCTGTGGAAACTCTTAACGTCACGTCTGAAAAATATGCCACTGGAACTTACCCATTTGTAGAATCATGCCTACCAGAGGATACATTAAGGGTTTAGCAAAGATCTATTGATTGTGATAGAAAAGGTAACTTGAAAGATTAGTAATCAAATATAATGAATTTCTTACAGAAAAAGGTAGAAAACAAAGAGCGTATAACACTAGCAGTTGCTGGAGTTGGAATAAAAAGTAACTGTACACTGCCTGTTTTATATAAATCTGAGAACGACTTATAAGAGGTACTTACTATGGCAGGTTTGATAAATTTTATCGTAATGTTGGCTGCATTTTTTGCAATTCTTTGTATAGAACCAAATACTGTTCAAAGCCAGTAACAATGTCTGTCAAATCGAAGCAGCACCAAAAAAAGCGTTTTTTTGTGCCTGAATCTTGGTCACATATCTAATAAATGCTGTTAGAATATCGAATGTATTTTGTGTGGTGAAAAACATGTTGTTGTTGTTGTGTCAGAAGTTAGTAGAACAAAAAGAACAAAAGGAATACAATGTTGTCAAGTCCGAAAATCCCAGTGCTCTAGTGGAAAAATTTTGTCGAATCATACATATGCAGGGGTTATGTTACGGACGTTAAAAATTTGGACACCAGGGCCAAAAGGTGGATATTTTGTACATATTTTAATAGATACCGGTTCGTAAAAGTCATATGTAATTCATAAACTAGTTAATCAGCTTGCATATTTATCATTAGGTCAAGAAAGCTTTATACCTGTTACTCATCATAGATACCAGGTGAGATAAAAATATTTTCATTGTTTACACATGTAATTTGGAAGTTCTGTATCAACCTGTAATTTGTGCTTCCATATCATCTATTTGCGAAAGTCCTTGGATAAATTATCTTTTTGCTAAAGGTGTTCATTTAAACGATGATCAAAATGGGTCTATCGACATGTTAATTAAAGTCAGTGTTTCTGGAAATTGTTTAATCGCTATACTCTAAGTTGTAGTTTGGTTGCAATTGAAGCAACACTACGCTGCACTATAATGGAAAAAATACCGTTGAAAACTCCTGTAGGTAGAACAAGTATGACTGTTACCTCATTATTTGGTACAGAAACTCAAATTATTGATATGTGAACTTTTGATGTGCTCAGTATTCAGAATCCCCTTGAAAAAGTGAATAAGATACAGTTGGAAACAGCTACACAAAAACATTTTAATCAGACAGTAGGAAGAGATCAAAAAGGTAAGTATAAAAAAAAGTCGCTTTCGCAGAAATAGTGATAATACACATACGTCACTGTATATTTTTAACTGGTAGGATGTGATAGGCACGTAACCTTGATACTCACAATATTCTACTACTTCTAACCATCTTTTACGTGGTCTGCCCTTTGCAGGCGTCGCCGTGGATCAATGTAGTAAGCGTAAGACTACGGATCCCAAGGTCCTGGGTTCAAATCCTGACACGGCCGACTGCTTGAAAAATGGCAGGTGAGCATTTTTCACAAATATTACGCCCTCGTTCGGATGAGAGGTTAAATGGAGGTCCCGTGTGTGAGTGTTGTCACGCACGTTAAAGATCCCTACCTTGCCTGGAACGACAAGGGTTCGGCAAAATTCTAAATTTCCAGGCAACAAAAAACTCGCCCCCTGGCCAATGTAGTACCTTCTGGTGGAGCATTGGAAATATAAATGCACGGTCTGCCCTTTGCGGTATGTGTATGACTACTACGCCCAAGGTCCCGGGTTCAAATCCCGACAAGGTCCAATGTAGTATCTTCGAGTGGAGCATTGGAAAATCATATGTAAGGTCTGCCCCTTTCAGCTCTACCAGTCATCTTGCTTGCATATACAGGGTGTTTTTTTTAAGTGGGAGGTCACCTGTATATGGAAGACCAATGGTAGAAAGCAGCTGAAAATTTGCACTAGGAGGTTATGCAATGTGCCCTACACGTCTAAAATAGTTTCGATACGTTAGCACTTCCGGTTATACCGGAAGTAGGTATTACTATCGTTATTTTAAATAGAACACCCTGTATATTTATGCATTTTCGAATTCCTTGTCGAATTTTATGTGAACTTTTATAACACAACCATACCTCTATCTAATGCCGTTTTCGAGATATTTTGACTTTTAGTAGATTTTTGACATTTACACGCTGTCACATAAATTGGAATAACTAGAAATTGAACGAATTTACAAAATTGTTTTTTTGCAATCACATTCATAATACTTGATATTATTTCTACGTGCAAAGAAAATCTGATTACAATGTACAGGGTGCTAGAAAATTCATTTTATAATTTGACTAATCAAATGTCAAATATTCCGTTTTTTAAATGGAACCTACCATATTTTGTTATATTAATCGATTCTATGGAAAAAAATACCTTAGGTATGTAATTACAACAATCCATTTATTGTAAGCCGTTTTTGAGTTATTTGCATTAAAAGAGCAAATGCACTAGTTCAGTAACATAATAACATTTGCTACTATCAAGTAGCTTTTGTCCGATACATTAACAAAAGAATAATTGGTTATTTTTACGAAACGTCAAATGTAGATAATTCTACGCAGATTGCAATTTCCGTACTGTAGTTATTTATGAGGGTTAATCGAAACTTTACAAATCAAGATTATCTCAAAATGATAATTATTTATGGCGAATGTAATAGATTTCTTCGAAGAACTGGCGATATTTTTCATCAAATATTTTGTTATATTAATCAATTCTATGGAATTAATATCTTAGTACTTAGAAAGCAGGAAATGCTTTTGCACATTTTAGTTGCCAAAAATGGCAGCGTAAGAACATTTTTTGAAAAATAATGTATAAAATCTACACAAACATGGAACAATGTATTTCATCTAACAATATTTTACCTAAAGAAAAATAAATAAAAACATAAGAGGTTGTTTATAAATGTTCTATTTGGCGGCCATTTTGATACAAGCATTTTAAAATGCGTCTTTTAAACTCTTCATTTGTTGCCTTTTGTATTTGCTCTGGAGTTAAAGAATTTAGAGCATTTAATACTCGTCTTTGCAATCTTCCTCAGTAGTAGGAGCGTAGGAGAAGACCGTATCTTTACATACCCCATAGAAAAAATCCAATTTCTAAATATCGTTCCCCTGTAAAAGTGTTCATCGAGAAGAAAAGAATTACTAAAACAATATGTACTTTACCGTTTAAATTTTCCTGGTAAAACACTACACATACAATTCGCGAATCTCTAATAGCACAATAAACGTTAAAAGACCATCTTTCCTGAAAATTTGTTATGTATGCTTGTTTAGGATTTTCTGTAGAACAATGGTGTGAATTATGTCGGTTAAACACTCTGTTTTTCGTAGACTTTGCTTCATCGCTCCAAATAATATTTTTCAAAACTGTTTATCCTCTTGCGTTCTAAGTAATACAAATTCGCAAAACAACATCTTTCTTTCGAAATCGGTTTCCTTAAGGTGCTGAACAGGATAAAGTGACCAACTTTTAAAATTATTTGCTTTCAAAATATTGTATATGGAACTACGGCTCATTCCTATATCCTGTACAGCATTATTTAGTTAAGCTCTGCTGCATGAAAATATGCCAATACATTAGTAACTCCAATTACTTCCTCCGTCACGGTGCTAGTCCTGTTCTTCTTTGCAATAAATGATCCATTATTCGCACAGTTTTCAAGAAGCCTAACATTCGGCGCTGGCTTTTCAGGAAATTTTTGATGAAAGACATCGCAAGTTCTTTGAAGAATTCTGTTGCATTCGCCATAAATAATTATCATTTCTTGATTTGTAAAGTTTCGATTAACCCTCATAAATAACTACAGTACGGGAATTGCAATCTGCGTAGAATTATCTACATTTAACGTTTCGTAAAAATAACCAATTATTCTTTTGTTAATGTATCGGACAAAAGCTACTTGATAGTAGCAAATGTTATTAGGTTACTGAACTAGTGCATTTGCTCTTTTAATGCAAATAACTCAAAAACGGCTTACAATAAATGGATTGTTGTAATTATATACCTAAGGTATTTTTTTCCATAGAATCGATTAATATAACAAAATATGGTAGGTTTCATTTAAAAAAAACGGAATATTTGACATTTTATTAGTCAAATTATAAAATAAATTTTCTAGCACCCTGTACATTGCAATCAAATTCTCTTTGCACGTAGAAATAATATCAAGTATTATGAATGTGATTGCAAAAAAACAATTTTGTAAGTTCGTTAAATTTCTAGTTATTCCAATTTATGTGACAGCGTGCAAATGTCAAAAATCTACTAAAAATCAAAATATCTCGAAAACGGCATTAGATAGAGATATGGTTGTGTTATAAAAGTTTACATAAAATTCGACAAGGAATTCAAAAATGCATAAATATACAGTGTGTTCTATTTAAAATAACGATAGTAATACCGACTTCCGGTATAAGCGGAAGTGCTAACGTATCGAAACTATTTTAGACGTGTAGGGCACATTCGATAACCTCCTAGTGCAAATTTTCAGCTTCCTTCTACCATTGGTCTTCCATATACAGGTGGCCTCCTACTTAAAAAAAACACCCTGTATACTTTTGGTAAGTCTATCCTCATTCATTTTTTTCACATGTCCAAACCATCTAAGCGTACCTCGCTCCCTCAGCTCCTTAAGGATCACTTGCACCCCACACTTTGCTCTTGTCCACTCGTTTAGCACTTTGTCTCTCAATGTTTTTCCGCACACACTTCTTAAGAACCTCATTCCTGCACCGTTTATACGACTAACATGCTTCTTATGCCAGACCCATGTGCTACGTACCTAGACGTAGCCAGAAGAAAAGTAAATACCAGGCTAACTATCCAACGCGGAAAGTGGGGGGAATTCGTCTACATACCAAAAAGAAACAAAAAAAACACACCGCCCACGATTATCTATTAACACAAAAAAATTAATAAAGACTTCTGTGCAAACAGAAAATAAATTAAGCATTACTATTCTACAACAAACAATTATATTATACAGGCAATTAAGAAATCTAGATACGAAATGCGTATCTCGTATTTACACAAAATAAAATTAATCAGTAGCAACTAAAAACAATTTTACAATTACTTGTTATAAAGTAACTAATTAGTAGGAAAGAATTAACATGTGAGAGATTTTGTCAAACGTTCTTAAAATTTCACCTAATAATTTTTGTAAAATAACTAATTAGTGAAGTAGGCGCCAGTCTAATACGTATGGTAAGCCACTGGATGAGCAAATCTGAATTTGAGAATGTAATAAACATGTGCATTCTTTTGGCACACATCTTTAAAAATAGTACATCGCACCTCTAGAGCGATAGTATCGATTAACGGCCACAAACAATAGTTTTCCGATATCACGTTTCTACACCAAACCTTGATACGGAATATTCCATTGACACACAAAAGAAAACGAGATACTTAGCTTGTCATGCATCGGGGGTGAGTCAACGCAGGAACGCCATGGTCGTCAGCATACATTTACTCTGCTACCATAATTGCAGCCGCGGTCTACGGACAAAAGTAGTTGGTCTACAGGCAAAAGCAGTTGTTCTACATAAAGAAAGAACCCATTTGGCCTCCAGCTAAAAATAGCTAAAAAGAGAATGTGATTAGAATGGGTACACGCGGGGAGACTCACCAATACACGCAAGACACCTCCTAGTTGCCGAACAGAAAAAAACCAACGTGCATTGCTTTTGAAATACGGTGAGGAATAAATGTAGAAAACACTTTGACGCACAAGCTGTAGAATCAAATTTAACAATGGTTCAACTAACACAAATTCAAACTGCAAATCCTAGCTTATCGAAGCGCGGTAAAACTGGAAAACCCGGCTTATATCGGATAGTGCACGATCTTATTTCACCAAGCCGTTACATTGGAACAATAGAGAAAACCATTATACGGCGGTCGTAAGTAGTGGCGGATATTTCATGTGTGCTAGGTGTGCGCCGCACACCTTAAAAAATTATGAGATTAGTAAATTTGGTTTAACGTTTAACATTTTAAGTAATGTGTATTTTCAATTGTGATAAATATAAGTATTATCAAAATTGTGTCTCAAGTTGTATTTATAAAAAAAGTGGTTCAGTGTAATTGTGGTATAGCTATAATACCCAACGCCGTGTTGGTATTACTCTATTACTCATAATATAATTCGTCAACAGGTTAGTGTGCGGTACCACGACCGCACAACGCCTTAATCTTACTGCATTAGGAGAAATGCAATTGAACTGCCTTCGGTTTGACGTCGCTCTCACTCGGAGGGTTAAAAGCTACATACCTACATTGGTTGGTATCCCACCTTCGTGTGCTGTTTTAGTATCGCACTTCATTCTGCTAGATATTTTACTTCTGGGTTTTCAGTTCTAACAAATTGTTACCATTACGCCGTGCAATTCTTCGTGTTTTTAACGTTTTTGTTAATGGACATATGAACTTTTTTATTAAGATGCGTTCTAGTTTTAATTAGTTTCTAATAGTAATTTAATTTAGTGGTAGTATAATAATAATGAACCTTCAACGGAAAGGCCCTTATTTTTAATTTCGTTTTAGTGGTATTTCTTAGTTGGCTCATCGTATTTTATTTTGTGTAGTGTATTTAATTTAATGTAATTTGTTATTTTATAGTGAAGAATTAACACAATTTATGGTAATGGTATATACAGTATAAAGTGAGTACGTAAAATTAATTCGGCTTTCGCTTGTGCTGCAAGATAACCACACCTTCTTGCGTTAAGGAACTGAAAGTCCGTTTAAATATAATAGTGTGTTTCTTCTAATATGGAAAACCATAAATGTGTAATAGATGCACTTTTAATAAACAAGTTTTCGACAAGAGATTTTCAAGAAAAATTGGAAATTGTTAAGAATGGATGACCTTGCCCTGTTTTACTTGAATTAATAACCAAACATAAAACTAAAAAGGAAGAATACGCGCTGCATTTTTCTGTGTCACAATACACATCGACTCTATGGATAACAAGCTGTCCGAAATTAAACAAACTGTTCTGTTGGCTCTGTTTACTGTTTTCGAATGATAATGGTGTGTGGACCAAAAATGAGTTTTTTGGTTTAAGTCACCTGTCTTCTGCACAACACAAGCACGAACGGTCTCAAGCGCATGTTGATTCCTTTGTAAAATGTAAATTGTTTGGCAAACAGCGAATTGAAGTTTTGATTGATTCACAATACAAGTCAAACATAAACCAACACAACGAGCAAGTAAAAAAAAATAGAGACATACTTAAAAGACTTATAGATGCAATTTGCTTTTTATCGAAACAAGAACTTCCTTTGAGAGGCCACGATGAATCGAGTACGTCTTTCAACAAAGGAAATTATTTAGAATTTTTGAACGCCCTTAGAGAATATGATCCCCTTCTTGATTCGCATTTAAAAAATGCAACTGTGTTTCGAGGTACTTCTCCAACTCTCCAGAATGACATTGTAATTGCACTAAGTGATGTTATATTAGATGAAATAAAAAGAGAAATTGATACAGCTACTTTTGTATCTATTATGCTTGACGAAACATCAGACGTAATGCGCAAATCTCAACTGTCAACTGTAATAAGGTACGTAAGGGATGGTATTCCTTGTGAGCAGTTTGTAGGGTTTAAAGACGTCAGCTCGGACAGAACTGCAAATGGATTATTTACTCATATATCTAACATTATAAAAGAATATAATTTAAGAGCCAAATTAGTCGGACAAACATATGACGGAGCTTTTGTAATGAGTGACCACTTAAACGGACTTCAGGCTCAAGTTAAGGAAGCATACCCAAAAGCTCTATTTACACATTGCTATGCACATCTGTTAAACTTAGTCCTACAACAAGGCTTGTCTAACATCAAAGAGTGCAGAATTTTCTTTCAAACCCTTAGTGGTCTGTCGGCATTTTTTTCACACTCTTCCAAAAGAACAGTTAAACTTCAAGATTTCGTTAAAAAAAATTACCCTCAGTGGCCCCCACAAGATGGAACTTTACATCCCGGTTAGTCCATACGATCAACGAATATCATAAGCAACTGGTTGAGTTTTTTGAGTGGCTAATTAATAACTCAAGCAAATGGGACGCGGATGCTATTGTAAAAGCAAGAGGATTTTTATCATTTTTGACCGATTTTGAAACAACTTTTTTCTTAGAAATCTTTACAAAATTGTTTTCCATCAAAAATTTGAGCACTACAAAAACAATTTTCCTAATGAACTTGTAAATACCTTAAGATTAACTTACGAAACCACATTCGATTACGTTCTTCTTAAAAGTGAACTAAGCGTCATTTATACAAGCCCCGAATTTCAAGGTAAGCCCATTTTTGAACTTGTTCGGTTTATGGAAAATAACGATATATTATCTGGACTTAAGGAAGTATATAAGTTGGCAGAGCTTATTTTGACAATTCCCAGTACCACAATCTCCGTAGAACGTTCATTTTCAGCTTTAAACCGAATTCATTCTTACTGCAGGAGTTCTCAGGGTCAGCACCGTTTGAGTGGCTTAAGTTTAATATCAATCGAGAAAGAACTGCTACACAGTTTAAAATTAAAAGACTCTTTCTATGATTTAGTGATTGAAAAGTTTTTGACTAAAGCAAGAAGATTAGAGTTAATTTATAAATAAATAAAAAATGTTATAGACAATTTCCATAAAGTTTTGTTTATTGATGTGGAATAAAATTAAATACATAATTAATTAATTTATAATTTTATATCTGTTCCGTCATCAACGAACCATTCCGAGGTAACATGCAATAACAATAGTGCGGGTTATTCTACAGCACAGTGCCTATCTGCCAATGCTGTCTTAGTTAACAGTAACGTATGTGAGTGCGCGAGAATGTACAATTTTGTTCTCGTAAATTGGCAGCAGTGCCAGTTGAAGAAGAGTAGTTAGCGACGCTAAGTGGAATGCGTATATTTTAATTTAGTGTCCACCATCTATTTGTTTATGGTATCAATACATTTTGGCGTTGCCCAGAGCAGTACAAGGAAATTCAAGGTATTTATACCATTATTGATATTCTTTTTAGTGTATGTACATGTACTTGTTTTGTATATCAACTCATCAACTGATAGTGTACGCGATGAATTTTCGAAAGCTCAATTTAGTAAAGATGAATGGACTGTATTTTTTCTATAGCGTGTTTCAGCAAGCAACACAATTAATTACTGTTTATGCACATGACAAAGAAACAAAGTAGCGTTTATTGTTAGTACTCACCTGCGACGGCAACGAAGAAAGAAGTTATAACCAATTAATAATTTGCAGCACACGAACTAGGGCGGTGCAACCAAAGTGTATAATATCCAATTAGCGGCATTTAACACGTGCACACTGGACGCGGCACATGGACAAACGATGCGAACACCAACGCGGTGTGTAACCATTCGCAAACAAGACGGCACTATAAAGTACGATTGCGGTTTTACGATAACATTTTTAGCGGCTTGTAATAAGCGAGGATATGCGGTTTCTTCAACGATATTTTTTGAGCGGTTTCAAAATACTAGTGCGGCTTGTTGCTACAGCGGTTCGATAACATCTTCTAATAATGCGGTCTCTAACGATACTCTACTATCTGCGGGTTATCCGATACTTCCAGCTAATGCGGGCACTGCGATCACTACAAGCTAATGTCGACACACTCTTGATACTTGTAGAACGATTTCGTTTAGCAAGTTTCTTGGATATTCTCAAATCGAATCTGGTGCCTCCGCGCGCGACAGACGCTTACCATTCACAAGGTTAATATACATCAAATAAACGCATTAGGGGAAATTTGACTAACAAAAATTTTAATTTACCGCGTCGAATTGAGAACAGCAAGCAAACCCAAGTAAATAATAAATCCTAAACTATAACTATTTACAAGGACGGAACAGATAGTGTATTACAGAAATTGAAAGCGATTATTGTAATAGTTTCTTGGCTATTATTACCCGTTATCCATTTGTATTTAGCGTTTCTCAATCAAAAACTAAAAAATAATTATGACTTTTTTAGGTTCTTTTAATTTAAAAAATGTACTAGTGCACAACGTGCATGTGGCAAGCATAAAACAGAATAGTACTTACATCTGCATCTGCATGTAGGTTATCGCTTATGCTGGCAAAAGCGACCAGCATACAGCACACCCGGTATATGGTACCAGAATACGCCACTGGTCGTAAGTTATACCAAGATAGAGGGTACCTAAAAACAGGATACAACTATTTAATTGTAGCATAAACTTGTCGTTTCGAAATAAACAAGTTCAAAATGAAAATTTGTAGAAAGCGTATTTATTATTATAAACAGGATGTTATTGAAGAATTTAGGAGATTACGGGATACCTAACACAAGGCATAGACTATTTAATTTATAGAATAAATTTTCGTTGTAAAAGAAAAAGGATTTGAGTTAAGGAATTTATTCGAAAGCGTGTTTATTATTAATTATGTTGAAAATCAACGTAACACATGTTTCGGTTGCGTAAAGAAAATTTGGCACAAACACACTGTTGTAATAGTCAGCTTTGCATTTATACTCAATCCTTCATTCCTGTTCACTACCCACATACTTTCAGACACTTTTCTTCAGCATTCGCCCTTCTTTCTATTTCACAATCCAGCTTTTCATTACTCAAAACCTTTCTCTATTGTGTCATTGTCCATTCTAAATACAAAGTCATCAATTCTGCCATCTCTGTCAAAAATTATTACTTTTGTCTTATTTACATTCACTTTCAATTGTATATTTTCACACACTTCCAAAAGCCTGTCAAGCATTCGTTGCAAATCTTTTGATGATTCAGTCAACAATACTGCGTCATATGCATACAACAGCACACTGACATTTGTTTCACCAATTTTCACTCCTTTCATTCCTTCGTAAGTCTGCCTGATACATTTATCCATAAATACATTGACCAGCCATGGAGACGTCACTCAGCCCGCCCTTACACCTTCCACAATGTCAAAGTATTGTCCCATGTTACCATTCACATGTACACACGCTCTACTGCCTTCGTACATCGCACTGTTAGATTTTATCAAGCACTTACATACACCGTATTTACGTAGCGCCTTCCATAATTCACTTCTGTTCAGAGTCATAGGCCATTTCCAGATCTACAAATGCTGCATACATTTTCTTTCTGACATGCATACACTTCTCGACAATTTGTTGTATTGCGAATATCTGATCCACACATTTCAGGCATAAAACCACATTGAACGTCCCATATCTTGCTCTGCATTCTCTTGCAAACGCTCTTAATCACAATTTTTCCATACACTTTACCTTTAGGAAAAGGAATAATGATTGTATTCTTCCAATCTTTGGGCACTTTCGCTTGTTCTATACACAACTCTAACGGTTTGCACAAACATTCAGTCAGCACTCTGGACCCATACTTAAGCATTTCACTTGTTATTCCATCTACTCCTGCCGCTTACCATTCTTCAAAGTTCGCACCACCTTCCATACCTCATCTATACTGCATTCAAACTTTATGCTATTATCTATGTTTTCGACCAGTATATTACTGCTCTCTTCATCATCCATACAGTTATCTGTATCCTTCTTGCCACCATCATACAGTGTCTTAAAATACTCTTCCAACGGTTTCTCACACGCTTCGTTCCAAACAATTTCATCTCTACTGTTAACAACGTCATTCACACGCTTATTTCCTTCCTTTCTTGTCTTCCTTGCCCATTTCCAAAACAAGTTTTTATTCCCTTCAAAATCACTCTGCATTTTTTCACCCTCACTCACCCTCTGTTGCTCTTTGCTTTCTTCACTACTTCTTTTGCATATCGCATTTTCTCCTTATATAGTTCCTGAAGTTGCGCTCTCAACTCGATATCTTTATCTGTAATCATTTTCTTATGTGCCACTTTCTTTCCTTCGACAACCTTTTTGATAGCATCGTATCATCATCCATTTTTATGTCATATACCAATCATTATCGTTCCACATACTTCCAAAGCACATTTCATTACACTGTTCTTCAAACAATTCCATGCTTTCTCCATATCTTCAAACTGCAGAACATTATTCTATACTTGTTTGCAGTCATACAACTCTTTCTCTAACATAGTAGCATACTCTCTTTGAGTCGACTCTTCCAACAAGCGTTCTACTTTCACTCTCGATTGTCTCATATTCTGCTTTCTTATCCACACCCACTTTTGACTAAGATCAATTCTGGACAAAACTAGAAAATCATCGGTCCCACACTCAGATCCTATCATTTCTCTCATGTCTTGTACCAATTCTCTTAAACTTTCATCAAACACAACCAAATCAATTATACTTCTCTCATTACTCCTTTGCCGTGTGTACTTGTGTATGTCCTTATATCTATACTATGTGTTGAATACAAACAGTTCGCTTTCCATACATATACTCACTAACATATCTCCATTTTCATTCGTTCGTGGATCACCAAACAGACCTATTATATGCTCAGTATTTTCTTTATGTACTCCGACCCAACTATTCATATCACATGAACTACACCGAGACTTTCACAAAAGTCTTATTAGTAGTGTTAATTAGGTTGAACTAGGTTACCAACCTTGATATTATAAAATGCGACACGACTCATACATGTACAATTACTGTTTGTCAAGCACTAGTAAGTTGGAAGAGGTTAACCAATTTATTGAGTCCGTTGAAATTTTTTCCACTACAAAATTTTATTTTATTCATAATATCAGTTTATTAATTACTAATTACAATTGTCAACATGTATGCTAGATATTAAAGTATTGCTAAGGGCATGTAAAGTTGGGACCAAAGAACCTTGCATGTGAGTCATCGCAATACATAGGAAGAAAACGCAACTATAAAATATGTTATTTGTGTCTATACTAATTTCACAATTATAAAATAGGACAGCTGTACAAAAGGTGTGTCTTCCCACGGTTGTAATAAAGTTATAGTAAATGTGTGTCTGATTTTGGTTCATGTAGTTTGTAAATTCATTTGTGTTTTTAAAGGTTAAGCACCAAACACAGTTTGTTTTGAGGATTAAGTTAGCTTGGGTGGGATGTTAAAATCGACGATAACATTAAAAGAGAAGAGAAGGTTGGAATTTACACACTTTTTACGATGCAAGCAAATCTGCTTATGCAATAGCAATTTTATGGGAAGTCAAAAATAAAAGTAAAGTAAATGTACAGTAGATACAAGCAAAGGCTAGTTTCATCTAACAAGCAGAATAGAATACCCAGATTAGAGCTTTTAGCAGCACTCAGGTGTTACACTGACAAAAACAATAACTCACTGTCTAGGTTCAAACAATGCTACTTTGTATTGGGGTGATTTATCATCGGTGATTTCTTGAATGCAAAGAACGGAATAATGGAATGTGTTTCTTAGAAATGGTAGAAAAGATGAAAACATTCCTGGTGTTACAAACTCTACTGATTTGCCAAATAGGGAATGTTTACCGAGGACATACTGAGATACAAATTTTGAAATGGATCAGAGTAGCTTCAAAGACCTGTTTCCAAATGGTCAAATTCAACATGTTCTTGTGATGACAGCAAAATTAACCAAGAAGAGATGAAAAACGTTAATTCGTTGTTAGTTCCAGCTGAAAAATTAGATGATTAGTAATATAAATATTTTTAGAAATTTAACCAGCTGTGTTGTATGATATGGTGGAACCGAAGATTTATATATAATTGTTGACATAACAATAAAGTACAAGGAAAACTGACGTACAAAAAAATGCAAGATGTTTTTGAATGTGCAATAAAATTTATAGAAAAGAAATCGTTTCTTCCAAAAACATAGGATATCTTGTCATGTAGGAAAAAAATGATCCTAAACATTTTACGACTAGAGTACCACTTAATCAAAAAAAAAAATCAGAGATGTTTTAAAAGGATGTGAGTATGTTCCAGATACCAGTCAGAACTTTTAGAAAAAAGGCTGTTTGTTACCTGGAGTGCGTAATGCTGTAGTCTTTGAGATTACCGAATTGGACATTTCCAGGCCCATTATTCTTTGTGAAGGGTGTAAAGCATGGATATGTCTCTTCACATGTGCCATTTTTCATTCTGTGCATTTAGAATTGGTAACATCAATGACTAGTTGCAATTTTTTGCAAGCTTTTAGGTGCTTTATTTCTAGAAGGGCACACCTTCTGTCATATGATGAAACTAACTGTTAAGGTAATGAAAACGTGTTCAAAAAACTGAATTTGGAAAAAGAATTTGTTTGAATGTTTTTCTTAGCATATAGAGTGGAAGTTCAACCCAGTATCTACTTCATGGTGAGGATGATTGATTTCATTGGAAAGGTGGCAAAGCCACACGCACTTAGGCCTCAATATGGGCTCATTGTGCTACCTTCTTATACCTGGTCCTCAATCACTTAGCCATTCTAGCTTACAGACGAACCTGAAGATATCGGTCCAGGTCGTGTTACTAATTCTGGCGGTGTCTGGTCAGAAGTCACCTAACATGAATCCTCGGAGGTTGGCGAGTACCGGGCAGGTGCACAGAATGTGCTCTGCCGTCTCCTCCTCCTGTTGACAACTGCAACAGGTTGGATTCTTTGAAAACCCTAATCTATGCATGTGTTTCTTTACCTTGCAGTGCCCCGTCAAAACACCTTCTAAAAGTCGTAGTTTTTGCCTCGGCAAATCTATGCAAAATTTCCCTTTTTTAGTCGAAGGAGACTTAATGAACATTTTTGCCTATCGGCAATGTGTTTCCTTTGCCAACCTCTCGCAGTGGCGATGGTAGGTTCTCTGTCTTATTGTAGTAAATAGCACAGATGACTAAAGAGAGACCAGACCGATGGCTCAGGTCCGACAAAACTCTGAGTCGACCCTTGTCTCGTCAAAGTATCAGCCTGCTCATTACCGTATTTACCTGAGTGACCCTTGATCCACGCCAGCTCAAGGATATTAGAGTAAGAAGCCCGTTCAAGAGTGAGGTGGCACTGCAGTACCACCTCTGAAAGGATCTTCTTCCTATTTTGGGCCATTAAAACTGCCCTACTATCTGTGGATGTGCGTATAGTTTTATTTTGAACACCTCGTTCCAAAATAAAACTGGCACTTTGCGTGATCGCAATGACTTCTACTTCCAAAACAGTTGCCTGCGTTCCCAACGCTATACTTTCGTGAAGGTCTAGATCATCTGCAAAGATGTCTGCTCCTGTACCTTCCTTCGTTTTTGATCCATCTGTGAAGATGAATGTATCTGCTGGAATCATGTCTTCAGGGTCCACACAAACCCTGTACTACTGCTTCCTGAATATTAATTTGGGTGTAATTGAGTCAACCCTGTCATCCAAATGTGGCATTGTTAACAACGCCTCCCTTAAGATATCCTGGTGTCTCCCACTGTCTCCCTTATTGTTCCACAATCCCTTAACTTTTAGTCTTAGTGCCGCTCTTAGAGCCACCTCCTCCACATGCAGGTCTAGCGGAGGGAGGCCCAAGATGGCCTCCAAGGCTACAGTTGATGTGGATTTCATTGCGCCCATGATACTAAGACAGGCTAGTCTTTGTATGTGCATAAGCTCTTTAGCTGCATTAACTTGTCTGGTTCGAGGCCACCAAACAAGAGCTCCATAGCATAGCATAGGTCATACTACTGCAGTGTATAGCCATAGGACAGCCTTTGGTGAAAGTCCCCAAAGTTTACCTATGGCACGTCTGCATTGCCAGAACACTGCGCTAGCTTTCGTAGCTTTTACTTGTAATTGTTTAGCTCATTTCAGTTTCTTATCAAATATAATACCCAAATACTTGACTTCCTCCGAGAGGGTTAAGGATGTTTGAAAAAGTGATGGTTTTCTGGTTACCGTTAATTTTCTTTTGCTGGTAAACAACGATCCTAGGTCATGGATCGAAACGTAAATAAAGATGAATTTAAAAAATATGAGTGGTTTAATTCCCAAAGAAGATTAAGAAGAGGACTAACGAGATCTTGTTTGGATTTATGGTCAAGGAGTTTTCCACACACCGTTGTTGAATTAGCTTTAATGCTGTTTGCATTAAGTTGCACAGCAACTACGGTAGCAAGGTCATCAGCATACCCCATTAAAACGATGTAGCAGGTTGTCTATTAGTAGATTCCATAGTAGTAGTGACAATACGCCACCCTGAGGACAGCCCTTAAAGACTACCGCCTTGCATAAGGAAGTGGTTCCCACACAGACACGTACTTCACGACAGCATAGGTACTGTTGGATTAACTGCCTGAGAGTGTAAGCCACTTCGTGTTCTCTCATAACTTTATCAATACTTTCAAAGGTGGTTTCACTAAACGCGCCTTGAATATCTATAAACACGCCTAAAGCTGACATGTTGTTCTTGAGGGATTTCTCAATCCGCTCTACCACAGCGTGTATAGGGCAGACTCTGTAGACCTCCCTGATATATAGGCATGTTGTTTGGGTGAAGAGGATGGTACTGCCCAATCCCCTCCCTGATATCAATGCCGCACAATCTTTCCAGCGTCTTTAACAAAAAGGACGTTAGACTGATTGGACGATAGGATTTGGCCAAGGAGTGGTCCTTCCGTCCCGGTTTGGGAATGAAGACCACCCCAACCCTCCTCCAGCTTATGGGAATACATCCGAATGCAATACAGCCTCTGAACAGCCTCACCAGGTGAGAAGCAGCCTCTCCAGACCCCACTGCAGTAGGGCTGGAAAGATGCCATTCAATCCTGGGGACTTAAAAGGTTGAAAGGTTAAGATTGTCCATTTTACTTTTTCTTCCTCCACCACACGGTTGGCTACCTCCCAGTCTGCCGCCTCTGGGGCCGGCTGTTCTATAGGGCAAAAAATAACGAAAGTATGGTCGACTGGGAGAATTATAAAAATCACCAAAAGCTATGCTATACAAAGCTTCAATAAGAAAACAACAAAGAGACTCATGAAAGACCTTCTGTAGCTCAGTTGAGTCTGCCAAAGAGGCGTCTCGAATAAATAGAATCCTGTCTAAGGATCCGCGCCAGCAACCATGTTGTTTCAAAAGTGCCTCGTTTACCAACAACGAGGAAGAGGCAGCAAAATTACTACTAGACACACACTTCTCCGGAAAAGTACCCTTATCAACTACTACCAGGATGGATGCTCATGGTGGGGATGGTGGTGGTAGAGATTCATTCGAATAAACTCCTTATAAAAACGCTGGGACAAGCGTCGCCGACATATGAAAAACTTCAGATTGTTTTATGTGATTGTAAGGTTGTAATAAACTCTTACTTATCTGTACGATAATGGTGACATAATACCTATAACACCAACTTTTATTGTACAAGACATCAAGAATAGCAGTGTTCCTTATTGTAATGCTAAAGATGCGCAAACAATAGAAAGGTCGGTTCACTATTGACAATGAGTTAGTTTAGCGTTTTCCAAACAAAGTACCTAGGACAGCTGCAGCAACATTCCAAGAAACGTAAAACGAGATAAACTAAAAGTTGGTGATGTAGGAATGATCACAAGTGATGATGATAAATGGCTTGATTGGCCGCTCGCCTTTATACATGAACAAATAGCAAGGAAAGATGGCGAAAAACCGCATCTGGAATGATGATAAGACTGATACAACGCATATGTATTTTAGAAATTACACCATGAGTACAGCAAAAAGATTCTAAAAAATGTTTAGTCTAAAAAAAACGTCGATGCTATTGAAGAAGTAACATTTTTTATGTAGAATGAAAGTGTTATATTTATTTTCGGCATAAATTAAAAATATATCTTTCACTGGTAACTCATCATTCATGCAAATAGAGCCCGCTTAAATCTTTAGAACATCATCCTGTATTTTTATCTCTTTACAACAGTAGGCACAATAATAATATCCTTTCAAATCTGAATACGGTACCAAATGGAAAATTCCCAATATTAAATTAAAGTAAATAGTCGGACCTTGTATTAGCTGTCCGCAAACTTGCTATACCTTAGGAAAGCGTATAATTAATTACTATGGTACGTCGGTCTAAAGACTCGTTTAAATAAGGTGACGTATTATTTGGATAACCCCCGTTTCGATTGCTTTGAATTCTTATTATTAAGAACTATTGGATAAACCCGTATTTCAAGTGTCAAATCGCCTGTTGGATAACTCTCGGATGGTTTGGCATTCTTATTACTAAAAACGTTTTGTTTGTTACAAAACTTCTGTTCTAGCGATGACAACGGTGGCTCGTTGTTGTCGTTGTAATTTCCTTTTTTGGTGTTTCCGTTGTCCCAAAGATCTCACACGCTGTGTAGTAGGTATGTGAATTTAAAAAAAATGTACTTTTCTTTGGTACCGGTTGTAATTGTTGCCTGTAAGTTTGTTTTATAGTGTCATCCGGCGGGTAGGACCGTTCTAACACCTTGGCCCTACTGGACGGCCCATCATCCTCGACTTAGGGCTGACTGTTGCTTCATTCTTTGGTGTGTGGTAAAAAGAAGTTTTACACAATGATTATTCAAGATTTTCTTTTCTAAATTATTTTAAGAGCGTTGATTCGTTCTTTGATGTGTGGTAAAAGAAGTTTTATGCAATTATTATTCAAGATTTTTTTTCTAAATTATTTTGACAATATAATACTCACTCGAGATGTTTTCATGTAATACTTAGAAGTATGCTTAATGAATACAATGAAACGTGTAACATAATGTAAAACAAAAAATTGATAGTTAGTCCTCATGAAAACTTTATTTATTAATATATTTTAGGGGTTAATTAAGTAATTTCAGCTACGTAATTAATACGTGATTTATTGTATATAGTTGATTTTAGGATTACGAGAATGTTTTAGAGCTGTAGTTTTTGAGAGGGGTAATTTTGGTTTTTTTTCTTTTCTTAGTACTTAAATTAGGGTAGTACCTAAAAACGACAGCTCGTCCTTGGAAACAAAAATGCTTTCTTTTGGGTTTTTTTTGTTGGGTTACATTGTAGTTATTGGTTTTCATTTCTGTAAAATATTTTGTTAAATTATAAGTTTTTTTCGTGTATGTTTTGTTGTGATTTATGAAGGAGTGCGAGTATATTTTTATTGCAAGTCTTCCCTGTAGGTTTCTTTTTTTTAGTAGTTATAAAACCCCGCCTACTCACCAACTGAGCCCGGGCCTTTTTGCATTGTTCTGCCCGCTACGGCAATGTACATAGCAAAAGATAGACAAATATACTCTGCGAGTTATGTTTTATTTGACAAGTCAATATTGTGTTAAAGGATTTTGTGGAGAGTAATGTGAAAAACACTTAGTTGGTGAGTTTTGCACTCTGTCATAGTTCAGGTTAGGTTTTTTTAAATATTATAAAGCAATTTGTAGTGTTTTTGAGTTTAATGGACGTGTTTATTTACATCAATTGTTTCTTGCACTGCTAAATTGAAGGCAATGTTACAGGCGGAAAAGCTACTAAGTATATATTTTTCAGTAAAATTATAAAATGGGGGCGGCCTGTAAAACAAAAATTAAATAGGGGTCACCGGCACTAGCTAGCGGAAGGTCGTGGATCATATAGAGGGTTAAAATTTTGCAGAAAGGGTTAAATGTATCTATAATATACTACAAAAGATTTGGCACTTACCTTTCATAAATATTGTGGCTTAATGACAATTACCAAGGGCGCCAGACAAGTCGAAAATGTCCAAATGTTCATGCAAAACCTTGAGAGACTTGTCATCCCAAGGAGGACAATTGTTTCTTTTAATCAACTCTTATCTTTTTGAATACTTATGCAACTTTCATGATAAAAAAATAAAAAACTATTGACTTAATCAACGGCAAACAAAACTATTTAATTCACAGAGCAATAAACGTGAACCTCTTACATTCGGAAATTCATTGATTTTAATTTAGAAGTTTAGATTAAATGGGTGAATATGGAATTATGATAATTTTGCGTACATAAGTAATTCCCAAACATTGTATATGAAAGAAAACTTATACTATAAATTTTACACTAAATTAATCCTACGGTTTATGGCCAAAACGTCCTAACAAATAAATTAACTAAAAATTGATCATGCTACTTAACTATAAAAACTTACTAAAAATTGTCCATTGTTTGATGGCTTGCCTTCCAACGTAGAACAGCTCTTAAATTGGGGGAGAGAATCTCGCTTGTTGCTCTTGTTGCTTGTAATTTTTAAATAATTGAATGGCACACGAACTCGGCAGGATCTTGTTAATAATATAACTTAACTTGTGCGTCACACGCCTACAAGCTCTTTATTATTTACCTTGTATCACTATAAATTCGCGAACATACGGGCGTAACCCTCGCGAACTGGAAGAGTTAATTACTCCTTTCCAATTTCACCATCGTGATACTAAGTGCAATATCATATCTGTGATGCTGGAGAACGCTACCCGCGAACTTCTGTGGCTACGTTTCTATCTTTTGACAACGGACAACCCCATTGGAAAAAAATCCGTCTTTTTGCTAAAGCATTAAGTTATATATTAATCCCTACTCTAACCATTATTTACGTCAAATTTCTGTTATCCAATGACTGAACAGAACCTCCCCAAAAACAAGATTTTAGAAACCAAATCCAACCCCTTTTAAGATGAGAGTCACGGATAGCAATTATTTTCTAAGGGTTTAAATATTTTGTATCTTCTTGAAATTTTAATTACTTAATTGTGGACCATACCTGTTGACGACAGTGGTCTGCCATTAACAAAAGACCGGTTAACCCACTTGAGCCAAAATAGATTTTAAATACAATGGATGTCTCCAGACTACTTAAAATTACTTGCAATCTTTGAACAAATCAAATTGGAAAAATAGTTTGGCTATTTTCAATGTTTCGTTTTCTATAACCCTTATCAATCAAAGAAATTATTAAGAAAATTAAGCTTTTCAACAGAAAATTGCTTTTCTTTATTTACGTTAAAAGGTACTATTCCATTTTAATTTTATCAGATTCGTCAATCTGTAACCGACATAAGCTTTAAAAGAGCTATTGTATTTGATTTGCAAGGGTAGAGCTTTAAATTATGATGACATCCGCTGGAATTTATAATAGTTAAGCCTTAAGCTATTTCTAAACCTGGTTTTTATTATACAGGATGCTAACTAAACTATAAAAGTAATTTATTATGGAATTCTTGTCTATAAGTTATGCAAGTTAATGAATTTTAATTAATTAATTAATCTGTTTATTAGTTGTAACAAATACGATTTTCTGCTTTTTTAAAAATACACTTTGTTCCATACATCTATTTAATAAATATTATATTGCAATAGAAATAATATATTACGAATTCATACATAGGGACCCCATGTACATATAAATAGCCAAAGTAAAATTTTAGAACTCTTCTATTTGTATGTATCATGATACAATATCCCCTTCCTGCGCGTAGATAGCATAAGCAACGTAGCCTCGTGGCCAAGTTCCATTTTTGATATCAGCATGTAATCCGAATACAAGTGTTAACGTGGGCCTGCAGGTTTTTTGATAAAACATACCGCCCCAGAGGGAAGTAAGGTGGAGTCAACGGATACCATGGATTCATTTTTCGTTGTAGCATCGACCTAATATAGTCATAAATACATTTCTACGGTAGGTAAATAATTCTCAAACTTACCTTTAAAATCATTTTTTTCGTTTTTTTTCAGCACAAGTTTTAAAGTATTAATGCAAGTTTTAAAGTCTTAAAGTTTTAAAGTCTTAAAGTTATAAAGTCTTAAAGTTCTAAAGTCTTAAAGGTGTATAGTTTTGGGGTTTTGAATGTTGCAAGTTATCAAGTATGAAGTTATGAAGTTTGTTTTACAGTTTCAACGTTTTAAGTATTAAAGTAAAACGAATTATGATTTATATTAAACAACTGTTAACCGTATGGAAATTGGTTGAGCTTTAGATGCAGTTTCAATTGTTGCTAGGCAAGACAGTGGAAATTTCCACATATGATTAGTTATGATTGAGGTCAAGCTCGGACACCTGCGTCAGCTGCGCGCAACCACATTTGTAAGTATGTAGATGTTTAAAAAAAATTCAGCCGCCAAGCAGATATTCAGCGGTGAGTACCTTCGGGTGGAGCATTGGAAATGTAAATGAACGGTGAGTCATCCTCTATTTTATAACTGTATTCATTTCAAGGAACGATCATTTACGATGTGCAAATAATTTTTGAAGATTCTAAATATGTTTATTTAAAGTTGATACTCGAAATTTTTGTTAAAGTTTTATGGTCATATAAATTGACACACTTAATATTTAGTTCAAAATTTAATATTTGAAGAATGCATAAATGTCCTTATTATTTTCAAGGTATTTCTATAAGATAATTTTGAAGTTACAAGGTTATATTCAAATGTTTGCATAACTAAACATGTGATACGATAAGAATTGTTTGCCAAATTATAGTTTATAACATATTTTGACAGTACACGTGAAGTACAGCTTGATGTCGACAATAAGTATTTTTTGACCTTTGATTCCATTAAATATATCTGTTAAAAAAATAGTTCTATAATCTACAGATATAATTTTTGAACATTTAACTTGATTCTTGTAAACTGAACAGAATCCTATTCAAGTATCATGATTTAATTGTAACATAAAAATGAAATTCATATATTTCTTATAAAGAACTAATGTAATTTATTCAACTAAAAATGTCCCATGAATATTCAGAGATTAATGTTAAGTTGTAATAAAGAAACTATTTTGAAGGTCTCCGTACAGATAACTTTATACAAACAATGTGTATATATATATATATATATATATATATATATATATATATATATACATATATATATATATATATATATATATATATTTTAAAATTAATAGAAAGAATAATAAGTTGTTATAAAGCTTTCTTTCTTTGAAGTCGGCAGTAATTGTTCTATAGAAGCAAACAATCACAAATATAAAATTTTGGCATTGAAGAATGATATTATTGGTGTTGAATTTAAAAGTTTTTTTGAAGCATAATTTTGACTAGTTGATCTATTTATAATTTTTTTTTGGTGATAAAGTGACAAGGATCTAATGTAGCTCTAGTTTGAAAATGTTTAGATGTGGTTAAATTTTCAGATAGTACAAGATCGTAGTTCCCATTCCGGATAGTGTAACACCCAAGAACCTTTTTAAATTAATTTAAATTTCAAATAATATTTTCAGCCAATCACAAATAGTTCTATCTAAAATATAACCTATCAATAACCATGAATCAAGACAGTTATCCAATCCTAGTTCGACTTTGGGGTGACAATTGACACTTTAAATTAACATAACCTATCAACTGAACTCTAACATCCCGTGAAATGTAGGAGATTTTAAATTAGGCGCCAAAGGGAAATACTCATTTGTTCTAGAAAATTCCAAAACCGGAAACACGAAATAAAATGTTATTTTTCGGGATATCTATAAAAATATTAACAGGAAATAGTTCAGAATATGGTAGAATAACTTAAATTTAATTATAGGACAGGTTCAATTAGCAATTGCAATAATAAAAATGGATTTAACCATTAATCTAAAAACACGTGTAGGAATGATATATAATTGTGCAATATGGAAGGTTTGTAATTGGCCAGAACAATCACGTGATAAAAGGTATATAAATAGTAGAATGAAGAAATTAAGAGATACTCAACCCACAAAGACAAAAAGACAATACACAAAGACAAAAGATATACTAAATAAAATAAAAGTAATGCGCCCATAGTTTGGGCCAGTTACACGGCAATGGCGCGTAACTATCGTGGTTATTTGACCGCATAAAAATTAAAGTGAAGTATAAGTAAGAAATATAAGAAGCAAATAAGGGTATTACGGGACGATTAGTGGAGTTAAATAATGAATAAAGAACAATATAATTAGACGACGACAGGTTTAAGTTGTAGAGCGGGTAATGGTTAGAGACGCAGGCTTGTTAACGGCATAAAATATGATAACTCAACATACTTTTATGGCTCAATTTTGATTGTTTGATGGACGTTTGTATTTTGGAAGTTCGACTCCCAAACCGTGAGTTGGTATAGAAGTAGCAAGATATCCACAGTGCCAAGCCCTAAAGTTACCAATAACTGTATTAACAGTTTCAAACCTGGTGAGAATAAATTACCTTAGTGGCCTTGGCTAGGATGAAGCGATAATGGGTATTACATACCCAACACAGGTATTGAGTGAATCTTTGCATATATGGTTCGGGAAAACGGGCGTGTATATGCATGCATACACGTGGTGTTGTAAGTATGAACATTGATAAAAATATATATGATTTTATATGTCTATGTTAAGTTGCTAGATTAAGGTTGGAATTCTTGGACTTTATTAACGTTATTACTTTTTGTTATGAGTTTATAGAGAATATTAAGAGTTATTGGCTATGTTTCAGTTGGAAGCCAATCTGTTTGAATGTAAAATTTGCAATGTGTAGTAGAATGTAATTACCCGATTTAAAGGGGTTTTAGTTAAATAAGAGATATTGATTTTATTGCATTCAAGTATGTCAATATAGTAAATGTATATAGTTATATCACCACATTAAAGGTTATTAAATTCATTACTTGATAATTTTGAGATCTATAATTTAAAGAGGTTTGTTGAAATACATTTAGGTACAGATACTTTGTAAACTTTTGGGTAAGTTAACTCACCAGTATCGGTTTCAGAATTCTAGGCCTATCCACCCGGGACATGTCCATGTATTCTCCGCTGTAGAGTAGCCAAGGCATTTGAAGAAAGTAGCGTAAATACTATTGGAATAGGTAAGTGGACCCTTATATTGCAATTTTGAACCATAAAAAGTGATATAAAATTGGTATTCGATTATATATGTATTAGGTAACTTGGTTTTTGTTTCTTTGACTAATACAGATAGGTCAGAACAGGGGGTGAACTGTTACAATAGCAGAGTCAAAAGTAAGTATTTTTTATATATGTTGCTCGTCTTAAGTTTTTTTTGTCTCCGAAGATTTCCGTATCTGATCTTCGGATAGATTCTTATTATAACATTCATTAAGATACGGTGGCGTCCAATAAAATTTCTTTGTTTATCGTATACCATCCTACGGCCCTCGCTCATAGTTCTGCCCTAAGTTGAAGAAGCTTAGCTGGCTGGAAGATCTCTTTAGAGGGACCTTTTTCTCTCAAAGCCATTTAACATCCTTTTTACCCTGGGCTTAAACGTCAAACAGGAACCCCTCGTAAACTATTGAGGCTCTGCCGCCTATAAGGTAGAGTAGACACTATTTACCTTTTGAGGAATTTAGTATGTTACATAGTTAACATTACAAAATAATGTTACAGCAATTCAGGTCTATTTCCAACAGTATTGTTAAAAAACGTCCTACATTCTTCTATCCAATCCACATCAAAAAATTAAATTAGGAGTTTGTTTACATATTAGAAATAAAAAATTTAAAAAGTAATTTGCAAAATAAAAGTTATAAGAATAACTTTTTAGGAAAAGTTCAAATATTATCACTTTAAATGTACAAAGCGACTTCTATATTTTCCATGCAATAATATAACTTTTGTTCAAATAATTGTCTAACATTTTGGAACTTTTTATATTAATCTATTGACTTTAAGTTTGTTAAGACTTTCACATGCGGCTTTGCATACTTTTGTTATTAAGTAACCCCATGAACAACAATTAAATTAGAACTTGATAAAATTTTACATGTACCTTAAACAGATGTATCCCATTGTTGATTTACAATACTGAGACAAAAGCCTAAAAACACTTGATCCTTCATGTGTATTACTATCAGCGCCATGTTTAAATCTCGAATCATGTGAATGTGATTCAAAAATGCTTAATCCATTAAATGTATTACGTTCAAGGAGGACATGGTCCGACCTAAAATTTAATATCATTAAAATAAAAAAATTACCTTCAAAGTAATAATATACATCGAAATTTGATTTATATGCAAAAACATTAGTTCTTGGTTATCTTGATTTAGGTGAGCCCAATTCTTTTCTATAAATTTTATGAGCATTCCAAGTGCTCGCACAGACATTTTGCTATCAAAATCAATTAGGGAATGTAAGAAAACTGCATGTTGTGCATCGGTTATATCTTCGGGTTCACTCGCTATATGTAGATTCGAAATTTTGTAATTGCAAGCCTCTTCCGCTAAAATTTTTCTCCTTTAAACAAGCTTTAAATATAACACTTAAATAACAAATTTTAATTTTTTTGTTTAATTAAACAAACAAGTGGCTTACTTAAAATAGTACTTTTATAAATTGCTATAACACTTTTATAAAGCTAAAACTTATAAGATGTTAAAGTGTAATCATTACACACATTGCTATATTAGAGATGTATCCTAGTGTCGGTATTGGAAAGCCAAAACTAAATTGCAGAATATGGAGAGCTAGATTCTGTAATACCTATGAAACTGTTGGCAGAACTAATAAAACATACTAATCAAAAAACCATAAAATCAAAAAGCATGAAATAATAAAAACTGGCAAAAAAATAGAGTGCACAGACAGGAAAAACAAGAAGGACAAAACTCCTAATAACAGATATAACTATGTAGATTAAAGGAAAGCACAGCAAGCTGGATTACCATATTGCTCAAATCTTTGGTGGGAACAGATGCTTCAGATCATACTGAAAAGGTTAAGGATTATAACTGAAGGTTTTGTGTACCATGTAAAGGGGAGGAAGCACCAACACACGTTGAATGAATGCAATAAATAGGCATGTAAGATCTTGAATTACAACTAAAAGTACAATTAGAATTAATTGCTTCAAAAACAGTGAAAATGATCCCAAAGAGCATGGAATATGAACATTGTTCTACAATTCGTATAACAAATGTTTGTAAAACATTTATTTCAAATTTAAATAGTTCATTAACTGAAAACGTAAACTCACATTTTCATTTTGTGCCTTAGGAAGTGGTGCCATCATGTCTTATGTGTTTCTTTGATAAGTTATTTGATTCAAAGCTGTATTAGCAGATGTTATTTATTTTTTTTTTATTTTTTTATTTATAATGAAACATGTGTGAATCACTAATGTGAATAACAAATATTAAATAATTTGGTTAGCGGAATAAGAATACTGTTGATAACTGATTTAACTAAAGAGATGTTAATATTAAACAAATCCTTCGATTGGGAATTCCTCATCGCTAAGATAACATCACGTACATAGGTGAAAGAAACTTGTAACGTGCATTTTGTAGTTTAACATTTTACACTACCCAATTCGTAAATACATTCAGGTAACTACTATTTCTATATTTTGTATTTATTAACTCCTTGGGCGAATGCGTCGTTTCTTTGGGATCGCTGTTTGTATAAAGTAAATACTTCAGAATAATTCAGAATTGTATGCAATTTAACTCGTGTGTATTAATTAAAAATAGATTAATTTTCATTAATAAATAAATTGCAAGGAACGAATTTTAAATTGGATTATTCGTCGTATAAGTTTTGTTCCTTATGTTATTATCGAACTCGAGATAATAGTCAATAAGAGGTTATGGTAACAACGATTGAATATAAACAGATTAGAGAGCAGTTGTAGTTTGTTCTTCGTTCCTATATATTAATTACGTTAAAAATACTGTTTCCTTTTTGCTTTGAAAATAGTGAGAATTAATGCGGTATAAATTTTCGAATTGTTCATGAACAAGCACGACACGATTTTAGTTGGTTTTCTGGTGAAATAAAAGTTGTATATTAACTGTAGTGCAGTGTAGTTCTAATTCCATTTAAAGGAAGTATGCTTTATAGGCGAACGTGTTTTACGGAAAATCGACAGACGGTTTTAGTGATACGCGTTGCTTTACTAATTGTTTTTTGTTGATTTTCTGTTGGAAATAAAAGTGGTAGAACTTGTTGGACTCGACCTGCACGCGTGTTTTGCGGAGCATTTGACGGACTTGCTTAGTGTTTGCACGTGCTTTATTGATTGTTTTTTTAGTTGATTTGTCTTTTTATATTTGAACTATGTGTGCGATCTAGTTTTCGTGGTCCCTTTTTTTATCAGAGTAGTGCATACTTTGGATTATCCAAATACAGTTTTAAGCTTGAGTGTTTCTAAAAAAAAAATGATGATACAGTTGTAGCAGGTTTAGCAGATGGGCTAGTTTGCATTAGTCGACGTGAAGATCAAATTTCCAAAAAAAAAATCTGGAAAAAAAAAGTTGCTTCTTATAAACATGTATCTCATTCACAAGTAAAGACAGTTGATACTGTAGTTTCTGAATTTTCTAACCCCAAAGAATCTAAAATAGATCATTGTTTGCGCAAATTTCGTTATTCAAAAGCATTAGATTTTTCTTTGTTACCATAGGTAGCAAATAAAACACCTCACGTTACTGTTAGTTTAATGCATTACATCGTGCCTTGAAAGCCCGTGATTCTAAATTTTTATTACCATTTTTTTTACGATTTGTGTTACCAAATATTTCGAAATTATTGTCTCAGGAAATAGAATTAACAAGAAATTTATCAATGCTACATAGTTCCATCAGCATGATAATGTCTGCTGCTAACACCAGTGAAATACGTAGGTGTGATTAGTGTAAAGTGTAAGAAATTCAATCAACACCCTCACAGTCAAGGGTGAAGTGCTTCGTTAGTGCAGGACATCGTGAATCCCACACTTCAATTGCAAGGAAGCGTTACTGAAGGACTTTTTGTAAGTTGAACTATTTCTTACTTGTTATTACTTTAAATATATATATCCGTTGTTTTGCCATATCTTTGTCGTTCTGATACCTTTTACAATAGAATTGCATGCTATTAAGAAACAAAAAAAAAAGAAAAACAAAACAAATTAGTTTGAGTAATTTGAATATTTGGACAGGAAAGAAAAAAAATCAATGCTACTGGATTGCTCATATCAATTGTGTCTTATCTATTTATCTTTTGTTAACATTTTGTCTGATTTATGTTTAATTGGTGTGTGAGGAAACGTTTCTGCTACTCCCCAATATTACCTCACTTTGTGATAAAAATTTTTGTAATGCTTTTATCGTGATTATATTATATAGATTATCCAATGATTTATTTACATTCTACAAAGTACTGAATAATTTATGCTTGATCAGCATGCTATGCTTATTCTTTTATTTCAGGTTGCTTGACTATTTTTATTGCAGGTATTGTCACTAATTCCTTACAGCCGCATACATTATATGTCAGTCTGCTTTCTACAACCCCCTAATCTCCAAATTGAGCCCGGTCATTCCTTGATATTTTTGTGTGACGCACGGCTACGAGTCAACGTAGAATAAATTTGGCGCCCAACGTGGCTGCCTCGAATTAACGTAACAAACTTCTTCAATGAAAAGAAGGTACCAAACCAGAGAAACAATGTGTATAAGTAGTTGTGCGACTGGTGTTAGTATTCGATAAATTGGATAAGATTTATGCAACAGAATCAATAAAAGAATAGTTGAAGTCATCAGCTGAGAAATGAGTGTTCCTATCATTGGGTCTGTTTTTAGAACCTTTGAAATTATTGGTCAAATCCCATTTTCTTTTATTATTACTATTAGCTCTAAGAATGTAGTTGTCATAGGCATTAATTTTAGCATTTTTGAATGCATGACGATAAACATATTTTAATTTATTAACATGCAGTTTGAGTTCTGCACTAGGAAAAGTAGCATAGAATTCAACATGAAGTACGTAATTATCATGCATCTTTTGTAGGTCATCCGTAAACCAATTGACAACTTTTTTGGAACTGTTATTCAATATCTACGTGCTTGATAGGAAAACATAGATCAGCGGCAGAAGCAATTATAGACATAAAGTTAGTACATTTGTCATTAATGGACAGACTATTATCATTCATAAAGTTCCAGTTAACTAGTTGGAGATGATTAAAAAATTTATATTTCCCAGATGTTGAAGGATTTGTATTTTCGATGCTTATATTATAATTTTTGACTGTCGTTTATTTCATTTTGTACACCAAAGTACAAAACCAACTTTAATAAATATTCGGCAATATTTTTTTGTCCAACTTCCATTCTTCTAAGTTTGAATGCTAGTATCCTACAAATAGTGTCAAATTCATGATCTTCATTGGACAACGTTTTGTAGGCTGCCTTTAATAAAATATCCTTTCTATATTTTTAATTGCAATAAGATTTACAGAACATGTAAGTCTTGATGGAGTTCTTGATGAAGTTAGAAGACGTTAGACTCATGACTTCTACAACTTGGGTGTAATAAGTCTACACAAGGTATTGTATTAATGTTTAAATATATGTATATATTTGTTTCAGTATTCAAAAACAATACAAGATTGGCTTTAAATTAGTAAAAATTTTTAACAAAGATGACATTTCTTTAACTACAGAGAAGCTATAGGCAAACACATTCGAATAGTAAAACCTAAAAAGTAGTGAATCTTATTTTTACAATTACAAGGAATATTCCGAATTATAAAAAATATCAAACTGTCTCCCTATTAATTTTAATAGCTGAAATTAACATAACTACAATTGCTTCAAGCCATAGCTGGGCTTATCTTCAGGTTAACATAATAATAAACTAAATTACAAATTCAAATAGGGAAGAAAATTAATTACATTGCATGCACAAAAAGATTACATTCTAACTATTTAAACTTTCTCCATGCTAAGAAAACCATGGAGAAACTTCAAGAAAATGTTTACATTACCATACTCATGTCTGCCAACATTAATAAAATGCATTTCATTAAAATTGGCACACATTAATATTATAATGCAGGACAGCTAAAGAAAGAACAACGGATTGATGAAAAATGCAAAGAGGTACAAACTAAGATGGAAATAAGAAAGACTAATGAAGCATACAAATTAATTAGAATGCATTTTAGGGATATAAAACCATATAGCAAAAATATAAGGGCATGGAAGGAGAAATTATCATAGAAAATGTAGAGAAAATGGTTAGATGGCAAGAATATATAATTTACATGTAGGATAGGAACTAGCAGCACTAGAACAGGAATCAAACATTAAAAAGAACGCATTGGGATATCCTATACTTAGAGATGAGTTTGAATCAGCATTAAAGAATTTGAAAACTAATAAGACACCTGGTATAGATAAGGTACAAGCAGATACTTTAAAAGCCATTGAATAAGCAGTAACGGAACATCTCTTCCAATTTGTAAGCTATATAATTGTATGAAACAGGCGAGACACACAAAGATTTCAAATGTAATCCCATAGTCACCATACCAAAAAATAGAGGTGCGGATAGTTGTAAAAAATTTCGAACAATAAGTTTGACAGCACACATGTCAAAAATATTAACTAGAATTGTACAAAGACATGACAAAACGAGCTGAAGAAATAATAGGAGATCAATTTGGGTTCAGGCAAAACAGGAGAACATGGGAAGCCACTTTAGTGTTAAAAGGTGATAAAGGAGAAAATAATAGAAAAAGGAAAAAGCGTGTATGTGGGGTTTGTAGATCTGGAAAAAGCATTCAACACTATAAAATGGGAAAAACATTCGAAATACTCAAAAATGATTTACGAGCAATAGCACATTGTTCATAAAAAAAGCAAATAGCTGTAATAGAATTAGAGTTGGAATGTAGAGAAGTAAATATTATGAAAGGGATGAGACAGGGATGTGCCCTATCCCCTTTAATTTTTAACTTGCATATCGAAGAGGCAATGAATACTGTCAAATGCAGAAGAACATTGTTACCCTTACACCACACATTCAGAGTTAAATACCACAATTAAATAGCCTCAAATTTACTTGGGGGGATTAAATTCCTGAGGCGACGAAATATGTCGATAGTTAATGAAGCTAGCACTTACCTAGGTATTTTTCTCCTGATACCGCAGGTCCTAGGTCCTCAGGTGGAGTTTCCTATTAGCTTCTATTATTGCTCTTGTTGCCTTGCTGTAGCCTCGTTGATTGCATGTTGATGCGATATTTTTTTAATTTATTTATTTATTTTTATTTATTTACAATAAAGGACACCAAACTGAAGGTATATCTTCCAATGGAGGTGCCACAACTGTACAATACCGCAGTGACAACGGAATTTTACAAATTCAAACTTAATTATTAATAGCTTTGATGTAGTAAAAAATAAATGATTATAAAACTAAACAACTAGTATAAGACTAAAATAATCTATATTTAACATAATACAAATAAGACGTTTCTACAAATTTTAAACTCAACAAATTCAATGTTAAAACATTTGTATTAAATAGCGTTTAAATTTTCGAAGACTAAAGCTAAATATATCCAGGTTGGTGCTGTGTAAGTAATTATTGTAATTACGCATAATTCTTGTGAATGGAGCATTTAAACCGTGATTGGTGTTACAGTGTTCTAAAGCAAATAGAGGGTTTCGGACAGGGTATACAGGAATGTAAAAACACAAGGCTCTGACTAAGAACTCGCTATCAATCACGCCATGTAAAATTCTAAAAAGAAACATTTGCTCAGTGATGAACCTTCTTTTTGCTAGCGGACATAGATTGTAAAAGCCGAGGTTTGATTCATAGGGCGGTATGGTATAAATATCTATTGAATCTATAGTTTAAACTATTACTAATTTTTTTTTTAATTCGCTTGATACGAACTGTATATTTATGGTAAAAGGGCATTCAAATAATTGCAGAATATTCTAAATGAGTGCTAACATAAGAATTGAATAGTAAAATTAAAGATGAAGGATTTTTAAAGTTCCTGGTTAATCTTAGGATGAAACCTAGGTTACGACACGCTTTGTTACCAATATTATGTATATGCGTTTCAAATGTCTTTTTTGCATCAAGAGTGAAACCGAGATCTTTGACAATAGCCTCACTTTTCAATATTTAACCATCTAGATGATAAGCATTACTGATAATTGTTCTGTTACGTGTAAAAGAGATTTTGCAGCATTTATCTATATTTAGTGAAATTTTATTTTTATGGCAGAAATTAGATAATTTATCCAAATCATGTTGTAAAAAGTGACAATCATTTATTGAATTTATAGGTAAGTAGACTTTCAGATCGTCTGTATGCAGTAAAAATTTAGAATGCTTAAAACAGTCTGAAATATCATTGATAAATATAATGAAGAGCAAGGGGCCTATATGTGAACCTTGCGGAACACCGGAGCTTACTAAGAACCAATCTGACTGTTGGTTGTTTGCCACAATGCACTGTTGATGTGATGTCAGATATGAATAAAGAAATTTTAATAACATACTACCCGTAGCAATCCTCTTCAATTTAAGAACCAGAAGTTGGAATCGGAGCTTGTCAAATGTTTTAGAGAAATCGGTATATACAGCATCCACTTGAGTTCTACTATCCATTTGATCAGTAACATCTTGAATGAATGATATCAAAGTAGTTACTGTAGACCGCCCAGTGTAAAATCCATGTTGAAACTTGATATGATTTTTTATTTTGAAAAAAGGTTGCTTGGTAATTATAAATTCTAAAATTTTTGTAAAAGTATCAAGTATGGATATCAGTCTATAATTTTTTACATTATTTTTATCACCATTCTTAAGAATAGGGGTTATAAATGCCTTTTTCCATATCGATGGAAAACAACCCTCATCTAGGGCTTTATTATAAATGCTAAGCAATGGACCTATTAGTGCTTTGCGACATTCATATATAAAATTTGAGGAATCCTGTCAGGACCAGGGCCCTTAGTTACATCTAATTTGTTAAGTGCTTCCATTAACTCGTCATGGGTAATTTCAAAAGTGTGTAAAACAGAATTTTTATTAAATTTGTACACATCTCAATGTGACGGAGTAGAAACAGTTTGAGGTTCGTAGACCGAGTGAAAATGTTCTCTAAACATGTTACATATTTCAGAACTATCAGATGACATTTGTCATTAAAGTACATGGTAGTGGGTATGGTATTAATTTTCTTTTTCTGCTGTGTAAACGACCAGAATTTCTTAACTTTTGATTTTATTTGACTTTTCGTATGGACTATGTATTGATTATAGTCGGTCTTGATAAGCTGTTTACTGCACTTCCTTAATAATAAAAATTTATCATAATCCAAATTATTTTTATATTTTTTCACCGAGTATGAGCTTTTTTTTCGTTGATACATTTAATAGTGCCGTGTGTGAACCATGGTCGAAACCTGTATTTTTTTACATTTCTATACGGAACATGTTTCCTAATCGAATTGTTTAACATGTCATACAAGATGTGTGTATACTCATCAACAGATGTATCGCTATTAAATAAACTCTGCCAGTCATTAGAATTTAGGTCCATTATTATTTTATTATAATCACACCTTTTAAAATCTGATTTATTATAAGAGATAACAGATTTCGTTACTAGTTTACGTGCTGGAAAGGTTATGTCTAGTGCTTTATGGTGTACATCCTTGGGAACAAACGGGTTATCGCAGTGGTTCACTATAATACCTTCCCTTGTCGATAAGACAAGGTCTAGTGTTTTATTATTAAGGTTGACAATCCCGTTAAATTGTTTTAAGTTTAGCAAAGTAAAAGTATCAATGAAGATTTCACTAAGACTGGTTATAATGTTCTGTGCTTTATAAAATGTAGGATTTGTGTTCACAGACCAAATTAGTTCCGGTAAGTTATAATCGCCTAGTATAATAAAATCATTGTTGGGGTGATTAAGTACTATCTCCATAATCTTGTTAAGATGTAAAGTTAAGTAATCAAACGACACATAGGGAGGTACATACACGCAACAGATAAAAATGCACTTACAATTCACTTTCAATACGGAAATCCAAATGTCCTCACAAACACCAGAGCATGAAAAGTTGATTACACGAGACTCGTAGGCATTGTTATAAAACCTATCTAAAGAACGTTGAAGATTCACTATCACTCTCTACTAATTCTAATCCATTTTGGAACTTTATGAACTCTAAAAAGTGCAGGTCTCGTATACCTAGTTCTATGCACAATGGCAGTGACACATTTTCATCGCCAGACAGAATAGTCGATGCATTTAGAGATTACTTTAATAATGTATATGTTGTAACACCTCCTAACAACCTTTGACATGTAGAATTTTGCTTGTTAATATGCCATGTATAAAACGCAATACGTAAACTTAAAAATAAAAACACTGCTGGCCAAGATCAAATTCCTAGCTTTTTTATAAAAGATTGTTCAGCTGTTTTTATTAAACCACTTACCCGAATTTTTAACATTGTCGTACAAACTTCAATTTTTCTGCAGGCATGGAAAGTAGCAAAGATCAACCCTATCCTAAAAAATGGTGATCCCGGTGATATAAGAAACTACAGGCCCACCAGTGTGCTAAATAACTTTGCATTTAGCTGCTGATTAAGAGTTATATAACTACAACTCAACATGGCTTTATGACTCAGCACTTCACCACTACCAATCTGGCCTGTATATAGTACAAATCACGAAAGAATGAATTCACATCATAGATTGCTGAATTAAAAACGACATACTTTTAAATCTTATGCATTAAATATACTCCTATAGATTCTTTAAAGGTATGTCTGTTTTTAACTCAGAAAACTATGAATTCATTCTTTCGTGATTTGTACTATAACACACTTCACTGCTAGTTCTGGATGCGCAAGGTCAAGTTGATGTCATTTACACGGACATATCTAAAGTATTTGATTCTATATCATTTGAATTGCTTATCGAGAAGCTTAATAATTTTAGATTCAGCAGCTCTCTCCTAAAACTTTTTTCGTCATATCTCTACTTCAGACCGTAACTTACAACAATTCTTCGTCGGATCCTATTAT
This sequence comes from Platerodrilus igneus, assembly GCA_036346225.1. Classification (NCBI taxonomy): domain Eukaryota; kingdom Metazoa; phylum Arthropoda; class Insecta; order Coleoptera; family Lycidae; genus Platerodrilus; species Platerodrilus igneus. The sequence continues at coordinate 5,671,300 of JARFIW010000999.1, read as the reverse complement.
TCCTTAATCGGGTATCCCGCAAGGGTCTAATCTTGGGCCTCTATTATTTCTACTTTTTGTAAATGATTTATTTGACGAGTTATTTTGCAAGCACCTATTATTTGCTGGTGATCTAAAGATCTTTACTATGATCAATTCAATTCAGGACTGTCTGCTAATTCAACAGGATATGAATATTGTTAGGGACTGGTGTGATAAGAATAGTTTATGTTTAAATATTACTCAATGCAAGGTCATTACATACACTCGCAAACGTGAGCCGATAATATTTAGCTATGACATTTAGAGCGAGTTACTATCTCGATGTACAGCCATTAAGGATCTTGGTGTTATTTTCGACAAAAAGTTTACATTTATTGTACATATTAATGGAACATGTCATTCGTCAGTGAAGGTATTAGGATTTATTATATGTACTTGCAAAGTTTTTACAAACTCAAGTTATAACTAACCTTTTCTACTCTCTGGTCCGAAGCAAACTTGAATATTGTTCATTGATTTGGTATCCCACGTATGATTATCAAATACGTAAAACTGAATCAATTCAAAGAAGGCTATTAAAATATTTAGCTTTTAGAACAAATGGAGTCTATTCACCTCAAGGGTATTGCCACACGACATTATTGACTCAATTTGATTTTCATACACTGCACCGTAGAAGAATCTTGAATAGTCTGACTTGGTTGCACAATCTCTTACATAACAAACTGGACTGTCCTTATTTGCTGTCCATAATCCAATTTCATGTACCAGCTTACTTTGCATGCAAATCCTTAGAATTCTCCATACCTACATGTATGTGTCGTAACTGTAATTTACTGGATACGGATATTGATATTCACATATGCACTCTAAAGGAATTACTGTTACTCGTTTAGTGTCGTTAAACTTCTTTTTTTTTGTGTGTTGTTATTAATTACCGATTCGCATTACTACAATACTTTTAAGGTAGTACAATATAGATTAACAATAGAGTATTTTGTTATGTTTACACTTAGTTAGTTCACTACATTTTGTTATTTAGGTTTTGTGTTGTCCTATAACTGGATGTAATGCTTGTTGGGCAATAAATAAATAAATGCTACTCCAGTGTGTTAAGTTTAGATTCTAGGAACTTGATCAGAGAGTGCTTCATATTATTCTGTTACACAATCGTTCATTGTCAATCTTACTCGAAAATCAAGGTTTGTCTGCATCCACTTGCGAAACCGGTCTCCCTACTTTCTTAACGCACACTTGCCTATTGTACAGCAAAGATAATGTATAATCAGCCTGTAGTTATATTATAATAAGAACGAGTTATTTTTAAATTGGAACAGGCTGGTTTTTAAGTCCGAAACTTCGTATACACTATAGCGAGGAGGCCATAGGCCTGGGTCTCGTAGGCCTTTGCGTTAAGACGGCACTGATGCAGTTTCACTTTTAATGTGCTAAAACTAATATTTAAAATGTAAAATGAAAACATGTGCCTGATTATTTAGTGTTTAATTCTTTCCCAAAACATTTAAAGGAAGCTAATGTTTGTAGGTATTTGTAGTATCGAGTGTTAAATATATAAGAAATTTGTAATAATCGTTTGAATAAGAATTATGTGCAATAGGTTGCTAAATAAATGCAACTGATTATTATTGAGTTTAACTTCCTACAGTTATCATTATCAATAATAAAATTATTGAATACTCGACTCCAAGAGTTCATTAACAACTCATACAAATGGGATCTACATTTAAAAGCAAAATTCAATCAACAATGTGAATTCTGTTCTTCACAATCCTCAAATTACATTTAATGTTATAGTTGGAATATTGTGGAAAATGCATGCAAATTATAAATGTACATGTTTATGCACAAATTAAATTCAGTCACATTAATTTGCATTGAAACAAATTTTATTTAAAATATTCTTTGCTGATTTTACCACCATAAAGATATTTTAAGTAAAATTCAATAAGCAAACCAATGATTATATTGAATAAGATAAGGGTATTATTTAAACTTCCCGCCTACTATAGTTCGGATCGTACCCGTTATAGGGCAGCCCAAACAGTTTGTTTGAATGACTCTGGAACAAATACGCAAACTTACGAAAACAAAGGACGCCACTAATTGACTACTTGCTCCCTCTAGTGTATAATCAACAAATGTACTTATTATACTTACAGTACTCTTTAAGATTCAAAAAGCTGAGATTTGCAGGTAAATTCGAAGTATTGCAAGATTCTACAGTTGTTTCACCTGTTACATCACTTGCTAAGCTATTTAAACAATTCATAAACAAATCGTGCCTTGATGGGTTTCCTATAGTAATTGTATGACAGGGATTAACCTCTCTATACAAAGTTCTAACCGCTATAAATTCTGGTGATGAATCGACCATTTCTTGCAAAACGTACAACTGAAAAGTACTTCGTATATAAACAAGATCAATTAAAACTCTTTGTTATACCTCTTGATGACTAGTTTTATAAAATGCTGCTCCTACTTTACCATTTTTCCATAAAATACATAAAATGCTATCGGGTTGATCGGATAAATCATCTTGTTCGGCCACCTCTGGAATGGCGCTTGGTGCATTATTACTTGTTGAATTTGTAATAGGATTAAAATCAACTTGATTATTATAAATTTTAAAGATAACATCACTTGTTTGATGGGTAGAATTGGCACTCATTTTACTTGTTTAAATGTACAAATAATCAAGGCGATTAAATTTTAAGTGTTGAAACAATCGCTTGTAAAAACAAAAGAGCGGGAATTTGAACTTTTACAGAGTTGCACAGAGTATTTAGATAAATAAGAAATCAAATATGATGAAACCCAGCAGATTTATATTTGTTAATTGATTTATTTATTTGTTACTGCAGAAAAGGAAACAAACTCATACAATACCTGTACTACATTCCTGATTAATATCACAATAGAATAGTAAGTATCTGGCAAATAATTTACGTTTATTTTAATATACTTTTAATATTTAACTTCTTTAAAATAGAACATAGAACTAAATAACAGGAATAGGAAAACGCCATTTGTGAAAATTTGATCATTTGGACCATTTTTAAACAAATATTGAAATATTTTGTTCCAAGTTACAACACAAACCAAATTCACTTTATATAAATTATTAATTAAAACACAAAAAATATAATAAACTTTATGAATCACGTCTGTCACAGCCCGTGAAAATAAATTATAAACTACTCTATTTTGTGTTAGTAAATGAAATAGAATAAATGTAGATGTATAAATCAATTCTGGTTGTATAACTTAGGAAGCATAAATAAGCTAAGTGAGCGCTGGGCTATATTAATCGTAAACGAGTATATGAAGTTTCATAAAACTTGTAGAAGTATGCAACCTGTGCTATCTTAAGTGAAATTTGTTACGTTCAATTCCTGCATTTGTATCTTTCCGATACCCTTCATTGATAAATTATTACCAGTTTAAATAAATATCCTAATTCGCTCTTTTTGGCTATTTGCAAAGTTATACCTATTATAGATAAAGCACATTAACATATCAGTTTATTTATAATGCAGTTTGGTTTCTCTATTCATATTAATTTCTTATCATCTATACTACAAGTTAGTATCCAAATTATTGTCTTTATCAACGCCTGTTAATTTCTTGTTTTAACGGTATTACCTTATGATGTTATCAGAGTGGAGATTCTAAATTGTTCTGTTGGAAATTAATTCATTTTTACTTTGACTTTATTGCACGTCGGACAGATCCTCTTGAACAGTTTTTAATTATGAACGAGCAAATACACGCACATTCCTTTCTGTTTCTACTTCTTGTGTATTTGGTAAGTAAATATAATGGTTGATAAATTACTGATTTTCATGTTTACTTTCTAGCTTGTATCGTATGGTCATATCGTAGGACTAAAAATTGTTCGTACCTAAGTTTTAAAACTTTTCTGTACGTGTAGAATTGTATCGTATGAATTTGATTGTATGTTCAGGTTTGATGTTGGACCACGTGGATTGCTAACTACTCACAACCCTTTTTGCTCTACCAGAATTCTCGAGCTACCAGGTATTGTGACTGTAAAAGAAAAGGCATTGTTCCGGATACTGAATGGTTACTGATATGTTAAACATTTTTTTGTCTCGTTATAAGAACGTAGACGAAAGTAGACTACTTTTTTAAATTCTATGTTACTAGTAGTCCATACAATAAATTATTTCCCACATATATGCTAATAATAGCATAACACTTTCCTCACCAGCAGCGCTTAACTATAGCTCTAATAGCTACAAGTTTTACTGTAATGCTTAATAAGTTTAAATTATCTACAATCCTTCAATACTAATAAGTTATAGTTACTATAGTGGTTACTTCGAGATACGCTCACATTCTTTATATAGCATTAATATTCCATTATGAACATAGTTAATATCAGTGTTTTGGATGGACCCCTTTGTATAAAAATAAGTATTCCACTCTTTTCCTTCTTTCTACAAATGTGTTAGAGTGTATTTACAAGAGCTCGTTAGGGTTATCAATTATAAATTATTTTCTTTATCCTGATTGCGTCAGGGGCGTACTTGTAATATTTTATCATAACGCCAAGTGTCACAGACGCACAAACGTACTTATTGATTAATGAATGTTCCTTAAAAGTTTATTTTGTGCTTTTACTAATCATATACATTTATTTCTGAAATGATTATTGATTACAAGTCTTATGATAAGCAAATAAAGAATATTTTTAACTTGAATTTTTTTAACAAAGTTATTTTCTAGTACCTATCTGTTTTGGTTGGACGAACTGGCGTTCCGTCATTAATTAGTGCTTTTCTTTTGCAGGTACAAACCTTATTTTATTTCAATGATTAATTTTCTCCTTGCTGAGTTACTTCAGTTTTAGCTCCTCCTCCCCCCCCCCACCCAATATTCAGTTGCAGCCTAGTCGGCATATCCTTTTAGTTACGGTACGAGAATATCGTGACAAATTGTTGACGCTTACGGAGTGTAGCTCTTTTAATAAGACACAAGTAACATTTAGTATCGTATAGTTAAGAGGCCACACGCAGTGCACCATATACCAAACACAACTGTCCGTAACAATAACCCTGTGTGTGCTCTGGTAACCAACCCGATATATTACAAGATAATATAAAGTACAAAAATGAACATATGGGATTATAACCATTTGCTTAAATATACCACATCTTTGCCTCAAAATCTTTGACATAACCCTATTGTCAAATAAGAAAAATAATTCTTAAAACATTCGAATTAACTTAACAATTTTATCACGCAATATACAAAATAAAATCAATGTATGCGTCAAACAAAATCAGCTTAAATATCTAACCACTTTACCGGTTCCCTAATCCTATCAGGGTATCGTCTAGCAATGGAAGCGCCTTCAATGGAACTGTCCGTATTTAATTTACAAGGGTTAGCATTTATTATGTCACGTGATTGTTTGACCGGCACAATAGAGGCGATTAACTTTTGCCTGATTACTTCTGAAGGTAGAATATCCCCAACCACTCCTGGTAAGGAGGAGGATGGTTCGGTAACAACTTCCATGGGAGGTTCTGTACTTTCACTTTCTGAGCTAGTAAGAGGTGCATCAATAGCTATTAGCCGATCGATGTGCCGTCTCCACATGATACCCAAACTTATCTTGACAACATGTATAGTAGAACTACTTTGTTTCACAATAATTCCGTCTATCCATTTATCCATATTCGGCCACCAGACATACGATCTAGTAACTGATTTAGTTTTACATATGCCCAAATAGCTAGCATAAAATTCAATTTAAAACGTAAGCCCGTAAACTACTAGGAACAATGACTTTATATCCCCACATTAGAAATTAGAACTCCTTATTCCATAGCTTACTCCTCTTTCTCTTGAAAAAAGTTAACAACTCTCTAGCTTCTGTGGGTACAGAGCATGGCCATCCATGCATAACATAATCATAGATTTGGTTAAGCCGGATGTGCTTTTGTGTTACGCTACGAACATGTTCGCAAGTTATTGGTAATGAACTTTCTTTAACACAATGTAGATAAGTTTCAAACCACAATTTCTGTGTCCCTTCAGCATGTTTGGTACTAAGTGGCATCCTCGATAATGCATCAGCACTATTTTATCAGATTTGATATAATCAACATCGAAATCGTACCCTGATAAAAACAAAACATATCTTAGCAGCGTGCTGGCTGCAAACACTGGCAGTTCTCGTTTAGGTCCAAAAATACTGACCAAAGGTTTGTGATCACTCCAAAGAGTGAAATGACGCCCATGTAAAAATTAATGGACTTTTTACTCCATATACCACTGCCAATGTCTCTTTATCTATTTGTCAGTATTGTACATCTGCGGATGACAAAGTACGCAAACCAAAAGCAACTGGCCATAATACTAAACATGCACTCTAACCCAGTACTGATTACTTGTGTTGCTGGGCCCTGGAGGTCGTAGTGTGCTAGTATGGGAGCACTAATTTACTTTAGTAAATACCGCCATACAATGTTTGTTAAAGTTAAAAATCACATCTTTTTTTAACAGATTATATAATGGAAATAAAGTAGGAAATAAGTTTGGAACAAATTTTGCATAAAATGCTACTAACTCTATGAACGATTTTACTTCTGTTAGGTTTTTTGGAACGGGCGCTTGCACAATAACCTGCACCTTGGCCGGCGATGTGTGCAAATCCTCTTTATCAATTGTAAATCCCAAAAATTCTATTTGAGGTTTCTCACTTAACCATAAATCCCACTTCCCTGTCGTGTGAAAACTTCTTTTAATCTACTTTTGATTTATTTGTTTATTTAAGTATACTACAGAGAAAAATTACTCCAAATTGTACATAAAACAAATATATCATACAACCATTAATAAAAAAAAAATTGTATAATATTAAAAGTTATAATTCTTAAAATCCCTATAGTAACGGACAAAGAATAGTACTATAGTAAGCCTGCTTATTGTAAAAGGTGATTAAAAGGTGCAGCAAGGGGCAACAACCTTGCTGGCTAAAAGATATTGGAGGAGAGTCGGTTGGTCTCAGGTGATCCTCGATAATTTACAAGGTTGTTGGAGGTTGGCCGTGACTCATACGGCTTTTTGCTAAAATCTTTAAAAACTGCACTGTGGAAAGATATGGGAGCCTACCACAATATTTCCCAGGTGTGCGTGGCCTAAAACACGAAATACATATGATGGAGAGCTCACAAGTAAAATTCTTGTCTGGAAGTAAAATACTCCATCATTCGGATCTCCGGGAGGGGGTACTTGGCGCTCGTCATTGTAAGAATTTAAAACAATGGTTCGATTTAGTGATAGGGACTTTGAATGTAAGGTCGATACTTAGAGTAGATAAGTTGTTACTTGCCGAAAATCAGCTGTAAACATTCCCAATTTTAGTTTTAATTTGTAAGCTATTTCGTGCCAATAATTTTAAAAGACTTGTGCGCGTATTTCCGTCATTTCAGACAGTGCGTTTGCGCAAAGGATTACGCAGACGGGGAGTGTGGAAGGAGGCTGGTGATTTCGGACACGTCGAGACTAGCCAGCGAGACGTCGTCGAGTGTAGCTATCTTTGTGCCGTATCTTGTCTTTTTTCAGGTTATGTAGGTTTCCTGCTATACCCAATTACCGTACCTCTACCCGTCTTCCTTACCGTACCTCTACATAAGGAAGAAGACAAATTGAATTTGGATTCGACAAGGGGGCCCAACGGATTACCCACGCCCGGAAGCTCCCTGACGCTAGCTGCCGTTATACTAGCGTAATACTGTGAGAAATCCTACAGTTTACGTGAGTACCTACTGTTTTTCCTTATAATTAATATAAACCTTTTGTATGTGATAATAATTTGAACATTTAAATGACGTAATATCCTATTTGCGCATCATTTCGCAATTATTTATCATTGCTACCAACTACTGTAGTGGCTCTCGTACCTCACCGGCAGGGTTATAATAAAGTTAACGAATTTATTAGTCGAAATGAGAAAAGGAAAGCTGGACATTTTAGGTATTAGTGAGGTGAGATGGCCAGATAGCAATGACTTTTGGAAAGATAATTATAGAATAATTACAACTTCTTCAACTAATGGACAAGCAAGGGTAGGAATAGTGTTAGGTAAAAAATTAGGACGTAAAGTTTAAGAGTACTTACAATTTAGTGATAGAATAATTATAGTTAAATTGAGTACGAAACCCACAGACACTGTTTTAGTACAGGTTTACATGCCAACAACTCTGTACGAGGATGAAGAAGTAGAAAAGGTATACGAGGATATAAATAGTATAGTGAGAAAAGTAAAGGGAGATAAGAATTTAATAGTTATGGGCGATTTTAATACGTCAGTGGGAGAAGGTAGTGAGGGAAAAATGGTAGGAAAATTTGGGTATGGCAAACTAAATGATAGAGGAGAAAGATTAGGTGAGTTTGCCAGGAACATAGATTAGTAACTATAAACACCCTATTCGAACAACATTTTACGAGAAGATATACCTGGAAAGCACCAGGTGATAGGGCTAGATACCAAATAGATTATATTTTAGTTAAATAAAGATTTAGAAACCAAGTTAAAAACTGTCGTAGTTATCCAGGGGCTGACATAGATAGCGATCATATCTTAGTTAAAATGAAGTGTAATCTAAAATTCAAAAACTGAGGAATGTTAAAAGAGAGGGATGGGATCTAGGTAAGCTTAATGATAGTGAGGTAAAAGAGGAATATAAACAAGTATTAGATAATAAGATTAAAGAGATAGCTATAGGAGGGAACAACGAAGAAAATAAACGGAAAGAAATAAAAAGGGCTGTACATGAAACAGCAACACAAACTATAGGTAAGAAAAAATAGAAGCGAGAAAACCCTGGGTAACAAAGAAGATATTAGTTTTAATAGAGAATAGAAGAAAGCTTAAACCTTTCAGACAATTGGATAGTGAAAGTAAGCAAAAATATACTAGAGTTAGAAATAAGATAGTACATGAGTGTAGAAAAGCTAGAAATAAATGAATGGAGATAAATGGATGGAGGAGAATTGTAAGATAATATAAGATGATTTGAGAGTAGATAAGACAGACAGAGCTTACAGGGCAGTTAAAAAGTTTTTTCGGGAAGATAGGAAAAAATATAATGGTATTAAAGATGAGAATAATGAGCTTCTAATAAATAAAGTTAAGGTAGCAGATGGATGGAAAAGATATTTAGAAGATTTATATAAGGGAGGCGATATGGATGTGTTAGAGAACGACCAAGAAAAGGATGTAGAAATAGGGTTCTCAATATTAAGAGAGGAATTTGATAGAGCTGTTAGGGATCTTAAACTAAATAAAGCGCCTGGGATAGACGATATATCCACAGAATTAATAAAATATGCAAGTTAGAAAACTTTAGACAAGTTATATGAAATAGTAAAAGTAATATATGACACAGGTGGGTCCCAATAGATTTCGAAAAAAATATTATTATCCCAATCCCAAAAAAGTCAGACGCTGATAGGTGTGAGAATTTTAGAACGGTTAGTTTATCTTCCCATGCTTCCAAAATACTAACAATAATAATTAAAAATAGAGTAGAAGCTTTGACTGAGAATTATTTAGGCGAAGACCAATATGGTTTTAGTAAAGACAGGGGGACTAGAGAATCGATACTAATGATTAGGGTCTTATATTTTAAAAAGTCGGTAATACAGTTAAAAAAGTTCATAAACACATCGCGCAAGCGCAATGAATAAGAAAGCGAGCAACGTCCCTGGCGGATGGTAATGACAACCTTATTATAGATTCCTCGCAGCCAACTGCCAATGACGTCACCAATGAACAAATTATATTGCGTAATAATCGGAAAATTTATAAAAAGTTAAATAAACAGGTAACACATAATTTACTCACATGGATATGTCCCTGCGTTGAAGTTGGCTTCTATTCCAAGTCCATCAGGGCCTCCATCCCGGAGGGATTAAAGATGGTGACTCGTTCATCTCGGGTCGTCTAGGGTCGTGGAGTCCGGTTAGCCGAAGGTTGCAAATTACCTACCTATGCAGAGAATGAGCAGGAATACCAGGTATAAGGCAACAAACAAAGACAATTAGGCAAAGGAAATCTACATAAATAAGATAAGCACGATACGATACCTCAAAGCGCCCACTCCACTCGAAGGTTCTGGCGAAAAAGCCACGTTTTAGAGCGTCTCCAAAACTCTCACCACTTTTCCCCACTCTTTGTCTTTTTCCACGTCGGCGCGAAGTATTCGTCCAACCCTCCCACGTCTCGCGATCTGCACAAACTCACTATTACGTAACGGAGGTACGCGCCTAGTCTTTTAAAATTCCGCGCACCGCGTCTTTTGAAAATATGGCGCGAAACCTCCGTACATCAAACTTAAACTAATAACACGTAACAAGGGTAATTATCGAAAAAAAGTTACAAAAAAATAAAAAGACTCATTTTGCATTTGTAGATTTAGAAAAAGCGTTTGATAGGGTTAATTGGATTGTTATGTTCAGGGATTTGCGTAAAATAGGAATCTTTCATAGGGATAGAAAAATTACTTACCGTCTATATAAAAGACAAAGCGTAGTAATTAGATTTGATGAAATAGAAAAGGAAGCTAAGATTAGAAATGGTGTTAGACAGGGCTGTATACTGTTTTCCTTGATTTTTAATGTTTATATCGAGGAAACTTTAAACTTAGTTAGAGAGAGAAAAGAGATAGATATTAGTGTACAGGGACAGAAAATAGACATGTTACGTTTTGCAGATGATATAGCCATTATAGCAGAGTCTAGAAAAGAGTTAGGAAAGTTTTTAAATATTTTAGATGAGATACTACAAAGTAACTATAGTATGAGAATTAACTCTGGAAAGACAAAGATGACAAGTGAGTTGCAGCCTAGTTCTAAACCAATATTAAAAATAGGTAATAGCGAGTTAGAGGAGGTAGATGAATTTTGCTATTTAGGTAGTATAATTGCAAAGGACGGACGTAGCAGAAGGGATATAGTAGCTAGAATAGCTTAACCTAAAAAAATGTTTTTAAAAAAAAAACCTTTTTAATAGCTAATAGCATTAGTTTAGATAATAAAAAAGTTTCTTAAAGTCGTATGTATGGAGCGTTGTATTATACAGCAGTGAGACTTGGACAATTAAAGAGGTAGATAAGAAAAAGATAGAAGCTTTTGAAACTTGTTGTTATAGGAGAATGTTAAAGATTAGTTGGACAGATAGAGTAACAAATGAGGAAGTTTATAGAAGGATAGGTGAGGAACCCTGTATGTGGAAACCATTAAAGGTCAGGAGAGATAGAATAATAGGGCACCAGTTAAGACATGAGGGACTATTTAGTAAGGTCTTAGATTATAGACTACCAAATAAAAATAGAGTAGGAAGACCTAGGCAAAGCTACATTAGTCAAATTATTAGAGATTTAGATTGTGAACAGTAAGTAGACCTTTTTAGACTAGCTCAGAATAAAAAAGAATTTAGAGCTGCATCAAACCGACTTTAAGTAAGTTTGGAAACAAAACAAACAAAGAAAAATAAATAAATAAAAACCAGTTAACTAAATGTCACCATAACATAACTCACAATTAGTTGGCGGTCTGGCATGTTCGCAGCAATTCGTTGCTTAAGCCTTAACATATAATTTAACACTTTTCCGTTTTTCGAGGGGATAACCAGGTAATATTTCATTTCCTTATAAACGGGAACCATGTAAACATGTTGGAGTTCTTTAACAACCATCAGGTTGCTAATATCTGTATATATGTAGAGCCATGTAGATAAGAAAAAGATAGAAGAGTATAGGAAGACCTAGTCCAAACTATATTAGTCAAATTATTAGAAATGTAGGTTGTGAAGGGTATATAGAACTTTTTAGATTAGTATAGAATAGAAAAGAAGTTACAGCTGCATCAAACCAACATTAAGTAAGGTCAAAAACAAAATGATGATGATAATTGTTAAAAGTAATTACGCTATTATGAAACCCATTTAATTAGTTAAAATACGAATTGTAATATTTCAATAATTTGTCCATAAATGCATTTGATCCAAAATTAGTACGATAACGACTAATGTGAAACAAGTAGTCACATCGGGTTTCCCTTGATGCAACTCTTAACGTAACACAGTTCAAAATTAATTAACTTATCTAAAAAAAAAAACTACTGACGAAATCAATCGCCAGCGTTCAACAGACTGAAATCCAACCATTTGCAGTCTATCATTTTTTGAAACATTTGTATGTGGGATGTGAAATTTAATTAAATAACAAATATTTTACAAATATAGTTTGCACATTTTGTTATACTTAGGGTTCTAAAGTCAATATCATCTGCCAGGGGCGTCAAGTATTAGACAAGATCCAAATAACAATCAGGCTGCTATTATTGCTTCCGACCCTTTATTTAACAACCAAGCGACACTTTCAGCACCAAGTACATCTCACAATATTACTATTACTGTATATTTCCACAAACCACTTCCAATAAAAAACAAAATGAAATCAAATCGATCGACAATTAGTGGCAATGATTACAAAAGAATATCATCCATTTAGTATTGTGGAGGATCAAGAATTCAAAAAGTTTGTGCATTTATTAAATCCAAATTACAAACTTCCAACGAGAAAAACGGTTTCCCAATCGCTAATACCAACCATTTACAACGAATGTGTTGAAGTTGTTAAAACGCGTTTAAATAGAGCTATTGCAATTTGTCTAACGATGGATGGATGGACTTCTAGTAGTAATGACAGTTATTATGGTGTTGCAGCGCATTATACTGTCGAAAGTGAAAATCGTACTTTTTTGGCCTCTGATTTAATGGGTTGTATTGCATATAACGATAGACATACCGGTAAAAATATATCAAACAAATTAAAAAGTGTTTTGGCGGAGTGAGGTATTAAAAATAAAATCACTGCTGTGGTAACCGATAACACAGCAAATATGAAATTAGCTGTTGGTGTTGTTTTACTCACTCCTTAAATTTAGTGACACAAATGGGACTTAAAGATATACAAGTTGTGGTGAACAAAATTAAGGTAATCATGCGATTTTTTAACAAACGCAGTCATGCATATGCACAATTGTGGGAAACCGAGGAAAGGATGATGATTCCACTTTTAAAACTAAAAAATTATGTTCCAACCAGATGGAACTCCACATACGAGATGGTTCGTCGTGTAATTAGCTTAAAAAATGATCTCATATCAACAACAGCTCTCAGAAATTCTTCCTGCTCAGTTAGATATGGAAATGAAGATAACGAGTCGATTCAAATTTTGTCCAACGAAGAATGGATTATTGCAGAACAATCACTGAAAGTTTTGGAAATGTACGACATCGTAACAACTGCCAAAAGTTTTGAAAAAACCGTAACTGTGTCGTCTTTATTAACATATTGCAAGCAGCTTATAAAACATTTGAAATCTTTTAATTATTCCGAGCTAATGCCCGATGTAGAAAATATGGCAAAATTTGAAATGAACAGGTTTGGAGATATGGAAGAAAATGAAATAATTTTTCAAGCAACTATTTTGGATCCGAGATTCAAAAGGTTTGTTTTCATCGACGAAAAAAAATTTAAAAAGACAGTTGAAATGATGTATAGTAAAATTTCTAATGTAAGAGTTACGAATGAAACCTCTGAATCTAAATCCGCTATAGATGACAATAAAAAACTCAAACTAAGCAGTACTTCAGAAGTCGCAAAAAAAGAGAAACTTTTGGAAAGGCTTTGGAAAGATATTGATTTAGAGGTAGAAAAATGTTTACATCCGGCTAATTCATTTGCATCTGCTGTAGTTGAACTAAACAAGTATTTAGAAGAACCAATGTTGCCCAGAATAAGTAATGAAGGAGTTCCCCTAGATCCTCTAGCATACTGTCAGTTAAAGAGTTTCTCATTCTCCTAGATCTCATCTTAAATAAAGCTATTCAAAATTTTGACAATTTATACTGACTTCAGATTTCAACATTGACTTAATTGTTAATAGTTGCGACTCTCGCTCACTTTTAAACGTTTTATCCACCTATGGATTATACACATGCTTTAATGTAGCTACTCGCATAACTAATCGATCTAGCTCTGGCATAGATAACATCGCTTCAACCTTTCATTCTGAGTCCATCTCGAATAAAACTGTTGTACCAGTATTCTTTTCGGACTATTGTGCTCTCCTAATAAAGGTTAAGGTCATATTGACAACCAACAGTAAAAAAACGACTATAAAAACAATTCATAGCAATCTAAAAGATCCGGGAACTTTAGAAGCATTTAAAAATAGTCTATCTAGTCAGGTCTGGAACGAGGTGAGTGAACCCTATAATACAGACGTTAAATACAATAACTTTTTAAATATCTATTCAAGGCTCTTTAATACTCATTTCCCCCTAAACCAGATAAAAGTTGTTTGTAATAAACCTAAAAAAAACCAATGGATAAACCCCGAGATAAGTTTAATTTATGACCAAATAAATCTTCTAAGATCTTCGGAAAACACCTCTAACAGCTCACTGACCTACTTAAAAAAAAACTAAAATTTCTGATATGCAAAGAAAAAAAAGAACTTAACAACAGATATCTCAGTAATTCAGATATCATGAAAACTTGCTGGAATATAATAAACAAAGAACATTGTATTGAACCATCTTCCAAGAGCATCACCGAACTAATTATCAGAAACCGTTCCATTACTGATCCAGCTCGTATAGCCACTGAACTAAATTTATTCTTTTTAGATACCTCTCCTACTCATAACCCCTCCCAACCCTCTATTATAGGTTCATGTGTTAATAAGTGCCCCAACGCTACAACATCATTCTTTGTTCTATTCCCAACTGATGAAGACGAAATTATTTATGTAGTCTCCAAGTTTAAACATAAAAACTCACCCGGGATTGACGGAATACCCCCATGGTTAGTTAAAGGGGTAATAGCGGAAATTGCCTTTCCTATACGTAATATTATTAACAGTTCTTTTATGACAGGCACATTCCCTTCGAAACTTAAGTTAGCTTTAGTAAAACCGTTATGCAAAAAAGGTACTCCCACCGATCCGGGTAACTATAGACCAATTAGTTTTCTGTAAATTTTTAATAAAATAATTGAAACAATAATCACTATTAGACTATCTAAATTCTTAATAAAACATAAAATTATTGACAAATCCCAACATGGATTTCTCCCTAAAAAATCTACCCAGACAGCTCTAGTAGACCTATCCCTTTTTGTAAGTAATTCTATCGATAAAGGTGAATTTGTTACTGCCTGGTTAATTGATATTGCTAAGGCTTTCAACAGTGTCTGTCATTCCATTCTTCTCGACAAACTGACACATATAGGAATCCGAGGTGTCCCTCTCAATCTACTCTGTAACTATCTATCAAACAGAACTCAGTCTGGGGAAATTGTAAGTTGTGATGGGACTACTACAGTGCGTTCCCGTTCCGTGCCTGTTAGTATCGGAGTACCCCAAGGCAGTGTCTTGGGACCACTCCTGTTTTAATTTACATTAAGGACTTGACTCCCTTGCTATCATCCAACGATACTATCTGCATTAAATAAGCAGATGACACTACTGTGCTTACAAAATCTATCTCGGCTAACTGGCACAACACAGTAGCATCGGCCCAAAATAAATTAACTCTAGCTAAGCAATGACTTACTCTCAATAAACTGAGCCTAAACATGCTGAAAACGGAATTTATGGTATTTCGATCTGCAAAGTCTCAAATCACCCTGCCTCCTTCGGTAAGCTTTAATGGTTCGTTAATTCCAATTGAAGGTAAAGTAAACTTTTTAGGATTTATCATCGATGCTTCATTGACCTGGTCGGCTCATGCCGAACACATCTGCAAAAAATTATCAATATCCTGCTTTATATTACGTAAAATTGTACAATTCTGTTCCACGTTGGTGATTAATTCCACCTATTACGCCTTAATATTCAGTCATATCTCTTATAGGATCCTTGTGTGTGGTACTTCCTCAAGCGCCATGTATAACGTCTTTATATTGCAGAAAAAGGCAGTCCGGATCAGCTGCAAGCAGGCACCTCTCAGTAGCTGTAGAGGAAATTTCAAAAAGTTAGATATTCTCACTGCTCCTGCTGTATATATTTTATCGCTGTTGACATAGATTCATAAACAACCACAATTGATTGAACTATATAGACCACAGCATGCATATAACACTCGCTTTCGACCATTTACTTTACCAGCTTACGAGCGCACGTCTACGCAAAGATCCCCTGTTTACTGTGCTTTAAAACTACTAAACCGGCTAAAAATCGACCCAATTAGATATCCATATAAACCATTCAGTAAGGCCCTGAAAGCCTACCTTACGGTTATCGAGCCATACTCTATGAACGAATTCCTTACACAGTCTAATACACACCAACTCCAAATCCACATCCACTAACCCACTTTGTTATTTCCCACCTACTTACTTACCTCTAACTCCGTTCCCTCTTTTGTCAAAATTCATCCATAAAGATGAATCAGGCGGTGACACTTGCAACATCAGGTACAAGACAGCTTAACTTAATAGTGTTGCCTCGTATTATTGTTTTGGTGTTTTTGTGATTATTGTAGTAATTTATGTAAGCTAGGTATTATAACGTAATTTATACATGCAAATGAGTGTTTGCCCAATTGTATAAATTGAATAAATAAAATGAAAATGAATCAACACAAACATATCTATCCACGGTTATACCAAATGGTTAAGACAAGACTCTGTATTATGGCGACTTCGGTACCGTGCGAGAGAATATTTTCTTACACCGGACAAACAGCCAATGAAAAGCACGAAAGACAAATCTAATAAAATTTCGCAGTGGTTTTTTAAATTACAATTTAAAGAACAGTGACTGAGTTTATTTTTGTTTTATTAATATGTTTTCATATTTTTATTTATTTTGCAGTTATTGTGTTTTGAAAAACGTTTCTTACTTTTTTAAGAAATATATATCATAACGTTTAATTAAGTTTTTGTTTTAAATTTATACAATAAAAATCAATAAAGACGACGTATTGTTTATATATTACATATCATTTTTAAAATTTAATGTCAAACTGTTTTGTTTGGCGATTTAAACATACGTTTCACCAGAATAACTGAAGTATCATTTTACAACTATAACGCAGCAGAAAGTTTTACATAATATCAAAAAATATAAACGCAAACAAACTGCGTAAGCGACATTGCGATTGCGTTAATGTGTCATAACCCTTCACTCTAATGCGTCAACTTATGTAATGCACTCCACTGCTTCAGCGCAATAATGCAATGCAGCGCTGCATTACCCATCACTACTACAACATAACAACACCGAGGTCACAATGTGTTCCCTTGGTTATTCAAACTGTAGAAAAAACTTGTGATTTAAAACAACAGAAAACCGTAGGTATAATTATTAATTTTTAGTAGGGACTGTGTCAATAGTGATCCAAATAATCTCATCAATCGTATGATATTTAGCCCCTTCAGCCGTATCATATTAGCCCCACAAACATGAACAAGTAAGTGTCATAGCAGAATTGATATCTTTTTAAATCTTTCTGCATAAAACGATTAAATTTCCATGAACTAGAATCTTTCGTCTTGAACAAATAACAAAGTACATCAAGTCTTGTATTTTTACATTGCATAAGTATCATTTAAAGGAGTATTACATGAGCCCCATTTTATTTTGCTGTATTATATTAACCCCAATTGATCTTATACGCTATCAAATATTTTTTTCTTGGTTAATTGATAAAAGCATAAAATATTTGGTACAGGTTTCTATCATATATTTTACTCCTCTCTACGCTGTACCATACCTACCTCAAACAAATGAAACTGCACTTCAAACAAGCGGCTACACGTAAATCTGTTTGTGTAAATACTTATCGATACTGCACCAGTTACTGACAACAATCCAATTATATCGCATGCAATTTACAGTAAATGTCTAGATACAGCACACATGAATATGGGAACTTCAATTCCTTTAGTCCTATGGTTGATAAGGTATCATAAAGTATTTAAATTCAATCTCATGACTATAATACATATATTCATTTACACATACAAATCACATTTAGAACACAAAGCATTGAATTTAAAAAAATACAATTACGTATTATTATGCGATATAACTAACCATGATATAATGAAATAAAACAGAAAAATTGGATAAACGGCAAGACCTTTTCGTCCTGGCTTTTGGCTGTCTCCAAGAAAGACAATAGATGCTAGAATAACTAAATCATTTAAAACCAACATAATCACAAAGTACCTACCATAAGTAGCCCAGCCAAAACCAGACATCGAAATAAAAAAGCGCAAAAAGAATAGAATGTACGTTTGTGTAGTTATTAAAATTACTCGGCATATTATTAAAGCAATCGTAGTTGGTAATAAACAATAACCTAGAACACACACACTCTGGAAGAACGATCTGTAAACAAAATACATAAAATTCGGCATTCGTTACTTTTGAATCTTACATATTTCCACCTAGTAATTTAGAATTAATAGTAACTACCATAGCACCAATCCATACAATAACAAACACTTCAGCAAATTCTGGTCCTCCATCATGGGAATTGTTTGCACGATCTGAACCTTGTAACATTCTTAAATACAGCAGTTATAAATTTCACATAAAAGTTTGTATTACTTACACAGCCATGAAAGTACATAGTAGTAAAGGTCCCCATAGGTCCCCTAGAATATGCAACGAATATTATCAGTCACCTTTTCACAATATAAATACTTACAATCCCTCAGCAGAGTTTTCTTTTCTTTAGGAAATAGAACATGTAGGAATTTTACTCCAACAGCTTTAAGGTCTCGTGTCTACAGAATAAATATGTGATACGAACAAAGCAAATACTACTTACAAAAGTATCTCTTATGGGTTCATCTAATGTATTGAAATCTGGTTGACCCAAATTATTACTGTTTTGAGTACCTGGCATGTTCATTTGTCCTTCAACTCTACCTGGTATTTCATCAAACATCTACAAAATTGAACAAGAAGTAAATTCATGTAATGTTGATAGAAAGTATTGACAAAACAAGTATGCTTACCTCCAAACGCGTTTCTGTCATAGCCATGGTTAGATGCAAGTATTAAGTACTTTCAAAACTTGATTAATAGTGTACGAAAACTCTTAAATAAAATATACATTGCATATAATATTATTCAAATGTCTTGTAAACTAAACTTTAAAATACACATAATCTTTAACCACTAACCACAAATAATTGACAAGTTCAACTGTCACATCTTATCAGTTTAAATTATCCGAGGAGATAATTGCAAGCACAAGTATAATTAAAAAGATTGAAAATATTCAACGTTACACAGGGAATCTCCTATCATGTTATTGGTTCTAGTGTTAAAATTTCATAATATATTACTAAAACTTGTAAAATATATTCTAAATAAAGTAAATCCAACTGTTAATTACTATAAAGCAAGTTTATTCATTGTGAGTTTAAGCTATACGTATATAGATGCAATATTAAGCATAAATGACTAATCTTAAGAGTCGCCTTCTGTAAATACATCTTGTAGTTTCTATTAAACAAGATTATACAAATAAGATCTTACAATTCAAGCGATTAAAATTATATTATTCTCTGCATCCACAGGTTGGTAGCGATTATTTACGTTATCAACCATTTCATACTTCTAACTGCAGCATTTCATATTTTTAATTTTATTGGTAGAATTCAGGTTGTACCGTTTATTTCGGTGTCCTAACTGATCCAATGTTAAACTAAATTACTAAGCTGTAATTTATAATTAAGGTATTGACTCATTCTCAATACTGTCCAATCAATTTTAATGTTAATAGATTTGTCTGAAGCGTTTCTACTACATTGAACCGTTAATTGATTAATCAACGATTGAAACTAATTATTAAAAATCTACATTACGTGCGTGTTTAACTCGAACGACCATGTAAACGTCTGCCTACTCACATAGACAATAAGAAAAATTTATATTTCCATATTTTACTAAAATGAACTATATACATACCTTACGTATGTATATAGGCCAAATTAATAAAATTAAAAATATAAACTAGTACTTCATATATGCATTTTAAGAAATGAAATAAACAGAACATTTTACCAAAATATATTATTAACTTATTGCATATTATAGTTAAAGAAAAACTGAAATCAGGTACTATTGACAAAAACAACAAAACACGGGCCATCGACATACAAATTAAAAAAAAAAAGCAATCATCAAAACGTATTTCATTCTTAACAAGATTTGAAAATCTATGTCTAGTGGCAATCTTATTTCTACAACCCCTCACTTAGTAGAGAGCATATCCATAATCCATTCAGATAAAAATATGTAATCCATTATTCTACTGTTTGTTACAAAAACTAATAAACACGAATCTCCCCTACAAAAAGTAATATATAAACAAACACCAAGCTTTAACTTAAAGATATCAGTTTCTTTTAAATTTCAGTATGTAATAACAGTCATTGATGGTGAAATAAGTATCTACAAAAACAGTACTGTAGCGGGCTACTATTAACGCGTATCCCCAATTTAAAATAAATAATAACAAGTCTTTATTACTCACTGTTCACAAGTCTAATTAACGGTATATGCCTTATTTATAAATGTTTCAATCCAATCAACAATGAAGCACTATCACATTAATGTTCTTTACAAGCATTAATATCTTCTTAAACTAAATTCTTAACCATAAAGGTTCTGAACAACACTAAACACTACAATAATTTATTTGTTACACTTTTGTCTATTTATGTATTCTACAAGCTGGCGGTACAATATACACATTCACATAACACAAATTTATATTTACTAAAGAACTTTCAGAACGTAATGACCAACTAACTATACGTATACGATATGATTTATATACGACATTTTGATATAGACTAACTCTGTGCTCCGCCTCCGTGCATTAGCTGGACGCGACGCTCTCAGCGTCGCTATAATGCCTTTTAACTCGAGAGTTTTTCGGCTTGTAGATGTTTTTTCCTCTGGTGAGTTGTTGTGTGGATTATAGTTGATATTCTTAAATATATGTAGATCTGGATTCCAAAAGATCTGCTCCTGGAATCCTCTTGTTTTGGTTAGGTGAGAAGTTTCCCGGATCTTCCCCTTGGTTGTCCTCCAACTACACAGTATCCGGATCTTGGGTCCACTGGCCTGTGGTTTTCGACTGACAGGATGGCTACTCGCCACAGGCCACTCCATCGTCAGGTAACTCGTCTGAACAGGACTGACGGATGTGCATCCCCGACGACTTCACTTGTGTACCCATTCCTCGGCACCCCGCATAGCTGGAGAACTCCCACAGAACGTAACCGTTCCGCTGATCTCCTTTGATCGCCCGGAGGCGGTGGCACAAATACGTTGCTGCCTCGTCGGCGTCTGGGCAACAACTGACTCACTCTGTGCTTCATCAGTGGTCGTATTTATACCCTGAATTAAATAGATGAATCATACTCTGGTATGTATTCGAACATTCTTGATTCCTTAAGAATGTACTTGGGCTATGAAGCTTGTGTGTTTGACGGGTTGCCTAATAGTAGTTCGTAACAGTACTAATGTAATAGTAAGTAAATCTAATTGTAGTTTTTGTAAACGCACACCTTGATATATTCTAGAAAGTCGATTATCAAAATAATAATTCACAATGATTTTTTTGAAATGCAGCAATTCGAATTAAACAATCTTTAAATAAGGCTACGGTTAGATAAACAATTCTAAACGTCAAAATAATGTCAGATAAATGACAATCAATAATAGTTGTTAAAATTGTGGCGCCATCTATTTAGATCGTGTTAATACTAAAATGCAGCGACAAAATCGGATATAGATTGGCCACACCATGACAGTAAAATCAAAATTGCAAGCCATCAAAGCGTGAATACTTTATTTTAGTAAATGTAGCTAATTACCTCCAGATTATAGATGGCACGTACGTCTTTTACCATGATTAAATATTAGCTAATATCGTATTTCAGAGATAGACCGACGCGTATCCACCTATGAACCAGGAACAACCAGTAGATATGATTTATTTGACAGTAGTTCAATATCTTCTCAATTCTTCAGTCAACGAACAGATATTGTGAAAGTTCATACCAAAATACTGAACACAATTTTAATACTTGCCAATGTCGTCAATTGTTAATCATCTTTATAATAAACAAACTTAAACAAGGTTTATGGTGGCCTGATACAAACTTAGTTTAAAATTATTGATAGTAACCAATTTTTCTTATTTTTGTAGTTGGATTACTGCTCGTTAGGTGGCGCTGCGAGAGTTAAGTAATGCGTTAAGATATAATTGAGCTGAAACGAAAATAATCAATGCTCTCCGTTGGTCTGTGGAGATTTCCTAAGCAAGGTAGATGTAAGTAGAAGACTAAATGATATCGTGAAGTTCATATTAAAATACTGAACACAATTTTAATACTTGGCAATGTCATCGATTGTTAATCATATTACACTGATTCGGCGGACGAACCAAGGCCTGTTCTTTATAAAAACGATCTTAAACAGAGTTTATAGCGGCCTCCAACGGCCCAGGTCCCGGGTTCGAATCCAGACACGGTCCGATTGAAAAATGTTAAGCGAGCATTTTTTACAAAAATACACCCTCGTTATAACCTTGTTATAACCCCGCGTCGTGTGTTCAGAGCGACTACCACAGTTGGCAACACGGGTACTATCCACGTTCACATTGTTGCACAACAAAGATATTACGACATAATTATGTGTCAAATTGTATCACATGCCAAATTCGTTTACAACGATACAAGTTGCACCTTAAAAAGATAAAAAGTACTCACTTAAAAACGTAGAACGCTTTACGATTTTGCGTGTCATCCTTGTGCAGGACCATGCTAAGCTCCGGGTACCTTGTTTGTTGAGAGTTGTTTGGTGTGGGTTACGTCATATCCTCGTTGAAACCAGATTTAACGTTCTTCTTAAGCTTCTTTGGGAATTAAACTTAAGAAGAATGTTAAACAAACCACACCAAACATACAGGGAGTATTTACAGATTTAACGTCTTCCCTCTTCTTTGTTTGTAGGTAGGACGAAGGAACAACCAGGTAAGGAACGGTAAAGCAAGATAAGGAAAAAAACTACATTCTAAAAGAGAAAAGACAAAAAAAGACACAGGCAAACGTCACCGTACGACGTCTCGTTGGCTAATAATGTCGTGTCACACACCGCGCACTTGCGCCATCACTCCGCGTTAGTGCATTTCTTTTGCGCAAACGCAACTGTCCGAAATGACGGAAATGAACAAGTCTATTTTAAAAACAATGGCGGGAATTCACTCACAAATTTATACTTAAACTGAACATGATACATAGCCGATTTTGAGCATGTAACAGGGTTCGGCAAAATTCAACATTTTTTAGGTAAAAAAAACTCGCTTTCTGGCAAATGTAGTACCTTCAGGTGGAGTATTGAAAAATCACATGTAGGGGGCCTCTAGCGGCCTGGTACAGACTTATTTTAAAATTATTGATAGCTATAGTCGAATTATTTAAGAAGGGCCTGTACATCATTTGCCGTATGCGCAAACCTTGAAAGTCAGTGACGATGCGGATTTAATAATTTGAGGGTTCCCATAGAGTAAATATTCTAAAATCAAGTTTCATTCTGTTAGTGGTTTAAGTTAACATGGCAAATAGGCAAGGCATAAAACAAAAAGAAACAGAAAGGAAACTATGAAAACGTAAGAAATAAATATAGAATATATAATATAATATAAATATTAGCTGCTTAAGCCTTACGGTAACGTAATCACACACTTCTCTAATAACCATTCTCTCAACCATATAAATAGAAACATATTAAGAAATGTTTTCCAAACCTCAAACTATTGAATTTATTTGAAATTACTAATAAAAATTAATCAGCTGATTTCACGTTAAGCGTTTTGACTACCTAAACAGTCGGTCCCAGGCCGCAACACAAATTGAAGGCAATTATTCTTTTAATCTTTAAAATTTTCACCTAATGTATTCAAATCAAAGATTAATAAATCAAGGTCACCTTCAATTTATGTCATAAATGTCAAACTTGAAGTTTTTATTATTTTGACAACGATCCTAGGTCATGGATCGAAACATAAATAAAGATAATTTTAAAAACTATAGAAGATTAAGAAAAATGGTAAACAAACCACAACAAACATACAGGGAGTATTTATAGAATGTCAAAGTGACAAATGTCAATTTACATTTAACATCAAATTACCTACGTCACTAAAATGCTGAACGTATACACCTATTTATACGCAATCGAATAATCTGACACGTGATGACGTACCGGCTCTTCTTATTCAAATCTACTCTATACTTGATCCGACGAATTAAGGCTATGACGTTATACGTCAGCTGCCGACTGCGTTGCCAAATGTTGAAAATGTGTTTTTCATTTAAATACACTACTAATTTTTGCTATGGTGTATATGTATATGAACGTTTTTAGAGACTCTGATCATGTATCAAACACGCCATAGGTTTTAATGTAGCAAGGCATACCAAGTAAAAATACATTTCACGTTCAACAACGATTAGTTTGTGTAGAAATATATCGTAAGAATGAACTATCAATTATAGTTATATTTAAAAAAAGTTCGTACAATATTAGGACGACGTAAAAGCATCTACAAAGTTAACAGTTCTGAATTTAGCTAAAGCTATTAAAAAACTGGTTTTGTTTTTAGCAATACGGCAACATCAATATATCCTTACAGTAGTTTGTCAAATAAAACAAGTTGAACATGCAAGGCATTGTCGCAACGAACTTCCAAATGTAGACTTACTTTAAAACAATTTAAAAAAATTAAAATTATTATGTTGTAATAATTATAAGTATTCAGATAAAATAAAATTCATTCCCGGGGGTCGGGTATCCGTGGTCAGATTTTGTGGGGGGTACCATATTTCGACTCAGCTATGTTAGGGGAGTCCAAATATGTATCGCACATTAATTTTGGACCTATTTGAAATTTTAATTTTCCCGACGGAATATCGCGGGGGCACGGCGTCCCCGTGGCCCGATTTCAACTGACATCAAAACTTAAGCTCAGGACACCGAGCTGAATCGATTGATGTATCACACATTGATGTCCGACCATTAGAAAGGCCTCGGACGGACAGACGGACGACAAATCGATTTCATAAACGAACGAAGTTCGTTGAATATTACTGCAGTTAATGAAAGTATATGAGATGATCAGACCAGGCTTGGCAACAATGCATTGTAATATCAATAGTAAAAATTAGAATGCTCTAAAATGTAATGTCAACATACCATATCTTTTCATACAAATTGGCATTAAGAATTTGTTTGCCTGGAGTACTATTTCTGACGTCATAGCCTTGATTTGACGGATAGCTACACCTATTTTTCTTATTGCTGTGTTTGGATTACTGCTCGTTAAGTGACGCTGTGAAAGTTGAGTAATGGCATTAAGATTAATTTGTCTAACACGTAAATAATCAGTGCTTTTTGTTCTGTGGAGCTTTCCTAAACATAGTAAATGTGTTATACTCTCGGCGTAACTGTTATAACCCCGGCATCGCGCGGTCAGAGCCACTTCCACAGTTGGCAACACGGATACTATTGCACAACAAAGATATTACGACATAATTTCGTGTCAAATTGTATCACATGCCAAATATGTTTACAATGATACAAGATGCACCCTAAAAAAGATAAAAAGCACTCACCCAAAAATATGAAACTCTTCACGATTTTGCGGTCATCCTTGCGCAGGGGGCCATGCTGATTTTCATGTATCTCATTGGGCGTTGTTTGGGGTGGGTTACGTCATGCCCTCGTTGAAACCAGATTTAACGTCTTTCTTCTTCTTTTGTTTGTAGGCAGGACGAAGGAATAAGGTGAAGGCAACGAAGGTAGAGATAAAGGGAAACCTACATTCTGAAAGAGAAAAGACAAAGGAACGGCACAGGTAAACGTCACCCCTCGACGTTTCGTTGGCTAATCATCCCGTCGTGTCCAAGCCGCGCACTTCCGCCACTCCGCGTCTGCGTATTCTTTTGCGCAAACGCAACTGTTCAAAATAACAGAAATTTAACAAGTTTATTTGAAATAATGGCGGGAATTTAGTCACATATTTAAAACTGTACATCTTCAAACTTGGAATGTAACAAATGTAAGTAGAAAACTAAATTTTTACTTAGAAAAAAATTGTGTCTTGTCTCAACTGTAGTATGCTTTAAAGCTGTATTTTCTAATTTTTTGCCAGGTAAAATTTCAAGTATAAAATAATATTTCTACTAATATAATTATTGTACTGCAAGGTTCAAACCTTGTTGTAATTACTTATTCAGATGCGTTCTTACATTTAAAAGTTAAAGTTACAATCCCGCAAGCACGAGATTACGTAACGCACCGGCAGATGGTAACTCTTATCTTTAATACAGATTTTAGCGCGCCCTTCTGTCAATGACGTCACGCAATATGCCAATTTAAACGCGCAATTGACGGAATAAATATCAAATCCACAAACAGTTCGTAAAGGTTAAATACTCACATGAATAAGTCCCGCTTTCTCCATGGTTGCTAGGACCCCCTTCCGGGTTATTTAAAGATAGTGACTTTCCGGCTGACTGCTAGCGGAGCTCCCTGGACTCGTTCGTGGTAGGGTCGTGTACTGCGGTTCGAGCAGGCTGCTTGCAAATTACCTTCTACCTATGTAGGGAACGAATAAGGAACAAATATAGGGGCGACAATCAGATAAGGCAAGGAAATCTACATAAATAAAGATAACGATACGATACGATACCTAAACCAAACCACTCTTCTGGAAGTCCCAGGCAAAAAGCCACGTTAACGCGTCTCTCCCGAAAACTTCCCCACTCTTTCTCCTACTCCCGTCAGCGCGCTCTGGCGCAAACGCACTCTGACGTAACGGAAATACACGCCAAGTCATTCAAATTTAAGGCGCGAAACTGACGCACATCAAAATTAAACTAAGGAATGTCTAGTGCACAAATTGGCACGTAACAGCGTTTGTATTTTAAGTACCTATTTTACAATAAATATATGCACCTCCTACTTTTTGTGCTTTTTCACACGTCATCTGTGTTTAACAGACAAAAATGTTTTAATTAATTGGTTAAAAATTTAGTCTATAATAGAGAAACGACAAATTATAACGCTACCATTTAGTTATGCGTTTATATAAAAATATGTTAGTATATAAATTAAGGGGGCTTTGCATAATGTTTCAATTTGATTGGAGTGAGTTCAAATATTTAGGCCGCGCTGTTAAAGATTAAAAGCGTTGATTGAGGTATACCTCAATCAACGTTAAAAGTTTAATTTAACTTTGAACATCGGATCAACTACTAGATGGCGTCACAATAAAGTTAACCTAGTTCATAACGCAATAAATATTTTCTTAGCCGTTCTCCAAAGTTTTTACGTTCGAACGAGTCCTGCGATAGGCTTTTTAAGGTTACGTTACTGTTAGAAATAAATATTATTATTAAAAAACCCATTTCGAATGGACCTGCACCTTGACGAAGTTCTAAATTAATAGAACAGGTGAAATGGCTTGCGTGTTCTAATGAGCTAAAGAGCCAAACTACAGGTCCAACCAAAGTAGTAGGGTCGTTAGTGAGGAACCAGACTAAGACAGGTCCCCGAAAGAGGGCAGCGGCTCTTTCGGTACTTAGATTGGCAGAGACCATAGGGGTCGGTATGGCAGTCTAAGACACACTACCGCGATGTGGAAGGCAACGGGAAACCACCACATTATCTCCCAAGTACACTGCGTACTTAAATTGTTACAAACATGATGACATTCTCTGGGGTAAAAGATTCCGGAGTTAAAATAGTCCCCCATTCGGATCTCCGGGATGGGACTACTTCGGAGGATGCGATCGAAAAGTTAAAAATAAGAGTCGGGAACATTCTGCGAGTCGGAGCGTGGAATGTTAGAAGTATGAAGCAAGTAGCTAAGCTAGAGAACCTAAAAATCGAAATGAATAGGTTATCATTAGACATAGTAGGGATCAGCGAAGTTCGGTGGCCAGAGGCGGGGAATTTTTGGAGTGGAGACTTCAGGGTAATTCATACAGGTGCCGAGGAAGAAATTTGGGTGTGGGGATAGTTATGGAGAAAAAGATAGGATACTGTGTAGAAAATTACTTACAAAAGAACGAAAGAGTACTCATGGTTAGATTAGAATCTAAACCGGTAAACACAGTAATAATACAAGTATACATGCCCACCTCTAGCTACAGTGACGAAGAGGTAGAAGCAACCTACAAAGATATCGAAGACATATTAAGACACGTAAAAGGACATCAAAAATTTAATAATTACGGGGGATTTTAATGTAGTGGTAGGTGAGGGTAGGGAAGGAGCGATAGTAGGTTTATTTGGTTTAGGCACTAGAAACGACAGAGGAAATAGGCTGGTAGAATTTTGCGACAAGAACAATTTAATCATTACAAACACATTATTTCAACATCATGCTAGAAGACGATATACATGGAAGATGCCAGGAGATATAGGAAGATATCAAATAGATTACATTCTTGTTAGACAACGTTTTAGAAATCAAGTAAAAGACTGTAGAAGCTACCCAGAAGCAGATATAGATACTGACCACAACATCGTAATTATGAAGGCCGCACTTAAATTTAAAAATTTGAAAAAAAGAAACAGAAAAGGCACTTGGACCTACAGAAACTAAAAGAGAAAAATATTCAAGAAAGATTCGAAAAAAGGTCAAATGAATTGCTCAAAGATATCGGGAAAATATCTGATACTAAGGAAGTAGAAACAGAATGGAATAACACTAAATCCAGCCTCGACATAGCGGCCAGAGATATTCTGGGGTATACACAAAAAGTAAATAAGAAACCATGGATAGCAAAGGATATCCTGAATTTAATAGAAGACGGAAATACAAAAATAAATCAGACGAAACAGGAAAACAGAGATACAAAGCCATAAAATGGGAAATTATTCGAAAATGCAGGAAAGCTAAAGAACAATGGATTGATGAAAAGTGCAAAGAGATACAAACGAAGCTGGAATTAGGAAAAACAGACGAAGCATACAAATTAATTAGAATGAATTTTAGGGATATAAAACCGTATAGCAAAAATATAAGGGACGCGGGAGGAAATATCATTATAGAAAATGTAGAGAAAGTGGGTAGATGGCAAGAATATATAGAGAATT
Organism: Platerodrilus igneus; assembly: GCA_036346225.1. Classification (NCBI taxonomy): domain Eukaryota; kingdom Metazoa; phylum Arthropoda; class Insecta; order Coleoptera; family Lycidae; genus Platerodrilus; species Platerodrilus igneus. The sequence continues at coordinate 5,642,048 of JARFIW010000999.1, read as the reverse complement.
TATATGCAGGAGAAGAACTAACTGCATTAGAAAAGGAATCAGACATTGAAAATGATGACTTGTGATATCCTATACTTAGAGATGAATTTGAAATAGTATTAAAAGGTCTGAAAAATGGTAAGGCGCCGGGTACAGATAAGGTGCAAGCGGAGACTCTAAAAGCCGCTGGGCAAGCAGTAACAGAACGTCTCTTCCAACTTGTAAGCTATATGTATGAGACAGGCGAGACATAACATAACATAACATCATAGTAACTATACCAAAAAGTTGAAAATGCAAGGCATTGTCGCAACGAACTTCCAAATGTAGACTTACTTTAAAACAATTTAAAGAAATTAAAATTATTATGTTGTAATAATTATAAGTATTCAGATAAAATAAAAATTAATTCCCGGGGGGTATCCGTGGTCAGATTTTGTGGGGGGTACCATATTTCGACTCAGCTATGTTAGGGGAGTCCAAATATGTATCGCACATTCATTTTGGACCTATTTGAAATTTTAATTTTCCCGACGGAATATCGCGGGGGCACGGCGTCCCCGTGGCCCGATTTCAACTGACATCAAAACTTAAGCTCAGGACACCGAGCTGAATCGATTGATGTATCACACATTGATGTCCGACCATTAGAAAGGCCTCGGACGGACAGACGGACAGACAGACGGACGACAAATCGATTTCATAAACGAACGAAGTTCGTTGAAAAGAGAGGCGCAGATAGATGTGAAAATTTTCGAACAATAAGCTTGACAGCACACGTATCAAAAATATTAACTAGAATTGTACAAAGACGAATAGAAAAACGGGCTGAAGAAATACTAGGAGAAGACCAATTTGGGTTTAGGCGGAACAGGGGAACACGGGAGGCTATCTAAGCTCTGAGGGTGATAATGGAGAAAACAATAAAAAAAGGGGAAAGCGTGTATATAGGGTTTGTAGATCTGGAAAAAGCATTTGACAATGTAAAATGGAAAAAAATGTTCGAAATACTCAAAAAGATTGAAATGAGTTATAGGGATAGACGGATAGTACATAGCTTATACAAAGAGCAAACAGCAGTAATAGAATTAGAGCAGGAACGTAGAGAAGTAAACATCAGGAAAGGGGTAAGACAGGGATATTCCCTATCCCCACTAATTTTTAACTTGTACATTGAGGAGGCAATGAATACTGTCAAATGCAGGAAGACATTGGGAATTACTATGCAGGGACAAAAAATAAATATGCTTAGATTTGCAGATGATATAGCGGTATTAGCATCTAGCAAGGAAGAGTTAGAAGCTGCTCTCAATGAAATGGAAACGGTTCTAACAGAGAGATACGGTATGAAAATTAACAAAACTAAAACTAAAGTTTTAGTATGCAAAGGAGGTAAAAATAAATCAAAAACAAGAATACAAATATGTAACACGAACTTACAAGAGGTTAAGGATTTCTGCTACCTACGAAGCCAAATAACGCAAGATGGGAAAAGCACAAAAGATATAAAACAAAGATTAGCACAAGGTCATGCTACATTTAACAAGAAAAAGCAACTACTGTGCTCAAAGACCACAAACGTAGAAACAAGGAAAAGATTGCTCAAAACATATGTGTGGAGCACAGCACTGTATGGCTGTGAAGCCTGGACAGTGGGAGAAGCGGACAGGAAAAAGGTAGAAGCCTTTGAAATGTGGTGCTACAGACGTATGATGAAGATATCATGGACAGACAAAGTTAAGAACGAAGAGGTACTAAAAATGGTAGGGGAAGAAAGAAATATGTGGAAAACGGTAAAAAATAGGAGAGATAGGATGATAGGCCACATACTACGGCATGAAGGAATAGTGCGGAATATACTAGAAGCAGAAATAGGAAAAAAGAGAAGAAGAGGTAGACCTAGGTTAGACTACTGCACACAGATAGTGAAAGATGTAGGCTGTAGGAGTTTCAGGGAAATGTGTAGGCTAGCTCAGAAGAGAAATCAATGGAGGTACGCATCCAACCAGTCCCAAGATGGATAAATTAATGACGAAGAAAGTAGCTGCACTTAAACATGATATTTATTATAAGCAACTACAAGCATTGGATGGGCAATATTCTCGAATAATGGTAATTGCGTGAAAGCATTTACTGAAAAACTATTATTTCGGCAAATGTCTAAGTGTTGGGGGATCTTGGCAGCCACAGGTTGCTTAACCCCCTTCAATAAATCTCTGTGAAATAGGGCATAATATTAGAAAACAATATAAGGGGAACCGAGCTGTAATGCTGTGTGAGAATTTTAGGGAACTATGTAGGTTAGTTTAGAAAAGAAATAAGTGCAGGTACATGTCCACCCAGTTTTGAGACGGGAAACCCAATGACGAAAAAATAAGCGCAGACAAATCTGATGATTATTATAAACAACTAGTTATTTGTTGTGAAATATCTGCAACTAATGTTGACTGTGCGAAAAGACATATTGGAAAAAATATTAAATCAGTAAATGTTCAAGTTCTGGGGGAACTTGGCAGCCACAGGATGCTTACCCCCCTTTGCAACCACTGAATGTCGGAGAAATAGAGTATATAATTGTAAAACAATAGAAGGTGACCGAACTACATCTACCAAGAAAGAACGGTGCCTATGATGAAAGACAACAAACAGAACAAAAAGTTGTTGAAAGCGTATGTGTGGAGCACAGCACAGACAATATGCCTACGAAATACGAGCAGTCTGAAAAGCAGACAGAAGAACAGTAGCGGCCTTTGAAATGCTGTGCTTCAGATGTTTGAGGATGGACAGACAAAGGTAATAACAAATAGGTTATAGAAACAGTAAGGGAACAAGGATATCTTTGGGAAAAAAATATGAGAAATAGAAGGGCAGAGTACGTTCTAAGGCATTTTTGGGGAATAGTATGGGATATATGACAAGCAGAGATAGGAAAAAAGAGGCGGATGTAGACCTAGATCAGATAGTGATAGATGCAGACTGTGCAAATTTCGGGGAAATCTGTAGGTTAGTTCAGAATAGTAAACAATGATGGTACGCGTCTAACCAGTTTCAGGACTGAAGACCCAATGATGATTATGAAGAACATACATTTTTAATTTGCGATGGAGCTTGCAAAATGTATTGGTTAGAACATAGAATAATAACAGGGGGTGTTATTATTTTATGCCATTCGGTTGAATAATTTCTAAGAATTACATAAATAGAAAAAAAATGCTTATTCTTACTCCTATTTTGTAAAGTACTATTTCTTTTGGTTGTGTCCATACAGTTTTGGTACCATTGCAATTGATATAACTACGACGCATATTTATCATTTGATTTGATATTTTAACAAGAATAGATGTAATGCTTTCAGTGTTGTTATAATAGCGTGATGTTGTAAAAACCATACAAATTGCATACAATAAACTAGGAATGTAATTAAGAATTTCTGAAGGATCACAACGATATAAAGGATCACAGTATTTTTTTAATGAGTATAAATATTTAAGATTATCTTGACATTTATTACGAGCATTTGCTGCGGCACATTCATATTTCCTCCAGGTCTAAAATTAATATTAGAAATTTTATTAGTTCAGTAAATACATTTACTTTTAGAAGTCTGGGCCGAGTTTGTTCCAAATAATTAATGTGCATTTGGCACTCAGGTTTGTCATGAAACTGCACTATGCTTGCAAATCTTGCAAGCTGTCTTCTCCAGTATTCTATTTCAACCATTGGGCCAACAAATTCATTTTCTCGTATTAACTGTTGAAACTGAGTCAAAACCCTTTCTATCTGTTTTCCCATATTCGAACTGTTATTTCAATAGAACGGGCAACTTCCACATTTCTAACTACCTCTTTCTGCTTTTCAGGTGTAGAAATTCTTTCACATAGATCTTTACTAATAGGAAAAACAACAATTTCATCTAAATTGATTTTAGATTCTGAAATTTTAATAAATAAATTAGTAATAATATGCTGTAAACTAAGGTTGAGAAGTATATAATTAAAATCTCGGCAACTAGATTATATCCCTAGGCATAACAATAGAGCTTATTGACGAATACAAATCGGGCTAATAGTTTGTACTTCCACGCTTAGTAGTGTTGGTATTTTACCACCTGATGGCGGTATTATTTACTTTTGCCATAGTACAGAGATTGCTTCGAAATTATATTAGTATAATAGCGTTGACTGCTTCATAGAGTTGGAAACTAATTCACTCTGAAGATGCTTAAAAATCTAAAACTGGCCGGTTAGTACATGTTTCCTCCCCTGTGAAGTAATAACGTTATTGTTTTGTTAATGGCTATACAACTATTACCTCAATTTGTATTTGTCAATAAGCTCTTATTATTTTCATAAGAGTTTGTTTACAGATACATCTTATTTTATATATTGCTCTACACAATTTCTTATTGCGGACTGCAAATGACTTGTCTTTTATATATGTGTGTATATATATATATATATATATATATATATATATATATATATATATATATATATATTATATATTATATATATATATTGAAGCGGGCTGCTGCTACCGCGTTTCTTTAATTCAAAACAAGTAATAATAAAGGTTTTTATTACTCACTGTTCTCAAGTCTAATTAACAGTATATGCCTTATTTATAGATGTTTTGAGGACACTTAACAATGAAGCACTATTACACTAATGAATTTACAAGCACTAATATCTTCTTAAACTAACTTCTTTACCATAGGTCCAATTAACAACACTAACACAACTATTATTTAATCCAAGCTCTATCTATTTATGTATACTACAAGCTGCATGTACAATAGACACGTTTAGCTCATATAACATTTATGTTTATACACTCTTAGGCTTCTAAAAGCTCAACCACATTCACTATACACGATATAATTTATATTAGACATTAAAGTATAGACTGAATCTTACATTTACAAGCGGCTTTTATATATATCCTGATTTAAAGATATGACTCATTATCTAGTATGTTCCAGAAGAATTCTGGAACCGTAGAGAATAAACAGTGCTTGCGGCGTTTTGTGTGTAATTGATGGGTTGTCTAGTAGTAGCTCGCAACAATATATATATATATATATATATATATATATATATATTACTCAAATGTAGACCAGGGTAGAAAATTAATTAACGACATCAAATAATTTTAATCACCCTGTATAAAGAAACAAATAGAAATTACGTGCGAAATTTATATTAATTAATTCAATTTTTAAGTAACGGGTATTAAACAAAGTGTACAAATAATAATTAATATTTAATTAGTATTCGCTAAAAATTAAAGGGTAGAAGTCAATGCCATTCATTATTATTTTAATTGGAGTTAATTGAACCATTAGTAATATATAATAAGCATAAAAGCCTGTGAAAGTCCAACGTTGGTAACAAACAGCTAAAAGGATGGTTAAAATGCCATGAAAAAAAGCTCGGAGAATTATATTTAAAACATTCATTAGGAGCGCACACCTGCAAACTTTTAAATGTCACGTTCTAATAAATTCGAGCTGATAAACATGCAGATTCTACGTAGATTGGAACGGGTAAATGCTTTAGTACGAAATACAAAACAGTGTTTATTTAAAAGTCACGTCGCGAGTCCACGTGTATTTTAGACAGTCGATAGTAAAGAATATCGATTTGTACCACTCAGACCAGGGTAGAAAAGGACGGATAAAACATGTAAAGCAGAGACACTGATAATAAAAGGCCGGATTTGGGAAGCGTCACTAGGTCTACGATTGGTTGAAATAAGATGCAGATATGAGAGGTGGAAACATAACAATTTCTATATAAAATTAATTAGTTGTTCGCGGACGCGTTGCGAGTCGTGTAAAAATTTTTTAGATTTCAACTTCAATGAGTGCAAAATTTTAGTAGAATCGCTGTGCCGGACCGTCGTAAGGGAAAATAGAATGCGAATTTCTAAAAATTGTCCGTCGCGGGACAAATTCGACTTGCAAGCGAGCTATTATATAAACTCGTGCTAATAGGAGTTTCGCTCTCTTTATTTTTTGATTTTATTCGATACCGCAAGCAGAATACGCGCTACGATACAAGTTATTATGCATTAGTGCACTTAGAGCAGATAGATAAGGTAATAAAGTCTAGTTATATTTGCGAGTATTACTGTACCAATTATCAAAATCAGTAACGATAAATGAATAAACAAAAGTAGGCAGTTTTTAGTATAGCGTGAACGAATTATGAATTTCTTTGCTATTTTGTTCGGGAGTGAGTAATCAAGTGTTATTCGTAAACGTGATTGGATCCACAAAACAAGATTTAGATATACGTAGATGAGTTCCTGAGAAGCCCTGAAACAATTTAGATGAATGGTGGTGTAGAAAACTTTTAAAAGGCGACCAGAAATCCGAGGACGTAAACATAACCCAGTTGGAATGGTGTGATTAGCAAGGACGATGTACATTGGAGTTCCGAGTGCATTAACCTTCAGGTAACTTATGCATTGTTGTTCGATCTTAGATGTTTTGGTGTGTGTTGAATATCTTTATAATTTGTTTGATAAAGATGGACAGTAGTAAATTTGTATAAACAGCAAATTTTGAATTTTAAGGTAAAATTTTCTTGTTTAAGTAGAAAGGAGTATTTATCAAGTTTATGTTTTGGAGTATGATGAAAATTTGGGTCTGTCTTTGAGCTCAATTACACTAACCTGTTAATTTAACGTAAAGGGGTGGGAGATGCTCCCTTTTATTCAGACTCAGGTCTGCACATATTGTTAACTTAATTAGTATGCATCCTACAAGGACTCTAATTCTGGATGCAAATTAAAATGATGACAAATTTTAACTTGAAATTTTATGATGCTGCAATTTAATTTTGAAATTTTAATGTATTATGAATATTGATGTAAATAGAGTTAACGTTGATGTTTGTGGTAGGAATGTGTTTGTTTTTTTTATGAATGAGGATGAAAGTTTTAACTAGGTGAGCAGCCGAGGCGGAAAGAGTAAAGAGGCAATTATCAGAAGAGATTCAACGGACAAGAGAAGCACAGCAATCTTGGCGCCCAATTCGAGAGGCTTGAATGTTTTTTTTACTCTGGTGAGGCTTTTTGTAGGTTACACAGCATTTCATGACGGCCCAACGCTGGGACTCTATTCGAAAACCATAGTTCCCGAATTTTGGTGGTATTACAACATTTCAATATATATTCGCATTCGCAGCGGTCGCTGTTGGTTAGACCGAACCTTTGTAAATACGCCTTCAGGGCGCCGTGCCCTGTTATCAACTGCACCATTTTGTGATCGAGCTTAACCTCGATCCTACCTCTAGCTTCTATGCTCGGTATGAATTTGTGGGTCAACCTGCCCGTGGCAACGTTGTTCCACCTCTCTTCCCATTGTCGAATTGATTTTTCGCGCAGCTTTCTTTTGATTAAAGACCTCGGTATCGACGAATGTGATATCCGAAAGTCGCCCGTCGCGGCCTCTTTAGCTAATTTCTCAGCCCTATCATTTCCTACGTTACCATCGTGCGACCTAACCCAATGGCCAGAGGTGGAAGCGGAAATTGTATAAATACCTTTTCAAAATATAATAAAAGCCCTTAGTATTTTGATCGCTTGAAACTACGTACGAAAGTTATCACGAGCTTGTAAGTATAGAAAATTATTTTAAATTATATAGCACGGTGTTAGCCTTATAATTTGTACGCGGTGTGTGCCGAGTTTACATTTTTTTTATTGAGGTATCACATATATTTTTTAAACAAGCTCGTGTAGTGGCGTTATGTAACGTGAATCAAATTAAATAATTATGAAAGAGGTATGATTAATTTGGATTTGGAAATTAGATACACCGTGGAGGCAGCGCAAGCAGCTCAACTTAAATGGGGTTCTTCTACTAATAGCTAGAAGCAGCCTGCAGAGCAGAAAGATGCAAATATACGGCATCGTCAATGGAGCAGAGATCTTCTAGAAATTCCAGGTAACGCTTTGAAATTGTTTTGTTATAAACTATGAAACTATGAATATTGGGTGACGTATGAGAGTGAATTTTGAAGGTATTGTGCATTATTTTGCGTATTGAATATAATACGTATAACTAACTTTATTATGGTATTTAAATAGAAATCTGAAGGTGTATATAAAGCTTATTAACGTTCCATCAGGAAGTTAAATTTTGTAAAGCGTACATGGGTTTGTTTTTTTGTTTGTTGTAAGAGTATGCGAAGTATAAGGGCATACAGTATTCATAATTAACTAGGTTAGCATGAGCTTACATGAGTTTACGTAGATTTAAAATAAATTATAAAGAAAGAATGAGAAATAAGATATTATTCAGGGCCCATTTACTCCGGGAATATTCTATGTGTTTGATAATTTAAATTAAAATACAGGACATTACAAAATAGGATTTATTGAGGTGTATCTTGATCACTGAAATGTGGATAATATTGAATTTTATTTGTAAATAGTGATAAATAAAAGATTGTATGATTGTTGTATTTTGTGGTTTTATTGAGAGTGTGCGTGAACGATGCAAAGCATAATAGTGAATCTAGGTATCCAAGAGGAGGTCCAATTGAGCTAGCCGGAAGCAGTTGAAGAAAGCAATTCAACCGAGGAAGAAAGGAATCTGGGTAAGAATTTAATTTTTGAAAAATTTTCTATTATGTACAATTTTCGAGTTTTGAAAATTTAATAAACTTTTCGAATATATTTTTGTTGATGAGGCTTTTACCCGAGAACCACGGCAATATATATATAAAACAATTAGTTCAAAGTGACGACCAGCAGTATTTTCAATTAATAATAACAGGTGATTTGGTCTTCTTAGTAATACCATTTGTTTTTTACAGAGCTTTCAATTTATTTAAAATCTTCTTCAGTGTGCTGCACAGTAATTATGATTGCTGTCACTAACATAAGAACTATAACATGTTACTTACAAAAATTGCTGTTAAAATTAATTAAATTAAATAAAACATTTGTATAAAAACACAAGAAACAACTAATCGCATCGCACACATTACACGTTACAAATTAAAATAAGATTTCGCTTTTAAAATAAAATTCGAATAAGAACTAATGCATGTTGCACAATAATCACAATTATTGCATGCGAATGGATGTTCCTAAATGTGCGACTTCATAATTATTTTTAAAACTACCTTTCTATGATGCGGCATAGTTTTATAAATTGCATGCGAATGGACGTTCGTTAGTGTGAGACTTCATATGTCTCTGTAAAGTACCTTTTTGTGATGCAACATAATTACACAAATTGCATGAGAATGAACGTTCGTTAGTGTACAACTTCACATGTTTCTGTAAATAACCTTTTTGTGATGCGGCATAATTACACAAACTGCAAGTGAATCGACGTTCGTTAGTGTGCAAACATCATATGTCCTTGTAAATGATGATCTTTCCTTGATGTGGTATAATTACACAATTTGCAAGCGAATAGACATTCGTTAGTGTGCGACTTCATATGTATTTCTAAACTATCTTTCCTTGATGCGGCATAATTACATAAATTGCATGCGAATGGACGTTCGTTAGTATGCGACTTCATATGTTCCTGTAAATGACATTTTTGCAATGCGGCATAATTACACAAATTGCATATAAATGAACGTTCGTTAGTGTGCGAGTTCATGTTTCTGTAAAATACCCTTCCTTGATGCGGTATAACTACATTAATTGCATGCGAATGGACGTTCGTTAGTGTGCGACTTTATATGCATTTGTAAATAGACTTTTCGTAATGCGGAATAATTACATAAATTGCATGCGAATGGACGTTCGTTAGTGTGCGACTTTATATGCATTTGTAAATAGTCTTTTCGTGATGCGGCATAATTGCATAAATTGCATGCGAATGGACGTTCATTAATGTGAGACTTCATATGCACCTGTAAATGACCTTTTAGCGATGCGGCAAAATTACACAAATTGCATGGGAATGGACGTTCGTTAGTGTGTGACATCATATGTTTTTGTAAATGATCTTTCCTTGATGCGGTATGATTACATAAATTGCACGCGAATGGACGTTCGTTAGTGTGCGACTTCATATGTGCCTGTAGAGATCCTTTTTGCGATGCGGAAAAATTACACAAATTGCATGGGAATGGACGTTCGTTAGTGTGCGACATCATATGTCTTTGTAAATTATTTTTTCTTGATGCGGTATAACTACATAAATTGCATGCGAATGGACGTTCGCTAGTGTGTGACTTTATATGTAATTTCAAACTATCTTTTCGTAATGCGGCATAATTACATAAATTGCATAGGAATGGACGTTCGTTAGTGTGCGACTTTATATGCATTTGTAAATAGTCTTTTCGTGATGCGGCATAATTGCATAAATTGCATGCGAATGGACGTTCGTTAGTGTGAGACTTCTTCATATGCACCTGTAAATGACCTTTTAGCGGTGCGGCAAAATTACACAAATTGCATGGGAATGAACGTTCGTTGGTGTGCGACATTATATGTTTTTGTAAACCATCTTTCCTTGATGCGGTATAATTACATAAATTGCATGCGAATGGACGTTCGTTAGTGTGCGACTTCATATGTGCCTGTAGAGTACCTTTTTGCGATGCAGCAAAATTACACAAATTGCATGGGAATGGACGTTCGTTAGTGTGCGACATCATATGTCTTTGTAAACTATCTTTCCTTGATGCGGTATAATTACATAAATTGCATGCGAATGGACGTTCGTTAGTGTGCGACTTCATATGTGCCAGAAGAGAACCTTTTTGCGATGCGGCAAAATTACACAAATTGCATGGGAATGGACGTTCGTTAGTGTGCGACATCATATGTCTTTGTAAACTATCTTTGCTTGATGCGGTATAATTACATAAATTGCATGCGAATGGACGTTCATTAGTGTGCGACTTCATATGTGCCTGTAGAGAACCTTTTTGCGATGCGGCAAAATTACACAATTTGCATGGGAATGGACGTTCGTTAGTGTGCGACTTCATATGTGTCTGTAGAGAACCTTTTTGCGATGCGGCAAAATTACACAATTTGCATGGGAATGGACGTTCGTTAGTGTGCGATCGCAAATGTAGTTGTAAATAGTCTTTCCTTGATGCGGTATAATTACACAAATTGCATGAGAATGGACGTTCGTTAGTGTGCGACATCATATGTCTTTGTAAACTATCTTTCCTTGATGCAGTATAATTACATAAATTGCAGGCGAATGGACGTTGGTTAGTATGCGACATCGTATATCTTTGTAAATAGCTTTTCAGTGATGTGGCATAATTGCATAAATTGTATACTAATGGGTATGTAACTTGCTAAAGTGTTTTTTTGTGATTCGATATAATCACACAAATTGTATGTTAATGAATGTTGTTCAAAACGCAATCACATAGGGATTAATAACTTACTTTTACAATATGCCAAATAGGCACATAAAGTACACATGAACAGCCTTTCGTTAGTATGTGAGTACATACGAAATTTGTTGAAAACTTTTTAAAGTAAAGAATAATAACACAAACTACAAGCTAACGAAAGCTACTTAGTAAGTGATCCTGCTATATACTTGTAAATAACGTTTTTGTTATGAAAAAAATTTGTCACTTGACAGTGTTTGTACAAGTCTCATTTAATCAATTATTCGTAAAGTACAATAAACACAAATTCCCGTCTATACAAATAGCGCATTCCAACAACACCCTCCTGTTGAGTCGAGTTGGTTGAAGGTTCATAAAAGCATCTTTTTAAATACCAAACAACATCTGTTAGTAATACAATAAACGCGTCACTTTTTGCTTTAATATAAGCAATCGATCGTGCCACTCGCGCAGTTTTTTAAAAGAAGTAAATACAAAAGATTAATCGAATTGTTTAAACTGCATTAACTTTAAATACTTTCTTCCGTGATTTATGTGGATATTAATTTATTTTAGTGTGTTCGTAACGTAATGCCTAAAACTTTAACAACATCTAACCCATTATTAACGTAGCAGCCATTTTAATAAATGTCCTTGTGGATGTTTCATGGAACAGAATGATTTACAATCTACCACATAGTTTTGAGTGTAAACAGAAGAATTTAAGTCTACAAATACGCTAGTGAAGCGCTTGAAATTACTTTACGATTATACACACCATTGGTAACGATTATATAGTCAGTCGGGCTTGACTCTCTCAAAGCCATTTTACTTATGCAGCGTTAATCTCTTGAGTTTTACTGCCTTGCCGATATCTGTGGGAATTGCGTTTGTGATGATTTAATCTTGTCGCCTAGTCATCATCTTGTTCATTTCTTCCTCTGCCCTCTCTAGTTGCTGCGACTTGTATGGAAGGGCTGTGGGTGGTATTGATGGTAATAAAGGTGTTTGCAGTGGTCGTAGAGGGTGTCCATTTGTAGGTCGTTCCTAATTACCTCGTTTCTTACGAACCAAGGTGCTCTGGTTATTATTCGTAAGGTCTGGTTTTGAAAGGCTTCCAGCCGATGTCGTTATATTCTGAAAAGGTAGGTATGCTATGCTTATGATGCATGCCTCAGGACCGGTCTTAGGCATGTCTTGTAAACTCGTAGTCTAGTCTCGGTTGGCATTTCGATACGTGTGGTAATCTTTTCGTAGAGATAACCTTTTGTAGAGTAAGGTGAGGGAGCCACTACCGAGCGCTCTAACCTAGAAGGCGACCTGTACCTGTAACCACGAGGCTCCGGGGGCCGAGTGGAAATAACAACGTATGTATGGTTTAATAATAAATACAATAAACAAGAGTCTTTATTACCAACGAGACGCATAATAATACATGGTGGCGGTAAAACAAGAAAACCGTAAGTTGAAATTACATATATAAAATGACAACAGCAACTCCTGCTCAGAAGGTTACAAACACCGCGGTAAATAGCATCCTGAATGTATTGCCGCCGGAGAAGTTTAGTTTTGCGACAGTTAATAGCTGGCCGCAATGGATAAAACGTTTTCAACGTTATATGTCGGTTTCAGGCGAGGCAATGAAAGCCGATCAAAAACAAATTGACATTTTGTTATATGTAATGGGAGAGGAAAGCGAAAATATTCTGCTACAATTTGCTACAACACCAGAAACATACGCAGAAACAGTGAAGGCGTTTGAAAATCATTTTATACCTAGACGTAACGTAACGTTTGAAAGATATCAATTTAATACACGATATCAGCAACCAAGTGAAACAGCTGATAGTTTTATAACAGCACTACATGCTCTTGCTGAAAATTGTGAATATGGTCAAATTAAAGATGATCTTATCGCAGATCGCATTATAGTAGGAATGATTAGCAGTAAAACACGGGAACATTTGCTTCGTCAAGCACAAGTAACACTGTCAGATGTGATATTTGCGGCTCGTCAGGCCGAGGTTCAAGAGCACCAAAACCAGATTTTAAGCAGTCATGGGAAAACAGAAAGCGTAGCTGTAGTATCAAAACACTCACAAGAAAAGAAAAATGCAGAACACAAAAAGAAGGTAAAATTCTGTTGTGTTTGTGGTTCAGCATATCATCAGAGAGAGATCTGTCCAGCACGTAAGTCAAAGTGTCGTGATTGCGGTAAAATAGGGCACTGGTACAAAGTTTGTCGCTCTAGCAAATCAATTAAAAGTATTGCTATAAAGAATTCTGATTCTTTTAGGGATTCGGATCGCATACCTATGTCCGAAGGTAATAATTTTAATGATAATCATTTTATAGGATCACTTACTGTAAAGGCTATATTTTCACATGAGGGAAAGTGGCATGTTCCTATTGAAATAGTTGATACAGGTACAAGTGAAGCATTTTTAGTTGACACAGGAGCTGATGTAGTTTGCATCCCAGAGACCTTAGTACAGTCAATGTCAAATAAAATAGTGAAAACGGATGAAACCATATCAGGCCCTGATGGTAAAAATCTTAATGTTATTGGTGTTGTAGATTTTACTCTGAAATACAAGGACGAGGTCACAGTCATGCAGGTCTATGTAATAAAAAATTTGAAGTCGCCTATTTTGGGTATTCCAGGTATTACAAAGTTGAATGTATTAAAATTTACAACGAACGAAGATGTAAGTCTTAAAATTAATACACTTGATAATGATTATCAAGCTATTGGTAAAGTTTTTCCAGGTATATTCAATGAATTAGGTAAATTTAAACAGGAAATTGAAATAAAATTAGTAGATAATCCTAAACCCTTTATACAAAGTGTACCAAGAGTTGTACCACTTCCACTTTTAGAAAAATTGAAATATGACCTTAAACGTTTGGAAAGGCTAGATATTATTTCACCAGTAGATGAGTATACAAAGTGGGTCGCACCCATTGTTGTCATACCAAAAGGTGATACAATAAGGTTATGCTGCGATTACACAGAATTAAACAAAAATGTTTTAAGACCGTATTTTCCAATAACGGGGATTGAAACTACATTGTCTAAACTTTCAGGGGCAGTAATATTTTCCAAGCTTGATACAAATTCTGGATTTTATCAAATTCCTCTGAAAGAATCATGTCAAGATCTTACTACATTTATTACACCTTTTGGAAGGTTTAAGTTTAAAAGATTGCCATTTGGTATCTCGTGTGCCCCGGAGTACTTTGCAATTAAATTTTCTAAAATTGTTGCAGAATTTAAGGGGGTTGTTATGCACGTAGATGACCTTTTGATATATGCATGCACACGTGCGGAGCATGATAAAATCTTGTTTGAAGTTCTAAAACGTTTGAATGCCGAAGGCATCACATTAAACAAAAACAAATGTATCTTTGGTGTTGAAACAGTTACATTTTTAGGGCATACCATAACTAAAAATGGTATTTCTATTGATAAAAATCGAGTAGAAGCAATTAGTAAACTGCAAGCACCTACTAATAAAGTAGAGTTACAGCAAATTTTGGGTATAATCAACTTCACTGCTCGATATATTCCAAACAAGTCACAAATAATGGAACCATTAAACGCATTGCTAAAAAGTGATGTTCTGTTTACTTGGGGTCCATCCCAACAAAAAGCTTTTGAAACGATAAAAGAGTTATTGCAAAATGCTCCAGTTTTAGCATTTTACAACCCATTAAAACAAATTATTATTAGCGCAGATGCTTGTTCATATGGAATTTGTGCTGTGCTTATGTAAGTTAACGAAAACAATCGGGAAATTTTAGCTTATGCATCAAGATCTATGTCTAAAACAGAATGCAAATATGCACAAATTGAACGTGAGGCACTCGCATTGACTTGGGCTTGTGATCGTTTTCAAGAATATATAATTGGTTTGAAAATCGTACTAGAAACAGATCATAAACCACTGATTCGGATACTTCAATCTAAACCGGTTGATGATTTAACCCCCAGGTTACAACGGTTTAGAATTCGACTAATGCGTTATAGTTACACAGTAATTTATATTCCGGTAAAGCAATTAGTCATTGCAGATGCTTTATCTCGCAATCCGTTAAAGCAAGGTCCTGATTCAGATGAATTGCAGGCAGAAGTCAATGCACACGTACATTACATCATTAAATCTTTACCAGTTAAGGATGATATTCTTGACCAAATACAGATTGAACAATCTCGTGATCTAGTATGCATTAAATTGAAGGAATATTGTCTTTCTCAGTGGCCAGATAAAAAAAACTTATCGCCAGAGTTATATCCCTATTATCAGTTCAGATTTGACATTTCTTTTTGTGAAAATATGTTACTGAAAGGTAGTCGTATTATTATACCTCCGGCATTACAGTTGAAATGTTTGGGTTTTATTCATGCAGGACACCAAGGTATTGTTAAATGTAGGGCTCGTGCTAAAATGTCAGTTTGGTGGTTAGGAATCTCAACCCAAATTGAAAACCTTATCAAAACATGTCCTCAGTGTGTCGAAGAACGCACCAATATTAAAGAAAGTTTTGTTACTGATACAAGTCCAGTCCGTGCATGGCAACGAATTGCTGTGGATTTATTTAAACATAAACAATGGTATTTTATCATAACTGATTATTATTCCAAGTTTATTGAAATATTTCCTCTAACTAGTTTGACAGAAATTGCAGTAATTTCTAAATTGAAAGAGGTCTTTGCACGTTTTGGAATTCCAGAGGTTGTCAGATCAGATCATGACACTCAGCTTAAATCTCAATTTTCTGAATTTGCAAAAGTCTATGGATTCAAACATGTCCAGAGTAGTCCCTACTACCCTCAATCAAATGGGTGTATCGAAGCAGCCGTTAAAACTGCAAAAAACCTAATAAAGAAGAATGATGACATTCATTTAGCATTATTAGCGTATCGTACTACACCATTAGAGTCAAATTATAGTCCTGCAGAATTACTTTTGTCACGTAAACTAAGAACTACTTTGCCGGTACTTCCTAGTAAATTATCAGAAATAGTTGATACTTCGTATATAATTAAAACCTCAACAGGGGGTGTTTATCGTAGGAATAGATGGCATCTTGTGCCTGCACCGTATTACAATATGCCAGAATGTCCTCAACCAGAATTGTTCGTAAAGCCAAATGTACATGTAAACAGTGATAGTTCAGAACAGGCAAAGCAAAGTAGTATAGGTGATATCACCCCAGTGCAATCTCAGGTGAAACCGTTAACACCAGAAAAACTAATAGTGGATGCAAAAAACTGTAAACATCATGATCCTGTTCTTAGTGCTAGTATAAGTGAAAATGTAGGTACTCCTAGAATAGAGCGTTCAAGTAGACCTTGTCGTGTGCGAAACAAGCCTGCTTGGATGACGGATTACAAAATGTAAGATTATCATTGTTTATGTAAAAAGGGGGGATGTAGAGTAAGGTGAGGGAGCCACTACCGAGCACTCTAACCTAGAAGGCGACCTGTACCTGTAACCACGAGGCTCCGGGGGCCGAGTGGAAATAACAACGTATGTATGGTTTAACAATAAATACAATAAACAAGAGTCTTTATTATCAACGAGACACATAATAATACACCTTTGACTTTTCTTACTTTTTGTATTGTTGTGTCTACGTGTTGTTTAAATACAAGTGATGACCCCCAAGCATTTTATGGATGTCCTTCCATGGCAATTGGCGTTCATCTAGAATCGGTGGTTGATGTAGTGACGGATTGTGTTTAGGGAAGAGGATGGCCTCCGATTTTTGTGATTTTAATGTTGTGTTCGATCGTCTGGTGGTGTGTCTAGATGTCGTTGCATATTTTAGTGTTCTTCCTCCTGCAATAAAGATGGTGTCGTTGGCATACATTACACATATGATGTCCGCTCCGCACCCTATGTCGTAAGTGTAGGCGTTGAAGAGCTCAGGCGTGAGGCATTCCCCTTGCGATTCGCCAGCGGTGATGTGTGTTTCGCCCGACACTTGATCTTCAACTCGTACTTATAGGCGTTTGTTTGTTAGGTAGCTGTCTAGGAGTTGTATGAATGGTATCGGCATCTTGTGTATAGTTGGTAATTTGTAGAGTAGTTCCTGTACCCTGACTTTATCGAATGCTTTTTTTATATCGATGGCTACTGCAACGTTTACTTGGGCTTTGTTGTAGTTTTCGGCGATGTGGTTGGTCACACGTATTATTTGTAGTGCCATTATGTTGTGCTCTGCTTTGAATCCAACCTGGTCGGGTCGGTCCAGTATGTGCGGTTTCAACTTTATCAGCAGGTGTCTTTCGAATATTTTCGATATCATGCTCAGCTGGGCGATTAGTCAGTAGTGTTAAGGTTCTGACCTTGGATTTATTGGCTTGGGAATCATAACCATTATAGGTGTTCTTCATTCGTCGGGGAAGTAGCGATGGGTGATGATGCTGTTGAATATTTTCGTTAAGTATGCCAGTGCGGTTTTTGTCATTTGCTTCGGTGCTTTTGGGGGGATGTTATCTTTGCTAGGAGCCTTTCGGTCGTTCAGTTGTAACATACTGTTTTAATACGCTCTAATAGTTCTATTATTTCTAAAAAATAGTTATTTTCTAGTTTAATTTTAGCATTCTAATTATTAGAATGAAGGTCGTGTAGCATAAATATGTCTGAAATATTAAACGGCTGCAAGATCACCCAAGTAGCGTCCTAGCGAAGTTCCAGGAAGATATAATCCAAGAGTTAATTAATTTTTCTAAAGGCACTTTACTTGAAAGGCACTAAACATGTCAGATTAGTTGCTATCTATGATTAGATGTCAATCATGTTCTAGGACCCTATTTATGTCAGGGTGGTTGGAAGGAATTTTTCAATTAGCGGAGTGCTCAACTAAAAATTAGTTCCGAGATCTACTTGTGTGGCTATTTTAGTGCAATTGGCAGTTTAATTAATCTTAAAAGATTTACGACCGGCGTATCCCTTGTCGAATATGAGAGCTAGGCAAGGGGTTATTTTTCAATTAACTTAAATGTATATAAGGATGTCAGCCGGGAAAAAACGGGGTTGTTTATTTCCAGACGCGTTTGAGTCTAAAGCTGGCGGTTACTTGCAAGTTTGAGTGATGTGTTTTATTTCTCTGAAGTCAAGTGCGTGCCGTTATGTTCTAAGTTAGTTATTTTTCTGAGTAAGTAATTAGTATATGTGGTATTACCATGAACTCAAGGCTGTGTTATGCATCATAATTCAGTTATTTGTTTAAATACAGTACCTGTCGATTTCCATAAAATACAACGTCGGGTTAAAGCTCAGTTCCAGTAAATTGATCCCGTTAAAGTATTGTTTTAGAGACCGCATCGCTTTAGAAGGGTCTCCTATTTTATTGTTGTTTCGACGTTTTTCTGAGGCCTGTAACCACTAAGCCACGAGACTACCTAAGTATGCAAAGCTCCGGTCAGGAGTTCCGTTACTGTACTATTTGACCCTTGTGAAGGTCGTATTTTTCCTGTTGTTGATGACCCCGTGGTTAAAGTAGGGTCGTCGCACTGGGCCAGTTAGTTAGACTAGGGTAGCGTTAATTAATTTTTGTTATTGGAGTGGTTGCACCCAGAACTGTATTAGTATTCAAAAATAAGTGTTTTAGTTTAGTTAAGTTGTGTTTGTGCTAGCTGGAGACTTTAAAAGATTATCCCCTGTGAAGTGAATTATTTTCCGTCCTGCAATCTTGGTTCATCGCCCACGAACAAAGTGCGACGAGAGCTGTTACCGTGTATGGTCCATGGGCCGTTTATTTCCCATGGTGGCGCCCTATTGTAAATAATGTTAATTACTGTATATTTTTGTATTCATATGTAATTAGGTGAAGTTTTAGTTGTTAGCCCATTTAATAAAACAATCAGAATTTCGTCTTAGTGTATCGTTGTTTAATGAACTCCCCCCTCTCACCGACTGCAGCAGCTTGCGAGGCAATGTCCCGAAACGTGAGGGTACTATAGAGCTAGAGGTCCTGCCCATTTATTATTTATTGATAATTGGATACCCTCACGCGGTAGGTAAATATATTAATTACACAGTCTCGCGATGATTTCTTTTGCTTCTTTGGGTGTTATGAGGCCCATTTCGTGTGCAGATTGCAACTGGATTTGCTCGATTACGGTGTTTATATTGTCTTCGTGGCTTCGATTGGTAGTGTTGTTTATTGAGAATGTATGTGGTAGTGCTTCTGCGTATATTGTTGCTGTATCTGTTGTGTCATAGACTTTCCTAAATGGGGCTTGTATGTGGGTTTTCTTGAAGGTTAGTCTTCTGCTTAATTTGTACAGGTTGCCTTCTTTTTCTAACGTGTTGTTCACGTGAGAGGTCGTTCTGTGGACATTCAGAAGTACTTTTAGTACAGGTTGTTTATCGTTGAACGGTGTTCTAATATTGGGATCGCATGTGTGTTGTCATCTTCTTACTAATTTTCATTTGTTTTTTATTTTGTGACAAAGTTGGTTTTTTGGTGTTCAGTTGTATGGTATGTGTGTTGTTATCGATGGCTTCTTGGAGAGCGCTCTTCAGTGTTCTATGGCATCGTCAATATCTTGTGCGTTTTTATGTTAGGGTTGCCGTCTGTAATTTTTTGTTGTATTTTTGTCAGTAGCGTTCGTACCTCTGGTGTGTGGTTGCGTGTGCGTGAGATTATAATTGGCAGGTGGGCCGAACTCAGGTTTTCTATCAGTTCTAGTTCTATTGGGTGTGGTAGCTGTCTTGTGCTTGTGATGTCTAACACCTATTGTTTATGTGCGTGATTTGTTGGTATTCGAATTGGTTCCGGTCCAGTTATGTTCCAGTCCTTTCCGGCTGCGCGGTTATATAGGGTGCGACCGGTTAAATTTTCTATTCTGTAGCCCCAGCTTGAATGTTTCGCGTTCAAGGCACCGGCGATAATTGCGGGAATGTCTTCTGCTAGGAGGTTATCTAGTTCTTCTGTTCATATTCTTTGTATAGGGCTTTTGTAGGCCAATATTAATTGAAGTGGTCTGACGTGGATGTTAATGCAGTATCCTAAGTATTCCATGTCGGTTGGTGGCAGATCTGTTTGATCATGGAGTATGCAAAGGTGTATTAAAATTGCAAGTCTTCCGTGCGGTAGATGTCGTAGTTGACCAATGTTAATTTGGTGTTTGGTGAGAGTTAGTTTCTTCTAGTAGAGCTACGTCGATGTTAAATTCTTGTAGAAAGTGTTTCAGTTCTGTCTTGTTGTTGTTGACACCGTTGGCGTTCCAGTAGAGTATCTTCAACGTACGTTGCAGTTTGTTAGCCATTGATGCTTCCTAAGATGTCGGTTATTGCCGCTCATAGCAGGTTGGTGACAGAGTCATTGGACTATACTTGCTAATTGTAAATATAAACAGGTTTTTTTTTAATTAAGGAATTAGTTAAACGCATTAATGGCTAAATAACCACCCTATCTGTTCACACTAATAGTAAACTTTGTCAAAATCACTTCGGGGAGTCGATCGGATCGAGATCACTTCGTCCTAGTGGACTTTGTTGAAATCACTTCGGGGAGTCGATTGGATTAATACCACTTCGCCCTAGTAGACTGTCGAAATCACATCGGGAATCGATAGGATCAAGATCACTTTGCCTAGTAGACTGCCGAAGTCACTTCGGGGAGTTGATCGGGTCAAGCTCACTTCGCCCTAGTAGTCTTTGTCAAAATCATTTCGGGGAGTCGATCGGATCGAGATCACTTCGTCCTAGTGGACTTTGTTGAAATCACTTCGGGGAGTCGATCGGATTAATACCACTTCGCCCTAGTAGACTGTCGAAATCACTTCGGGAATCGATAGGATCAAGATCACTTTGTCCTAGTAGACTGACGAAGTCACTTCGGGGAGTTGATCGGGTCAAGCTCACTTTGCCCTAGTACTCTTTGTCAAAATCACTTCGGAGAGTCGATCGGATCGAGATCACTTCGTCCTAGTGGACTTTGTTGAAATCACTTCGGGTAGTCGATCGGATTAATACCACTTCGAAGTAGACTGTCGAAATCACTTCGGGAATCGATAGGATCAAGATCACTTTGTCCTAGTAGACTGCCGAAGTCACTTCGGGGAGTTGATCGGGTCAAGCTCACTTCGCCCTAGTAGTCTTTGTCGAAATCACTTCGGGGAGTCGATCGGATCAATACCACTTCGCCCGAGTAGTCTTTGTCGAAATCACTTCGTGGAGTCGATCGGATCAAGATCACGTCGCCCTAGTAGACTTTGTCGAAATCAAATCGAGGAGTCGATCGGATGAAGACAACTTCGCCCTAGTAGACTTTGTCGAAATCACTTCGTGGAGTCGATCGGGTCAAGATCACTTTGTCCTAGTAGACTTTGTCGAAATCAAATGGAGTAGTCAATCGGATGAAGAAGGAAGGAAAATAATCTATTTTTAACTTGTTCATACAAATTTGCTGAATACTAACAATAATAACAATTGATTTCCTTAATAGTACCTACGATGCGACCTTTAACTATAAGTAATTTAAATGACAATATTCGGCAACTATACTAAAATATTTACCTAATTGTTTATAATAATTAACGATTTCTTCTATTTTTTTTGTTTTTTATACCATTGTTGTGTGTTGTACAATAGGAAAAGCAGTGGAAAAACCTATTTTAAACTTAATTTTTAACCTTAATACTACCTTAAGCTATAAACACTAAAAACTAAAAAACTATATACAAATGCGAACGAAAATCATAACAACTTATTACAATTCAATTGGTGATAGTTCTTCCACTTAAAGAGTCGATCAAACAGTTTACGAGTACGTCGATAAATATAGTTACAAAGTCGGTAATACAGTTTAAGAGTTCATAAATACATCGCGCAAGCGCAATGAGAAAAGCGGGCTACGCTTCTGGCGGATGGCAACGACAACCTTATTACAGATTCCGCGTTGCCAACTACCAATGACGTCACCAATGCAAAATGTATATTGCGCAATACTTCGGAAATTTACATATTTAAACAAAAGTTCATATCAGTGAACAAATTAAACACTGTACTACTTACCCCGGAAATCCGAACTTTCTGCGGGGTTGAACTAAAGTTGGCCTCTATCAAGGGCCATCAGGGCTCCCTCCCGGAGTAATTAAAGATGGTCACTCGTCATCTCGGGTCGTGCAGTACGGTACGCCTCAGTGGCTTCAAATTTATCTACCTATGCAGGGATCGGGCAGGAACACTAGGTAAAGGCAACAGACAAAGACAATTAGGCAAAGGAAGTCTACATAGATAAGATAAGCACGATACGATACCTCAAAGCGTCCACACTCCTTGAAGATTCTGGCAAAACAGCCACGTTAAAGCGTCTAACCGAAAACTCTCCCCACTTTTCCCCACTCTTTGTCTTTTCACGTCGGCGCGAAGTATTCGTCCAACCCTTTAGCGTCGCGCGATCTGCGCAAACGCACTATGACGCAACGGAAGTACACGCCTAGTCTTTTAAAATTCCGCGCACCGCGTCTTTTGAAATTATGACGCGAAACCTCCGTACATCAACTTAACCTAATACAATGTTTAAGTGCCGATTGGCACATAACAAACTATAGTAGAATAACTCAACTATTTAACTATTTACTTAAAAGTGTTGTACGCTGTGTAATATGTGTGTTTGTGTTTCTCATTTGTTTGTGATGGCTGTTTCCCCTTAGTTATGTATCGTATAAGTGGGTTTTTATGTTTCATCGTGCTGTTATAGAATTGTTCAGAGGTGGCTTGGATGAGGTCTTGTATGTAAGGCATTTGTGTCTGTTGATGTAATTCGGTTATTTTTTTGTGTCTGCCCGAGTTCGTGATCATCCGTAGGCATTTGTTTTGTAGTCTCTGTATAGGTATTGTTTGCGTCTTGTTCCTGTTTCCCCACACTGCTACCGCATATGTTATTACAGGTCGTATGATGGTTGTGTATAGTAATCTTTTATTGTTTTGGTCCATTTGCCTTTTACTTGATAGAAGAGGGTATAGCGTTCTCATGACGCCGCTTACTTTTCTAGTTGTATTCAGTAAGTGAGTTCTGAAATTTAATCTTTGATCTAAGAACACTCCTAAATATTTTGCATGTTGCTTAGGTTGAATTTTTGCTGTGTTTATAGTTAGTGGTGTAAATATGTTAATGTTGGTAAATTTGCGTTTGAAAATTACTTGTTCGGTCTTGTGTGCATTGACTTTTATTTTTCAGAGATTGTAATATTTATTAAGTATATCCATGTGGATCTGTATTTGCTTATTTGCCACCTCTGCACTAAAGGAGCTAGCATAGATTGCTGTATCATCCGCGAATAAAGCTGTATTTGTTTTTGGAAAATTTGGCATGTCATGTAAATACAAACAGAAGAGCTTTGGCCCTAGTACTGATCCTTGTGGTACACCCGCTTTTATCTTTTTTGTCATTGATATTTTATTTTCCACTCGTACGTTGAATTGTCTGTCTGTCTCATATGTGAATTCATGAGTCTGATCAAGTTACCTGGAAATTTAGCTTTATTAATTTGTAAATAAGTCCATCTGTCCATACTTTGTCAAATGCTTTTTCAATGTCCAAAAAGGTTGCTACGATGACGTTGTTTTTATTGTAGTTGTCTATTACGTGGTTTGCTATTCATGCGAGTTGTTGTACCGTATTGTGTCCATGTGTAAATCCAAATTGATTGTCTGTTATTATTTTATGTTTTTGGTCAATCGTATCGATACGTTTTAGTGCAACCTTTTCCACTAATTTTGATACGGTGCTTAGTAGGCTGATTGGTCGATAGTTTGTCGGATGTTTTGGGTCCTTGTTTTGTTTTAATATAGGTATTATTACGGCTGTTTTCCAGATAGTTGGAAAATGTCCTAATGTCAGTATGGCATTTATAAGGTACGTAAGTTGTACTATAGTCTTTTTCGTAAAATTTTTAATTATTTTATTTTCGATTCCGTCTGGTCCTGGTGCTTTATTGTTCGGTAGTGTTTTGATTATATTATATACTTCTCTTGGGGTTGCTAATTGTTTGTCTATTTGTTGTTCTTCAGTAGTGTCATTGAGAAAGTCGTGCACTTCCTTTTTAACTTCTTCTTCAAATTGTACGTAGGTGGGGTGTTCTAAGTTATGTACTTCTTCAAAGGTTGTAGCTAGTATGTCAGATTTTTCTTTATCAGTATAGTGTGTCTTGTTATTCTATTCTAATGTTGGTATCTTTTTGTAAGATCGTTTTAGTGTTTTTCTGAGTTTCCAAAGCGTATTGTCTGTCAGTTTCAAGGTCTCAAGTGTGCTACGTGCCACAATTTGGCACTAGACTCTTTGTTTAGTTTTGTGTTGTTTAGTTTTAAATTTCAAAGACTCGGTGCGCGTATTTCCGTCACGTCAGAAGTGGGTTGGACGAATTTCGCGCCGACGCGAGTGGCAGAGAAAGAGTGGAAAAGTTTCCGGGGGACTCTGTAACGTGGCTTTTTGCCTTTGAACTTCGAGTGCAGTGGACGTGCTTGGTAACGTATCGTATCGTGTCTTTATCTTATTATGTAGATTCCCTTGCCTCTTATTATTTGTCCCTATAACCTGATCCTGCCGTTCTCTACATATAGGAATTTGGATACGACCTGGGAGTAGTCCACGACCCTAGACGAACGAGTCCTGGGAGCAACTGCGACCGCCGTAGCTAGTCGGAGCCATTTGGAAGGACGCTAGGCGTACCCTCCGTTAATTGCCTTGAAGGGGGCCATCAGCAGCCCTGATGGATGTCAGCAGACGCCAACTTTAACTTAACCCCGCAGGAAGCCGCACCTCTTTATGTAAGTACCTTATTTGTTTATACTGCATTTCGAACATTTATATATTCCGTAATTGCGCGTTTAATTTTGCATGGTGGGTGATGTCATTGACAGATATGCGCGTTAATTTCCACTTATTGGATTAGAGCTACCAACTGCTGTTGTGTCGCGTATATCGAGTTCACGGGTAGATAATAAGTGTTTGCTTCTATGTATCGTTCCTAAATGCTTTTATTTAGTAGTAATTTTCTTTGTTGTCGTGTACATTAGGTCTTCTACGTTCATGTCGGCTGTTCTTTGCCACTTCTTTCGTAGTTTGTTTCTGGTTCGTATTAAGTCTACTATTTCTTGGGGTAAAACTTCAGTGTATTTCTTTTTTGTTGTCTTTTGTGTGTGTTTATATTGTGTTTCTTGTACAGTCTGTATGAATTTTTCTACTGCGTCTTCTAACTTTTGTGGGGTGAACAAGTCCCTATTTATTATAATTTTGGAGTCTAGCGTTTTTCGAAATTGTATCCAGTCTGTATTTTTATATGTCACTACCGTTCTGGTGTTTGTTTCCTTGTGTTGTCCGTCCAGTGTTACAATGACTGGATTGTGATCAGACCCTAATTCGTGAAGAGATATTGGATTATCGATTGATGTTACGTTTTTATTTATTATTAGGTCGATTGTTGAAGGTGTAGTGTTATTTGTAGGATAGTGTGTGTGTGTGTGTGTGTGTGTGTGTGTGTGTGTGCGTGTTTGGGAACAAAATATCTAAATTTGTGTTCAACATTAATCTATACAGTAGGTTCCGTTCGTATTTGCATACTCACAGTTCCAATGTCGGTGTTTAGCATTCAGAACTCCTATTACTAAAACTTTATTCGCAACACTTAATAAGCGAAGGATGTCGTTTGTAGTAAAAATACTCACATTATTTTTAAGTTTGATTCCCACTACTTCTAAGCTCGTATTCGGGACTATTACTTTGCTATATGGTACACTGTGTTTAATAAAGATAGCTACTCCACCATGCCCCGTATTGTTGGGCCTGTCACGTCTAACTATGCTGTAGTTTTTAAGTTTAAGTGTGTCGGAGCTATTAAGTATAGTCTCGTTTACAAGCATAATGTCTATGTCTTGCTTATTGAAGAATTCCAGAACTCGACTGCAATATATTAAGTAAATCAATAACAAATACTTGTTTATTCATTGTTTGTAATAAATAAAGTACACTATACAATTACATTCCATGTTAAAAACAATTCTTGACAAGACCATGGCTCTAGACAAAACTGTAGCCATCTTGATTAAAATTCCTTCCGCCCCTTTCTTCCCCCACACTATATATATGTTCATGAGTTGACAGACAGATTAGTGACTGAGCATGCGACAATGTGACTACAACATAAATACAATACATAACACACCTTCACCCTTAAGAGTGAACAAACATGTTAAAAAAATAAACTTTTTTTACACCATTTAATTATAAGTTCAACTTTTCTGGTGGTTTGTGAAGTCTGGTGGGATACCTCCGTTGAGGCATATCCTTGTCCATAGGACTCAACCTCTGGGGTGGCGCAGAACACTCAGTGGGTGTCACTGTAGGCGAGATATTCGACGGAGACGTGCTAGTAGCAGGACTATGAAAAGGTGAAATGACATTCTCTGGCTCTGATAATACCGTAGGTGATATATTTTCGTTATTAATGTTAACTTCGATAGGAATGTCCGACAAATTGTTTGGTACAGTTGATAAATTAGGTATAGTAGGCAAAACTTCGACAACAGTTTCTACGTTTTGAGGTAGGATTGCAGATTGTAGCAGATCATTTTCACTTCCGTTAATCAATTGATCAACATGTCTTTTCCACACCACCCTACTGTCGCTCTCTAAAAGTACTAAATAAGAAACCGGACCTAATTTTTCTATAATTTTTGCTTTCTTCCATTTTTCCCCTGGCCTGTAACTTCTAGCTAACACTAAGTCATTCACAGAAAATTCCCGTAATATCCGAGACTTATTTGCAACTTTCGACTCGTAAGTGGGCCGTAAAAGATCTAATTTTGATCTAAGTGACCTACCAAACATTAATGAAGCGGGAGTTTGATTAGTAGTGCAATGTTCGGTATTTCTATATTGAAACAAGGTTTTGTAAATAGCATAATCTAATCTGAAATTTTCATCATGACTAGCTACGTGTAGCTTGTGTTTGAAATATTTGACACTATTTTCTGCTAAGCCGTTCGACTCTGGATGATATGGAGATATTAATGTGGAACGTATTCCTAAGGATTGAAGAAAATTTTTGAATATATAAGAGTCGAATGGTGGACCGTTATCGCTAACAACTAGTTTGGGAAGGCCGAAACGTGCAAAAGTAGGAAGCAATGCTTTAATCGTGGCATCAGCTGAAGTGCTTGGAACAGGTAAGACTTCAGCCCATTTCGAATATGAATCAGTAACAACTAAATAAATTTTGTTCATAATAGGACCGAGGTGATCCGGATGCACCCGTTCCCAGACAGAACTAGTGGTAGGCCAAGTTATTCCTACAGATTTTGGAGGTTCGTTTCTCTCTAACTGACATGACTGGCAAGAATTGCAATAATCTTCGATATGTGTGTCTATGTTAGGCCACCATATGTAGCAACGTACTAAAGACTTCATTTTACGATACTTAAATGACCTTCGTGCAGTACCTAGTACTGATAGTCTACAACAGCTAGGAATTACTAAACGGTAACCCCAGAAAACACAATTTGACTGAAAAGAGAGTTGCTCTCGTTTTTGGTAAAAATTTTGTAGTTCCATGGTTAAACCCTTACTTGAAGAGGGCCAGCCCATTAAGATAAACTGAATTACTTTAGACAAAATAGGGTCTTTCCTGGTAGCTTTTCTTATATCATCAAAATTTAGAGGTAATTCACTGTTAAGAATGTAGTTGAGGTTAATATTATCTTCTGAAATCGAAGCAGTGTTACCTTGAAGTGGTAATCTTGAAAGACAATCAGCACCAATATTTTTGTATCCATTAATGTATATTATATCAAAGTCATAACCAGTGAGAAAAAGGGCATATCTTTGTAAGCGATTTGCTACCATAGTAGGGAGATGTTTTTTTTGTCCAAAAATAGACAAAAGAGGTTTATGATCAGTAACTAAAGAAAATTTTTGTAAATATAAATATTGATTGAATTTGGTAATACCAAATATCAACGCGAGGTTTTTGCCCGCGTGGGTTCGTATCCCATCCTCGTTGCCAGTGCAATATATTAAGTAAATCAATAACAAATACTTGTTTATTCATTGTTTGTAATAAATAAAGTACACTATACAATTACATTCCATGTTAAAAACAATTCTTGACAAGACCATGGCTCTAGACAAAACTGTAGCCATCTTGATTAAAATTCCTTCTGCCCCTTTCTTCCCCCACACTATATATATGTTCATGAGCTGACAGACAGATTAGTGACTGAGCATGCGACAATGTGACTACAACATAAATACAATACATAACATCGACCTATGTGGGCTTTGATACCGTTTGCATTCCACGTGCATATTTTAATTTTAGATTCCTTAATTGTCTATGTTTATCATGAAATTATTAAAAACTG
Source organism: Platerodrilus igneus (assembly GCA_036346225.1). Classification (NCBI taxonomy): domain Eukaryota; kingdom Metazoa; phylum Arthropoda; class Insecta; order Coleoptera; family Lycidae; genus Platerodrilus; species Platerodrilus igneus. Next base: position 5,613,343 of record JARFIW010000999.1, on the reverse strand, counting down.
TAAATTTTTCTGTTTCAGTGTTGCAGTTCTTTATTTGGATGTTTAGATCTTTTATGGCTCTAAGCATTTCCTTTAAATTGATCATACTGTTAAGTGTCTTCAATTCATGTACCAATTCATGAAAGTTTTCATTAACGTTAGCATTATTTTGTGGGTTGTAGCCGTTGATCTCTTTGGTATTTGTGTCAGTGGTTTTATTTGACAAATCGTACAATGCAAATTTCTTTGGACCTGTGTATTCTAATTTTGGATAGTCTTTGTCACTATTAATGTTGTACTTTTGACCAGGAGTGGTCGCTCTTATCGTTATTCCTTTTGATCCTATTTGCTGAATTTTGTTGATATATACAGAACATTCAACACTATTTGCTGGGTGGGGCCCACTACAATTAGCGCACTTGGGCGGCGTGGTTATTGGTTTGTCACAAGCTTTAGTTAGATGTGGAGCTGCACACTTAAGGCATTTAGGAAGGGCCCAGCAGTTTGTGGTTGCATGAGACCATTCCTGATACCGGTGGCACCGTATTATTTTTTTATTATTTACATGACGCTCCCATGTTATTTGTGTATGCATTATGAATTTCACTTTATTTTGTAGCTCTTGGAGTCTAACCGAGCCACTTGTGGTTACTAAGAAGAGTGGCCTATAGGTGGTACGCATCCTGTAGATGCTTTGCACTGGTATTTTGCATTCGTCTCCTAACACTTGTTTCACTTCTTCAATGGTAGGATCGCTGTCTAGCCCTCTTAACACGAATGCATGCGTTTTCTCCGTTTTGTCCGTGTATGCATGAAATGCAACGTGTTCTTTTGCAAATTGTTCTTTTAAAATTTGACATTCTTGCATGTCATGTATAAAAACGTTGGTTTTGTCCCTACTGTATTTGATGTGGTATCCGTTTATTATTTGTGAGTTCAGGCTAGTTATAAAGTTCTTGTGTTTTACGGACTTACCGTGTATAACGATTGGTGGTGGTGACGTTATTCTACTTTCTCTCTTTTTAGGTTTCTCGTATTCTGCTTCATCAAACTTCATAGTACTGCTATCTGCATCCTCAATTTCTCATTCAATTTCATCGAAATCTGAAAGAACTTTGAACCAATTGCTTGTTTTTATAGAGTTTTCTTCGTGATTGGGCTTGCGCCTTTTGTTACTTCCGGTTTCTGTATTTACTAAATCAGAACTAGTAAATAAGTGTCTGTATACTGTTTTTCTATTAGTTATACTATCAGTAGTTTACACGTTAGGCTGCGTCATTTCTGGTGTGTTTGGCTTTAGTTGGCCCTTTTAGCAGTGCTTGATTAATGTATTTATTATATTTTTCTCTTCTCCTATTCTTTTTCATATCAGTTGGACCATTATTCATTGATACATCTTTTTGACTTATTTGTAGTTCAGAGTTTGATGCACAGTCTTCATTTTGATCATTTGTCAAGGTTGACATATGTCTAATTTGACATATGCCCAATTTAAATTAAATTAATGCGAGTCCTTTTTCTCTAGTACCCTACCCCAATGGAACTTTTAACACAGTTGATGTAGTACACGTTTATACAGCTATAATCACAATAACTATTCTATATTTTCAACTAATACACAAAGTATAACTTGATAATTCGCAGAGCGCTTTACAGTACGTCGTAGCTGTTAGCCGTACGGTATCGAACTAGTAGACGGAGGTGTTAGTCTTACGCTATCGAACCGTCTTTTGTAGTAAATTCTTTGGTTGTATATTTGTAGTAGTTGAAGCCTCAAAAGATATATAGGGTTTTTAAATTATTTACATAGACTTGAAATTTTTTGGATGTATTCGGTAATAAACGTCAAATTAATTTTTTAACTTTTTGTGTTTAAAATAGACCGCGTCTATTAATGTGTGATACTTTTTTATAAGTAGAATTGATAATTATCAGTACTATAAAGAAGCTTCAGTTTTAGAAATTTGTAAATAAAGTGTGTCAACAGAGTTTGAGATAGTACGTACTCGTGCTTGTACGTCTTTGTTCGTAACCTGCTTTTGACATTTCTGAAATAAATTACACAAATCGCAGTAAAAATTTTAAAGATGTATAATTTATGATAGATGTAATATTTTTTGGTACACATTAGAAATTTGTTAAAGATCGTATACCAATTTTTGAAACCAACTCGATCGTCTGTTCATCAACGCAAATGTACCTGTTGTTGGCTCTGCGCGTTTAGGTTTTTAGATCGTAAAATATTGAAGCTTTTTAGTTTATATACACATATAAGCAAATACGTTTCTGCAATTTGGACAATCTCTGAAAAGCAAACGTTGTAAATGGTTTTGGAGTAAATATAAATCACAAATTATAGATTGTAGATCGCATTGGGGCATATGAAAAAATAATGTGTTTGTTTATTTAATGCATATTGTTAAATAAATGCTATTGCATGTTTTAAAAAGCAACACAAAATTAAATAAAAAAAATGAATTTTACTGGGCATCAAACCAACGGAGCAAGCATTCGTAACCAGCGATGTTAGGCTTGCGATGTCGAGGGGTTGTTTATTGAAATCGCGTTGGTTGTATACTTACTATGCGTAATGTCACATAAGAAATACATCGTCTTAGGAATAAATCACGGTCTATTGTAATTGTTCGGGCGACTCCGCAAATAAACGTCAAATGTAATAAATAATTATTTTTCAAATAAATAGCCCGTGTATATTAAAAGGTCATGTTATTGTATAATAATAATCAATTATCGGAACTAATACGTAATATTAGATGATTTATAATTTTAAATTTAACAAACTTTAAAAAAATTGTGCCCCATAGATTTTGAAGGTATATATTCGTTCGCTTCCGTCGAATTTCGCCACCTGTGTTTCACGTTTCTCGAAGTAATTATACAAATATTAATACCTGTTTTAAGAAAATACTATAGTACCAGCTTGCAAACTGTTAATAATACAGGTTTTAGAATACGAATAGCGTTGTTTGGTATATGTTAGATATTTTTTAACGCCCGAATACGAATTTTTGTGACCAACTCGATGTTTCTTCTCTCTCCTACCAACGCTAACGAAACAGTTGCCGACCTCGTCGCACGGCCCGTTCGGTTTTTAGATCGGAAATTTTTGAGGGATCCAAGCTTTTTTAACACGTTAACGAACACGTCGCTTCAAATTAATCTTTTCCCGGAAAATCCTTATTTATCCGCAAGTTATCGGTTTTCCGCGATAAAAACCGGCCTATGCAACGCACGCAAAAATTCTCCACCTAACCACCACCCGCCCGCGCCTCCAACTCCGAAACTTTCGGACGCTAATTCCAAAAAGCGATCGATTCGCGCCTCTCAACTTTAGCACAAAGTCGGGCATACAAAACATAGTTATTAGAAGAGATTAGAAGAGAAGATAACAGTCTTCTAAAATGTATTAGCTATTAAATATATATTTCCTGTACTTTTAACGGCATTAGCTGTTTGTCTTGTATTATATTTTTATTTACACAACTAGTTTATACTGCTTTTCCGACTCGTCCAAAAGTTCTGGTTTCTTATTATACGTTCCATTTCTCTATAGTTACAATTCGCTGGTCCACAGTGATTGTCTTCGTTTTCAATGGCACTTCTTGTAGATCTTGCTAATACTTACGACAATAAACCTTCTGGTAACAAAAATATGAACAACTCAATATTAATATTAATTCATTTACATAAATTAAAGAACTGTTCTGTATACTAAAAATACACAAGTTTTTTACCACTTCCTTTATTGAATCAAGTAAAGAATCAAGACCGAAGTCAAAAAATTTTTAATTGTTAATGCCTTTTATAAAGTAGTTGATTATACAAATTATAAGTGAACCATTTTTTGAAATCATTCATTACAACTGCAACTGATACATAACTTCTAATATTGCTATATCTGTTTAGGCCATTGCATTATTTAAATTTGATACACTTTTAGCTTGGTCAGCTGTTATTAAAACACCTGACTGATAAAAGGAAAGGAGGTCCAGTTGTACGTTTATATCCCTTACCTACCCAGTGAGAATTAGTTAATTAATAATTTAATTTTTTTCGTTTTCTTTTGTTGTGTGTATATATATTATATATATATATATATATATATATATATATATATATATATATTGCTGTGATCCTCGCCCTGTTGAATCTCTTCTGATAATCGCCTCTTTACTCTTTCCGCCTCGGCTGCTCACCTAGTTAAAACTTTCATCCTCATTCATAAAAAAAAACAAACACATTCCTACCACAAACATCAACGTTAACTCTATTTACATCAATATTCATAATACATTAAAATTTCAAAATTAAATTTCAGCATCATAAAATTTCAAGTTAAAATTTGTCATCATTTTAATTTGCATGCAGAATTAGAGTCTTTGTAGAATGCATACTAATTAAATAAACAATATTTGCAGACCTGAGTCTGAATAAAAGGGAGCATCTCTCACCCCTTTACGTTAATTTAACAGGTTAGTCTAATTGAGCTCAAAGACAGACCAAAATTTTCATCATAATCCAAAACATAAACCTGATAAATACTCCTTTCTACTTATACAAGAAAATTTTACCTTAAAATTAAAAATTTGTTGTTTATACAAATTCACTACTGTCCATTTTATCAAACAAATTATAAAGATATCCAACACACACCAAAACATCAAAGATCGAACAAATTTGTATAATTTACCTGAAGGTTACTGCACTCGTGGCTTCAATGTACATCGGACTTGCTCATCCCACCATTCCAGCTGGTTTATGTTTACGGCTTTAGATTCTGACCGCTTTTAAAATTTTTCTACACCACCATTCATCTAAATTGTTTCAGGGCTTCTCAGGAACTCATCTACGTATATCTAAATCTTGTTTTGTGGATCCAATCACATTTACGAATAACATTTGATTATTAACACCCCCGAAAAATAGCACTGAAATTCATAATTCTTTCACGCTATACCCAAAACTGCCTACTTTTATTTATTTATTTATCGTTACTAATTTCGATAATTGGTACAATAATACTCGCAAATATAACTAGACTTTATTACCTTGTATCTTCTCTAAGTGCACTTGATAACTTTTATTGTAGCACGTAATCACCACGTATTCTACTTAAAGTATTAAATAATCAAAAAATAAAGAGCAAAACTGTTTAAAGTATCGAATAAAATCAAAAATATAAGAAAGAGAAACTCCTATAAGGGTTTATATAATGGCCCGCTTGCAAGTCGAATTTGTCTCGCAACGGATAATTTTTAGAATTTCGCATTCTCTTTTGCATCTTATTTCAACCAATCGTGGCCCTAGTGAAGCTTCACAAATCACACCTTTATTATCAGTGTCTCTGTTTTACGCTTTTTATCCGTCCTTTTCTACCTTGGTTTGAGTGGTACAAATCGATATTCTTTACTATCTGTTATTTAAATCCACGTGGATTCTTACGTAAGTAAAATAACCCCTCGTCTAGCATTTCCTGCTAAACCATCCGACCGTTTCCAATATACGTAGAAGCTGCATGTTTATCTATTCAAATTTTTTAGAACTTTGACATTTAAAAGTTTGCAGGTGTGTGCTCCTAATGAACATTAATATATAATTCTCCGAGCTTTATTTTATGGTATTTTAACCAAACTTGGATTTTCATAGGCTTTTATGCTTATCATATATTACTAATGGTTCAATTAACTCCAATTAAAATAATAATGAATGGCATCGACTTCTACCCTTTACTTTTTAGCTAATATTAATTAAATATTAATTATTATTTGTACACTTTGTTTAATACCCGTTACTTAAAAATTGAATTAATTAATATAAATTTCGCACGTAATTTCTATTTGTTTCTTTATACAGGGTGATTAAAATTATTTGATGTCGTTAATTAATTTTCTACCCTGGTCTAAATTTGAGTAATATATATATATATATATATATATATATATATATATATTGCTGTGTTTCCCTGTATTAGAATTGAGCCTCACGAATTGGGCGTCAAGAATGCTGTGAATCCTACAAAAAGCTATTCATTACCTTAACTGTGTTGGTCCATTGACTTTCTTCTGTTACTCGCCTCTTTACTCTTTTCCGCCTCGGCTGCTCCCCTAGATAAAACTTTCATCCTCAATCATAAAAAAAACAAACACATTCCTATCACAAACATCAACGTTAACTCTATTTACATCAATATTCACAATACATTAAAATTTCAAAATTAAAATTCAGCATAAATTTCAGTATCAGAAAATTTCAAGATTAAATTTATTATCATTTTAATGTGCATCCAGAATTAAAGTCCTTGTAGATGCCTACTAATTAATATAACAATATATGCAGACCTGAGTCTGAGTACAAAGGAGCATCTCCACCCCTTTACGTTAATTAACCAGGTTCGTCTAATTGAGCTCAAAGACATACCCAAATTTTCATCATAATCCAGAACATAAATACTAAATACCCCTTTCTACTTAAACAAGCAAATTTCACCTTAAAATTAAAATTTTGTTGTTAGTACAATTTCACTACTGTCCATTTTAAGTAAATCATTTATAAAGTTATTCAACACACACCAAAATATCAAAATCCAACAACAAAGCATAAGTTACCTGAAGGTTACTGCACTAGTGGCTTCAATGTACATCGTCCTCTGTTAATCACACCAATCCAACTGGGTTATGTTTAGGTCCTCGTATTGCTGGTCGCCTTTAAAATTTTCTACATCACCATTCATCTAAAGTAGTTTCAGTGCTTTTCCGGAACTCATTTGTGTATATCTGAAGCTTGTTTTGTGGATCCAGACACGTTTACGAATCATTTAATTATTAACACCCTCGAAAAATAGCAAAGAAATTCATACTTCTTTCACAAATATACGCCAAAACTGCCTACTTTTGTGTATTCATTTGTCGTTGTAAATTTTTCTAATTGGTACAGTGATACTAAACTTTATTACCTTGTATCTTCTTTTCTAAGTGCACTAAAGTACATTCATTGTAGCACGTAAAGAACAAACTGTTTTAAAACACCAAAATATACGAGCAAACTTTAAATTATTCTATCAAACTCGGAAAACTAAAAAGCACTGTTTAACGCATTGAATCAAGTCGCAGATCTAAGAGAGCTTGTTCATATTACCCTGGGTATATATAGAGGTTAGCCTGTCTGTCGGTCTTGTCCCCAAAACGGACAATTCTTCAGAATTTCGCATGCTAGGTTCCCATTCCGCAGCCCGGCATGCGATTTTACGAAATTTGCACTCGCAACAGTTAAATCTCAGAAATTTCTACACGGCTCGCAACGTCTGGAAATAACTAATTAAATTTTATACAGAAATGTTATTTTTACCTCTCAATTTTGCCTTTTATTTTCAACCAATCGCAACCCAATGACGTTGCTCCACTCACGCCTTTTACTATATGTGTCTCGGTCTTGCGCATATTATCTGTCTCTATCTAACCTGTTCTTATTGGTGCAAATTGATATTCTTTATTATCGATTATTTCAGTCCATGTGGACTGTGAAATAACCCACCTTTAGCATTTCCGTAACTATTAAGCTACGGTTTCTCCAAGATTCTCTGTAACCATTTGTTATCTGCCAAATTTACGCAGAATGAGCCTTTTAAAAATACGCAGGTGTTCAAACATAATACTTCTAAATAACACTTCTACGATTTGCATTTTATTGGGTTTTTACAAGTTTTTATAGATATTATATGTTACTAACGGTTCAATTAACTCCAATTAAAATAATACCCTTTAATTTTTAGTGAATCCTAATTAAATATTCAATTATTATCAGTACATTTTGTTTAATACCGGTTACTTAAAATAGAGTTAATTAATATAAATTTTGCACGTAATTTCTATTTGTTTCTTTACTAGGAATAATTACATTACACGTAGAGCTTTTTAATACTGCTTCCTTTTTTTTTATAGCAAGCGTCTTGTACATAATTTAACTCCCTTATTTTTAATGAAACGAATGAATTTTTATGCCTCACGGTTTTTTTTAATAACGCGTACCTTTTCCCAAAGCTTCCACACGGTGATTAAAATTATTTGATGTGATTATTTAATTTTCTACCCTGGTCTAAATATGAGTAATATATATATCTTTTGTTTTTTTTCTGTAAATTTCATGAGCTGAAAATATTTTTTCAGGGCGGGGTGTGTTTGCGCTATTGCATTATTTAAATTTGATACACTTTTATCTTGGCCAGCTGTTATTAAAATACCTGACTGATAAAAGGAAAGGAGTTCAGTTGAGCTTGATATGTATATGGAAAAGAAGCTTTAGTGTAGTTGTGAGATTAAGTTTGTGCAAAATTATTTGGGAACCCTAAGTGGTATTAATTTATTATATCAGGATTCTTATCATCCCTTTCCTTTATCCTGATATTTAGTGTTTAAGATATTGTCCTGGGGTAAGTAAATTTGTTTAGTTACAGTCCACTATAAATTATTATTTTGTTTATTTGTTTTATCAGCGCGAACAATATCATTAATAAAACAGCATGGTGAATAAACGTATTCCGCTGTCGGTCTAGTTATTAATATGTAATTATTAAATCTATTCAACAAAATTTGTTTATATGGTGAGCTAGTGTTTATTCTTGAACATCTTGCATCATCTACTCATTAATTTATTCCAGCTGTCCAGAGAAGATAAGAAAGAAATTCTAGCTATTATCACAGAGGCTGTTGGTTCTAAGTTGAAAGATAAAAACTATTTAGAAACTCTTAAAAAAACTGTTAACACCTGTGTTGAAAGAGCGGTTAATGTAGTAATCGAGAATTACGAGGTAAAAATAAAAGCACTGGAAAACGAAATGGACACGTTAAAAATGGACTATAAATTTTTGAAAAAAAATGGACGGACATTAACAATATTCTCGTAGAAATTGCATAGGAATATTTGGTATAATGGAAAATGAATCAGAATGTGCCGTATCATCCTGTCTCTCTTATTTTTTACTGTTTTCGACAGATACCTTTCTTCCCTTACTATTTCTAGAACCTATTTGTTCTTAACTTTGTCTGTCCATGTCATCATCATCATAATACGTCTCTTGTTACGTGCCAAATTTGGCACTAGACATTCCTTAGTTTAGTTTTGATGTGCGGGAGTTTGCGCCTTAAATTTGAAAGACTTGGCGCGTATTTCCGTCACGTCAGAGTGCGTTTGTGCCAGATCGCGCTGACGCGAGTGGCGGGAGAACAAAAGTGGGGAGTTTCCGAGAGACGCTGAAACGTCGCTTTTCGCCTTTGAACTTCGAGTGGAGTGGTCGTGTTTGGTATCGTATCTTTATCTTATTGTGTAGATTTCCTTTGCTTATCGTTCCCTATAAAACCTGTTCCTTATCGTTCCCGCTACATACTAGGAAGGAAGAAGATAATTTGAAGCAACCTGGCCGAACCGGAGTCCACGACCACCGTAGCTAGTCGGAGCAATCCCGAAGGACGCTATGCGCTCCACCTGTAAATGACCCGGAAGGATGCCCTAGCAACCCCGATGGACGTTGCAGACGCCATCTTTAACTTATTCTGAAGGAAGCTATCCTGTGAGACGTTTATATTTTCACGTAAGTTCCCCGTGTGTGGGGTTTTTTATAATTCATTTCTAACTTTTTATATATTTTGTCAATTGTGCGTATTAATTTGCATATAGTGTGACGTCATTGACAGATGGGCGCGCTAAAATCTGTATTGGATTAGCGTTACCAACTGCCTTTGCGTCTAGTATACCGCGTTTGCGGGATTGTAAGAAGTACTTGTAAATGTAAGACTCTAGCACCACATTTCAAAAGCTTTTAACTTTTTCTGTTTGCTTTTTTTACTATCCACTTTTCGCAATCGGAGTGCTGTGCTCCACAAATATGCTTTCAATTATTTTTTTCTTGTTTCTATGTTTGTTGTCTTCAAACATGCCAGCCACTTTTTCTTGTTTGATATAGCACGGCCTTGTGCTGTTCCTTTGTTTTATATCTTTTGCACTTCTCCCCTTCTATTGTTTTCTAAAAATATACCCCCTTCCATCGATATTCAGTGGTATGCAAAAGGGGTTAAACAACCCGACACTTACCACTTAAACATTTGCCAAATCAATAGTTTTTCATTTACTTCCTTTGCGCAATGAACATTATTAAGAATATTGTGAAACCAATACATGTAATTGTTTGCGATAATCCTCAGATTTAAATAAAGTTAATTTTTTCATCATGAAGTTTTCCTGCCTGGAAATGTTTGGATGCATACATCCATTGATTTCTATTTTGAGCTAACCTACACATTTCCCGTAAGTTTCCACAGCCTACATCTTACACTATCTGTGTGCAATAGTCTAGTCTAGGTCTACCTCAACTCTTCCTTTTTCTATCTCTGCTTCTAATATATTCCACACTATTCCCTCATGCCTTTGTACATGACCTATCATTCTCTTCTATTATTTACTGGTTTTCATACATTCCTCTCTTTCCCTACCATTTCTAGAATTTATTTGTTCTTAACTTTGTCTGTCCATGATACATCTGTAGCACCACATTTGAAAGGCTACTATCCTGATTCTTTCCCTCTTCCCCTACTGTCCAAGTTTCACAGACCTACAGTGCTGTGCTGCACATATATGCTTTCAGCAACATTTTTACTTGTTTTTATGTTCGTTGTCTTTGAACACAGTAGTTGGTTTTTCTAGTTAAATGCAGTTATTTGGTTTTCTTGGTAGCAGAAATCCTTAACCTTTTGCAAGTTCTCATTTCCTATATGTATTCTGGTTTTTGACTTATTTTTCCCTCCTTTACATACTAGTGCGATAGTTTTATTTTTGTTAATTTTTATACCGTATCTCTCTGTTAGAACTGTTTCCATTTCGTTAAGAGTTGCTTCTAACTCTTCTTTTTGCTAGATGCTAATACTGCTATATTATCTGTAAATTTAAACATATCGATCAATTGTCCCTGAACCATAGATCCAAATGTCTTCTACATTTAGTAGTATTCATTGCCTTTTTGATGTACAAGTTAAAAATGAACAGGGACAGGGAATATCCCGGTCTCGTCCTTTTCATAATATTTACTTATTTTTGTATTAGCTACATACTATCGATCTATTCCTATAACTTATTTCCCTCTTATTGAGTATTTGAAACATTTTTTCCCATGCTTTTTCTACAAACCCTATATATACATTTTTTTCTTTTTCTATTGTTTTCTCCATTATCTCACTCAGAGCTAAAATTGTCTCCCGTGTTATCCTGTTTTGCCTAAACCCAAATTAATCTGATCATGTCTTAGTGTTTCTTCAGCCTGCTTTTCCATATGTCTTTGTACAATTGTTTAGTTAATATTTTTGTCACGTGTATTGTCAAACTTTTTATTCAAGTTTTTTTCACATCTATCTACACGTCTTTTTTGGTATAGTGACTATGGTGGTATGTTTGACTTACAAGTTGGAAGAGACGTTCTGTTACTGCTTTTCCTGCAACTTTTAGAATTTCTGCTTGCACCTTATCTTAATTCTCAAGCTCTTTAATGCTAGTTTAAACTCATATCTAAGTATAGAATATCCCAAGTAATCCTTTTCAATGTCTGATTCTTGTTCTAGTGGTTCTAGTTCCAGTCCTGCATATACATTCTGTTATATTAATTACCTTCAAGAAAATAAGGCTTTATTAAACATAGAACTTAGCATAGAACATTCATAATTAAATAAAACTCATGACATTGAAAGTTGCCATAACAATCCTAACGTATTTGATTTTTTTATACAAATGTAGCACAAGCATACTACATTATATTACATTCCCTACATATTCTTGCCATCTAACCACTTTCTCTACATTTTCTATAATGATGTCTCCTCGTGTACCTCTTACATTTTTGCTATGCAGTTGTATGTCCCTAAAATTTATTCTAATTAGTTTGAACGCTTCGTCTATTTTTCCTATTTCCATCTTAGTTTGTACTTTTTTACACTTTTTATCAATCCATTGCTTTTTAGCTTTCCTGCATTTGCAAATAATTTCCTATTTTATGACTTTGTATCTCTGTTTTCCTGCTGGTCTGTTTTTGTATTTTTTCCTTTCTTCTATTAAATTCCGAATATCTTTTGTTACCCATGGTTCCTAATTTTTTTTTGTTTATATCCCAAAATATCTTTGACTGTCATGTCTAAGCTGAATTTAATATTATCCCATTCTGTTTCTATTTCCTTAGTATCACAATTTTTCACAATGTTTCTTCAGCAATTTGTTTAACCGTTTCTCAAAATTTTGTGGATATCTTTATTTTTTAATTTCTCAAAGTCAAAGTACCTTTTACCATTGATTTTTTTTTCAAATCGAAGCCGGTTTTCATAATTACTATGTTGTGGTCAGTGTCAATATCTGCTTCTAGGTAGCTTCTACAATCCTTTACTTGATTCCTAACTCTTTGTTGAATAAGAATGTAATCTATTTGATATTTCCATGTCTCCTGGCATCCTTCATGTGTATCATCTTCTAGCATGATGTTGAAATAATGTGTTCGTGTTGGTCAGTTTGTTTTTGTCGCAAAATACTACCATCCTATTTCCCCTGTCGTTTCTCGTGCCTAAACCAAATAAACCTACTACCACTCCCTCTCTACTCTCACCTATCACTGCATTAAAATCTCCCGTAATTATTAAATTTTCATATTCTTTTGCGAATCGTAATGTCTTCGATATCTTTGTAGAATGGGTAAAAACTCGTTTACTGGCCAATATAGTACCGTCAGGTGTAGCATTGGAAAATTAAATGTAACGATATCTTTGTAAATAGCTTCTACTTCTTCCTCGTTGTTGCTAGAGGTGGGCATGTATACTTGTATTATTTCTGTATTTACCGGTTTAGATTCAAATCTAACTATGAGTACTCTTTCGTTCTTTTGTAGATAGTTTTCTACAGTCTGTAGGACGATGACAAGGAGCTATATTATGAGATTAGGTATTGTAAACATAAAGGTGGGAGAGCATCTGATTATATAGTGGAATTGTATAGAAAGGCGTCGTATGTATCGGAAAAAATTTCCGAATGGAAATTGATTCAGTGGCTGGTATGTCATTTAAATGAAACGGTGCAAAGGGGAATTTTAATAAACGGGTTGAAAGAGATTGAAGAAATAGAAAGCTATTTGCGCAAATATGACAAAACTTTGTCGCTAAGCCAGGATCCAGTGAGGATTATAATAATGGGCATTGTGATAATAGAAGGTACCACGAATGTTCAAATGAACGGCAGGGGGTTGAAAATGATCGCGAACGTATAGAGGAAAATAATGAAATTGTTTCTCGTGATTTAGAAGTTTAACCAAAGTTGAATTTTGTAGTGATGGATTATTGAGAAATGAGGAAGAAGGGGAGGTGCGAATCAGATGATATCGCCTCTGTTAAAAATAAAAATTTGTGGCTACGAAGTAAAAGCATTAATCGATTCCGAAGTCAACTTATGACTATTTCGGGCGAACTCTTAGCAATAATTAGGGAAAATAGCGTGGACCTTCCGGTATTACCGGTGTCAAACACTGTCGTCTCGGTTGCCATAGGTGCAAAACAATATCGAATTAGGGAACAGGTATTATTACTCATTCAAATTGGAGACAATGTCTTCGACACTCCAAGTTTGGTTATTCCAAATTTGAATAAAGAGATCATACTTGGGGGCGATTGGTTAATAAAAAATGGTGTTACAGTTGATTTTGAGGCGATGTGTATTCATTTTGAGAATGGGGGGTTAAAAACTGAGAGATTTCAATTACAGAGATTTGAGGAACCTGGGTTATCAATAAATTTGTTAGATACCAAGGGAAAGCACAGTTATTCTGAGGAGGAGATCAGCCGAGCGGCTGAATCGGCAGAAAGATTTGATCCGGAAGCAAAAGGTAAATTAAAAAAGTTAATTTGTGGGTACAAGGAAGTTTTTTCTGAAACGCCAGGACTTACTACCAAATATGAACATAAAATAGAGTTGCATGACGGTACCCGATTCTTTAAAAGATCGTATCCCGTTCCTGTTATTTATAAGGGGGAATTACAACGTCAAATTGACGAAATGTTGAAATGGAAAATTATTGGAGAACAACAAACGGAATATGTTTCTCCGCTGGTAATGGTTAAAAAGAAGGTTGGTGCGGTGCGAATATGTCTAGATGCTCGTAACCTAAACAGTAAGCTGGTTTTGGATCACATGATTCCTCCAAAACCAGAGAAGTTGTTATTGAAATTTACGCAGGGTATGTATTTAACCCTATTGGATATGACCAGTTCATACTGGCAAATACCGATTGCGGTAGCGGATCAGAAGTACATTGGATTTCTTTACAAAAATACAACGTATATTTTTAAAGTACTGCCTTTTGGGCTGGCTACGTCAGTAGCCAGTTTTATTAGAGCGTTGAACGAAATTTTAAGTCCAGAGTTCGAATCATTTGTTCTGGTGTTTGTCGACGATTTGCTGGTGTTTTCTCAGAGTGCTAATGAACATTTAGGGCATTTAGCGAGACTTTTTTCTGCTTTCAAGGAAGCCAATTTGACATTGAAATTGCGAAAATGCGTGTTTGCAAGAAGAGAAGTGAATTATTTAGGCCACATTGTTTCTTCTGAGGGAATCCGCATGGACCCTGCGAGGGTGGAGCCTATTTCCAGAATGCCAAAACCTCGAAATCGTAAAGAACTGCAAGCATTTTTAGGGTTAGTGAATTATGACCGACGTTTTGTAGAGAGCTTTGCAGATAAAACAATACCTTTGTTGAGACTTTTAAGGAAGGGCTGTCTGTGGGAGTGGTCTGTCGTTGAAGAAGGAGTTTTTGAATCTATAAAGCAGGGATATTTAAAAGTTTTAATGGTTCATCATCCGAATTTTGACCTAACGTTTTTTATACAGAGCAACGGTGACCGCATGGTGATCGCATTTGCAAGTCGGACCTTGAAAGGGGCGGAAATAAACTATACCGTCACGGAGAAGGAAGCCTTGGCAGTGATATTTGCATTGCAACAGTGGTGCACCTTGGGACTAGGGCAAAAGTTAATAATTCAAACCGATCATAAGGCTTTATCATTTATTATGAGCTGTCCGTTAAAAACCTCATGACTAGCTCGGTGGGCTATTTATTTACAGGAGTTTAATTTCAATATCCAATATACTCAGGATAAAGAAAATGTTGTCGCCGACACATTGTCTCGTTTTCCTTCAAAGGGATCGAGAAGGGCGAAACCACACGGTTGTGAAAAGGTAGGAATGATTATGATAAAATTGAGCGAAAAATATCAAAAACTTAAGAGTAGTTTAAAAAAGATCAAACAAGATCAACGAAATGAAAAATGGATTCGCGAAAAAATTGATTTTTTAGAAGGGAAGGATCAACTAGTAAGTTCGATATGAATTGACAAGTGGTATATACTCCACCAAGGATTATTATTCCGCCGGCCCAAAGAGAGGGGTCAGTCCGGGTATCGCTTGTGTATCCCGAAATTGCATATTAAACTGTTGATTAATCAGCAACATGCTGATATAGGGCATTTTGATGCCGAAAAAGATTTGCTTACATGCGAGTAGATTTCTATTGGCCGAAGATGTACAAAAATGTTCGCCAGTATATGTATTCTTGTGACCTGTGTCAGAAAACAAAAAGTTCCTCTACTACGGTCGGTACGTGTAATTCAGTAATATGTTTAAAACCAGGTGACTTAGTTTCTTGCGATTTGATGGGGCCTTTGCCGCCTATCCGAAGAGGTGCTACGGTTATATTGATATCCATGGACGCGTTTTCACGGTACGTAAAATTGTATGCCTTAAAGCGAGCAACGGCTTGCAGTATTGTTAATCGACTTGTAAAGAATTACTTTACCGAGGTCCAAGTTCCAAAAGCTGTATTGACAGACAATGGGACCCAGTTTAAGTCCAAGTTGTGGTTAGCAACTCTTAAAGAAAAAATGGTGGAGAGTAAATATACCTCCGTATATTTTCCACAGGGAAATTTAGTGGAGAGGGCAAATCGCGAAATAAGTCGGATTATTAGGACGTTTTGTTTTAATAAACATAGCAAATGGGCACATGTTTTGGCTGAGGTCGAACACTGTCTTAATCACTGTGTCCATTCATCTACGGGGTTTACTCTCATGCTTTTGCAATTTGGGCAAAGAGTAGAAAATAATATACGACGAATAATTGGATATCCTACCGTGGAAGATCCTAATTTAAAGTCCAAGATGGAGTGTTGGCAACTAGCTCATAGTAGGATGTTATCTAGGGCTGAGCTTCGCAAACAGAAGGCAAATAAGACTTAAAAACCTGTTGTTTTTAAGCAGGGTGATTTAGTATTAGTAAAACCCATCCACTCTCTTCGGCAGAAAACGCCAAGATTCGTAAATTTTTTCTTCTTTATGAAGGACCCTACACTATTAACTTACAAGTGAATCCAAATTCGTACTTGTTGTTGACTGAAGATGGTAGTCTGATCGGTCAGCAAAACGTGGTCAATTTAAAAAAATATGTTTCCGAACCTGTGGAGGGTTAATTAGTTTCAATGTTTAGTTTTAGTTGTTATTTTAGCCAGTAAATTGTTTATACGTAGAAAGTAAATGAAAATTGATTATCTCTGACCCTTCAGGCCTATCGACATTCAATTTGGGGGTTGTGTAGCGAAGTACTTAGATTTAGGGCACAAATCACACACAGAACTCTATCTGTACGTGCATCATTGTAGCAGATAGCGCAGGATCACACCGGATGTGCTACGCAATAAGGCAGGTTAAGCAATACGAGGGCAGACAGCAAGGGATACACGTGTCTAACCGGTACCTAAAAGGACCAAGCGCGGGAATTGTTAGAGTAAATGGTCTGTGAATTAATATGTTATTAGAGTAAGCTTACGAGAATGAGCGATTAATAAATCATCTGGCATTATGCGAGGGGATTGTGTTATAGTGCATCAGCAGTATTATGGTAGTAAAAGCCTCTTATGCGTGGGTGCACGACAGTGAGTGAAACCTAGGAAATTTCCTGCTATTTCTGCTACAAGATAGAACTCATGCACTGGGCCCGAAGATAGAACGCCTTGATGAGCAAATTCAGGTATTTATTCTGTGTCTGTAAAAACAATTTAGTTTAGAATAAGTTTATTAAGTGTTATGTTTCCTATCTTAGGAGGTTACATGGTGTACAGAAACCTCTCTTAATAATTGATGAGCTTATACTTAGAACCCACCCATAGTTTGTACAAATTAAATGTGAATAAACGTACGCAAACTTTTGCAAAGAACGTGTTTTAAATTAAACGTGCCCTGAGAGAGAAAGAGACCGTGTTACAAGTCTCCTATCTTTATCCACCTAACAACCCTCACATCTAAATTTCCTTCGTCTGCTCCTGTATGAATTACCCTAAAGTCTCTGCTCAAAAAATTTCACATCCCTGACTACCGAACATCTCTAATTCCTACCATATATAATGCTAGAATATTTAGTTCAATTTTTAATATCTCTAGCTTGCCTACTTGCTTCATGTTTCTAACATTCCATGCTCCAATTCGTAAGATGTTCCCTTTTTTTATCTTATTTAACTTTCTGATTACATCCTCCGAAATAGTCGCATCCCGGGGATCCGAATGGGGGACTATTTTAACTCCAGAATCTTTTACCCCAGAGAATGCCATTACTTTTTAAAACGAGTTTAGTACGCTGTGTACTTGGGAGGTAATGTGGTCTTCCACATTGCATTAGTGTGTCTTGGAATATCATATGGACCCCTATGGTCTCTGCCGCTCTAAGTACCGAAAAATCTGCTGTTCTCTTTCGAATACCTGTCTTAGTCTGGTTCCTCACTAAAGACTCCACTAATTTGTTTAAACCCATAGTTTAGCTCTTTAGATCACTGGAACTCTCAGCCGTTCTACCCATTCTAGTATTCTAGAACTCATTTAAGGTACGGGTCCGTTCAGAATGATGCTATGAAAATCAATATTCTGTTCTATTTTTAAATATGATATTACATATAAAGGAAAAATGTATAAGTTTGTCTTAGATACTAAACAACACAGCAAATAAGTCGAGTACAGTTTCCATATCTAAGGGTATTTTCAACTTTACATGCCTGTGTGCAAATCGCACGTGGGTGTTCCTGTCCACTAGAAGAACAACATATAGTACCTTCTGTAACAAAATTGTGAATTTATAAATGGACAGTAGCATGATATATTAAAGAATTGAACTAATTATTCATAAAAATTGTTACAAACTAGTAGCTTATACAGCTTTTGAGAAGTCAGTAAAGTTTTCTAATAGTGCATGTTCATACTTTTCTTATGGTGGAGTGG
Source organism: Platerodrilus igneus (assembly GCA_036346225.1). NCBI lineage: Eukaryota > Metazoa > Arthropoda > Insecta > Coleoptera > Lycidae > Platerodrilus > Platerodrilus igneus. The sequence continues at coordinate 5,595,020 of JARFIW010000999.1, read as the reverse complement.
GGTAAGTACGTAAAAGGGATAAATGCATATATAAACTATTTTTATTATACTATGAACGAAATTTCTCTAGCTAGTATGTAGTAATGTACTACAAGTTAATATTAGCTATACATCATAGATGTTGCGCAAGCAAGTACGTGTTTTCCCCAAGTCTATCAGTTGTGCTAAACAATCACATTTGAAGTACATAGGCAACTTTAAGGTTTCTCTAAATGCGTAACAATTTTTAGTTAATTTTATATTGTGTTGTTACTTTAGGTGAGTATAAATAATATTGATGCTAAGTTTACATTAAATAGACAGTTTTGTTTTTATTTTTATTTTAATTTATTGAGAAAAACACCAACTCTCATGTTATGTCGTAAATATTATTACACAGGGCATGTGCAGACCATCACGGTGAGGTAAATGCGTACTAGTCTGTGCATGTTCACTGTATCACTTTATTTTGTACTGTAATTCTTAAGGAAGGGTAGTAGCTTTTTTATTTTTATTTTTGAGCGATAACATGATTCGCAACTATGTAAGAAAAACTATTGGAGATGCAGGAGTATGCATCCAACCATCCTCCTAACTACTGACCAATAAGCACGTAGTAAGCAAATAAATTGCATGTACACATAAAACACCTCTCAATCAATAATGGACTCGTCCAACACCCCATGAAATACAAAATACCCCATGAATTGTCCAATTGTGCAATACACAGAAACCTCGGTATAAAAAGATCTATAAACGTTATAGAAAATTATAAATATTTATGGTTCCTAATTGGGACCGTGTCATCTTATTAAGGTTGACATTTCGCCCACTTTTGTAAGGGGCTTCATCAGGACAAGAAAAGAAAATAAGTAAAATAAAATGATAATAAAGATACAAATGATAATACCATACCGTTAACTTTGACGAGACGAAACTAATTGTCAGAATTCCATTTTTTTAGATTAGAAAAATCAGAGAATCCAAAGAAATCATTAAAAATTCTAATAATCTAAACACAGACGATGGCTACTATCTTTCCCCCATTTGGTAAACAAGCCTATATTCACAAAAGCAGAACCGTGACGTTCACTGATCCACTACGACATTCCTCTCTGTTTCATGATCACTCATGCATCGAGTTCTCGTCCTATATAAACTACCACTTTCACTACTTTCACTAGTTACTTTGCCACAAAACACCTTTTGTTTAAATGGGCTAGTGAGTCCGCTAGTTCAGAATTAACTTTACATACTCTTTACACTTTAACTTATCTACTTAATATTATCATTCTTATTATTATTTTAATTTTATTACTTACTTGCTTTTCTTGTCCTGATGAAGCCCTTTACAAAAGTGGGCGAAACGTCGACCTTAGTTTATAAAATGACACGGTCCCAACCCGGAACTATAAATATTTATAATAACTCTGGTCATGAAAGCCTCCAACATCAGTTATAGAAAATAACTCCTTGTTCTTTTCTTTATAAGAAAACTACCAAATTACTTGGAGGGAATGTAAGAATAGTGCAAGACGAAAGTCACTAAGATTATGCACTAAGGGTTAACCTTCAGATTATCTCGTGAGTATCAAATCTAATGGGATAAAATGAAATGAACTCTAGAGATGCTATGGACAGGATTCCGTTATAACTTGAATCAATCTATCTCCAAAGCCATCACTGCATCAGAAGCACCACCAAGCGCACGAGGCGCCAACAAGCACGCCAGAATTGGAAACATTCCGTCATCAGTCTGCTTCAATTTCCAAGGGAGCACCTGTACGCCAGCGACTGCCCACCAATCGTTAAATACCAAAGCATGGGAATTCGACTCCAATCACCGTCACGAGGTACTGCATTGCATCCAGCGTAACCCGGGCCAGCGATACCTACTTACAACAACGAACGTCATCTTCACCTAACACTACCTGTTCCGTCCTTGAAAATAGTTTATAGCTAAATTTTATTACATTGAGCTTGTTGGTTATTCTAACTTCGCCGCGGTATATTTTGGATTTTTGTTAGGGCAAAATCCTGTGTTTACTATCCACGCTACCTGTGCCGTGAATGGTGAACGTTGCGCGGCTGCAGACAATATCGATTAGAGTATACACGAAGCCAACAGAGAAGCTCGTCGCTCAAGCACTATAGTATCGTATAAACCGCAGTCGCATATGTAGTAGTATCGTATGGACAGTCGTCGTAGTATCTATTTGTATTTTTTCAATATCTAAGTTTGGCAGGTATGCTATGAACATATAAACGCACCACAAATTATATAATATATATGCTATGTCAATAATTATACGTTCAATATAATTCTGAATGCTACATCCGTATATATATGATTCTAGGTTTTCTTAATTCAGCGCACAAGTGGTGCAGTTTCATTCTTAATTCAGCAGTGAAAGGGTTAATTAAGAAATTATGAAATCGACAAGCTCTACTGAATTGTGTTACAAAATCCATTTTTATTTAATTGTACAATTAGTATAAACAAAACAAACAGGAGATCAAACTAAGACATTTCAAATTTTCCACATAAATTTGAACGAGAACTCCATCTGAGCAGTATTAATCTCTTTTAAAAACTAGTGCTGTCTATTAACGTTTCGTGTGAAATTGAATAAAGTTCATTGTGTTCATTTTACATTTACAATCTTAAATATTTCAAGCTATAATAAAAGTTGTCATAATTTACCTTCTGCCGATGTTGGTGCTGCTGATAGTAATTCCATAATGGAAACTGTACCTGCAACACAATCATTTTTATAATATAACAAATTGCCAAAATAGTTTTTCATTAGTCTCAGTTTAAGCTTATAGTTTCAAACTTCTAAACGTTTCGATTTTACAATTATGAAATTTGTATACTCTATGATATCTCATATTATTTAAAAAAAAGTACTTAGAACGTTATTTTAATTGAACATCTATTTGACGATAGTTTCTAAGAAAGACTGTATGTATACGTACCCACTTGATCTGCTGCCAATACACCAAATAAAGCTACTATTATTAAAAGCTCCATTTTCATTAGTGGAAGCCAAAATTGGTAAGAAATGGCTTTGTCTGCACCTGAAAATTCCATTCTTACTTTTACAACTAACACAATCTTCCCAATATTTTTATTTCACAGATAAGCTATAATTCATGCTCAAAGAGAGATCTAATAAAAAAAACCTGTTTATACTAACGACATTATGCAGATTCTAATATGCAATCCATCTCCAGTACTGATTCTACATTTAAAGAGATTTCAGAACTTAAGATTTCGATCTGTAAAAGTAAATACCCCATTCCCTTCCCTTTGTTACTAGATTTAGCATCAATAAGTTTCTTAATTTACATCAAAGCAGTGAGATAAAATCTAATACCAAAAACAAACAGAAATAGTCGCTTTTGCATTCGTTTTTTATGTAACATTACACATATAGTAAAAATACAAGTACTGGGAATTTATGGGGATAGTATGTTTAGTTAATAATAAACAAAATACATTTCCATACTATACATCATATTGAAAAAATATATAATAATATATAATAAAATAGTAAACAATTGGCTGTTGCACAAATTAACTTACCTGTGTCAGTGATTGTTCTAATTATGTTCAATAAGTAAAACCAATTAATGCGAAAAGTGGATTTTAATGATGCCTTTATAAGATGCTTGACCTTTTGATAACAACCTTCAGCTTAAAAGCAAATAAATATATAGTTGTTTAGCATAGCACTGCAGAATACTTAATTTTATTTCCACTAATAATATCTTGTGTAATTTTGTAGTTGATAGCATTTGACCATGAGTATTTTTTCTTTGCTTTTGTTTGTTAATGTTAATTATATATTACTTCAATTGAATGTAAACAAGAATTTCTTTTTATTTTAAATTGTCGATATTTCTCATTGTTAACTCCTTACATGATAGAAGAATGGAAAATTGGTTTTTTGAAAAAGTTTTGTTGACATTACATGTAAGTAAAAGACAACACAACACAATAAAAAATTTTCCCAGTTCAGCAGTGTATGTTATGTTTACACTTTACATTCGGAGTGATTCATCTATTTGATTGATGCAATTCGATGATTTTAATTTACATGTTTCTACAAATTTATAATTAAGCACAGTATTAAAATAAAAATTATATTACTTTACTACCTGTGTGATTTTAACCTAGAAATGGCAGTGTTTGTTAAATTTTTCTCACAAACGTCATATGCAGCAACATTTATTAATTTTTTCCATTTAACGAGGTTAGGTAAGAACTAGGAATACAGACCTGGGTAAAAACAGTTTGATAATAAACCCACAGTCAATACCTGTTATAAATAACCACAATAAGACATTGTTGACATTCTAGATATTGTTTACTTATTCTTTACATGAAAATACTAAATTTTACTCTTTACCTGTAAAAGCATGTCCCAGATTTTAAGTATGCGATAGAAAATGTCTTTTAAAGTATTCTTTCGCGATTGATATATTCGCACAAATTGCACGCAAATCGACGTTCGTTAGCATGCGACTGTAAATGTGTTGGTAAGTTACTTCACGTAATGCCTAATAATCACACAAATTGCACACGAATTACCGTTTTTTGGTATGCGACCGCATATGTATGTGTAAATTACTTTTTCGTAATGTGGAGTAGTTACATAAATTGCATGCAAATGGACGGTAGTTGGTATGTGACAGCAAATGCTGCTTCAGATTACCTTTTAGTGATGCGCGATAATCACACAAATTACATACGAATAACCGTTGGTTAGTATGTGTGGACATATGAATTATCAAGCGACTTTTAGCTGATGCACAATAATTACACAAATTGCATGCGAATGGCCGTTCATTGGTATGCGACCGCATATGTATTCGTAGAGTAAATCTTTGTGATGCGGAATAATTACACAAATTGCAAGCAAATGGACGTTCGTTAGTATGTAACCGCATATGCCTTTGTAAAGTAGTTGTAAGTAATGCGGAATAATTACATAAATTGCATGAGAATGGACGTTTGTTAGTATGTGTGGAGATATGAACCCTCAAGGCACTTTTATACCATGCAGAGTAGTTACACAAATTACATTTGAATGCACGTTCTTTAGTATGTATGGAGATATGAACTTTCAAGGAACTTCTACACCATGCAGAATAGTTACACAAATTACATTTGAATGGACGTTCGGTAATATGCGACTGTATATGTATTTGGAAATGCCTTCTTCGTAATGAGAAATAATTACATAAATGGCAAACAAATACTCGTTCGTTAGTATGTAAAGACATCTGCACCTTAAATACTTTTACAAAGCGCAGAGTGGTTACATAAATTTCGTACCAACGGGCGCTTGCTAGTATGTGGCCGTGTTATATATTTATAAATTACTTTTGTGTAGTGCAAATAATATGAGACCACACACGTCTGCTAGATCAGATACACATTAATCACATAAATTGCCTGTCTGTACAAATAGCAAATTTCAATAATCTTCCTCTTTTGCATAAGGTTAGTAGAATGGTAAAAGGCATTTTCATTGCTTTTTCTGTTAATAAAACAATATATACTACGGGACACTTTTACCTCCTTATCGATCGTGTCGTTTACGTAAGCATGTTGAAAGGACTAAATACAAAAAGTTAATTGAACGATTATTTAAATTGTATTGATTTTAAATACATTTCTTTCGGAGCTAAGTGGATATTAATTTACCTTAGTGTGTTCTTTATGAACGCTTAAAACTTCAACATACTTAAATTTTTATCAACGCAGCAGTTATTTTAATAGTTATTTTACACACAAAAATTATTGATTGATCAATTTCTAGAACTTAAAAATAAGTAAAAAATTGCTGAGAATCTTGATGACCTTGAACGGTTTTACACATATCATTTTAGTGATGTACACTGCTATTACTCTAATCAATTCAAAAATTTATAATGATGTATGTCACAGTTCATTAATTAATTTTAAGAAAAAATATACTGAATTTCTTTTAATTGTTCAACTTATTAAGTAGTTACATTATTGTAATACTATTGTTATACTTAATGTGTATTGCAGGTAACATGGAAGAACGTATATACGAATGATACCTTTTGTGTATCTACTTTCTGTTTTTTTTTTTTTTACACAATAAAAATTTTTCTATTCTATTCTATTCTATTTTATCAACTTTTTACTGGTTATTTCAGAAACAGCAACCCCTAGAAAGGGGATTTTGTAATTATTCAATCTGAATGCAAGGCTTCCTACGTAGGCCAAACCAAACAGTGGCTCCGAAATCGCATGACACAACACAAAAGTGATGCAAAATTAGGAAAAACTTCTTGTGCTCTTTCTATACATTTATACAATACACAACACAAAGTCAATTATGATAATGTAAAAATTTTAGATATAGAAAGCAATTACAAAAAAAGACTTTTCTTAGAATCATTTCATATAAACCAAGAACAAAATTCCATCAATCACAAAGAAGACGTCAATAATTTACATACAGTTTACTCAAACCTATACACTTTTAATCCAAAAAAATATACTAACTATAATGATATTGCTTACACAGAATTCTATTTAATTTAAGTCAAAAGTCAACCTGTTTACTACACCTATAAAAATATATGATTAAAAAATTTAATTATTTTTATGCAACCCACCATACGAAAATTTTTTTTTACAAATAAACCACATACTACTATTTAAATAAAAAATATAAGCAAATAGTGTCATAATTTGTTGATTGATATTATCCTTGATTTTAAATTTTTGTCAAATAAGTGAACTGTCATTTCATTCAAAATTAAAAAATTATTTAGACTAAAATACTACCTATAAATTGATTTAATTTTAATTCTTAATCAGTAATATGACATGCTTCCTTTCGTTACTCTTATTATGGGTGAATACATAAAATAATTTTATCAAGTAATAAGTAAGTAAAACATATATTACCTGTTATATGAATTACCTATTTATATACTTTTTCATGTAGATCGATGATTAAGGTGTACATTATCACCGAAACGTACGATTTAATACAAATGATACACATCTAACGTTTTGTGTTTAATTTTATGAGCGACTTTATCCCAAGAACCAAAAACAAAATCTTTTCTAATTTAACTACGCTCAAGAATTATATATATATATATATATATATATATATATATATATTGCTATGTATTAAACTGGAATTGTAATTATCTCCTCCGACGTTGGGCTGTCTTATTAATATTGCTATAAGCTCCCTCCAGAAACTTAACCGGATTTTATCTTGAACCTACCTTGTCGACCAATAATAAAATTTGATACGTTACCGCCTTACTTGTTATCAATTTCGTATCCAACTTATAGCTCCTCATTGATTGTTTTAAATTATCAAATCACTCCCATTAACTTTATCTTATGACCTCGACTAGCATTTATTTGGAATTATAAAATTCAGTTAATTCGATTCTATATAATGAAACAAATATTATGTACAGTTTTTTGTAAATTATTTAAAATACACTTTTCAATTAATTAATGTTATATATCTCATTTGTTAAAAATGATATACTTTTTACTCAAACCCAAAGTCACCAAAAACCTATTATTTTTATAAAAAGAGAAGTGTGGAACGTTCGAAACCTCTTATCATATTACGCACTTTATACGTATTCAAATCCTCCTTTTGTTGACTTTTTCACATTCATTTTATATTAAGCAAATTCAATATTCAAATAAAAAAATTAGACAAATAATGTCTTATAACTAAAATCTGACCTGGTCTATTTTCTTCGCATTGACGCATCCATTTGAATAAAATTTATTTTCCCCCAATTCAGGATTATTACATGCCCATTCGAAATATTGTCTACACACGCTTAAACCATTGCATTTAAATTATTGTCATCACCCTTTGGACTACCATTATTAACTTATACTTATGCACCCCAATTTATTGTCATCTCATTCAGACTTATTACTTTATATCAATTTCCCCAAACTTAGAATTGGATTATCATCATTTATTTTCCCTTGACTTAGAAATTGTATTATTCTCCCCCAGGACTCGGAAATCGTAGTTTATTTTTTCCGGCTTCAGAAATTGTATTATTCAACCCCAGGACTCGGAACTTAGATTTTTTCTCCCCGATTTCAGAAGCCGTTTAATCGGCAATCGTAATTTTCATTTTAGCACTTACACAATTTTCACTTTAAATTATTACGTATCTCACTTTATTTCATAGTAGCGCACCTCAGCCTTTGTTGAGTTGAAAACTGACCTCGTTATCACTGTGCCTGTTAATATATCATTGCTCTCCTACTCCGTCGGTAGGTATGGTCTACAAACTCGTCGCTCATTTTAACGAATCAAATATTTGCATTTAAAGTAGTTTCTGATGTAATTCTCTATGCTTTCCAATAATTGTGGCCTGCTCGCAACTGTCTTCGTTATCAAACATGCGGTGTTTTGATGAATCTAATTGCTTTTCCATAAACAACTGATGCAATTCGACTTTTAATTTTCTCATATCTGCCTATTATTTACGCAATTTTTAATCACCTCTCTTTATCACAGTTATTAACTACTTGTACGCATTCACATTATGCTTCCTGAAGCTCTATTTCTTATCTCCGTATTAACCTAATTGTTTGGAACTCTTTTACATTGCCTAAATTAACTAAAACTCTATCTACATGGTGTTAAATATTTACTATTTACCTAATGCATGTCTTCCTGGTTTCTACGCTAACTTTGCGTTTCCCTATGTCTATTTGCGTTGCTTAAAACTATTTATACTTTATATACAGGGTGTTGACTGCTAACTATTTACAAACTATCTCCATTTCTCAATTCTTTACTAAATAAATGCAGTTTTCTGCTTCCTATGGTAATTTCTAATTCTTAAACGACCTTTACTATAAAGTACACCCTTAAACAGCCCCTTATCACAGCAATATATTGCTATAATAATAGGGTAGTTTAGAGGTAGGTTAAGTTATGGGGGTCGTAGAATAAATAAAAACAACTTCCACATTAAGAAAGGCATATAATTTCAGCAATTATAAGAGTAAATCGGTCACCCTACATATTGTTAATTGAGAGCACACTGTATATAAAATACACGGGATTAAATGCATGAGAACATAAAGAGGTCTAAGAATAGTTCACAAGTAAAGATAAGATTTTAAAACGCAACAAATTGCATCAAAATTATATCACCGGGAAGCATAGATAAATTGGCATTGCAAAGATGTAACAATTGCGTTAAAATATCATCGTATACGCATTCTAAGTAATTCAATATTAGAAAATCGTTACGTGACTGGAAGAAATCACATTTGTTGAAAAATCCAATATTCTATAGAAATCAACAAGCACCAGGCGATTCAATTTAGATGATAAAATGTAACAAACATTCGAATATGTGACTTAATAAAAGGCGAACGTTGGAATTTCTCAAATAATACCACGATATGCGGGCGGCATACGTGACAGTCAAGGCATGCATTGAAAGATTTGAACTAAATAATTGATAAAAATTTCGAAGTATTCAAGATAAAGGTAGAAGTATCGTTCCAGAACGTAAACACACCAATGAAATCAATAGGAGGTAGGGCTTATATTGTTACGTGCCAAGGGTCACTTAAACATGTATTAGTTTAGTTTTGATGTGCGGGAGTTTCGCGCCATATTTTCAAAAGACTAGGCGTGTACTTCCGTACGTCATAGTAGTGCATTTGCGCAGATCGCACGATGCTAGAGGGGTAGACGAATAACTTCGTGCGGAGGTGTAAAAGACAAAAGAGTGGGGACGAGTTTTGGTGACTCTCTGTAACGTGGCTTTTTTGCCTTGTGCTTCGAGTGGAGTGGACGTTTCTTTTGGTAACGTATCGTTAGGTTTACCTATGTAGTTCCTTGCTTGATTATCTTTTGTTGTCTACCCTTTCCTAGTTTTCCTAATCCGATCCCTACATAGGTAAGAAATCTGCAGCCACCTAGGCGTACCGATCTCCACGACTCTGGATGAAGACCTCATGACTGCCGTAGCTGGCCGGAGCTGATCCGAACGCTTTTGTAGAGCGTCGGCGTATCATCTCTAATCCCTCCGGGAGGAGCCCTGATGGACTTGGTTAGAGGCCTACCCTAGCGCAACTTCGCGGGAATCTGGACCTATTATGTGAGTACTTCATAGTTTATATTGTTCGGTTTTATCTTTGTTTTAAAATTAATATGTAAAATTCCGAAGTATTGCGCAATATTGGGGACGTCATTGGTAGATGACCGCGCCCAAATCTGTATAAGATTAGCGCTGCCAACCACCGATGGTGTCTAGTAAACCTCGCTTCCGGTGTTGTATTAATCGAACTTTTTAAATGTAACTACCGTTTAAATGTAAGAATATATACGATAATTACGAAGCGACAAGTTAGTCTATATTCAAACTGAGCTACGACTATGTTCAAAAGTGTTAAGAATTTACGTAACCAGTGAATTAAAAATCAAAGTAAATAAGAAGTAAAAAGTGCGAGAATTTATGCAACGAAAACAAGCCGATCTATAAATAGACGTAAGTAAAACGACTTAATTAAATTCTTTTCTAATATTAATGAAACAGGGCTTTTAATTTCAATCTGAATTTTAATATCGAATTTTAATTTCAATCTTGCTTTTAATTTTGGCTTTTAATATCGACTTTTCAATTTCGACTTTTAATTGGAGACATATTTTGATTGAGATGGCTCTAATTTGGGATATTTAAGACGATTTCAATTTGGGACTTTGAACATATTCAAACTTTGGAGATAGTTTAAAAAATGAAAGTATTCTAATTTGGACATATTTTGACTTGATACGTTTTTAATTGGATATCACATCAATATATATATATATATATATATATATATATATATATATATATATATATATATATAATAAAATGTCTAAGGGAGCTACTAAGAGTTATAAGGGTTGGTTAGTACAAGGTAGTATATGCCAAACAAAAATAATCCACATATTTGATCACATAAACCTAAAAATATATGTTTACCGTATTTTATGTACACTAAAATACCATTCAAATATAGTAGTTGAAATTCAGTGCCAAAAGGCAATATTAAAATGACTAAGTGGCGTATTAGGATGTGAAATGCTCAAGGGTTTATACCGAGTTGAATTTTAAAAAAGCCTTTGAAAGTACATTTGCCGTCCAAAAGCCGGATGCGTCTGTAAATGTTCACTATCAACATGCATCCAGGGTCAAGTGTAAATTATTTTGGTTTCATTTTCTATAGAATCAACGTTTGGACGAATTTGTAAACCCAAAATTATTAGTTAAAACATCGTAAAATGTGATTGGTTGAATGTAAAGATTTAGGACATATATTAGAATTTAGTGTAATTATGAAATTGTATAAAGACATGAACTTGGGTATGTGCGACACGGACTTGACTATTTGTGATGAACTTTAGGATGTAGTAGGCGAATAGAGAATCAACATGGTCGCCTTAGAGAATAAACAAGGCATAATATTTTCGAAACGATTTTGTAAAAGACGTGTTTTCAGAGATTATTTTCGAACAAATTTTGTAATAGACGTGTTTTCAGAACTGTGCTAATATTTTCAAAAAGAAAATAAAAGTAATTGTTTTAAAATGAGTTTCATTGAAAAGTGGTAAAGAAATAAGCGAAAGTATAAAGTAAATAGTAGTGATTGTGCGACGGTAAAATATTGGATTTGGAGAGTGGTTAAAGTTAGAAGGTCATCGGGAGTGGTTATACAGAGATTTGAAGGAATATTGGAGAGCGGTTTAAAGGCAACAGGAGCAGCGAACAAAAATATACAGGAACGAGTGGATTGGGATTTAGATACGAAGAAGCGGACGGAATTATAGAAGAAACAAGGACTTGAAGTGGAGAGTAGTACAAGGGAAGTTATAGCACTATATTTTTTCAAAATTCTAAATTTGGGTTAATCATTTCAGATATTGGGGAACAGTTAAAATTAGAAGACACCTGGAAACATCACGAAAAATTGTAAGGACGCATACGGAGATTAGGATTTTGTGCCAGGATTCACCGAGGCATCAACGGAGTATAGACTAGGTGAGTGTTTAAAATCATTTTTTAATACGTAAAAATTTGGTCATTTTAATTTTGGTTGAAATTTCATTTGGCACATAGCAACTTTGATCATTTTATAAATTTTGGCATATACAAAAGTAGAGTAGCAAATTTAGTAGAAAAACAAAAGAGTGCACTTTGGTTGGACGTAGCACATCTACTTATAACGAATCCACTATAAGTAGTTTGAATACCCTGAGATTAAGAGTTTTAAATAGTCGAGGCATTGCAATAAGTAGTTAATACTAGAACCAACCAAACAGTGCAAGTACGGGCGTGCATTAGGTGTGCACATTTTTTAAAGTTTACAAAATAAAGTAAAAAAGTATTAAAAAAGAAAAAAAGGGGGTGGAATAATATATATATATTATAGTATTTTTAAAGGGTTAAAAATAAAAATAAACGAAGCAATTTCAAAACACCCTGTATAAAGGAACAACCAGAAATTACGTGCGAAAGTTATATTAGTTAATTCATTTTTAAGTAACGAGCATTAACAAAATTTTACAAATAATAATTAAAATTTAATAGCTTTGCAAAAGAAATAAAATGTTAGAAGCCAATGCCATTAATTCATTAATTTAATTGAATTTAATTAAACGGTTAGTGACGTATAATATGCATAAAAGTGTGTAAAGGTCAATGATACCAAGGTGAAACTCGTTGCTAACAAATAAATATATCGGTTGGGTTGAAATACCATAAAAAGAAGCTCGGAAAAATGTATTTAAAACGTTCGTTACGATTGAACACCTGCGTGGTTTGGAAATGTCAAGTTCCAATAATTTTGTGTAGATACAGATGAAGATTCTACGTATATTGTAAACGGTCGCATGTGTTCGCAGGAAATACTAACGAGGGGTTATTTAAATCACGTAAGAAGTCCACGTGGGGTAGATAGCAAACAAACAAGAATATCGATTTTCTACCACTCAAGCAAGGTTAGAAAGAGACGTAGAAAACGCATAAGCATGGGACAACGGTTGTATAGGCGGGATTTGTGAAACGTCAGTAGGTCTACGATTGGTCGATATGGTTAGTTTGACTTGAAACAGACACGAGGATAGGGTAGCGTAGTTCTCTGAAAATATCATAACAACGTGCTGAAATTCGCGGGATTAGATATCGGTTGAGTGCAAAATTGTAAGAATGTGTTGTTGATAACAGGGGATTTCGGATAAATGTGGCCGAAAACATAATTAAAGCCCTTAATATTTTGAACGCGTCAGACTACGCATGGAAGTTACCACGAGTTTTGTAAGTAGAATAAAATCATTTTAAAATTATATTGCACGGTAAGCTTCATAATTTATACGCGGTTTGTGTACCAAGATTACATATTTTTTAATTAAAGTATCACCTATAAAATTTTAACAAGTTCGTGTCGGGACATTTGAAGTAACTAATTGTGAAAGACGTATGTTTAAATTGGATTTGGAATTGGGCTACACCGTGGAGGCGGCGTTGGCGGATCGGCTTAGATGGGGTTCGTCTAGTAACAGTGAGAAACGGCCTGCAGACCAGATAGAAGAAATATATGGCATCGTCCACAGAGCAGAGATCTCCTAGAAATTTCCAGGTAACGATTTGAAATTGTGATTCTTATAAACTGTGAATATTGGGTGACGTATGAGAGTGATGTTGAAGATATTATGGATTATTTGCGTATTGAACATAATACCTGTAAATAACTTTATTATGGTATTTAACTAGAAATCTGAAGGTGTCTATAAAGCTTTTTAACTTTCCATCAGAACGTGAAATTATTGTGAAGAGTACATGGCTTTGTTTTTTAATTTGTTGTAAGAGTATGAAAAGTAGAAGGGCATACATTATGCATAATTAACTGGGTTATCATGAGCTCACCATACTCCAGAGTTTACTTAGATAAAAAAAAAATAAATTATAAAGAAGGAATTTTAAAAAAGGTATTATTCAAGGCCCATTTACTCCGGGTACATTTTATGTGTTTGATGATTTAAAATATAATACAGGATATTACAAAGTAGGATTTAATAAAGTGTAACGTGATCACAGAAATATGGACAATATTGAATTTCTTTTGTAAATAGTAATAAATAAAAGATTATATGTTGGTTGTATTTTGTGGTTTTATTGCGAGTGTGTGTGTACGATTGAGAATATGAGAGTGAATCTAGATATCCGAGAGGAGGTCCAAACGAGCTAGCCGGAAGCAGGTGCAAAAAATTGACAATTCAACCGAGGAAGAGAGGAAAACGGGTAAGAAATTTTTTTTTTTGACTTATTAAAATTTTTGAAAATTTTTCTATTTTCGAATTTGAAAATTTAAAATTTTTTTCGAATATAATTTTGTTGTTGAGGCATTTACCTGAGTTCCAAGGCAATTTATGACGGCCCAACGTTGGGGCTCGAATGTTTTTTGAGAGAGTACTAAATTAGACCCGAGTTCCACGGCAATATATTATAATGTATAAGGGAGCTACTAAGAGTTATAAGGGTTGTTTAGTACAAGGTAGTATATGCCAAACAAAAATAATCCACATATTTGATCACATAAACTTAAAAATGTATGTTTGCCGTATTTTATGTATACTAAAATACCACTAAAATATAGTAGTTGAAAGTAAGTGCCAAAAGGTAATTTTAAAATGACTAAATGACGTAGTAAGATGTGCAGTGCTCAAGGGTTTATGCCGAGTTTAAATTTTAAAAGCCTTTGAAAGTACATTTGCCGTCCAAAAGCCGGATGCGTCTATGAATGTTTACTATCAACATGCATCCAGGGTCAAGTGTAATTTATTTTGGTCTCATTTTATATAGAATCAACTTTTGGACAATATTTGTAAACTCAAAATTATTAGTTATAACAACGTCAAATGTGATTGGTGGAATGTAAAGATTTAGGACATATATTAGAATTTAATGTGATTATGAAATTGTATAAAAGACATGAACTTTGGTATGTGCGACACGAACGTAGTTATTTGTTATGAACTTTGAGATGTAGTAGGCTAAGGGAGTTAACATGGTCGCCTTAGAGAGTAAACAAAAGAGATTATTTTCGAACCAATTTTGTAAAAGACGTGTTTTCATAACTGTGCTAATTTGTATACAGATATTTAAAGAAAATAAAAATAGTTGTTTTAAAGGAGTTTTCAATTGAATAAAGTGGTAAAGAAACAAGCATCGAAAGTATAAAGTGAGTAGTAGTGATTGTGCGACGGTAAATTATTGGATTTGGAGAGTGGTTATACAGATTTGAAGTGATATTGGAGAGCGGATTAAAGTTAGAAGGACATCGAGAGTGGTTAGACAAAGGAAAGAAGTTGGATATTGGAGAGCAGTTTAAAGGTAGCAGGAGCATCGAGCAAAAGATACAGGAACGAGTAGATTGGGATTAGATACGGAGAAGCGGACGGATTTATAGAAAACAAGGATTCGAAACGGAGATTAGCACAAGGAAGTTGTAGCACTGATTTTCTAAATTCTAAATTTGGGTTAATCATTTCAGGTATTGGGGAGCAGTTAAAATTCAAGGACACCTGGAAGCGGCACGAAAATTCAAGAACATCATTGTGAAGACGCATACGGTGATAAGGATTTTGAGCCAGCATTCAGGAAGGCATCAACGGAGTATAGACCAGGTGAGTGTTTAAATATATCTTTAATACGTCAAAATAGTCATACAAATTTTGGTTGTAATTGAATTTGGCACATAGCAACTTTGATCTTATTAGAAAATTTGGCATATACAAAAGTAGAGTATCAATTTTAGTAGTAAAACAAAGAAGTGCACTTTGGTTGGACTTAGCACATCTACTTATAACGGAACCCACTATAAGTAGCTTGAACACCCTGAGATTAAGAGCTTAAATAGTCGAGGCATTGCAATAAATAATTAATTAAAGAACCAACCAAACGGTGCAAGTACGGGCGTGCATTAGGTGTGCACATTTTAAAAGTTTATAAAATAAAGGGTAGAATATAGGTGGAACTCAAAGTAGGGCGGTTTAATATATGTTTAAACCCAAAAGGGGCGGTATAATAATATATATATATATATATATATATATATATATATACAATATATATATATATATATATATATAAGTGTACAAAAAGTATATACTTTTATATATGTGTAAAATATAATTTCACTCCCATCTAGTCTCGAAAAGATTTAATTTAAGGTGTACACAAGATTTTGACCATTCTAATTTAGACACAAGGTTTATTAATTCTCATAGCAGATCTGGTATGATATTTGACAATCTGTTTGCAATTTTCTAAAGGTAAAGATATATTAAGCAAGATATAAATTTTGATAGAATATCTTAATCCAGTAAGTACGAATAATAAAGCACTTTGCAATGACTACCTATAAAGTTCAATTTTTATACATATCAAATCATATAGTAGACAGGTGACTACAAGATGGACTTAGATTTTAACCTTTTAAAGTACATAACAAAAAACGGCATTTTACTTATAAAATGTAAAAACTTTACATTACCTAATGAATCTACCTACCTTCGCCTTCAGGCGAAACAAGATGAACAGCGGAACGGTGACAATTCGAGGAAGTTTTCCAGCTATGCGGGGTGCCAAAGAATGGGAACACAAGCGAAATCGTTGGGGATGCACATCCGTCAGTCCAGTTCGATGAGCCACCTGACGATGGAGCGGCCTGTGGCAAATAGCCATCCTGTCGGTCGAAAACCACAGGCCAGTGGATACAGGATTTGGATATCATATAGTTGGAGAACAATCAAGAGGAAGATCCGGAAAGGTACTTACCGCATCAACCACCCGCCAAAACTTGACAAAATCTGTAACAACAGATAGCAACGAGACAGTCAAAATCAATTGATGATTAATGCTGTAAAAGGAAGTTGAACTTAAGAGGTCCAGGCTCGACTAAGCTAAACATGCGTCAGACATACTTTTTCTTATCCATCTTATTCCAGCGGCGAATAGTTACATACATCGACTAAGTTCATAAATTTTATCTGAGATTTCTCATAATGTACTGCAGCAAATGATACGCCAACTTAACCAGTCTCGACTATAATAAAAGGCGATATTTCGCGACATACTTGAATTGTTCGAGTATGGTATTGTTGCGATCCACTATTAGGCAACCCGTCAAACATACAAACGCCCGGGGCACAGCGTATTCTTCAGCATTCGAGAATCCTTCTACAAAGTTCTAGATAATGAGTCATATCTTAATGCAGGGTATATATAAGGCCGCTTATGAATGTAAGAGTTAGTCTATTCTTGAATGTCTAATATAAATTATATCGTTGTAAAGTAAACGTAGTTGAGTTTTAGAATATATACATAAATGATATGCTGTGTCTAATGTGCATGCAGCTTGCAGTATACATAAATAAATAGAAGTGTATAAACAAATAGTTGTGTTAGTGTGGTTATTGGACCTAGGGTAAAGAAGTTAGTTTAAGAAGATATTAGTGCTTGTAAATTCATTAGTGTAATAGTGCTTCATTGTTAAGTGGACTGAAAACATCTATAAATAAGGCATATACTGTTAATTAGACTTGTGAACAGTGAGTAATAAAGACCATTATTATTACTTGTTTTAAATTAAAGAAACGCGGTAGTAGTAGCGCGTTACACTGGTGTCAGGCATTTGTGGGGTATATAGTGATTAATTTAAAACACAAGTCTAAAGACATTTAAGTAGTTTATATATGCCAGTTACAAGGAGTCAAAATAAGATGGAGGCAGAAAGTTTAATGAATTTCCTTAAGGATTTTAAATCCGAAATGCAAGTGACACTTAGTGAAAATGCTGAGAAAATGGAGGAGAGGTCGGCTAAACTGGAAGTGACACTAAACGAAAACTTAGTGAAGTCAGTTGAACTGGAATCGACCCTTAAAGAATTTAAATACGGCATGGAAATGACACTTAGTGAAAATGCTGAGAAAATAGAGGAAAAGTTAAGTGAAAATACAGCCACGTTAGAACGAAGATTAATGGAAAGTTCCATTGCATTGAAAGAAGATTTCACTGAACAGGTAAAAACAGTTGAGCAAAAGTTGGACAGTAAATTGATAAAATGAAAGAAGATGTGATGAGGCTGCAAGAACAAGTAATTTCACTAACAACGCGGCCACTTGAATTGCCAAGCCAAGTTGTTAATCAGAACATTCCAGAAATAAGAACCACGGAAAGAAGCGAGTCAATTCCGTCTAAATTTAAAGTAAAACCACCTACATTCGATGGTAAAACACCTTGGCCCACATATTTGAAACAATTTGAAGCTGCTGCAATAGCCAACGGTTGGTGCAACAAAGAGAAGGCTATCTCTCTAATAGTGGCCCTACGGGGGGAAGTTCTTAACATCTTACAAACGATTCCCGATCACCAGCAGAATGATTACGGCCTCTTAACATAGAAGCTTGAGATGAGATATGGAGACGCTCACCTTCAACAGGTTTACCACGCACAAGTTAAGAACCGCTCGCAAAGACAAGTGAAAGCCTGCAAGAATTCGAAGCTGACATCGCCAGATTAGTTAGATTGGCATATCCAACGGCACCAGATAGTTTCCTCGAACAACTGGCTGTACAAACATTTGTGGATGGCGTTAAAGATGGCGAAATACAGCAAGCGCTAAGATTAGCACGGCCAAAGATGTTAGATGACGCACTGGCTCATGCGCTTGAATTTGAAGCAGCTAAGCAGACATCACACAGAATGAGTCACAAAGTTCGGTCTGCCTTAGAGGAACCTGATCAAGCGCAGAACAGCATAGATGAAATAATCAACCGTGTGTTTGAAAAGCGAAAGGCGGAAAGGCTGAAAAGACTACGACCGCGGAGATGGCGTCTACGATGCTGGAGCTGCGGTGAAGTTGGCCATATGCAGAGACGCTGTACTCAACCAAAGAAACAACCGGTTGTGCCAAAGCTGGTCCATGTAAGAGGGCGAACTTCGACAGCACAGCGTAGTGCCCCGGAGATTATCATCCGTGCTGCATCGTCGGTGGAAAGTCTGGACAGCATTTATATCGATGGTAGAATTAATGGTAGGGTTGTCCGATTACTTGTGGATACAGGAGCGACAAGAACTATTGTGAGACCAGATTTGGTTGGTCGTGGAAAAGTGCTACCTGTATCGGTGTGTCTCCGAACGGCAAGTGGTGAGAAGATTGGTACTCATAAAGAGACTGCCGTTATGTTGACAATTGGGGACAAATTAATTAATCATCGAGTGTTGGTGGCTGAAATTACAGAAGAAGTGATCTTGGGAATGGATCTCATGAGAGAATATGGGTTTCATGTAAACATGAAAGAAAATGTGCTTCGGATAGATGATGATGAGATTCCATTTCAAGGGACGAGTAACCAGACGATGCAAGTTCGAATGATTTGCGATATGAAAATACCCGAGAAGGCGGAGATGATAGTAATGGGACGCCCGGATGGTACGCTCCGGGAAGGACAAGTATGCATGATGGAAGCAACTGAATCGGGGATGGGTCAGGAGGGACTTCTGATTGGAAGAACGCTGGTAAAGTCTCGAAATATGGTACCAGTAAGGGTGCTGAACATTAACCCTCATACAGTGACCCTGAAGAAAGGCATGATTGTGGGAAGTTGCATTCCAGTATGTCATATTAAACGTTGTATTGACGACACGAAAATAAACCAACCAAGGTTGCTCACAGAAATTGCTGGATATGTTGATACCCTCGTGTCAAGGATTAAATGGCGATCAACTGGGCAAGGTAAAAGAACTGGTCGGACGATATCGAGGTGTGTTTGCACTGGATGATAGTGAGAAGGGAAGGACGAATGTTGTGCAACACAAGATCAATACTGGAGATGCGCAACCGATAAGACAACACCCAGGCGGCTTCCTTTGGCAAAACGTAAGGAAGCCGAGCAAATTATCACCGATATGGAAGAACAGGGGTGATTGAACCCTCGAATAGTCCATGGGCATCCCCGGTAGTGCTTGTCAAGAAAAAGGACGGGTCGACAAGGTTTTGTGTAGACTACCGGCGGCTTAATAATGTGACAAAGAAAGACAGCTATCCTTTGCCCAGAATTGATGACACCTTAGATACTCTATCCGGATCTAAATGGTTTTCGACCTTGGACTTGAAAAGCGGATACTGGCAGGTAGG
This sequence comes from Platerodrilus igneus, assembly GCA_036346225.1. Taxonomy (NCBI): domain Eukaryota; kingdom Metazoa; phylum Arthropoda; class Insecta; order Coleoptera; family Lycidae; genus Platerodrilus; species Platerodrilus igneus. The sequence goes on along the minus strand of JARFIW010000999.1, from coordinate 5,574,784 downwards.
CTTGGAGCCAAACGATAAAGAAAAGACTGCGTTTACAATTGGAACTGGATTATGGCAGTTCAAGGTCATGCCATTTGGATTATGCAATGCTCCTGCTACTTTTGAACGATTGATGGAGTCGGTACTGCGTGGACTGTCCTGGAAGACATGTCTGGTGTACCTGGACGACGTGATAGTGTTAGGCCGGTCTTTTGAAGAACATCTTAAGAACCTAGAGGAGATATTCCAAAGATTACGCGGGCAAACCTTACATTAAGCCCCAAGAAGTGCCACCTATTTGGAAAAGAGGTGAAATACCTAGGACATGTCGTCTCAGAGACCGGAATAAGAGCTGACCCTGACAAAATAAAAACGGTACAAGAGTGGCCTACACCAGCAGATATACACCAACTACGCAGTTTTCTAGGATTGTGCACATATTACCGACGTTTTATACTTGGGTTTGCGAACATTGCCAAACCGTTAACAAAATTAACCGAAGATGGACAAGAATATGATTGGAATGACGACTGCCACAGAGCATTTGAACAACTGAAACGACTACTAGTTACAGCACCAATTTTGAGTTATCCGCGGATGGAGGGAAAGTTTGTGTTGGATACCGATGCCAGTAACACAGCTATAGGAGGCGTTCTTTCTCAAGTGCAGGACGGACAAGAAAAAGTTATTGGGTATTTCAGCAAGGTCTTGTCGCGGCCAGAAAGGAACTATTGTGTGACAAGAAGGAGCTGTTGGCCGTCGTCAAATCCGTAGAGCACTTTATAAGTACTTATACGGCCGTAAATTCCTGTTGAGAACAGGCCATGCCGCACTGAAATGGTTACTGCAGTTTCGAAATCCTGAAGGGCAAGTGGCAAGGTGGATAGAGCGGCTGCAGGAATATGACTTTGATACGGAACATCGTGTAGGAACTAGCCATCGGAATGCAGACGCTCTATCAAGGAGACCTTGTCCGATGGACTGCAATCATTGCTCCAAGATGGAAGAGAAATAAGTGTCATCCATAGAATGACGGTAACCGATGATACTTGGCAACTCGAAAGAATACGAGAAGACCAGGAGAATGACGCCGAATTGGGACGTATTATTGAGTGGAAAAATAGAGGACAACGACCAGCTTGGGAAGAAATTAGTATTTCAAGTAGGAGCCTGAAGGCATACTAGTCACAGTGGGACTCCTTGATGATGGAAAATAGAATCTTGAAACGACGCCTGGAATTTGAAGATGGCACTGAGAGACTTCAAGTGATAGTGCCGAGAAGCAGAGTGCCGGAAGTGTTGCAGCACTTGCACGATGGTATTTCCGGAGGGCACTTTGGCGTGAAAAGAACTCTCGAAAGAGTGAGAGAAGATTCTATTGGGTGAACTGCAAAGAAGATGTGAAGGAGTGGTGCCGGAAATGTGAATTGTGTGCCTCTGCAAATGGCCCGGTCTCAAAACGGAAAGCCCCAATGAGACAGTATAACGTGGGGAATCCTTTTGAAAGGGTAGCCATTGATATAGCTGGTCCGTTTCCTGAATCAGAGAAAGGAATAAATACATCTTGGTTGCAATGGATTATTTTACCAAATGGCCGGAGGCATATGCTATACCTAACCAAGAAGCCGAGACGGTTGCAGATGTACTAGTGAGGAGTTGTTTTGTCGCTTTGGAGTTCCGTTGGAATTACACTCCGATCAAGGTCGGAACTTCGAATCAGCGTTGTTTCAAAACGTCTGCAAGCATCTTGGAATCAGGAAAACTAGAACCACGCCACTTCATCCTCAATCGGATGGAATGGTTGAAAGAATGAACAGAACGTTAGGAAAGTACCTGGCCAAAGTTGTCTCTGAACATCAACGGGACTGGGACCAATATCTACATTTGTTCCTACTGGCGTACCGATCTTCGGTACATGACAGCACAGGATACTCGCCCGCTTGCGTAATGCTAGGACGTGAATTGCGGCTACCATGTGATCTTCAGTTTGGATTTAAACCTGGAGAAGAGATCGCCGGTGAAGATTACGTTAGTAAGCTTCGTGAAAGATCAAATAGTATTCACGAAAACGTCCGAAAGAATATACAGGCAGCAAGCGATCGAATGAAATCACAATATGACACGAGAGCACAAGAAGGTGGTTATCAACCTGGAGATTTAGTGTGGTTGTACAATCCACAAAGAAAACGTGGATTGTCGCCAAAACTACAAAGACAATGGGAAGGGCCGTACGAAGTGTTAAAAGGATTAATGATGTAGTGTACCGGATCAGAAGATCCCTCGTGGTAAACCGAAAGTGGTACACTTTGACCGTTTAACACCCTACACTGACAACAACCAGGAAGACTCAAATAATGATAATGGTGTTCGGCAAGTTATTAATCATGAGCCAAATGCAGATTTTGAGAGCTTTATGGCGGCGTATGGTGGTTCCGCTAAAGCGAGATTTGGCGTTGTTGTTGAAAACAGCAAGATCTGTTTAGAGCACCAGAAGAGTATTCCTTGCACATTGCGTAGCTCAAGATTTGGCAATGTCAAGGGAATAGCTGTTGTTTTCAAGAAAAAGTTTGGATGTGTGGATGAATTAGTACAACAGCAGCCAACTGTAGGAAAATCTTTGGTTCTTCAAGATAAAAATCGTTATGTTTACTATCTGGTCACCAAAAATTCTTCATGGCAGAGACCTAGTTATGGACATCTATGGGAGGCTTTGCTAAATCTTAAGGCGCAGATGATGGAAAATGGAGTAACGAGACTAGCGGTGCCCAAGCTGGGCTGTGGACTGGATCGCTTGGATTGGAGGATAGTCCGAAATATGCTAGAAGTAGTTTTCCAGGAACCAACGTCCAGGTTCTTGTTTGTTGTTATCAACCGGTTGCCTACCAAGACCATGAAAAGAGTGTTGACTGTTACTTCCAACGACGCGGTGGATGCACCAGAGGAGATAGCTGCCGATACCGTCACCAGTCATCGAATTGGCGTCAAGATGGATTTACAGTTACGAGACGTAACGGTTTTAAAGAGGGGGCAGTGTTGCGATCCACTATTAGTCAACCCGTCAAACATACAAACGCCCGGGGCACAGCGTATTCTTCAGCATTCGAGAATCCTTCTACAAAGTTCTAGATAATGAGTCATATCTTAATGCAGGGTATATATAAGGCCGCTTATGAATGTAAGAGTTAGTCTATTCTTGAATGTCTAATATAAATTATATCGTTGTAAAGTAAACGTAGTTGAGTTTTTAGAATATATACATAAATGATATGCTGTGTCTAATGTGCATGCAGCTTGCAGTATACATAAATAAATAGAAGTGTATAAACAAATAGTTGTGTTAGTGTGGTTATTGGACCTAGGGTAAAGAAGTTAGTTTAAGAAGATATTAGTGCTTGTAAATTCATTAGTGTAATAGTGCTTCATTGTTAAGTGGACTGAAAACATCTATAAATAAGGCATATATTGTTAATTAGACTTGTGAACAGTGAGTAATAAAGACCATTATTATTACTTGTTTTAAATTAAAGAAACGCGGTAGTAGTAGCGCGTTACAGTATGTTGAAGTATCCTCCCTACTATTTAAGAAACATTTACTTGTGCGGCCCCGCGAAAACGTATTGTAGTTTACTAACTTCGCTTTGAATAATTACCCGGTAAAAGTCAAGTGTTTAACATATAAAAGCATAAGACGATTTTTCGCGACATAAACTAACATAATTAATTATGTGTGTATGTGTTAAACTTACGTTTTTGCGATAAAATTTACTGGAGGGGAAATTGTACAGCACCATTCTATCAAATAAACGAACATAACCTGTTCTGTACCAGGGTATGCTTGTGTATCCTCAACGCTCGACTTTTACCGGGCAATTATTCAAAGCGAGGTTAGGAAACAACAAAATGATGGATACGGAAGCAAGTGATGAAAATGTGCAAATTACTATAAATTGGAAAGGCGAAGACTACATGTTGAATGTGGATTTATTATAGTCCCGTAAACGCGGTACGCGCACCACTAATGACATTTGGTAACGATATTACATAATGTGAAAATTGACGCGCAAATTTCGATGACGTCACACAGTATGCAAATTATGGCACATAATTACGCAAAATATAAAGGAAATAAATTTTAAAGAAAACCCCCAAAAGAGGCACTCACGTGAACATGTAAAGCTTCCTTCAGAATTACTTCATGATAGCGGCGGCTTCCTTCAGGATTACTCCATGCTGGTCGCCCGTGGCTTCGCTAATATTTCTCGGGTATGGGTTGCTCGCCGCTCTTTCTCGGGTGTGGGAACTCTTAAGCCAGGTTGCATCCAAATTGATTGTCTTCTTCCTATATGTAGACAAATAAGGTAGGGTAGACAGGTAAAAGGTACGATAATTTGGGAACAGAGGAAACCTACATATCAGAAAAAAGACACGGTAAGATACGATACCACTCTCTTCGCGTTTCGGAGGCAAGTCCTTACGCGTCTTTCGGAAATTCCCCACTATCCTCTCGTCCACACGCGTCGGCGCGAAACTCGCGCAACGCACTTCTGAAGTGACGGAAATACGCGCAACAAGTCTTTTAAATTTATGGCGCGAAATCCTTACCAATTTAAAACTTAATTAAAAATGTCTAGTGCCATTTCGGCAGGTAACAGATTTACATACGGCAAACATTTTATTAAACGGTAAGTATTTTATGCTCAATTTTAGCAAAACAATATGAAAAATTGCAGATCAGCACCAGGCTGAATGTTACCTACCAAAAGTTTTAGTTAATGCAGAAACCGTTGGTTCTAATAATAGTAATTTAGAAAATGATCCTGAATCTTTTAATAGAGGATTAAAAAAAGTATGGTTTTCTAAAAGACAGCCATCACCTAACGATGATGAAGCAACAGCGTTTTTTTTAACACTAAGAAAAAATTTATCCAACAAATTTAATGATAGAAAGACTACTAAACATCAGTTGTGGAATGAAATTGCTAAAGACATGGAATTGGCAGGATATGACATTTGTGCTAATTCCAAAGAGGGTCCCGCAGAAAAGTGTAAACAAAAACTTAGCAATATGGAGACTTGGTACATAAAACACACAAAATTTATGAACACTACTGGTGTAGAGAAAAAGGACCCACCTCCATTTTTTGACGAATTACACTCAATTTTAGGTAAGAAATGTTAAAACGTTAAGTTGTGTTTGCTAATTGGGACTATTAAATAATGTTAATTGGTTTACTTTTATAAATTTACATGCATTTTGACATGTAAATAGCAACCTACTTAACAGATACGATGTATTACACATAACTTTAATCATATGATTTTAGGAAGTAAAGACAAAGTTGCTCCGAAAGGAATGCAAGCCAGTGCTGAAGATTCACTCTCAGAAGAAGAAGAAGAGGCGAGTGAAGATGCCTCAACTTCTAACGTGGATTCTGAACCATCCACATCAACTAAAAATGCAATTAAAAACCGATTCGCAAATATTAAAAACCGTGCGACCTCGGTCCAACATTGACCATGTGTTAGACGAAATGAAACGCCACCATGAATTGGATAGAAGAGCTCATGAAAACCAGTATCGTAACCTACAAGCTGCATTAGATACCTAAAATAAACAAAGAGAACGTATGACCAATTTATTTAGGGATTTAATTAATATGAAGAAGAGGAAGCGTAGTTTATCGAACAGCTCCAACTCAGACTGAAGAAGTATTCAAAACAAATGTATTGGAATATTGTTTCATATTAAGTACTGATTACATAATTAGAAACTTGTTAGTGTATAAAATTTTGCCAATTGTATTTAGAACAAACTAGAATCAATGGGTTTTTAGTTTTTTGATTTTTAATTCTTTATTCTATATTGTCCAATATAATTCATTCTGGAATCTCTTATATTGGAAAAATCACTGTACAATTTCGAAAATTAAAAAATAAGTTTGAACTATTAAAATAATATTTATTTCATGTTACTAAAATGTGAATTTCAATATTACAATATGTACATTGTTAGTAATTAATTATTCATAAGAAAGTTTCTTGCTAGGTTGTCCGTTTTTTACATCCACGCCTGGTTTCATGATGGTTATCCTCTGGGAATGCCACAGTTCTTCGTTGGTCAATATAAATGTCTTTGACCCACTCATCCTTATTTAAGTAACAGAAATTGTGTAGAACACAAGCTGCTGTTGTTATTTCAATGGCTTTACTTATTGAATAAGTATTGATAAAAATTAATCTTCTCCACCGGCCTTTGACAAGACCAAATATATTTTCTACCACTGTCACCGATGAGGTGATAATTTGAGCTTTTGAAGTAGAAATTGGGCCCGTGTCTACTGATATTTTTAACAAACCCAGAATTGGAAAACACCTGATAAAATAAAAAACATGTATTAATTAAGAAAGTTTAATATTATACTCTAGAGTCATGCGCAGCTCCTGGGAATCCGATAAACACATATGTGAAGATTTTGTCTGCAGTGCAAATTCCCCATAAGTTATTATAAGCCCGTAAACGCGGTACATGCGCCACAAATGACAGTTGGTAGCGATATTACATAGCGCAAATTGTTGATGACGTCACACAATATGCAAATTAGGGCGACACAATTTACCAATTATACAAATTATATAGGAAACCCCCACGGGGTACTCACGTGAATATGTAGAGCTTCCTTCAGGATTACTCCATGATGGCAGGCGGCTTCCTTCAGGATTACTCCATGATGGCCGCCCGTGGCTTCGTTAGTCTTCCGGCGTCGGTTACTTTGCTAATCTTTGGGCGTGGGGTTTCTTGAGCTAGGTTGCATCCAAATTCACTTGTCTTCTTCCTATATGTAGACAAAAATAAGGTAGGGAAAACAGGTAAAAGGTACGATAATTTGGAAACACAGGAAACCTACATATCAGAAAAAAGACACGGTAAGATACAAAAGACAACCTTCTTTACATCTCGGAGGCTAGTTCTAACGCGTCTCCCGGAAAATCCCCACTATCCTCTCGTCCACACCCGTCGGCGCGAAACTCGCGCAACGCGCTATCTGAAGTGACGGAAATACGCACACAAATCTTTTTAAATTTATGGCGCGAAATTCTCACATATTAAAAGTTAGTTAAGAATATCTAGTGCCGATTTCGGCACGTAACAAAGTTTATTGAGTGTCCAAGATATCTGTCTATGTAGCTATCATGTTGTACAGTAGGTACCTTCAGATCGATGTGGCAGCCATCTATGGCACCTATAGTACCTTTTGTTATCAGTAGAAATGGTAATCTTTTTTGCATGTACTAACCTGGATATTTATCAAATCCATTCACAGCATGTGTAAATTCAGTATCTGTACTTGGCCAAAATATATACATTGTTTAAGTCCAACGACAATATATAAACAAGCATTTACAATGTGAAATATAGTACTTGCAGTTACTTTAAATGTGTATCCAACACACTGCAAAGTATCTTCTTGTGCCAAGTACCATCAAAATATTAAAAAAGCTGTTTTAGGTGCAATAGGAACATTTCCACCTCTATATTTTTTGTTCAGCAACTTGTTACGTGTAGCTTTCCAGTTTTGAAGTTATTCTGTGTTTTCTGCAAAATCTTATCCGGTTCTCGAAATTAATTTCCAATTCGCTTTAATTCTTTGTCTATTTCAATTTCTGAATGGGTCGATTATCTTATCTAGCAGGTGTAGTATGCATGATTTTGATATTCATTGTTTGTTTGAACCTTGTAAAAGAGTAAAGTGAACGCTCTTGGTTTTGTTGTATAATTTTATAAGTGCGTATTGAGCATTTGTTTTAGCATCTCCTTGGGAGAACCTGTAATTATACGACAGAAGTTAGTGGCGTTTGTCCACTTCCGTTTGTGGAATTTATTTGCGTCTCCGACTCTTCGCTTTTGCGATAAGGCCGTCCAACGTACGTAATTATTTAGGTACAGTATTTGTATTCTAATTATTATTCTCTCATTTTAGTCGTCTTCTTTTTTTTTGTACCATCTTTTAGTACTACCTGCTTTAGACTGCCGTCGGTACTACTCTTAGTAGTACCTTTTGTTTCTGCTTTCGATCACCGTTCCTGCTGTTCCTTGCTTTTGTTTACAAATTTAAATTTGCTGTTCTGGAAGGAAGCAATAGTCGCCCTGCCGATTATCGAGCCCAGAGCTGTGTTGTTGCTACTAAAAGTACTCAGGACACCTGGATCTCGAAAGTCGTATACATATTTACCTTAATACCTGTTTTTTTTTGTATCGCCTCAATAACCAATTTAAACTACATTATCAGCTAAATTTATTTACGCTTTAATTATTACAAAATCCAGTTTTATCACAACGAAAGTTATATTTTTACATTCTTGGAAATTAGAAGTAACGTTTGATAAATTCTTTTGCTTTCCCCTCGGTGTTTACACATTTAATCACTATTCAGGCGAACTATTGTGTGTACTTTTTCTTTAGATACCGAAGTTTTGTAGTAACAATTGTGACCTACGGTGTGTTTATACTTTTTTTTGTGATCTGCTTTACTATTAATTTCACCAGATTTATATGCTACGTATTTTGCCTTATTTTTCAGGTTTATTTTTATGCTACGATATTTTATTTTGTAAAAGATCCACCAACGGACGCGATATATTTATAAATTTTAGAGATTATTTATCTCCGCGCCTTTATATAACGGATGAGCGGCATGCCTTTCGTCGCGTTTTAACTTGCGTTAGTTACAACTTATTTATTCGCCTATTTTGCGGCACCCCGTGTATGTACCGAAGCATCATTTTCACCAGTTTTGATCAATATTCACCCCCTTTATATACTGTACTTTATATATATATATATATATATATATATATATATATATATTGTGCATTGTAACCTGTATTTGTGCCAAGTAAATATTATACGTGTTCCTTGATTATTATTTTTATTATTGTTTTGAGTTAGCGCGTGACGATTGTGCCGCTTTGTGCTGCTTGGATATGGTATTTGGGAACTTGTGTATGAGTTGAAACCTTTGAGTCACGGTTCTATATTTGCTTTTTGGCGAGACTCTGGCGCCCTTACTCTTCAAGCTTCGCCATTCTGGTCCTTAGTCAAAGCCGTCAGCCCACGACCTCCTGGCTGAGCAAGCCACCCTCCCCTTCTGCCATCGTTACAACAGGGACCAATTACCTATCGTTCTATTTCTAGTTTACCATCAGCGGTGACAAACTGATATGTATCATTTTTCATTAGAACAGTAAATAGTTCATAGTAAGTCTCCTTTCTCATACGAAAAAATCGATAAAATAATATTTCATTATATTTATCTAACCAGTCGTTATTCTTATTTCCATATGACAAACCATAATAAGTGTTTCTTAATTTTGTCACAATTTTCAAATAGTTAAAATTTGCATTCTTTTTTCTGATAACAGTTGATTAATTGTTTCTACGCTGCTAGTATTAAAAAATTCATCATATATTAGTGCTAGTACCATATCCATTTTGCAACAAGTTTCTTAAATAGTGGGGGTCTTACACTTTAAAGTTCATAATTTCAACTCCGCAAGCGCGGTATATTAGACACCACGGCAGTTGGCAGCGCTAATCTTTATACAGATTTTGGCGCGCCCATCTGTCAATGACGTCACCAATATACAAATTAAATGCGCAATTGACGGAAAATATATATTAAATTCGCAAACAGTTATGACAATAAGGTACTCACATAAATACGTCCAGATTCCCACGAAGTACGCCAAGCGTCCTTCAAGATGGCTGGACTAGATCTCAGGGCTCCATTCCGGAGTGTTTAAAGATGGTGCTCCGGCGTGGACTGCGGTTCGAGCAGGCTGCTACAAATTACCTCTACCTATGTAGGGAACGAATAAGGAAACAGGTATAAGGGGCGACAAACAGATAAGCAAGGCAAGGATCTACATAAATACAAGATAAAGACACGATACGATACCTGACACGACCACACCGTTCGAAGTTTTTAGGCCAATCGCCAACCACCGGAAAAAAAACCCACTTTTTGTCCTTTCACGCGTCGGCGCAAAATTATTCGTCCAACCCACTTTTGACGTGACGGAAATACGCGCACCGAGTCTTTTGAATTTATGGCGCGAAAACACCCGCACATCAAAGCTAAAACTAAAGAAATGTTTAGTGCCAAATTATTGGCACGTAACAGGGGATACTTCAATATACCATACTCGAACAATTCAAGTAAGTCGCGAAAAATCGCTGAGATGCAGTAAACAGAATATTAGTATAAAGGTGATGCTAAATCTACAATCAGAAAGATTTAAAGAAATAAAGGGTTTTTATATTTAAAATGTTAGATTGCAAATGATAACAGAGGTAAAATGAACGTAAAAAAGCTAAATATCAAAAGGAAGGAATATCTTTGGGGCACAAGGGACGATGTTCAAGTTTAGAATAGTGCTAGTTATTCAAAAAAAAAACTACTGAAAGCTTATTTTTGAAAATAACGCTATTATCTTTAAAGTTATCTTTTTTTTCATAAGAAAATATAGAATATTAGTTTTCAGACTAACTAAATGAATATAATTGTACAAACCGTATTCGGTTCAACAATTATTAGAAATTAAAATTAGTCAATGTGACTTAGATATTAAATACGATATAGTCAAAACCAGTTAAGCTGACCGATGACTCATCTTGTTAAAGCATATGCATCAATGCAATCAGAACGTATTTCTAACATTCTGGATTAGTTCAGTTGTTTATAAAAAATGGCGCATGAAGTTTATATTGTGACAAATGAGCTGAGATGTCCCAAGGCTTTTATAAATGATCTTTTAATTTTTACGAATTATAAGAAATGTTTGTTGGATGTGCAGTTGACAATGGCGTTAACATAAATATAAAATACATTTTTTTTTATAAAAATTAAACAAAAAAATTTAAGGTAAATTGGAAGTTTGGAACGGAAATAGACCAATATATTATTTAGATAAATTGTGTTTAAATAAAGATATTAATAATATAATATGGAAATTCAGGAATGTAGATAAAATCTTGGTATAGAAATGTACAACAGAACTGGACATTTTGGTTCGGAGAGCATGGTGTCGCAAATATTGTTGGTTTTTTGAAAACAAAGTGAATTTTCAAGATATTATATTGACATTAAGTATAAAGACGCTTGTGTTCTAACTGATTCGATAATATCTGAAAACTAATGATTACTGTTGGAATTGAGACTGTTATTCACACGATTATCAGGGAAATTGTAATTTCGGGATTTTATATTATTCCTGTTTTAAATGGTTAAAAAGTATGGTTGTACATATAAAAGTGTATTTGTAAATATTTAATTTGTATTTAATCAAATTTAGTATTAAACAAACAAAACTGTATTGTATTATTTTATTGTAATATTGCTCTACTACATTAAGAAAGTATAAATCTAGGGCACCACTTCATTTTATATTAATCAATTATTCTGAAATTGAATCATCTTCATAAGAGTCATTGCTGCTTGAATCCTCTAAGTCGATAATAAGAGGCGGTACCACATCAAAGTTTTTTTCAATTTGCCACCATTCCATCATACATTTTTCTGAATAATGAATGCATTTTTGCCAAGTTCTTCATGCCATATTAATTGTATGTGTTCATCATTAAATTGTTCATTAAATCTTCCAATATTTTGTCGTAATAGCCTTTGCAATTACCCCAAATTAATTCAATCGGATTAAATTGGCAATGGTATGGAGGAGCCTTAATACTTTATGGCCACTTTGTGCTGCAAGTTCATCAAGTATGTATATTTTTGGTTGAACATTTTCTTTTACTAATGCAAGTAATTCTCTTTTTAACATTGAAGTGTCTGCAAATATCTTATGTCGAAATAAATAATTAATCAATTTCTCTTTATTTGAAGAAGTGTTAGGAATCTTTTCGACTAATTGCGAATGATATGAAGCATTATCTAGCACGATTAAACTTGGACCGCTTAAATTTGGTAATAAACTTTCTTGGAACCATTTTGTGAACATTTCTGTGTTCATATCACCATGATAATCTGCATATTGTGATTTTGAAGAAAACAAAAGAGATGCATCATGTATAAAACCATTTTCATTTCCAGCATGTATCACAATAAATCTAAAACAACATTTGATAAGCATACAAAACACAGTGACAGCAACAAATTAACAACTAACCGTTTTCCTGTTCCAAATGGCTTCTTCTTGATGCTTTTGTGAGAATTATCATGCCAATTCTTTTGGCAGATCCTACTAAAATCCAAGTCTCGTCAAGAAAAACAGGTTCATATACTTGCGTTTCCTTATTGGAATGGTAGTCTCTTAAGAATTTTATTCGTGCAGCAGCTATATGTTGTTTCTCGAACAATCCTAGCCTTCTATCATCTACTTTATAAAAAAATCCTATGGTAGGTAAAAGTCTTCCTAAGCTAGTTAATTTGAAATTATATACGCCAGCAGTAACAAATTCTTTTTGGAGTGTTTGTGCAGTTACATGAAGTCCTAAAAATATAAAAATTAGTTATTAATTACAATTAATTTTCATATTACTTTTCGAGTGCATCTCATAAATTTTACGTTTAACTGCATCTTTTTACAAAATCTTCAACATCGCAAGATTTGCTTTTTGTTCGGTTACGTTTCCTGCACGTCGAATGAATTGGAAAATTTTCCTTTACAGCTTGTGAGCCTCCTCTCTTAATCCTAGTTAAAGTACTAAGGCTAACAGCACATGCTTCAAAGGTTTGCTGAATAAATAATTAATTGATTTGGAGGATTAAATGTATTTATTTTTGTACCTGCATAAGACTTCCAAACGAAACTAAAACACCTTCATTATCACGCTCTCTTTCAAAATAATCCATGACGTTCAAAATCACCTGGTGTGTTTGGGGCTTGAGATGTTTGTTTCGAAGCATTTTGAACAACTAAATAGCAAAGAGGTAGTATATAGTGTTGTTATAGGATGGCTGTATTTACCTTTTAGAATGTGTGAAAAATCCTTTTAGTTTTGAAAAAAACTTTTACATTTGCGATTAGAGATAAATGTAAAAACGTAAATACAACAAAAAAGCAAGAACTACGTGATAAGACAACAAAAAGTGACAGGAAACTAAAATTATTTATAGGTTATAATAATACATAAATATTAGTTATAATAAACATACGTTTTGATGCTGTCATATCAATCCTTAAAAGAGGCATTTTTTTCTATCCATCCTGTTTTAAGGCAGAATAGTTACCTATACTGACAAAGACAATGCAGTTTTTATTATCATTTCTAATAATGTACCGCGGTGAGTCATAGGTCAGCTTAAATGGTTTTGACTATACACAGATTGATATCTAGTATACGTATCTTTAATTGGTCAACTGTCCTGAGAAATAATTTACGGTGTTGTTCTTATTCCGACGAGCTAAATTCTGAACTGTAAACGGTTCTTTTATTGTGTAGCTAATCAGCTGTTCTGTCCAATTCATTATCTGACACAAAAATATTGACGTTCGTACTTGCAATTGTTTTACTTGGCGGTAAAAGTTAGAAGGATCGAAGGGTGTTGTTCTGGTGTCTTAATTTTGAATTAAGTGTGAATAATTAGTTAATGTTTGCTAGAATAAAACGAATAGGTATATGGAAGTCGGATTACTGTATTCATTGTTATAAGCGGTTTACCTTGGAAATCTTTTAATTTCATCCCAGCATTACATAAAACCATGGCCTCCTATAGAAGAATTTCTATGAATACATCTTTAAAGGATGCTAGAATATTTGAAGACATTTGTGATGTAATGTATCATAATCAAATTTGACGTTTTATTATTAATTTTTATAGGACGCTACAGATTTCGATTTTAATTCTCTTAGAACCAACAATGTCGAACGAACTTCTTTAGAAATCCAACAGCCATCTAAATTTGAAATAATCCCTAAATTGGTGGCTATGATGAAGCAAGATAATCATTCTGATGTTCATATAAAAACACTTGATCCATTTGGAAACCTTTCAGAAAACACCTCAAAATACCCAGAGCCTTCTTGCAGTTACCAAGATGTTGGTAATAAAACATATGAAATAGATTACTTTAGGAATATGAAACGAGAAATTTGTGACGAAGATTCTGTGCAAGAAGCTAAGGAGGATTATTTTACTAGTACTAAGAAGATTAAACTAGAAACGATGGATGAAAGTACAAATGAGGAACTTAGCAGAGATTATAAAAATAGAAAGTTTAAGCCTTTTAAAAAGTCTTTATATACACGACGTTCTCCATATCAGAGACCTACAACGGAGTTTGCTCCAGAGGCTGAGAAAATTAATCAGTGTGTTAAAAATTTGGCATTAGAAAAACACAGGTAATTATTGTTTTAAAAGGTAAATCGGTAGTATTAAATGAATTAGTATTTTTAAAAGTAATTATTATTAATAGGGAATGTAATAAAGATACGTGGTTTGATACATGTAGGTATTGGTGGATTTTTTGGCATCAAATTGCGATGTACCATGGAACAATATACAGTAATTACATTTGATCTTTTATGGTAAATGTTGTGTTATTACCTTGTAACTATCTATATTAAAGAAAGCACCAGTGTATATATGGTATAGCAGACCTTTATTTTTTTAGTACCTGACACTCTCTCGTCACAGCCCACTCCTCCCCTATCTGTGTGTTAGGTATCAACCACCATAGTGTCTCTACTTATATAACATCCTCCTTTTTTAGACAATACTTAACTATACTAACTACAAAATTTTTGAACGGCAACAAAACAAAGTATGGTTATGCCTAATTTTACGTTAGTGAAGCTAGCGGCCACTATCTACCGGCTGCTAAATATGAATACACCTACCAATCTCCATCACTACAAAACCACGCCTACTGAACTGAACAAGCATTCCTATTATTCAATTATATTTCTTATATTGCACCCAATTATCTTTACGATTTTAAATCTAAGGGAGATGGAAATTAAATAACTTTGAGATTCCTATATTATTCTTACGTGTATATTTTAAGCAGTTGCTCTTTTATTTATTTATTTACCAGATTATAGCCCAACAGTACAATGTACCAATTATACCATTATACAAACGAAACCATAAGTATTTAAAAAATTTACGTTGAACGGATTCTAAGAGGTCGTTGTGCAAATATAAATAGGACACCAGACATTGATGCAATATTCTAGTCTAGATCTTACAAATGTTTCGAACAAGACTTTTGGAGTTATAATATTTTCAAAACCCTGACAATTGCGTATTATGAAGCCTAGCATACGATTTCCTGACTTAACGATGGTACGGATATGATTTGAAAAGGGAAGTCGCTCATCAAACTGAAAGCCTAAATCTCTAGTTTCACTATAACGATTTACTATTGTGTTACCTAACTTATAATGATATATCAACGGTTTCCATTTACATGTGAACGTCATCACTTTACACTTTTCAGTGTTCAATTGTAGTTTATAGTTATCACACCAATTCACTATTTTATTTATATTGGATTGCAGCTTGTGGCAATCCTGTGAGGTTGTAATTGTAGTATATATTTTTACGTCATTTGCAAACATAAGTACTTCGCAATTCATTAAATCTGTAATACTATTTATAAATATAAGAAAGAGTAATGGACCTAGATTAGATCCTTGTGGGACTCCTGAAGTTGGTGTGTACTCGGTGGATATATATCCGTTGTAGCTCACATATTGGGATCTATCAGTTAAGTACGATTTAAAGAATAGATGAGCGAATTTGAGAATCCAATAGCGTCTAATATTGTTAATAAAATTGAATGGTTCACTTTGTCAAATGCTTTTGAAAAATCTGTGTATACAACGTCGACTTGACCATGACTGTCTAGTACTTCAGAAACATACTGTACAAAACTACAGAGATTACTTTCTGTTGACCGATTTGCTACAAATCCATGTTGATATGACGAAATGTATGGCTTGAAGTGTTGATAAACCTTGTTGTATAATAGCATCTCAAAAACTTTATCAAAAGTGCATAGTATAGAAATAGGCCTGTAGTTATTAATAATGTTTAGTTGCCCGTTCTTAAAGACTGGACAAACACGTGCAATTTTCCACGCTTTCGGAAACTTTGATGTAGATATACTCATGTTATAGAGAATTTTTAAAGGTTCTACAAATACCTCAGCACAGTCTCTTACAACATAACCAGGAACTTGATCATTACCTGCAGTAGGTTTGTTCTTTAGTTTTGCAATCGCTCTCTTAACATCACTGTTTGTAATTTCTGAACCATAAATTTGCAATAACTTATTTGTTCTACTCGGCATCGTATTCATTATTTTGTGCGTTCCAGTTGATTTTGCCTCTGTGGTAAACGAACTACTAAAGTGGTCACGGAATGCATCTACTATTGACTGTGGAGTTCTGTAATTCATTCCATCTTTCATCATTACACCCGGTATTCTGCTGTACGCTTTTTTAGAATTAATATATGACCAAAACTTCTTTGGGTCACTTGCTATAAAATTTTCTGCATCTGTAGTATATGTTTTGTATGCTACCTTTATTTTACTTTTAATTAAGGTTCTCAACCGTTTAAATTTGAGCAAATCAGCAACATGTCCTCTATTCCTGTATTTCGTGTAAAATTTATATTTGGATTTTATATCATGAAGAGTTTCATTAGTAAACCATACCGGATAGCGGTTTTTTTTTCTTCTTTGTAGAGGCACATATGTCAAAAATACTATATAATTTATTGTAAAATGCTGTTAGTGCACTATCAATATCAGAGAATCCATTCATAAACTTCCAGTCGGTATTAGATAGGCAGTTATATAAACTGCAGAAGTCAGTTTTCTTAAAGTTGTATTCTTTATTAGAATGGTTTACTTCAAATACTGGTTGCATACGTACTTGCAAGTTAAAGTTCAGCGTTAAACAAAGATGATGTGCATCTTCAATAAGTATCGGCGTCTTATTATGTTCAACAACACAATCAAAACTGCTTAGCACAAGATCAAGTAACCTTCCACTACTATTACGAATATTGTTGTATTGAACAACATGTAGCAGCTCGCAAAAATTTTACACAACATGATTTAATGAACTATTTACATCACTATTGTAAGTAGGAGTATTGAAGTCACCAACAATTAGTAAATGCTTTCTATTAGTGTGAAATTGAATAAAGTAATCAAAAAGTTCTTCCAACATTACTAAAGTGGGTGTGTGAGGTATGTACACTACAAGTATATACAGATGGCCAAATGCAAAAGTACATTTACAGCCAATAACATTAATATTGGGGATATCGCTATGTAATTTATGCAAGTTTATTTGCTCTGTAGTAATGGAATCTTTTATAGCCACAAGAACCCCCACGTCTTCAACCTACTTGCTGAAAATTTCGATCATTTCTAAAAGTATTATAATTGCGAGGAAAACATTCAGAAGACTGAATGTCTTCTGATAACCATGTTTTAGTAATACATATAAAGTCATTTTCACAATCACTAACTGAAGTAATAAACTGATCTGCTTTATAACGCATGCTACGTACATTTTGATAACAACATGTAAATTTATAACTGTTTGATGTGATTAGTTTTTTTGAACTATAGTTGGTATACTTTTAAGTTATTTAATGGTAAGATTGGTTTCCCCATTATCAATGCGCTCTTTTAAACTAGATTTGCATTTAAATAACAACTCTTGCTGATATCGTGTTTCATCGTTCTTGACATAATAATTTTTATATATTTGATTTGACTTAAGTATATTTTTATTTTTCAGAACAAAGAATACATCTGCGGTATTGATTAATGTAACACGAACTGGCCGTGGGTTATTTCTGGACGATTTTCTAACTCCCAAACGTACAATGGAATTTATTTATTTATTTATTTATTTATCAGAATTTGTCCAACAGTACAATGTACCAATTATAGGACAATACTACAACTATTCAGTAGAGAATAATACTGGAAACAAATACTATTACACATTTTAAGAGTAATGCAAAACAGCACAGTCTACAATAATCGATAAACTATCAACAAACATATCGATGTGATCACATAAGTCATTAAATTCAGTACACATTGTTACTATAGGCGATTTCATCAAAAGATTGGTGTTGAATGAACTATTATAAAAACAATATCTGCACTATATCAATTTTACCATGAGGTTTTATAGTTTTAAGAAAAGTAGCTATAGTTGCATGTTCCTTGTCGTTTGTGCCTTCCGGAATACCATATATTACAAGATTATTTTCTTTTTTAATTCGTTCCTGTGTTTCGCGCACCATAGTTTCAAAGGAATCTGATGAGAGTAAATCCATGTTTGGTACTTTTCAACGAACTTCGTTCGTTTATGAAATCTATTTGTCTGTGTGTCTGTCTGTCTGTGTGTCTGAGGCCTTTTTAATGGTCGGACATCAATGTGTGATACATCAATCGATTCAGCTCGGTGTCCAGAGCTTAAGTTTTGATGTCAGTTAAAATCGGCCCACGGGGACACCGAACCCCTGGGAAAATCCACAGGGATAATTAAAATTTTAAATAAGTTTAAAATCAATATGCGACACATATTTGAACAATTTATAGCATTTCATGCCAATTATTCCAATATTATAGACATTGTTTAAACTTAAATTTTGATTACCGAAAATAATTAGATTCATATAAAAAAAAAAATTCTTATCTTATTGATGAGAACTAATGTATAGCTTTTAAAATATTTATTCAATAAAATAAAATATATTAAAATGTCTCTTTTGTTGTTTATAAATTTTTGTATTTTATCTGAATACTTATAATTATTACAACATAATAATTTTAATTTCTTTAAATTGTTTTAAAGTAAGTCTACATTTGGAAGTTCGTTGCGACAATGCCTTGCATTTTCAACTTGTTTATTCTCCATTGCAGCAGATTTTAATTCGTCGATTTCTGTTTTTAGTTCCAATATTAATTTTTTTAATTCATTAACCTCAGATCCTCTTGTTACACATGTATCACAATGAAAGACAACTTTTCTATTCTTTATTGATAAGCATTGTATTTCGGCCCACGATAAATTAGAACAGGTTGAATGTAATGGAAATTTACACTTATCGCAACTAATTTCCTTATCAACATGAAGGTCTAGGTTACACACCATACATTTACTAATCAACGGCATTTCTTTAAATAAAAATTGTATTCTTTTATATCAAACTAGAACTACAATATTTCAATTTTCACTCTAGCACAGCATATATATGTCTGCTTTCAAGCACGACCATGAATTTTAAATTGAAATACATGTAATTTTCTTAACTTGTGTAAAACTTGCGCTTTTAAACCTTGTTAAACAGCTGGTGTAAGTCTACTAAAATAACACATACCTTCTACAGAAACTTATTCGCTCCGTTTCACAATTTCTTTTGGAATTTGCGTAAGGATAACTTAATAATAATAATAATAATAAATAAGTTTATTGAATAACTACAGTTAGTCGCAGTACATATTATAAATTTCAAATATTCAAATATTTAGTAAGTAATACAATTAGTAAGCAAATTGAAAGACAAAAGTTATTCAAAAGGGCATAATTCATCCGTAGATGCTATTACTTATACCCTAACATGGTAACACCACAATTATAATCATCAGAAAATATGACCGGAATAGTAGTCTATAGATTTAGTCTATAGACTATAACTCAGTTTTTTGAAACGCGAGTAGAATGCTTTTTACTAAAGACTTGAAGCTGAGTTTGGATTTTGTTCTGATGTAGATTGTTGAATATTTATTTATTGACGGCAGTGTATGCAAAGCATCCTTTAAACTTAGCAGAATAATGTTTTGGAATGGTAAAGTGAGTTTGATCACGTAAGCAACGACAATGGATAGTAGAACGTCTGTGTAGCTGGCTGAACAAGTAGGTGGGTAGTTGATGATGCACAATCTTAAAAATGAATGTCGCATAAAGAAGTTCAGATCTGTAGCTGAATTTAAGGATCTTCTGATTGACATAGTGTGGAATTACGTGCTCATATTTACATATGTTAAATACAAATCTGAGACGTACGTTCTGCATAATTTGGACCCTGTTTCTTAGTCTTACTGTTAAGAAGTTGTAGTAAACTGTGGAGCAGTAATCTAGTTGACTCAAAATTAAGCTGTTCACATGCTTCCACTTAACAGTCGAACTTAGCTCCATTTTAAATTTATATAACGACTTCATTTTGAAGTAACAGAGGCTGATTTTTTTATTGATGTGATGTTCGAATGTCAGCTGAGAATCAAAAATAATACCTAAATTTTTTGCAGTATCTACTACTTTTATCACGGTGTTGTTAACTACTATGTCTATAGTGGCATTAGATTTTGCGTTAATGCAGCCAGTTCGTGTACCAATGCACATGGCAGTACTCTTTTTAGGGTTAAGAATTAGACCGTTACTTATACACCAGTTGTAGATATGGTTAAGATTAATGTTCATTTTTAAGATGGTGTAGTTTGATAATGACGGAAGACATGATATGTAAAGCTGCATATCGTCTGCATACATGTGTATGTTGCAGTCAGTGGTTAATATCTGCGGTAAATCAGCAGTAAAAATCGTAAATAGCAACGGACCAAGAATACTTCCCTGCGGGACTCCATGATTAATTGTAAGAAGTTTTGATTGCTTGTTATCAATCTTGACTATAGTCAAAACCATTTAAGCTGACCTATGACTCACCGCGGTACATTATTAGAAATGATAATGTAAACTGCATTGTCTTTGTCAGTATATGTAACTACTCTGCGCTAAAAAGGATGGATAGGAAAGAAGTACGTCTTTTAAAGATTAGTATGGCAGCATCAAAACGTATGTCTGTTATAACTAATATTTATGTATTATTATAACCTATAAATAATTTTAGTTTTCTGTCATTTTTTGTTGTCTTTTCACGTAGTTTTTGCTTTTTTGTTGTATTTACGTTTTTACATTTAGCTCAAATTGCAAATATATAAGTTTTTCAAAACTAAAAGGATTTTTTACACATTGTAAAAGGTAAATACAGATGCAATTAAACGTAAAATTTATGAGATGCACTCGAAAAGTAATACAAAAATTAATCGTAAATAGTAACTGATTTTTATATTTTTAGGATTGCATGTAACTGCAAAACACTCCAAAAAGAACTTGCTACTGCCGGCATATATGATTTTAATTAACTAGCTTAAGAAGACTTTTACCTACCTTAATGTAGTAGAGCAAAAGTACAATAAAATAATACAATACCGCTTTGTTTGTTTAATACTAAATTTGATTAAATACAAATTAAATATTTACAAATACACTTTTATATGTACAACCATACTTGTTAACCATTTAAAACAGGAATAATATAAAATCCCGAAATTACAATTTCCCTGATAATCGTGTGAATAACAGTCTCAATTCCAACAGTAATCATTAGTCTTAAGATATTATCGAATCAGTTAGAACACAAGCGTCTTTATACTTAATGTCAAAATAATATCTTGAAAATTCACTTTGTTTTCAAAAACCAATAATATTTGCGACACCATGCTCCGAACCAAAATATCCAGTTCTGTTGTACATTTCTATAGTAAGATTTTATCTACATTCCTGAATTTCCATATTATATTATTAATATCTTCATTTAAACACAATTCATCTAAATAAAATATTGGTCTATTTCTGTTCCAAACTTCCAATTTACCTTAAATTTTTTTGTTTAATTTTTATAAAAAAAAATGTATTTTATATTTATGTTAACGCCATTGTCAACTGCACATTCAACAAACATTTCTTATAATTCGTAAAAATTAAAAGATCATTTATAAAAGCCTTGGGACATCTCAGCTCATTTGTCACAATATAAACTTTATGCGCCATTTTGTATAAACAACTGAACTAATCCGAATGCTAGAAATACGTTCTGATTGCATTGATGCATATGCTTTAACAAGATGCGTCATTGGTCAGCTTAACTGGTTTTGACTATAACTGTTTTCTATTAGTGAGGTAATTATTAAACCACTGCAAAACAATGTTGTCACATCTGTAATAAGCTAATTTAGCAATAATATCATGATTAATGACATCGAATGCTTTGCTGAAGTCCAATAAACATAAGAAGGTTACTTCTGAGTTATCAATATTTCTCGCAAGATCAGTAAGAACTTTAGATAAACATGCAGCAGTACTATATTTAGGGCGGAACCCTGACTGTTGTGCAGGTAATATATTGTTGTTTACTACATGGTCCAAGAGTAGCTTATGAACAATGGCTTCCACGATTTTGGATATGGTTGGTAGTAAACTAATAGGACGTAGGTTACTGTAACTTTTGGCAACTGGTACCTTAGAAATTGGAACAACAATAGCTTGTTTCCAAAGTTCAGAAAAACACCATGGGTTATTTGAGTAGTTCACTATTTGAGTGATAATATCTAACGAAAAGGGTAAAATTAATTTTAGCATATGTAAATTTATACAGTCAATGCCAAATGCATTTGTCTTCATTGAAGAGATAATTTTACTTGTTTCATCAGAGCTAATAGTACTCAAGTTTAAAACAGGAGTTCCAGGTTTTCGTGTATTAACGTATTCTTCAATTTTAGTTTTGCTAACTTTAGGAGAATTGATCGAATTTAAGAAGTAGTTGTTTATTATCGATGGGTCTTGCAATTCAATAGCAATTTCATTTCTAGGTTTAGAGTGTATGTTGTTTTTTTCAAATACATTCCAAAGCTTATTGCTGTCGTGTTTATATAGTTGACATAAGTAACAGAAATATGCTATTTTCTCACGTTTGATCGATTGAGTTACATAATTCCTTAGTGTTTTATAATATTGATAATCCTGATTTGTTCTGGAATGCCGGAATTTTTTATAAGCTCAAACTCTCAAGTTCATCATAATTTTTATGGTATAAGTAATGTAAGGAGGTCTATTATTTTTAATTGTGATAGATGTGAGAGGTGCATGGATATTAAAGAGATGAAGAATACATATATTCAGAAGACTGATTTTCTTGTCTATCAGATACATCCTCAATAGTGTTCCATGGAGTATTTTTGGCATCTTCATTAAACTGATCCATTTCCAAGTGGTTATAGTTTCGGAATGTAATAATTTTAGACTTAGGTTTTGGAATCAAAATGTTAAAGCTACCTTTTACCATTCTGTGATCAGTAAGGTTATTAAAATCAACAGTGCTGCAAGTAACTAATCCTATGTTATTGGTGCAACAAAGTATATCTATTGTCATTAAAGTAGACCCAGTTACTCAAGTAAGTTCTTTAACTTAAGCAAATTAAAAATTTTTCTTAGCTTCTGTAATACCTGCGCTCTTGAGAATTGGTGTGCCGCTAGTGTAAGTGTACCAACACAACACATACCATTTACACAAATGTGTTCGCCCTAGTTCACTAATTTTTTGGAATTTGCGTAATGATGCCATAAGAAAAATTAAAAAAATTTTTCCTTAGCTTCTGTAAAACCTGCACTCTGGAAACTTAGTAGACAGCAAGAGCAGGTGTATTAAAATAACATACCTTTTACAGAAACTTGTTCGCCCCGGTTCACAAATCTTTTGAAATTTGCAGAAGGACAACTTAAGCAAATTAAAAATCTTTTTCTTAGCTTCTGTAATACCTGCGCTCTTGAAACTTGGTAGACAGCAAGGGTAGGTGTACTAAAATAACACACCTTTTACAGAAATTTGTCCACATTAAAAAATTTATGTTTTAGCTTCTGTAAGACCTGCGCTCTTGAAAGTTGGTAATCAGCTAGGGTAAGTGTACTACAACACAACTTTTTACAAAAACGTGTTCGTCCCGGTTCACAAATTTTTTGGAATTTGCATACGGACAACTTCAGCAAATTAAAAAAAAATTTTTCTTAGCTTCTGTAAGGTGTACTAAAATAACACATACCTTTTACCGAAACGTGTTCGCCCTGGTTCACAAATTTTTTTCAAGAGCGCAGGTGCTACAGAAGCTAAGAAATGAATTTTTTAATTTTCTTAAGATGTCCCTAGGTAAATTCGGAAAAATTTGTGAACCGGACGAACACGTTTTTTGTAAAACGTATGTGTTGTTTTAGTACACTTACACTAGCTGCCTACTAAGTTTCAAGAGCGCAGGTATTACAGAAGCTAATAAAAAAAATTTTTAATTTGCGCAATTTGTCATTGTGCAAATTCCAGAAAATTTGTGAATTGGGGCGAACAAGTTTTTGTAAATGGTATGTGTTGTTTTGGTACACTTGCACTAGCTGCCTTTTGTAGTATGCGATTAGAGGATTGCACTTGTAAATTTTAAAAATTTTCTATTCAGCCGTTTACGAACTACAATTTTTGTTGAATAAGGGTTGCTGCTACCCTCAACACTAGCTTTTGTGCACCTTTGCTTATGCGTTTCTATTATAGACAATTAGAGGTTGTTTACATGCAAACATTTTGAATATTTTCTATTGCGTCATTTAATAGCTACAATTTATTTAGCGTGGGAGTCGTAGCTAACCCTTGAGTAGTAGGGTAAGGTTACAGAATTATAAGTGCAGGTGTATTCAGAAACAATTCGCAAAATTGGAAATACTAGTTATCAATATATAAATTAAATTTTCTAAACTTTACAAAAATTTTGCTGGGAAACAGTGAATAACGTCATACAAATATATAAATGCGATATCACATCATATAAACAGGTCCATAACCTAAGCGGTAAGCTAAAAATTTTAAATACTGAAACACTTAATATATATTAGCGAATAAAAGTTTGCAGCAAACTCTATCGACGCAACGAAACTGCTCGTCGCACTATCATCTAAGTAGACAAACTGGTGCCATGCTGTGTTGCCATTTAGCGGTTGTTAAGATGATAACACAATAGAATATTCCGTATATTAAAATATATTCTGTGGCGCTTTCAGCAGAAAATTACTAGACTAATTCTATACGATTTCTGTACATTTTCCTATCAATAATTAAGGGTGTGTTTCGATGATTTTGACTGAGTTGAAGCTTTACGAGGAATTGTGTACCGATAATTTATGTAAAATTTTAATGTATCTTTTGACATTTCTTTTCTTTACTGTTTAAAGTCTTCCTTTCAATCAATGGAACATGGAAAAATAGCAAGTTTTTAGGACATCTAAAGATACTGAGTTTTTTAGTGAATTAATGAAATATAGTCTTTTACAAAGTTTATTATTTAAACTGTGACAATGTTTATCCCAACTTAAAATTGCATCAATTGTAATCCCCAGAAAATTAGCAATCTTGTCACGACTTGATGCTACAGATTTCAGTGAGAACACAAGTTGAACAGTCTTATTATTGTTTAAACAAAGTTTATTGTGAGTAGACCAATTTTGAGTTAGGGTTAAGGATTTGGTACTTTCTTGTAAAAGTTGTGATAAATTATCCCCCTGATAGTGCAAAGTCGTATCATCTGCATAAAGAATAAGGTTAGAATCACATAAGAATGTTGGTAAATCATTGATGAAACATAGGAACAGAAGAGGTCCCAATATGGAACCTTGGGGTACACCTGTCGGGACATTGACTAGAGAAGGAAAATTATCTTTGTAATGCACTAATTAAGACCTATGGTTTAAATACGATTTAATAAGGATGATACAACTTTCATCACAGTTCAGGGCATACAACTTATTAATTAGTACATGGTGGTCAACACAATCGAACGCTTTGCTAAAATCTATGAAATCGGCCAAAAGGTATTGACCTTTTTCAAATGACTGAGAAATTTTTTCGACAAGATTAATAATTGCATGAGTAGTAGAGAGATTTTTTCGAAAACCAAATTGGTGGGTAGTTAGAAGTTGATGTTCCTCAAGAAAAGATACCAATTGATCTTTTAACACAGTTTCCAAAATTTTTGAAATAATAGGTAACACTGAAATCGGTCTGTAGTTTTCAATCAATGAGGCGGTACCTTTTTTATGTACTGGGACAATCTGCTTGTTTCAGAACATCTGGAAATATGGAATCCTTAATACAGAAGTTTATGAGCTTTGTTAACAGTATAACTATGGTATTAGATATAGTCTTTATGAGCGCACTATTCAAGTCAAAGAGATCTCTGGAGTTTGTCTAATAACTATAAGTTTTGTACGCCCGTCTTTGTGTTAAAGTTGAGAGGCGCGAATCGATCGCTTATTGGGATTTGCGTCCGAGGGTTTCGGAATTGGGGGCGCGGACGGGTGATGGTTAGGTGGGGAATTTTTGCGTGCTTAGGATAGGCCGGTTTTTATGGCGGAAAACCGATAACTTGCGGAGAAATAAGGATTTTCCGGGAAAAGATTAAT
The DNA here is from genome assembly GCA_036346225.1 of Platerodrilus igneus. Classification (NCBI taxonomy): domain Eukaryota; kingdom Metazoa; phylum Arthropoda; class Insecta; order Coleoptera; family Lycidae; genus Platerodrilus; species Platerodrilus igneus. The sequence goes on along the minus strand of JARFIW010000999.1, from coordinate 5,548,476 downwards.
TTGAAGCGACGTATTCGTTAACGTGTTAAAAAAGCTTGGATCCCTCAAAAAATTCCGATCTAAAAACCGAACCAGTCGTGCGACGAGGTCGGGAACTGTTCCGTTGACGTTAGTACGAGAGAGAAGAAAGATTGAGTTGGTTTGTAAAATTTGTATTCGGGCGTTAAAAAATTTCTAATTTATGCCAAACAACGCTATTCGTATTCTAAAACCTCAATTATTAACAAGTTTGCAAGCTGATAGTGTAGTATTTTCTTAAAACGGGTTTTAAAAGTTGTATAATTTATTTCATAAACGTCAAAACCAGGTTCTGAAATCCGGCGGAAGCGAACGAATATGTACCTTCAAAATCTATGATTACACATTTCTTTTAAAATTTCTCAAAATTAAATTTATAATTCGTCTAATATCATTTAAAAGTACCGATAATTGACTACAATTATACGAAAACATCGCTTTTTAATATACACCAGCTATTTATTTGAAAAATAAATACTTTTTACATTTGACGTTTATATACGAAGTCGCCCGAACAATTACAATAGACCGTGATTTATTCCTAAGACGATGTATTTCTTATGTGACATTTGACATAGCAAGTATACAACCAACGCGATTTCAATAAACATCTCCTAGACAGCGCAAGCACAACGTCTCTGGTTACGAATCTTAACTCCGCTGGTTCAATGCCCAGTAAAATACATTTTTTTAATTTAATTTTATGATGCTTTTTAAAACATGCAATAACATTTATTTAACAATAAACCAACACTTTTTTTTTTCATATGCTTCAGTGCGATCTACAATCTATAATTTGTGAATTACATTTATTCAAGTACCATTTCCAACCTTTACTTTTAGATATTGTCCGACTTGCAGAAACGTATTCGCTTATATATCCGTATAAAAAACCTTTGATATTTTGCGACCTAAAAACCCAAACGCACACAGCTGAAACCGGTACATTTGCGTTGATGAACAGACGATTGAGTTGGTTTCGAACATTAGTATACAATCCTTAACATATTTCTAATGTGTACCAAAAAATATTGCATCTACCATAAATTCTACATCTTTATTTAAAACTTTTGCTGCGGTTTGTGTAATTTATTTGAGAAATGTCAAAAGCAGCTTACGTACCACGGTGGTGGCACTCTATAGACGATTATGTTGGCGCATTTTAGTATAAACACTATCCCAATAGATAGCGCCCACAATTTCGACTGCAATTATGATTGTCATTTATTTGACATTAATTTGACGTTTAGAATTATTGTTTATCTAACCGTAGCGCTATTCAAAGATTGTTTAATTTGATTTTCTGCATTTCCAAAAATTTATTATGAATTGTGATATTAATATTCGACTTCTTGAATATATCCACGTATGTGATTAAAAAAAACCAATTGGTTTTACTTAAGATTACATTACCATTCTTTTTATAGGTACTTATTTCGCCGTCAATGTTGTTATTACATACCTATCGATATTGCATGGGCAAATAATTTATTGTAAAACTGAAACTTACGAGAAACTGATATCTTAAAGTTAGAGCTTGGTGTTTGTTTATACATTGCTGTATTTAGAGGAGATTCATATTTATTAGTTTTTGTAACAAATGGTAAAATAATGAGTTACATTTTTTTATCCGAATCGTGGATTATGGATGGTTTCTCTACTATGTGAGAGGTTGCGGAAATAAGAATGCCACTAGGCATACATTTTCAAATCCTTATAAGAATAAAATTAGGTTTCCATGATTATTTTTTTGATTTGTATGTCAATGGTCTGCGTTTTGTTGTATTTCTCAATTGTACCTGAAATCAGTTTTCTTCTTCCTGTAATATGCAATAAGCCAATAATATATTTTGGAAAAATGTTTATTTCATTTCATAAAATGCATGTATGATGTACAAACTTATATTTTCAGTTTTATTAATGCGACTTATGTACATACATAATGTATGTATGTAATTCATTTGAGTGAAATATGGAAATATAAATTTTTGCATCTATAACCTTTCAAATACATTTGCAATGCATTCTTCGATGTAAATCATAGCGGGGTTTTTAACCTTTTATATATAGTGAAGATGCTAACCAAACCTATAATTTCATAGGAAGTATTAACACTATCCTCCAAAATGGCGGACAAAGACGGCAACAGCTTATAAACAGGAAGTGGCGCTTATATACTAACTCATCTAACCTATGTTACGACCTTGGAGCACGAGTACGCACTATCTGAAACTCTGTTAACACAGCTAATTTGCAAATTTCTACAATTACAGCTTCTAAATTACATAATAATTCTTTATAGTACTGATAATTATTAATTCTGATTATAAAAAAGTATCGCACATTAATACACGCGGTCTATTTTAAACACAAAAAGTTAAAAATTTTATTTGACGTTTATTACCGAATACATCTGAAAAATTTCAAGTCTACGTAAATAATTTAGAAAACGCTATATATCTTTTGAGGTTTCGACTATTACACGTATACAAGCAAAAAATTTTCTACAAAATAAGGTTTGATAGCGTAAGGCTAACACCTCCGTCTATCCGCACTTTGTGTATAGTTTTTTAGTTTTTACTGTATACAGTTTAAGGTAGTATTAAGGTTAAAATTGAGTTCAAAATAGGTTTTTTCACTGCTTCTCCTATTGTACAACACACAACAATGGTATAAAAAGCAAATAAAATAGAAGAAATCGTTAACTACTTTAAACAGTTAGGTAAATACTTTGGTACAGTTACCGAATATTGTCATTTACATTACTTGAAGCTAAACGTCGCATCGTATGTACTATTAAGGAACTGATCTTGATCCTGATCAACTCCCCGAAGTGACTTCGACAGTCTACTAGCGCAAAGTCATCTTGATCCTATTGGCTCCCGCAGTGATTTCGACAGACTACTAGGACACAATGGTCTTAATCCGATCGACTTCCCAAAATGATTTCGACAGTATACTATGGCGAAGCGATCTTGATCCAATCGACTACCACTAACTGATTTTTACAAAGTCTTCTATGACAAAGTGATCTTGATCCAATCGACTCCTCCGAGGTGCTTTCGACAAGTCACTAGGACGAAGTGATCTTGATCCGATTGATTCTCCGAAATCATTTCGACTAAGTCACTAGAGCGAAGTGGTCTTGATCCGATCGACTCCCCAAGTTATTTCAACAAAGTTTACTATGACGAAGTGATCTTGATCCGATCGACTCCTGGAAGTGATTTCGACAAAGTCTACTAAGGCGAAGTGATCTTATTTCGATCGACTCCCCGAAGTGAATTTGACAAAGACTGCTAGGCCAAAGTGATCTTGATCCGATCGACTCCCCGAAGTGATTTCGACAAAGACTACTGAATCAAAGTGATCTGGAGCCGATTGACTCTCCTAAGTGATTTCGACAAAGGCTACTAGGGCGAAGTGGTCTTGATCGGATCGACTCCCTGAAGTGATTTGGACAAAAACTACTAGAACGGAGTGGTCTTGATCCGATCAGCTCCACGAAATGATTTCAACAAAGTCTACTGGGGCGAAATGATCTTGGTCCGGTCGACTACCCAAAGTGATTTCGATAAAGTCTACTAGGGCGAAGTGCTCTTGATCCGGTCGACTCCTTGAATTGATTTCGACAAAGTCTACTAGGGCAAAATGATCTTCATCCGATCGACTCCCCGAAGCAATTTCGACAAAGTCTACTAACACAAAGTGTTCTTGATCCGGTCGGCTCCTCGAAGTGATTTCGACAAAATCTACTAGAGCGAAGTGGTCTTGATCCGATCGACTTCCCGAAGTGATTTCGACAGTCTACTAAAGCGAAGTGATCTTGATCTGATCTACTCATGAAGTGATTTCGACAAGTTTACTACAGAGAAATGATCTTGGCCCGATTGACTCCCCAAAGAGTTTTTGACAAAGTATACTAAAGCGAAGTGGTCTTGATCCGATCGTTCCACGAGGTGATTTCGACAAAGTCTACTAGACCTTCTTCATCCTATCGTCTCCCTGAAGTGATTTCAACAAAGTCTACTAGGGCGGAGTGATCTTGATCCGATCAACTCCATGAGGTGATTTCGACAAAGTCTACTAGAGCAAAATTATCTTGATTCGATCGACTCCCAGTGTGATTTCGGCAAAGTCTACTTGAGCGAGGTGATCTTGATCCGGTTGACTCCCAGAAGTGATTTCGACAAAGTCTGCTAGGGTGAGGTTTAGAGAGCGCGAGGTGTAGAAAAGGCGTGGCGTAGAGACGACGGGTCGTAAAGAGGGCGGGGCGTACAGAGAGCGGGCGTACATAGAACGGGTTGTAGAAAGGTCGGGGCGTAAATAGGGCGGGGCGTAGATAGGACCGGGCGTAAATAAGGCGGGGCGTAGAGAGTGCGAAGCGTAGAGAGTGCGTGGCGTAGAGAGTGCGTGGCGTAGAGTGCGTGGCGTAGACAGGGTAGAGCGTAGAGAGGGCGGTGCGTAGAGGGTGCAGGGTGTAGAGGGGGCGGAGCGTAGAGAGCGGGGCGTAGAGAGAGCGGGGCGTAGAGAGAGCGGGGCGTAGAGAGAACGGGGCGTAGAGAGAGCGGGGCGTAGAGAGGGCGGTGCGCAAAAATGGTACGGAGTAAAGATGGTGGGGCGTAAAGAGAGTGGCCCACAAAGCGAGTAGAGGCGTTCAAAGTAGTCTCGTAGGGACTACAAACCGCTTCTAGTCTAATAACTATAAGTTTTGTATGCCCGTCTTTGTGTTAAAGTTGAGAGGCGCGAATCGATCGCTTTTTGGGATTTGCGTTCGAGGGTTTCGGATTTGGGGGCACGGGCGGGTGGTGGTTAGGTGGAGAATTTTTTCGTGCGTAACATAGGCCAGTTTTTACCGTGGAAAACCGATAAATTGCGAAGAAGTAAGGATTTTCCGGGAAAAGATTAATTTGAAGCGACGTATTTGTTAACGTGTTAAAAAAGCTTGGATCCCTCAAAAATTTCCGATCTAAAAACCGAACAAGACGTGCGACGAGGTTGGCAACTGCTCGGTTGACGTTGGTACGAGAGAGAAGAAAGCTCGAGTTGGTTTCTAAAATACGTATTCGGGCGTTAAAAAATATCTAATATATTCCAAACAACGCTATTCGTATTCTAAAACCTGAATTATTAACAGTTTGCAAGCTGGTAGTATAGTATTTTCTTAAAACAGGTATAAAAATTGGTATAATTACCTCGAGAAACGTCAAACACAGGTTCTGAAAGCCAACGGAAGCGAACGAATATGTACCTTCAAAATCTATGATTACACACTTGGTTGGACTTACAAATCATCTAATATCGTTTAAGAGTACCGACAATTGACTAAAATTATACGAAAACATCGCTTTTTAATATATACCAGCTATTTATTTGAAAAATAATTACTTATTACATTTGACATTTATTTACGGAATCGCCCGAACAGTTACAATATACTGTCATTTATTCCTAAGACGATGTATTCCTTATGTGGCATTAAGCTTAGCAAGTATACAACCAATGCGGTTTCAATAAACATTACCTCAACAGCGCAGGCCTAACATCTCTGGCTACGAACCGTACGTACGTACGTTGGTTCGTTACCCAGTAAAATTCTTTTTTTTAATTTAATTTTATGTTGCTTTTTAAAACATGCAATAGCATTCATTTAACAATATGCATTAAATAAACCAACTCTTTTTTTTCATATGCTTCAATGCGATCTACAATCTATAATTTGTGAATTATATTTTCTCAAAATCCATTTACAACGTTTACTTTTCAGAGATTGTCCAACTTGCAGAAACGTATTCGCTTATATGTGTGTAAAAACTAAAAAACCTTTTATATTTTACGATCTAAAACCCAAACGCACAGAACTAAAAACCGGTACATTTGCGTTGATGAACAGACGATCGGGTTTGGTTTCAAAAATTGGTATACGATCCTTAACAAATTTCTAATATGTACCAAGAAATATTACATCAATCATAAATTCTACATCTTTATTTAAAACTTTTACTGCGATTTGTCTAATTTATTTGAGAAATGTCAAAAGCAGGTTACGAACCACGGTGGTGCCACTCTATAAACGATTATGTTGGCGCATTTTAGTATTAACACTATCCGAATAGATGGCGCCCACAATTTCAACAGCAATTATGATTATCATGTATTTGAAATTAATTTGACGTTTAGAATTATTGTTTATCTAACCATAGCGCTATTCAAAGATTGTTTAATTTGATTGGCTGCATTTCAAAAAATTCATTATTAATTGTGAAATTAATAATCGACTTCTTGAATATATCCAGGTGTGCGATTAAAAAAAATACAATTACTTTTACTTATAATTACATTACTAATGTTTTTATAGGTACTTATTTCACCGTCAATGTTGTTTTTACATACCTATTGATATTGAATGGACAAATAATTTATTATAAAACTAAAACTTAAGAGAAACTGATGTCTTAATGTTAGAGCTTGGTGTTTGTTTATTCATTACTGTAGAGGAGATTAATATTTATTAGTTTTTGTGACAAATAATGGATTACATATTTTTATCCGAATCGTGGATTATGGATACGTTCTCTACTATGTGAGGGGTTGTGGAAATAAGAATGCCACTAGGCATAGATTTTCAAATCCCTATAACAATAAAATTACGTTTTCATGATTATTTTTTTAATTTGTATGCCAATGGCCCGTGTTTTGTTGTATTTGTCAATTGTACCTGAAATCGGTTTTTTTCTTCCTGTAATATGCAATAAGCCAATAATATATTTTGGTAGAATGTTTATTTCATTTCATAAAATGCATGTATGATGTACAAACTTATATTTTCATTTTTATTAATTGGACTTATGTACATACATAATGTATGTATGTAATTCATTTTAGTGAAATATGGAAATATAAATTTTTGCATCTATAGGCTTTCAAATTCATTTGCAATGCATTCTTAGATGTAAACCATAGCAGGGTTTTTAACCTTTTTCATATAGTGTAGATGCTAACCAAACGTATAATTTCATAGGAAGTATTAACACTATCCGCCCAGATGGCGGACAAAGACGCCAACATCTTATAAACAGGAAGTGGCGCATATATACTAACTCATCCAACCTATGTCACGAACAAAGGCGTAGAAGCACCAGTACGCACTATCTGAAACTCTGTTAACACAGTTAATTTACAAATTTCTACAATTAAAGCTTCTAAATTACATAGTAATTCTTTATAGTGCTGATAATTATTAATTCTGATTATAAATAAGTATCACACATTAATAGACGCGGTCTATTTTAAACACAAAAAGTTAAAAATTTAATTTGACGTTTATTACCGAATACATCTGAAAAATTTCAAGTCTATGTAAATAATTTAGAAAACGCTATATATCTTTTGAGGCTTCGGCTACTACAAGTATACAACCAAAGGATTTTCTACAAAATAAGGTTCGATAACGTAAGGCTAACACCTCCGTCTGCCCGCATTTGTATATAGTTTTTTATTTTTTAGTGTTTATACTTTAAGGTAATCTTAAGGTTAAAATTAGGTTTAACATAAGTTTTTCCACTGCTTTTCCTATTGTACAACACACAACAATGGTATAAAATACAAATAAAATAGAAGAAATCATTAATTATTTTAAACAGTTAGGTAAATATTTTAGTATAGATACCGAATATTGTCATTTAAATTACTTATAGTTAAACGTCGCATCGTAGGTACTATTAAGGAAATCAATTGTTATTATTGTTAGTATTCAGCAAAATTGTATGAAAAAGTTAAAAATAGATCACCTTTCCTTTCTTTCCTTTCCTCCGTCTACCATACGCAACCTCGGCGGTTCAATGCCCAATTACATTAATTTTTTTCTTTATTTTTGTTGATTTTTTTTTAAACATTAACAAGCCTCTAATATGCTTAAAATGACCAAACAAAATTTATAACCACTAAACAATGGTCTACAATAAGTTAACTATTCCTTATTTACATTAACAGTAATTGAAAACTTTAACATTTCAAGCGTTTTGGTTTTTAATTTCTTCTATATTTCATTTATTTTAAATACAGACGTAGGAAACGTCCTGCATTCCTTTGATATTTGTTTATTTAAGGTCCACTTATGACACTTTTCTGTTAACAAACATCAAAAGTTAAGAATAAAAACCAATTGGAAAAATTCATACGTATTTTCAACTTAAGTATTCATAATCGCAAATACAAATACTTTTTTTTATATTGAAATTGTATTAACGTCCAAAGGAAAATATACTCAAACAACATTTATAAACGTTATACAACTGTCTACAATAAGTTCATTATTCCTTATTTACATTAACAGCAATTGACAACTTTATCTTGCGAGCATACCTAATACGTAGTAATGAGGCAGCATGATGTACAAAGAAGGTAGAACCAAGCGGTTGCCTACATTAACTAAAAGTCCTTATAAAATACCAAATATGTGCTAAAACACAAAGCTTCCGAGCGTAAAACCTAAATTCAATACCGCTTACGTATACATATTACACTCATTTTTGAATTTAACTTGAGAAATGTTAAACGCATATTGCGGCATAGAAAAAACCTCTTTTTATCTAAATCACTAATGACAAAATTGATTGCATAAACTTCAGATGAAGGTTATCTTTAACATAAGTTGCTATTTGCAAACACGTCATTACACATGTGCTCATATTTAACATTGCCAACAATTAATAAATATTGCTTAATTGTGATTGGTTTGCATGTATGGATTGTTATTTGTCCCGATCGACTCCCTGAAATGATTTTGACAAACTCTACTAGGGCGAACTTATCTTGGCCCGATCGACTCCCCGAAGTAATTTCGACAAAGACTACTAGGGCAAAGTGATCTTGACCTCGATCAACTCCCCGAAGTTACTTCAACAGTCTACTAGGGCAAAGTAATCTCGATCCTATCGACTCCTGCAGTAATTTCGACAGTCTACTAGGGCAAAGTGGTCTTAATACGATCGACTTCCCGAAGTGATTTCGACAGTATACTATGGCAAAGCGATCTTGATCCAATCGACTTCCACTAAGTGATTTTGACAAAGTCTTACATAGTCTTCTTTGACGAAGTGATCTTGATCCAATCGACCCCCGAGCTTTCGGCAAAATCACTAGAGCGAAGTGGTCTTGATCCGATCGATTCTCCGAAATTATTTCGACAAGGTCACTAGGGCGAAGTGGTCTTGGTCCGGTCGACTCCCCAAAGTGATTTCGATAAAGTCTACTAGGGCGAAGTGCTCTTGATCTGGTCGACTCTTTGAAGTGATTTCGACAAAGTCTACTAGGGCAAAATGATCTTCATCCGATCGACTCCCCGAAGTGATTTTGACAAAATCTACTAGAGCAAAGTGGTCTTGATCCGGTCGACTCCCCGAAGTGATTTTGACAAAGTCTACTAGAGCGAAGTGATCTTGATCTGATCTACTCATGAAGTTGATTTCGACAAGTCTACTACAGCGAAATGATCTTGGTCCGATCGACTCCTCGAGGTGATTTTGACAAAGTATACTAGAGCGAAGTGGTCTTGATCCGATCGTTCCACGAAATGATTTGGACAAAGTCTACTAGGGCATCTTGATCCTATCGTCTCCCTGAAGTGATTTCAATAAAGTCTGCTAGGGCGAAGTGATCTTGATCCGATCAAATTCATGAGGTAATTTTGACAAAGTCTACTAGAGCAAAATGATCTTGATTCGATCGACTCCCGGTATTATTTCGGCAAAGTCTACTTGAGCGAGGTGATCTTGATCCGGTTGACTCCCAGAAGTGATTTCGGCAAAGTCTACTAGGGTGGGGTGTAGAGGGCGGGGTGTAGAGAGGGCGGGGCGTAGAGAGTGCGAGGTGTAGACAGGGCAGGGCGTAGGGCGTAGAGAGAGCTAGCGCAGAGAGGACGGGGCGTAGAGAGGGCGTGGCGTAGAGAGGACGGGGTGTAGAGAGGGCGGTGCGCAAAGATAGTAGAGCGTAAAGATGGTGGGGCGTAAAGAGAGTGGGCCACAAAGCGAGTGCAGGCGTTCAAAGTAGTCCCATAGGGACTACAAACCGCTTCTAGTATTCTTTAAAGTTAGAAGGTACCATTATAATTGGTCTATAGTCTTGATTTTAAGCATTGTTTCCTGCCCATATCTGATATTGTTAGGAGATGGTTTTTAAGCTCTAAGTTTGTCCATAGAATTCAATTATACTTACAGAGCGATTATGTATATATTGTTATATTCTAATTATCTTTGAAATATGGTATTGCCAAAATCGCCTTTGCTTATGATTTTTTAGATCCACATTTTAGAAGATTTAAAAAAGAAGTGTATTTGTTAATTATTTTATACACTACTATTATATTAGTTATATCAATTTGTTAAGACTACTTCTTTTAATTTATCGTTGTATTTTTTTATTTAGAGTTTCAGATGATTACGAATGTGAATCTGATGCTAATGTACTAGCTCGTCGTCAAAAACAAATTGATTTTGGTAAAAATACCATTGGTTATGACAATTACGTTCGGACTGTTCCACGGTATGTAAACTTCAATGTATGTCTTTCCTTTATACTCCTAATTGTGCTTTCAGTTTCAAACGTAAACGTGGAGAACCTTCCACTCCTGATAAATATAAAAAATATTCTAGACGTGGCTGGGATGCACTTATAAAACATTGGCGTTTACAGTTACACAATTATGATTGAATGTTTTTGTAATAGTCTGTAAGGTTTTATTTGTTATGGACATAATTTTATTCACGTTTGACATGATTGTAAATCAATTTTCTGTTATTGTACTGAATTCAGTTTCTCCTTTTAGAATTATATTTTGTCTGTTAATATAGAATATCTACAATATTAAAATAGTCTAAGTACGATTAGTTCATAATTTGATGTGATTATAAGGTGAGATAGCACAACTCGAACATATATCGTTGGCATTTTATTAATCACATTATGAGATCTACGAGCGCTAACGGTTATATGTTTGGATGCTAAAAATTTTTAGAATAAATAAATTCAAGCATATTGTTTATTGTTTTGTGAATGATCAAAAGTTAAACAATAATTTTCTATCTTATTTATGGTACAATATAGTAATATGTTACAACCCGATTTAGCAATTGTTCTGTACATGGTTTTGTAAATATATTTCATGTTTAATAACTGTACAAGAGGGTGACGTTGATTATTTGTTTATTTAAAAAAGGTATATAATTTACAATGAATTTCCAAGGTAGTTTCTGTGGACTATACGAATAGTTTAAATTAAATTTCAGTTACAATTCATGTTTACAATTTTGTAGGGTTACGTCTGTTAAGATACATCAATGTCATTGTGTTTTAAATTTGTAGTTGAAGTTATTGTGCAATGGATAGAATCGGTAATAATGTAGATAGATTAGCTTTTAACGATCAACAGTGGCGGCTGTGAAATAATTTCATTAAATTCAATTTTCGTTTATCTGTAAGAATTTATATTCAGTCTTGCTTAAGGAGTATTGAGCTTAGTAATAGTTTTTCGATAGGGTACAAGTTTGTTCCATATTTATATTCAGTATACTACAATAGTTATAGGCATTTGAATTCTTCTTAAAATTGACGACGCCTATGTGACAGGTGTGGTATCCAATTCGAATCGTGTTATCGCTTGTTTTCGACAAGTGAATGCTCTCTTTAATTCAACACCTTAACAGAGCAAGCACTAATGGTTTGGAGCTCTTCCTAATTATTATTCAGATTTATTATTTGAAAATTAAGTCATCCGTATTATTTATTATGGGATTATACTAGTGGAGTTCTTAGTGTACAGTAATAATTATTCATTATTGTATTTAATGGGATTGTTCCCGATTTGTAAAATAACCAATTTCGTGCTAGAGGAGCATGCTTGTAAGTAAGGCGGCACGCCATGTGCATTTCCTAATTTGATTTATTTTAGGTACCCTTTACATATTTCATGTATTTGGAATTTTTAACGTTTTTGTTCTTGTTAAGATTTTAAACGTAATTGTGGTTGATGTATTAACTACATTTACTTTCCGTTACTCAAAGAGTATTAAAGTTATTAATTGCCTTACTCGGTGTGTTGAAGTTTATTGTTTAAAGTTGGAGTTTGGTATTAAGAATTTATTGGGTCATCGTTGGTTCGATATTTCAGTTCGATTTTGGGAGTTATGTTTAGAAGCTAGTTATGAAGTTATCTTCTTGGGAAAGTGCTACTTATAGGGAGATCCCAATTATCCTTATTCCTATCACCAGGAGCAGAAGAAGTACACGACACCAGTCTTGAGGTTCGTGGAATTTCGTAGCTTATCTGCTAAGTTGATCCTGAGCCGGGGTGTTCCACCGAAAAATTGCTTATTTAGTATTGCTCTACAATGTTACTTTTTTCTAAAAACTGTTAGATGTTTTATTTAACAAGTATAATAATACGACATGTTGTCTAAAATTATTGCAAATAATTTTTCCAAATTCTTTAATAATTAATTTTCAAATTTTGCTCATTCACTTCTCTGTAGTAATTTAGGTTTTTTTTGTGGAAGACGAGAAAAATCAATTTCAGCCACATTTAGTAATTCATTTACATTTCGGGCATATAATGTACCTAAAAGACTAATTACATTATACTGGATTAAGGATAAGTAGATATGACACCAACCTTTTCGATCAATTTGTGTGCTCTAACTGTTCTTATTTCACGCTTTGCTGGAGTGCGCTTACGGCACCATTCTGAAAAAGCCATGTTTCGTCTAAAACACAAAATGTTACAGATTCTCTTCATTTATTTGCATATATCTTTCAGAATGGAATTCCATTTATTCATAATATTTAGCTGTTTCATTAAACCTCTTCTTGGATTATCTTTCAGCCATTTAAATCCAAGACTATTTAGGGATCGTTTACTAACTATAAAAAACTCAACATGTTTCAAATTCAACCATCAAGTATCAACAGAAACGTGATAAATCGAAAATAATTACATGTTGCACTATAAATGTAACTGGAAAATAAATACTAGCGATTTTCACGCAGCCTATAAAGGTGATCAAACTAGCAACAAGTAGCTTAGTTCTGGGTCTAAATGAATCTCGTTCATCGTCTTTAGTAATTAGAGTTCAGTTTAATACTAATATGAGTTGTGAATAGCACTGTTTGAAGCAAAAACCAGCCAACTATCAATATATAAAAACGGAAAAATTTAAGAGGTCGTTGACACCAACAAAACAAGGAATGGCATATAACCTAAAATTTAAACATCAAAATTTAATATTTGGCTTTAAAATTATTGGCAACGTCGTAAATTGCTACTATTCAAACCAAAACTATAACATTAATATTGTACGGTATTAAGTTGACAAACATCTACATAAATAGTTAGTACTTGTGTGACGTCACGAATGACGAGGTCTGTTTAGAAATTGCAAAGACTATATGTACTTACATCGAGGTGTTCCACCGAATTAAATCGTGTTTGGTATCGTAAAATATATATTAGATTAATGTTCCCCAAATGCATGCACTTGGCCTTTGATATTTTATTCATGAAATTTAATGTTTATAGTGATTATTGGAAAAGAATAAAAGATACCACAGGCCAATCCAAATCTTTATTTACTTTATATTTTTTGTGTACTTTTATAGGACGGATGGATCCGCTGAGGTATATATGACTTGGGCTCAATATAGAGTTAGCTGGTAATTTAACAATATATTAAAGCAGTAGGTTGTGAACAAGATTATGCATCGTGGTGGTGAGTAGAGGTATTCTACTTCAACTTGAGTAAGCAAGAGGTGGTAGCATTAGAAATTGTAATTATACTGTTGATGTGTACTTAAGATATTTAAATTGTTTTATATTACTTGTTCTAAGGTCATAACTGTCCTTATTTTGAAAATATACTAACACCCTTTCCAGGGCGGTAGCAAATAAATGTAATTTGGGTTGTATACATAATAAAAATGCTCATTGTGAGATTAGGAAAGATCCTTGTCTGATGGTTAAATAGGATATAAGGCGTCACCGTGGATCAATGTAGTAAGCGTAAGACTACGGATCCCAAGGTCCTGGGTTCAAATCCCGACACGGCCGACTGCTTGAAAAATGGCAGGTGAGCATTTTTCACAAAAATTACGCCCTCGTTCGGATGAGAGGTTAAATGGAGGTCCCGTGTGTGTGTTGTCACGCACGTTAAAGATCCCTACCTTGCCTGGAACGGCAAGGGTTCGGCAAAATTCTAAATTTCAAGGCAACAAAAAACTCGCCTCCTGGCCAATGTAGTACTTTCGGGTGGAGCATTGGAAATGTAAATTAACGGTTAAATAGGATAATTATCACCTCACACTTTGCATAACTGTTAATGTGAAACTACATCCTAATAATTTTCCTATAAATTCTACTAAAAAGCTGATTATCCAAAGCTCTATTGTACTATAGTAATCACTGGCTGAGCTTATTTGGAACAGTACACTGATTCGAATGAGGCGTATATAGCATTTTATGATAAATTGTATGCAACGTTTGACTTGTACATTCCTGTTTACTGCAGCCTCAAGCATCGTTACTTGGTTTGGGTATACTTCTGATATTATCAGCATTATGAGGTTGAAAAACAAGGTGTTCAAAAGGTTCAGGATCTTCATAATTATGAAGCTATTTTTCAAACTATTCGTACTGTGATAAATATTTCTGCCAAGAAAGGACTCCAAATTGCCCAATTTGATGTAAAAATGGCATTTGTGTGGTTCGTTGCAAGAGGAAATTTTTATTAAACAGTCTGAGGGATGTGATGATGGGTCTAGGCGTTTGTCATTTATTCAGCAGCCTGAACAGCTTAAAATAATCTCCTCGTTGGTGGAATAAGAAATTTACCTCATTTTTATTGTGATTTGAATTAAATTAAAGTAATGCAGATTACGCTTAAGTAATCTATTTATTTATTTAATAAATAATAATTACAATTATTACTTAAAGGTATAGTCAGCAAAGCTGGTTTTCACAATATACCTGTTGCACAAGTAAAGTTCAGACAATATTTACTGGCATAAGGCTTGTTCTTGAAAAAGAGACTTGGCAATGGCTGTTTTAAACCTAGTGACAGAGGCTAAGTTGAGGTTTAAGAAAAGATATGTGTATTTGTTGAAGATTTTGGTATGGTTATGTTGCAGTTATTGCGAAGATTTAGATTATGATTATGCAACCTCAAATGTATTGTACTGTATAAGTAAATAGGCTGTTGTTCTGACTTGTATAAGATGAATAAGAATACTGCAAAGAAAAGTTCACATTGGGGTCGAAATTTTAATATCTTCAAATCATTGTATATAGGTGTCACATGCTCCATATTGAAAATTTCAGACATGAGTTTTGAAGAATTTCCAATTTGTTCCTCAGATGGACTATTAAATAATTATAATACATGACGCTACAATAATTGGCATGGCTTAACACTAGACTTTGACATAGGTTCCATTTTGTATATGATGTCAGCAAAGTTTTGTATCTGTACAGGGACTTGAGCATATAATAACTTGTACTACATACTTTATTAACATGTTTCCGAAGGTAAGGTTGCAATCAAAAATGACACCAAGGTTTTTAGCTAATTCACTAAAGCTCAGTATGTGGTTATTGACCAAGATGTTAGTTGAAGCATTAGATTTAAACACTTCACGGCCATGTGGAGTCCCCACACATAAACAAGTACTTTTCAAAGGATTTAATGTTAACCCATTGGCGACCATTCATGCACTGCACATAAACAAGTGTTGATTTCTTCAATTGCTTGATTGGCGTGGATTAATAGAAACATAAAGTTGTGTGTCGTCTGCATACATGTGGATGCTACAATTTTTTGTAATGATTGCTGGAAGGTCGGCAGTAAAGATTGTAAATAAAAGCGGTCCTAAGATACTTCCTTGCAGAACACCTTGTTCACTCGCTAGCCTGCTGGAGATAATACCATTGAAGCAGACCTGTTGGCACCTTCCGGACAGATAGCTTGCCATCATGTGTAGTGCTTCGCAGCTCAACCCATAATAAGAAAGTTTAGCTAGCAGTAGCTTGTGATGTATAGTGTCAAAAGCTTTACTGTAGTCCAGAAAGACGACTATAGTTGTTTCGGAGTTGTCTATGTTTTTGGTGATATCATTAATGATTTTGGCAAGTGCAGTGGCTGTACCATGTCTAGATCTAAAACCTGATTGACTGGCAGGAAGAATACTATTGATTTTAAAGTAATGTACTGTACGAGTTGCTTGTATAGTACATACTCAACAACCTTAGATAAAGTGGGAAAAATGCTGATTGGTCTAAGTTCTTTGTAGGAAGTGGCAACATTGACTTTGTCCAACGGAATGATGATTGATTCTTTCCAAGATGATGGTATATGTGAAGATTTAAAAATGTTGTTAATCAGGTGTGTGAGAGTATGAAGACAGTATGGAATAACAAGCTTTAACATTTTTGCACTGATCCCATCTAGACCCATAGCATTGGATTTCAATTTAACAATCGCTGAAATAATGTCATCTTGGCTTATACTATGAAACACTAGTTCTTCAGTTATTAAGGGATGCTTGTTGTTTGCGAAGAAGGGATGAGTTTTACCTGCAACAACAGACAAAGGGATACCTGTTAATGAAAAAGTCATTGATGAGATTGGGGTTTTTGTCCTTGAGAATAATTGTGCTTTTAGGTTTTTGATGTACATTTGCTTTCTCAAAGAAGTTCCATAATTTCCTCAAATTATGTTTGTTACTTGAAATTTGATACTTATAATAAGCTTGCTTCTCATTTTTAACGGCTTGTGTGATGTAATTACGGAGGGACTTAAAGTAGTTATAATCAGTTGCTTTCCGCGTGTTGATGTATGTTTTGTGAGCTGCATTTCTTAGTTTAATTATTTGTCTAAGATTGTAAGTCAGCCACCCCCACATTTTTACTAATTTTAATATTTGTGGTGCACATGGGAGCATGTTTATCAAAAAGTAAAGTGATTAAGTCATTAAGGTGCACTATTTTATCATCTAAAGTTTTAGGATCTAAGCATTGCTCCCATTCGGCGGCAGTTGCATCTTTAGCGAATTCCTCTAGATTAAAGTTTTTGAAACTTCGATAAGTAATACTTTTTGAGTAGGACTTGGCATAACTTATATGTAAACAGCAATATACCATTTGGTGATCAGACATATGAATTAAGTCGTAGGTGCCACATCTTGTGTATGACAGATTTTCACTTATGCAGATGACATCTAATAGAGTTGAAGTTGATTCGGTTACTCGGGTAGGTAGTTCAATCGTTTGTATCAAATTATAGGTGGAAATTATTGAGTTAAAATAATTCGAATTGCTGCTCATTTGTAGGAGATTTATGTTCACATGCCCCATTAGGATAATTTTATCATATTCTAGGTATAATTTAGATAAGGCAAGTTCTAACTCCTCTAAGCATGTTACCTGACTAGATGGGGGTCTGTATATAACTCCAATTGCGTATGTAGTTTTTTTTATAGAGGTTTGTAGCCATCAGTGCTCTAGTGGTTGCAATACCTAGTTCTGAGGCGACCCCATGTTAAAATCTACCAAAGAGGTAGCCTAAATCATAATGATTTTTCCGCCTCAAAATAAATATAAAAAAACCACTGCTTAAGCCTTACGGTTACGCAATCGCACACTTCTTTAATAACCATCCTTTCAATTGTATAAATAGAAACATGTTAAAAAATGTTTGCCAATCCCCAAATTATTGAATTTATATCAAATTCACCAATAAAAATTAATCGGCTGATTTCACGTTAAGCGTATTGGCTATCTAAAAAAAAGTCGGTCCCAGACCGCAACACAAATTGAAGGCAATCATTCTTTTAAACTTTAAAAAATTTTGCTTAGTGTACTCAAACCAAATATTTCGAACATCAATAAATCAAAGTCACCTTCAATTTATGTCATAAATGTCAAACTTGACGTTTTTATTATTTTGACAAGGATCCTAGGTCATGGATCGAAACGTAAATAAAGATGATTTTAAAAACTATGAGTGGTTTAATTCCCAACGTGAAAAATATCTTCAAGCAGAATAGTGGAGAAACAATAGAAAAATGAGAAAACGTGTATGTTGTAACGTTGTTTAAATATAATAAGTAGAAATTTATCTAAGATTATTATCGTCAAAATTAGCAGTGCTCTTTTGCATATCATCAACACAATCTTAAATTGTATAACTTGTCTGTACGTTATTAACATTTGATAGGTTTGGTGTATTTTTCTTTATGTTCCTATTCGGCATGCACACTTTTCGCAAGTGTCCTGTCATTACATTCTGAACATATGTAATCCATATAAGCGCATGTATTTGCATAATGTTCAGTACTGCCACATCTGTAACAGTAACCAGTATTTTTAAGATAACAACCTGTGTCGTTTCATTTTTGTTGCTTGTAGCATGGCCATCGCTTTTATTAGAAACTGCAAGCGTGTTGATCTGAAAGAAACGAATGTGTTAGGATATATGGCGATTACCGCATCCATTTTTTTTTTTAACCAGGATGATAGGTGTAGCCCATTCGGATTGCTCTACAGGTTGTAGTATACCTTTGTTTATTAAACAACCTAGCTCTTCTTCAATTTTCGCACGTAATGCAAAGGGTACAGACCTTGCACGATAGAATTTAGGGATAGTGTTTTCTTTCACCCGTAGAGTAACTGGACATCCCTATTAAAGTAAGTAGTACACCGGCTTGTTTTTTTGTATCAACTATGACATTTGCCTCAAAGTACGCTTCCAAACGCTCTTGATAATAAGGCCATGTGTCCGTGTTCGAATTGAATGGTTCAATACTTCCAATTATAAATGCCATGTGATATTATTTGCTTGGGTCGTAATTTAAACATGTGTTTCATTTACCTCGACGCCATTTGTGGTGTATGAGAGACGGACATATTTTGTAAAGTGATGACTTAATAACAATAAGCATATATTTGTATCACTTCCACATTAATAATTGTCAAAACGTAATAATAATATTACAGTCAAAAACCCTCTATTGTTTTCCCCCGCCGCCATTGACACATCCTTAAGGCAAGGTATGCACAGTATACACGTATACACAACACCTTCTTATAAAAGAGTATGGGACCAATTACGTGCCTTGGAATGGTTAAATACTAGATAAATCTCCTTTGGTGCAGTTGCACAGAACAAAACGAAAAAATAATCCCACGACATTCAATGTTGGAGATAGTTTTGCTGACTACTACTACAATCAAGAAAGTGTTGAGCGCCATGAAGAATCTGACGAAATATAAATTTTCTGTAGTTTTATTAGCTACTTTTAATTTTTTATTTCTATTAATTTTTTTCTTATGTTTTTGAAAGATACAAAGCCATAAAATGGGAAATTATTCGAAAATGCAGGAAATCTCTTTCAACTTGTAAGCTATATGTATGAGACAGGCGAGATACCCAAAGATTTCAAATGTAGCATCATAGTGACTATACCAAAAAAGAAAGGCACGGATAGATGTGAAAATTTTCGAACAATAAGTTTGACAGCACACGTGTCAAAAATATTAACTAGAATTGTGCAAAGACGAATGGAAAAACGAGCTGAAGAAATACTAGGAGAAGACCAATTTGGGTTTAGGCGAAACAGGGGAACACGGGAGGCTATTTTAGCTCTGAGAGTGATAATGGAGAAAACAATAGAAAAAGGGGAAAGCGTGTATATAGGGTTTGTAGATCTGGAAAAAGCATTCGACAATGTAAATTGGAAAAAAATGTTTGAAATACTCAAAAAGATTGGAATGAGTTATAGGGATAGACGAATAGTACATAGCTTATACAAAGAGCAAACAGCTGTAATAGAATTAGAGCAGGAACGTAGAGAAGTAAACATTAGGAAAGGGGTGAGACAGGAATGTGCCCTATCCCCATTGATTTTTAACTTGTACATAGGAGAGGCAATGAATACTGTCAAATGCAGGAAGACATTTGGAATTACTATGCAGGGACAAAAAATTGATATGCTTAGATTTGCAGATGATATATGCGGTATTAGCGTCTAGCAAGGAAGAGTTAGAAGCTGCTCTTAATGAAATGGAAATGGTTCTAACAAAGAGATACGGTTTGAAAATTAACAAAACTAAAACTAAAGTTCTAGTATGCAAATGTGGGGAAAATAAATCAAAAACAAGAATACAAGTATGTAACACGAACTTACAAGAGGTTAAGGATTTCTACTATCTAGGAAGCCAAATAACGCAAGATGGGAAAAGCACAAAAGATATAAAACAAAGATTAGCACAAGGTCGTGCTACATTTAACAAGAAAAAGCAACTACTGTGCTCAAAGACCACAAACATAGAAACAAGGAAAAGATTGCTTAAAACATGTGTGGAGCACAGCATTGTACGGCTGTGAAGCCTGGACAGTAGGAGAAGCGGACAAGAAAAAGGTAGAAGTCTTGGAAATGTGGTGCTACAGACGTATGATGAAGATATCATGGACAGACAAAGTTAAGAACGAAGAGGTACTAAAAATGGTAGTGGATGAAAGAAACATGTGGAAAACGGTAAAAAATAGGAGAGATAGGATCATAGGCCATATACTACGGCATGAGCGAATAGTGTGGAATATATTAGAAGCAGAGATAGGAAAAAAGAGAAGAAGAGGCAGTCCTAGGTTAGACTACTGCACACAGATAGTAAAAGATGTAGGCTGTAGGAGTTTCAGGGAGATGTGTAGGCTAGCCCAGAATAGAAATCAATGTAGGTATGCATCCAACCAATCCCAAGATGGATAAACTAATGACAAAAAAATAACTGTACTTAAACATGATCATTAGTATAAGTAACTACAAGAATTGGTTGGGCAATATTCTCGAATAATGTTAAGTGTGTGAAAGGATTTACTGGAAAACCATTATTTCGCCAAATGACTAAGTGTTAGGGAATCTTGGTAGCCACAGGTTGCGTAACCCCTTTCACTGAATTTTGAGGAAATATGGCATAAAATTAGAAAACAATAGAAGGGGAACGAGCTGTATACTCATGCTGTGTGAGAATTTCAGGGAACTATGTAGGCTAGCTCAGAATATAAATAAGTGCAGGTACGTGTCCAACCAGTTTTTAGACGGAAAACCTAATGACGAAAAAATAAGCACAGATAAATCTGAGGATTAGTATAAACAACTAGTTGTTGGTTGCAAAATATATGCAACTAATGTCGACTGTGCGAAAAGATATATTGGTAAATATATTAAATCGGTAAATGGTTAAGTGTTGGGGGAATTTGGCAGCCACAGGCTGCTTACCTCCCTTCACAACCACTGAAGTTCGGAGAAATAGGCTATTTAATTGTAAAACAATAGAAGGTGACCAAACTGAATCAAACAAGAAAGAACAGCGCCTATGAGAAAAGACAACAAACATAGAACAAGAAGAAAATTTTGAAAGCATATGTTTGGAGCACAGCACAGTATGCCTATGAAATACGAGCAGTCTGAAACGCAGACAGAAAAACGGTAGCAGCCTTTTGAAATGCTGTGCTTCAGATGTATGAGGATGATAGCATGGACAGATAAAGATAATAACAAATAGGTTATAGAAATAGCAGGGAACAAGGATATCTGGGGAAAAAGTTAAGGGAAATAGAACGGCAGAATATGTTTTAAGATATTTTTGGGGAATAGTATGGGATATATTACAAGCAGAGATAGGAAAAAAAGAGGTAGATCTAGGTAGACCTAGATCAGATAGTGATAGATGCAGACTGTGCAAATTTCAGGGAAATCTGTAGGTTAGTTCAGAATAGCAAACAATGATGGTACACGTCTAACCAGTTCCAGGACTGAAGACCTAATGATGATGATAATATTATGGTGTAATAGAGCAACATCAGGGGTTGGTGTCCCTTATTATATTGGTCTTGTTTTATTTATTACCCCAATATAGTTTATGGTTATTCTTTGGGTTTGAATATGCTATTTTTAACACAAAACAAATTTTGGGTCAATATTAATTGGTGGTTGCTGTTGTATACAGTGTGTACAGTATAAAATGCAGTACATTGGGGATCTTGGAAATTGTAGGAGATACGATCTTGGTTAAATGGGACAAAAGCTGCATAATCATTAGGGTATCTCAGATCGGTTTTCAAATTTCAAAAATTTTTCATAGGTTACTAGATAGAGGCAAAAAACACAAAATTGACGATTTCTTTATTTGCTCGTAGTTAGTCTACTAATTGAAATAGAATGTTCAAATTTGGTACATCATGGTAATTCCCCATTGCGCTTCACATTTTCAACTTAGATTTTGTCTAGGGCATCTAGATTTTGCGTGACGATGTTCAACTTTTTATTTTTAAATAGCCGCCATATTGGATTTTACATTTTTGAAATGCTGACAAAAAACCCTTTCCAAAGAGGTATAACATGGCTATGTTTGATTGAATCAAAACACTAAAAATCACATAATTATGTTTTGGTCCTAGTAGGCTTTAATTTCCATTATGACAAAGAGAAACAATTGCTCGATATCTGAGAAACGTCAAAGTTTGTCCTTTATTTTATGTTTCAAGTAGTGCAGTTTAAAAAAAACAGTTAATTAATTTACATAGAAATTTAAGCAAAGCATTTGCGCTTGAAATGGATTGCTTTACTAACCGTGATAAATATCAAATGTTAGAATGTTTTATTCTTTCTGGAAGGAATGATGTTAAAGCCGCTGAATTGTATTTAAATAAATACCCAGAAAAACATCAACCAAACAGATGTATGTTTCATAGATTACAAAATAATTTAATAAATTATGGTAGTTTTGGCTTGTCTAAGAGAAATAGGCAAATTAAAAAAGATAATGAAAACAGCGTTTTACAAACAGTTGTCGAAAATCCTCGTACTTCTCTTAGACAAATTCAGAATATAACAGGTGTTGCTCATTCTACGGCAAGAGCTATTTTAAAACGTTTCAAGTACCATCCATATCATGAACGACCACGTCAGGGATTGCGTACTGAAGATCAAATTCGAAGAATGGAATTTTGTGCTTGGTACATCAGAAAGTGCAACGAAAATTCAAATTTTGCATATACAATTTTGTGGTCTGACGAAAGTCGATTTACGAATTGTGGTATGTTCAACCGCAAAAATACAATTTTTTGGTCAGATGAAAATCCACATTTGAACCGCCAAGTTAGACATCAAGTTAAATGGGGATTCAACGTCTGGATTGGTATTATTGGAAGGTATATTATAGGTCCGTTTTTTTATGATGCGAATTTAAACTCTGCGAGATACTTAGATTTATTGCAGGGAAATGTGGCAGATAGACTAATGGAGCTTCCACTCGCTACTTTGCAAAATATGATTTTTCAAAATGATGGCGCTCCACCCCACAATGCTTTGATTATTAGAAATTTTTTTAATTCTGAGTATAATGAAAACTGGATTGGAAATCGGGGACCAATTAAGTGGCCGGCGAGATCACCAGATTTAACTCCTCTAGATTTCTTTATATGGGGCCATTTAAAAAGTCGTCTGTACTCAAAAACGTATGATAATGTAGGCCAATTACAACAAGCAGTCCAAGAGGCCGTAAATAAAATAACTCCAACTATGATAAGACGATCTTGTAAAGATGTTTATAAAAGGTGTCGGTTGTGTGTTCAACAAAATGGGGGGTTATTTGAACATTTAAAATAAATAATGAATTCATGTGGCTGACTATTGTTATATTTTCTTCCTTGATTGTTAATTTGCAATTGTCTGAACATGAATGACAACTAAAAAGAGCTTAAATAATATTTTGTATTGAATAGATGCTAGTTTGTATTTATTCTTTGTTAATGCATAGTTATGTAAGTTTTGATTAATACAGATTTATTTTCAATTTTTTACGTTTTTTACTGTTTTTATTACCACTGAAAGTTGAGTTTAAAATTTTTAAAGTAATTGTTTCTCTTTGTCATAATGGAAATTAAAGCCTACTACGACCAAAACATAATTATGTGATTTTTAGTGTTTTGATTCAATCAAACATAGCCATGTTATACCTCTTTGGAAAGGGTTTTTTGTCAGCATTTCAAAAATGTAAAAATCCAATATGGCTGCTATTTAAAAATAAAAAGTTGAACATCGTCACGCAAAATCCAGATGCCCTAGACAAAATCTAAGTTGAAAATGTGAAGCGCAATGGGGAATTACCATGATGTACCAAATGTGAACATTCTATTTCAATTAGTAGACTAACTACGAGCAAATAAAGAAATCGTCAATTTTGTGTTTTTTGCCTCTATCTAGTAACCTATGAAAAATTTTTGAAATTTGAAAACCGATCTGAGATACCCTAATGATTATGCAGCTTTTGTCCCATTTAACCAAGATCGTATCTCCTACAGTTTCCAAGATCCCCATGTACTGTATTTTATACTGTACACACTGTATAATTCTTTTTAAATATCAAGAAGCAGAATTACAGTTAGCAGTTGTCGGTTCCCCATAATGTTCAGAGAATTATTTTCAAACTGATAATAGCACATAAACATTTTAATTGTTTGTAATACCTGCAGTGTTGTGTTTATTAATAGTGTTTAACAATAATTTTATTTAAAATATTAAGCATGATGAAAGGAAAGACGTCAGTTGTTTGGAATTATTTTACCGCTGAAGGCAGCTATAAGGCTAAATGCAACTTGTGCCAAACAAATAAAACTTCAATCACAAACTTAAAATCACATCTAGGATGAAGACGTCCCACTGTAAAGATAGAGTTAATTAAGTGCCGTGTTGAAGTTAGTGGGAAAGTAGAAGGTTCTGCTGCAAAACAGACACGCTCCCATTCCGAATCTGAGGTTCCAGAGGGGTCAGATACTTCTTCATCACCAGTTTTAGTACCATCATCGGTGTCGAAAGAACATGAAAATTGCTAGCACATCAAAATCAAATCTACCAAGGGTAATTTAATAAATCATCGACCTTTCGCCAGCAGACAATTTCACTATACTCAGCTAAAAAAATGTCAATGATAATGCAGAAAAAACTCGACAATTTGTTACTAAATATGGTAACAAAGGATTTTCAGCCTTTTTCCATAGTCGAAGATAAGGGGTTTACAAATTTTGTTAGGGCGTTCAATTCTGGATATCAGTTGCCTAGCCGGAAAATGTTTTTTTAGAAACAGCTTATGAAGATGCACAAACAAAAGTAGCAACTACTTCAAATGAAGCCGAATTGGTGACTTTAACCACAGATTGCTGAACTTCAAGAAACACAGAAGGCGTGATTGCAGTGACAGTTTATTTTATCAATGACAAATTTGAACCGATATCCTTTTTATTAGAATGTGCTGGCTTTGAAGAGGACCACACGGGCAAGAACTTGGCAAGAGTGTTAAAAAATATTTGTCACACTGGGGGATCACAGACAGTATAATTTTCTTAGCAATTTCTGATAATGCTGTTAACATAAAAAATGCCATTATGGACAAATTAAAATAGAAACATTTTGGATGTTATACTCACACAATAAACCTTATTTATGGCGATGCCTTAAAATTAATTGAAACTACTATTGCAACGAATTTCGGCCACACTGTACAACTAATTGTCAGAGTGCCAAATCTCTGGCAAAACTAATTGAAATTCAAAATCAGCAGGGTAAAGAACCCAAAAAACTAATAAGAAATATTGTTACCAGGTGGAACTAAACCTATTTAATGCTTTCCGATTTGTTGAATTAGAAGAAGCAATTCGAAGCTTACCTTGATTAAGTTTGAGAGAATGCCAGTAGTTTCAAGCGAGGAATGACAATTCATAAAAGACCTTATAGAGGTTTTAGAGTCCTTGAAAGATGTTACAGAAGAGATATGTTACTGCATCTTTAATTATTATTATGTCGAAAAGATTAGATGATGCATATACCGAAATGAGTGCAGATGAAAGGTTTAGCGAACTTAGTAGAAATGTAATTGATGAAATAAGATATAGTATTAGTAAAGGAATTAAAGATTTAGAAAATAGCAAAACATTAATTGTTTCAACGTTATTGGACCCACGGTTTAAAGATGCTTGCTTTTCTAACGAAGTTATTGCTGAAAAAGCCACAACGTTGTTAACAAACTTTGTCGTTTAAAAAATTAATGACAAGCGGGATGCCAGTTCCAGTTTAGATGATGATGTAGAAAAACTCGCTGAAAAATCACATTCCGACAAAAAAAATTTTCCATATGGAAAAATATTGATCAGAAACATTTACATCACCGCAGTCTGTGAAGCCTCAAAATTTACGGACTCGTGCTATAACAGAAGTTCAACGACACATTGAGGAACCTCTATTGAGTCACAAAAGCGATTCATTAAAATGGCGGAGAGACATAAAAATTAATTTTTGTATGCTTCCAGAAGTAACAAGGGAAAAGTTTAGCACTGTAGCACCATCGGTTTCGTGCGAACAAATCTTTTCTAAAACCGGACAACTACTTTGTGAAAAACGTAATCGATTGAGTTTAGAAAAAGTGAAAAAAAATTATGTTTTTATATATAAACGAAGAGTGCAAGCACTTTAATAGTATTAAAATAGGTATTTTTATATTTGTTTATATTCTTTTTATATATTATTGATAATATACTTAAAAACTAAATTATTTTCTAATTTTTAAAATTATTTTAAAATATTCTGCCAAGGTAAACGCAAGAGCATATGTAAACTTATCTGCTAAATAAAAAAGCTGCTAATTTTGGGAATATGCTATGTTAAACTGCTAAATGATAAGTAACAGCTAAAAAAATAGCAGACTGCTATTTAGCAACCCATCACTAGTCATCATCATCAGGTCTTCAGTCCTGGAACTGGTTAGACGCATATCCTCATTGTTTCCTATGCTGAACTAACCTTCACATTTCCCTGAAATTTGCACAGTCTATATCTATCACTATCTGCATGCGAAAGTCTGATGTAGGTCTACTTCTGCCTCTTTTTTTCCTATCTCTGCTTGTAATATATCCCGTACTACTCTCCAGAAATGCCTTAGAATGTATCCTGTCCTTATATATCTCCTATTTTTTTTGTTTTCTACAGATATCTATCTACTATTTCTATAACCTATTTGTTATTAACTTTGTCTGTCTATGCTTACCATCCTTATACATCTGAAGCACAACATTCCAGAAGGTTTCTATCTCTTTCTGTCTGCTTTTCTTACTGCTCCTATTTCATAGACGTACTGTGCTGTGCTCCACATATGCTTTAAACAATTTTATTCTTGTTTCTATGTTCCTTGTTTTTGAACATAGCTGCTGTTCTTTTTTGTTTGATGCAGTTCGGTCACCTTTTATTGTTTTACAGTTATTTACCCTATTTCCCCAATATTCAGTGGTATGTGAAGGGGAGGCGGCTCCGTGGTGTAGTTGGTATGCGACTATTATGCCCAAGGTCCCTGGTTCAAATCCCGACACGGTCCGCTTGAAAAATGTTTGGCGAGCATTTTTCACAAAAATACGCCCTTGCAACAGCAAGGATTCGGCAGAATTCAAAATTTTCAGGTAAAAAAAAATCGCTTCCTGGCCAATGTAATACCTTCGGGTGGAGCATTGGAAAATTAAAAGTAGATATCTGAAGGGGGGGGTAAGCAGCCTTTGACTGCCAAGTTCCTCAGCACTTGAACATTTGTTGAATTAATAGTTTTTCCAATATATCCTTTCGCACAAACAACATTAGTTCAAAATATTTCACAACCAAGTTAGTGATGTGAGCCGGGTAAACACTCAGTGGGTAGGTAATTATAAATTGGATATTTACCCATTGTCAGGGCAATGAGTAAATACCCAAAATGTGTTTTTTTGAAAACTTTAAAAAAGATATTTAATTCAATTAGGTAACTGAGATTAGTAACACTGTTATTGTATTCAGTTTTTAAAATTAACATCTTAGCAAAAAAATGAATAATACAGTATTGCCCGAAATAAACAGTACTGAAACTAAGTTGGCGGTGTTTTTATGCGTGCGCTGTCACACTCAAGTTAGCTAGTATAGACCTGTCAAGTAAACCTCAAACAAGTAATTAGTAGGGCCTAATTGTTAAAAATGGTGTTAAGTACAGAGGAGAAAGTGTTTCTGGTAGAGCATTATTTTCGTTCATACGGAATCGGCCGACATAATGGTGCAAGTTTGCTATACATTTCTGATCAATTCACACAAAGGTTTAATAAACGTTCTCCAAGTAATGCTGTAATTTTGAAGGTTATTGAAAAGTTTAGAAATACAGGTAGTGTATTGTGCCAACGAAAAGGAAACTCGGGGCGTCCCAGGACAGTTAACAACAACAATAACCATGAACGTGTTTTTGAGCAAATCTTAGAAAATCCGAAGGTCAGCCAGGCAAGGACAGCGTTACAACTTGATTTAAAAAGAACTTCCTTTCAAAGAATCCTGAAGGAGCTGGGTATATTTTCGTATGTGATTCAGGTACATCAACAACTACATCCTCGGGATTATCGCAGTAGAGTGGAATATTGCGCCAGAATTCTCACGTTACAGTATGAAAATCCTGAATTTTTGAAAATGTTTGGTTTTCAGACGAAGCACATTTTCACTTGTCAGGCTATGTGAATCGTCGCACAAATCGATTTCTGGGCTTTGCCAGACCCGATGAGGTTCAAGAGGTTCCTTTACATAGTGAAAAAGTGAGTGTCTGGTGTGCTGTTTCCGGACACGGAATCATTGGTCCGTACTTTATCGAAGAGAATG
Organism: Platerodrilus igneus; assembly: GCA_036346225.1. Lineage (NCBI taxonomy): Eukaryota > Metazoa > Arthropoda > Insecta > Coleoptera > Lycidae > Platerodrilus > Platerodrilus igneus. Next base: position 5,519,709 of record JARFIW010000999.1, on the reverse strand, counting down.
GTAGGCAAGTCACACTTAATCAACAGAGGTACAGACAAATTTTAACACGATTTATCCCTGATCTACGTCAATTCTGTCGTGCACATAACTTGGCATTTCGAAACCAATTTTTCAGCAGGACGGGCAACTTGCCATACTGCTGCCGCAATTCGTCAATTTCTTCAAGAACATTTTCCAAGCAAATTCATATCACGATTTACTGACTTCCCTTATCCTTCACATTCTCCAGACCTCACACCTCCAGACGCATACATTTGGGGCATGGCTAAAAATGCCGTTTTCAAACGGGCACCACAAACCATCGATGAATTAAAGGATGCCGTTAGAGTCTTCTTCGCAGCCCTGAGACAACCCTTATTCAATAACATGACCAGAAACTTAGAACATCGTTATGAAGTCTGTCTCGAACGAGGAGGTGCACATTTAGAACATATAATAAAGTGTCAATAATATGTATTTTTTAAATATACAAAACAATTACAATTTCAGTACTGTTTATTTAGGGCAATACTGTACCTTTTTAAATATTTTTTGTACCTAAAACATTTTATAAACGGATTGATTACATTGTACAGGTTTGCTCAGCTAAAAAAACTATTGTGAATGTGTAAAAAAACCCAAGTGCTTATTCACAGTCTAACTTTTAGTAATAAGATTTTAGTTACAGAGAGTAGTTATTTCTTTTAACTAATCCTTTAAAAGAGCAGCTTTCTTGCTTAAGTTAATGTTTTATTTTTAAGTTTTACTTCCTTTTTGCTAATAGTTAGGCGTGAAAAATGGTCAAGAAAAGGGGTTCGGCGTGGCAGTTTTTTAAAGAAAATAAAAAAGTGGTGTTGGTGTTGTATGCAAATACTGCAGTACTGAATACAAATATACTAATGTTAATAAAATGACCAAACATATAAGGAAGTGTTTTAAGTGTCCTGAAGATATGAAGAAAATTCTTGATTTAAAGCCAAATACTGTATGCACTCAAGTATCCATGTTAACAGACACAGATAAGATAACAACCCTATATAAATCAAAGCAAAAGGAGTTGAATGCAAATATGCTTTTTGTACCAGAAGAACCTGAATCAAGTTCAAGTGATAGGCATATGCAACCTATCAGTTGAACATCGCCAATTACATCTGAAAGCAGTGTTAGTAACATCTCTGAGAAAATCAGGAGTAATTGTTTGATTTTTAATCGACCATCATTTACAACCTCGGATATCAGTGAAGGAGGATTGGTTAATTTTTTAGACCAGACAGTCAGTTGAATGTAAGTAAATAATAGAAAGTATTATTAAGCTTCTTGTAAAAGGTAGCGTGCTTCCCAATGTTAAAATGACCATAAAAGTCATCATGCTCTACGGCGGAATCAATTTTTTTTTTGTTTATGGCAAACCGTTTTAGATAAAACCCAAAGGTCAAAATTTTAGTAATTGCAAACTTTAATAATATTTAACAAAATATTTATTTTTACCTAACTCTTGCTAAAAACACACAAAAATGACAAACGCTCCCAAGAAGAAGTCGTATGTGCTTACAGTTTCATGCACTTAGGTCGGTACTTATGTCCCTACAATTTAACTAATTTTAATCAAAACCTCATCCCTAGATTGAGTTGAATTACGTGTTATGTGTTGTGTAATTGAAAAGAGTTACATTTTAATATGCAGTCTTTTTTTTGTTTCAGGAAAGCTTTAACCAAAGTTTAGCTAAAGCTATTTTCATAAGTGGTGCACCCCTGTCAATAATTGAACATCCACAATGGATAGAATTCTACAAAAAAATTCGTCCATCTTACAAACCACCATCGAGGTATCGCCTTACTTACACGTACCTTAAAGCTCAGTATGCAGAAATGCAAAGTGAGGTTACAAATCAGCTAAGTGACTCAAAACATTTACAATGTGATGGCTGGAGTAACATCAGGAATGAATCAATAATTAACTTTGTTGTTACAAAGCCAGAGCCACTGTTTGTGAAATTTATCGCAACAAAGGAGAACAGGCACAATGCACCTTACTTAGCTGAGTGGATAATCAACGTAATTGAAAATTATGGCCCTGAGAAGTTTTTGGTAATCATTGAAGACAACACTTCCAACATGCGAGCTGCCTTGGCGTTGGTAAAGAAAAAGTACCCGTCAATTGTACCATTAGGTTGTCTAACTCACCTTTTACACCTTCTTTGTGAAGACATCTTAAAATGCAATACCGTCAAATCTTTTATGGCTACTGTCGTTGACATAGAAAAAACTATCAAAAATAGTCATGTTTTAAAAGCACTGTTTGACCGCTTTCAATTGGACAAAAATTTCAACGATAGGATTTCTTTGAAACTGCCTGGGCAAACAAGATAGGGTAGCAACTTGTTCTGCTTACAGAGTTTGCTATCAAACAAATCTGTGCTTCAAAAACTAGCTGCTAGCGAGGAAGCAGAAATCACATCAAACATTAAACGTCAGATGCTTGATGTTGCCGTGTTTTGGGTCAGAGTTAAAAAAATGGTGAACATATTACACACAATCATTGTACTTATCACTGCATTCGAGTCAAACACTCCGCAGGGTTTTCACAAAATTTAAAAATCTTTAAAAAAATTTTAAAAACGAGATTCCAGAGTCTCTCCTAAAGAATTCTGAAGAGAAAGAGGAGCTCAAAAAGTTAGAGAAACGGATGGCGTTTGGTGTGGGGAAAATCCATCTTGCTGCTGATTTGTTGAATCCTTCTTCTCAGGGTTGCAAACTTAAACCTGAGGAGCTTCTTGATGCTATTCATTTCGTTTGTGAAGTTGGCAACAGTATGGGATTGAAAGTAGTTGAATTTCGACAAAATGTAGGTGATTATAGAGATGAAGAAAGACTGTGGCGAAGAGCTTTTGTTTGGGAAGGGGTAAAAGATTCTGAAAAAGAGAAGGCAATCAGTTCCATATTATGGTGGAGGGAATTGAGAGGGACAGGCATGTTGGCTGATGTAGCCGTGAGAATCCTAGGCGCTCCTGTGAAATCTGCTGCAATTGAGAGCTTTCAGCGCGTTCAGCTGGATCCATAGTAAGAAAAGAAATAGACTGACAACTGAACGAGCCGGACAGATCACTTATTTGTCTCATAATTGGAAATTGCTTAACAACATCAATCATCCTAAAGTTAAAAAACAAACGAACCGAAAATAAGGAAGAATACGGTGGTTTTGAAGATGTTCAGTTGGAAATGAACGAAGAAGATAAGATGGAAATTTCATCTACCGATACCGATGATGATGAAGATGAACATATGTCATTGTCGAGCCACTCAAGTGATGAAAATAATTGAGATTAAGGCAAAGCATTAATATTGTATGCAATGAAAAATATAAAGTTTTATTTGTTTTGTGTAACTAATTTAACTGTTTTGCTTGTGTTATACAAGTGTCACAAGTACATAATTGAAATAAAAATGCTTAATATTTATAAACAACTACAAGTATTGGTCTTGCAATATTCTCAACTAATGTTAATTGTGAGAAAAGATTTACTGGAAAACTAATACAGCAAATGTCTAAGTGTTGGGGGATCCTTGGCAGTCACAGACTGCTTAACCCCCTTCATATACCATACATTTGATTTTTCAATGCCCAACTTGAAGACACTACATTGGCCAGGAAGCGAGTTTTTTTTTACTTGGAAATTTTGAATTTTGCTGTACCCTTGCAAGCAAGGTAGGGATCTTTAACGTGCGTGACAACACACACACACGAGACCTCAATTTTACTTATACAAACGAGGGTGTTTTTTTGTGAAAAATGCTTGCCTAACATATTTCAAGCGGACGGTGTCAGGATTTGAACTCGGAACCAGGACCTTGAGCATAATAGTCACATGCATACCAACTACACCACGGAGCCGCCTCCCTTTCATATACCACTGAATCTCGGTAAAATATGGCATATAATTAGGAAACAATAGAAGGGGAATTGAGCTGTATATAGGCTGTTGTGGGAATTTCACGAAACTGTGTGGGCTAGCTCAGAACATAAATAAGTTGAGGTTCACATCCAACCATTTTCAAGACAGAAAACCTAATGACGGAAAAATAAGTGCACCTAAATTTGATGATTATTAGAAACAACTACAGGTGGTGGTTGTTGCGATGTGAAATACTCGGGTATTTATAATTTAGGGTAAATGCCCAGGGTAATTACCCAAGTAAATACCCAAAGTTCATAAATATCCGGGTATTTTTAAATTTGTATAAAATCAAGATTACGATTAAGCTAAACCTTGTAAAATCTATTTAAATAAATGACACTTTACTCAAACTAAGAGTCTTCCATTTGTGCAAGCTTAATAAACCATTTTAACGTGTTTATGAAGCTCAAGCATAAGCAGTTTTCATTATTTATATTAGTTGCTACTTCTTTTTGCAGCATTTGAGCTATATCGACTGACAACCTAAACCTTAATAATAGCATATATTTTATAATAATCATAATATATAGGTATAGTTATTTTTTTCATCATTAATTTTTCCATCTTGGGACTGGTTGTATGCATACCTCCATTGATTTCTATTCTGAGCTAACCTACACATTTCCCTGAAATTTACGCATCCTACATCTTTCACTATCTGTGTACAATAGTCTAACCTAGGTCTACTTCTTTTATCCCATCACTGCTTCTAGTATATTCCACACCATTCCCTCATGTCTTAGTATGTGGCGTATCATCGTATCTCTCCTACTTTGTACTGTTTTCCGCATATTTCTTTCTTTCCCTACCATTTCTAGTACATCTTCGTTCTTAACTTTGTCTGTCCATGATATCTTCATCATACGTCTGTAGCACCACATTTCAAAGGCCTCCTTTTTCTCCTACTGTCCAGGCTTCACAGCCGTACAGTGCTGTGCTCCACACACATGTTTTAAGCAATCTTTTCTTTGTTCCTATGTTTGTTCTCTTTGAACACAAATTAAGTAATGGATAAAAATCAACTTCGGTTAATGTTTGATCGATCTTCATAAAATGATTTAATAGTTTAGTAGCCCTTGATTTTAATCACATCAAACTGATCTGTATTGTCCATATTTCATTTTCTCCTTCTATTTGCAATTATTAGCACCTCAGTAAATTACATTAACAAAACGTAATTTTTCATCTCAAAATATTTAGGGCATTAAATCATTGGAAGAACTCATTTATGACAACCTACTTAAAACAAATCGGGAAAATTGAAAAGTACAATTTTAAACTTTATTACAAAAATAATTACAATAGAGCTTTTTGAAATATATTTATACATATCAAGATATAAAATATTTGCGGTAACAATGTCATTAATACAAGTGCAACATCATTTAATACTTTACTAATACAATATTATAAAACAATCTATTAAAAAATAAACGTTAATACGAGTATACCACAGCTATACTTTTTTGTACAAATTAGAAACAATTCCTGGATTATAAAGCGTATTATTTGTAGAAAAACACCATCCATAAAATATTAATATTATTTCATATACCACATAAATAAGTAACATGTTACAAATTATAATACTATATATCCCGCTAACAAATGACAAGCTGATCCTGTAACATAAAACATAAGCATTTATGTATCACGGTGCCTGAACTTACTCTAGCGTTTCGTCATAAACTCCCGTGCAATCATCTGGCACAAGTATTGTATAAATCCAACGTCTTGGATGACATACCGAAGTGAGGGTGAGGTTTGAACTATACGTTAAAGTAGCAATTGCAAACAATGTACCTAGCAAAAATACAAATTTGTTGTGTATTCCAATACAGCAATTCAACCTGTAACATTGTTATCAATAACGACTTCTGAGCTTAATAAATTATACCAAACGCAATGAAAATGTTTTTCAGGTACAGCAATTTGGCATGTATAACAAAACTGTGTACGTTCCGTTAACTCTTCAGTTTCTTTGTAATTTAGTTTAACAAAGTAAAACAAGCATAGTGCAATTGCTCCTAATAATGACACACCACAATTTTCTGATATTAAAATTTCTAAAAGTGGAACAACTATAAATTCAAATATAATAAATAGTACCAACGCAGAGACTATACACCACGAATAGAAAAACTTCAATTGTTGCATCCCTTTCTTAAAACTCAAAAATATGACTAGCAATATTGTAGGAATAAAAATTAATACTGTCCACCATATACTGTTTGAAGCAACTAATAACAACGATGGTAATAAGATAATTGGCAAAGCAATGTCAAAGGATATTTTCAGAGCACCTCCACGCCATGGTATTCTAATACGATCCTGAAGTGTTGCCATTAAACCTTGTGTCCTTGCAACTGGAACTTTACTGCATCTTATAAAGCTAAAATGTAAAGCTGTATCATCAGAATTGAACTGATATTAGAAAAGCAAAAACCTATCGCACGAAGCATCTAAATCTTCGCAGTTACAACAACAGGCGAGAATGTGATTTCGTTGTTGGTAAAGATCAAAATATTCACAACAACACAAGGGGTCTTGATCGACGTTCATTACAGAAACGCCAAAAACCCTTCCAAAAAGTTTTCTAGGTTAGAAAATTTGTTTGTGAACCTTAGAATAATACGTTACTAGATGCATAACGAACCTTACGCTAAAGCGTTATCAGAAAACTGCTTCCAACAATACCTGGAGTAATAGTTTTTATATGTGTATTTAATAACAATTCATATTTTGCTTCTTGGTAGTTGCGTGGTTACTACAATAATACAATACTCAAAGAAAAACTTACGTTTCTGAATCGTTTTATTATGAATTAAAAAGAAATAACTAAAGAAGAGTTGTTAGCTTTAATATCAAAATACGTTGCTCCAACGTGCAAAAGATATACACAAAGAACTTTACAAATTTGTACTTAGTGCAACGAATATATTTTGCTAGTTTTATTCTGTTAATACTCTAGCCTCAAAAGTTGTATCTTCTTTGTTTAGGTCCGTATTTCGACATTATTTTTATATTTGTCTGATAAATTAATAATTTCCTTCTAAGAGAGAACTTCTCTATAAATTGTTGTAATATAGAAGAAGAGACCAGTTAACCAAATTGGTTAACTGGTCTCTGGTAAAAGTATACTACTAAAAGGTGCTGCGTTCATTTTCGGCAATAATTGGTTATTTTATTTTCAATAATTTTCAATTCAAATCCTTTACCAATCAATTATTTGTTTTTCTAAATCCATGACTACGGTTAAATAAAATGGTCGATTCCTAATTAAAAAGAAATACGCTGGCTAACAATTTTCAACTAAAATCCACTTTGCTTCTAAAACGAAACTTTATTCGATAAATTAAATATCCTGTTGTAACGATTTTATTTCCTATCAAGATGTGTACATATAATTAATCTATTTATTCAATAAAAAACAATATAAGGCATAATAATGCTACACAATCCACTAAATAAATATCACCTATTGTCCAATAAAATATCAGCTTTCAATTCAAATTAAAATTTAATTTATACGGTGACAAAAGATACTTTTCAATTAGTGTCATTCCTAGAGCTCCCTCTGTTAGACAATTGTAAGGTAATCTTGTTTCCGGGCGGTAACTCGCGTGACATGCGCACTTCCAATACAGCTGTAGTGAGAACAAGTCGAATTGTTCCTTGAACCCGAGGACAATGGCGTTTGAAATATCTACGTGTTGGAAGCACGTGCGATTTAAGTTTTAGGAGAGAATGTCATCTCCGAAGCGCATTTTGTGTTGTTCACTTGCTGGAACATAGCTCGTAGATGACGAGAAATTATTTTGTTTGAAGGGCCGTGGTTAACAGTAAGTAGTATTGATTCTGTAAACATATTAAGTAAAGATTTTTCAGTGCAACTTTCGATATAGTATTCAACTTTTGATATAATTTTTAACTTGGAAATAATATTCCTAACTTTAATTTACACACAACCTTAATTAATATGCAATTTGTTAATGATATGAAAATTGGAAATGATGTTTAGCTTTGAAAAAACATGCAACCTTTAGTTAACAGAAGTTTGGTTTAACGTAATTTTAATAAATGCACAAGAAGAAAATATAAGAATTTACGCTTTGGTCGAGTGTGGATCTGACGAGTATCAATTATTTAAAAATGGATGCCGTGATGTAGTTTGGAGCTTCAGTAAGCAGCAAATTTACTTGTACTGAATTGGAGATTCCTTTATTTAAATGCTGACGCAAGACGCCTAGCAGGTATTTTTCATTCAGATAAACATCTGGTATGTAGAATTGTTTTCGTATGTCCGCTGTCTTATAGATATAGTAGAAAGATAATTTTTTGTTTAATCAAGTTATTTGAACTTCATAGTAGGTCAAGGACAGAATATATATATTTTTCATATTAAGCAACAGGAACCTGTAAATTTTTCATTTCTAAATCTTTTATTAATACACTGAAATTATGGAAGATGTCATTATGTGATAGAAATAGTTAAATTCTCCCATTTATGAAAATAGAGATTATTATTTGAAACATGGTTTGCTCGAACCATTAGAAATTAAACTTCTATGTTTACTATTTCAGTAATAGCTTACTGGAATAATTTATTGTGAGGTTATGGTAGATCTACTCAAACCAACCGATATTGTTATCCTTCAGTAATTGTTCAGAAAGCAACTTCAGGCTTAATTATTTTTAAATAAAATTTGGCTAGTTAATTCTTATAGAAATGACCACATTTTAAACTGGAAGGTACTTACTATACCCAGTGCCTTTGTAAATTATTTTCATGAATTAAATTAATTTAAATTATACTAAAACTGATAAGATGTTTTGTGAAATGCACGTTAACAGAATACAAGAGGAATAGATTTTTATTTTGATCAAGACTATTCTTTTTAATTAGCATGAATGAAAATTGCGTCGAATTGAATTTTAAAATTTTTAGTATAAATGCACAAACAGTGCTATTCTTTGTTCAATCTGTTCACAGGTGTAGCAGTGAAGCATAAAGATCAAAGTCGAGCCATAAAGTAAGAACTTTAGGGATTATGTTGTCTTTCATAAATTGTATAGCGGTAATTGAATATAGGTTTCCGCATTCGCCTTGTACAAGGGACTCAAGTAAGGTCTTCTTCGTATAGAAAAATTCGATGGCGCCTTATTCTTCATATTTTTGGTCGCAATCCAACCCCGACCCACAGCTCATGTTCCACCCAGAGCATATAGTTCGACTAGCCGCTTTGCCATTGAGATTTCCTCAACTTCGGGCCATTTTCCATCAGAACTTGCCGTGGGCTCTATTCGCTTACTGGAAATTCTCGTAAAGTAAAATCCCTTAATAAAATATACATAGCTATACTGTATATTTTACTTGTTGAATACTTCCGCTAATTAAGAATAAATTCTACTTTCCAGGATTCCGTAACGTAAAGTTTACGCTATACTCAGATAGTCGATAACGTGTTCCAAGTATCCGATAATTGCTTCTTATGTGTTTTCCGTCGGAAGAATTCGTCGAATTAAAACTGCGTATTTTCCTAATATAAGCTGTGTTTTTCCAGGTTAATTCTGAATAGAAATATTACTTTGAACTCTGGTCACTGGCTAAACGAAATTGATTTTATTTTGTTTTCCAATCTACACAACGGAGACAAGTGTAGAAATGTTCGGTTGCTTCCGTTTTTTTGTTATGAAAATTTCGCGCACGCAATACGGCGTGGAGCGTATTTAGGATTTTTAGAAAATTATATTTCGTCAAAATTAAATTAATTTTTACTGGTAATTGCTCTAGGTTCTTCCAGTGGCCTTAAAGCCACGATGAATTGTCTTCCCTTGCTGTAATGAGAGGCCAAGTACGTTCTTTCTGGGTGTAGGCCCACCTACTCGTTGCCGTGGACCAGCTAGTGACTCAACCCCGACGTCAGCAACTTCGAGGGTGAGTATTTTCTTTCTCCATCATTTACGATTGCGATCATATCGGCTGGGATTTTCGATTTAAGCTCATGCATTCCTAAATTTAATCCGTTTAGGCGACAGTGAATTACTTCGAGATTTATTGACACTATATGAATGCATTACTATTTGCTTTAAATAACTAAGAGTGTACAACTTTTTAAAGTGAAAATGATTTCAAGGCTTGCTGGCACGTTTGAAAATGTTGATGCCATTAAATGTATATACTTAGTTTTAGATCTACCATGTTGATTTAGAGCTGTTGGTTTTAGAGGGGTAATTTTGCGTAATTTCTTTTTTTTGTTGAAATTCAATCTAGGAAGTAACCTAAAACCGGCAGTTCACCATTTAAAAAAATGATTTGTTCTTTTGGTTGATTTTTTTTAGATTTAGTGTGTAATTATTTATTGCGTGTATATATTGTGTTTATTATAGATTTATTTTGTTGATATTGTTGCGAGTTACTATTAGGCAACCCGTCAAACACACAAGCGTTGTAGGGTCTACATAGTCTCCAGGAGAAAGAAATGCGAAGAGTACAGGCCTATAAATATGTTGGCCACAATTGAAAAGGTATTAGAAACAGTAATATATAAGCAACTGAAGCAATTCTTGGATGAGACTAATATATTAACCACCTATCAGTCTGGTTTTCGAACGAAACACTCGTGTGAAACAGCGATTCAGCTAATTATAAATGACTGGAAAGAATCAATGGATAAAGGAAAGGCAGTGTGTGCAGTCTTTATAGATTACAAAAGAGCATTTGAGACTATAAGTAGAAATATTCTCATTCAAAAATTGGAAAAATATGGGGTTAAAGACAATGCGTTAGAGTGGTTTAAAGACTACCTACAAAACAGAGAGCAAGAAACGAGATGGCAACGGGAAACATCTAATAAATCAGAAATTGAGTGGGGTGTTCCACAAGGAAGTATTTTGGGACCATTGCTTTTTATAATTTACATAAACGATGTAGTGAAGGTAACAAAGATGCATATGTTTGCTGATGACACTTTAATATATGCTGAGGTGCAAATGTAATAAACCTGATTCAATCTGTAAATAGTGACTTAATAAGAATTAGCAAATATTTAGTTGGAAATAAGCTGAAGATAAATGTTGATAAAACAAAATGGATGTTGTTAACGAATGATAGAAGTTATCAAATGATAAAAACAGAAAATAGGAATGTACAAATAGATGGGTCTGATATTGAACTGGTAGAGAACATTAAATACCTTGGCGTAATAATCGACCGAAAATTAACTTTTAAAATGCATCTACAGATGGTTATAAATAAAGTAAGCAAAAGGTTGGATTTCTGAGAAGAATTAGTGCAAAGTTATCAAGTTTTGCTCGAATAACTTTATATAGAGCAATAGTTTATCCACACCTAACATATTGCAGCACCATTTTATTTGTCTCAAACCAAGGTGATTTGGAAAGATTGCAAAAGATACAAAATCGTGCAATGAGATGTTTATTAAAATGTAGCAGATTTGCCAAAGTCCGTAAAATGTTAGAATGCCTTAATTTTTTAAATGTTCAGGAACAAATGAAATATAATAGTATGGTTTTTATATATAAAATTATAAATGGTTTGCTGCCTTTGTACTTGGTTAGCAACTTAATTAAAGTGTCAGATATACATAACTACAGCACAAGACAAGCAGACGATTTCTATATATACAAGAAGAATAAAACGATAACCACAAAAAATGTATTTCATTATGGCGTTAAGATATATAATACATTACCAAAATCAGTTACAAATCAGCCTTCTCAAAGAAAATTCAAGAGTAATTTAAAAAAATATATTTTAAGTTGTAGAAATGAAAACTAATTATATTATTAACTGTATTTTAATAATTTGCTTTATAGTATAATATTTTTGTTTTATACTTTATTAACCTATATTGAGTTATGCAATAAATCTACTTACTATTCTAGAATGCTTCTAGCAATCAAACACACAAAACGCCGCCAGCACTGTTTATTCTCACTGGACCGGGAAGCTTCTCGTAATTACCAGAAGATGAGTCATATCTTTAAATCTGAGTATATATAAGACCGCTAAGAAATGCAAGGGTCAGTCTATACTAGAATGTTTAATATAAATTATAACGTTGTAATGTATTAGTAGTTTGAGCTTTTAGAAGTTCAAGAGTATACATAAATGTTATATGCTGTGTCTAATGTACATGCAGCTTGTAGTATACATAAATAGACAAAGTGTAAAATAAATAAATAGTTGAGTTAGTGTTGTTAATGGACCTATGGTAAAGAAGTTAGTTAAGAAGATATTAGTGCTTGTAAATTCATTAGTGTAATAGTGCTTCATTGTTAAGTGGACTGAAAACATCTATAAACAAGGCATATACTGTTAATTAGACTTGTGAACTGTGAGTAATAAAGACGTTTTAAGTTAGAGAAACGCGGTAGTAGTAGCCCGTTACAATATGTTGTGTTTTGAGTATGAATGGGTGTGAGTAATTTTTCTTTCTTGATTTTAGGCCTCCCTTAATTTTTGTTGTAGGTATAATACCCCGATTGAGCCCGGTCCATTTCTTTTTTTTTTGGTTTTTTTCTAGGCTACGTTAATGGCAATTTGGCAATTTAAACTCTAAATGCATCTGTCTAGGATAACAACATTTTAGTACGAAAACAAACAGTACATTGATTTCGAAGAACAATTTTAATTTATATGAGAGTCTTCGTCATGTGATTGTAAAAAAGTAAAGTATCAACACTAAATAAATAATTAAAATCTTGCTGTTTTAAATACTCATCACTTCTGGCATACGTAAGTATTCTTTGTTGTATTATAATAAGCTGCACTGTGTAGTTTCTGGAGACGGCGGTTAGAAACCTCCAAATAATTACTAATCCTTTTTTAAAGGGTTAGAAGCGTTGCAGGAACGCTGTATTAAGTTTATTATTGAAGGAGACTGTATGAATATAATATTCTGAGTTTTAACTTTTAATTGTTACAATTGTAAGCTAAGAATATTTTAATACCCCTGTATGTTAGCTATTATAGCACTTTGTGTTTCTAGCATTGAAAACTAAGTTATTGTATAATTTGAAAAGCAGTATCGCTTTAGTGACATGTGTAACAGTTTAAAATTTCTGTTACCAATACTGTTGGTTAGGCAATGTATTCTACTTATTCTGATAGATAGATAACCATACACACATACAGACCTCGTAGGAACGTGTTTGGTTGAAAATAACATTTTAGAAACCATCTGTGCTTAGGAGGGATATTATCTACTTTGTTAGATATGCGAATTTTGTCTTCATTTTGATTCAAGCGCTGCACCAAAATGGTGAAGTTGAGCTCGGCCTGAAAAAGCATCAAGTACTTTGGCGCTCACAAGTAGTTTGTTCACGTTGTTATAATGTGCAAAGCCAAAAGTGGGACAAGCGGCTAAAATTAGGACGGTGTACCAAGGTTGCCACATATGTTCAACATTTGTAAATTATTACACAGTTTATTTCCTATTGCTTACATACCCAAATATAATGTGATGTTATTTATTTTGACTTCACTAAAGTTTTTGAACTGCTCAACTATGATAATTTGTTGAAATTCTTCAAATCCTATTTAGCAAATCATTCACAATCTGCTGTTGTGAACACACACCTGTTAATTGCAAAATCATACATAATTAAAATATTGTATTTAAACCATATAACTATAAATTAAACAACATACGTTCACAATTTTGTGGTTATGTGTATAATGCTAATGTGGCAACGTTGGTACGGCGTCCTAGATTTAGCTGCTTGTGAAAGTGGGTAAGTTTAATTCGTTTTTATTAATTTGAATATGTTAAATCTGATGAGGGTTTTTACTTGAGCAATTTAGTTATGGGTTCACAAAAGTGCAGTTTTGTTACAGGTTCACGTGACATTAAACTATTGCGAGAAGCACGCTATAGTAAATTATTCCCAGCAGCACGTGGAGATAATTTCGATCCAGTCTTATTTACTATGGTATCCAGAAGTGCGTATTTTTTTAATAGAATATGCACATGGTGAATTCTAACTACTACGTTGCCATTCTGTACACACGCTGCAATGCAGCCATCATTTCTGAAGTTTATTGGTAGCAGCTGTCAGTACAAACAATCTACCACTTAATAAATTATATCGCCTGGAACCCACAAAAATACGTGTTGGTGATGGAATCGTAAATTATGGAAAGCCGTTATCGAGCACACTGTTCAATGGTGTTTTTGATGTTTTTATTTGCACAGGTGTTGTCCTTGGTCGATGAATAATGGATACTTCTGGTTGAGGCCCACTAAGTAACATCGCTATTCATTATAAATATTTGGTTCCGGGTTGGGACCCTGTCATTTTATAAATTAAGGTCGACGTTTTGCCCACTTTTGTAAAGGGCTTCATCAGGACAAGAAAATAAATAAGAAAATAAAAATATAAAAAAATAATAAAAATAAGAATGATAATATTAAGTAGACAAGTTAACTTCTACTTGTCTACTTAATATTATTATTCTTATCTTTATTATTTTTTATTTTATTACTTATTTTCTTTTCTTGTCCCGATAAAACCCCTTACAATGTTACATGCCAAAATGGTATGTAGCATGTTTTAGTTTTAGTTATAATTTATAAGGTAATTTCCGAGTTTTTTTAATTAATAATATTAACTTTCGTCATCGCTGACCTTCGCATCTGCGCAGAGTGAATGCGGGGGTGCGCGAGTGTCAAAAGCGGGGATTAAGTTACGAGCCCTCGACGAAGCAACGTCTATCTTGGGGTGGTGCATCTTTTTTTTTAAGTATGTAGGTTCCTTTTTTATCTTGCCTTGTATCGTTCCTCTACCTGGTGTTCCTTCAACCCATACAAGCATAGAAAACACAGGAAGAACGGATGTAATCTGATTTAACGAGGCGTGAATTGAACCCATCCTGCAAAACATCGTGGGACCCTGAGAATGTAAGTACTTTGTTTTGATTTAAATTGTGCTTGCAAATTGACTTAAAAAGCGGTTGCACCACTTTTAAAACGTGTGCAGTATAAGTTACAATTGGTGGGAATTATATCGCGAGTATAACATTTGCGCGGTATAACGGTTGGCCGAGTCTAACAACAAAAGTGGGCGAAACGTCGGCCTTAATTTATAAAATGCCACGGTTCCAACCCGGAACCATAAATATTTATAATGACGCCGGCCGTGAAACCCTCCGACAATAGCACTATTCAATTTATTTATCAGGTGACAACAATTGTCTACCAACCACACATGCAAAGAGGTATTATCAATTTTATTCTTTTTAAAACAGCACATGAAATTTCATTAACCTAATTTTTTGCTGAATTATTACTAACCTAGGGACCTCAAGTTTGTACATGTCAAACAATTAAAACGAGCTGGATTTAAATACATGACGACTTAATTCCAAACTAAAATATTGTTGCGAGCTACTATTAGGCAACTCGTCAAACACAAGCGCTGTAGGCTCTGCATAGTCTCCAGGATTCAAGAATTCTTCTAGCAATCAAACACACTAAACGCCGCCAGCACTGTTTATTCTCAATGGCCCGGGAAGCTTCTTGTAATTACTAGAGGATGAGTCATATCTTTAACTCAGAGTATATATAAGGCCGCTAATAAATGCACGGGTCAGTCTATACTAGAATGTCTAATATAAATTATATCGTTGTAAAGTAAAAGTAGTTGAGCTTTTGGGAAGTTCAAGTGTATACATAAATGTTATATGCTGTGTCTAATGTACATGCAGCTTGTAGTATACATAAATAGACAAAATGTATAATAAATAAATAGTTGTGTTAGTGTTGTTAATGGACCTATGGTAAAGAAGTTAGTTTAAGAAGATATTAGTGCTTGTAAATTCATTAGTGTGATAGTGCCTCATCGTTAATTGGACTGAAAACATCTATAAATAAGGCATATAATGTTAATTAGACTTGTGAACAGTGAGTAATAAAGACTCTGGTTATTACTTGTTTTAAATTAAAGAAACGCGGTAGCAGTAGCCCGTTACAATATTTAGCAATTTGTTTATGCTGTTTGCATTATAGCAATTCTTTTTTCAATTTTATTGTTTAATTGGCAACATTTCTCTCTGTAAATATTGTAAAAACAAAACACTTATTTTTGTATAAATTTGGTTTTAGATAACATTGGTTACAGAATGATTAATAATATATTTTTGTACTCACTAAAATAGTGGCAATGTGTTATTGTTTATTGGATTTGGATTAAATCAAGTGTATGGTTTTACTAGTAGTAATAACAATTCAAAGAACCCACTGCAGGCCTTGAGATAAGAGTGCAGTTCATGTATATTTTAGCAAGAAAATTTTAACTTCAAAAGATAAATAATTAGAAAGGTTACACATAAATTAAGGAAAAAACCTAAATTATAGTATATATTGTAAACTAAATTTTATATTCTTTTTTATTTTTCTTACGCGGGAATTTATAATATTGGTGAACTCATAAATATAAAATAAACATACCCAGATTTTACTTCCACCACTTTAGAGTTACATAAAATTTTAAAAGTATACTATTGCAATATAAATTATGAAATATAAAATGTATAAACTTATAGAGATTTCGTTTTATGCATTAAATACTCATCCCTTACTTGTTTGGTTTTTACTATATTGTGCAATCTAAACTGAGTTATGTATTTATTATAGAAAACAAATTTCATACGTAATTTGCAAGAAAGTATGTTTTAAAGTTACATTTTCTTTTAAAGTAAACCGATTCAGTAATAATCGCATTTATGCAAGACTTTTAAAATTTTATTTAAATGGTTCTGTCGTAAAAAGAGCGAATCATAAGGCGATTTTTCGCGACATACTTGAATTGTTCGACTATGGTATGTTGAAGTATCTCCCCAGTATTTAAAAAAATATTTACTTATGCGGCACCGCGAAAACGTATTGTAGTTTCATAACCTCGCTTTGAATAATTACCCGGTAAAAGTCAAGTGTTTAACATACACAAGCATAACCTGGTACAGATCAGGGTATGTTCGTTTATCTGATAAAATGATGCCGTACAATTTTCCCTCCAGTAAATTTTATCGTCAAAACGCAAGTTTAACACATACACACATAATTAAGTATGTTAGTTTATGTCGCAAAAAATCGCCTATAATGAATTCTATAAAAAGATGTTATCTTTGATATTATATAACATTTTAATTTACCGTAATTGTAATAATAATCACCTGCTTTTGTTTTAAGGTTATAGGTATAGGTTATGTATGTTGATTACAGAGTATGATGATCCTTTTTGATCATGTCTTTAGCTTCCAAATCGGTTTTTGCTCTATCATGTATCGGATCAATAGGTATAGTTGGTTACGTTCATTACAGACAAAAATTAGATAGGTATAGTATTTGTTAACTTGAAATGAAAACTTCATAAACTGAATTCTAGAGATGCCCTTCATGAAGGTGTAGTTAAAGATTTGAAGCGTCAAGATAACCGTAAAGCAGAAAATTTATATATTTTACAACAACAAATCGAGTTAACAAAGGAGTTGAAAGCGATTCAATATGCAGACGATAATCCTGTATCATAGCATTTTATTTATTTAGAAAATTGTGTAAATGATTTTTATTGAGTTGTTTTTAAGTGTAGTGTTACTGAACTAGTCAAAGTTATGTGTTGAATATTTAGTAATAAAGTTACAATTTTAAAGTACTGTACAGTATATGATTGGAAGCATTGCAGTTCGTTGCATGTTAATTATTTCTAAATATAATTACGATTTGAGTACAAGATGTCTCATTCAGTGCTCTCGGTAATAAACAGCTACTTGAAATTTTTACAAATTTTATATGCACGTATAATACTATGCCCTATAGTAGGGGATAAAGAATACTACTATAGTAAGCCTGCTTATCGTAAAAGGCGATTAAAAGGCGCAGCAAGGGGCAGCAGCCTTGCTGGCTAAAAGATATTGGAGGAGGGTCGGTTGGTCTCGGGCGATCCTCAATAATTTACAAGCTTGTTGGGGGTTGGCCGTGACGGATACGGCTTTTTGCTAAAATCTTTAAAAACTGCGTTGTGGAAAGATATGGGAGCCTACCACAATATTTCCCAGGTGTGCGTGGCCTAAAACACGAAATATATATGATGGAGAGCTCACAAGTAAAATTCTTGTCCGAGGTAAAATACTCCCTCATTCGGATCTCCGGGAGGGGTACTTGGGGCTCGTCATCGTAAGAATATAAAACAACAGTTCGATTTAGTGATAGGGACTTGGAATGTAAGGTCATTACTTAGAGTAGATAAGTTAACGAATTTATTAGTCGAAATGAGAAAGGAAAAGCTGGACATTTTAGGTATTAGTGAGGTGAGATGGCCAGATAGTAATGACTTTTGGAAAGATAATTATTGAATAATTACAACTTCTTCAACTAATGGACAGGCAGGCGTAGGAATAGTGTTAGGTAAAAGATTAGGGCATAAAGTCAAAGAGTACTTACAGTTTAGTGATAGAATAATTATGGTTAGATTGAGTACAAAACCCACAGACACTGTTTTAGTACAGGTTTACATGCCAACAACTCAGTACGAGGACGAGGAAGTAGAAAAGGTATACGAGGATATAAATAGTATAGTGAGAAAAGTAAAAGGAGATGAGAATTTAATAGTTATGGGCGATTTTAATGCGTCAGTGGGAGAAGGTAGTGAGGGAAAAATGGTAGGAAAATTTGGGTATGGCAGACGAAATGATAGAGGAGAAAGATTAGTTGAGTTTCGCCAGGAACATAGATTAGTAACTTTAAACACCCTATTCGAACAACATGTTAGTAGAAGATATACCTGGAAAGCCCCAGGTGATAGGGCTAGATACCAAATAGATTATATTTTAGTTAAACAAAGATTTAGAAACCAAGTTAAAAACTGTCGTAGTTATCCAGGGGCTGACATAGATAGCGATCATAACTTAGTTAAAATGAAGTGTAAACTAAAATTCAAAAAATTGAGAAAGGGTAAAAGAGAAGGATGGGATCTAGGTAAGCTTAATGATAGTAGGGTAAAAGAGGAATATAAACAAGTATTAGATAATAAGAGCAAAGAGATAGCTGTAGGAAGGAACGTAGAAAATAGATGGAAAGAAATAAAACTGACTGTACATGATACAGCAACACAGACTATAGGTAAGAAAAAAATAGAAGCGAGAAAACCGTGGGTAACAAAGGAGATATTAGATTTAATAGAGAATAGAAGAAACCTTAAACCTTTCAGAGAAGTGGATAGTGAAAGTAAGCAAAAATATAATACAGTTAGAAATAAGATAGTACATGAGTGTAGAAAAGCTAGAAATAAATGGATGGAAGAGAACTGTAAGGAATACAAGATGATTTGAGAGTAGGTAAGACAGACAGGGCATACAGGGCAGTTAAAAGTTTTTGGGAAGATAGGAAAAATATAATGGTATTAGAGACGAGAATAATGAGCTTCTAATAAATAAAGTTGAGGTAGCAGATAGATGGAAAAGATATTTAGAAGATTTATATAAGGAGACGATATGGACGAGTTAGAGAACGACCAAGAAGAGGATGTAGAAATAGGGTTCTCAATATTAAGAGAGGAATTTGATAGAGCTGTTCGGAATCTTAAACTAAATAAAGCGCCAGGGATAGACGATATTCCAAGAATTAATAAAATATGCAAGTCAGAAAACTTTAGATAGATTATATGAACTAGTGAAATTAATATATGATACAGGTGAGGTTCCAATAGATTTCGAAAAAATATTATTATCGCAATCCCAAAAAGTCAGGAGCTGATAGGTGTGAGAATTTTAGAACG
The DNA here is from genome assembly GCA_036346225.1 of Platerodrilus igneus. Classification (NCBI taxonomy): domain Eukaryota; kingdom Metazoa; phylum Arthropoda; class Insecta; order Coleoptera; family Lycidae; genus Platerodrilus; species Platerodrilus igneus. The sequence goes on along the minus strand of JARFIW010000999.1, from coordinate 5,499,976 downwards.
GTTAGTTTAACTTCTCATGCTTCCAAAATACTAACAATAATAATTAAAAATAGAGTAGAAGCTTTGACTGAGAATTATTTAGGCGAAGACCAATATGGTTTTCGTAAAGACAGAGGGACTAGAGAACCGATACTAATGATTAGGGTAATTATCGAAAAAGGTTACAAAAAATAAAAGACTCATTTCGCATTTGTAGATTTAGAAAAGCATTTGATAGGGTTAATTGGATTGTTATGTTCAGGGTTTTGCAAAAATAGGAATCTCTCATAGGGATAGAAAAATTATTTACAGTCTATATAAAAACCAAAGTGTAGTAATTAGATTTGATGAAATAGAAAAGGAAGCTAAGATTAGAAATGGTGTTAGACAGGGTTGTATACTGTCTCCTTGATTTTTAATGTTTATATTGAGGAAGCTTTAAACTTAGCTAGAGAGAGAAAAGAGATAGGTATTAGTGTACAGGGACAGAAAATAGACATGTTATGTTTTGCAGATGATATAGCCATTATAGCAGAGTCTAGAAAAGAGTTAGGAGAGTTTTAAATATTTTAGATGAGATACTACGGAGTAACTATAGTATGAGAATTAACTCGGTAAAGACAAAGATAATGACAAGTGAGTTACAGCCTAGTTACAAACCAAAATTAAAAATAGGTAATACCGAGTTAGAGGAGGTAGATGAATTTTGCTATTTAGGTAGTATAATTACAAAGGATGGACGTAGCAGAAGGGATATAGTAGCTAGAATAGCTCAAGCTAGAAAATGTTTTTAAAAAGAAAACTTACTAATAGCTAATAGTATTAGTTTAGATAATAGAAAAGTTTTTAAAGTCGTCGTATGGAGCGTTCTACTATACGGTAGTGAGACTTGGACAATTAAAGAAGTAGATAAGAAAAGGATAGAAGCTTTTGAAACTTGGTGCTATAGGAGAATGTTAAAGATTAGCTGGACAGATAGAGTAACAAACGAGGAAGTTTATAGAAGGATAGGTGAGGAACCCTGTATGTGGAAACAATTGAAGGTCAGGAGAGATAGAATGATAGGGCACCAGTTAAGACATGAGGACTATTTAGTAAAGTCTTAGATTATAGACTACCAAATAAAAATAGAGTAGGAAGGCCTAGACAAAGCTATATTAGTCAAATAATTAGAGATTTGGGTTGTGAAGGGTATGTGGACCTTTTTAGATTAGCTCAGAATAGAAAAGAATTTAGAGCTGCGTCAAACCGACTTTAAGTAAGTTCGAAAACAAAACAAAAAAAAATAAAAATCAGTTAACTAAATGTCACCAGGACATAACTCACAATTAGTTAGAGGTCTGGCATGTTGGTAGCGTTTCGTTGCTTAAGCCTTACCATAACATATAATTTAATAAACGTCACCATAACATAACTCACAATTAGGTAGCGGTCTGGCATGTAGACAGCGATTCGTTGCTTAAGCCTTACCATAACATATAATTTAACACTTTTCCTTTTTGAAGCGGATAACCAGGTTATATTTCATTTCCCTATAAATGGTAATCATGTAAACATGTTAGAGTTCTTTAACAACCATCACTTTGCTAATATCTATGTAGAGCCAGCTGGATACGAAAAAGATAGAAGGATATAGGAAGACCTAGACCAAACTATATTAGTCAAATTATTAGAAATTTAGGTTGTGAAGGGTATGTAGAGCTTTTTAGATTAGCACAGAATAGAAAAGAAGTTAGAGCTGCGTCAAACCGACCTTAAGTAAGGTCGAAAACAAAATGATGATGATGTATAATTACTGGTATCGCTTCATTAACAGCTTCAAAAACTTTTCAACTTGCAATGCAGAATTATTTTTATATAAGTTGGGCATGTTATTAACCATTTATTTTAATTGTTTAAACTTAACATTATAATTTTAAAACCCCTTCTTATGCCATGAGAAAAGCTTGTATTTTAAACATACCTTATATGGAATATTGAAAATGTTTTTCTCCATCAACTAAATATTCATAATTTGAACCAGTAACATGAATGTTATTTAATTCTATTTGTTGAAAATGAACATTGAGTATTTATAGCTCATCTGCTTTAACACATTCAATACGGGTGGCTCCCATCGGTGCCACAGATCTCTTCGTGATGTGCGGTTGGCGCCTATGTAAGCCGCTTGAATAGATCGTTTCATTGCTTTAGTATGCTTTCAGTTTGCTGGTAAAGGGTGCTATATAGGGTGCCGCACATAGGTAGAGCTTTGATTTATACGTATACAGTTCAGTTTTGAGATTCTCATTTTTGTCGTGTTTTTTACGGGCACTTAATATGGGCGATTCAGAGCCAGGATCGTCGTGTCCTAAACGTCTGAAAATCAATGTAAAAATCCTAATAATCTAACAAATGAAGAATTAGAACAGTTTTTATTATATTCTGAGTCAAAACAGAGCAACAATGATGACGATTCCTACCTTGGAAATGAGGAAACATCATCAGATGATAGCGCAGGTATGCAAATATTACTGTACATTGAATTATGGTTGTAATTTGATATTTACTAGATAATACAGAAGAAGAAGAATGTGACATTTCCAACAATCCACTCAATAACCAAACAACGGACCTATTGAAAAAAATTCTGGGATAAAGCATCTAGTTCCCTAAAATCTTTTATTTTTACTAAAACTAATGAGGTTTTAGTGGATATTCATCAAGACATGCCACCTTACGAATGGTTTCGTTTATTTCTTGACGAAAACTTTTTAGAAATGTTGGTGAGAGAAACAAATATTGATGCAGAAAAGGTATTATTCTTAGCAACCAATAGCAAACGATCACGCATAAGTGATTGGAAAGAAATTACTATTCCAGAATTATTGATTTTTATTGGATTATTGTTTCATACCGGCACAATAAAATGTCCAAAAATACAAGATTATTGGAAAACTCATAGATTATTTGGTCTAAAATGTTTTTCTAGTTTTATGAGTAGAGATCGATTTTTGCTTATTTTAAGATTTCTGCATTTTACTTTAAATCCAGATGCTGGAGTAGTTCCTGAAGATCGTTTATTCAAAATAAGACCTGTTCTAAACTATTTTAATTCAAAAATGGAAGAGATATACTACCCAGGAAAAAATCTGTCTCTGGATGAATCGATAGTTCTGTGGAGAGGAAGACTACAATTTAGACAGTATATAAAGAACAAACGACACAAGTATGGAATTAAATGTTATATGCTTACCGAACCGGATGGTCTTGTTTTAAATGTGGCAGTTTATACAGGACAAGTGGACGAATTGGGAGGTACTGGGCATGCAGAAAAAGTAGTCCTTCATCTAATGAAAGGAAAGTTGGATTCTGGACACTCTCTCTACATGGATAAATATTATAACAGCCCTCATCTGGCTGAAACCTTGTTGCAGAAGCAAACCTACTGTACTGGTACTGTACGTGCTGATAGAAAAGGACTTCCTAAGAATATAGTCTTCCAAAAATTAAAAAAAGGAGACATCAGTACAGGATATCAAAGTGGAATAATGATAGGTAAATGGAAAGATAAACGAGACTCACCTATATTTCTACTGAATTTTCCAACAAAATGGTTACTACAAGAAACAAATTCATGAGTGGAATAAATCGTTTTGATCAGATGATGGCTTACTACCCTTGCGGTCGTAAAACCTTACGATGGTACAAAAAAATAGGAATTCACATTTTACAAATGTTGTTATATAATTCGTTTCATCTGTTCAATAAATATTCAGGTAAAAAAATGTCATTTTACAATTATCGCTTAGCGGTTTTGGAAGTTTTGCTTCCAACTCCTATATCAAAAGCTCCACAAAGCAAAACTACTTATGTTATTTCTAAAATAGATGAAAAGGATTCTAAAACAGAGTATTGCATAAACGGTGTCGAGCTTGTTCTCCAAACAAAATAAGAAAACTTACCTTATACCATTGCACCACCTGTCTCGGCGTTCCAGGGTTATGTGTCGGACAATGTTTTGATAACTACCACAGTGCGCTGTAATAATATTAATTTTTATGTTGCCTATCGTTTTTAGTTTAAGTTTATTCATATAGGTCTGTGTCATAATTTTCAACACACACATATATCTGTATTCTCTAATGTATTTATATAACTGGCTCACATAGGCGCCATCCGCTCATGCATTAAAAATTTCTTTCAGTGTGCTGATGGCTCCCATGAGAGCCACGCTTGAATTCTAACAAAAAAATTGTATATTGTCATTTTGAATTTGTTGTTATGGCTCTCGTTAACTTTTAGGTTCAAATTTAGTAAAAGTTGCTATCAGCATATTACAAAGTATTTTTAATTTTGATCCGCAGCCAACATGTTAATACGAAAAAATGGCAAAAACGTCAAAAATTATTACTTTCACATTTTCCAAACAATTTTGCATTGATTAAAACAATTCTGACAATAAAAACAAATTTTCAAGTTTACATATTTTGTATTGTATTGCATGCATTAGTTAGCAGTCTTGTAAGGACACTATAGTCTCTGTTGATGTTAAAGGTTCTAGTCTTTTGCAACAACTCTTCTTTTAGTAAGTTCTGATCAAACCTGCCCAGTGCCCACCCCTAGAATGTAGTTTGCGTGTATTGCTTTACAATTTCTATGCAAAAGGTAATATATCTGTGATCGCTCAGTATCTCAGTGTCAAGTATTTCCCACTTTCTGATATCATCTGCTATTGCTGCCGAAGCTGCTGTGATATCTATGTGCGATTCCCTCTCTCCTATAAGGAAAGTGGATTTGTTTCCTCTATTTAATACTACCAGATTTAGACTGGCTAACCAGTCCAAAGTTGCCTCCCCCCACTTATCAGTCACCACCGAACCCCAGGCGCTTGCCTTAGCATTCAGATCACCTGCGAAAATGACATGGCCCTGTTGCTTTCGAATATCCTCCTGCACAGTGGAGAAGTATTTGTTATATTCTTCCAGCGTCCGGTTTGGTGACCATGAGCAACTAAAAGTATTATTTTATGCTACTCAAATTCAAAATAACATCAGGTTATGGGTCCAGATTCGTGTTCATGTATAAAACAAATAAAAGTAATATTTTCATGTTTAAAATATACGGTGATATAATGAGTAAACACATTTCTGATTTTTTTGGCGAAACAAATTTCTTGTTTTCTTGACAAAATAAATGTTCCGATGTCTGATATTAAATTGCTCATCGACAAATTGGAAGATGTTTCTGGATGGCGTAAATGGAAGTGGCAAATGCAAATGCTGTTTATTCAAAACAAAATGGCCAGCATCATGGATGGAACGGAAGAGTGCCCAAGTTTAGGAGCAGGTATTCATGCCAAAAAATTAAACATGAAAGCTGTGTTACAAGCAATGCAACTGCCTGTAACAATATAATGGTTATTCTTAACAACCTTGTGGACTTGGTTCTATCAACAATCACTGAATCCATAAGTGGACAAATTATGTGCTCATTTTGTACGCACAATGATATTATTTCAAGAGTTGTTTAACATGGCACCAACTTCTATAAAAGATGTGGTTCAGTACATTGCACGCATAATGAACACCTTTAAAAACCTTATAAAATGTGATAAACGGAATGAACTAGATGAATCCGTTGCCCCTGCTGTAGAGCTAGCTCCCACCCCCCCACCCCACCCCATTTTGCAAAATTAAAAATCTAGTAACACATATTAATGAGCTATTTATGAGCTTTCATATTCAGCCAATAGATTTTTGAGCTCATCGTACTGAGTAGGAATTTAATTTTTCTTGGGGTGAAGGGGCGCTGAGCCGACGTCGACCCCCACATTTAATAATCGGAATACCAAATCAATTGTTGTGGGAGAATTAGGAGCTATTTAAGAGGTTTTAAAGTGATATAGTTTCGATTTTTGAGTTCACACCCTTAACCCTCAAACAACGCCTTAATTGCGCGAACCGAGAGAAATATTAAAAAAAATAAATACACATCGTATTGGGTATGTAGCATAAAAAATTCCAAAAATGGACTCTAAAAACATGCCATTTTTAATTATTGCGCAGTCACCCTTTACAAGAAAACTACCCCACATATACCCGATACAAGAGAGAACTGTACTTAAACTTAAATCGAAGGACAGCAATCGTTTTGCAACTAAATATTGTTAATCGATTTATGAGCTCGCAAAATTTATGCATTTGGGCTGAGACGTAATTTTTTATTATATTTTTCTTATATAACAACAATGTGTATCAAAATTATGAAATAATGCAAACTTAAATTTTATTAAAATTTGTTTTTTGGTAAACAAAACAACGCAACTCAATAACTTTTTTATGTCTTGCAAACTACTATCTAATGAAATAGGATAAATTAATTGCTTACATCTTTATTTTATGTATTTTGACTATATTTCGTTTACTTTTAAATTTATGACATCAAAGGATATTAGGCGACGTCAATGCCGCGTGTTTTTTTCGGACTCGCGGCTCGTGTTTGTAGCACGGCGTCTCAGCGCAGGCGGCGCAACACTACAAAGATGTACCGAATACACCGCGTGATTGACCGGTGCCGCAGACACTTTGCGAGTTCGATGGAATATTTTGATCTATCCCTATATAAAATGGATTTCCACAGTCTCAGGAATCAGTTGATTAAAAAGTTACTACAAGTCATCAGCCGTACTATTTTCCAGTATGTGCAAGAAATTGTAGCAAGCCAAGGTAAAATTGTATCCAAGCATAACGAGATATGGACAATAATTTCCAAAAAATAGAGCAAATGAAACCACATGCTCTATATACTCTCGTCGTAAATAATCGCTATATCAAAAGCACCCTGCTTGATCAGGCAATCGGATTAAAATCGGAAATAAATGAAGATTTCTCGACAATTAGTTCTCCAGATGCTAGTATTACTAATTCATCAAGAAGAACTTTGCTTTCATCATATGAAGAACCGAAATATAGAACAGTAAACGTTGTACTTGATAAAACTGAATTCGACGATCTTATAGAGACGAAACAGTATACAAGAACGGAGAAGGGAAAGCGCAAGTTACCTTTTAGACAATATCAAGTATTACAGGCAGGAAAATGGCAAGATGCTATTATAACAAAATTATGGGAATCATATAAATTGCAATGTGGATACCAATTTAAAAGAAATAAAATTTTCAATAATACTTTAACAATTTGTAGAAAATGTAATTGTGGTAGCAGTATAAATGGAATTGCGAACAATATTACAGACAGTGAATCTATTATACGACGAACTAAAATCTTTATTGGCTGAATATGAAAGATCATAAATAGCTCATTAATATGTGCTACTAGATTTTTTAATTTTGCAAAATGGGGGGAGCTAGCTCTACAGGGCAGAATCCGTTCTAATCACATGCATTCTGTGTTAGAAAAAGATTCGCATTATAAAGATTTCTAGAATGAAAAAGTTTGTACAATAGAGCTGTGAAAAATTGAATTATATGATTCAGCATCTGCATTTACGATTAAGCCTAAAACAGCAAATATGTCAAACAGCAAAATAGAAAAATGAACGAAATTTATTGTAGAACAAAAAAATGGCCGTGCAATAAATGTGGTAAGTTCGGGCATTGGGCATTTGAATGCACTGTAACTGTGCGCAAAAAAGCCAAAAAACTAGTGCAGAATTCAGTAACTCTAACGAATCCAGTTTTATTACCGAAGACACGCTATCACTAAAACATTGTGATGTTTGGAAATGTGAATCTGGTGCATCGCAACATATTACCCCATATGCAGAAAAAAATTTTACCATCGAAGATGAACCATATTGCAAAAGCCAAGGACTTTATGCTGGCCTATGGTTGTGGACGCTTCAACATGGAAATTTGCGTAAATTATGAAGTGTGGTTTGTACCAGATGCAGGCAAAATCTTCTTTCTGTAATTTATGCAATGACTTTGGAACATGCTTTAACATTGGATAGAAAATCAGTTACATTTCGTCATGAACAGCAAACTACCCTTAATGGCTAGAAACTTGGGCGAGCATGTGTACAAATATATATGTATGATTAAACCAGAGATTGAAGCAGTCGTTCATTTGGCAACTAATGAAGAAAGTATACAAGTCTGCTATGAAAGAATGGTGCACATTAACAGGCAACAAGTGAAGACCGTAACAATGCACGTGGGTATTGATATCCCTGTTGTCAATCGAGAACTTTGCGGTGGTTGTGTATTCTAAAAAGCACATCCTCTCTCTTTTCAAACCGTCACTCATTTAGTAACATCAGTTGGTGAAAAAAGATTCACGTTGTGTGTAACTGCGCGCACTATTAAAGTACTTTACATTAGGTTTTGAATCTTAAAACTGGTTGGATGTGTATTTTCATTGTTTTCTATTCTGAGCTAACCTACACCTGAAATTCTCACAGCCCACATCTTTCACATGGATGGTAGAGGTAAATTTAACAATCAAGAGGTTTGTAATATTCTTACTGCAAATGGTATTTCATCTGAAATTTCACCTCAATTGAACAAAATTGCAAAATGAGAAAACAGAAGAATTGTTGAGCTTGCTTGTTAGATGTCTTGGTCACGAATGCTATAAGTTCCTTGGGCTGAAGCTTGTACAACTGCTATCCACGTGTTAAATCAAATAGGAAAATCTACCATATGGCAAGGTAAAGAATATTGTAGTTTAGGATACCTCTGTATTTTGAAATTAATTGTTTCGTACATATACCGAAACAGAAGCACTGTAAATTTTACAATAAAGTTGTCGAAGATCAAGTAGTTGGCTTCGTTAATAATTGTGATGGTTTTCATGTGTGTTTACCTTCTAAAAATAAAGTTATTTGCAGTCATGTCACTTTTAAGCCTGAACATACATGTTCAACATCTTGTATTGAATTATCACCAACTCCAACGGTTACTGTTACAGAGGAAGTTTCAAAAACCTTGCAAAACTACTATCTATTCAACTGCATTGAAGTCAATATCAGATACAAAAGAAAAACCTTATGAGACACAAATGTGAAAAAGAAGAAAATTCTAAGATACTTGTTGAGTATTATGTTTATTCAGCTTCTGATGATTTTGTTTTCTCTGCTGAGGAATTTGTTGATGTTAGTCACTTTTGTTCATATCGAGAAGCAGTATCATCGATTAATTCTGATAACTGGCAAAAAGCAGCGGAAGAGAAATTACAGTTACAGTTATCATCAATAGGTCTTCAGTCGTAGACACATATTTCCATTGGTTCCTATTCTGAGCTAACCTACAAATTTCCCTGCAATTCCCACAGCCTATATCTTTCACAAGCTGTGTGTAATAGTCTAATTTTGGTCTACCTTTCCTTTTTCCTTCTCCGCTCCTAATATATTCTCATGCCTTACTGTGCGTCATATCATCCTCATCATTATCATTAGTCCAAGCCTGGAATTGGTTGGATACGTAGTTTCATTGCTTCTTATTTTGAGATAACCTACACATTTCCCTGAAATTCCTCCAGCCTACATCTTTCACTATCTAGCTCTACGCCTACCTCTACTTCTCTTTTTTTCCTATCTTTGCTTGTAATATATCCCACACTATTCCCTAATGCCTTAGAATGTGTTCCATCCTTCCATTTCTCCAATTTTTTTTTGTTTTCCACAGATATATTACTTCCTATACTATTTCTAGAACCTTTTTGTTCTGAACTCTGCTTCTCCATGCTATCATCATCATACATCTGATGTACCACATCCCTGAGGCTTCTACCTACTTCCTGTCTGCTTCTCCTTCTATCCCCATTTCACAGCCGTACAGTGCTATGCCCCACACATACGCTTTCAACAATTTTTCCTCGTTTTTGTGTTTATCATCTTCAAACATAGCAGCCGCTCTTTCTTGTTAGACACAGCATCTCCCCTTCTATTGTTTTCAAAATACATACCCTATTTCGTCGATGTTCAGTGGTACACAAAGAGGGTTAAGCAATCTGATGGCTATCGAGATCCCCTAACATGTATACATTTGCCGAATGTTGTTATTATTATTATTAATTTTTATGCCTTTATTAATAATTATTAGGCACCGAATCCAACTCCGCCAAGTATTACTTTCGGCAATGGTTGGAAGTGAATTTGAAACATTTTTTTTAGTGGTGACACCAATAGGCCTAGTTCACTTCCATAGCATGTTATAGCTATTTATCTTTGTTATAATAATTATTATTAATGTTATTATTCATTAATAGTTTTCGAATTAATCTTTTCGTACAATCAATATTTGTTGAGAATATTGCAAAGTCAACACCTGTAATTAAGTATAATAATCATCAGGTTTAATTATAATTCCTTTTTGCAACATTAGGTTTTTCATCTTGGAGCTGGTTGGGTCGGACATGGTAAACCTGTAGATAATTATTAAAAATAATTTAAATATATGCAAATTATGAAGTACTTACTATATATTGTACAAATCATGTGTGTAAAGGTAAACGACGTTCAAATACCGCGGGATAAAAATTAGTGTTTCAACAAGTTTCTAGCGCATGAAAGTGTAGTGCATTTACACTCGCACGCGATTCCACGTGAAAGAGTGTTAGTGTAAAGGTACCCATTGTCATTTTAATAGATGTCTGAAAGAGATAGTCCTCGCGATTGGATGCACGCCTTCACATAAAATGGAGCATTTTTGCATGAAATTTAAATTTGCATTATAACAAATCCATACAATGCAGGGTCACATAAAGTGGAGTATTGCTGCATTCAAATAAAAGCTGGCAATAAACATTAGTAATTTTTCACCACAAACGAAACTATTATTACAAACCTGTTATCTGCTAAAATGTTGTGCATGGTAATATCAAACGTTATGATGGAGCAATGGTAAGAATATGGCCGTTTATTCAGGATGTTTATAAACCAGTTACATAAGCTTGTTAATCAGGTTTTAAATACACCTCTTGATTTACATTGCATATTAGTCGTCTGCCATAACTGTTTAGCATTACTCTACTTATCGATACGTCCAAGTCGCGTGCGATTTCTGTTGTGCTGATTTGCAGATCCATATTTTTCTGTGTGACCTTCCGAATTTTTTTTATGATTGGAATGATGAATTGATTGAGTTTATTTTAATCTCCTAGCCCATCTGTACAGTCACTGATCTAATGTATCTTAATAATTGAGTATGTCTTTCCTAACTAAATCTAATCCGTTTAGTTCACATTAAATGCTATAAAATATAAGAACAACAAACTTAAACACTCATGTTATTATTAATTTGCAGTCTAAAATAAATGTACTCTTAAGTAAAGTCATCATTATCAGCCCAATGTACTCGGCGTGGCTCTAGATTACTAAAACCAAGTCCAAAATTTCTATTTAATGCTTCTAGCGATTGTGCCATACTCTGCTGATATTCATAATATTTCTTATAGTGTCTTATAATTAAAACACATACGGTAACTAGTATTATTTGCATAAGAACCCAGGTAATTATTAGTCCAATAAAAAGAGAATAGTTGAGACACACTTCATCACTGATGTAGTCTAAAAATAAAATTAACTAGAAAGGTGATTTATTACAGCAGCAAAAACTTACCATAACCTGCTACTAATAACTTACTTTCGCCATATACAAGACGGTCTGGCATCGGTTTGGTATTTCTTACAACTAGAACTAACTCCAGTGGCAATTGTGCTACTGATTTTCCTTGATTTTCATATTGATGTTTATTTATTGGTACGACGGTTGATCCATTAAGCGTTTCTACTATTCGAGTTGCATCTCTTTTGTTTCTTGTATTTGAAGGTATATTGTTCTCACAATTTACCTACAACATGGAATTGTAATTTAGCTTTCTTAACAGACATTACATATCATTTGAATAACATTAATTTGGAGCTACACGGGAAAGATAAAACTATTGTCAATATTATTAGCGCAATTAACGTTTTTAAAAATTAATTACAGCTACTGATTGAAAAACTAAATAGAAAAGATTATAAAAAATTTCCTGTTTTGAAAACAAGGGTCAAATCCTCAATGCCATAAGTATTTAGGAAACAAGATATATTTTGGGTGAATTTGAAAAACGTTTTTCCTGTTTTAATAAAATGATGAATATTGTAACGTTTATAAGGTTTCTATTTTTTTGTGCAGATGTTGAAAAATTGCTACCAAGTACTAAACACTCAATCAAGACTTGTCTTATGTTGAAAATGAAACATGACAGTTGATTTTAGATATACATCTCAAAGTTAGAGCAAGTGATGCAAAATTTCTGTATATCGATATGACTTTTGAATTACCAAACTTAAATTACGCTACTGTAACGAACACCAGGGTAAGTGAAATCGCTAAAATTTCAATGTTAACTTTGTACCAAGATTGTGAACTTGATACATTTTTTACACTTCTGGCATTTTTTGTGTGTTATCACCAGTTCACTAGAAATTTCGAAATGTTTTTTTTTTAATTAGAAAAACATTAAAAATAGTACACTAGGTTCCACTTTCCTGACATGCGGGGATGAGTGGAAACCATGTCCTGTTTTACCTTTGAATAATGTTAATTTGTTGCAGGGAAATGGAATGAAGAAAAAATTGAAAACTTGCTACGTACTGCGACATAGTCTAAAAACAAACAAAAAAAAACAAAGAAAGAAAGACCGGGCTCAATTGGCGAGTAGGCGGGATATTTCAATTACCACCATAAGGAAAGGCTTGAAATAAAAAGACGCACACTCATTTACAACTCACAAAAATAATCATACAACCTCTAATTACAAAAAAAAGTATATTACACCAGAACAGACATAAAAGAATCAATACTTAAAATGGCGAGCTACCATTTTTAGATCCACCATATTAATTACCAAGAAAAAGAGATTACAACCCTAAAAACAACAGCTCTAAATCATTATCTTAAATATAACAATTAAACATATAAAATCGTTAGCACTACAATGTCTTAATTAATAAAAATTTACAAACAAAAAAAAGACCTCCCTCCCCTTCTAAATTACCATCATAAGTATACCATTATAAACGTAGGATAGTCACAGTACCTACAATATTAATGATAAATACCATCTCAACTAACGATTCTCATGTTAACAACTACAAAGGGTAAGCTTCAAGTCGAACCCGATAAACATGTGGATGTGACCCTTTCCCAGGAGCAGTGCCAACAAAAAAAAAACAGAAAGAAATCGGGGCTAAAGACTCACCCACGTCCAAGTTGTAGGCTAGCTCCCCTCTCTAAGGACAAAGTAGAACAGCTGTGTGCGGAATCACGCCATGCACGTGTCCTCTCGTGCCAACAGGAGCGATGGTCCAGACTGATCATTAGGCCCACCGGAGAAAGCATACAGTATTGTGTGCACGAAATTCCATAAAAACGGGAACGAAAAATTTAACAATCACGAGTGCTTTTGAAAATTTAGAGAAAAAGGTGAATATTAATTCGTTTAAATAACAACCAGAGTTTAAAGTAATACTGGTGTTATCAAACGTGATTAGAAAACTCGAAACACGGTTTTATCTAATAGTACGAGACCTTAGTTCGACAAGTCTTTAGATGGAAATCACATAAGAATCAATTATATGCTGTCGTAATGTGTAGGAACTTAGAGGATACTCAAAGCAAAGTGCCAACTATATAATTTATAGCGTAAACCCTTCGTTTTATAGAAGATAGATTTGAAATTGAAAATACAGTTAAAGCGTACTTATTGTAAACGGGTAAAACATACAAGATGTTGGTGTATTGAAGAGTAGAAACAGAATCTATGGAAATGAGTAATAAAATAAACGGATACAGTTTTACTGTCAGAAATAAACGTAACAACTGCATAGGAAACATTTTTTATTTTACAAATTTATTGAAAATAAGATGAAAACTACTGCGATGTGGAAGGCAAAGGGAAACCATTACATTACCTCTCAAGTACACAGCGTACCTAAATTATAATAAAATGATGGCATTCTCTGGGGTAAAAGATTCCGGAGTTAAAATAGTCCCCCATTCGGATCTCCGGGAAGGGACTACTTCGGAGGATGCGATCAGAAAGTTAAAAATAAGACTCGAAAACATTTTGCGAGTCGGAGCGTGAAATGTTAGAAGTATGAAGCAAGTAGGTAAGCTAGAGAACCTAAAAATCGAAATGAAAACCTATTCATCACTAGACATAGTAGGGATCAGCAAAGTTCGGTGGCCAGAGGCAGGGAATTTTTGGAGTGGAGACTTCAGGATAATTCATACAGGAACAGAGAAAGGAAATTTGGGCATGGGGATAGTTATGCGAAAAAAGATAGGATACTGTGTAGAAAATTACTTACAAAAGAACGAAAGAATACTCACGGTTAGATTAGAATCTAAACCGGTAAACACAGCAATAATACAAGTATACATGCCCACCTCTAGCTACAGTGACGAAGAGGTAGAAGAGATCTACAAAGATATCGAAGACATATTAAGATACGTAAAAGGACATGAAAATTTAATAATTACTGGGGATTTTAATGCAGTGGTAGGTGAAGGTAGGGAAGGAGCGGTAGTAGGTTTATTTGGTTTAGGCTCGAGAAACGACAGGGGAAATAGACTGGTAAAATTTTCCAACAAGAACAATTTAATCATCACAAACACATTATTTCATCATCATGCTAGAAGACGATATACGTGGAAGATGCCAGGAGATATAGGAAGATATCAAATAGACTACATTCTTGTTAGACAACGGTTTAGGAATCAAGTAAAAGACTGTAGAAGCTACCCAGAAGCAGATATCGACCCTGATCACAACATAGTAATTATGAAGGCCGCACTTAAGTTCAAAAATTGCAAGTTACCGGACAGTAATTGTAACGGTTTTCTAATTAGAGTTTTTTTAAGGTTTTTTTTTTAAATTTTGGTATAACTTAATGTGATGATTTATATGTCGTACTGAACGTTTAATTTTTTATTTAAAGCAATTTCTTTATTTATAAAACCCTGCCTACTCGTTGAATGAGCCCGGTCATTGTTTCATTGTTCTTCCAGTTACGTCGATATACGTAGTATAAATTTTGACGCCCTGACGTGGGGCCCCGATTTTGTTTTACTTAACTTTTGGCCTGATTTTTTTGGTGCCTAATTCCATACATTACCCGCTTTCCTCGACCTGATGCTTATTTATTTTTACGTTAGAACCGGTATTTAGACGGGTTGACTTAGATCTTGCTGTATAATTTTTTCTTTCCATTCTTTGGTTTTTAATTTTTTTTTCTCTCGTTCGGCCCTTTGGTGTTCTTCACATGGGGATCGATTTTCTTTACTTCTTGTGTGGGTTCGATCTTCTTAAATTTTGGTTTTTGCATTACATAACAATTTCCTTTAATTTTTATTTCTCCAAATTATTGGACTTGTGTTTTCGCCAATAATTCTAGTCCGTTGAAAACGCTGGCGCCCTATTCCTATTTCTAGTTTCTATTTGGTTGCTCCAATCCTATTAGTGTTCCTGAAGTTAAAACGAATGAACTGTACCGATTTGGTGCGTTAAGATTTCAATTTCTTCCATCGCATATATTTTAAATTGACCTGTATTCGCAATAATTTTTTTTGAGCTCTTATAGAGTTACAGTTAGCATTCATTTAGTTACTTTCTACCATTTTTTGTTATTCGTATTCAAAATGACTGATTGTGAGATAAAAGTGTTTAATAATATCTGTAATAGACAGCACCGTTCATCAGAAAGTATTACAAACTATTTCACACGTACGAGGGCCCTGTTTCAGTGATATGGTTCTGTAAATGAGGATGATCAATTGTCCATTGTGCTTTGCAACCTTGCTCCATTTTATCGAACCCATTTGCCTACCATCCACTCCTTACAAGAATTAAGTCTTGTTACGTGCCAAAAAATTTTGGCACTAAACATTCATATAGTTTTAATATGCGGGAATTTCGCGCCATAAATTTAAAAGACTTGTTGCGCGTATTTCCATTACTTTTAAAAGTGCGTTGCGCGAGACTTCGCGCCGGCGCGTGTGGCGAGAGAAGAAGGTGGGGAATTTCCGCAAGACGCTTGAGGACTTGCCTTTGAACGTGAACAGGAGTGGTTGGTCTGGTATCGTATCGTATCTTTTAATTATGTAGATCCCTTTTGCTTTGTTATCTTTGATTATCGTTCCTTATAAACCCGTACCTATCGTTCCCTACATAGAAAGAAGCCAACGAATCTGGATACAACCTGGTAGAAGATCCACGACCCGGGAAATAACGAGTCTACGGAGCCCCGCAGCCGCCATCATGAAATAATCCTGAAGGAAGCCACGAGCGACCATCATGAAGTAATCCGTAGGAAGCTTTACCTGTTCACGTAAGTACCCCCCAGGGATTATGTAAAATTGGTATATATTAAAATTGCGTCGCCCTAATTTGCATATTGTGTGACGTATTGACAATTGACGCGCTAATTTCCACACTAGGTATTATCGTTACCAACTGTCTTTTGTGTCTCTTGTGCCGCGTCGACGGGACCGTAATAGTCTGAAGTTAGAACTGGAAAAGGTTCTGGCCGATAATTTCGTATCACGTAGTCAAAACCAACCTACTTTTACTACTGAATCGGATCTTATTTATAAGTCCATTACAATTGAGAAAAATCCTTTTACTTTACATGACCGGATTGTTAAGATTTCTTCTACGCCTACAGGTAGATCAGATACTTCTTTTGTACTTTTTGCTGTTTTTATTGCTAGTTCTACTTCTACTCGTCAGGTCATATGCTTTAATTGCGACAAACTTGGTTATGTTTCAACACGTACTCGTCCTCAAGTATTCCATTGCTATGGATGTGGACATAAGGGAGTTTCTCACTGTAACTGTCCGAACTGTCATTCTACTACTAATAACACCCAAATTTCTTCTACTGCTGGTTCTACTTTCTCTTCTGTACTTCCACCTGGTCATCCTACTACTATTACAAAAACAGGCCCTTCTTCGACAAATATGACTTTAAACAATACTCTGAATTCTGTCCTTAGCGATAGGAACCAGATTTCTCTCGTCCCTAGTTCTAAGTTCTTCTCTGTACTTTCTCCTGCAAGATTAACTTCTACGACTATCACGCCCCGACTTATCGAACCTCTACCAATAAGAACCAAATTTCTTCTGTTCTTTGCGATTCAAACCACGATCAAATGGATCCTACTTATTTACTTGTTATATTTACGCGCACATAATTACCCGCCATTTTATAACATATCCCAATCACGTTTTACGGGTGATGCAATCGCTATTTAAGTCAAATTTGCATGCACAAATTAAATAAAATCAAATTACTCAGGTGATGGGTATCTCGGAATTTAATCTCAGGGTTCAACGATAATTTGTAGGTTAGGTTACGCCATACTGAACTTCAAATTGTCATCCGTCTTTCACGTAACTCTTATTACTCTCGTAGGAGGTCGGAAGGAATTAAGGTACCAGATATAATAAAGGTAAGGGTACAGGGAACCTACATACCTGTTCCTAAAAGAAAGACACACACACCACTCAAGATAATTGTTGCCTGGTCGAGATCTCGTGACTTAGTCCCGTTTTCGATACTCGCGCACCCCCGCAATCACTCTGCGCAGACGCAGCTGTCAGCGACGACGAAAATTAATGTTATTCATTTAAAAAAACGCGGCAATTTACTTATAAATTATATTTAAAACTAAAACATGCTACATTGTCATTTGGCATGAACACTCTGTCACCTCAGACTGTGCCTCCTCCACGAGTTGAGCCCATACTTCAAATTAGTGACTTACAGGTAGCAATTCAAGAGTTTGTTTCTGCTTTCTTAAGCGATTATACTCAAGAAATTTGTCGTGTCTGCAATAACAGATGTAGCTGAAGTGACGTTAATTTCTAATACGGATAGAGAAAGTCCTGTTGAAATTAGTGAACCCGTATCTATGATGCCTGTTGCTGTTGTTGTAAACGGTTTACCTGAAACTGTTTCTTTATCTGATGTTGTCGAAAAAGCAGTTTTTATTGTGGCTGAAGTTTTGCTTGTTCCTACTCCTTCGTCTAACATTGATGAAGCCTTAGTTGATGCTATTCCTTTATCGGACCTTGATGAAACGTTACCTGCTCTTACTCATTTTTCTAATGTTGACACAGTTCTTTCTGATTGTGGTTCTTTATCTAATGCTAACTAATTCTACTTGCTTCTATTCCTTTGTCTGAGGTTGATGAAATTCTACCTGATTCTGACCTGTTTTCTAACATTGACGAAGTTCTAACTGCTTTGTTCCTTTATATGTTGCTGAAGTGTTATCGAATTGTGCTACATTTCCTAAGATTAATAATCCTACAGCCAATGCTGTTTTCTTTCCTAACGTTGATACTTTTATAGCCAATGCTGTTCCTTTATCTAACGTCAATAATCTGACAGTCAATGTTGTTTCTTTTTCTATCCTTGACTCTCCTATAACCGATACTAAAAACAAAATGGTTCCTTCCACAACGCGTTCTGAGTTTCCTAAATCACAACAACCACTACTATTTCCACACTCGCCACCACCTTCAGAATCGCGTGCTACAACTACTACATCCCCTGTTAATCCTGTTTGACGGAAAAATGTCCGCTCAATACTACCTCCTGCTCCAGTTACTCAACCCATGTAACCGGTTAACGAGAGAAATAAGAGGCAGAAATTATTCTATGCTGATTCAGAACCTGAAGATGTATATAGGCGAAATTCTAATGTTCTTGACCTCATTTTGTTTTCCTGCTCGCGACGTAAACGTTTTAAGCCCTATTACTAGTCCTTTGCGTCCCCAATTTCTATTCTGACTTTGCCCTTCATTAAGACTTGACTTTCGCACTTTACGATTTCTTGTTTTCTAATGATTTTATTGTAGTGATTGGTTTTATTTCTCTTCTTTTGTTTTTGCTCCTCGTACTTACCCCAACACCGTGTGGGTCTGGGAATAGAATAGCCCCACGGTACGACCTGCCTGTCATAAGAGGCGACTAAAGTGACCCAATACAAACACACTCACGCACGCACACACGCGCGTACGCACGCACGCGCCCACGCACACATGCGCACACGCATACGCACGCACACACACCGTCTCACACACTCATACATAACTACACTGGGATTGTTTTATTTTCTTTTATGCTATTCTTAGGGTTTTTTTTATGTGGTTCTTGTACTTGTTGCTTGGTGTTGTTCTTTTTGGATTTTTTCTTTTTACCTCGTTCCTTTCGCTCCATATTCCTCTCCTTTTTCCTGTGGCTGGTCTTACTTTCTGTCGGTCTTCGTGCTGACTTGGGTAGATTTTCAATCCGCTTCCTGTGGTATGTGCTTTCAGACCTTTTTTTCTTTTCTTCGGAAACCACGACTTAGCCGACTTTAGACCTAGTTAGCAATTCTTTTCTTCGGTTCTTCGTTTGATGCGATTCTTTGGTACCACAGCTTGAAGTACTTTAATTTTTTTTCTATCCAGCATTCTTGTAGTTCCTAGCTTACTTTGAGGCTTGGCAGTTATTGTCTCGTTTTGGCTATTACTGTTGGTTTTCTTCCTCGTTTCTTTTCTTTACTTTTGGTTTTTCTGCAGGAAACTAATCATCTTTTGAGATTGAAGACTGTACTGTTTTTATTTGTAAGAAGCATCCGTCCCTTGAGCACTTTGGCAGTGTTGACGTCGTTCTACCTTTGCCCTCACTCATTGCTACTACCTATCTATCTTTTCCCATGGTGCTCTTCAATTTTGAGCTTTTTCCGGTACCTTGGTTCTTTGAGCCGGATAAAAATTCTTTTGTTGATTTTTGAGTGTTTCTTGTAGTTTTCTTAAGTAAATTTTGTAACGTGTTGATTTTCTTTGCTTTCAACACTTACTATTTTTGTATTGTCGAGCGCATCTTTAATAAACGCTCTGTATATAAATTTTCCTCTCGTACAAATCTATATTAGTTTAAGTTGTCAAGCATTTGTCTATTATTTATTAAATGATTTAAATTGATTGGTTACTAATTAAAGAGTGGAACCGGTTGTAGTCCCTACTCTTTACATTATCGGCAACACGACAGAACTTTGTCTTCGATCGTGAACAACGTAAGTTAAAGTACATACGCCATTTTTGCAAGGTGCTACCGAATAATGGATTTGGCATAGAGGCCGTACAATTTATAATCCTACACTTTTGGTGGATCTCCGTACACTTTATTTACGGTGAAAATATTTATATAGAATTTTGGCTGGTGCATGGGTTTTCACTGTGAAACAGATATCTGGTCTGGATTGATAAAAATAGGCATATGCTCGTTTAGCAAATTGGTTTTGCTGTAATTTTTAAAGGAAGCTGATAGTCGTGTTGTTAAGTAAACACGAATCGTAAGATAACATATTAAATACATTTAACTAATTTTTATTCTTTTAGGGCTTCTTATTTTCGTTCTTATTTTCGTTCTTATCTTCGCTTTTATTCTCGTTATTAGTTTTGCCGTATCTTTATGGATAAATTTAGTTCATGCTGGACAGATGTTTAGGATATCCGGCTGTTGTGTTTGAAGAGTACAGTATCACACGTTGGTTATCGTATGAGCGATTAACCTGGAGAATGCAACTTTTAATTTAAATGGATGAATAATATTCAGTTATGAACATTACGGAATTCGATGGTTATTTGGCGTTATCCGTGCATGCATTTTAATTTGGAAGGATTTCGTATTTTTATATCCTTTATAAATAGTAATCTGGTGGTAGTAAGTTATGCAAATACTTAATTTTGCAGTTTTATAAAGTCCGTTAATTTTATTTATGAAATTGAAAATAACATCAAATTTATAGCTAAGATTTTGCACTATAACATTTATTTAAAGCGTCAAAGCTTTCCCTTTTGTAAAAGGTTTATATTGGAGAGTTGTTCCAAGATCGGGTTTGCTCCTAATATAATTTACTGGTTTCTGTGTACACATAAAGCAGATCGGTCACGAATAGCATTTTTTTATAAAGACTATTACCTACAAAAGCAAAGGTAAAGGTAAATTTTTAATAAAAGTTCTCCAAGATTTTACCTTGCGTGAATTGATATTATTGATTGGTATAAATGGGTTATTGATCCAATATATATATATATATATATATATATATATATATATATATATATATAGGAATTGATAGGACGGTTGGTAAGTTCTGAAACTGTTAAAAATTAAGAGGTTAATATACATAGTGTTATTTTGAGCTTTAATAATTATTGCTCCCTGAATACCTATCAGTCGTCGTTGCTAGGCATTTTTTTGTATGAGAGTGATTGAAGACTCCACTTTCAATATTTTGAGCTTTAGGGTTTCCAGGCAGTTTTCTGGCGCCCAAAATTATCTTAACACCAGTTATTGGCTTCAAGTTTGGTCTCCATGAGCCACGACCCAGCCAAATCGAGTTAGCAGGGAAACCTTATCCTATTCCACCGTGTCTGGCGACTGCCTTTTCTCTGGGAGATCGGAAAAGGAGTGGCAATTTTTTTTTGGTTCTTCCTATTTGTAAAACCCCACCTACTCGCCTATTGAGCCCGGTCATTCTTTCATTGTCCTTCTAGTTATGTCGATGTACGTAGCAAGGCCAACTTTAAATTTTAAACATCGAAAAATGATTCAAAGCAACAAAATATGCATTTGGAGATATTGAATTGCCCTGTTCATGGTTGTAAAACTACTATCAAATGAAAAAAACCAAAAACCTAAAATTGCTGATGCGATTTATACCGCAAGATGTCAAAAGTTTTTACAAATTTATTAATGCGTGTTGCCGAGAAGTTTATCAATGATATTGATGGATTTGGAAATAAATAGATTTCAAAATATTAAATCAGTAATTAAGTTTTACTAACTTATGAATATCTAGCTTTGCCTATTTTGATCAATATTAATATTAATAGTCACAACATTTTCGAAATGCTCTGTAATTTTACTACTATTTGTTTTCAAAAGTTTAGTGTGCATGTATATAAAATATATATTACAAAACTATTTAAGCAATTAAAAGTCGCTTATTGCACAATATATAATTTTGATTTACCAACCAGTTTAGTGATATATTAATTAATATACTCATATTAGACATTAAAACATTAATCATAATTCAAATATCAAATTTAACGATAAACTACGTTCTGAAAAGACATCCTGCACCTGTCAAGTATTTTTTTTTAATTTATTTTAAACGCCATTTCTGCTAAACTCCATCATATCTTGGACTGAACATTACATTAAAATACTTTCAATTGTTTTCAAAGCACATAATACCTTATCAAAAAATGATAGAATAGAAATATAATTTTCTCTATAAGCAATGACTAGTTAATTTAAGAAAATACTTACAGGAGCACAATAACGTGGACAAAACTGCACAACAACACTAAACCTAACAATCGACGATGATGAAAATTTAAATGCTTGAAAATTTGCAACCAGCCTTCTTGTCTGATTGTTGTATATTTTATATAATGCTGGAAAAATTTTTTCATTGGTTGGACAGCCCTGATCGTCCAGTAAAAGGATTGAATTATTAACATCATCTGTCATTGCTACTAAATGAGCAGCCCATATATCATATGGACCTATAACAAACAACTTAATATTAGAAATAAATAGATGAACAATATAAATATAAAGTAATATCGATAGCAAGAACATTATAAAGCTTGTTACGTATAGTTTTGGTTCAAAAAATCAAGCAGGTCTTTCACAGAGGAGTTCCAAGAAAAACTTTGCTTAAAATTTTATAATCTTGCAGATTACCTTGAGGTACAGAATGAAGAAACATTAGAATTATTGAGTCAGTATCAAGATTATACAAATGACACGATTCAAGGGACTCATGGTACAACAGCTCAATCTTATGTGTTGTTTATAAATCTTATTGACTACTATTTAATTCTCGATAATAGTATCAGGATTGCCGACTTCGAGTCGTTCCAATTTTACATATTCAACCAGCCAAATTATTCCCGATATCTCGTTAAATATCATGATAACTTGGTGAAGATAGATGAAACTCATCCAGGATTGAAAATGAGTTGAATATGGGTTACTTTGGCATACAAAGAACTCAAAAACCATACTCTCGCATACCAATAGATCTAACTGTGGAGCAAACTACCAATGCAGATGCAGCCAATAAATTGACAGGTACTTTTATGATAAACATAAATTAATTTTTTCAATGCAACAGTAAAATATTATGTAGTAATATTAAACAATGATTTCAAATGTTTTAGGCATTATCGATTCGACAAATTCTGTTGCTGCCCCTCAACGATGGTGTAGAAGCCATAGCATGAGGAGTAAAATACTGGGTCACATTATAGAAAAAAGCAGTTTGCGTAAGACTCAAGATATTACATCTGATTTGACAAAAACTTCGATAAAAAACAATAGTCAACAGTTAGACAGTTTCCTACAGAACGTTAATTCATTTTCTACAGCATTGAAAAAGGAATATTTATTCAGTATTTCCACTGGCCGGGCCGTCAACGCTGAAATAGCAAATTTTCTGTTAAATATAGAAAACGCCGAAGAAAAGAAGAAAAACGATTTCATCTACAATTACACGACAGATTAATTAAGATTTGAACGTATCATCCCCCAAGGAATAAAATTTTGAATTTTAAAGCTGGAATAGAAAGAAAATTTAATTCCAAAGATATTGCAATTCAATTTAAAATGGAACGAGATTTATTTGGCCGTTTATTAGCAATATCTCTTGAAAAGCCCCTTCAACTGGAAGAATGTCCTGAAACATTCGCTTATGCCAGTTCATTGCCTTTATACCATATGGATGGTAAAATACGGAATACGAATAAATCTGAGTTATTGCACATTTTGAAAAATGAAATTTTTAGCAATTCTCCCTTACGATCAAACATAATAATTTTTTATCAGGTTTCATGTTGCACTTGCTGGTCAACGTTCCTCGGGCATTTGGAAATATAGCTACGCAATTTCTGCAAATGATTACAAATAACGAAGCCCGTACCATCATTCTGGTTTTTGATACATACATATCTCCATCGATAAAAGATTTGAGAGATCGATGAGGGGTATAAATAGAGAAAAGGAGTTTACAATAAATAGACCATCACAGATTCGACCTTCTAATTTCGCAGCTGAATCAAAAAATATTTATTTTAAACGCACTCTGATAAACTTCTTAGTAAAGGAATGGTGCAACGATCATTATAAACCGTTTATCGGTAACAAAATTTTATATGTTGATAATGTAATTTGTAGGAAATATCAGGTAATTCAAGACACCATACATTTTGAGATTGTAGACGATTTGTCATGCATACTACATGAGGAAGCCGACACAAAGATAATTTTTCATGCGTACCAAATAAAAAGTGAGTCGAATTTAACAATAAGATGTTCTGATACAGATATCTTAATAATTTTATTAGGTAATATTTCATATATTCATAAGGATTTAAAAATATGGATGCATGTCGGTGTTGGTAATAATCAGAAATTTATTAATGTTAACGATCTACGTCAAAAGCTCTCCAACTCTGTTTGCCGTGCCTTGTCAGCGTTCCATGCATTTACTGGGTGCGACTATAACCCTTATTTTTATGGCAAAGGAAAAAATCGTACTTTTAAATGAGAACAGTCGAAAAATTTAGAGATGCTTTCATAAATATTACAGATAATTCAGACTTTCACACAACGTTTACTATAATTCCAGAATTTGTTTGCCGTTTATATACCTCTCCAGAAATCAAAACTGTTAATGTGAAGCTAGAGTTGCTACATTTGAAAAGGCGTATAAATTATTCTGTAACAAGGAAGTTATTGCAAGTAATTTGAAGAAATTTGATGCTTCCTGTTTACCTCCTTATGCTGCAGAACTGGAGGCGCATTGTTTGGAGGACGATGTACATTAGTACAATTTGGAAGAACGCCCACTCGAAAATTCTGTGTGATTTGGTAGTCACAGACTACAGGTGGACATTGAATGCTGAAAGAACATACGATTTCGAAAGGGCCTCAACTGCCCGAAAAATCGATTATGTAATAGATTTGGATCACCAGAAAATTCCAGGTAAATTATACAACTGTGAAATTGAATTGCTCATAGTAGATGATATTGTAGATGAAGAAGAGTATGATGCCGATTTCGATTGTATAGTTTCATATGAATGCAGTGATGATGAATCCAAATTATCTGATGATGAATTTGTCCAATGATGATTTGTATGATGCCGCCCATCAGAATGAATTGCCTCATATATATGAATATTATATAATTTAAGTTCTCTTTAGTTTAATGTACATTTTACATACCGATTATATGTTTGTTTGCTAGGCGGGTATTGTTTTGAATTTTTTTTTTATATTTTAGATGTAATATGATTTTCCCATTATTTCCCTAAAAAGTTTCTTATCCTACAGCTAATGTGTATTAAATTCAATACAATTTTATTAATTATATTGTTAAGAGCACGTATGGTGATAAATGCAGATTAATTTATTCCCATAAGGCAAATAGAAAAACAGTATTCTATTTACAGATGAGTTTCAATAAGAAAACCTAATACGCAAGTCAAGTTCTACGTACACCCATGTACGTACACCATTATAGGATTTCTGCACTTTGGTCTTACAAACAAACTGGCAGACCGTTCTTTTCTTTAAGTTGAAGCCTCGAAGAATAAATATAAGCAATGGCTGACAGTATAAAAATGAGTTTAATTTATTTGTTTTTTTGAAATTCGTTGCATCTCGGTAGACTAGTTAGGTTCTACTTTTGAGATAGCAGACCTTTTGAGTATGAAACATTAAGTTAACAACGATCATACAAAGTTTCATATGTATACAAATAAGAAAAATGTATTGATTGTTAGCAATTTGTTGCATCTCGGCAAAATAGTTTAGTCCCACTTTTAACATGGCAGACCATTTTAGTATGTTACATTCTGTTATAAACAAACAGTATACAAGATTCCGTATGTATATGCATTAGGAAAATTTATTTATTTATAGCAATGTTTATTGCAATATAATCATACTTCAGTCCCAGGACTTCCATGAGAGACTAGCGCCATGAGTTTTATTGCATTAAATGCTGTATTAAAATACGTTTAAAAATATACAGATGAAACCGGTTGTCTGACGCTGGCTCCTGGACTTTATTTTGCACTTGTCTTAATCTTCTTTGGGAATTAAACCACTCATAGTTGTTAAAATCGTAAATAAAGACGATTTTAACAACTATGAGTGGTTTAATTTCCAAAGATTAAAAAAATATGTCCAAAGTGTTAAACAGATGTCAAGAATTTTAACGGAACAAATTTTATCGATACTAGCTGCCTTTAATTTTGTTATTCACCCACGCCTAATTATAGTGCCCAGGGAAAAGTTTTAAAAATTCTTCATGACTACACTAATTCGGTAATTGTTTCTCATGAGTTTCATGAGATTCGACAAATAGAGAAAGATGAGCAAAGTGACTTAGCCATAAACAAATAATACGTTTTTAGGATGAAGGAACTATATTTGTATGTGATGTATCTTTATTGTAAAATATGAGAAATTTAACAATTCAGTGTTTTGTGAAAGGAAAGACAATTAATAAAGAAAGACTTGCAAGACTGATTTCCCGTTTTTAAAAACCAATAAAACTCATAGGACATTGTAAATATTAATTACTGCCTACTAGATTACACCGATATAGATTTCTGCATGAAACTCGAGGGTAAGAAACAATCGATATTTTGTTCTCCACTCGCTTTTTTTTTTTTTGAACTAAGGTTTGCTGGTTCAGAAATAATTTCTTTGTATAAACTATGTTACTGCAAGACATCTCTTGACTTAATTGGGCATATGAGTCTGCAAATTCGGAAGTAGTGTTGCATATCTTGTCCTAATAATGCCCCTTACAACGAGCAAAATGCCAACATTATTATTGTCTATGTTATATGGAATACGTATTATTTCATTGTAAAAAATATTTTTTTTTCCTTACAAGAAAGTAGATTTCTATATTTGATTTTCCAATGTTCCTCTCGAAGGTACTACATTGATCAAGAAGCCATTTTTTGACCTGAAAATTTTGAAATACGCCTAATCCTTTCTATTCCAAACAAAGTAGGGATCTTCAACATGCGTAACAACACACACACACACGGGACCCACATTATACTTAGCATTCAAATGAGGGCGTATTTTTGTGAAAAATGTTCGTCTAACATTTTTCAAGTTGTTACGTTTATTTTCCGCATAATTCCCCAACGTAAAGTTTACGCTAAAGTGTCAATAACATGTTCCAAGTATACGATAATGAAAGCATATGTGTTTTCCAGTTGAAAGAATTCATCGAATTAAAGTTCCGTATTGTCCCATTATAAACTGTGTTTTTCCCGTTTTAAACCTGACTACAAGATTACGTTGAGCTTTGGTTCTTAGTTAAACAAAATTAATATTCATTTTGCTTTGCAATCTGTACAAATAAATACGTGTAGAATGTTTGGTTGTTTCCGTTTCGGTTGATGAGAATTTCGGGCACGCATTACTGTGGTGCGTATTTAGGGTTTTTATAAAATTATACCTTCCGACTACTGCAAATTAATTTTATTTGTAATTGCTTTAGCTTTCTTTCGGCGGCCTTAAAGCTGCAATGAATGATAGTCCCTTGTAGCAATGGGAGGCCAAACGCATTCTTTATGGGTGTAGCCCCCCACCCCCCAGCAGTTGATGTGGACCAGCTACTGACTCAACCCTAACGTCCGCAACTTTGAGGGTGAGTGCTTTCCGTCACTGCTTGCATTGCAACCATATCGATGGGGATTTTACCGTTTAGGCGCATACATTTCCACATTTAGTACTTCTATACAAAAATTATCCTGCATTTCTAAATTTAATTCGTCAATACGACCATTTTGAACCCTTTTGGTATTTATTGGCATTGTGTGGATGCATTGATATTTGGTTTTAAATAACTAAAAAAAAAAATGTTGTGACCATTCTTATGTATAGGTTAAGTTTTACAAATGGTAAAAAAGATGGGGCATCTCCTGAAAAATATAAGAGGGAAAATAACATAAGGTTGAAGAATTAAAAATCTGATAACAGATGGATGTAATAAAGTCTTTGTGCAGAAGAAGAACATAAAAAGCAGATAACTTATATACTGGTGGACAACAAAGGTTGCAGATAAAAGACAAGAATGTATACA
Source organism: Platerodrilus igneus (assembly GCA_036346225.1). NCBI lineage: Eukaryota > Metazoa > Arthropoda > Insecta > Coleoptera > Lycidae > Platerodrilus > Platerodrilus igneus. The sequence continues at coordinate 5,471,814 of JARFIW010000999.1, read as the reverse complement.
AGCTAGAAGAAGAATGGTCAGAGAAAACAAAAAAGAATGCAGTAACGAACAAATCAAGAAAAAATACCAGGATAAATATAAACAGCAGAAATCCCCACTACAGAAAGCTATTTTAGATGCAAAGAGAAAAGCCTGGAAACAACTACTACAAGATGTAGAATCAGATATCTGGGGAAAAGGGTACTAGATAGCTGCAAAAAAATCAAAACTTTTCCGTAAACAAACATGCCCGACGATCAACATCCCTTTACCCAGATCACTCGGTCAGAAAATGGAATAGCCTATCCATAGACAAGGAAGGAATACCGTTATTCACTAAAAAGGAGCTGCTGGAAGCTGCTCCACAAATCAAGGACAGACCGATAGACAGAGAACGAATACGGTTATTCACAAAAAAGGAGCTGCTGGAAGCTGCTTCGCATATCAAGGATAGAAAATCCCCAAGACAAGATAGAATATCGACCGAAATAGTAAAAGCCGCAGTCGCAACATACACTGAGCCGTGTCTGGACATGTTAAATAGAACAGTACTAGAAGGATCCTTCCCACAGGAATGGAAAACTACAAGGTTGATGCTGATCGAGAAACACAAAACAGGACAAAATAACAAGATCTACTGCCTTCTAAACGTATTGGGCAAACTACTAAAGAGATTGATCTTGGACAGACTTAATAGCGATATAGAAAGGACTGAGGGATTAAGAAAGGCACATCACGGCTTCAGAGAAGGGAGGTCTAGGATAAATGCCTTGGAGTGCGTAACAGGTATCGCAGACGCAGCTAATCAGCTGAAAAACAAGAAGCAATGTGCAATGATAACCGTTAACATACAAAATGTCTTTAATTCGACACCCTGGGTAAGCGTACTTGAAGAGTTCCTAAATAGAAAGATATAACATCCTTGCCAGCTACCTCGTAAAAAAGGTCGCTCATGGTCGGCCTGGAGGAAAAGATGACATTAACAAGTGGGGTTCTGCAAGGAACCATGATAGGACCAACAATGTGAAACATATACTACATACATACCAGTCATGACGGGAGTTATGCTAATCGGATATGCAGACGACATGGCGGTGGATGTGGTGGCTAAAAACGCAGAAGAAATAAGAACGACGGCAAATAAAACATTAAAGAAAATAGAAGAATGGTTGACAGGTAGGAGGTTCAAAATCACTCCACAAAAAACTGAGGCGGTGCTTCTGACTGTGTGCAAAAAATTAAAAAGTTACATTCAGAATAAGGAAATCAGGCATAGAAACTAACAAAAGTATAAAATATCTCACTATCCATATAGATAGAAATATGAGGATGGGCCACTATGTACAAAAATCTGGAAATAAAGCCTTTCATATGATTTTCAAATGCTCCACCCGAAGGTACTACATTGGCCAGGAAGCGATCTTTACCTGGAAAATTTAGGATTTTACCAAACCCTTGCTGTTGCAAGCAAGGTAGGGATCTTTAACGTGCATGACAACACTCACACACGGGACCTTCATTTTACCTCTCATCCGAACGAAGGTGTATTTTTGTGAAAAATGCTTGCCTAACATTTTTCAAGCGGACCGTGTCGGGATTCGAATCCGGGACTTTGGGCGTAGTAGTCACACACATACCACTATGCCACGGAGCCGCCTACCTTCCAACTACCACGAGTTAATTTTATTTATAATTGCTTTAGCTTTGTTCCGGCGGCCAAACGCATTCTTTATGGGTGTACCCCCGCGCAGTTGATGTGGACCAGCTACTGACTCAACCCTGACGTCCGCAACTTCGAGAGTGAGTACTTTCTGTCACTGCTCGAATTGCAACCATATCGATGGGGATTTTACTGTTTAGGTGCATGCATTTCCACATTTAGTTCTTTTATACAAAAATTATCCTCCATTCCTAAATTTAATTCGTCAATACGACCATTGTTGAACCCTTTTGGTATTTATTGGCATTGTGTGGATGCATTGCTATTTGGTTGTAAATAACTAAAAAAAAATGTCATGGCCATTCTTATGTATACGTTAAGTTTTATATTTACGAGAATTTAGAGCTGTTGGTTTTAGGGGGGTAATTTTGTTTCTTTTTGGTTGGAAATTAAGATAGAGTAGTAGCCTAAAACCGGCAGCTCACCATTTAAAAAAAGATTTGGTGTTTTTTAATTTTCTTGTTAGGTTTAGTGTTTAAAAAGTAATTTTTTTTGTTAGTTTCCTTTTGGTACCACTATACTGTATACATATTGTGCTTAATTATAGGTTTCTTTTTTTTTGGGTATATTTTGTTTTGAGCGCGAATGAGTGTGAATGTGTGAGTGCATATAATTTTTCCTTCTTTATTTCAGGTCTCCCTTAATTTTTTGTTGTATGTATAAAACCCCGCCCATTCGCCGATCAAGCCCGATCATACTTCTTTCTTTTTTTGGTTTTTTTATAGGCTACGTCTATGTACGTAACAAAGTGGATTGTGTTGGGATTTGAACCCGAGATTTTGGACTTGGTAGTCACATGCATACCAGCTAACCCACGGAACCGCCTACTTGGCAGACACAGTAACAATATTGATTAATATAAGTGCTATTCTAATAACAAAACAAACTTGTTTAAATTGAGATGTGCATATTTCTTCTTATTGAGAGTTAACCTTACTTTTGTAGAAATGTCGAGTAAATATTGTCATATCACGAAAATTCTCTGAACCTATAGCCCTACTATTTAATTTAGATTTGCCCTACAATCAATTAAAATTGCGAATAAAGAATTTATAACCAACATAATCTAAGATTCTTAAGAAACTGAATTACATTATCGAAAATCTTCAAGAAGTCACCAATATATGAATAAAAATTGATTTGAGATCTCAGTATACCAAAAATACATTACAAACCATTTCAGACAATTCTTGTGTATTCTGCCTGCCTCTGCTTTAGTGGATTCATTGTTTAGTCTTTGTTTCACTTACTATTTTGCCAATTCTCGATAATATTTCTACATATGATATACCATTTAGCTTAGTTTTCAACAGCAATGCTACAATCTTAGTTATGCAGATTTAGCTGCTACATGAGAAAAGAAGGCAACTGCATAGAAACTATAAAAACCTTAATGAAGTTTATATTTAAAACAATATGTAAACAGGCTTCGCTAATTGTAAATTAGTAATAATTTCCCGAACAAAGGTAACTGTAAATTTTAACATTTTCTTTTTCAGTTATTTTAATATGGTCAAGACTTGAAGAAAGCTCGATAATTTATTGGAGTGACACATTAAAAAAATTAAATAGTTTATCATACCATCATGAGGCTTAATTTCAATAATAAGCTGAAGCTCTTGCCCAATCTGGCTGTCTGCAACTTCTGTTTGTGTGAAATAATCTACAATGCGCATTTCTACAACTGGATGAATCGTCGTGGAATTTATAATGGTTGTTCCGACATTTGAAGAAGCCCTATAAAATAATCAAAATAAACTTATTTAATTACTTTATTATACATACGTGCTATTAAAGTTTACACCTGTTCCCAGTACAATTTTACTGTCATTAGAAAACACACAGCCAACTCTAAGCAATCTGTCACCCTGGGTTTGAATTATTGGGTGATTTTGGATTATCATGTTACCAGAAAGTAATGTTCTGAAAAAAATAATTTGTTAGTGTATTTGGAAACGTTGTTAGTCATATATTTATGATGTAACAATACCTACTCCTTGTTTCCTACGACTCATTTTAAAAAAGATGAATTTTTAGTAATTTTAGTGATCAATAACGAATATATTTAAGAATAATAAAAATATCGTTTTGCTATATACAAGTGACATGAAAATGTCAATTCACTAAAGACTAGGTTTTTAATAGAAACAAGGTTTGTAAAGGTTTGATTGCTTGATTAATGTATATTTGTACCCACATAAAAAATAGTAGTTACACGTATTACAGTTACAAACATCATAAAAACATATCCACAATAATGAATCAGTACAATATAAATATGTAAAAAAGTAAAAATTAAATACAATGTATAAACAAGTAGAGTGCAAATTTAAACCCTTAACGAGAATATTGTTTGTTGTTAGTTGTTTGCTGATAATATAACAATGTTGCTAATTATACTTATCCAAAAAGAATTCATTAAGCGAGTATAAGGACGGTTATGTAGCCAAGTCAGTAACACTGTTATGAATCTACGAAATGCGAAGATAGATTTAATATTTGTCAGTAGCTTGTTAAAGAGTCTGAAGCAGTGTAGTTAACAAGAGTTTTTAAATAAAGTTGAGTGGGGAATTGGTTTGTAGATATCAGCAGCTTTTCTTATATTATGATGGTGGGGATTTTATAGAGTGAGCGGTTTTTCCAGAACAAAATTAATACTTCGTAAGTGTATAATAAAGTAAAAGTCAATATATTAAGTTTAATTTGTTTATTTATTAATTAACTCAATCCAAACATGTTTAAAACCTAATTACAGGGATAAAACTTAATGTAAGTAACTTAAGAGTGAATTTATGTTAACACAGGCATACCCATTTAAATATATTTGTACCCCTATAAACACGCATAAGTGTTATACATGCACATGCAACACACCCACACACATGCGTGCACGTGCATGTACACAATTTCACACCCACACAAAAGTCTTTATTATTCACTATTCATAAGTTTAATTAACAGTATATGCCTTATTTATAGATGTTTTCAGTCCAATTAACAACAAAACACAATCACACTAATGCTATTTACAAGCACTTATATCTTTTAAAATTAATTAAATCTTTAACCATAAGTCTTCTTAACAACACTAAACACTACTATAATTTATTTATTACCCTTTTGCCTATTTATGTACAAGCTGGCGGTGCACGTTCACACAACACAAATTTATATTTACTATAGGACCTTCAAAACGTAATAACCAACTTACTATACATGATATGATTTATATACGACATTTGGATATAGACTAACTGATGTACACTCATCACCGATCTTATATATACCCTAAAATTAAATAGATGATTCATAGTCTGGTGTTTGCTCGAATGTTCTACACTTCTGTAGAATACACTTCGGTTATGCAACTTGCGTGTTTAACGGGTTGCCTAATAGTTCGTAACACTGCCTCCTCTTTAAAACCGTTACGTCCTGTAACTGTAAAAACATTTTTATGCCAATTTGATAACTAATGACGGTATTGGCAGCTATGCCCTCTAATGCATCCACCACGTTGTTGGAAGTAACAGTCAACACTCTTTGCTTGGTAGGTAACCGCTTGATAGCAACAAACAATATGTTGGTTCCCTGGAAAATTACTCTAGCATATTTCGAACTATTCTCCAATCTAAGCGATCCAGTGTACAGTCTAGTTTGGGCACCGCTAGTTTCGTTACTCAATTTTCCATCATCTGGGCTTTAAGACTCAGCAAAGCCTCCCATAGATGTCCATAACTAAGTCTCTGCCATGAAGAATTTTTGGTGACCAGATAGTAAACATAACAATTTCCATCCTGAAGAACCAAGGCTTTTTCTACAGTTGGTCGGTTGTACTAATTTATCCACACATTCAAACTTTTTCTTAAAAACAAGTCATTCACTTGACATTTGCAAATTTTGAGCTACGCAATGTGCAAGGGAGTACCCTTCTGGTGCTCTAAACAGATCTTGCCGTTTTTCAACAACAATGTCAAATCTCACCTTAGCGGAACCACCATAAGCAGCCATGAAACTCTCAAAATCTACATTTGGCGCACAATTAATAACTCTTCTAACACCATTCATGTGATCCATTCCCAAGATAACTTCTGTAATTTCAGCTAACAACACTCAATGATTAATTAGTTTGTCTCCAATTCCCAACGTTATGGTAGTCTTTTCGTGAGTAGACATTTTCTCACCACTTGCCGTTCGAAGACATACCGATGCAGATAGCATTTTTCCACGACCAACCAAATCTGGTCTCACAATAGTCCTTGTCGCTTCTGTATCCACGAGTAATCGGACAACCCTACCATTAATTCTGTCATCACTATAAATGCCGTCCAGACTTCCCACCGACGATGCAGCATGGATGATAATCTCCGGGGCAATACATTGTGCTGTCGACGTTCGCCCCCTTAAATCGACTTGCTTTAATTTTTCCTGCTGCTCAACCGGTTGTTTTTTTGGTTGAGTACAACGTCTCTGTATTTGACCTACTTCACGGCAGTTCCAGCATCGCATCCTAAAATTAACTAGATGATTCATATATAGTCTAAAGTGTTTGCTCGAATGTTTTAGACTTCTGTACAATACATTTCGGTTATGCAACTTGCGTGTTTGACGGGTTGCCTAATAGTTCGTAACAGTACATATTTTGTTTACCAATGCGTTGTTTACTAACATGCCTATACCAATATGCCTACTACCTGATGTTCCTTTGATGTAGCAATTTCTATATTCATTGAGTGAAAAATTCTTGAATTAGCTGCACCCATAATATACAATCAATTTACTAAAACTTATTTCATAATTATGTTTTGAGTCTAAATCTAACGATAAATAAAGCTCCTTTATTAATCGCCGTATCATGCTGTATGGCGAATGTATGGAGAGAGGAGCCATTGATATTCTAAAACGTGTAACTATACAAGAATTTTTGTGCAGTATGTTTAGTAACTTTTCAAAGTTTGTAGTTCCACAATTAGTATTTTAAATTCTTGTCTAAATTGTATGGATCTAACTATTTTGTAATCGGAATACATTTTGTGTTTTTGTCAGATACAAATAACGTTAAAATTTATTTTGTACTTGCTCTAATTGTTTCACATAGTACTCTAAATGTAGATGCCATATGGTAGAGGCTTAATCAATTATTGGCCGCATTAAAGAGAAACGCAAAATTTTTATGGTTTTTATATTTTGGAACCAACTTGATCGTCTGATTATAAAACTCAGCATTCTATGCCTTTCAGAAATTATTTTTTTAATATGCAGTTTGTAATTTAATGTATCTGTATAGATGACTACTGAATCTGTTACTTTTTAACCCTTGTTAGTAATTGCCCACCGATAGTATAATTGTATAGTAATGGCATGTTACATCTCGAGAATGTGATCACTAAACATTTTAGAATATTAAAAGGTAGCATATTTCTGCACCTCTAGTTGTAAATTTACACAGACTTCTGCACTTTTGATTAATGAAAAGACTTTTTGATCATGATCATCAAGTATCTGGTAGTTCATTTATGACTATTAAAAATAACAACGTACCTAAATTCGTAATTTGTGTATCTCCTGAACTTGCTTCGAACTTGCCACATGTATCACCATTGAACTTATAATAAAGGTACAGGATAGTGGTTTAGACTTGGCATATCTAGGAGCTTGGTTGAGAATCTGAATAACTCTTTTTTGCAGCTTAAAAGCGATTGCTGTTCTATGTTCAGATGCATTTTCCAAAAGGCAATACCATAACAAATTCTTGATTTAAAAAGTGCATTGTAAACTTTTAAGGAGCTGTTAGGAGTTATCTATCTTGATACAGTGTGTAATGCATAACAAACTGAAGCCAAATTAGTTGCCAATTTGTTTAGGTGATCTGACCAGCTCAAATTTTGGTCAATTTTTAATCCTAAATACTTCGTCAGATACAAATTTTTGAGAGTAAAGAAAATTTAGATGTTTTGGCATTAGGCTTGAAAATCAAAGACCGAGTTTTCTCCTTGTTTCCTGTAAGTTTGTGGTTGTCTGAAAATTTTTAATCTGCCGAAATATTGTTCTTTATCAAATGTGTTGATGTAGCTTCCCATTGTAGATTAATATTGTCAGCAAAAAGTGTACGTTTGGCATGTTTAATTGAAGTAGCAAAATCATTTATGTATATTTTACGGATTGGGTTCTATTTTTAAAATATGTAGATAGCCTTGTATTGGCTATTCTACGAATACCATAATGATGTAGCTTATTTAAAAGAACACTATGGTTAAACGAATCAAAAGCTTTGCTGAGATCAACAAACTCTGTGGATGTAGAAAAATCTTTACTATTAAGAGAAGTGCATTTTAACAAAACATTTACAATTGCATCAAATAAATAAATAAATGTGGATTCCTTTGGACAGGCGATATTGGTCTAGAGTTATTTACACAAAAGGACTTCTTGTGAAAAAGTAAAATAATTGCATGATTCAGTCAATTTTCAAATTTCAAACGCAGCTAAATCGTGGACAAAAGAGATTTCTTGTATCAGTTGAATTGCTTCCAATAGGGTATTAACACTTCAAATAGTCATCATCATAATGGTTCTCAATTATTGCTGCCCTTTGATATTTTTGTTCCATTTTTCTTTTGCATTTAGTTTCTTTATGTACTGAGCACTGCTTGAAGAACAGGTTGATCCGAATCCAAGAACCTCAAACACAACTCTATTGCTTTAACATTTAATTTTATTTGCCAGAAGAGATGTTGCACTTGTTAATCATCTGTCGACCCTAACTTGATGAAACATTTCTTTAATGTCCTCACAGATGCTACCTTACATTCACAAAAACGTAATGACAGAAACACGTCTAGGCATATTAATACTACAGAATTTAAAGAGATGCTTTGAACTTGAGCATCAGTATCAAAGATCATCCGTAATTTTCCTGGTTTATTTAAGTTAAATTATACGAAACACTAGAAGATGCTAAATTCACTTGTAAGAGTTTAAAAGTGCTTCAGAGGTCAACCTTCTGGCATACCTTTTCTTTAAATATTCGCCCATTTGTTGATCCATTGTCTCAGCAAGTTGTGGATAATGTGGCATTTGTGACTTCATCATCATCATTTTGTTTTCGAACTTACTTAAGGTCGGTTTGACGCAGCTCTAACTTCATTTCTATTTTGTGCTAATCTAAAAAGTTCTACATACCCTTCACAACCTAAATTTCTAATAATTTGACTAATATAGCTTGGCCTAGGTCTTCCTACTCTATTTTTATTTGGTAGTGTATAATCTAAGACTTTACTAAATAGTCCCTCATGTCTTAACTGATGCCCTATCATTCCATTTCTCCTGACCTTTAATTGTTTCCACATACAGGGTTCCTCACCTATCTTTCTACAAACTTCCTTATTTGTTTCCCTATCTGTTCGACTAATCTTTAACATTCTCCTGTAACATCAAGTTTCAAAAACTTCTACGTTTTTCTTATCTACCTCTTTAATTGTTCAAGTGTCGCTACCGTATAATAAAACTGCTACGTGCAGCAACGTAGTCAACAAAAAAAAGACAACAAAGAAGAAAGAAAGAGAAATTGACCGGGCTCAGTCGGTGAGTGGGCAGGGTATAATACCTACAAAAATTAAATAAGGCCTAAAATTATTAACCGCTCCGTACAACCTGGAGGAGAAATTCCCACCTGCAGTTATAACTAAATAAAAAAAATAAAGAAGTAACACATCAACAAAAGAACTCTAATTAGCATAAAAAGAAAAAGAAACATTACAATGGGCATTAACCCGGTTTAAGTAAGTGAGAATAAACCATATATATATTACTATTTGCTAGTTAGTGTATTTGTATGCCAAACTTCATAATTTTATTTAGTAATCATAATATTACACCTCACATAGGCTCTGATAATGCTATCATATAACCTACAATTACAAACACAATGGCAATAATGTCTTCCAATGTGCCAGCAAGTTTATATTCCATTCTCGCATTAATAGATAGTAGTTAAAGTTAAGCGTACTATAGTAATCCCATAGCAATAGATTCCCGTAACCTAGATCATTTTCGTACATACAATTAATTCGAGACCTGTATGAGCCCCAAACAGTAATAACTAAGTGGACAGGGTCTCGACACAAGCAGGAAAGAAACACTCACCCACGTCTCTACGGTGTTGGATCTCTCGTTCGCTCCTGGAACCGGAGCGGGCCAGATGAACCTGGGATCTCGAATCGGGTGCAGCCTTCTATATCCAAAGGAACGGCAATTCAAGCGACTATTGTGTCCTTCGCAGGAAGCTAGTACGGGTTTATAAAACCATCAATACCAACCACGCTGTAGGGCGTGCGCCATATTTTCATAAAGAAAAACGAAACGAAGAATCTAGCAATTACGACGAGTGCTTTTTAGCATTTTGAAAAGGAAGTGAACATAAATTCGTTTAATTAAACAACCAGAGCTCCAAGTCATATTGTGGTTATCAAAAAGCGTGATTAGGAAACTTGGAAACATGCTATTATCGAAAGTACACGACCTTAGTTCGACGAGTCTTTAGATTCAAACCATGGAGAAAGCAATTATAGTTATTGGAAGGATACCTAAAACAAAGTATTGACTTATTTAAATTTTATCATAAACTTGACGTTTCCGAGCAAATAGAATTGAGTTAAACAATTATTGTAAAGCGGGCTTATGATGAACAGGTAAAATATACAGGATGTTGATGAAGGATTTAATTAAAGGGAAAAAGGGGTAACTAATTTATCCCGAAAATAAACGTAACAGAACACTCCATATGTACGACTTTAAAAAAACTTTTTCTATTATCTAAACTAATACTATTAGCTATTAATAAGTCTTTTTTTTTAAAAACATTTTTCTAGCTTGAGCTATTCTAGCTACTATATCCCTTCTGCTACGTCCGTCCTTTGTAATTATACTACCTAAATGGCAAAATTCATCTTCTTACATTTGAATGTTTTTCTTTACATAACCGTTGACGCGATATATCTGACGCAACGGCAATTGGTAACGGTAATCTTTAATACAGATTTTAGCGCGCCCATCTGTCAATGACGTCACACAATATGCAAATTATTACGCATAATGACGAAATATATAAAAAGTTAGAAATGAATTATAAAAGATCCCACACACGGGGAACTTACGTGAATATATAAGCGTCTCACAGGATAGCTTCCTTCATGATAAGTTAAAGATGGCGTCTGCGACGACCATCGGGATTGCTCCGGCTAGGTACAGCGGTCGTGGGCTGCTCCCAGGTTGTATCCAGATGAATCTTCTTCCTGTATGTAGAGAACGGCATGATCAGGTTTATAGGAACGAATAATCAAAGGCAAGGGAATCTACATAGTAAGATAAAGATACAATACCAGACACGACCACTCCACTCAAAGTTCAAAGGCAAAAGCCACGTTTCAGCGTCTCTCGGAAACTTCCCCATTTTTTCTTCCCCCACACGCGTCGGCGCGAAGTTCGTCCAACGCACTTCTGACGTGACGGAAATACACGCGCCAAGCCTTTCAAATTTAAGGCGCGAAATTCCCGCATATCAAAACTAAACAAAAAGTCTAGTGCCAAATTGTGGCACGTAACAATCTATCTCCTCTAACTCGGTATTACCTATTTTTAATTTTGGTTTAGAACTAGGCTGTAACTCACTTGTCATTATCTTTGTCTTTCCTGAGTTAATTCTCATCCTATAGTTACTCTATGGTATCTCATCTAAAATATTTAAAAACTCTCCTAACTCTATATCATCTGCAAAACGAAACATGTCTATTTTCTGTCCCTGTACACTAATCTCTATCTCTTTTCTCTCTCTAGCTAAGTTTAAAGCTTCCTCAATATAAACATTAAAAATCAAGGGAGACAGTATACAACCCTGTCTAACACCATTTCTAATCTTAGCTTCCATTTCTATTTCCTCAAATCTATTTTCTATGCTTTGGTTTTTGTATAGACTGTAAATAATTTTTCTATCACTATGAGAGATTCCTATTTTTCGCAAAACCCTGAACATAATCCAATTAACCATATCAAATGCTTTTTCTAAATCTACAAATGCAAATGAGTCTTTTTATTTTTTTGTAACTTTTTTTAAATAATTATCTTAATCATTAGTATCGGTTCTCTAGTCCATCTGTCTTTACGAAAACCATATTGGTCTTCACCTAAATAATTCTCAGTCAAAGCTTCTACTCTATTTTTAATTATTATTGTTAGTATTTTGGAAGCATGAGAAGTTAAATTAACCGTTCTAAAATTCTCACACCTATCAGCTCCTTACTTTTTTGGGATTGGAATAATAATATTTTTTTCGAAATCTATTGGGACCTCACCTGTGTCATATACTACTTTTACTAGTTCATATAATCTGTCTCAATTTTTCTGATTTGCATATTTTATTAATTCTGCGAGTATATCGTCTATCCCCGGCGCTTTATTTAGTTTAAGATCCCTAACAGCTCTATCAAATTCCTCTCTTAATATTGAGAACCCTATTAATACATCCTCTTCTTGGCCTTTCTCTAACTCATCCATATCGTCTCCCTTATATAAATCTTCTAAATATCTTTTCCATCTATCTGCTACCTCAACTTTATTTATTAAAAGCTCATTATTCTCATCTTTAATACCATTATATTTTTCCTATCTTCCCCGAAAAACTTTTTAACTGCCCCGTAAGACCTGGCTGTCTTACCTACTTTCAAATCATCTTGTATTCCCTTACAATTCCCCTCCATCCATTTATTTCTAGCTTTTCTACACTCATGTACTATCTTATTTCTAACTCTATATATATTTGCTTACTTTCACTATACAAGTCTCTGAAAGTTTTAAGCTTTCTTCTATACTTTATTAAATCTAATATCTCTTTTGTTACCCTAGGTTTTCTTTCTTCTACTTTTTTCTTACCTATAGTCTGTGTTGCTGTATCATGTAAAGCCTTTTTTTTTATTTTTTCCATCTATTTTATACGTTCCCTCCTACAGCTATCACTTTGATCTTATTATCTAATACTTGTTTATATTTCTCTTTTACCTCACTACCATTAAGCTTACCTATATCCCATCCCTTCCTTTTAGCCTTTCCCAATTTTTTAAATTTTAGATTACACTTCATTTTAACTAAGTGTTGATCGCTATGTATGTCGGCACCTAGAAAACTACGACTTGGTTTCTAAATCTTTGTTTAACTAAAATATAAACTATTTGGTATCTAGCCCTATCACCTGGCGCTTTCCAGGTATATCTTCTTCTAACATGTTGTTCGAATAGGATGTTTACAGTTAATAATTTATGTTCCTGGCAAAATTCAACTAATCTTTCTCCTCTATCATTTTGTCTACCATACCAAAATTTTCCTACCATTTTTCCCTCACTATCTTCTCCCACTGACGCATTAAAATCGCCCATAACTATTAAATTCTCATCTCCTTTTACTTTTCTCACTAAACTATTTATATCCTCGTATACTTTTCTACTTCCTCATCCTCGTACTGAGTTGTTAGCATGTAAACCTGTACTAAAACAGTGTCTGTGGGTTTCGTACCCAAGTTAACCATAATTATTCAATCACTAAATTGTATGTACTTTTTAACTTTACGTCCTAATCTTTTACCTAACACTATTCCTACCTCTGCCTGTCCATTAGTAGAGGAAGTTGTAATTATTCTATAGTTATCTTTCCAAAAATCATTATTATCTGGCCATCTCACCTCACTAATACCTAAAATGTCCAACTTTCCTTTTCCCCAGTTCGACTAATAAATTCGTTAACTTATCTACTCTAAGTAATGACCTTACATCCCAACACCCTATCACTAAATCGAACTGTTGTTTTAATTCTTACAATGACGAGCTCCAAGTACCCCCTCCCGGAGAATCTAAGTGGGGGTATTTTACCTCCGGACAAGAATTTTACTTGTGAGCTCTCCATCATACATAGTTCGTGTTTTAGGCCACGCATACTTGGGAAATAATGTGGGAGGTTCCTATATCTTTCCACAATGCAGTTTTTAAAGATTTTAGCAAAAAGCCGTATCTCTCACGACCAACCCCCAACAAGCTTGTAAATTATTGAGGATCGCTCGAGACCAACAAAATCTTTTAGCCAGCAAGGCTTCTGCTCCTTGCTGCGCCTTTTAATCGTCTTTTACGATAAGCAGGCTTACTATAGTAGTATTCTATGTTGTAATTAAAGAATGCAGTTCCTGACTAATTGGGTGCTTGAATGGTAATATGTTTACCGTCTACTGCCCCACAACAATTTGCGAGATCGCAACGACCATAAAATTCACCACTGTACGATTTATTAATCCAAATTGTCGAGAACATTACAAATCCTACAGGACTTTCTGCAACTAAGTGATTTACCTTACCAAACACTGTTATTCAACATTAAAAACAACTAAATGTATTACTGGCTCTCAACATGGCGCTCAACATTGTTACACTGTTGCCTGCATACAGACAACTTTGGAAACTTTGTTTTTGATGATGTATAATTGAAATCTTTGATTGCACATGTCTTGAAGTTTTGAGGTCGTGCGGTTTTCTAAATTAGACTGATATAATTTGAATAGCAATAATAATGTTGGGGTCCATCTTCCTATCTGGACCAAAATAATATTTTTCTTTAACGTTTGCTAATACTCAACTAGAAAATTTTCAATTTTCGTAATAGAATTGTTTTGGAATTTTGTATAGTATTGGATCTTTTCTACTTATAATTCCAAAAAAAGAAAAACATTGTTTACTTTGAATACAAATATCTGCTGAAACTAAAACGAGCCAAATAATAAAAAAACATTTCTAAAACTTTTTGTTAGGTAATTTTATAAATGATAAACATTTCGTTGATTGTAGTTGATTAATTGTGGAAGTTTATTCTATTCATCATTCCTCCATAAAGCACAAGTGCATGTGTTTGCTGAGCGTGAACAATATTTTCACGTCGTGACTTAAGACAACGGAATCTCTTTAAATGAGGAGCTTTATTTCATTCTGCTTCCAAAGAAGCCCAGTGCAGAATCTTTGACCCATGCGCTTTGTAGATGCTTTCATGATTTCTAAAGGTCTTTTTTCATGCGTAGAGAACTTTCTGATGGTGTTTTCACCCTAAGTGAATCAATTGAGAAGAAACTTGGCATCATTTCATGTAATTGATTGGCAATTCCTTCTTTCAACCTTACATTAATCCTTACATGTACAAAAATTTATTCTTGATGTATCTTTGCCATTACCGCCATGTCCAACCTAAGAGATATTTCGCAGCCATTGGTTTGTGTTCTTTGTTTACACGAGCTTGAATCGGTACAATAATTCTCCAGTTGTTTAGACCGGTCAATAACTAAGGGGAAACACTCCTGTAGGACAACTGGAATGGCTTTCAAGTGTGATACTGAATAACCAATTCTTCATATTTTAATGTTTGTTGAGGTATAATTAAATTTTTGACAGTTTATAAGCCATTAAAGGGTATGGTTCCATGTTCCTTGATGAGCTCCAGATACTGTTACTGTAAGTTTCATTGAATCAATTTTGTTTCTGTGAGAATTTCCTGTAGATTTTAAACACGACTTTGTTTTCTGCCTCATGAGCTTCAACTCCTTTGAAACGTCTTCTTTCAGAAACGTCCCATTATGAAAAAAACTCAATTAGTTCTATTACATTCCCTCATGCTTTAAAATGACTAGTATGTATCGAAATTGAAAGCTATTTTTCTTAATTCTATGGCTACAGTTTGTAGTAGTTCCAGCAAGCGTTGACTCATTTATGTTTGCATGCATCTAAGGAAGATGATTTCTATAGCACCCTGCAGTCATACACTTTACTAACCTTTGGTACCTATATGGCGGTTTGAAGGGATGCATCTCTAGGCAGCACTTGCATATACCATTTGCTTTCGGTATGTTCCATTAACCATCAAAGCCTTCTGTACATAGTGTGGAACATTCTGGTAGTGATTTACAAAAACCTTAACAAACTATGCAACTTGTCGAAGCCAAATTTGTTTCATGACATTTAGGCGTAAGTTGTTACAAACTGATTTGTTGAATTTTTTATTAGGAACTAATGTATAGATTTGGAAATACACTGCATGCTCTTTTAGACAATCCTTATATTCTGCCTTCAAATGTTGTCAGTCAATGTGTTCTGACCACTGCAGTTTTATATGTGGAGTTAGTTTTGTGATAGATTCTCTAACCAATGGTAGATCATTTAAGTACCTAGTTAAATCCGTACTTCTAATCGTTACAGATAGATTAGTAGTCGCTACTGTTAATCAAACAATTGTGTCTAGCTATCACCTTTGAATGTTGGCATCCGCTTAATTTCCTCTATTTGCAAATCAATAACATGCTCTGGACAACCGAACAGCATTCTTAATGTTTCTATGATATGAGGAACACAAGACGGCATAGACAATTGGTTTCTTTCCATTTCCCTGGCAATGCCTGTTAGTACTTTCTGTACACGTAAAAGATTTTTTTGTTGTGTAAATCTACATAATACTGTAGATTGCTCAAAAGAACATGAAAATGGGCCATTCTTGTGATTTTCCCTGCAACTGAGGCAATTTCTTTGAGATGGCTTGTCTAATTGACCATAGTAACATATTTGTAGACACCGCAATTTCTTTTTTTCACTAGCTATTTGGTTTGTTAAAACCGGTCACTAACTATACTATTGCGGGCAATTGTTATACTATTGTGCAATTGTTATGGCCACGTAATACCTATAACACGTATCACCACGTTTTAAGTATGACGCAATAGTCAAATTTTCATGCACATTTAAAGTCAAATTACCTACACGATATAAGTAAAACAAGTTACTCACTTGGATGGTATTTCGTAGCTAAATCTCAGGGTCAATATTTTGTGGGTTAGTTTACGCCATTGCTGAGTTTCAAATTGCCAATCCGTCCACCCTAAAACTCTTCTACGCTCGTATAGGAATGAAGGAACACCAGATAGAGGTACACGAAGGTAAAGATAAAGGAACCTACATGCCTAAAAGGAGATAAGACACACACACACAACACAGATAGGTGTTCTTGGCTTCAGGCCTCGTGGCTTAATGCCCGCTTTCGACACTACCCGCACCTGCGCATTCTTCTGCGCAAATGCGACTGTCCGGAATGACGGAAGTTGACAAGTTTTAATTTTAAAAAACGCGGGAATTTCCTTATAAATTATAACTAAACCTAAGACATGTACATTGCCAATTTTGGCAGGTTATGTGCATTGTGTTATGTTCGTCAGTACATACTGTCTCATATGAGTTTAAAGCTGTGGTATAGCGATTAAGCTTTTCCTTATGAATAATGTTAAGATTCACCATTAGCCCTTTTAATACATGAGCTAGAGATTTTTTTGAAACAAGGCTGCTGCCATCATTTGCTTGGCTTGTATCTACTAAGGGACCTTGTTAATCATATATTGCTCCTTTCGTTTGAGATCTTGTTCTCGTCGAAGAAGATGTTTCTCTTGTTGAATCATATCTCTCCCTATTGAATTACAATCAGTTTTTCTTTAACAGCTGTGACAAACTTTCTGGTGTTGTTCCAAAATGACATGAAACATTTGACATTGGTGTATACACCTCTTCATACCATTTCAGAAGCGCCCAATATTGTAGATAGTGGAAAGTGACTTAGTGATAAGCCAGTAGAATTAATGGATTCAATAAAACTTCCCAATTGTCTAGTTTCTTTTTGTGGTTGTTGGCACTTAATCAAACATGCACTACAAGACCATTCCACCATAGCTTCTGCTTCATTTCTTGATTGTTTGCCACATCTAAAGCGATGCCTTCCTGCACATTTTCCATTATGCTTAATCATATTATCATTGTGTGCACTCGAAGGACAGCTGAAGTCATGAAGTGTGAATTTTTTAAACACCATAACTGGCATACCCGTTTTTCATTACAATAATGAATAATAAAGGGAAAGCATGCGATAAATTTTACGTCAAAAAAACAGGATTTACTATTAAGGTTGGTGATAAAATATGATAAACAGATCGAATGTAGAAAGAGTAATACAAATACCATTAAAATAAAACATTCTGCTTGGAAGAGTTTGTTCAAAATTCAACATGCTCTCAGGTGTTCAATATCGGGACGTTAAAGTTCTGCAAAATAAGTATGAGAATCTAAAAAAACCCAAAAACAAAGATATGCGGAGGAAAAAAAAGTATATGCATGGTACAGGAGGTGGCCCCTCCAAAAACATTCACACCACCACTAACTGACTGTACGGATAATTTTATCACTGAGATAATTGGCTCCCAATTAACTGGCCTTATGTCTGAGTATGATGATGATAAAGGTTGGTTAGTAAGAAGTTATACACATACTAATATAAACCAGGTGTACTGAATTTTCAGAAATTAACATTACACATTTTCAAGAGCATAATTATTCGAAATACGAAATTTTGACTTTAGAGGTACCCACAGAACCGATTGATATGAATCTTTCAGGTAAGCATTGATACGACAACACTGAATTAGTACATATAGTTTTTAGCCCTGCTAGAAGCTGACCTTTCAAATACTGATATGCCCAGTACTAGTACAGCAAGTTCTGGTATGCTAGCGATAAACATTAATATAATATTTTATAATCTAAATAAACTTTAGATATTAAAGACTGGTCAAAGTGTACACCGGATATGTTACAAACTCCAACTTCTGCAACCTTACATCCAAATCAGTCAAATGGTAAAGTTGTTTTTTTGTAATTTGTATTATAATTACATGAGATTGTTTTTAGCTGACTACAATAATAAACGTTATTACAATCCCGTAAACATGGTACATGCGACACAAAAGACAGTTGGTAACGATATTACATAATGTGAAAATCGACGCTCAAATTTCGATGCGTCACACAATATGCAAATTATTGCAATTGTATAAATTATATAAAAACCCCCATGGGGTACTCACGTGAATAGGTAAAGCTTCCTGCAGCATGATGGCGGCAGCTTGCATCCGGATTACTTCATGATGGTTCTCGGGTCGTGGATCTCCTAAGCCAGGTTGCATCCAAATTCGCTGGTCTTCTTCCTATGTAGAGGTACGATAAGGAACGGGTTTGAGGAACGATAATCAAAAAAGGCAAAAGGGAATCTATATAATAAAAAGATACGATAAGATACCAGACCAACTACTCTTGTTCGCGTTTCGGAGGCGTCTCTCGGAAATTTTCCACCACTCTCTCGTCACACGCGTCGGCGCGAAATTCGCGCAACGCACTTCTGAAGTGACGGAAATACGCGCAACAAGTCTTTTAAATTTATGGCGCGAAATTCTCACATATTAAAACTTAGTTAAAAACGTCTAGTGCCAAAATTTTTGGGCACGTAACAACGTAAAAGGCCTGATAACCTAACATGTAAAATTGGGATATAGCCTTCTTCAAAGCAACATTTTGTCTCTACACACGAACAATGCTTTCTAGATGAACATGCACTCAAATTAAAACAAATAGCAGAAAAACATTTGCAAGAGCTAGAGCAAGAGAAACAGAAACATGCGCAGTTTCTAAAATTTCAAGAAGAAGAATATAAATTGAAAATAAATTTAAATGTAAACAATACCAACAACTGACTTTATTATTTTAATTAGGTGCCATTTTAGTTAATGATTTAATATGTAATTAGTAAAATAAATGCGACACAACATTGAAACTTTTTACAGCATTGAAAATTACTATTATAGGAGTTCTTGAAAGTATCGTGTGATTAAATTATGCCTCGTGATGTTAATAATGTTGAAACCCATATTCTGGACAATTGGTTGGTCCAAATTTATTCCATTTGCAAGTTCAATTACAGCCTCCACTTCTTCATTATCAGGTAAGAATTCTGGTTCACCATTTTTTAATGCTATATTGTGCAATACAGCCGTAGCTACGATCAAAGACTCTACTTTGGCAATATTTAACCTAATGCCTAAAGCTAGAACAGGAAATCTTCGCTTCCAAGCACCAAAACATCTTTCAATAGGGTTTTGAGTTCGAATTTGACTTTCATTAAACAAATGTTCGGCTGGGCTTTATGGGTTATGTAGTGGTGTTATCAAGTAAGGTTTTATCCCATAACCACCATCACCCACCAATAAATTGTCTTTGCCAAATTCACCATTTTCCGTTTGAGCCCTTAGCGTAGAGTTATTAAAAATTGAGGAATCATGAGATGATCCTGGCCAGCGACATACAATATTATGAATTGCAAGATATGCATCACACACAACTTGCACATTTAAAGAAAGAAAAAACCTTTTCTATTTCTATATAGCTCTGCATTATGTCCTCTGCGAGACTGAATCTTTACATGCGTGCAATCCAGTGCTCCCGCACATTTTAGAAATCTGTTTATTTTAAAAAAACCAACTTGCATTGTTTCAATTTCTTCTACGTTCGATGGCATTGAAATAAATTGAGCATGAAGTCTGGCTAAACTTCTTAAAACCTTTGTTATTATTGTGTTGGTGGTAGATTTATGTATACCAAAACAATCTCCTGCAACCTGTAAAAATGAACCTGTTGCTAGATACCTCAGCCTTATCAATAACAAATCAGTGGTTGTAATAGCAATACTCCTACGCAAAACGTTAATAGATGTATAAATCGCAAAGAAATTATATACATACTTGTTTTTAAGTCATGAAATTTTGTCCGATATTTCATCAATATAATCAGGCGGACAACCTCCTTTGACAATCGAAATCTCGCCTTAAATTCCTGGTCATTCCACATTTGGAAATGGGTAGATCTTATTCTAAAATTTCTTAAAAGCCTTGCGCCCATGCCTTTAAAAATTCAGCACAATAATAATATATAATTACTTTAAATTGTAATTTCTAAATTAAGTGAGGTTGTGTTCTCCCATTGAACTCGCCTTGAACTGAGAAAAACGGCCGTTCAGATAAACTGATTCTTGAACCGACGCTCAAGACTAAACTCCTGCCTTAAAACTGGTTTTAACATTAGAGCTGTGGTTTATTTTGAACTTAAGTTGAACTCCTTCCATAAAACCCGTCCTAAGTGACTACATATTTTAAGATTTTTTGTAAGAAATAAACAGCTTTTTAACTCAATGTGCTCCACCTCAGCGAACCCAATAATGCACAATTGAATGTCTGAGTATTTTAGCAAAATACACTTAAAATACCTGAAATACATTTATAATTCTCATAATATAAACTTATGGTCTCAAACTTTCTTATTTATAAATTAAAATAGCAGAGCTTTATAATGATAAACCATTTCGACAAATTTCACTCGTTTTCTTTTTTCTTTTGCTTTTACACTTACTCTGATACTTATGTACATACATTTTTTACACTCTGTATATGTAACAATGCACAGTTATCATCTGATGGTCGATTGCTTCCATTATTAAACATGGTGTATATTTCTATATAATTTTTTTAGAAAAACCGATTACGACTGAGAGAAAGCTTTGAGTTTATTACTAACGTTGTCCTATATATAAATTATTTCAAAAGAAGCAAAACTGGAGGTGGTGTATAGAAGTTGCTAATCCTGACATTGTAGTACAGGTATGTCAGAATGGACTTAAGAGCTGAATAAAATACAGTCAATATGAGGTTTTTGAAAGATATGTGTGGTGGAACTAAGAAGATGGGTACCAACGAATAGGTAACGAATGTTTGCAGTTTGAAAACCAAATCAACAAATCAGTAGTACAGAAGCGATTGTCTGATAATAAGTGACGAACGTTTAGTAAAACAATTGTACAAATTATGGATGAGTGATTCGATAAGAAGAAATAAGTCACGAAAAACGTGGGTGGATGTGGTGGATGAAAGTGTGAAAAAAGTGAAGTGAAATGTTTCAAGAATAAAAAGACGTAAGGCGATTTTTCGCGACATACTTGAATTGTTCGAGTATGGTATGTTAAGGTATCCCCCCACTATTTAAGAAACATTCACTAGTGAGGCACCGCGAAAACGTATTGTAGTTTCCTAACCTCGTTTTGAATAATTACCCAGTAAAAGTCAAGTGTTTAACATACACAAGCATAACCTGATACAGAACAGGGTATGTTCGTTTATCTGATAGAATGGTCCGTACAATTTCCCCTCCAGTAAATTTTATCGCCAAAACGCAAGTTTAACACATACACACATAATTAAGTATGTTAGTTTATGTCGCGAAAAATAGGCTATATAAAGCGAAGCAAATGAGGAAAATGTGTTAGATCAATAAGATATAGAAGCAAATTATTAACAGTATGAAGGTTCTGCTATCAAATGGTATATGGATATTTCAAATAAAAACCTTATGGATAAATACCTGTTAAAATTGTTTGTGCTTCTGGCTTCTGTCACTCCACATTGATTGTCAAATAGCGGTATCTTCAATTGCACCATTTCTTTATTTCTTCCAATTGCGTAACATTCTAAATTGTTTGAGTAGCCACTCATATAAATCTTGCCATTAAAATCCACATCAGGCTTGTATCTTACAATCAAAAGACTTTCAGTACATGTCACGGTTACTATAAAATTATACAAAGATTATAGTAACTACAAAAAAACAACTTACCATTAATACATCGTGCTTTTTCATAAAATGTGGCACCTTCGATATATTGTAGGAGACGCGGTCCATGTGTTTTACTGTTTTCACTATGAATAAAACAAGTGTTGATATCTGAATCATAATCATTAGGAGAATCAACAGGTACAAGACTATAGCCACGACAATTAAATGAATTTGTTGTATAGCATTGTTCCTCACACTCCGATTTTGAGGTTTTTTCGAATTTTAGGTCAATGTGTGTTAGCATGACATTTTCGTATTCTTCGTACGCACAAAATTCGTTGCGAGTTACTAAAACAGAGGTGTTTTTAAGCAATTAAATATATGCAATATAATGAAAGATATTAAGATTACAAATTTGTAACATATTAATAGCAGAGAAAAATGTGTCATTTTTTATCCAATATTTGTTTAAAACGATTTTTTCGGAGTTTTATTATTTACGTCTTTTGAAAAGTCTGTCCCAAGCACAGTACAGACCATGATAGAGGCAAGTACAAGGATAGCATCATGGAGCATAGAGGGTGGACAGGGATCTTCGGCTAGTGCAGAAGTACACGAAAGAAACTCCCATGCGACAGCAACCAATCAGATGTAAAATAATAACCCAAATACACGCCACCTAAAGGAGAATTCTCACAATAGTGGAAATACCCCAAACCGCACATTTCTGAAAACAAAAAAAAAACATTGGCCACACAAGTTACCTAAAAAATAATTAATAACACAGTAAGTAAATCATCAGTATAAATAATAGAAATTAATTACCAAATAAATAATCAAAATAATTCAAAATTTGCTTGGGCCTTGTTCAATTACTCGTGTGCACTTCAAGCTTCTTAGGCAATTAAAATTATATTTGGCAGAATAAAAGGTTATTCCGAATAGTGCTTATGCCAACAATAAGTGTTTGAATACAGCCCTAAGAACTGTTACTAAGAAAATCATTCTTTGGTGTTTTATACGCTTGATGGGATAGTGCCATAACTTAATTTAGATTATTATATCCATAGAATTAGGTCGCGGAATAACAAGTTGAATTGGCTAAAGTTACAAAGTACAAATTACATTAATATTTTCATTTAAAGTATAGATTGATGTATATAATAGTCTTCCAATACAATAATCAGGTTCGAATGCTTATAACAAATTAGGTATGCCACCCTCAATCAAAGTTGAGCGTACGTAAATAAGGTAGAACGTCTTCTTCAACGCTCTCCCAACAGTTGTACAATAAGTGTTTGGAGCAAACACATCCCAAGTTAGTGTAAACAATCTTACACCTGGAATAATCGTCACACCACCACCAGCTTATATATGGACAGGGCTTTATACCAGAAACTACTATAGTAGTTCTTAGATATTGCAAATTAAATAAAATGTGTTAGGCGGCATAAACAGGTACAACTAATCACAACAGCAACAACAACCCTGTAAGTGATTAAATTAAAATCGACAAATTAACTACACTTTTTCAATTCACATACCGTTCAAAAACGGATTTCTCCAAACACAGGCGGTATTATAAACTTAATAACAATGGTGATAAGATTAAATTTCAATCATCTACAAAGAAGTAGCATTGTAATAAACTGCAATCAATAGGAAAACTTGCTGATTATATATGACCCCCAACACCAAGGCAATATTAGATGAAATTACTATTCAAATTTACATCAAAATTCATCTAAATAACTTACTAGCTGCCAAAATTCGCAGAAATTAACGAATGTCTAAACATAAGAGCAGTGAGAAATTAAGAAAGATATCTATGGAAAACAAAAGAAAAATGGGAGAAATAGGACAGGACACGTTCTAAGGTATTTGATGAACTGTGCGGGATATACGAGAGGTGCTCGATAAGTATCAGGAATAAGTAACAAAAATAAAACTTAAGGTGTGTAAACTTCTTAACTGTTTTTCAAAATATTCGCCACGATGATTGATACACGTTTGCATACGTTGGAACAAATTTTCATAGCATTTGTTCCATTCCGATTAATATATCTCCAGAACATGGGTTTTGAACACATCAACCGCCTCTTCTGGTGCCGAAAATCGTCCATGCAGTTTGTTCTTCGTGTGGGAACAAAAAAAAATCATTAGGTGCCAAATCAGGATTATATGGTGGATAACCCATCAATTCGATGTTTTGAGTGCTCAAACAGTCACTTATTTGAGCCGATGTGTGAGAGCTCACATTGTCATGATAGAAAATGATTCGGCATCGTCGGTTTCTTTCTCTTATTTCTCCGAAAACTTGTGGTAAACAAATGGTTGTATACCAAGCAGAATTAACTGTTCTAAGATCCTCTAAAGAAATGACCGTGATATGTTCATTTATTGCGAAAAAACGCAACCATTTTCTTCAAAGTGTTTTGAGCATGGACAAATTTTGTTGGATTTCGTTCATCTTGGACAACCTATATGGCCGACTGCTGTTTACTTTTGGCTTCATACGAATAAATCCAAGGTTCGTCACGTGTAGATGTTTTACTCTGCGTTTGATGCACTGCAATCATATTTTTTGAGCAATTCTTTGCACCAATCGACACAGGTCTTTTTTGAGAGATTGTCAAATTATGTGGGATCCAAGCTTTTGACAGTTAAATATTCATGTAGCATCGAATGTATACTTGTCATACTAATGCCTAGGGATGCTTGAATCTCACAATGTCACATGGCGATCGTGCACTATCAACTCACGCACAGCATCGATGTTTTCTGGCCCAATAGCTTATTTTGAACAACCTTTAAATTCATCTGCTAGCGAACTACGACCATGGTTGAATTTGCTAAACCAATGATGTACAGTGGTTTTAGTTGGAACTTCTTCACCAAAAGTCGACATAAGTTGATTCAGGCACTGTTGTGGAGATAATCCACATCGGAAACCGTAAAAAATCATCGCGCGAAAATGTTTACAAGTTAATTCCATTTTTTGGTTAAGACAAAATTTTCAACTTGATCAAAGCAAAACAAAAAAAATCTAAGCCGCAGGTACGGCTCACAACCAAACTTAGACATTAAGTTCAACAAATATTACTTACCTTTGTGTTAAATATTTGAAATTTAATTGTACGCGAAAATAATAAATAGTAATGTGTAAAAATTCGTATTTAAAGTCGAATATCTTGATTAATAATTGAAATATCGAAAAGTGAATAGCGTATTCGTATTCAGCGTAAAAAACTGGATAAGAATCATATATTATATGTCTTGTAACATCACGGGAACCGTGCAACGGACAGACAGACAGACCGACCGACAGACTAGACCATCTCATTAACCAAACGAAGTTTGGTTGAAAATGTTCTTATGGCAAAATGTTATAAGTTTAGTTTGCACCTAGCAACACTAGTGTTGTCAGTTACCGATATATATCAAGCACCCCACTTATTACAGATAGAAATAGGAAAAAAGAGAAGTGGAGGTAGACCTAGATTAGACACACAGATAGTGAAAGATGTAGACTAAAAATGTCTGTTGTTAAGATAACATGTTTATTAATGTGCTCTATCATTTTGTGATTTTAATTGTGTATTTAGAGTTTTTAATTAGTGAAAAGTATACTAAACTGTAGTGAATGTTTCTACCCTTCCTGGTGTACTGTTGACAGACCAGTTCAAAGCTTACACCACTGATTCATTATTGTTTCCATAAGGTCAGCAGTTCATTATATTACAAAGATTTGCACATCTGGTTCTTATTTCTTGTTCCTTTATCAATTGACTGAAGGTTATATTTACATTTTATTATTTATCATTATCAAAACAAACAACACTTGGCTTCTTGCAGTGCTTGTTGACTTATTTGCAATTAACTTTACATCATTTAATTACAAGTTCTGCATATTTCATAAACTCTGATTTATGAGTTTTAACATGACTGAAAATTACTTATGCATTGATTATACCATTTCTTCGGGTTTTATATGTTGTCCTAAGAAGATTTTTAATAACTTTGTCTGCATTCACTGCCATAATGTTTACCATAAGAGCTGCTTGGATAGAGTCAAGAATAAACCGTTATTAAATGATAACCTTCTATTCTGCGAAACTGCAACACATCGTCAACAAGCTTTGCTGCTGTTTCTAATACTACTAATGATGTTCCTTCCTCATTTCGCTGACTTACAGAGGATAAAAATCAACTGATACGCCGTTTAGCAAAATTAAATCAAGAACACAACTCGTTCATCAGGATGCTGTGGCAAAAAAACCTGCCTCAAACAACAATTACAGGATGCTGAACTCAAGATTATAACGCTTCAATCTTTAGTTGATAAGTTAAATTTTAAATTATCTCATACTTCAATCACGTCAACAGAAACCCAAATCGCTGTCACTGGTACCACTACATGCGCTGGATCAGATATACAAACTAACTCAGTTACAAAATCTCTCTCCCCTAACTTAAATAGTGATTCTAATAAATCTTTTTCTGATGAGTGGTTCTCAATAATGTTTGGTTATTCGTCCATTTATACTAAAAGTTCTACTGTCGTAAATTCTACACTGGCTTTGGACATTACTCCACAATTACCTACTTCCATATCTTCTAAACCACAAATTTTGTTTTTAAGTGACAGTCAGGGTCGTAATTGTGGTCAGTTACTTCACAATCTGCTTAATAAGATGCATTTTGATATTTCGGCTTTTTATAAACCTAATGCATCATTTGAACAAGTTGTCGCTGACATTGACCAATTATCTGCAGGTTTCTCAGTGAAGGACTTTATTGTTATTTTTGCTTGTTCTAATGATGCCCTAAGAGGTAACATCTTAAACAGGAAATTTCTTAGTATCTCACGCAACCGCTTCGCCCATGCAAATGTTATTTTTATTTTTCCTCCCTATTGGCATAATAACCTTGATTTCAATAACATTATCTTCAAAAATAATCTATCGTTATACTCCATCTTCACGTCGTGTGCATCCTTTATTGATCCCTTGGATATCTTGACCGACCTTAACTATTCCAAACACAATTTCCACATCAATAATTCAGGTAAATCACTACTTCTCCATAAGGTTAGTTCTCTGGTCTGCTCAATTCTTTTTACTAAGTACAAATACAGTATTCAAACTAAACCGATACTCCCATTATTAACCTCTAAGATTATCAAGACTTCGCGTATTATGCCCGCACCAACAAAAAATACTGACTCGGTTCACAAAAATACTTTGACAAGTGTTATTCAGGACCCACGTTCCTTTCGTTCCTAGTAAAATAAATAGCAAACATCTTTGTAACACATACTATCAAAATGTTCGTGGTCTTGGTACTAAGTTGGATACTCTTTACCTTACCGCCAATCTACTCGATGCCGATATTTTAATTCTGACTGAAACGTGGCTTAACGAGAATATATGCTCTGCTGAGATTTTCAATGAATGCTTTAGTTCCTATAGAAAAGACCGTGATTTTCATAGTTGTAACCGCATCAGAGGTGGCAGTGTACTAATCTCCTGTAATAGTAAACTTACATTCTCACTCTTTGATCTTGGAACTGATTTTTTGGGACATCCGGTTGTAGATATCTTAGCTGTTAAAATCACCCTATTCAATCGCTGCCATGTAATTATTTGTCTTTACCTACCGCCATTTATTTCTTCTTTCCTCAGTACTGTGCTTGAATGCCTTGATGCCCTTATTATTAAAATACCCTACAATATTATTCTTATAGGTGATTTCAACGTGCTCGATTACATCAATAGTGGTAATTCAACTGTATCAAAAAATGCAAAACTATTGCATGACTTTCAATCTTTTCATAACTTTGATCAAATAAATTCTGTTCCTAACCATAGAGGCGTCATGCTTGATCTTTCATTCATGCACCTTCTCGCAACCAACCTATCTGCCAACACTGTCAGGTCTAATACGCCCTTAGTCCCTGAAGACCCTCACCATCCAGCGTTTATCTTATCGTTATCTTTATGTACCACTCACTCTACTCCATGTCATTTACTCAATAAACCACGCTCTTCCAAATTTAATTTTAAAAAAGCTAACTTTCGTCTTATGTAAGATCTTATTCGGAAATCCTCTTGGCAAAACATTCTCTCTAGTAATGATCCCGAATTAGCTACAGACTTGTTTGTAAATAATTTATCTCATATTTTTCGACTACCGTCCCTAAGACAAAAGGTTACAAATCATCTTATCCAATATGGTACACTAAAGAAATTATTATTAGCCTTAAAAAGAAAAGTTTATACCATTCTCTGGCTCGTAATCATAAGTATAACCTCTATTCTCAAATTTTCGACCACAAATTCAAGGAACTTTGTGCTAACCTGAAGTTCTTGATCAAAAAAGCTTACAAAGAATATATTAATAGTACCCAAGCTGCTCTAAAAACGGATCCCAAGCAATTCTGGATTTTTTTTAAAAACAAACAAAACTTTTCCTACCCTAATGCATTTAAATATAATGGGTGTGAAAAATCTGATTCAAAAAGCATTGCTATGGCTTTTGCATCGTTTTTGCTTCATGTTGCACCTCCTCACCGTACACTCCTCAAAACGTTACAGTCTTTCAAAATGTCAGCTACTCTGTAGACATTCCTACAATTACCGAATCAGCTGTAATACAAGCCATCAAAAATTACCAACATCATTTTGTTATGGGCCCGATGGCATACCTGCAGTAGTCCTCAAAGATACCTCTCGTGTACTTAGTCCTGCCTTGACTCATATTTTTAATTTGTGCTTAACTAAATCCATTTTTCCTGATATCTGGAAATCATCTCGTGTGCAACCAATTTTCAAAAATGGCGATAAATCCATTATTCAAAATTATCAGCCAATTTCTATTATTTCTAACGTCTGCAAAGTCTTTGAGATAATTATTTTTCAATCACTATTTCCTCAAGTTTCACAACTTTTGTCCGAATACCAACATAGTTTTATAAAGCGGCGATCTATAGTAAAACCTTTGTTTTGTTACACAATTCATATCGAAATGTTTGAATGCTCGATCCCAGTGTGATGTTATCTATCTTGACTTTACTAAAGCTTTTGATGTTCTTAATTACAACATCTTATTGCACAAACCACATCAGTTTAATTTCTCTGATAACTTGCTAACATTTTTTAAGTCTTATTTGACAAACTGCTCATTATTCGTTGAGTTTAATGGCATACAGTCCAAACATCTTCTCCTAACCAGTGGAGTACTCCAGGGATATGTACTTGAACCTCTTTTATTTCTACTATATATAAATGATATCACTCAAATATTTTCTAATAATAAACTTCTTTTTGCTGATGATTTAAAAATCTTTACCAAAATTAACTCTGCTGCCGATTGTGAATCACTACAAACAGATATTACCCAATTACTCCGATGGTGTGATTCAAATAAATTATGTCTTAATTTTGATGAATGCGTTGTTTTGTCCTATAATAATAATGCTACCCCAATACTCTTTGATTATTACCTAGGCACCAGTTCAGTCTCTCGTGTATCTACTATTAATGACTTGGGTATTACATTTGATGAAACTCTCTCCTTTAATTGTCATATAAATAACATTGTCAAACGCTCTCTGCGGATTCTAGGTTTCCTAATGCGTAGTACATCACTATTTACTGATCTGGATTGTCTCAAAACCCTATATTTCTCTTTAATTCGCAGCACTCTTGAATATGGTTCTCAGATCTGGACACCTTTTTATAACAATAGCAGAAGTAGAATCGAGAAAATACAACGTAAATTCCTAAAATTCTTATACCATAAAAAACATCATTTGTACCCACTGAATGGTTATCCTTACTTAAACCTAATCACTGAATTTAATGTTCCTCCCTTACATCAACGGAGGGTATTATTGGATATTATTCACTTTTACAAACTTTTAAATTATTTAATTGATGACCCTGTTAGCATATCTCTTATTAACCTACATGCACCATCGAAGCCCAGTAGAAACTGCTCCATTTATTACCCCAATTTTGCATGCATTAACTCTTATAAAACTCTCCTATTTGTAGAATGTCCAGCTCCTTTAATAAGTATTCTGCCGACTTAGATTTCTCACTTCCTCCCACACATTTCCGATTAGCCATCTTAGATGCTCTCTACTAACATTATCACTGTTTTCTCATTTTCTGCTATGCTAATAATACTATTATCCATTCCTCCTTGTTTTTATTTATATTGTATTTATATTGTATTTATATTGTATTTATATTGTATTTATATTATTTTGTTATTGTAATACTATATTTCTGTGACTCCATAATTGGATCTTGTTATCTGTGTGAGTCGTTATAATAAATAAATAAATAACAAGTTGAAAATGCAAGGCATTGTCGCAACGAACTTCCAAATGTAGACTTACTTTAAAACAATTTAAAGAAATTAAAATTATTATGTTGTAATAATTATAAGTATTCAGATAAAATACAAAAATTTATAAACAACAAAAGAGACATTTTAATATATTTTATTTTATTGAATAAATATTTTAAAAGCTATATATGTGTTTGTGTATGTATGTATGTATGTATGTGTGTTTGTGTGTGTGTGTGTAAATAAGGGGGCATCATATTTCGATTCAGTTTTTTCAGAGGATTCTAAATATGTATCGCACATTAATTTGGAACCTATTTGAAATTTTTGATAAAAATTAATTCCCCGGGGGGGTCGGGTATCCGTGGTCAGATTTTGTGGGGGGTACCATATTTCGACTCAGCTATGTTAGGGGAGTCCAAATATGTATCGCACATTAATTTTGGACCTATTTGAAATTTTAATTTTCCCGACGGAATATCGCGGGGGCACGGCGTCCCCGTGGCCCGATTTCAACTGACATCAAAACTTAAGCTCAGGACACCGAGCTAAATCGATTGATGTATCACACATTGATGTCCGACCATTAGAAAGGGCTCGGACGGACAGACGGACGACATATCGATTTCATAAACGAACGAAGTTCGTTGAAAATAAATCAATATCTAGGAAATGTGTAGGTTAGCTCAGAATAGGAAATAATGGAGGTGTGCGTCTGACCAGTTTGAGAACTGAAGATCTAATGATGATGAATAAAGCCACAGACCTGTATAAGAATAATGCAAAAATCCTACAGCAGTTTCATAAATCCAAACTTTCTCAACTCTAAAAGTGGATGGTTTTGTATGTATTTATGCAGAAACATACAAACAATCAATTTATTTAAAGCACAAATTAGAAGAAGCTAAAGTGATGAGTGCGGTTGATATCAACACTATAGGAAATAACATTTGAACAACAAATGCTTTATCTACCCTACTATCGTCGAACAGTGACATAAACAAAAATTTCAAAACTATCTCGTTGAATAATTTTTTGGACAAAAATGAAATACACAAAAGTGACCAAAAACACAGGTAACTAGTAGGCAAATCTATAAAATATAACTGGAAACATGACAGCAACAAATCTAGGCAAAGAGATTTATTGCACAAATTCAATAGCCAGCTCCAGCAAAAGCTATAATGTCTCTATAAGCAGCAACACAATTACTACAAAGATCTCCATGGCAACTCTAAATTATTAATTTTTAACAAACGTGATGTCGTCGTATCATACTTGAAAATTTAATATTGTTAAATGAGCTTTTCATATTTGTTCGTTTTAATGAATGCAATTGCATTTATACAAAAGGAAATTATTATTTAATAAGAAATTAATTAATTAAAGGTTGGTTTTTGATATCATATAGGGCTTTAAATTATTTGGACTGATCATTTATCAAATATTTTGGATTCGTGCACGTACTTGAATAGTTTAAAATTGATTTTTCAAAATTGATTATTTTAACACACTTACAAAAATGTACAGAAATTAAAGGTTGAACTTAATTATAACTTATTTTAAGTTTTAAAGTAATTAGCCTTCAGAACAGATTGAATTGGCCAACAAAATTAATTAAAAATGTCGATCCATCACTAAAATTTAATATTTTTAGGCTATTAATACTCACCATTTGTACACTGGTTTTCAAAATATTCTTCGTTATAGCTAGATGCGCGATATGCATTAGGATTAAAATGACGATCGGAATCACTTAATGTACAAACTCCCCTTGTTTCGGTTGTATTCAGTTCATCATATATTTTAAACTTTGCAGATTTACATTGAATTTCAGTCTCATTGAGGCAGTGCTGTTGGCATTCTTCTCTTGTAATTTTACCTGATAGTGTTTTTGCGTTATTTCCAATTAAGATGAATCCTGGCATTCTTTCAAATATCCATGACTTGATACAGTTGTCTGGTGCTGCACAAACACAAATATCCTATAGTAATTATAATGTGAATACAGTCTATCAGTTTTAAAATGTTAATTGCTGAATATTTCTAAGAATAAACTAAATTAAATGTAATTCAAATATTGAATCGTGTTGAGATCCTTCATTTCATAGGTTAGTATTATAACAAAGGCGCCAAAGTGTCTAGAATCGAAAGAAACAAAGCCATTAAACCAACAATAGATTGATTGACAGCTATAAGAATACACTTACAGAACTATTATAAGTATACAAAAACGAATATTATAAAAAACACTTAATTTTTCTGGTAATATGTCTAAGGTTTACAAATTACAATCAAAATTAAGTGACTTAGCAGAGCAGGTAGCTTCAATCGAAGTATGAATTCGGGAGTATTGTGATACAAATTATGGGATAAAACGTTAAAAATAAAGACCGTTAATGTGTACTTAAATAAGTGCTTGTTTGGATAAATTACAAAGTCGAACTTAGTGATAAAGTTTAGGATCAATAAAAACTCAAGATGGATTAACACAAGGGTGAGATTGTAAGGAAGCTATGTTGGTAGGGTAGATTGCTAGTGTGGCATCATGTTGCTCCATGCCCAATATGCTTGAAGAATTTTTAGGTGTCAAATCCTGCTCTTCGGAACAACATGTTGAACTTAGACAATCGCATCAACAAAGCGATAAAAAAGAGTTCAACAAATTTTTAGAAGTGATTCTTGTGGAAGGCCCTCTGTCACCGTTTGTGGACCTTGTGCTGCACCTGTCAGTGGGTCTTTCAGATATACAATTCTTTCAGTTAGGGTTTGATGTATGTAGTGTACTATGTTGATGGGTATATTACTTTTAAGGAGTTTATGTGTTAGTATTATTACATTGACATTATCATATGTTGCACTGACATCTAGGAATACTGCAATTACACGTTTTCCCTCTGCAAACCTGTTGTAAATATATACTGTTAAAAAGGTTATACAGTCTATGGTACCCCTACCCCTTCTAAATCTCATGTTTAGTTCATTCAAGAGTGCTGTTGATTCAATATATAATTCAATCCGGTTTTTATAATCGTGTCTAGAGTCTTGGCAATGCAGGATTGTAGGGCTATTGGTCGGTAATTCTTGGCTTCACCCAGATTTTTCCCATGTTTCAGAAAGGTTAACATTGTATGTTATCCAGCTTGCAGGTAAAGACATACAAATTAAATATTGGTTGAGAAGTTCTACTAATAGTTTTAAGGCATTTTCAAGCAGATTTTTAAGAATGAGGTATGTGGTTTCGTCCAATCCTGGGACAGTTTCTTTTTTATTGTTTAATACTATTTGCAATTTGTCCATACTTATAGGGTCCCACTGGAGGTTTGCTTTATCATTGCCGTCCAGGTGCCTTGCATCTTCTTGTGCCATATGTTTGGTAAGTGAATTTGGTAACTCTTGTTGCCATTCATTATTTAGGGAGGTCTTGTTTTGGTTAGTATTCACATAACAATTTTTAAAATTTCTAACAGTTTTCCAAATTTGATTAATGGGGTGTTTCTGTTGAGATTGTCACAATATTGTCTGAAAGCTGCTTTTTTATATTTTGAAGTGTTCTCCTGCATTTGGCTGTTTTTTTTGGCTTCAATAAAGGCTTGGTGTCATTTGTAAATTTCTTTACTGCTTTTCTTCGTTCTAGTACAGTTTCATGGCACTGTTCATTCCACCAGTATGGTTGCCTTGCCTTTTTGATTTTTGTATACTTTGCCGCAAATTCCAAAGAACACTTAGGTTCAACTTTTAAGCTTTTATCAATAAACTATCGATGCCTAACTTAAGAAAATAAATTATATAACTGTAGATTTTGCGGAGATGTATAATGTCGATTTTCTCTGCTTGAATGAAACGTGGTTTAAAGAGGATAATGTTGAACAAGCTTTTTTCCTTGGATTCTACTTAGCCACCAGCTATTGTAGAACGGTGGAGATGGTATATGATGCAGAAATACAATTATAATTAAGCCAATACAGCTAAAACAATTCTGCTTAGAAAAACAATTTGAAATATGTGATGTGGTTTTTAGTAAGTTAAAGTCAAAATGATAATTCTCCACTGTTACAGATCCCCTACTGGTAAAGGAAACCTATTTTACGGAGCATAAAGCATTATTACTCTGCATAGCCTCGGAAGCTAGTCAAAAACCCATTACTAAAGTTGAGTATAGACGAGTTTATAACAAGCTCAGAATGGCAAATATTCGAACAGACTTAGCTAAGGAAAATTGGTTCGATATGTTTCCTCAAATAGTGTGGACGAGGCATTTGGTATTTTTCATTCTGTTTTTCTATACTATTTTAATTTACATTTTCCATTAAAAAAGTTTTCAATACGGCAAGTTAAAGGTTGGGTGGATAATAATATTAGAGAATCTAGTGTAAATCTAAAGGAACTTTATAGACAAGGCTCACACCACAAATGAAGGATTATTATCATTTATGTAAAGTGGATCATTGTAAACTGATTCGCAAGACAAAAAAAAGCATACTATCAAAATAAAATAAAATCTGCTGACAATCCTCTAAAGTGTAGTTGGAGTATTATTAAGTTGTTAAATAATAAGATCAAGAAAGACAACCCAATTAAAATTATAGTTGGAGACACTTAAATTAAGGATCCCATAAGGGTTGTCAATGAATTTAATGTTTTCTTTGCCAATAGTACTACCAAACTTATGGATCAAATACCCAAGGTACCTTATGTAAATTTAATAAAAACCAATAACAATTCAATGTTTCTTTTTCCATATGCAGAAGAATTTATATCTCTAATAAATAACAAGCTAAAAACAAAAAGATCTAGTGGGTTTGACGATGTACCCAACTTTCTTTTGAAAAAATGTTTGATAGAGGTGGCAAAACCTCTTACATACTTAATTAATTTATCTTTTCAAACTGGTGTTTTTCCAAATAAATTAAAGCTCAATAAAGTTACACCCTTACATAAAAAAATGATAATATGTTGATGGATAATTATCGACCAATTGCACTTTGCTGTCTTTTCGAAAATTTTTGAATACTGTTATTTGCAAAGATTGTTAAACTTTTGAATA
Source organism: Platerodrilus igneus (assembly GCA_036346225.1). Lineage (NCBI taxonomy): Eukaryota > Metazoa > Arthropoda > Insecta > Coleoptera > Lycidae > Platerodrilus > Platerodrilus igneus. Next base: position 5,436,173 of record JARFIW010000999.1, on the reverse strand, counting down.
CGAACAAAATAATTATAACAAATCAATTTGGTTTCCAACCAAAGCAAAGTACAATGGATGCAATATTTAGTTTCATAGAAGTCATAATTAACTACATTGAATCTGGGCAATGTCCTGCTGGGATATTTGGTGATCTCAGCAAAGCATTTGATTGTGTGGTACATTGGTTACTCCTACTGAAGACAGAAAGTTACGACATACAAGGTGTAGCTCTAGAGTGGTTGAAAAGTTACCTCTGCAATAGACAACAATACGTTTCAGTTCCCTACAATATTAATGGTACTACTAATTTCAATTCTAGAACAATCAGTAATAATATAGGTGTACCTCAAGGGTCAATTCTAGACCCACTCTTATTTCTGCTCTATATTAATGATATAAACGCTAGTTTAGACTGTTCGTTATTTTCATATGCAGATGATGCTACTGCAATAGTGTCCGACGAGAACTGTACAACTCTACAGACCAGTTTGCAAGTAAATTTGGACAAATTGTGCAACTGGTTTAATATGAACTTTTTACATATTAATGCATCTAAAACCTGCTGCACAATTTTTCATAATTATAATAAAAGAATTCTTGATGTCAGGGTTCTCATTAACAATATCGAAATAAACAAAGTTATTAATGTCAGTGTTTTTGGGAGTAATTATAGATGAACATCTAAATTGGAAAGCACACTATTACAGTGTTTGCTCTAAACTAAACTCCTTGTGTTTTCTAATCAGAAATTTAAGAAGTGTACTGTCTATTGATCAACTATTACCAGTTTATCATTCGTACTGTTCTTCAAGATTGAGATATGGTATTAGCTTCTGGGGTACATTTTCAGCTGCATATGATGTGTTTATATGTCGTAAAAAAAAAATAATCAGATGCATTGCAGGTGTTTCGCAACTTGTGCCATGCAGAAGGTTTTTCAGAGAATGTGGAATTTTGACCTTAACATCTATACTTATATTGGAACTTGCCACTTTAATATATAAAAAAAAAAGGATAAATATCGATCCAGTAGTAGTTACCATGACTACAATATCCGTAATAATGCTCCAAGATTACCTAACTTCAAATATAGAATTGGGAGGTTATCGCCAGCCTTTTTAGGTCTTCAAATTTTCAATAAAATTCCGAGGGACATTAAATCTTCACATAATTTAAAACTTTTAGGCACAAATTGAAAATGTTTCTTTTGGACCAGTGTTCTTATGATGCACGAATTTTTAAAATGATTTTAGTAATATTGGCACATGTTTTATATGTAGTTTTATATGGCTTACTGTTTGCCAATTTCCTTTTCCTAACATGTTAATCATATATTATATTATATATACTTATCATATGTACTATTATGTGTAATGTAAAATGTCTGACTTTTTTCCACAATGCTCGCCATTCTATGGAATTTAAATAAATTTTATTTTATTTTTTATATATTTTTGTTTAGGAATTGCTTTATCTGCTCCTTTTTTATTATGTTCATAAGATATTCATTTGAGGTGTCATTACAGTGCTCTAACTGGCCGTTTATGTAAGATGAATACAATTTCCAGTTAGCTTTGCCCGTTTCACAGATATAATTAGATCTGGTTCTTTCGCTGTGAGTCGCTGTACTTTGTAAAAATTCACATACTATAGGAAGGTGATCACTATTACCAGGATCACCATGTACCCTAGCCAGTTGGGTTGAACATATTGTTAGATCTGGGACACTTATATTGTTGCTTGGTGCTGTGATTCTTGTCGGTGATCCGTCATTTAAAAATACAAGATCCTCATTTTCTAAGAATTCTACAATCTCTTTCCCATTGGTGTTGAATGTTGTGGATCCCCATTACTGGATGATTGGCCCTGATGTCACCAAAGATAATGGTTGGAGCTCTTAGCTGAGTATACAGTTGTTTCCATTTGACGACAGTCACAGTGATTTCTGGTAGGATGTATATATTAATAATGCTGACTGTACCTATGTCGACTGCAATATATTGACATCTGTCTGGTAGGGTGCTAGTATCTAATTTTAATATCTGTATTGGAATACCTTATTTGGCTAGCATCGCAACTCCCCCTTTGCCGTCCGGTCTGTCTTTTCTGTATGTATTGTATAGTGGAATTTTAAACTGTTGATTTTATTGTAGCCAAGTTTCTTGTAGGCATACAACATGTAGTTCTATTTCATAAAGTAGTATTTTAAGATTGTATCTATTGGCATTACAGCTCTTTATATTCCATTGAAGAAACTTCATTTTGTGTATTATTGTTTTATTATTGCGTTATATTAGGTGTTATATGAATATATATTATTAGTAGTATAGAGTCGGTGAGTTTAGGGTGTTTAATTTTGTTTTGTTCTTAGCGTTTGCATTATCTCTGGTGGTTGGTTGTACTTTAGTTAAGTGTACAGATTGAATTTCGTTTAAAATTGCTATCATTAAGGTTTTGTCTTTGGTTGTTATATTATCTTGGTTAAGTACTTCGATGATTTTGATTATGCATTCCTTGTTTTTCTTTTTCACTTATTCGTGAGCTGCATATATGGCTCGTGGATTTGGTACTACAGTATTATTGATACGACAGGCATTGTGTGCATTCTTATTTATCCATATCGGAGAAGGTGTGTTAGGTCTTTTCCTTTTTATTATTGATTGTGCATATGATGTTGTATTTTCTTTTGTATTCCTATCACTGTTTTGGCTGCGCTGGCTGACTAGGATGTCATTTTCAAAGGGTTTGATACTTTTTTGTGCTCTGGGAAATCTCTAGGGTCTTTAGTGTTAAATCGATATTCTCCTATCTTGTTATGGGCTTCATAGTACAACAGGTTTTCAAACGTCATTGTGTCTTTAATTTTTTGTTGTTTTTGATATTCTGGGCAGCTTTTTTCTGTTGCTTCATGTGCATCTTTGCAGTATAAGCAGCACAGTTTATCATTTCCACAGTCTTTGCGTTCGTGCTCACCACTACACCTTGCACATCTGGATTGTGTGCTTCGGCATTGGTCTTTTCTATGGCCATACCTTAAACATTTCAAACAGATTGTGGGGGACTTACAAAAGTTTTAATATTGACTTCTGTATAAAATAGTTCGACTTTACGTGGTAAAATTTTTCCCTGGAACGTAAATAATACTGTACTTGTAGATATGTATTTTGTTTATCATTTTCAAAGATTTTTTAACAAACCTTCTGGCAGCGACTACTTGGTAATTAGATTTGGTGCATTTGAGGAGTTTCTCGTCTGTTATGTCCTCATAAATTCCCCTTCCAATTCCTTTACATGCTCTCATATTTGCTAGGATAAAACGTTTATATCCCATTTTTTGCATTTGTTCATTCTTTAGAAATTTGTTTGCTGCTTCTGATGTTATGAATTCCACAGATATTCTGTTAATGCCTTGTTTTTTAATTTTTTTAATACCCTCTATGTTGACGTTCGCCAGAGATTCTTTCATTGCCATTGGATGGTATTTTCCAATGTTTTTGCCCTCCTTATCAATCATAACCACGTAAGGTCCTGGATCTGTTGATTCATATATTATATCATCAAGTGGGTTAGCTTTCTTTGGGTAGGATTGATGGTCTTTATCATTTTCTGTTTCCATTTGAATTACATTAATTACTAACGTTGTGTTTGGTAGCTGTTGACTAAATAAGGTAATTTCCTGTAAAAGTTCAGGATCTTTGTTTAGTTTCGCAGTTTCCTCTAACTCTTTAATTTCACGGACGAGCTCTGCAAGAAACGCAGCATCGTAATCGCTTGTATCTACTGTACGTTTAGATTTGGGAGAAAGTAAGTTGTATATTATTGGAATGAGGTGGTCTGCCCCCCTGCTGTGCCTAGCAATAATCTACTGTTCTAACTACATATGCTCATGTAAGTTGCAGGGAGTAGGATTAGGATCCAAGTTAGGGTAGCTAAGCAGGATAAAAGTGTACCCCCTTCCAAATGTTCTTACCCTAGTTATTCAATTTATAGAGTCACTTTTTCACTACAACCCTTTATTCAAATTGACATTCCCTAACTATTCTACTACACTACACTGTCTGTGTTAAGTACTTTCGCATCAAAATACATGTAAATCAATATTAACACCTAGTGTTCCTTTTAAAGGTTAAAATATCCATTGTTATACCTATCAGTTGAATGTTGGCCAGACTAATTTTGTTTGCAACATATACAAGTCTATAGGGTGCGGGAGTGAAAGAGCAATGTTGCAGGAATATCTTATATACACCAAATGCTTTTCATTTAAAAAATACTACCAATGAGAGGCATAATTTATTTGCAATGTAATTCTGCAACTATATTCATTTAAGGGTTAATTTAGACAGTATACACATGCTGTATAATTGTATGTCAAATCAAGTGTAATAGTTGTAGTTTACGTTCAATAAATGTTATAAAAAAATTTGTAATTGTTGAAGAACAAAATTAGTTGTTTGAACATTATAAAATTTATTATTCTACTCGTTTGTCACCGAAAAACCTGATCAGCTGACATTATTTCCTGCCGCCACCCCGCTTCCAGAAGTGAGGGTAAATATGGAATGCTACAAAAATAGCGGTCCCTCCTCAACATGTTGGAAGGTGTGCTACGTTGAGCGAAAAAGAACGCAAACTGTTGCACAACTGTTACTACAACTGAATGCGCCCGATACGCCCTTTGCGTGAGGGAAGACTAATTTCCGGTGGCATATAGCCGCATCTGTTAGGATTTAGGTGGTTGTAAACAGGGATGAGAAATATTATCGTGAAATATTAATTTAGTAGAAACTAGAAAGCATTCATTTTATGTACTGTTATTTTTCAGAAATGATGTCTTAAGGTACCTTTAGTGCTATGGAGATTTGGCGAATGATCCTATTGGTTAAAGTGATCACGTGACACCGCCGAGAAACGTCAAAATTACCGAATCTCCGATCTCCCAAAAGTTAGTTCAAGTTCAACTTTTCTGGCTATTTTGAGTTCGGAGCATGCGCGTTTGTTCAGAAAAGCAGGTGATTTGTTTGTTTGTTACAACCTTAACCTTACTTTTTCGTTCGACGTTATATAGTTTGCGTTTTGCCTATTAAACATATTGAAATGAATAGGAAATCTGTTATTTCTTTAGATACTCATTGCTTAGTAACAAACATTGAAAATTTAACATCCAGCAATACAAAATAACAAATGTCATCTGTTAAACTATTTTCTCCAAATACCCGTTTCTGCTTCAGGTATTTGGAGAAAATAGTTTGACAGATGACATTTGTTATTGTTTGGGTTGTTAGATATTAAGTTTTCAATGTTTGTTACTAAGCTATGACTATCTAAAGAAATAACGGATTTGTTATTCATTTCTAATATGTTTAATAGGTACAACGCAATAGTATAATTTTGCCTAGCGTATATGAAAATAAATCATATTTGCCCTAAAAATGTGACTGAAAGTAAACCTTTGCGGCCCTAGGGCCGCTAAACTCATAACAGCATGATTTTGTAGGTTTTTCACAATCTACACACCTATGACTATCATTGAGATTCATTTATTGCTATCTCAAATACTTACCAAGTGCCTACAAATTCTGGTATTACTATCCATAATAATGCTCAAGGGATAATTAATATCAATTACTATAATAAAATAAATACGTCAAATGTTATTAACCTTCTTTATTTTGTGTTATTTTTCCTATTTTTTTTTCTTTAATGCTAGGCGAAAAACAAAGTGAGCATTAGCAGCCCGCAGCTGATAGCTAAGGGCTGCTAATGCATTTCTGCCTGTGTGACTGTTTTTCGCCTAGGCTTAAAGAAAAAAAAATAGGAAAAATAACACAAAATAAAGAAGGTTAATAACATTTGACGTATTTATTTATTATAGTAATTGATATTAATTATCCCTTGAGCATTATTATGGATAGTAATACCAGAATTTGTAGGCACTTGGTAAGTATTTGAGATAGCAATAAATGAATCTCAATGATAGTCATAGGTGTGTAGATTGTGAAAAACCTACAAAATCATGCTGTTATGAGTTTAGCGGCCCTAGGGCCGCAAAGGTTTACTTTCAGTCACATTTTTAGAGCAAATATGATTCATTTTTATATACGCTAAGCGAAAAAATGTATAACGGCGAACTACACGAAAAGGTAAGGTTAAGGTTATAACAAAACAAACAAATCACGTACTTTTCTGAACAAACACGCATGTTCCGATCTCAAAATAGCCAGAAAAGTTGAACTTGAACCAACTTTTGGGAGATTGGAGATTCGGTGTTTTTGACGTTTCTCGGAGGTGTCACGTGATCACTTTAACCAATAGGATTATTCTCCAAATATCCAAATCGCCAAATCTCCATAGCACTAAAGGTACCTTAAGAGTGTACTGTGCTTGTGATTACTACTTTTAAATTTTTATAAGTGAAGTTTCTCACAAATTGTTTAATCCCGATTAATTGATATTGAATGCGAATTGAATGCACTTGTTTAATTAAAACATAGAGTAACCTTCAGAGTGTTATCTTAATAGGAAAATTTGTCCGGACGTTATAAAAATCTATCTCACTTCATTATATAGATTGAAGAATGATACTCTCTTTATCCATCAATATGTAAAGTGTACTGAGAGGGTGCAAAACGCAATCATAAATTTTACAGATTTCTAGATGATTTCCGGCGCGCAACTGTCAGATTGCCAGCTATCGGTGTTTAGAAATTTAAACCAGCTTATAAACAAAGTTGTTCCTGCTGCTTATTATGCTTTTGTGTTTATATTTAATGTTTATGTTAATTTTTTGTTTATGTTTATGTTAGTGTTTCGTTTATGTATATGTTATTCTTTTGTGTAGTTTGTTGTATTGAACTAAATAACAGCATAAGTATATATTATCGTTGATTTTACATCACTATTAAAAAGTTTGTAACCCTTTACTAAATTTGAATTTTTGGTGAACGGTTAGACACCTAAACCATATAATATTATTCATTCTAACTATTGCTTGTTTTTAAATATAAATTTGTCAAATATGCTATAATTTTTAAAATATTGTTGCGATCCACTATTAGGCAACCCGTCAAACATACAAACGCTTGGGGCACAGCGCCTTCTCAAGGATTCCAGAATTCTTCTAGAAATTACGGGAGCATGAGTCATCCTTGTAATCCAGAGTATATATAAGACCGCTAATGAATGCAAGAGTCAGTCTATTCTTGAATGTCTAATATAAATTAGATCGTGTAAAGTAATAGTAGTTTTGAGCTTTAGAAGTATATATAAACGTGATATGCTGTGTCTAATGTACATGCAGCTTGTAGTATACATAAATAAATAGAAGTGTATAAACAAATAGTTGTGTTAGTGTTGTTAATGAACCTATGGTAAAGGAGTTAATTTAAGAAGATATTAGTGCTTGTAAATTCATTAGTGTAATAGTGCTTCATTGTTGAGTGGACTGAAAACATCTATAAATAAGGCATATACTGTTAATTAGACTTGTGAACAGTGAGTAATAAAGACCATTATTATTACTTGTTTTAAATTAAAGAAACGCGGTAGTAGTAGCGCGTTACAATATGTATATGTCTTTACAGATTAATTTTATATAATGGTTTTCTGTTTGGTGTGTGGAAATGCTGACACAGAAGTCGATTGCATGCATAATTTCCCTCAAAATCTCAAAAAGTGAATGTTTTTGTATTTAAATCCCTATATATAAATAGTTGAATTCTTTTGGAGATCGAAATTGTGGCTGGAAGCAGTAGGCATACACTATAATGGGGACTCATTACACACCTCTTTTATTTGTAGCCAACACTTCATAAATCCTTTATTATATCTGCAATAACAAAATCTGTGTCGTTGTTACATGCCAAAATTGGCAATGTACATTTTTAGATTTAGTTTTAATTTATAAATTAAGTCCCGCGTATTTTTAAATAAATAACGCCAACTACCGTCGTCGCTGACAGTCGCGCCTGCGCAAAGTGAATGGAGAAGTGCGCGAGTGTCAAAAGCGGGACTAAGTCACGAGCTCTCGACGAAGCAACAACTATCTTTTTAGGAATAGGTATGTTAGGTTCCTTGTACCTTACCTTTTAGTGTACCTGGTATCAAAGAATATTAACTATAGAATAAGAAGCGACACTCCCGGCGAATTGTTAGTATTTAATGGTGGAAAGAATATCTGACCTTGAAATGTTTCGCCATTTTGCTGGGGTGCCAAGAATGGCGGTAAAATTCAAAATTGTAATTCAGAAAAATTTGACATTTATTTATGATTCTGAATTATGGAATTTTTTACACTTGTGTTCCTTTTATCAGAAAAATACCAATCAATTATATCAATGAGTGGGCACAATATGCATTGTATTAGATATTTCAATTAATAGGTTTAACATATATATTGCGATTTTCTTTTTAAAAGACCTCTATTTTATTCAAGATAATATTCTAACTACAAAAAATGCGCATATACAATGTAGCCACTGAAAATTGGATACATCCTAGTAAAGAAATCAAACAAAACAATACACCTCAACATAAATTATACTTCCTTTTATATGTATATATCTTAATTTAAAAATTATTCAAAATTCATAAACACAGTTAATATTAAGATTCATTTTTTGTTAAGAAATCAGTTTATGATTATTAAGGAACAAAACCAGTACACTTTAGTAAAATGCAATACAGTTTTACAATAAAATACACAGTTTATGTATTCAGACAACACAATAAATGCAAAAACGCCCTTTGCGTTCGACAATTTGTTTATAATAATTACAAAGAATATTAACTATAGTTAATATTCTTTGATAATTAGCTGTGGTTGGCTTTTATTATGGTCAAAACCTGATAAATATGGGGGTCAGTGCTCTATTGACAAGCAGATGTAACAATGGCATTCATATCTTAGAGTATATATCCTTCTAGCTCCGGCTATTTTCTTGGCGAACCTGCGCACTGAACAGGATTCAGGATATTACTAGAGTGTCGCTTCTTATTCTATAGTTAATATTCTTTGCTGGTATTTTATCTTCCTTCCTACCCCGTACGAGTGCAGAAGTTACGTGTAGTACGGATGGAAATTTGAATTCAACATGGTGTAACTGAACGCAACTTGCAAATCACCGTAGGACCCTGAGGTGAAATCCAGAATTTGTGATTTAAATATTGATTCATTTCTGTGTAGAAACTGTGCTCTTTTATTAGTTATCGATGACGCTAAAGCTAAAATACATTAAGAAACGTAAGGGAGTGACCAACTGTTGTAACAATTTTTTGACGACTGCAAAGCACCAATAAATTATTAGTTAAATACATCTTTTTATCTGTTTCATTAAACACGTAAACGTCGTCAATTAAATAAATATCCGTATTGGGATCATGTGGTCTAACCACAATACAGAGATGCTAGTTTGATTGCTAACATTAGGCGTTAACTATTTATATAAACATGTCAATCCAAACACGTTTGATATTTCGTGCGCAACGTGTCAACGGTCATTCTGGCTGGAACACTTGGCACAAAGGCATTATGAAGAACCTTAGAGTTCTAGCCAGTAACTTACGTGTGGCTTTACGCTTTAGTGAAAACTCAAGTGTAATAAACACTTGATATAGTGTTTTTAATAATGGTAAGCAAATAGATATAATATCTTAGACAAACTAAATAATTTTGTTGTAGCGCTCTTTTAGTTTCTTCTTTTATTTAGTCTTATCTTGTTTTATAAAAATTATCCCGTTTAAAATTTGTGTTGTATGATCATATGGATCTTTTCTTTTCGTTTACGATTATCGAGTTTACAATTCAATGTGAGAATTTATCAAGTTGATGATAATATTCTAAATTTAACTTCAATGTAGCGATAATAAATTTTGGTCTAACATGAACGTCCTTCAACTTTACCGTCCAATAATTAACAGTAATAGTTTTTTTAAAATTTCTAAGATGAATTTACAAGTAACAGTGTGGATAATTACACGCAAGATAATTGTTTTGGAAACGATCTAAATGCAGTAATACATCGAAGCTTTGCATTTTGTGATAACCGTTGGAATGGATTTTGGTTTGTCCCGTTATTGCGTAGAGAATATACGCTTTAAGCTTGTATAGTTGGGTACAAGAAACACGCAGCTGGTTGTTTGCAGTACAACATGTGAAGGCGACGTCATTTGTTTGTCTAGGAACCGTATGTATATACATCTGCTCTAATACGATGTAACGCTGTCACACAAACAAAACCTGTTGAAACGAGGTAAGAGCTCTTTATTATTCTTACATGACGTTCACACTTGGCGAACATTGATACAAGGTTACACCAGAAAAATAACTTTGTGATGACCTATAACTATTATATATTTAACAAACTAGAAAGGACTTTGATAATTTTTTGGTTGCCAATTTTAAATCCAGTGTAGTAACCGTTAATATTATTAACAAAATTAAGCAACTTCATTAAGTTCTGATTAAAGTTTCATTTATGTGTAATTATAGTTAAAGCTTTTAAACATTGAATTATTAGATATTTTGGATATTTTCATATAAACTTGTAAACCGAATAACAGATCTGATATTTTGAGTATTGATTTGAGTTAATTTTGTAGTAAAAAAAAAACGCTTAACGTATTTGATATTTCATTCAAATTTATAGTTCGACATCTATGTAGATAAAATTATTGTAACCTTTTGATATGTAAATTTTATACATACAACTTTTAATAATGAAGCAACTTTTAATTAAAAAATCACCATTTAATTCATTTAATTAATTGTTTTATTTTGAATTAGTGAGTTCAAAAATAGTGTAGCTAGATCAAGGAACAAAAGGCATAAATACCTTCGAGATAATGATATTTGTAGCTTCTATTTAACGAAGAAGCTCTGATAGCTCTTTCAGAATTTGATGCCTAATATTTGTGTTTATAAAAGTGTGTGCATAATTAATCTTTTCAGTATTTTTTTATTATGAAGTAGCAAGAGTATACCTCTTGTGCCCTCACTATGTTAATTTAATTCAATTTTCTTTACAGCTTCTGCGTAAGCAGTTAATACGATATTCCTCTCTAAGGACTCCCAAGACCCCCTTAGGGAAACTCTGTGTTTAAAATTTAATGACTTGGTGGCGCCCTCCCTAAACCCTTATTTTGGTATGAATCAAGCCATAGTAAGTAAATAATGTTTTCTAAAAAGAACCACGACCAATCTTCATAAGCTCTACCTGAGGAATAGACCCCTAACATAGTCGGAAGATATTTGCGTCCCATCATTTTAAGTAAATCCTTCCTTAAAGTTCACTGGTTTCATCTGAGAATATTAAAGAACCCACGGGTTACTTTAATTATTCAATTATACAATCAACCCATAACCAGTAAGACAATCTTTTTAAGACTGTTTATAAGCATGTAATTTATATTATAAAATGTAGAATTATATTATATCATTCACTATATGTTTTGCAAGTTGTGTCTTTTAAAAAATAGTTTTGCATTAAAATATACAATGAAGACTACGTAGAATTATTTTTTATTAAGTTTGTTCAACGCTATAGTTTATCATTTGTAGTGGTAAAATTGACTGAGTAAAGTTGAAAACAACAAATTGTTGAAACGTTAGATACAACTCGAGGCCCAATCATCATATGTAAAATTTTAATAATTAATATAAAAGGGAAATTAAAATTTTACATTGCATGGTGATTTGATCTTGAGATGTATTTGAAGTTTCAAATAAAATTTTTCCTACAGCTTATTTGAAAATCCCGCCAAATTCCGCGCCAAATAATTTGAATTAAAACATTTCCTGCCATTTCCTCCCACTGACATTTGTTACGTGCCAAAGTGACACTTAAACATGTTTTAGTTTAATTTTGATGTGCGGATGTTTTGCGCCATAAATTCAAAAGACTCGGTGCGCGTAGTTCCGTCACGTCAAAAGTGGGTTGGACGAATAATTTCGCGCCGACTCGGGAAAGGATAAAAAAAGGGAGAGAAGTGTTTCCTGTAACGTAGTTTTTTGCCTGAACCTTCGAGTGCAGTTGACGTTTTTCGGTAACGTATCATTATCTTTATTTATGTAGATATCCTTGCCTGATTATCTTTGTTTGTCGCCCTTATGCCTGTTCCTGTCTTTCCCTGCATAGGTAGAGGTAATTTGTAGACGTTGGCTGAACCGCATTCCACGCCGGAGCACCATCTTTAAACACTCCGGAGTGGAGCCCTGAGATCGAGTCGAAGCTATTTGGATGGACGTAGGCGTACCCCCCGTTAATTGCCGTTTCTTGTAAGAGGGCCAGCAGCAGCCCTTAGGGACGTGCAGTCACCATCTTTATCTATCCTGAAGGACGATTGGCGTACTTCGTGGAAATCTGGACCTATTATGTGAGTACCTTATTGACATAATTGTTGCTAATTTAAGTTAATTTTTCGTAAATTGCGTATTAAATTTGTGCATTGGTGACGTCATTAACAGATGGGCGCGCCAAAATCTGTACAAAGGTTAGCGTTACCAGCCGCCAGTGGCTTCGCTTTTTCATCGCGCTTGCGCGATGTATTTATGAACTTTTTAAAGTGTAAGAATTTGAATTTTAAACCGTAAGACATTTTTGGCGCCCCCTCAATACACTGTGAAACTGTGTAAGAAAGATGAAAGTATATAAAAAGTTACTCTATGATTAGAATGTTTTATAGGTAAAGGGTTAGCATTGGAATTCTATTACTTCATTGTGACCGTAATTTAGTTGGATACGTGAGTAGACGTTTTTAGTTAGCTTAGCTGACATTTTTATTTTTCTGACACGCTGTTGTAGATTTCTCAAGCAACTTATTTAAATGCTGATAATTTAAAGGACGCTAGCCAGGGCACCCTTTTTCTCCTGGTGCCTATAGACAATTGCCTAATGACTGCATTGTAATTGTCATTGTGTTAATTGACGTTTGCATCGTCCTTCCCAGCTAAACCTATATCAATACCTCAGGGGTAAACTTTACTAAACCATATATATTGAATTTTGAAGTTGCTTAAAATGAAGAAACAAAATCCTTGTAATTGGTTGTATTTTTATATTGTTGTATCCGCGTTTAAAAAATTACTCTAAACTTTTTAAGCATAGATACTAGGGCTGGCAAAATTCGAAAAAGTTGTATTCGATTAATCGAATTTTGCAGTATTCGCAAACTGATTAAACCGATTAATCGATTTTCTATCGAATATTTGGCTAATCGAATATTCGATTAATCGGTTAATCGAATATTCGATTAATTGATTATTCGATTAATCGATTAACCGATTATTAAAAAATTTTTTAGTTAACTAATTGGCTAGTTCATTAATCGGTTAGTCAATCAATCGTATAGTTGTCTAGATAGTGTATTAATCGACTAACCGTTTATTCGACTAATCAACTAGTCAAACAAATTATTTCTAACCAAATAATCGTTTGTCTGATTAATTCACTATCGTGCGGAGTAGTCAATTACAAAATCCACCAAGTCGTGTTTCATTTTATTTTCAAGCATCCTCCATCCAATAGCAAGATCTTGTTCTGAACTTGTACTATGTATAGTTGTAGTTTTGTTTTCCCTCACGTTATAGCTTACACACATAGGAAAAAGAGAACGTAATACAAATAATACGGTTATAATTTAGTTAGGTATTATAAGTTCAAGTTAGAAACAAACTTACAAAATAATTTTAAAATTATGAGCTTGCAATTTAATATATCGTTTGTAATTTTGTGTACAGGTCCGGTTCCTGTACACAGGTCAGAGCACCCTTAAGTTTTATTAGTTCTTGGAAGGTTTAGTTTAAAGTAGAATCGAGGGTCTTCCTTTGTATTATAAAACGGACATTGCTCCATTTAGGATAAATCTTTTACAACATGTTTGTACTGTTATATTTTTAATTTTACTAGAACTTTCATTCAGTTAGGACTTGCCTCTTAAGAGAAATAAAAACAAACCATTTTTCTTCTAACTGTATTTTATTTACCAATAAATTTTAATAGGTTTGTCCTATTGGTCGACTAATCAAATATTCGATTATTCGAATATTCGAATAATCAAATATTCGATTAATCGAATAATCGATTTGTTAAAATTTAAAAACCGCAATTTTCGATTAATGGAATAATCGAATTTCATTGCCAGCACTAATAGATACCACTATATAAAAATACAAGCAATTATAATAATCATTATCTAAGATAACGATTTCTTTTCTTTAGTTCTAGCTTCTACAAAATTCAAACATGAATCCATGCCATTTCCTAGTAAAATTTTTAACTTTGTTAGCATGAATGCAAACCTTAATCCAGATACAAGGTAGTGGTAATACAATCCAACAGATAACACATCAATAAAAAAAAACAAACCTTCGTATAGAAGGGTTCATCTATAGTAACTTACCCTAACCTATGTTACAAATTATGGAGATGCACCAGGATAGCTTTTAACGTCGCGATGGCCCTGGTAGCTACAACGTTGTTGCGGTATCAACTATACGTATTTCTCAAACAATAAATTATATACATCCAATGTAGAAAAATGTGATTCAGTTGTATGTATTTAATTCCGTACTATTAATGCTTTAAATCCAGGTGAACAAATAATACCAGCAATTTGCAATTGTAATCTTATTATTTGTTTAAATGTGGGAAAGTTCTGCTAATAACAATAATGGGAACATCAACATGTGGGTTCGTTTAATTTATACAAAGCAATTTCATTAATTTAATTAACCATTTGTATGGCATTTTTGAAGGTTTACGTGAGGTTACTTTTTAAATAGTCTTCATATTATAGCAATTTTAATAAATATGTAATTATAAATTCAAAAGATGTGTGAGATTATGAAAGGTTAATATTACAAGTTTGTTACGGGATTTTTTCGTATCAAATTTATTAGTAATTTAGATCTTTATAAAATTGATGTGTATAGGTTTTTGAAAATTTCAACGACCCTGGGTGCGCGCTGTAATTTTTTTCTTAACCATCCTTTCGAGTCTTTACGCTCGAACGAGTCCTTATGTAGGTTAAAAAAATAATAGGTTAAAAAAAATTGCGAGAAAGTAGGAAATCTATAAAAAAAAATGTAACACAATGTTTTCAGTTCAGTCTAAAAACATCAAGTATGGTTTTAAGAATGAAGAAATCCATAAATAGGGAGACATTTGAAAGGTTTGACAGCAAAATTTATTACAATACAAAATAAGTTATTTCTTTATAAATGTTTCAGTTAAAAAACATTCAAACTACAACAGCTTGGTGAAATGAATAAATGAATGCACTGCTTTATGTATCCTTCTGTTATTTTTTAAAGGTATTGGTTTTGACAGTATGATTAGGAATTTCCATACAATTTGTCCACTACTAAAATAACATTAAGTAAATTTAAAAACCTTAAACATATTGTAGCGGGCTACTACTACCGCGTTTCACTAATTTAAAACAAGTAATAGGAAGAGTCTTTATTACCCACTGTTCACAAGTCTAATTAACAGTATATGCCTTATTTATAGATGTTTTCAGTTCAATTAACAATGAAGCACTATCACACAAATGCTATTTACAAGCACTAATATCTGCTTAAACTAACTTCTTAACCATAAATCTATTAACAACACTAACACAACTATTTATTTATTACACTTTTGTCTATTTATGTATTCTACAAGCTGCATGTACATTAGACACGTGCACATAACATTTATGTTTACTCTTGGACTTCCAAAAGCTCAACTACTTTTACTGTACACGATATAATTTATGTTCGATATAGATATTCTGATATAGACTGACCCTGTGCTTCATCATCGGTCTTTTTTATACCGTGAATTAAAAAGAATGACTCATCCTCCAGAAATTGCTAGAAGCTTCCCGGTCTATGGAGAATATGCAGTGCTTGCGGCGCTTGTGTGTTTGATGGGTTGCCTAATAGTAGCTCGCAACTGCCACCTTTTTAAAACCGTTAGGTCTCGTAACTGTAAATACATTTTGACACCAATTCGATGACTGATGACGGTATCGGCAGCTATCTCCTCTGGTGCATCAACCGCGTTGTTGGAAGTAACAATCAACACTCTTTTCTTGGTCTTGGTAGACTACCGGTTGACAACAACAAAGAAGGACCTGGACGTTGGTTTCCTGGAAAACTACTTCTAGCATATTTCGGATTATACTCCAATCTAAGCGATCCAGTCCACAGCCTAGCTTGGGCACCGCTAGTCTCGTTACTCCATTTTCCTTCATTTGAGCCTGAAGATTTAGCAAAGCCTCCCATAGATGTCCATAACTAGGTCTCTGCCATGAAGAATTTTTGGTGAAAAAGTTTTTCCTACAGTTGGCTGCTGTTGTACTAATTCATCCACACATCCAAACTTTTTCTTGAAAACAATAGCTATTCCCCCTTGACATTTCCAAATCTTGAGCTACGCAATGTGCACAAGGGAATACTCTTCTGGTTCTCTAAACAGATCTTGGCGTTTTTCAACAACAACGCCAAATCTCGCCTTAGCGGAACCACCATACGCCGCCATAAAACTCTCAAAATCTACATTTGGCTCATGATTAATAACTTGTCGAACACCATTCTCATTATTCGAGCATTCCTGGTTGTTGCCAGCGTAGGATGTTAAACGGTCAAAGTGTACCACTTTCGGTTTACCACGGGGAGATTTTTTGATCCGGTACACTACATCATTAATTTTTTTTAACACTTCGTATGGGCCTTCTATTGTCTTTGTTGTTTTGGCGACAATCCACGTTTTCTTTGTGGATTGTTTAACCACACTAAATCTCCAGATTGATAAACCCTTCTTGTGCTCTCGTGTCATATTGTGATTTCATTCGATCGCTTACTGCCTGGATATTCTTTCGGACGTTTTCGTGAAAGCTATTTGATCTTTCACGAAGCTTAATAACGTAACTTCACCTGCGATCTCTTCTCCAGGTCTAGATCCAAACTGAAGATCACATGGTAGCCGCTATTCACCTCATAGCATTACGCAAGCGGGCGAGTATCCTGTGCTGTCATGTACCGAAGATCGGCACGCCACTAGAAACAAATGTAAATATTGGTCCCAGTCTCGTTGATGTTCAGAGACAACTTTGGACAGGTACTTTCCTGACGTCCTGTTCATTCTTTCAACCATTCGATCCGATTGGGGATGAAGTGGCGTGGTTTTAGTCTTCCTGATTCCAAGATGCTTGCAGACGTTTTAAAACAGCGCTGATTTGAAGTTCCGAACTTGATCGGAGTGTAATTCCTACGGAACTCCAAAGCGACAAAACAACTTCCTCACTAGTACATCTGCAACCGTCTCGGCTTCTTGGTTTGGTATAGCATATGCCTTCGACCATTTGGTAAAATAATCCATTGCAACCAAGATGTATTTATTTCCTTTCTCTGATTCAGGAAAGGGACCAGCTATATCAATGGCTTCCCTCTCAAAAAGATTCCCCACGTTATACTATCTCATTGGGGCTTTCCGTTTTGTGACCGGGCCATTTGCAGAGGCGCACAACTCACATATCCGGCACAACTCCTTCATATCTTCTTTGCAGTTCACCCAATAGAATCTTTCTCTCACTCTTTCGAGAGTTCTTTTCACGCCAAAGTGCCCTCCGAAAATACCATCGTGCAAATGCTGCAACACTTCCGGCACTCTGCTTCTCGGCACTATCACTTGGAGTCTCTCAGTGTCATCCTCACATTCCAGGCGTCGTTTCAAGATTCTATTTTCAATCACCAAGAAGTCCCACTAGGCTCAGTATGCCTTCAGGCTCCTACTTGAAATACTAATTTCTTCCCAAGCTGGTCGTTGTCCTCTACTTTTCCACTCAATAATACGTCTTAATTCGGCGTCATTCTCCTGGTCTTCTAGTATTCTTTCGGGTTGCCAAGTATCATCGGTTACCGTCATTCTATAAATGACACTTGTTTTCTCTTCCATCTTGGAGCAATGATTGCGGTCTACCGGACAAGGTCTCCTTGACAGAGCGTCTGCATTCCGATGGCTAGTTTCTACACGATGTTCTGTGTCAAAGTCATATTGCTGCTGCTCAACCGGTTGTTTTTTGGTTGAGTACAGTGTCTCTGTATATGACCAACCTCACCGCAGCTCCAGCATCGCAGACCCCATCTCTGCGGTCGTTGTCTTTCCAGCCTTTCCGCCTTTCGCTTTTCAAACACACAGTTGATTATTTAATCTAGACTAGCTGGACTACACTAACGTTTCTTCAGTTGTCATGTGTGGTGTCTGGGTAATAGTTGACATCCCCTCAAATTTAATGTTGGTGATCTTGGATGTTTGTACGTCACCATTCCTTGTCGAGATGTGTCAAATGCAGTTGGAAGTGTGAGAGCAGTTTGGGGTTTTCTCTGCCGTGCTCTTTCCCCAATCACCAAGGTTGAGTACGGCACTGTTTGCTTTGAATGTTATTTTTCTATGCTTTCATGCGAATGACCTATTTAGTGGTCATTGTTTTAATTAAAAGTAAGGTTAGGTAAATGCTGTAGTTTTATTTCAAATCTTCCCGCCTTAACGCCATCTTCCCAGTGTGAGTTTGGGTTACTTTATAACAACACAACGTAGGAGTCGTCGAACCACTGCCACTAGATATTAGATCATGGAGTCTGGTGTGCCGTTTATGGAGGGCGCTTGGGTCAGCCTTCAGATCGTTTACACTACCAACTGGTAAAAGACACGAGAGTAATGAGAGACTCTGCGTATGGGACCGATCATTTTCTGGTTTCCTTCAGAATTGATCTTAGCCGAAAGTGTGTGTGGAGAAGAAAGCAGAATGTGAGACAATCATGAGTAAAAGTAGAACGCTTGTTGAAAGAGTCGACACAAAGGGAGTACGCTACTATGTTAGAGAGAGAATTGTATGAGTGTAAACAGAAATGGGATAATGCTCTGAAGTTTTGAAGATGTGGAGAATGCATGAGATTGTTTGAAGAACAGTGTAATGAAGTGCGCTTTGGAAGTATGTGGATCGACAATCATTGGTACATGTAATAAAAACGCATGGTGGAACGATGAGGTAAAAAAATTGTCAAGGAAAAGAAAGTGGCATATAAGAGAATGATTGCAGAGAAACAGATGTTGAGTTAACACAGTAATTTCAGTAAGTATATAAAGAGAAAAGGCGACATGCAAAAGAAGTAGTGAAGGCAAGCAAAGAGCAATTGAGTAAGAAGGAGAGTGAAAAAATGCAGAGTGATTTTAAAGGAAATAAAAACTTGTTTTGGAAATGGGTAAGGAAGACAAAAAAAGGTGGAAATAAGCGTGTGAATGGCGTTATTAACAGTAGAAATGAAATTGTTAGGGACGAAGCAAATGTGAGAAACTGTTGGAAAGAGTATTTTAAGACGCTGTATGGTGGTGGCAAGAAGGATACATATGACTGTACGGATGATGAAGAGAACAGTAATATACTGGTCGAAAAGTAGCTAATAGTAGAAAGTTTGAATGCAGAATAGATGAGATATAGAAAACAGTGAGAACTTTGAAGAATGGCAAAGCGGCGGGTGTAGATGGAAGAGGATGTGTGGATCAGATGTTCGCAATGCACCAAATTGTTGAAAAGTGTATGATCCCAGAAAGAACATGTATGCAGCATTTGTAGATGTAGAAAAGGTATATGACTTAGTGAATAGAAGTGAATATGGTGTAAGCAAGTGCTTGATGAAATCTATCAAAGCGATGTACGAAGGCAGTAGAGCATGTGTACGTGTGAATGGTTACATGGGGCAATATTTTGAAATTGTGGAAGGTGTAAGACAGGACTGTGTGATGTCACCATGGCTGTTCAATGTATTTATGGATAAATGTATCAGGCAGGCTTGCGAAGGAATGAAAGGAGTGAAAATTCGTGAAACAAATATCAGTGTGCTGTTATATGCAGATGATGCAGTATTGTTGACCAAATCATCACAAGATTTGAAACAAATGCTTGACAGACTGTTGGAAACGTGTGGAAATATGCAATTGAAAGTGAATGTAAATAAGACGAAAGTATTGATTTTTGACAGAGATGGCAGAATTGATGATTGTATTTAGAATGGACAATGACACGATAGAGAAAGCTGGATGGTGAAATAGAAAGGAGAGCAAATGCTGGAAGAAAAATGTCTGGAAGTATGTGGGTAGTAAATAGGAATGAATGATAGATTATAAACGCAAAGCTGGCCATTTACAACAACTGTATCATACGTTTCGAAATTACCGCCAGGACAGATACGTTACACTGCAAGGACCACAGTCGATGTCTAAAATCGTTACCAAAGGTTGTTACGTTTATCGATGGCAGCCACGTTAGCCAAATTTATGCTACGTTGGCATCGTAGCAACGTGCGTAACACAAAGAAAATAAGAAGAAATGACCGGAGCTCAATCGGAGATTAAGGGGATTGTAGATAAACAGACCATTACATATAATGTACGCGGCTGAATACCAGAAGTTAGTAACAATACCTGCAATAAAATACAAAGTTAGAATAGCAAACCTGCACATTAAAATTAATTAGTTGCCTGCAGAACCTAGAAAATAAAAGAAAAGCATAGCATGCTGAATCGGAGCATTAGAGTTGTTCAATAACTTTAGTAGAATGTAAAAAACTGTTTGGATAATCTATACTAATCTAACAAACGGATAAAACGCAATACAGAAAAATTTTAGTACAAAGTGAAAGATGTTAATATTTGGGAATAGCAGAAACGTTTCCTCACAACAACACAATTAAACATAAATCAGACAAAATGTTAACAAAAAATAAATAGGTAAGTCACAATTGATAGGAGTAATTCAGTAGTATTGATTGTTTTTTTGTTTCTTTTTTTTCTTAATAGCAGGCAAGTCTATTGTAAAAGGTATCAGAACGACGAAAACATGGCAAAACAACGGATAGATATTTAAAGTAATAACAAGTAGGAAATAGTTCAACTTACAAAAAAACCTTCAGTAATGCTTCCTGGCAATTGAAGTGTGGGATTCACCATGTTTTGCACTAACGAAGCACTTCACCCTTGACTGTGAGGGTGTTGATGGAATTTCTTACACTTTACACTAATCACACCTACGCATTTCACTGGTGTTAGCAGCAGACATTATCACGCGACGGAACTATGTAGCATTGATAAATTTCTTGTTAATTCTATTTCCTGAGACAATAATTTCGAAATATTTTGTAGCACTAGTTTAATTTCAACTGGGACCAAATGTATATAATTTTCATAAACATCCAAAAAGCAGTGAGAAACTTCAACCAATACCTTTGTAAACCGGTAATCTGTTATATTTCGCAAATAACGAAATTTGCGCAAGCCATGATCTGTTTTAGATTCATTGAGGTTAGAAAATTCAGAAACTACAGTATCAACGGTATTTGGATATTCCCAAGTATGCACTACTCTGATAAAAAAAAAGGACCGCGAAACTAGATCGCACACACAGTTTAAAAATCAAAAGACAAAAGCACCAAAAAAACCACAATGAGTAAAGCACGTGTATCACTAAAGTAAGTCCGTAAAATGTTCCGTAAACAAGCACGTCAAACACGTTTGCCTATAAAAGCATCTTTCCTTCAATATAATCAGAACTACACTTACTACAGTTAATATACAACTTTTATTTCACAAGAAAAACAACTAAAACCGTGCCGTGCTAGTTCATGAACAATTCGAAAATTGATACCGCATTAATTCTCACTATTGTCAAAACAAAAAAGGAACAGTCTTTTCAACGTAGTTAATATATAGGAATCAAGAACAAACTACAACTACTCCTCTGTTTATTCAACTCGTTGCTATTACAACTTCTTATCGTCTCTTATCTAGAGTTGTATATCCACATAAGGAACAAAATCTATACAAACGGCAAGACAAGAAAGATGCAATCCACTCTTTATAATACGACGCATTCACCTACGGAGCCAATAAACATAAAATATAGAAATAGTAGTCACAGAAATGTATTTACTAATTGGGAAAAAGCGTAAAATGTTAGGCTATAAAAATGCACGTTACAAGGTTGCCCGCAGGGATCCATCTGCGGACCTCTGTTCTAGAACATTTTGCTGGATGGGCTGTTGGACGACGTTCAAGCTATGAGAGAGGTTTTAACTGTCGTTGCATACGCGAACGGCATACTCGTCATGGTGGAGGGGAACACAAGGGTTGCAATCGAGCAAAAAGCTACAACCACAGTAGATCGAATAAACAATTGGTGTAAAAGCAACAAAATGCTCATCTCTACGTTCAAGACCACATACATGATGATGAAGGGGAATTTCTCTAAAACCTTCCAAATCATCTAACGACAAGAGAAGGTTAAAGGATCGCCTCAAACTAAGTACTTTGGGGTTATCCTGGACAAAAATAAAACTTTGAAAACACTTACGAACGACGTGCGCAAAGGCAAAAAGCTTAATGCAAGGCATCGCCAATCTAGCTCAACGCGAGTACAAAATCCCGCTCAACTGTGTCAAATTCAACATGAACAGCGTGATGGCATCAGTAATAACTCATGGGGCAAGCGCGTTGTATCCCAGGACGAATCTGGTAAAGCCCCACAACACGTGAACTCGGTGCAAAGAAGACTCGTGCTGCGGTTGACAGGGGCCTACTGCATCACCTCGCAAGAGGCACTGGCACTGGCAAATAATGCCACTAGATCTAATAGTAAAACAACGGGTTGCTACATACTTTCTACGAAAAAAGCAGTACGCCAAGGTGGAGGCAATTACAGAAGCGCCATCATGCACACGACGTAACTTACAGAAAGCTATTATTGTCCAATGGCAACACAGATGGGACACTAGCACGAACGGGCGATGTACTCACATACTAATTCCAGACATAGCACACAGACTGAAGAGGTCGAGTGCGCGCAGCTATCGCGAGAGGTTGTTAATAGTGCTCTACTAATAATATCTACTGCCGTGCTAAAGTGTTTGTTCCAACAAGGCCATCCGCGGTCCTTGTTGGAATATTACCCAGATATTAATTATGGACATGAATCTCACTGCTGTTGCTGTGAAAACGAACCAAAACAAACGCAAAGCATCTGCTTTATCTCCTACAGACAACACAATTGGAGAAACTCAAAAACGCTATCAATGGTGTTGCAAACGCGCCTCATATGTATTTAAACTTAAGTAGTAGGCGAGGGATTATTATGTGTTGTTACATATATGTCAAGAGTGATTTTGATGTCTCGTCCAAAAAAGTTATATTTTATGCCAGTAAATTGCACAGTTTAATACAAGTTGAGTATTACTTTTGATAAACATAAAGTGTTCCTGCTCAAGGGTGTTTGAAGCGGGTAGCTTCTTATATTCTTGCACCCGTCACTATAAAGGGCAGCGCCGTAAAGCGGCGTTTGCTAATTTCAGTGGCGGTTCTACATTTATCTCTAACCATTTGGATTCTAGCAATTGTTTGGGGGAACAACCGCGAGATGGGAGGTCCGTTGGATTCAAATTTCCTGGAATATGGTGCCACATGTTTTTATCGGTCAACTTACGAATTTCTGCAATCCGAAGATTGCAGGTTCGAGTCCTGTCACGGTCGCCAATAAATGTAGAACCGCCACTGAAATTAGCAAACGCCGCTTTACGGCGCTGCCCTTTATAGTGACGGGTGCAAGAATATAAGAAGCTACCCGCTTCAAACACCCTTGCGCAGGAACACTTTATGTTTATCAAAAGTAATACTCAACTTGTATTAAACTGTGCAATTTACTGGCGTAAAAAATGGAACTTTGATAAACATTTACAAAACAATAGATACTACCTACCAGACTACATTGTTGATGATATTAATGGTGATAACGATAACCACGATGCCCAAACAGAAGCTCAAACATCGACACAAACATCTAAACCAATATGAAATAAAGTGTCACCCATATACTTACATAATTCAATAAACTACAAAGAAGTCATCGTTGATATTAATAAAATCGTTACAGATGTTAATTACAGCACGATAACAAACTACAAATATTTACGAATCAATTTAAATAATGTAGACGATTATCGAAGCCTTACAAAATATTATGTAGATAATAATATCGAATTTCACACATACCAAAATCCCAAAGATAGACCTTTACAAGTAATAATTCGAAATGTTCCAATATCGTTATCACCAGAAGACATACAAGAAGATCTCGTCAATTACAGCTTACCAATTATAAACATAAGTCGCTTATATAACAGAGAAAAGCAACCTATACCACTATGTGCTGTAAACCTGATCAATAATGATGGCGCTAAAAAAATTTATGAATTGGAAAAGCTAAAATTAAAAAACGTCAATACCATCGTAAGTGTTGAAGCAAGAAGGACATCCAAAAATATTCCTCAATGCTATAGATGCCAAAGGTATGGCCACACCAAAAATTTTTGTAATTTGAGCCCACGCTGTGTTAAATGTGCAGGTAATCATCTGTACACAAGCTGCAATAAGCAAAGAGATGAAAAACCAATTTGCGCTAACTGCGGTGAACAACATCCAGCGAATTACAGAGGGTGCCAACATCACAAATATCTGCAAAACAACAATAGTTCAAACCGCAGCTATCAGAACAGGAATTTAAAATCAACGATCGTTAACCCACAAGTATCGTATGCTAATATCACCAAGAACACACAAGATAACAGGCCCATTGAAAACAACAATAATCCTACAGTAAATGCTTTTATAGAAAATGTGACCAAAATTATTAAAGATTTAATAACGCAATTCTTACCACAGATTAAAACCTTTATCATCAATAATATCATTCCTAATATATTTAATGGACCTTAAATCAACACACATAAATAAGTTAACAATCCTTAACTGGAATGCCAATGGAATAAAAAGAAGCAGATCACTATTCATTGCATTTTTAGCAAGGTACAAAATAGACATCGCCTGCATCACAGAAACCCATCTTGCAAATAACGAACGTTTTAAAATCCCAGGTTACCACATTTACCGCAATGACAGAAATGCAATTGTCGCATCTGGTGGAGTTGCAATAATTGTTAAACGCGCTCTCACATGCTATAAAGTAGAACAAATATATATCAACCTAGAAGTCATAGTAATCAAACTGAATATTAAGGACAATCAATTCGTACACATTAATTGCGTATATCGGCAGCCAAACAAAACATTATTGGAAGAAGATATAGCAAAACTTTTTGATAAAAATATAATGCAAATAGCTATTGGAGACTTCAACTGCAAACACACAATATGGGGATGCAGAACTAGCAACGCTAGTGGGATTAAACTTAATAACTATTCCACTACATACCTATATCAAGTAGTAGCACCAGAAGAACACACAAATCAACCTTATCGCTTAAATCACAAATCAGATATCTTAGACATAGTATTAATTAAAAATTATTATCAACAGATCAAACAAACGGTAATAACTGAACTTGACTCTGATCACCTGTGCACTATGCTCATACAGAAAGCTCCCTTCCAGGAGGCGTGGACACGAGTGGATGCCCTTGATGTCTGCCCGGACTAGCGGCACCCCTCGCATGCTGTATTGTCGTGATCCTTTTCGTTTTAGCTGTTATAACCTGTGAATATTTAATAATAACTCGTAGATGGATTTACGTAGTTTAATGACTTGTAACCAATATTATTACATAGAAAACAAACAAAGAAATAATACTACGCTACTACTTATCTGTAAGTACAATCCAACGGATCATTAACATTAGCATCCTCTCTTACGGATCACTTTACGATTCAATTTCAACGCAAAGTTCACAAATTAACTATAAGTTCTAAGCAACCGACACGCACCCCTTGCGCGCTTCAACTCGACTCACTGTTACCTACCGGACCACTTAACCCTTACGGCTGCTTCTCCCTCTTATTATAGGGGCGGCCTAGTACACCTGCCAGTATTAATAACCTCCGATGCAACTCCTGAATTTAATCAACCTCTATCTAAACTGATAAAAGGAAAGGTTAATTGGGAAAAATTCCAGGATTACCATAACGGAAATTTGAATAACAACACGAAAATGACAAAACCAACAGACATCGATATGGCAATTTTGCACTTCAATGACACTACAAAAAACAGTATAGAATCTGCTACTACAACGACCACAATCCACCACAGTAAACTAAATTACAAAATACCCCCCAAACATATACTAGACCTCATTAAAGAAAAGTCCATATACCGAAGAGAATGGCAGTGCACTTGCAATAAAAACACAAAGGCCGAAGTAAATAGATTATCACATAGAATAAAATGGGAAATGGATAACTACTACTTTCAGTCTTATAACAACATTATTGCACAATTACAACCTAACGACCCCGGACTGTGGAGGACTACAAAACGATTACTTCAACAACCTGAAACCCTAACTAGCATTACTGAAGATAACAGCATATACGAAACAGAAGAATAAAAGGGCAGATATTTGCTAAATATTTCGAAAATACATTTACCCACACAATCTGTGAATACAATAAAGGGTTTGTTACTGACATACGTTGAAATACATAAACCTATAATTACTGAACGACACAAAACAGTTACAACTAAGGATATAATTAAGGTAATTAAAACTCTTTCAAACAATAAAGCTCCTGGTCACGATTTAATAACAAATCAAATCATTAAAAAACTCACAGAAAAAGCAATAGCATTTCTCACACGTCTCTTTAATGCATGCTTGCGTACTGGATATTTCCCAAAAATATAGAAATTTGCACACATAATAGTATTCCATAAGCTTGGGAAACTAAAAAATAGATTGGAAAGCTACAGGCCTATAAGTCTACTTTCGGGTATAGGTAAAATCTTAGAAAAAATCATTCAAGAGAGACTCAATGAAAAAATTGAGGAGCTTTTACTTATCGCACCCATACAATGTGGATTCAGGAAAGGTCACTCTACCACACATCAACTACTAAGGATAACAGAAATCATCGAAAAAGGATATGAAGAGAAAAAATACACAACGGCTTTATTTTTAGACATAGTAAAGGCGTTTGATAAAGTGTGGATAAATGGGTTAAAATACAAGCTTCTTAAACAAGAATTACCACCATGTTTAGTTGTGATATTACACTCATTTCTTGATGACAGAACCTTTGCTGTAAGAATTAACAATAAAACATCCAACATACGATCAATAAACTCTGGCGTTCCACAAGGGAGTATTCTTGGACCGACCCTATATAATATATTTACTGCCGACATCCCAACACTACCAACAGCTGAAATTGCAATGTACGCTGACGACACAGTTATATTGACCCAAGACAGTGATCTAAACACGTCAGTGGCTAAACTACAAACAGCTATTAATAACATAAATGAGTGGTTTAAAAAGTGGGGCATTACTATAAACCCCGATAAGACCGAAGCTAAAGTATTTTCCCTTAAACACAACCTAATTACAAAAAATGTAATAATTGTCAACGAAGAAACTATTGTCTGGAATGCCACCGATAAAGCTGTAAAATATTTAGGATTATACTTGGATACCCGACTTAGCTGGAAATCTCACATCAACCAAAAACTTAATCAAGGCTATACAAGATTGTCACAACTTTATCCAATAATCAACCGTAAATCATCATTACGCTTACCATGTTCAAGTTTAATCTACAAATCCGTCATACGTCCACTATTAACCTACGGTTGCCCAGTATGGCTGGCAACAACCAAAACAAATTATAAAAAGTTACAAACATTTCAGAACAAAGTACTTCGAATAATACTAAACGCTGAGTGGTTTGTTAGAAATACGCAAATACACGAAGAACTAAACATACTGCCAATTAAGGCATATGTGTTCAATATTGCAAAAAAAATTTTCTCAACCACATTAGTAAGCTAAAATACAAAATACTTTAAACTCGGCGAAAAAAACATGCACACCCGGTTAAAAAGAAAACTACCACAGGATATACTAAATATAGGTAACTAAAAATAATAATATTTTGTGCACTCACGAAGAAGGAAAAATTGCGGATGCGACTTCAGAAATGACTGCTGCTATGTTAAAGTAATATTAATTAAATCTACTATGTAAAACATTTATTTGTTGATCTAGTAAACTATCTAAATAAAAAAAAACAGACTGAAGATACGGAACTTCCAACCCAGCCGGGGACTAATACATTTCAGGACTGGGTATGGACCATATCCAACATACAAGCACAGATTTCAGTTAACTGACACAGACACGTGCACATGTGTGGTGACGGGGACTCCCTATCATCTACTTCTGAATTGCATGGATCTCTGGGACCCACACGACAACGCACACCGCACAAAGAAACTAATACAAGACGCACTTAACAACGGACGAACTATTACAGACATACTGTGGTACGAAGACCTCTTCCCGCATCTAAATCAACTCACACAATACATGACAAAAATACTACACGAAACACAAAGACCCTAATTAACTAATAAACAAATAATCAAACAAATAAACAATAAACACCAAAACAAAACTAAACTAAAACACACAAATCGCTCAAACGACCAAATGACAACACGTAACCTAACAAATATTTCAACGAAAAAGATTACAATGACAACACAAAGACGTTCCTGGAACTACCAGATACCCGTTCACTGATAACTTTCCAGGGGTTGGGCCGCCGATGCACCAGGAGCTAAATCATATAATAAAAAACAATTCAACTTAATTTATGTAAATATGTGCAGTGACACTACGTGCATGTGCATAAACAACAAGTCTCACCCGGATTGATGAACTTCTAAGTAGAGTAAGTTTAGTATTTAATTTAGTTGTAAGCTAATAGATTAAGACTTTTTGAAACTAACACTCTTAAATTTAGTACCTAAGCTAAATAACAAATAACAAGAGGGCATACACAGATGTATTAATAACTCGAGACCTCACTAACCCACATTACAACTAATCTTAATGTTACCTTTTGGGATAACACCCTGGCAATATCACCCACGACACCAACACATTTGGGACTGTACGTGGCTCCCCTAGTTTCCGGCTGCCGATGGTCAGGACACGTGCACGAATGCAGACTTCTCAGTTTCTGATTTTCGACTGCCGACGGTCGGGAACTGGAGGGGAAGCAGTCCTATGACACCACTACATATAGACAAACACATACACACAATTCCGTACTAGCGCGTGCGCACGTACACACACGCACGCACGCACGCACACACACACACACACACACACACACACACACACACACACACACAAACCAGGGTGATTTCGAACACCTCAACAACAATAAATTTTCATTTTAACTTTCAAAAACGGGTTAGTCAGAGAACGGGTCAGGTCTGTTTTAATTTTTTAGGTAACAGACTAATAAGAAATAAAGTTTATTAAAAAAAAACTGCAACGATGGGATTTTTACAGCAAGTATTTTGATCATACGTGAAGAAGGGGGTTATTTAATGAATCCGGTGAAAGATTCAGCAAAAGTAATGGATTCACCCTTAATCCACAAGTTACTGACTGCTACCCTTGCACTGGATATGATTAGGTTTCAGTTCATCTTCTGCTGTTCGCTTTCAGGTGTCAAATTCAAAAGTACTCCAGATTGACTCTAAATTGTGGTATTATTGACTGGAGGGTTTTTGCGCATTAACCAGGGAGGGATTAGGGAATAAAGGAAGTGAGAGGTGGGAAAAGGGGAAGAAGAAAAGAGGGAGAGGAAGGGAGAGTATGAAATCTATATTAATTTAAGCAAGTATCTAGTAGTTATAAAAATCCTTTTTTTTGACTTAAGATATGCTGACGATATTAGACTCTATTTGTAGATTTTAATGTTTGTATGTAAGTATTTGTTAAGGATATTGTTTGTTAGAAAAAAAATGTATGTGAATGCAACAATTATTATTTGAAGGATTGTTTATTAATCAATATTTTGATGTTATTATAAGTTTGATGTTTGATTCTCGTCGTCTCATTTAAATTCAGGTAGCAAGGTAATTCGGGTATCTTCAGGTTATAATTTACAGCACTTTTATTGACGCCCAACTTAGTGGCATAAATAACATAATGGGACTTCAAGGAAGCAGAGTGATCTCTCCAGATCGTTATAAGGGATTTTTTCTCATGTCCTCGAAAAAGAGAGGTTCCGTGAAGTGGCATCCTACCACAAAAATGACATGATGGATCAGGTAGAATGTAAATGGAGACTCTGCACCCATGTGTGGGTTAAAAGAGGATCAGCCAGCAGGCCAAACCGATAACAAATTGCACTGTCGACGGCTTTAGCGTAGATTCATCAAACAGTGACGATACTAAAATCAGACGGATGTCCTACACCCACGGCCCAATGTTGTAAGGTAACAATCTTCTAAACTATTCAGCGATTTAGAAAGTAAAGGAAAATAGAAAAAATAAAAGAAGGAGATGAGATGTTTGGAGCTTCATAACAACCAGGTAGAAGAGAGAAGAAGAAGCGTAAAGGTTTGCATTGAGCTAAAGTGATAAAAGCAACGGTGGGTGGTAAAGAATTGTTCAATCAGTCAAAATGTAGTCAGTAGCTCGAAGCGTGAGATAACCACTCTTATGTGACGGATGGTTGTGTCGGGACTAAGACAGGTCCAACGAAGAGAAAAGAAAATAGATTGAGACGAAGATAGAGGGAAGTGAAAAGTAGAGTTTTAGGATAAGTATACTAGAGAAAAGTGAAGTGTAAAGAATGTTTCTATTTATATGATCGGTCTGAAATACCACCTAAAACATAAGTGATAAAATAAACCCTGTTTCAACACTTCAATAATTAAAAAATTAACTAGGTTCCAAATGAAACCTAGACAGGTCATCTTCCTACCGAGCGCATCACTATAATAAAAAATGAGTCAAAACGTAAAACAACCATATAAATGTACTGACAAAACAATTTCAAAAACAGTGGCTACCACAGACATACAGAAATAATTATACAGGAGACAGTTTTTCAAAGATAGAAATAAAAAGATTTTCAATATACCGAAAAATAATAAGATATTTAGCGTTAAAAACGATAAAGGTAACAGTCCCTCCCTAACACATTCAGGAAAAACAAAAAATGTACAAACGTTCCTATGATACAAAAAGACAGTTGATAACTATATTTGTAAAAAATGATTGGGATATTTGCAAAAGTAAACACATTGAATAGAAATTCTTTGTAGTTGCAACCGTTGAAATCGACTTTTTACTACAGAGGCATAGTTTTCGACTACACACACTATGTGTGTGCTAAGAGTAAAACAACAACTCGACATCAGCTAGTACAAGTCGTAAAGGTTGACTGAGTTGTTCAAACGGAAGATATGTCAACTACAACAAAAGAGAACGATGGGTTGTGTAATAATAAGAATAACAGAGAAATACAACATGAAAATATAAGAAAAATTAAATTATTTAAGTGTAGTGCTAGATAAATTTTTATAAAACTAGGGACAAAAGAAGTATGAAATTATGAGATGAGTGGGGTATCTGAGAAATAAAAAGGTTTAAAACAATTTAGGGTTCAAGGATAAAATACATTTATACTAAGAAAATAAATTCAAAAGATAAGTTCAATTCAAATAACGGCAAAGGAGACATGGTGCCCTTAATAAAAGATAAGAACATAGGTATTATTGTTTGTTAATCGTTGCTATAAAAAGAAAAGATTTTAGATCTTTAAAATGTCTGGTCCTTGAATTTTACCATGAAATCTTGTAAATTATAAATTAATGCAGGTATTGTATATTGTTTACATAAGGTATAATTAGAGGTTAATTTTAGTAAATTCTTAATTTTATTGGATAAATAATTATTTGGTTTCATTTTTAATTTTAAAATGTCAAGAGAGTTTTGTCTAAGCCTACATATATGTAATTCATATTAGATAGTTTAAAATGGAAATAAAAACAGGTACAAGAGATACAGGTAGTAGTTAGTAGAGATAGTTAGGTATATTTATTTACTATTTAGAACGAAATTAAAACGTTTTCATATAAAGAAAGGTTTAAACAACTGTCAATAAGTAAATATGCTTAAAAAGGAAGGTAACTATGTTGTTTTTGTTTTGTTATAAAAATATTATCAGACTTTTATTTAAAGTTAAATGATTATTCAAATTTTATAAAGGCAAATACAATTCTGAAAGTTTATTAAATAAAACATTTTTAAATTAAAAATGCGAAAATATGAAGTTACGTAAATTTAAGTTTCCGACGATTTTTTAATTAAAATATTCTTTTTAGGTTCAAGTTATTAGTTTTTAAACAAAATCTACAGGCGTATAGAACTATTTTAACTTTATAAAAAGATTGCTTACCAAATGGTATATAAGATATCATTCAAAGCTTTACCTTTTTTTTTAAATAATAGCTTTCACTAATAAGTAGGTTTACACAGAATACATAAACCTAACAATGCTTTATCACTGCATTAAGAGTTTCTTTTTTGGATAGAGTGCATAGTTTAATACACAAACAGCATAAATAAAAAATTATAAATTATGAGTATTTAATTAAAATGAACATGGCGATCGTCATCTTAAGTTAGCATAAGAACGAACCAAATAATTAGTTATTTTTAATATAATTTTTTAAGAATTTTTCTAAAAATGAAAAGCTAGCCATTAGAAATGTAACTAGATACTGAATTAGTGCGTTATGGATAAAACCACGTAATTTAGGCGTCAAATTGTTACTTTTCAATTGGACAGTTCAAAGGAGCAATAGTCTTCAATTCGTACCCGTACAGAGAGCATAATCCGTTTTAAAAAAATTTATAATAAATATTATTTTACCTTATACATTAATTATGTAAAATTACTAACAACATAAAGTGACAAGACAAAGGAAAGATACGTTCTGCTTGGTCGAAAACGAAACATGGGAAATACCTATTCCATGAATATACTTAATAAACATAATAAAACTATTTCTAAATATCCGGCACAGTACTGGGAACTCACAACCGCATTTATATAATTAGTCATAATCTACTTAATTCTACAAGAAAAAGTCCCTTAACATGATTATTTAAAAATCGTTGTGTAGTTAAATGATGTGTAACATAATCTGACTTAAACCTTCGATAAATCTGTGAAATAAAAATGATATTTGATTTATGGAGGATTTGAATCCGCGAAGAACACGGTAGTATGAAAGTGCGGTGTTAAAAAAACACTCATTGCTTCCCATTTGTTCTAAGCAATAGATACCAATAAACAAATTATTATGTATAATTTGAACATTTTTAGTTGAATATAAATTAGCGACCTTTAACCAGTATCACAATAAAAAGTTTAAGCAAAATAGTAATTGAAAAGCCGGACCGCCTGAGATTTCCACATGTTTTTGGTCAACAACGTCAATAAACAGCCAAACGTTAATTAAGCTCTAATGAAATAATAAATGAGTACTTATTCATAATAAAGTGTTTTTACAAACATTAAAAAGTTAACAACCTTGGGGAATTAATAACATAAATTGTATTTGCTTATTACAATGTAAACCTAAATAAACATAAATTATCTGCTGTCCTGCTTTTTCTATTGTAAATTCAAATAAAAATCTTTTACAATTAGAAGAGTATCCATTTATAATAAGTTGTGTTTGTTTACTATTTGCGAAGAGAAAGAAACTCGTAAAATTAGTCAATAGACTTTTGTCGTGAAAGAATATACATAACAAATATAAATGCAAAATGAACAAAATTAAATCGCGCAGATAGGTTTTGGACCTTTGAGAGCTTCTTTTTAAAAACATTTATTTCCTAAAAACATTTCTATCAAATTTATTTTTAAACAGTAATTACAAAATGGTTTAACAACTTGTAGGTTATGTTCATTAACGTGACTTTTAAT
Organism: Platerodrilus igneus; assembly: GCA_036346225.1. NCBI lineage: Eukaryota > Metazoa > Arthropoda > Insecta > Coleoptera > Lycidae > Platerodrilus > Platerodrilus igneus. Next base: position 5,402,340 of record JARFIW010000999.1, on the reverse strand, counting down.
TTAACAAATTAAGCAAAGTTAATATTTTAATAATTACCAATCAGTAGCTTGAACTACCAACAATGTTAAAGTTATGAAATTCGAGACTGACAGGCCATTAGGGGCTCCTCAGAGTATTTATGTAACCCCTGCTCTCACATCATCTTGTGGGAAAGTGCAGATCTCACCGTCTGCTATTTCTTGATACCATACAATATCTTGTTCTAAGTAATGTTTTAATTAAGACTGCTTTATTGCAGTTCAATGTGACTGCAACTGCAGTATCAAGTTGCATCTGGAATACAAAGTAGTTGCTTCCATTTTCATGTCTGATATGAACTCTGATTAATATTGTTACTTTAAATTAATACAATGTAACATGCTATTACTAAGACATAGTAAATGCATTTAAATTTATATATATTGCCGTGGAACTCGGGTAGAAGCCTCACCAACAAAAATATATTCGAAAATTTTTTTAAATTTTCAAAACTCGAAAATTGCACATAATAGAAAATTTTTCAAAAATTAAATAATTTAAAAAATATATTTTCTTACCCGTTTTCCTCTCTTCCTCGGTTGAATTGCTTTCTTCAACTGCTTCCGGCTAGCTCAGTTGGACCTCCTCTTGGATATCTAGGTTCACTCTCATATTCTCTATCGTTCACGCACATTCCCAATAAACCACAAAATACAACAAACATACAATCTTTTATTTATCACTATTTACAAATAAAAAAATTCAATATTATCCACATTTCAGTGATCAAGTTACACCTGAATAAATTCTATTTTGTAATGTCCTGTATTTTAATTTTAAATTATCAAACACATAGAATGTACCCGCAGTAAATGGGCCCTGAATAATACCTTATTTATCATTCCTTCTTTAAAATTTATTTTAAATCTACGTAAACTCTGGAGTATGGTGAGCTTATGATAACCCAGTTAATTATGAATAATGTATGCCCTTATACTTCGCATACTCTTACAACAAACTAAAAAAACAACCCATGTACTCTTTACAAAATTTACATTCCTGATGGAACGTTAATAAGCTTTATATACACCTTCAGATTTCTATTTAAATACCATAATAAAGTTAGTTATACGTATTATGTTCAATACGCAAAATAATGCATAATACCTTCAAAATTCACTCTCATACGTCACTCAATCTTCATAGTTTCATAGTTTATAACAACACAATTTCAAAGCGTTACCTGGAATTGCTAGAAGATCTCTGCTCCGTTGACGATGCCGTGTATTTGCTTCCTTCTGTTCTGCAGGCCGTTTCTAGCTATTAGTAGAAGAACCCCATTTAAGTTGAGCTGCTAGCGCTGCCTTCACGGTGTATCCAATTTCCAAATCCAAATTAATTATACTTCTTTCATAATTATTTAATTTAATCCACGTTACGTACGTCACTACACGAACTTGTTAAAAAAATATAAGTGATACCTCAATAAAATCTATACTCGGCACAACCTGCGTACAAATTATGAGGCTAACACCGTGCAATATAATTTAAAATAATTTTATTATACTTACAAACTCGTGGTAACTTTCATACGTAGTCTGAAGCGATTAAAATATTAAGGGCTTTTATTATATTTTGAAAAGGTATTTATACAATTTTCGATGCCACCGCTGGCCGCATTTCACGCGAAATCCTTCATTTACAACACGTTCTTAAAATTTTGAGCTCAACCGATTTCTAAGTCCACGAAATTCAGCGCATCGTTACGATCTTTTCTGAAAATTAATATACACTATTCTCGTGTTTGTCTGATGTCCAACTAACGATATCGACCAATAGTCTATCCATTGACGTCTCACAAATCCCGCCTATACTAACGCTGTCCCTTGCTTATGCATTTTCTACGTCTCTTTCTAACCTTGTTTGAGTGGTAGAAAATCGATATTCCTGTTCGTGTTCTACAATTCCATGTGGACCCAAAATACGTGCTTTAAATAACCTCTCAGTAGTGTTTACTGCGAACACATTCGACCGTTTACCCGATATTCTTTGAAACTTGTTTGTTATCTATAAAAATAATTGGAACTTGACATTTAGAAAACATGCAGGTGTTTAATTTTTAACGAACGTTTTAAATAACATTTTTACGAGTTGGATTTTCAGCGTATTTCAACCCCACCGATATATTTGTTTGTTAGCAACGCGTTTCACCTTGGTATTATTGATTTTTACACGCTTTTATGCATATTATACGTAAATAACCGTTCAATTAAACTCAATTAAATTAATAAATTAATGGCATTGGCTTCTAACATTTTTTTCTTTACGAACCTAACTAAATTTTATTAATTATTTGTAAAATTTTGTTAATACTTGTTACTTAACAATGAACTAACTGGAATAAATTTCGCACGTAATTCTGGGTGTTTCCTTTATACAGGGTGTTTTGAAATTGCTTCGTTTATATTTACTTTTAGCCCTTTAAAACCACTATAATATATATATATATATTGCTATGATAAAAGGGTAGTTTAAGGGTAGATTAAGTTATAGGGGTCGTAGGATAGATATAAATAACTTTAACTTTAAGAAAACTGAATAATTTCATCTATTTTAGGAGTAATTCGACTATTTTAGAAAAAGTCAATTGCGAGCACACTGTATATATATATATATTGCTATGCTCCCTAAATTATTCACGCCCCATCGTTTGGGCGACCATATTAATATTGCTATGTATAAACAAGAATTGTAATTATCGTTCTCCGACGTTGGGCTGTCTTATTTCTATTGCTATAAAACTCCCTCCAGGAACTTAACTGGATTTTATCTTGAACCTACCTTGTCGACCAATAACAAAATTTAATATGTTATCGCCTTTCTTGTTATCAATTTCGTATTCAACTTATAGCTCCTCCTTGATTGTTTAAATTATCAAATCACTCCCATTAACTTTATCTTATGACCTCGACTAGCATTTATTATGAAATGAAGTTAATTCAGTTTTATATAATGAAACAAATATTATGTACAGCTTTTGTAAATTATTTAAAATACACTTTTCAATTAATTAATGTTGTAAATCTCATGTATCAGAAATCATATACTTTTTAATCAAAACCCAAAGTCACCAAAAAAACCTATTATCTTTATAAAAGAAGTGTGGAACGTTTAAAACCTCTTATCATATCACGCACTTTATACGTATTCAAGTCCTCTGTTTTGTTGACTTTTCACATTCATTTATATTAAGCAAATTCAATATTCAAATAAAAAAATATAGAAAAATAATGTCTTATAACTAAAATTCTAACCTGGTCTATTTTCTTCGCTATTTACTTCTCGCAATTGACGCATCAGCTAATATTTCCCATGCATTAAGCCATCCATTTGAATAAAAATTATTTTCCCCCAATTCAGGATTATTACATGCCCATTCGAAATATTGTTTATCCACGCGCTTAAACCATTGCATTTAAATTGTTGCCATCACCTCTGGACTACCATTATTAACTTATACTTATGCACCCCAATTTATTGTTATCTCATTCAGACTTATTACTTCTTATCAATTTCCCCAAACTTAGAATACCATCTATTCTCAGAATATCGCTTATTTTCCCCGGCTTCAGAATTGTATTACTCTCCCCGGACTCAGAAGCCCTATTATTATTGTGTTTTAGTTTAAAATAAATTTCCCAAGATCTACTTACGTTTAATCGGCAATCGTAATTTTCATCTTAGTCGCACTTATACAATTTTTCACTTTGAATTATTACGTATCACTTTATTTCATAGTGGCGCGCCTCGGCCTTTGTTGAGTTGAAAACTGAGTTCGTTATCACTGTGCCTGTTAACATATCATTGACCTCCTACTCCGTCAGTGGGTATGGTCTACAAACTCGTGGCTCATTTTAACCAATCAAATCTTTACATTTAAAGTAGTTTCTGATGTAATTTTCTATGCTTTTAAATAATTGTGACCTGCTCGCAGGTGCTTCGTTATCAAACATGCGGTGTTTTGACGAATCTAATCGCTTTTTTATAAACAACTGATGCAATTCGACTTTTAATTTTCATATATGCATGTTATTTACGCAATTTTTAATCTCCTTTCTTATTAAAAATGGTTAACTATTTTGTACGCATTTACTATGCTTCCTGAAGCTCTATTTCTATCTCCGTATTAACCTAATTGTTTGGAACTCTTTTGACTGCGTGTTTAATTACACTTTATTATGTTTACTTGTAAAATACGCGTGCTTCCACTGAAAAATATCATTACTCGCCTTACCTAAATTAACTAAAACTTTATCTACATGGTGTTAAATATTTACCATCTACTTAATGCATGTCTTCCTTATTCCTACGCTAACTATGCGTCTTCCTATGTCTATCTGCGTCGCTTAAAACTATTTATACTTTATATACAGAGTGTTGACTGCTTACTATTTACAAACTATCTCCATTTCTCAATTCTTTTACTAAATAAATACAGTTTTCTGCTTCATATGATGGTTTCTCATTCCTAAACGATCTTTACTATCAAGTACACCCTTAAACAACCCCTTATCACAGCAATATATATATATATATATATATATATATATATATATATTATTCTACCCTCTACTTTGGGCTTCAACCTATATTATATGTCCTACTTTCCCTTTTACTATTATTAAATCTCACTACTTGTCAGTTACTCACTCTTTATTTTATAAATTTTTAGAATGTGCACACCTAATGCACGCCCTGTACTTGCAACGTTTGGTTGGCTCTTTAATTAATTATTTATTGCAATGCCTCAACTATTTAAGCTCTTAATCTCAGGGTGTTCAACTACTTATAGTGGGTTCTGTTATAAGTAGATGTGCTAAGTCCAACCAAAGTGCACTCTTTTGTTTTACTACAAAAATTGATACTCTACTTTTGTATATGCCAAAATTTCTAATAAGATCAAAGTTGCTTTGTGCCAAATTAAATTACTACCAAAATTGTGTGACTATTTTTGACGTATTAAAGATATGTTTCAACACTCACCTGGTCTATACTCCGTTGATGCCTTTCTGACTGCTGGCTCAAAATCCTTATCGCCGTATGCGTCTTCACACTGATGTTCTTGAATTTCCGTGCCGCCTCCAGGTGTCCTTGAATTTTAACTGCTCCCCAATACCTGAAATGATTAACCCAAATTTAGAATTTAGAAAAACCAGTGCTACAACTTCCCTTGTGCTAATCTCCGCTTCGAATCCTTGTTTTCTCTATAAATCCGTCCGGTTCTCCGTATCTGATCCCAATCTACTCGTTCCTATTTCTTTTTTCTCAATGCTCCTGCTACCTATAAACCGCTCTCCAATATCCAACTTCTTTCCTATGTATAACCACTCTCGATGTCCTTCTAACTTTAAACCGCACTCCAATATCCAACTTCTTTCTATGTATATCCACTCTCGATGTCCTTCTACCTTTAAACCGCTCTCCAATATCCAACTTCTTTTCTATGTATAACCACTCTCGATGTCCTGCTACCTTTTAAACCGCTCTCCAATATCCAACTTCTTTTCTATGTATAACCACTCTCGATGTCTTTCTAACTTTTAAACCGCTCTCCAATACCACTTCAAATCTATATAACCACTCTCGATGACCTGCTACCTTTAAACCACTCTTCAAATCCAATAATTTACCGTCGCACAATCACTACTATTCACTTTATATTTCCGATGCTTGTTTCTTTACCACTTATTCAATTGAAACTCCTTTTACAACAACTACTTTTATTTACTTTTAAATATTTTGATACAAATTAGCACAGTTAGTAAAACACGTCTTGTTACAAAATTGGTTCGAAAATAATCTGCCTTGTTTACTCTCTAAGGCGACCATGTTATCTCCCTTAGCCTACTACATCTCAAAGTTCATAACAAATAACTACGTCCGTGTCGCACATACCAAAGTTCATGTCTTTTATACAATTTCATAATCACATTAAATTCTAATATATGTCCTAAATCTTTACATTCCACCAATCACATTTTACGTTGTTATAACTAATAATTTTGAGTTTACAAATATTGTCCAAAAGTTGATTCTACATAAAATGAAACCAAAATAATTTACACTTGACCCTGGATGCATGTTGATAGTAAACATTCATAGACGCATCCGGCTTTTGGACGGCAAATGTACTTTCAAAGGCCTTTTAAAATTCAAACTCGGTATAAACCCTTGAGCACTGCACATCTTACTACGCCACTTAGTCATTTTAAAATTACCTTTTGGCACTTAATTTCAACTACTATATTTGAATGGTATTTTAGTATACATAAAATACGGCAAACATACATTTTTAAGTTTATGTGATCAAATATGTGGATTATTTTTGTTTGGCATATACTACCTTGTACTAAACAACCCTTATAACTCTTAGTAGCTCCCTTAGACATTATAATATATATATATATATATATAGTATATTTGATTTAATGCATAAGAAAGAAGTTCATTTTGCAATAATTCGATACCATTTAGTTAAAATAATAATGTGTACATTGTGTAATATGTTTAAAGTATAATTTACGAGTGAAGATAAGGTTTTAAACGCAACTATTGCATAAATATATCAGGAAAGATAGATAAACTGGCAGTCTGGATATTTAATAATTTTGTCGAAAATATCAACGCATGTATAAGAAAGCGCATTCTAATACGTCATTAAATACGTGACTAAAAATAGTACATTTGTTTAGAAAACCAACATATTTTAGTAACAAATAAACACCAGACGGTTAATTGTACGATAAGTTTTGGACTTCTAAACGGAAGATATAAAATACGTGACAGAATAAAAGCAATATTTGGAAATTCTAAGAAGATGGTATGATATATTGAATGTCTACGTGTGGGATGGATGGTAGGAACAACAATTAAAACCAGGGAAATTGAGAAAGCCCAAGGACTACAGAGATAGGCGGAGATTATCAATAAACACGCGACGCGAGTTAAGGTTCGTGGCTTCGAGCGGTCCTTTTTAAAAAGACTTCTTTGGTCCTTAACACATTTATTTGTTTAAACAGATTTGAACATGGAATTTTACAATATTGAATTAATTTATTCTAAGTCGAAATAGTTAATACTTAATTGTACAAGTGAGTTACCTACGGACTGCAATGTGAAAGCTGAAGGTTGATGAACTGACTGGGAGTGGAGCTCCCGGTCCTTTTATAATCTCCTACCTCTTTACAATTCTGTGGGAACTTGCGGACCTAATGACCGCTTACCCTTGACTCTATTCATAATACTTAGTTGCTATCTTAAAAGCTATTCATAATTACAATGTTGCAGGCTTATTCTGCGTAATCTCGGTACGTGACTTCCTACGACCGTCTGTGACCTGACATCTGCAGTGTCACTTATCCTTGTGCTACTTTGTAGCGCTTCCGTTCCCATGAACGTTTATAAACTGAAATAAATTGTTGCAATTTGTCTTTTATAACATTGTTGCATTTTCCTAATATTTCCTAACATTTCCTAATAACTTTATTAGTTTCATAGGTATAACAAATGGGGGATCACATAACTCGCGCACCAATTAAAGCATTGATAGGAGGGCTTATAAATACAATGGGGAATGAATAAACATTTAGTTCATCTATAACAAAGCACGAATCACGTCAGAATGCAGTAGAAATTTACGTGACAATATTAATTAGTGGAAAGTTTATAATTTACTATAAGTAAAAAATTTGTGCAACGAATAATAGCCGATCTACACATAGACGTAAGTTAAACTATTAAATAAAATTTATTCTAATATTTTACAATTTAGGGCTCTAAATCAATCTCCGGATACTGCTCTAAATCAATATCCTGATATTGATCTAAATCAATATTTAATAACTTGATACTGATCGAAGTCAATATCGTCCCACATCTAAATTAAATATCTGAATATATTTCTAAAATTACCTCTAAAAGGAAAATATAAAAATACGTCTGAAAATACGACCAATTAAACAAAAGTAAGGAATCTCATGGAATCTGAGGGAAACTACAAGCAATAAGTAGAACGAGTGTAGCAAGGGAGTCTGAACACAGATACTCTGAGGCAATTCTAGTGACAAGGAAAGAAAAACGCAGGTTAGCGATCTTAAATATTTTATTAGTTAAAAACTGTTTCAATTTTAATATTTGCTATATATTGTATGTCTGTAAGAGTCAACAAAAAGGCAATGCTGTACGCAGCATCTGTATGCTCGGAAGGTTGTAAAGTCCGGGAGATGCGACAATTGATCAGCGTACAACGAATAACCGCGGTAAGGTCAGGGAGGGCGTACAGGACCACCTCTCCCTATCGAATATATCGTTGGGGAGATTAGAGACAGGAAATTAGTAGATACAGGGAAAGGGCGTGAAATCATCGAAGATATTAATCTTAGCAATACGGAAGTTGAGAGAAAAATAGTCGTGTCAGGATTAGGACACCCGGCCGATATTAGAGGAATCGAGTTTGTCGAAGGTGATGGGGACGCGACGGGTATCAGAATTTATACGGATGGTTCACGTATGAACGATGGGCAAGCAGGCGTGGCGTTTGTTATGTATAAGTAAGAAAGGGAGGTGTATCGGTTTCAAACCAAACTCGCGAACTGGGGCACTATTATCCAGTGCGAATTGGTAGGCCATCGAGAGGCCATCGATTATGTAATAAACCATACGAGCAGACACGAGTGTTATATAATCAGTGATAGTAAATCGGCGCTGATTACTTTAACAAATATGAACGCCTCGATGGACCTCCAAGCGGACAGCGCATACGGCGCTGATGGTAAAGTAGGAAACGATAGAGCTGATGAATTAGCTAAAGAGGCCGGACGGACGACTTTCGGATATCACATTCGTCGATACCGAGGTCTCTAATTAAAAGAAAGCTGCACGAAAAGTCAATTTGACAATGGGAAGAGAGGTGGAACAACGCTGCCACGGACAGGTTGACCCACAAATTCATCCAAGCATAGAAGCTAGGGGTAAGATCGAGGTGAAAGTCGATCATAAAATGGTGTAACTGACAACAGGGCACGGCGCCCCGAAAGTGTATTTACAAAGATTCGGTTTAACGGATAACGATCGCTTCGAATACGTTGAGGGTGCAGAAAGCACAGAGCTCGTTCTCTCGACTGCCCACTCGAGGTGGCATATCGAGGGTTAGCTGATATGAAATTAGAGACGGTAGGTTAGGTAGGGCTAGCATGGCCAAAGAGCCTAGAGGAAGTCGGGGAAGTGGCTAACTAGAAGGCGTTCTGGACAGCCTTCAAAGAATTTTCGGGAAGGGTCGCGAGATTGGACGGTGATAACCGCGCGTAAATCGGTTGTTAAAGGGGGCGGAGGGAGGATTGAAAAACCAGGATCTGACTTGGCATAATATAGGAGTACGATTTAAAACCTGTTAATTATTAAAAAATATATATAAAATTATAAAAAAAGTAAAAAAAATATATAAAATATATAACCAAAAAGCTAATATGCACGACGAACCCTCCACATCACTAAAACAATCACCGTCTCACCATATATGCGCGGAAAAATCAAGAATAAACAATAACAAATAAATAATAACAAATAAATCAATAACCCTAATTAAATTAAATCAATAAAGTAGACAAAGAGAATAAAATAGAGTGAAACCGCGCATCCCCTCAAGACTTAAAAGTGATAGTGATTGTGATCCTCCCAAGACCTTTAGTGCATACCTACCAGAACTTTTTCAGTGCATATCCATCTCCCCCTAGTGGTAAGTTACGAAAGACTGTAAGCAGACGACCAGATCTTCGAATGCTGGAGAATTTATATCGAGGTAAGAGTAAAATTGTGGTGGCTGTACTCGCATAACCACTGATTTGTATTAATAAGCAAATTTTGAATAATTTTCCAAGCACGTATTTGTGCGTAATGATGCCAGTTGATATAATGCTTATGCGAGTGCACCGATAATTTATTTGGGTGATGCTTTTGCTATTGCACTGTAACATGCTTATGCTTTTAGATGATTATTTATTTATACATATATATATATATATATATATATATATATATATAAAATACTCATATTTAGACCAGGGTAGAAAATTAATTAACGACATCAAATAATTTTAATCACCGTGTATAAGGAAGCTTTGGGAAAAGGTACGTGTAATTAAAGGCCTACTGTGAAGATTTAAATCATTCAATTAGAATGTAGGGTTTGTATAGAATTTTATTAGATAATACGCGTTATTAAAACCGTGGAGCATAAAAATTTATTCGTTTCATTAAAAATAAGGGATTTAAATTATTCACTAGACGCTTTCTATAAAAAGAAGCAGAATTAAAATGCTCAACGTGTATTTAATTTAATTGTTCCAAGAAACAAATAGAAATTACGTGCGAAATTTATATTAATTAATTCAATTTTTAAGTAACGAGTATTAAACAAAGTGTACAAATAATAATTAATATTTAATTAGTATTCGCTAAAAATTAAAGGGTAGAAGTCAATGCCATTCATTATTACTTTAATTGGAGTTAATTGAACGATTATTGAGGTATAATATGCATAAAAGCTTTTAAAAACTCAATAATACCAAATATGAGACGCGTTGCTAGCATACAAATCTATCAAGAAAGTTAAAATACGTGGAATATCCAAATCGTAGAAGTATTACGATTGAACACCTGCCTATTTTAAATGTCACGTTCTGTTTAATTTGTTTGGAATAAATAAACATGCAGATTCTACGTATATTGGAAACGGTCGGATAAACCGTAGCTTATATTAACGAGACAGGCTAGTTGAGGGGTTATTTAACTCAAGTAAGTCACGTCGCGGGTCACGTGGATTTCAAATAACCGATAGTAAAGAATATCGATTTGTACCACTCAGATAAAGGGTAGAAAGAGACGGATAAAACGCGCAAAGCCGAGACACGAATAATAAAAGGCGTGATTTGAGCAACGTCACTAGGTTTGCGATTGGTTGAAATAAGATGCAGATATGAGAGGTGTAAACGTAACGACTTCTGTATAAAATTAATTAGTTGTTTGCAGACGCGTTGCGTGTCGTGTGAAAATTTCTTAGATTTTCAACTGGCGCGTGTGCAAATTTTTAGAATCGCTGTGCCGGACTGTCGAAAAGGGAACATAGAATGCGAAATTCTGAAAATTGTCCGTTGAGGGACAAATCCGACGTGCAGGCGAGCTATTACATAAATCCGTGTTTATAGGAGTTTCGCTCTCTTAGATTTTCGATTTTTATTCAATACTTTAAAACAGTTTGCTCTTTATTTTTGGATGTTATACGATACTGCAAGCAGAATACGTGATACGATACAAGTTAGTATGCATTGGTGCACTTAGAAAAGATAGATAAGTAGCGATAAATAAATACATTTAAGTATGCAGCTTTGTATAGCGTGAACGAATTATGAATTGCTTTCCTAATTTTCGGGGGTGTTAATAATCAAATGTTATTCGTAAACGTGATTGGATCCACAAAACAAGATTTAGATATACATAGATGAGTTCCTGAAAAGCCCTGAAACTATTTTAGATGAATGGTGGTGTAGAAAAATTTTAAAAGCGGTCAGAATCTGAAGACGTAAACATAACCCAGTTGGAATGGTGAAATTAGCAAGGACGATGTACTTTGAAGCCACGAGTGCAGTAACCTTCAGGTAAATTATACAATTTTGTTCGAGCTTTGATGTTTTGGTGTGTGTTGAATATCTTTATAATTTGTTTGATTAAAAAAAAATGAACAGTAGTGAATTTGTATAAACAACAAATTTTTAATTTTAAGGTAAAATTTTCTTGTTTAAGTAGAAAGGAGTATTTAGCGGTTTATGTTTTGATTATGATGAAAATTTGGGTCTGTCTTTGAGCTCAATTAGACTAACCTGTTTAATTAACGTCAAGGGGTGGTAGATGCTCTCTTTTATTCAGACTTAGGTCTGCACATATTGTAACTTAATTAGTATGCATCCTACCAGGATTTTAATTCTGGATGCAAATTCAAAATGATGACAAATTTAAACTTGAAATTTTATGATACTGAAATTTATGCTGCAATTTAATTTTGAAATTTTAATGTATTATGAATATTGATGTAAATAGAGTTAACGTTGATGTTTGTGGTAGGAATGTGTTTGTTTTTTTTTATGAATGAGGATGAAAGGTTGAACTAGGTGAGCAGCCGAGGCGGAAAGAGTAAAAAGAGGCGATTATCAAAAGAGATTCAAAAAGGCGAGAATCACAGCAAATCTTGGTGCCCAATTCGAGATGCTGGAATATTTTTTTTACTCTGGTGAGGCTTTTGTAGGTTTCACAGTAATATATATATATATATATATATATATATATGTAAATATATATATGTTTACATAATGCTGTGATAAGGGGTTGTTTAGGGGTGTATTGATTAGTAAGGGTCGCGTAGTAACTGTAAATAGCAATAAGAATCAGAAAACTGCATTTATTTAGCAGGAAAATAAGTAATTCGTACATTATGTAAATAGCAAGCATTTAACACCTTGTATATAGACCGTAATTAACTTTAATCAATTCTGTAAGCATAACTTACAATAATAGAACGCGTATTCAGCAGAGAAATAATCGTAGATGTAATTAAAACTACGTTGAGGAGTGTTCAACAAGTTATAAAATAAATACCCAGAGGATAAGATAAAACCTAATAAATCTTCATCCAATTACGCTTGTAATAAAGAAGGAACAATAAACGCTTTGATAAGAAAACACACTGTCAAAGATGAATAAATACATAAACGAAAACAGCAATCGTGTTACATCATTTATTTTGTAAAATTATCCAAAAGCTTTATCTACACAAAATAACAGACGTAAGTTAAAAGTCCGGCCACGAAAGCAAGAGTAAATAACAGCATGATGCAAAAATCCAAAATAGTTTCATCAGAAATCAGCTTGAAAATACTGGGAATATTAAAAACAAACGTGGTTAGTCGCAACAATCTGTAAGACTGCTTGGAAAACCAATCCAAAGGTAGTAGGAAAAAGCTATATAACGCCCACAGGTGATAAAATAGCTCAGTCTCAACTTGAAGCACGTCGAATCCACAACACTTTTAATCAGATATTTACGCGTCAGATAAATAAAATTTACATTATAGTGAAAATAGTCTTGCGTTAAGAATACATGAAGGGTTTTTACCGTTTTTTTCAGAAAACGGCTTCTAATTCTAATTCTGGTTCAACTCTGGTTCAATTCTGGGACAATTTTGGTTTAATTCTGGGACAATTTTAATTCTGGGACAATTCTAATTCTAATTCTGGGACAATTCTAATTCTAATTATGGGACAATTATAATTCTAATCCGCGTCGAAAGCAATTATGGTCCAATTTTAATAGACTTCTGGTCTATTTCTAATACGCTGCTAATTTATGATCCAAAGTCTGGTGTTCAGAAATTTACAATTGAAAGAAACACACGAATTCCAATTGGTATTTAAGGCATATACACAGAAATATAGAATAAAGCAAGAGGTGATTTTGGAAACAAGGGGTAACCGCACTGAAATATTGGTTCAACGTATGTTAAGGAGTACAAAGCAGAGCATTGGCTTCGATTGAAGATAATGAAGGGGTATTGATCCACAGCACGAAACAAATCAGCAGGAGATCACAGGTCCGACCTACCTAGTTTTAAGGAATCTTTTCAATTTAAATTTTAATACTGAATTTATTAAATTTATCTAAAACTTATAAGGAGTCAACAGGAACATTGCATACGTTGAAACTTACGTAAAAATCATAAAAAGGTCTCGAACGTTCCAGATTTTTTTGGAAAAAGTGTTGTTTTTGGTGACTTTATTTAAATTAAAAGAACATAAATTTTGGGATAAATAATCCATATAATATTAATTGATTGAAGGGTGTATTTAGAGAATTACAAAAATTGTGAAGTGTAAATATTATTTCCTTTCATTATATGAATGTTGATTGACTTCGTTTTATCAATTTAAACAGGTAATCATAAAGGGGTAAATAAAAATTGATCGTCGTAACCTTGTGCACTCTATGTAAATTAAAAAGGGCGTAGCCGTGGCATAATAAAATTAAAAGATTAAAGTGAGAACAAAGCGGTGGCGTTCAGCTGGACGGCTGCACAAGTAAGAGGGATACTACAGCAAATTTATGACGCAACGAGGGGCGAAAACTACACCACAGCAATATATATATATATATATATATATATATATATATATATATTGTAGTGGTTTTAAAGGGTTAAATTCAGGTATAAACAAGGCAATTTCAAACACCCTGTATAGAGGAAACAACCAAAATTTACGTGCGAAATTTATTTCATTTAGTGAATTTAAAGTAACAAGTATTAACAAAATTTTACAAGTAGTGATTAAAATTTAATTAGGTTCGTAAAGAAAATAAATTGTAGAAGCCAATGCAAATTATTAATTAATTTAATTGAGTTTAGTTGAAAGGGTTATTACGTCTAATACGCATAAGAGCTTGAAAAATCGATAATACCAAGGTGAAATGCTTTACCAACAAACGAACAGCCGTTGAATATAGGAAATACCTTGAAAAGCAAACTCCTAGAAATGTTATTTCAAAACGATCGTTAATGAACACCTGCATGTTTTGGAAAGGTCATGTTCCTCTTATTTGTATAGATAAAAGATGAAATTCAAAGTATATTATGCAAACGGTAGAATGTTTCGCATAAATGCTAACTAAAAGTTTCCTTAAAGCGCAGAAGGGGTGGACAATCAATGATATGCTTCGGAATGAGACAGACATAATAGCAGTTCACTTCAAAACGCACGTATTCAGTCCACATGGGTTAGTTTGAAACGCGGACAATAATATCGATTTTCTACCACTTAAGCGAGGGTAAAAGGAAACATAGAAAATGCACAAGAGAAGAATAGAGTTAATATAGGCGGGGTTTTTAAGACGTCAGTAGATATATCATTGGTCGATATAGTTAGTTGTAGAACAGACAAGCACGGCAAAATTTGAATGCGGGTTTTTCGGAAACCATCGTAACGACGCGCTAAATTTCGGAGATTTCGAAAACGGTTGAACCAAAATTTGAGGAAGTATTATTTTAAATGAGGTATTTCGCGAGAAGAGTGGCCGAGAGGTGGCATTCGAATTGTATAAATACTCTAAGAAAATTAGCATCGCTCTCTTTTAACTTCGCTCTTAGGATTTTGATCGCTTCAGACTACGTACAGAAATTTACCACGAGCTTGTAAGTATATAAAAATTTTTAATTTAAATAGTACTGTGTTGGCTTCATAATTTGATACGCGGATAGTGTCGAGTTTAAATTTTATTGAGGTGCAACATATATCTTAATAAGCTCGTGAAGTAACGTAAATTAAATTAAATTAAACTAAAGTACGCAATTATAAAAGAAGTGTAATAAACTTGGATTTGGATTTGGATGCATCGTGAAGGCAGAGCATGCAGCACAACTTAGACAGTGTTCATCTATATAATCTATATAATAGCTGGAGGCGGCAGCAGAGCAGAACCAAGAAACCGAGGGTGCAGGAACTTAACGGCTTTGTCAACGAAGTAGGGATCTTCAAGAAATTCCAGGTAACGCTTTAGAATTTGTTGTTTTTATAAACTATGAAACTTGTTGTGATGTGTGAGAGTGAACTGTGAAGGTATTTTACATTATTTTGCGTATTAAAAATAATACGTATAACTAACTTTTATTATGGTATTCAAATATAAATCTAAAGGAGTATATAAAGCTTATTAACGTTCCTCAGGAATTTAAATTTTTTATTGTTAAGAGTACATGAGTTTTTTATGTTTGTTGTAAGAGTATGCAAAGTAAAAAGCATACATTAATCTTAATAAACTGGTTTATCATGAGCTCACCATACTCCAGAGTGTACTAATTAAAATTAATTATAAATAAAGAAAGAAAAATAAGGTACTATTCAGGGCCCATTTACTTCTGTTACATTCAATGTGTTTGATATTGCAATTTCAAATCCTGGACTTTACAAAGATAGAATTTATTGAGGTGTAACTTGAGCCTGAAATGAAGATAATCTTGAAGTTTTATTTGTAAATAGTGGTAAATAAATATTGTATGATTGTTGTATTATTTTGTGGTTTTATTGAGAGTGTGCGTGAACGATAAAGAGTATGATAGTGAATCTAGGTATCGAAGAGGAGGCCCAACTGAGCTAGCCAGGGAGCTGTTGAAGTAATTAAATGGGAGAAGCAGGAATCTGGGTAAGAAATTAATTGTTTTGAAAAATTTAAAATTGTGTGAAATTTAGGACGATTTTTGGGTAAATTAATAAAATCCTCGAATGTTTTTTTTACTCTGTCAATTTTATAAAGGGAACACAGCAAATGTATAATACTTTTATTTATTTTGCATGTTGTTACATTCCAAAATTGGCAATGTACATTGTTTAATTTGTAAATAAATTTCCGCGAATATTTTTAAATAAACTTGTCAATTTCCGTCGTCCCTGAGTCGCGCCTGCGTGGAGTGAAATGGTGGAGTGCGCGCGGTGTCGGAACTGAGCAGTGCGCTACGAGACCTGAAGCTAAGAACATTTATCTGTGTGTTGTGCCTTTTCTTTTCAGGTGGTAGTTTCCTTTCTACCTTGCCTTATCGTTCCTCATACCTGGTTGTTCCTTATCGTTCCTCTACGAGAACCTAGAGTTTAGGATGGACGGATTGGAAATTTGACTCGGCAATGGCGTAACCTACATACAAAACAACGAGGATCCTGAGATATTAAAAAATACAAGTGAGTGACCGTTTAACTTCTATTGTGTCGGAAATTCGACTTTGTATGTGTATGCGCAATACTTAAAACGTGTTGATACGTGTTATAGGAATTACGCGGCTTTAACTATTGCGCAATAGTATATCTATTGCCCGCAATATAGTATAGCGAATGACCGGTTTGTAAGAATGTATTATATTATTTGAGGCTTGAATTGTTCTTTCTGGCGTTCTGCCGCCATTTTTAGTGGCAACATCTATATAGGGAGGAAGATTGAAATTGAGAAGATTGTAAATATAATATAAATCAGTTAGAAAATGATAGGAAAAGCTAGGAACGGATTTAGGCTAAAGATAAAATAAATTACTTAGACCAGGGAAGACGAATTTGTAAATTTATAGAGCAGGTAATATAGCTGGATTCTCTGTTAAAATATTTGGCGCATGCTTAGAAAAATTTAAATCCATTTTTAAAATTAGCTAGCTAGGTTTGGATAGTTTTAAGACCACCCTTCAGGTCGCACCGGTAAGCAGAGCTGGCGACTGCTATCCGGTATTACGGATCCCTCCCCCTCTCATTTTTGCTTGTGTCCTGTTGATCGCACTTACTCCAAAACCAACGCTAGGAATACCTTACATGTGATTTTCCAATGCTCCACCCGAAGGTACTACATTGGCCAGGAAGCGAGTTTTTTTTTACCTGAAAATTTTGAATTTTGCCAAACCCTTGCTGCTCCAAGCAAGCTAGGGATCTTTAACGTGCGTGACAACATTCACACACAGGACCTCCATTTTACCCCTCACCCGAACGAGGACGTATTTTTGTGAAAAATGCTCGCTTAACATTTTCCAAGCGGACCGTGTCGGGATTCGAACCCGGGACCTTGGGCGTAGTAGTCACACGTATACCAACTACGCCACGGAGCCGCCATTTACTAGGAATACCATTGCTCAAACCCTATTTTTAGTTTTTGTTTTAGTTTGTTAGATTTTTATTTAGGATCGATTAATGTTGAAGTTAGATTATATTTGGAGCACGTATAATTTTTGCGTTTAAACCCAATGTAGCACCTTCGGGTGGAGTATTGGGGACGTTGTAACACTTCACCCTCCTTCCTGACCTACCTAGCAGTCAAAGAGACAAGGACCGAGTTACTTAATACTAATATAATCGAATGCAAACTCTATATCACTTTTTATGGTTCAAAATTGCAATACAAGGGTCCACTTACCTATTCTAATAGTCTTTACTCTACTTTCTTCAAACGCCTCGGCTACTCTACAGTGGAGAGTACATGGACATGTCCCAGGGTGGATAGGCTTAGAATTCTGAAGCCGATACTGGTGAGTTAACTTACCCAAAAGTTTACAAAGTATCTGTAACTAAATGTATTTCAACAAACCCCTTTTAATTGTAATATCTATATGTAGCTCAACATTTGTATTAAGTAATGAATTTAATAATCTTTAATATGAGGATAGAACTATTTACATTTACTATATTGACATACTTGAATGCAATAAAATCAATATTTCTTACTTAACTAAAGTTCCCTTAATCTGGCTTGTTAAATATTATACTAAGCACTGCAAATTCTACAGTTAAAACAAATTGGCTTCCAACTTAAACATAGCCAATAACGCTTGATATGCTATAAAAAATTCATAATAATAAACGGTAACGTCAATAAAGTCAAAGAATTCCAACCTTAATCTAGCAGCTTAACATATTCATTTAAAAGCATATATATATATATATATATATATATATATATATATTATTATATAAAAGTTCATACTTACAACCCCCGTGTATGCATGCATATACACCTCCGTTCTCTCGAACCATTTATTCAATGATTCACTCAATACCTGTTCGGGTATGCAATACCCACTGTTGCTCCACTCTACACAATGCCACGAGGTAATTTATTCTCACCAGGGTTGGAAATGTTTAACTCGAAGCTCTTGATATCACGCTACTTCCATAACAATTGGGTTTGGACTCGGACTCCCGAAATCCAAACTTCCACAATCAATCAAAAATGAACCGTATGGTTGGGTTTAGTCATCATCTTCTTTGTAATTAATAAATCTTTGAATTTATTGCTATTTAACTCTTCGTTAAGGGACTAACTTATCTATGTCCACCATCAACGATTTAAATTCACTATTCTTCCCGTAATAAGCATACTCACTTCTTATGTTTGTTCACTAAACATTACTTTAATTTACATGGTCGTATAACCAATACTGCTAAGCGACATTGTCGCCTACTTCGCACTAGCTTTGGGCTAGTTAGTTTTCATTTATTACTTTCTTTCTTATCTTTTATCTTTGTGTGTCTTCTTAAGTCTTTGTGTGTCGTGTGTGTTAATTTCTTCACTTCCCCTATTTATATACCTTTGATCACGTGATTGTTCTCGCCAATCAAAAATCTTACATATTTCACAATTGTGTATCATCCCTACATGTGTTTTTAGGTTAATGGTTTAAATTCATTTTTATTATTGAAATTACCCTATAATTAAATTTAAGTTATTCTGCAATATTCTAAGGTATTTCCTGTTAAATTTTTTTATAGAGATTACGAAAAATAACATTTAATTACGTACTTCCGGTTTTGAATTTTCTAGAACAAATTAGCATTTCCTTTGGCGCCTAAATTTAAAATCTAAATTTCAGGGGATGTCAGATATCAGCTAAGAGATTATGTTCATTTAAAGTGTCAATTGTCACCCCAAAATCAAACTGGGATTGGATAACTATCTTCATTCTGGTCAGTGATAGGTTACATTTTATATGGAATTATTTGTGATTGGCCGAGAATATTATTTGAAATTTGGATTAATTTAAAGATGTTCTTGGGTGTTACAACGTGGTCGCAAGTATAGCGACCCTTGTTCAAATTATAAAAAAAATTCTAGAATTCCCCGCTCCGACTCGCAAGATATTCCCGGTTCTTCTTTTCTTCTTATTGGACTTTCCGATAACATCCTCCGAAGTAGTCCCCTCCCGGAGATCCGAATGGTAGACTATTTTAATTCTGGAATCTTTTATCTCAGAGAATGCTATTATTTTTGAAACGTTTTTGATAACTCTGTGTATTTGGGAGGTGATGTGGTGGTTTC
Source organism: Platerodrilus igneus (assembly GCA_036346225.1). NCBI lineage: Eukaryota > Metazoa > Arthropoda > Insecta > Coleoptera > Lycidae > Platerodrilus > Platerodrilus igneus. Next base: position 5,382,445 of record JARFIW010000999.1, on the reverse strand, counting down.
CCGTTGCCTTCCACATCGTGAGTAGTGTATCTTAGAATGTTATACCGACCCTTATGGTCTATGCCTCTCTAAGTACCCAAAGAACTGCTGCCCCCTTTTGTCGTAGCGTGGTTCCTCATTTAAGATGCCTTTCATTTGGTTAAACCTACAGTTCGGCTCATTTTTACCCGTTCTAGTATTCTAGAATTTTTTCAAGACGCAGGACCGTTTAGAACGGAACTGAGCCTCCCAATGTAAATAAACTAAAACTACAAAAGCAACTAAAGACTAAGTTCGACTCTGTCTTTAGTTATAAAATTTACAATAATCATACTTTTTCAGATATTACTTTTAAAGTGATCTTACCACCTTGATTGCTCTTGTAACGTAACTAGTAAACAAATTAAGCTTAAAACTTACCGATAAGGCACGTCTTTGAAAACCATGCGACATCCGAATCGATCACATTTTCATTTTCCTGCAGACCTTCTAAATTATAACTGTACCAATTGCATTGAGAAATATTGTAGTAAACGACAAAACTACGACACGCTTCAAGGGTAGAACACTTTGTCAAGCACTCCAACGTGACGGGCTCATAATGATCATTTTTATGTAACAAATAACCACTGACGGCATTGGAAGGTCGTAGTCCTATTATTTTTTCAAACTTCACTTGATCGCGAGGACAATTATTAACCTGAGCTCCTGAAAGAAACTATTATTTTCAAAAAGTAAAATAGATCGTACATTACCAATAACTATTTTTACAATAATAAAAAACGCGGTAAGCACAACACTCATTTCATCGTTGCTTAAATTAAAACAAAAGTCGTGGTCAATTGTTTAAAAACGTCACAGACACGCGCGACGCGACGTTATCATCGACGTGTTTCATACTATTTAGGTGAGCTATGAATATTTATTAATAATCGCGAAGTGGCCTCTGATATCTTGCTGTTGCCATTACCTGCTGAAATGTTTAACGCATAAATAAATATGTTTTTATTGTTGTTACCTGCTGTCGACGCCTCATTACGTAAGGCTGCCTTGGACTATATTACACTAATTCCTATGCACCTGCAGGTCAGTATTCATTACTGTAATCGAAACCAATTGAAGTAGGTTTTTGGGGCTTTCTTTTGTTTGCAATCGTTTGTTTTGAGTGAGTATGGTGGCTAGTGGTTTACTTGATAGGAAATTATGAAATTAACGTCATTGCTGTTATTTATTGCTTTTTTGTAATAGCTCATTATTTGGGAAATAATTAAGTATGTATCAGAAGTAAGTTATTTAATTGCAGTGTCAGTGTTGACTAAGCATTTCCTTCAATATAAATAACTAGCAGAAGCCGGCATTGCCGAAACTTTTTGTGTTTTGTTCTAATTCTTTTTGTTTTATATTACTGCGAATGTAGATGAGAATGAACAGGCTGAATTTTTGAAAATTTCACCTTGGCAGTCACAATACTGTTCCGCACACAAGAAAGGATTCTTAGAAGATAAAATTACGATATTTTGGCAACCAAGGGCATTTTCAAGAATTCAGCTTGATCATTCTCATCCACACACGCACAGGAACACGATACAAAAGGAAATAGAACATTAAACAATACACAAAAAAGTTATAGCGCCTCCTCAGACGAAAATATTCCTCAAGAACTTGATCGACATGCAATACACAGACAACAAAATAAAAAATTTCTCAAAAACTACCCTGTCTATCCTTAGCTACATACACCCTGAAACACAATACAAAAAAGATTTGATAAAAAAACGAAACTAAAAAATTTCTGCGTTCGCACGGAAGAAATCAGTCTCATATAGGATGTTTTCTCCTTTGTGGCGCTAAAATTTTTTGTTTTTTATTTTAATTCTTTTTGCATCGTATTCCTGGGTGTATGAGTAGAGGATGGAACCGATCCTGGCGCAAAATCCACCTTATGAAATCCACCGAATTCACCCAATCCACCCAATCCACCTTAAGGGCTCCACCCCTCGGAGCGTTTTTCTTAGGGTATGATACATAAGTTTAATCTAGAATTTACCGGGCAATCTAACCCTGTTTCAATTGTTTAAATCAAACCACCCTTCGAAAGTTTTCTGCGGGATAATTTTAAGAAACCTAATAAAACGCATAGACTAAGTTTAGAAATTTTCTCACTCGTTTTCTCCCGCCTTCCTAGCTCATCTTTCGAGATAAATATATCTTATTTGGTATCAATTAGTATTAGATTTTCACAGCTACCCGAATTTCTAGGAATTTTTTAGATAGCATCATCCCCCAGGGAGTTATCCTCATTTTAAGATTTTTTACCAGCAGCGATTTCTGACCGTCCTTATAAATTTTTTATCATGCGATACATCAAATTAGTCTAAAATTTTACGCAGAATCCAAACTTGTAAACAGATTTAAAATAGGACCACCCCTTACCGTTTTACACACATACCCTCTGCGAGATAAATCTTTCTCCACATTTCCATTCACGATATATATACAGGGTGAGTTTTTAGTGTGGCAACGGTCGATAACACCGTTATTATAAAAGCTACGTAAACCAAATTTGGAGGCATATTAGGCATGCCAAAAGTGCATATTTTAAAAATATTTGGAAGCATACAGGGTGTTTCATAATTCCAGGGCATATCAAACTTATATTTTTTTTAATGGAACACCCTATATATTATTACATTTTTGAAAAGCCCATAAAAAGAGCTTTAATTTGATATCAAATTGTATCTGTCTATTCCTTTTAGTTTCTGAGATATTCAACTGTTTTTAGAAAAAATAACCCCGATTAGATACACTACCACTGCACTAATACACAACTTATGTTAATTTTCAAGATGCAGAAAATTTTACCATATACCATAGTATATTTGTAAATATCACTTTTTTGAAATTTCTTCCCAATATACAGGGTGTGTCAGGTTTCGCAAAATGCAATTTTTAAAATTTTTTTTAAATGGCACCCTACCAATTTTATTGCTTCAATGGATAGTTCATTAAGTGTCCTTTCATTTTTGTTAAGCATTCCCTATACCTAAATCCATTACTTTCTGAGATATTTTTGATTTTCTTCAAATTTTCTGAATGTTTTTAATTTACATAACTAAAAATAACTTACTATTGGAGAATATTATAAAACAATTAATACATTTTGATTAACAATCAACTACACTTATCCAATAACAATTTTCACTAAAGATATAACAACCTACAATAATACGCTGTCAACAGAATTCTGCCAGATCAACAATATGCATTTTATAGAAAATGTTCAAACAAGAAATCAGGCAGGCTTTGAAAAAAATAACAATTACAATCAAAATGTCATTTAGGTTTATTAATTGTAGTGTGTTGTCATTCAACACATTATCAGTTCTGTTTTAAATGTAATCTTTGAAGGAGTTTTCAAAATGAATTTTACAGTGGAAGAACAAATAAATATGATATGGGTATTGGGAGCAAGTTTAAAAAATTTCCTACTTGCATCAAGAATATACCAAGAGAGATATCCTGTTAAATGACAACACACTACAATTAATAAACCTAAATAACACTCTACATGTAATAGATATTTTTTTTAAAAGCCTGCCTAATTTCCTGTTTGAACATTTTCTATAAAATGCATATTGTTGATCTGGCAGAATTCTGTTGACAGCGTATTATTGTAGGTTGTTATATCTTTAGTGAAAATTGTTATTGGATAAGTGTAGTTGATTGTTAATCAAAATGTATTAACTGTTTTATAATATTCTCCAATAGTAAGTTATTTTTGGTTATGTAAATTAAAAACATTCATAAAATTTTAAGAAAATCAAAAATATCTCAGAAAGTAATGGATTTAGGTATAGGGAATGCTTAACAAAAATGAAAGGATACTTAATGAACTATCCATTGAAGCAATAAAATTGGTAGGGTGCCATTTAAAAAAAATTTTAAAAATTGCATTTTGCGAAACCTGACACGCCCTGTATACTGGGAAGAAATTTAAAAAAAGTGATATTTACAAATATACTATGGTATATGGTAAAATTTTCTGCATCTTGAAAATTAACATAAGTTGTGTATTAGTGCAGTGGCAGTGTATCTAATCGGGGTTATTTTTCTAAAAACAGTTGAATATCTCAGAAACTAAAAGGAAGAGACAGATACAATTTGATATCAAATTAAAGCTCTTTTTATGGGCTTTTCAAAAATGTAATAATATATAGGGTGTTCTATTTAAAACAATATAAGTTTGATATGCCCTGGAATTATGAAACACCCTGTATGCTTCCAAATATTTTTAAAATGTGCACTTTTGGCATGCTTAATATGCCTCCAAATTTGGTTTACGTAGCTTTTATAATGACGGAGTTATCGATCGTTGCCACACTAATATATATATTATATATATATATATATATATATATATATATATATATACCTTGTTTGGTATCAGTTAATATTAGATTTTTCTCAGCTACCTGAATTTCTAGGATTTTTTAAACCCTTTAATCTTTTTTAATCGTGACTTTCTCGCTTACAATACAGTAGGACTTAGCCCTACTACCAACAAATTATAATACTAGACCCCCCATTAAATTTGTCTTTGAATTTCCCTACAACTTTTTTGTTGACAAGCGGTATATTGTATTTATTATCCGCAGGGTAGCCCAAATCTGTAAAGAGATTTTAAATAGGACCACCCCTTACAAAGTTACGCTTTTTAAAGATCCAAACCTCTAATTTTTGTCCATCTATATTTAACTCCATTTTTAAAACCTTTTTTTCGCTACCCAAGACAAATGCTTTAACCAACCATTTCCCGAGAAATCTAAAACCGCTGTGTCCCGCGAACACCACGTGGAGATAACACGTATACTCTGTCAACCAGGATAGAACCAGGAAGGATTTGGAAGAAGAGAAGGTGGGAGAAGAACTTAAAAATTATAGAATCTTAAAACTAATATATGCAATAAATTTACAAAATCTATACAAATATAGACAACTATCTTAGACCTATATCTTAATGCCTCCATGCATAGGTTAATACACATCCAGGAATGACGTAACGGTTGTCATCTTCGCTCGATAAACTAATTTTATTAATAAGCTGCGTGTACAAATCGTGTTTTTTACTCCGGATACATACGCCGGCAAGCGCTCCATACCACCCAAATAGGAGTTAGATGCTTGGTGACTGTTAACTTCCGTTTCCCTCGTGTACGCCCAGACATATCCCTGTTCATGCGCACCCCTGCCCATGCGGACACCTGCCCATGCGCGCTCCTGCCCATGCGCAGCCCTCTCTGTGTGACTGCTATTTCGTGGTGACGTCATAGCCTTTTGTAAATAAAGAGCAATGTAATACTATTCTAAAATTTTTATTTTGACATTAAACATAATAAAATTTAGGATTGGAAATTGATAAAATGTTTATCCTGTTTAAAAGTCTCCCATGTTTTTGATAAAGTGTCTTGGGATTAGAATGTTTTATTAAAGAACAGGTTTCGAATTTCTCTATAATGCTTAAGAATAAGGTACATTTATCTCGAAGAAAACTATTTGGTTCAAAATGTTACCGGTACAAAATCTTAAAATGCGGGTAGCTCCCTGGGGGGAGTGATGCTATTTAAAAAAGTCCTAGAAATTCAGGTAGCTGAGAACAAATCTAATATTAATTGATATCAAACAAGGTACATTTATCTCGTGGGTGGAAATGTGGAGAAAGATTTATCTCGCAAAGGGTATGTGTTCGGTCTTTTTTATTATTTTATTAAATTTAATTTGAAGACGACTCGCTCCTATACCTATTAATGTAGACATTGGAAATATGCATCCTGAATATATCACCTCTTTTATCACGAAGGTCACGCGTGATCAGTTTTGAACAGGTAGAAACTTGTTTCGACCTGCCTGCACCCCTAAATAGAGTGTAAGAACAGGAGTCGTAGTTAATCGTTCGAAACGGTAAGACGTTATTAAAGCAGCATACAATTCGGTATGTTTTCGAAGCTCGTTTTATGGTTCGTTATGTAAAACATTAATAATCGTGTAGTGTTCGGAATAAAGGGTTGTAATTATACAAGTGTTATTTATGGCCATAATAGTGCGAACTTTGTAAGTGATAATAAACTGGTCGTTTAATGGATATTTCGTCTCGGCTTGCAGACGAAGCAATACTACATCATAAAAATACAGTCCACTGAATTCGTTGGTTATCAATCGTTGGACCAGCAAACTTCGTCCTTCGACAGTATCTGAAGGTATGTAAATTGCTATATTCTAGCTACAACCTCTGAGGTACGTCCAGTATGTGTGTAAAACGGTAAGGGGTGGTCCTATTTTAAATGTGTTTACAGATTTGGATTCTGCGTAAAATTTTGGACTAATTTGATGTATCGCATGATAAAAAATTTATAAGAACGGTCAGAAATCGCTGCTGGTAAAAAATCTTAAAATGATGATAGCTCCCTGGAGGATGATGCTATTTAAAAAATTCCTAAAAATTCGGGTAACTGGGAAAATCTAATATCAATTGATACCAAATAAGATATATTTATTTCGAAAGATGAGCTAGGAAGGCGAGAGGAAACGAGTGAGGAAATTTCTAAACATAGTCTATGCGTTTTATTAGGTTTCTTAAAATTATCCCGCAGAAAACTTTCGAAGAGTGGTTTGACGTAAACAATTCAAACAGGATTAGATTGCCCGGAAAATTCTAGATCAAACTTATGAATCATACCCTACGAAAAACGCTCCGAGTGGTGAATCCCATAAGGTGGATCGGGTGGATTGGGTAAATTCGGTGGATTGGGTGGATTTCATAAGGTGGATATGCGCCAGGATCGGGTGGATTGGATGGATTCGGTGGATTTGGTGGATTTTATAAGGTGGATTTTGCGCCAGGATTGGCTCTATCCTCTACTCATACACCCAGGAATACGATGCAAAAATAATTAAAATAAAAAACAAAAAATTTCAGCGCCACAAAGGAGAAAACATCCTTTATGAGACTGATTTCTTCTGTGCGAATACAGAAATTTTTTTGTTTTGTTTTTTATCTTATCTTTTTTATATTATGTTTCAGGGTGTATGTAGCTAAGGATAGACAGGGTAGTTTTTGAGAAATTTTTTATTTTGCTTGTCTGTGTGTATTTTTGCATGTCGACCAAGTTCTTGAGGGATATTTTCGTCTGAGGAGGCGCTGTAACTTTTTTGTGTATTGTTTAATGTTCTATTTCCTTTTGTATCGTGTTTTCGTGCGTGTGTGGATAGGAATGATCAAGCTGAATTTTTGAAAATGCTTTTGGCTGCTAAAATATATAGGCAAAAATAAATTCCGTGCGTAGATTGTTTAAAACCAAAAATAAAATATTCATTCTCGTTAAAAATAACGCTTTATGAGTTTTAAATAAAACATTAATTCCAGAATCTTCTTTATTTATAAGTGAATAGGTTACTTTACTAACAAACACTATTAAAAGCTAATTATTAGTATTAATGAATAAACGCTTCGATTCAAGGAACCCCCTCGGCTATTAAAATGCCATGAAAAGATAATATAAAACGCGGTTTAATAGCGTTACGTATTGCCGAGAATGAGACCGCGAACATTAACGTCGTGCATTAGAGAACAATAGAGATGTTTTACGATAGACATCAATCATAACTTTACGACAATTTTACATTTAATTAGCTAATTAAAACCGTGAAATCCTTTTAAATATTACATCACTTGGGTGTAACATGTTTCCGAATAAATCGGGAAAACTCTTGAATATTACGTATTAAGTTAAATTTGTATATAAACCGGAACTGAATCAAAACGAGGTCATTCATTCTAAAACATCGGCCTTATAAGTCTGAGTAAAGATTAATTTTTCGAACGTGTAAGTTCGGGCAATTTGTAATTCATTTTATGACATGCAATGAGTTACGTAGAACTTTGAATAAATATGAAACAATTATTTTGTAAAGCACTACCAGAATTGAACAATCTTCGACATAGATAATCCTGATGCAAAAGAATACGCTGAGTTTAGTTGATTAAGAATAAAGAGGCATCGTGCAAACTGATGTTCAAATGGCGATTTAGGATGTAACCAGGAAGCATTTAATACCGTTGATGACAATGAAAATCAGGATTTGATAAGCACTATTTGATTAGAATATTTAAATACTTAACTTAACTTAACTTAAATTAGAATAAGTTCATAAATATATATAAAAATTTTTTTTAATAAGCGGATAATCACCAGCAAATATTGAGGTTAGAGTTTGAAGCATTTTGACCATTACTAAATCATCCGTGAAGCGTCATTGGTTACATTCACAAGCGTATTAATAAATGATAGGTAAATTATCCACGTATGAATTGAAGAGGATTTTGTGCCTGTTAATAAATATTAGGTAAGGATTATTTTTAAATAACTTTTAAAAATAATTTTATGTATGAACTTAAGTTGTATACTTTTCTATATTCTTTTGTATGAACTGCTTTTAAGCATAGATGTATCTTGAGATTTCTGTGTTTCATTTCTTTTTGTAAATTCCACAGTATAATTTCCGTTGAGCTAGCCAGACAAGAAAAAGGAACAGGAAGTTATGCAATAATTTGATATTTTCTTATTGCATCCTCATTGAGTCACAGCATCTAATTAGTAGCGCTCCCGCTCGCGGAGGCTTGTCATGGCAATATATATTGATGTGATAAATAAGTCAGAAGAGATCATCCTGTGAGTAAACAGACGCGAAAATAAAAATTTTCAATATTAAAATTTTTTTCTTTATAATGTTCTTGTAAGATTCCTATGTAAAATAACACGCTTTAAGTACATATAGTCTTATGACATACCATTCAAAAACGAAACCCAATCAGTATTCATTGATTCAAATCCGTGTGTAAATATTTATTTTCTAGAAAAATACCTTGAAATTAAGTTCTATTGCATTTTTACGAGTCTAAGGATTTACCTACTTTAAGAATACTAAATAACTTCGATGTCAAGTTATCCGTTTAGGAATAAATTTAATAAACATAATGCACTGTTTTGATAGACAAATAATTTCAGCAGGCGGAAACAAAAATTCGTACTTTGCTAAAATTCAGACTCATTCATCCTCTTTAGAAACATCAGTCAATATACTTTATTTAATACAAAACAAAAAATACAGCATTTACTTGCATTCTTTCGAGTGTTTTCAAAGCCATAAATCATAAGCAAAGAACTAATTATTTTCTTTCAATGAATATACGTCGATTTGCGGAAAGCGATAACATCAAGACTTATAAACCAGATAAGATAATGAGTTTTATTGGCTATACAGAAGTTCGTAAAATTACAATAGGTGGAGATTTAGTTCATTAATAAAGGATGGGAATTTTTATAATCGCAATAAATTTAAACTGACGGATTAATTGTTATATCAGGCGGATGACTCATACTTATAAACAGTAATCAAAAATATAACATGTTTAGAATTTTATCATATAAAAGGCGGAAGTAATGAAAGCGATTGATTCATTTATTCGGCATTCAAGATTTAACATTGAAGTTATGAACATAAGTTATGAGACATTCGATCATTGAAAGATAATTATTTTGTGGAGTGCAACAACGATTCATTGCCCCAATATAAATAATCGTGTTGAAAGGTCACCTGCTACTTTAATCTGTAAAACTGCTTTTGATTTGATACTTCCACGTATGAAGATTGAGTAAAATGGAGATCTAAAAATATAGAACCAGAAATTTTTCAAGGCAGCTAATACCAATGTAACCGATCTAATATAACTGTGTTTTAAACCTAAAGAGACAATGTATGTATTATTAAGTAGATTAAGCTAGTATAAGTATTTATTTTGCGTATAGAAAATTATTTGTAAATGGATAGTTTATTTTAGCAATTTTGAGTTCAGCGCTAGAAGTGTTTTGATCCTTACAAATTTTCTGCTCAAGGTCGTTGATCAACTACACTGAGAGACGAGGTAATACAAGAGTACTTAAATTATACAGCAAATTTTTAAAAAAACTTTTGTGACTCACCTATGAAATGTTTTTGGGTTTTCTAATAATTAATGAAGATTGAGTGAAGATTATATTAATACGTAAGTAGTAATAAAATGTTGTTTCTTTCTAAACTTAAACTATAAAATAAAATAAAAAGCTATAAAATTTCGCTACGAAGGTAACATGTCTCGTCACATTTTATTTGCTTCCAAGTACTACACTGCTATGGTTACGGTCGTAAGAGAGTTACTCAACGCAACTCTAATAACTGTAAAAATTCTTTAAGCTAACGGTAGGGTTGTCAGACCAAGACGCAGACCCTATTCTTACTCTAGTCATCAGGCTCAGACTTCATTTGTGCAAACGTTCGTGGTAACGAACGTCCTTATTTGCAAGTTCAAACATTCAGTATTTCTTTTACTGGTCTTCTTGACTCTAGAGTCACTCGTGCTATTCTTGGTGGTTCCGATTAGCGTCATCTGTGTTCTCTTAACTTACCTTTTCATACCTCCTTTCCCTCTTCTTGTAGTCTAGCGCATAATTCTAAATGTGTCATTTTAGTTTCCGTTTCTCTTCGTATAACCTTCCAGAATTCGATCATTACTCTGGATGTCCTCGTAATTTATGAAGTTTCCTACCAGTGTAGCCTTGATATTGGTTTTCGGAAGTCCGTAGAGTGTGTTTTTCTTTTCCGCAACGGTTTATGGACTTTCGCTTCCCCTTTCTCTTCAGTCGTCTTCTTCTCCAGTCTTACCACGTCATTTCCGAACTTACTTCCGAGCAGAAACTTCATTTATACTCTTTAATTATTACCGTGTCTTCTAAACAGCCTACTGGAATTAATTGTACAGCTTTAGTTAACATCACATTTATATTTTCGCAGAACACATCAAACAATGGTACTACCTTCTTCCTCTTACGCTTCTCAAAATTACTCATCCCAAACTTGACGAGATCCTCCGTCTCGGAGTCGTTGTATCATCTACCAGTCCGTAGTCTAGACCCAGTATTTTGGTAAAGAAGGAAGATAAGTCTTATAGGTTATGTATTGACTTTCGCAAAGTACACCAAGTCCCCAGAAAGATGCCTCTCCCTTTTCTTATATTTGTACGATTCTGGAACGTCTTCGCGATGCTTGTTTTTTTTCCTCTTTAGATATCCGCTCTGCCTATTGGTAAATTCCTTTATCGTTTAAATCTAAGCTTTTATTGCTTTCACAGTGTCCCAGAGGGATCTCAATCAGTTTTGTCGCATGTCTTTGGCCTCCATAACTGTTTTGCTACTTTTCTACGGCTTATCGATCAGGTCATTTCTAACCTTGAACACTTCTGTTTTGCATGTTGACGATATCATCGTAGCTACCCCATCCTTCGACGAACACCGAGTGCTCAACTTATTCCTTTCCTGTCTCTTCTCGACTGGTTTTACCCTTCGTCAAGATAAATGTCATTTCTGTCTTCCCGAACTCCGTTACCATGATTACGTCGTTAAACGAGATAGTCGACCCTGAAAGTGTTTCCGCTATCCTTAATATCCCTCCTCCTTCCTGTTTCTGAAGTCTGTCGCCTGATTGGCATTGACAGTTGATATCAACGTTTCATTCCAAATTTTGCCACCCTTACTTCATCACTTTCTAATATTACTCATAAGAATATCCCTATTCTCTGGAACCCTGATTGTCAGTCTGCGTTTCTTTCTGTCAAACAACATTTAGTTTCTCCCCGGTCCTTGCATGTCTTGACTTTTTTGCTGTTTACTATTCTGATCAATGCTACACGTTTTGGATTAGTTGAGGTTCTGAGCTAGAATATTTCCAGAAAGAAAAAAATTTGTTAATTACGTCAATCGTTTACTCTCCAAGCAAGAGCGCAATTGCTTTGTTACAAAGAAAAAGAGCTTAGATATTTCTTGTGGATAATTAAGAAATTTCGCCCGTTTATCAAAGGCAGCCACTTTATCGTTTCCACTGACCACTATTAGCTTATCTGACTGAATAAGCTTCTTAGTCCATTTGGACGTTCAGCTCGCTGATTACTTCGTTTCCACCAACACAATTTGTCGATTATCCACCGTAAAGGCAAGGATCATGTTGTTTCCGATACCCTCTCCCATTCTGTTCTCATCTTGAACCTGTCTCCATCTCCTGTATCTCTTCCCTTTAGGTCATCCTTCCTACTCCTGACCCCTGGCATAATTTTATGCTTTAAAAGGCTTCTAGATAGATATCCTAAACGCTATCCACCCTGGTCCGTGGTAAAAAAATATCTTTTTCCGTTGTCACAAGACATCAGTTATCGATTCCCTGGACAATTGAAAAATCGCGGTACCATCTGAGCAGCGGATTCATCTAATATCCCTTCATTATGATCCTCCTACTTCTGGTAACTGTGCAGTGACAAAAACTTCTGCTTGCCGCCTCCAAACTTATTACTGGCTCTGTCTCAGAACTGATGTTGCTTGTTACATCCGACGTTGTCCTGTTCGTACTGCCCACAAGGTTCAACAATTACCCCTCCTCATGGCCTCTTTACCCTTAGTGCTAAACCATCCTATTCTTGGCACGTTATTTTCTATGATACGTGGAACCTTTAACCCATTCTACCAGTGCTATTTCTTGTTGCCCCTTTTGGCTGTATCAAACTTCATTTTAATATTAGGATTAGGGAATTTTTGTATCCAGTACGGAAAAGCTTTTTTCCCATCTTAAACTTAATTAAGCTGCTACGTGTAAAGTTTCATGATTATAATTTACTACAAACCAAAGGACAATCTAATTTATTGCATGTATTCCGCATAAGCACGCATGTGTCAAGGAAAAGAATGTGCTTAGGCGGTTAGCGATGAGAAACGTTGTATGAAGGGGATTTCAACAGGCTCGTGAGAAGAACGCATTTAAAAGCAAGGAACTTAGCTTCACACCATTTATCAAACAGTATCGAATGCGGATAAGAGTTAGTTTTGGCGAAATTGTTTTTTCGTATCCTTGCACCTTTCTCTAATTACCTAAAAAAATATCTTTAGTTCCGCAAAACTGTAGGTGCACTCATTTCGCCATTAGAATTTGCGGACACATAAAAGAATTTATCTTCTAAAGACTGCTTTTGGCTCCAACAAATAAACAGGTAAGCTCCTGGGATATTTTTACTTTGTTAGCTTTACCCGTGACGGCAATGATTGCAACAAAAGGGGCGTAATAAAATACTCTCTAGGTTATCCAGTGATTCGCGACACGGATAAAACGTAATATCCTATATCCTAGTAGTAACTTATTACTTCACCATATTTCCTCTCTCGTTTATTTTGCGCAGCGCCACTGCAGCTTCCGTTTCAAAAATCCTTGAAGAACAAGTCTTTCTACTTTTTTGTGTTTCTCAATACCTGATTACCGATAACGATGTACAGTTCAGCAGCCGTCAATTCACCTCTTATCACACGTGAATCCTTTGCACGACTTGTTACCATCCTCAAGCCAATCCTGTCGAACCTGTTAATCGCACGCTCAATACCATGTTTGCTTTCTATGTCCGTAACAACCAGAGTCACTGCGACGTCAACCTTCCAAAAAATTTCTGTGCCATCCGAACGTCTAAACACGAAATCCTTGGGTGTACTCCTTTCTTTGTATTGTATGATTGTGAACATATCCTCTCCTGCGATTATTTCAGGCAACATATTCAAGATCGGGAATATACAGGTCGTTTATTTAGGGCTATTTTCCAAAATAAACGTTTCCTTTCAACTTGGTCATCTTGTTTGATGCCTAAATTTGTCCCCTTCGACGCTTCACGTTACTTTAACATCAAATTCGCTTCAAATTCCCTGGTCCCTTCTCTATCCGTAAAATTGTTTCTTTCCGGACCCATGAAATCTGTAACGTGCATTTTTATAGTTTAACATTTTATGCTTTTTTCTCAATTAGTAAATACTTTCGAATAGTTTTCAGATTTGTATGCAATTTAATTCGTGTGTATTAATTAAAGATAGATAAATTGAAGATTGATTCTCATTAATAAATAAATTCCAAGGAGTGAATGTTAAACAGCTTGTAATTAATTATAGATTGCATTGTTCTTGTCTTACCGTTCGTATAAATTTTGTTGCTTATGTGGATATACCAGTCTAGATAAGAGACTAAGAGGTTGTAATAGCAACGAGCTGATATAAACAGATGAGTCATAGTTTGTTCTTTGTTCCGATATATTAATTACGTTAAAAATACTGTTTCTTCTTCGCTCTGACAATAGTGAGAATTAATGCGGGATCAATTTCGAATTGTTCATGTACAAGCACGGCACGATTTTAGTTGTTTTTCTTGTGAAATAAAAGTTGTATATTAACTGTGAGCAGTGTAGTTCTGATTACATTTGAAGGAAGTATGTTTTATAGTCGAACGTGTTTGACTCGACCGCACGTGCTTGTTTTACGGAGAATTGACTTAGTGATACGCGTTGCTTTACTAATTGTGTTTTTTTTGTAGATTTGTCTTTTTATATTTGAACTGTGTGTGCGATCTAGTTTTCGTGGCCTTCGTTTTTATCAGAGTAGTGCATACTTTGGATTATCCAAATACAGTTTTAAGCTTGAGTGCTTCAAAAACAAATGATGATACAGTTGTAGCAGGTTTAGTAGGAAAAAAGGTTGCTTCTTATAAACAGGTATCTCATACACATGTAAAGACAGTTGATACTGTAGTTTCTGAATTTTGTAACCACAAAGAATCTAAAATAGATCATTGTTTGCGCAAATTTCGTTATTCAAAAGCATTAGATTTTTCTTTGTTACCATAGGTAGCAAATAAAACACCTCACGTTACTGTTAGTTTAATGCATTACATCGGGCCTTGAAAGCCCGTGATTTTAAATTTTTATTATCTTTTTTTTTTCGATTTGTGTTACAAAATATTTCGAAATTATTGTCTCAGGAAATAGAATTAACAAGAATTTATCAATGCTACATAGTTCCATCAGCATGATAATGTCTGCTGCTAACACCAGTGAAACACGTAGGTGTGATTTAGTGTAAAGTGTAAGAAATTCCATCAACACCATCACAGTCAAGAGTGAAGTGCTTCGTTAGTGCAGGACATCGTGAATCCCACACTTCAATTGCAAGGAAGCGTTACTGAAGGACTTTTTGTAAGTTGAACTATTTCCTACTTGTTATTACTTTAAATATCTATCCGTTGTTTTGCCATATCTTCGTCGTTCTGATACCTTTTACAATAGACTTGCCTGCTATTAAGAAAAAAAAAAGAAAGAAAAAAACAATCAATACTACTGAATTACTCAATCAATTGTGTCTTACCTATTTATCTTTTGTTAACATTTTGTCTGATTTATGTTTAATTGGTGTGTAAGGAAACGTTTTTGCTACTCCCCAATATTACCTCACTTTGTACTAAAAATTTTTGTAATGCTTTTATCGTGATTATATTATATAGTTTATCTAAACAGTTTTATTTACATTCTACAAAGTACTGAATAACTTAGACTTTTCATTGCTGCTATGCTTATTCTTTTTTTTCAGGTTTGCTTAACTAATTTTCTTGCAGGTATTGCTGCACACTAACTCCTTACCGCCGCATACATTATATGTCAGTCTGCTTTCTACAACCCCCCTAATCTCCGATTGAGCCCGGTCATTTTTTGATTTTCTTTGTGTTACGCACGGCTACGAGCCAACGTAGCATAAATTTGGCGCCCAACGTGGCTGCCTCGAATAACGTAACATGAATTTGGCGCCCAACGTGGCGGCCACGATTAACGTAACAAATCGCCTATTCTTACGATACATCCTTAGGTATTTGGTCACGTCAAAAACATTAAACCCACCCATCCTAACAATCTTGATATCTCCGATCTTGCTTCGTTTTCTTTCTGGCGACGCTAGCGTCGTAAATACTGTTCTTAGTCCTTGGGTCCCAGATTTAAATGATGACTTTGCCATACTTTAGTGTTTTCTTCTCGGATTTTGTGCTCGTTTCTAAACATTTTTTATTTTTGTTTGTTTTTCCTTTTATTCCTCATACACATTTCCTTTTCTTTTGGCTGGTTTTACTTACTGTCAGTTTTCATGCTGACTTAGTTTAACTTTCAACTCTCTTCCCGCGGTATGTATTTTTTAGATCTTTCTTCTTTTTCTTTTCGGAAAGTACGACTTAGTCGACTTTTCGGTTTATTAGCTATTCCATTCTATATCACGTTTTAAGTCTATTTTTTTTTCTCCCGCTGTCTTGTTGTTGCCTTGCATACTTTAAGGCTTGATAGTAATCTCCTGGTTTTCTTCCTGTTTCGTTTCTTACCTTTTGGTTTTCTGCAGGAAACCACTTCTTTTCTTGAATTTGGAGATTGTAATATATCCTTCTATGATACATCCGTCCTTCGACAACTGTTGCAGTATTGATGCCATTTCTCATCACCCTCAATGACTACTACCTTATACCTGTCCTTTTCCAAAAGTTTTCTATTCTGGCTTTGATCGGTAGTTTGGAACTTCAAACCGCATCGATTTTTTTCTTTTTGACTTTGGTTCGTTTTGTTGTCTAATAGAAGTTACTTTTCTGTCCGTACTGTCGTTGTATTACTTCGTTTTGCTTCTTACCCCGACCTTTTAATTTTGCTAGGGAAAGT
This sequence comes from Platerodrilus igneus, assembly GCA_036346225.1. Taxonomy (NCBI): domain Eukaryota; kingdom Metazoa; phylum Arthropoda; class Insecta; order Coleoptera; family Lycidae; genus Platerodrilus; species Platerodrilus igneus. The sequence continues at coordinate 5,365,836 of JARFIW010000999.1, read as the reverse complement.
TTATTACGTTTCATTTCATAATTTGAATATTTTCTGAATTTGTCACTCTATACGGTGTTTTAATAAATGTATGTTTCCACGGCTCAAGAGCTACAGATCGCATGCGACTGGTTTAGGAGGCCATCAATTTGATTTATATATATATTACTCAAATTTAGACCAGGGTAGAAAATTAATTAACAACATCAAATAGTTTTAATCTCCGTGTATAAGGAAGCTTTGGGAAAAAGTACGCGTAATTAAAATGCCTAGTGTGAAGATTTAAACCATTCAATTAGAATGTAGGGTTTGTATAGAATTTTATTAGATAATACGCGTTATTAAAACCGTGAAGCATAAAAATTTATTCGTTTCATTAAAAATAAGGATTTAAATTATTCACTAGACGCTTTCTATAAAAAGAAGCAGAACTAAAATGCTCAACGTGTATTTAATTTTATTGTTCCAAGAAACAAATAGAAATTACGTCCAAAATTTATATTAATTAATTCAATTTTTAAGCAATGGGTATTAAACAAAGTGTACAAATAATAAATTAATATTTAGTTCGTATTCGCTAAAAAATTAAAGGGTAGAAGTCAATGCCATTCATTATTATTTTAGTTGGAGTTAATTGAACCATTATTAATAATATAATAAGCATAAAAGCCTGTGAAAATCCAAGGTTAAAATACCATGAAATAAAGCTCTGAGAATTATATTAAAACGTTAATTAGGAGCACACACCTGCGTATTTTTAAAAGTCAATTTCAGTTTAATTTGTTTGGATAAACATGAAAATTCTGCGTATATTGCAAACGGTCGGATAAACCGTAGCTTATATTAACGGGAAGGTTAGATGTGGGGTTATTTAACTCAAGTAAGTCACGTACGAATCCACGTGGATTGAAAAAGCCCATAATACAGAATATCGATTTGTACCACTCAGTCCAAGGTAGAAAAGGAAGGATAAAATGCGTCAAGCAGAGACACTAATAATTAAAGGCGTGATTTGTGTAGCGTCACGAGGGCTACGATTGGTTGTAATAAGATGCAGATATGAGAGGTGTAAACGTAACGATTTCTATACTAAATTAATTAGTTATTCTCGGACGTGTTTGCGAGCCGTGTGAAAATTTTTTAGATTTTAAACTGGCGCGTGTGCAAATTTAATAGAATCGCGTGCCAAGCTGTCGAGAAGGGAACAGAGAATGCGAAATTCTAAAAATTGGCCGTTGAGGGACAAAACCGACGGGCAGGCTAGCCATTATATATACCCGTGTTAATATGAGTTTCGCTCTCATAGATTTTCGATTTTTATTCAATACTTTAAACAGTTTTGCTCTTTATTTTTGCTGTTATACCATACTTCAAGCAGAATACGTGCTACGATACAAGTTATTATGCTTTAGTGCACCTATGGAATATAGATAAGGTAATAAAGTCTAGTTATATTTGCGGGTGTTACTGTGCCTATTATTCCAATTAGTAGCGATGAATAGATACATTGAAGTATGCAGTTTTTAGTATAGCGTAAACGAATTATGAATTGCTTTGCTATTTTTCGGTAGTGAGTAAATCAAATGTTATTAGTAAACGTGATTGGATCTACAAACAAGATTTAGATATACATAGATGCGTTCCTGAGAAGCCCTGAAACTTTTTAAACGAATGGTGTTGTAGATGAATTTTAAAAGGCGACCAGGAATCTGAGGATGGAAACATAACCCAGTTGGAATGGTGAAATTAGCAAGGACGATGTACATTGGAGCCACGAGTGCAGTAACCTTCAGGTAAATTATACAATTTTGTTCGAACTTTGATGTTTTGGTGTGTGTTGGGTATCCTTATAATTTATTTGATAAAAAATGGACAGTAGTGAATTTGTATGAACAAAAACTTTTAATTTTAAGGTAAAATTTTCTTGTTTAAGTAGAAAGGAGTATTTAGCAGTTTAGGTTTTGATTATGATGAAAATTTGGGTCTGTCTTTGAGGTCAATTAGACTAACCTGTTTAATTAACGTAAAGGGGTGGAAGATGCTCCTTTTTATTCAGACTTAGGTCTGCAAATATTGTTAAATTAATTAGTAGGCATCCTAAAAGGACTTTAATTCTGGATGCAAATTAAAAAGATAACAAATTTAATCTTGAAATTTTATAATACTGAAATTTATGCTGAATTTTAATTTTGAAATTTTAATGTATTATGAATATTGATGTAAATAGAGTTAACGTTGATGTTTGTGGTAGGAATGTGTTTGTTTTTTTTATGAATGAGGATGAAAGTTATCTAGGGGAGCAGCCGAGGCGGAAAGAGTAAAGAGGCGATTATCAGAAGAGATTCAACAGGGCGAGAATCACAGCAAATCTTGGTGCCCAGTTCGAGTGGCGCGAATATTTTTTTTTCTCTGGTGAGGCCTTTTGTAGGTTTCACAGCAATATATATATATATATATATATATATATATATATATATATATATACCGCATTTGTTAATTATACGTATTTAGAACAGCTAACCGGATGGCGTAATTGTTACTTTTTGTATGGTGGTCGCAGATTGGTTAAAAGTTACCTTGCGCACCATATCCACTGAATTTAAAGTCCTTAAGATTTAAGATTTAACCTCTTCGTGAATTCTGGTTCACAGTTGTCTACTGCCGGTGACGGTACATTAATAAATAACCCTTCTTTAACCTTTCTAAATTAAAAATAATTTGTTAATTTTCCTTTTAAAGTGTAGTTATTAAATATGAGTAGGCCTTCCGCATTTATATGCCGTCGAATGTCGTTTTCGGCTGCCCATCGATTACATAGGTATGAGTTGATTTACTTCATTGTCGCGTATCAATATTTATTGCTTTGTTCAAATATCTGAGAATAAAGTTTCTGGAACTTCAGTTATGACTCTTGTTTTAATAGTAATTACATATGTATTTGTATTAAAGTTTAGAGGCATCAAATTACATACAACGGTTCTGGCGTGCACAAATAGGACAGGGTAGGTTTTGCTGCAATCGAGGAATTTAATTTTTAACATTTTGATTTTTTAATATTGATGATGGATAGAGTTACACACCTTCAGGGTGTCTACTCGAACAACTGAATAAAAATTCAGCACTTCTGTAGTTTTCAGTACTTTAATTGAAAAAATTCAGTACTTTTTGTTGCATGAAAAATGGAAAATAAGCGTGATTAGAACATTCGAATATTTTAATTAGTTAAAAGTGAATATACCTACATATTCAAGAACAAAGCGCATAGAAAATATTTTTATTTATGAACTCTTCAGTCACTTTTTTAATTTTTCTAATTCAGCATCGATCTCTAGTTCTTCTTCCTTGCACTTTTCTGTTACCTCAACTTTCTTTAACTGAGTATCTTGATATCAGCATGCAATTGTTGAACCTCTCGCTTATAAGTACGTTTTTCATTATCCTTAACTTTTAATGCTTCTCGCCTTCTGGAACATGCATTTCGAAACTCTAAAATCATCTTCTTAGAAATTGTAAATTCGTAAAGGTGTTTTATTTTAGAAGTTAAAATTTTGTCATAAACAAGTCGTTGGGCAACTAGCGATTCAGTTAAAGTGTTTTCTACGAGGCATTCTTTATTTATCGAAAAACCCCTTTCAACCAAAGCATTGCCATGAAACATGATTAAAATTTTTTAAATAAAATTTAAAAATACAAATTCCGATAAGCCACACACTTTACACAACCTCATTAAAAATATGTCCAATCTTTCTTTTTCTGGGGAATTGTTCCAGTTTTCCAAAGCATTCTTCTTGTCCTCACATAATTGGTTATAGTGTTTTTGCACAATGTCTGCATCAGATGCAAGTATCTGCTTTCGCTCAAAAAATTCCTCTAAAACAATGTTTTTAAGAAGCACCTTTGATAATTTTGTATTTCAAAGGACTATTCTCTGTAATTTTTTGAAAAAAAATGTTTTAGCAAGCTAAACAACCAATTTTAAATTTAACGACCTCAAGTTCCTTCAAACCCTTCGCCTTACAAACAACAGATGCTCCAAAACCAATATCCACATTTGCAATTGACCTTAAGTTTGCAATTTTGGTTATATCAATTTTAATTAGTTTATTAGGGGTGTTTGCTTCATGTGTAATTTTTGCACTAATGAAACGACTTCCGATATTACATTTCTTGATATAAAAATGGTGTTAGGGGATCGTCTGATTGAAAAAATTTTAAAAACGGTTCAATTTCTACACAAATTGATTTAAGAAATTGTAATCTAGCTAGTAAAAGTTTATCTGCTAAAAAACCTTTTATCTTTTAGAATGTTCTACTCTCAGGACACTTCTTTAAAGCAATAGATTGTTCAACGTATACCCCTACAGGTTTTATGACTTCAATGGCTCTGGTAATAACTGCTTGATTCTCCACCCAACGTTTGCTACAAAATCGTTTTGGAAATACAATAAAACCAGAAAACGCTGTATAGTTAGCACGTCTTGAAGGAAACTCTTTAAAAAGATAATAGAGTGATTGTAAAAAATCTTGCATTTCTCAACCAGTTTTTTTTTCTACTGTTTTGCATGCCGCATGAATCACATGGATTCCACAAGTTCCAGTGGAAATCAGTTCAGGATCCTCACTGCTTTCATCTTTTAAATATTTGCACGTCTTTAAGCATTCTTAGATTAACATTAAGACCATCCATCCCTACATGTACAATTTTTTTCAGAGACAAGCCCAATGAAGTTATAGATTCAATCAATTTATTCATTAAATCAGAAGTAGTTGCATGTTTCAAGAATGCCGAATTTAGAAATCGTGTTTGTACAGCATCTGTTGTCTCATCCCAAGATCTGACAATTATGTCCATTTGACCAAGTTGGGATATTTTATTAAGACTTTCGTCAAATGACAAAGTATAAAATGTACACTCTTTTAATTGGTTAGAACGTTTGTTTTGGATATAAGGTCCTAGTCCACATGTTATAGAATAAGTTATTTTATCCTTATGAAGCTGTAAATTTTTTACTATCACAGTATCTGGAAACATAGCAGGAAAAACATTGGCGGCAGTTGCAAAACTTCTCTCTGAGGAATGTGTCATAACTTTGTGAACATAGCATAAAATTTCTGCTATACTTTTTCTTTTTGTAAGTAGGTTAACTTTAATATATTACTATTACCAGAATACGTTGAACTATGTCTTGTTAAGGAATTAGGTGCACTTGTACTTGCTACTACTTTATCCCCATCAGCGATGACAAGTCCTGTATTTGTATTTAAGCATTCAATACCCATGCTAATTGTAGGCACTTTAAAAAGTGTACTTTGAGTCCCCATCAGTAAAGGTTGCACAATTTTCAAATGTTTTTTACGTTTTGCACATGTTTTAACACAATGTATACCACCTTGACTAACATCAAACTCCTTTCTGCACATATTACAAAGTGCGCGAAATTTATCTTCACACAGCCGTAACCACAATCTACACTCCTCTAAATGTAACCATAACGGATTAAACTGGCTTTTACCTGGTATATTAATAAAAAAAAGCACTACGGTACTAAATTTGTTTTAAAATATTAATAAAAACTCCTGCAATTTAAATTAGCAGCACATATTAAAATTGCCGCCGCCGCGTTGTAACTTGTTTTATAAATAACAGTTGAGTATGCTAAATTTAATCTTTTAATAAATATAACGAGGAAGGAAAAACAATAGTTTAATCCTTTGAAGAAAGTTTAAAAATGCAACTCTGAATGAATGGTCCAGGAAGATCCCGTTATGACTAACACTCTTGATAACAAGATGGGATGTTTAAACTAAAAATGTAAAAACCGCCGATTCAATCAACGGTAAAACAATTGAGTAATTGCGAAGTAGGAGGGCATGGAAAAATGTCAGAAATCCATTTTGTTGGCTAAAATACATATAAAAACTTTGAAATAATTATGTTTATCTTCTGCTACCAACTACACATTTCACCACTGAACAACTGAACTACTTGCATTCGAAAGTAATTTAGAGGTTATCATGTTTCTTATTGACGTTTTTAATGAGTTATAAAATGAACTGAGGCACTCTTTCGCCAATTCCTTTTAGACTTGTAAAGTAATGATATATTAATTTATCAACAGAGCTGTATTATTCAGATCAATACGTGCAGAAATATACGGCCCTTGCTAGAGTGCCTAAAGATCCAGCATTAAAGCACTTAAATAATTCAATTGACAAGAATGGATTTAGCCTGAAGAGAGATGTAATGTAATTTGTTTTCTTTTATGAATATATTTACAGCCGTTGTATCTGTTCGAACAATTTTTAGTAGTAAAACATTTCTAACAATAACCTAATACCTGCACACTATTTTCGCATATATGTACCTATATATTTTTAGGCATTTTAGCAATCACAAAAGTTTTATTTTATACACAATGAAAGACTACAAAATAAAAGTCAGACTTTGTAATGTGTCTAAAAGCAGATGCTTAATTTCCGTACATCATCATCATCATTAGGTCTTCAGTCCTGGAACTGGTTAGACGTGTACTCTCATTGTTTCCTATTCTGAACTAACCTACACATTTCCCTAAAATTTGCACAGTTTGCTTCTATCACTAATCTTATCTAGGTCTACATCTACCTCTTTTTTGGTTATAAATAAAGTAAGCAAAAAGGTTGGATTTCTGAGAAGAATTAGTGCAAAGTTATCAAGTTTTGCTCGAATAACTTTATATAGAGCAATAGTTTATCCACACCTAACATATTGCAGCACCATCTTATTTGTCTCAAACCAAGGTGATTTGGAAAGATTGCAAAAGATACAAAATCGTGCAATGAGATGTTTATTAAAATGTAGCAGATTTGCCAAAGTCCGTAAAATGTTAAAATGCCTTAATTTTTTAAATGTTCAGGAACAAATGAAATATAATAGTATGGTTTTTATATATAAAATTATAAATGGTTTGCTGCCTTCGTACTTGGTTAGCAACTTAATTAAAGTGTCAGATATACATAACTACAGCACAAGACAAGCAGACAATTACTATATATACAAGAAGAATAAAACAATAACCACAAAAAATGTATTTCATTATGGCGTTAAGATATATAATACATTACCAAAATCAGTTACAAATCAGCCTTCTCAAAGAAAATTCAAGAGTAATTTAAAAAAATATATTTTAAGTTGTAGAAATGAAAACTAATTATATTATTAACTGTATTTTAATAATTTGCTTTATAGTATAATATTTTGTTTTATACTTTATTAACCTATATTGAGTTATGCAATAAATCTACTTACTTACTTACTTTTCCTATCTTTGCTTGTAATATATCCCATAATATTCCCCCAAAAATGCCGTAGAACGTGTTCTGCCCTTTTATTTCATCAATTTTTTTTCCTCCCAGATATTCTTGTTCCCCTACTATTTCTATAACCTATTTGTTATTAACTTTGTCTGACCATGCTATCATCCTCATATATCTGAAGCACAGCATTTCAAAAGGCTGCTACAGTTTTCCTGTCTGCTTTTCAGACTGCCCGTATTTCATAGGCATACTGTGCTGTGCTTCACACTTACGTTTTCAACAATTTTCTTCTTGTTCTATGTTTGTTGTCTTTCATCATAGGCGCTGTACTTTTTTGTTATATGCAGTTCGGTCCCCTTCTATTGTTTTACCATTATATACCCTATTTTTTCGACATTCAGTGCTTGTGAGGGGGGTAAGCAGCCTGTGACTGTCAAGTTCGCCCAATATAACTTTTCGCACAGACAACATTAGTTGCAGTTATTTCACAATCAACACCTTTAGTTGTTTATAATAATCATCAGATTTATCTGTGCTTATTTTTTCGTCAATAAGTTTTCCGTCTCAAAACTGGTTGGACACTTACCTGCGCTGATTTATATTCTCAACTAGCCTACACAATTCCCTGAAATTCTCACACAGCATGTATACAACCTCGGTTTCCCTTTTATTGTTTTCTAATTATATGCCCTATTTTACCGAGATTCAGTGAAGGGGGTTAAGCAGCCTGTAGCTGCCAAGATCCCCCAACACTTAGACATTTGCCGAAATAATAGTTTTCCAGTAAATCCTTTCACACAATTAACATTATTCGAGAATATTGTACAACCAATTCTTGTAGTTGCTTATAATAATCATCATGTTTAAGTACAGTTACTTTCTTCGTCATTAATTTATCCATCTTGGGAGTGGTTGGATGCGTACCTCCATTGATTTCTATTCTGAGCTAGCCTACACATCTCCCTGAAACTCCTACAGCTTACATCTTTCACTATCTGTGTTTAGTAGTCTAACCTAAGTTTACCTCTATCTCTCTTTTTTCCTATCTGTGCTTCTAATATATTCTGCACTATTCCCTCATGTCGTAGTATGTGGCCTATCATCCTATCTCTCCTATTTTTTACCGTTTTCCACATATTTCTTTCTTCCCCTACCATTTTTAGTACCTCTTCGTTCTTAACTTTGTCTGTCCATGATATCTTCATCATACGCCTGTAGCACCACATTTCAAAGGCTTCTACCTTTTTCTTGTCCACTTCTCCTACTGTCCAGGCTTCACAGCCGTACAGTGCTTGTGCTCCACACATGTTTTAAGCAATCTTTTCCTTGTTTCTATGTTTGTTGTCTTTGAACACAGTAGTTGCTTTTTTTGGTTACATGTAGCACGGCCTTGTGCTAATCTTTGTTCTATATCTTTTGTGCTTTTCCCATCTTGCGTTATTTGACTTCCTAGGTAGCAGAAATCGTTAACCTCTTGTAAGTTCTCGTTACCTATTTGTATTCTTGTTTTGGATTTATTATCCCCTCTTTTGCATACTAGAACTTTAGTTTTATTTTTGTTAATTTTCATATCATATCCCTCCGTTAGAACTGTTTCCATTTCATTAAGAGCAGCTTCTAACTCTTCCTTGTTAGATGCTAATGCTGCTATATCATCTGCAAATCTAAGCATATCAATCTTTTGTATATTAATTCCAAATGTCTTTCTGCAGTTGACACTGCCTCTTCTATGTACAAGTTAAAAATTAATGGGGATAAGGCACATCTGTGTGTCACTCCTTCCCTAATATTTACTTCTCTACTTTCTTGCTCTAATTCTATTGCCGGTGCTTACTCTTTGCATAAGCTATGTACTATCCGTCTGTCCTTAAAACTCATTCCAATCTTTTTGAGTATTTCGAACATTTTTTTCCATTTTACATTGTCGAATGCTTTTTCCAGATATACAAACTCTATATATACGCTTTCCCCTTTTTCTATTGCTTTCTCCATTATCACTCTCAGAGCTAAAATAGCCTCCTGTGTTCCCCTTTTCGCCTAAACCCAAATTGGTTTTCTCTTAGTATTTCTTCCGCCCGTTTTTCCATTCTTCTTTGTACAATGCTAGTTAATATTTTTGACACGTGTGCTGTCAAACTTATTGTTCGAAAATTTTCACATCTATATGTGCCTTTCTTTTTTGGTATAGTTACTATGATGTTATGTTTGAAATCTTTGGGTATCTTGCCGTCTCATACATATTGCTTACAAGTTGGAAGAGACGTTCTGGTACTGCTTGTCCAGCGGCTTTTAGAACTTCTGCTTGCACCTTATCTGTACCTGGTGCCTTACCATTTTTCAGATCCTTTAATGCTAATTCAAACTCATCTCTAAGTATAGGACATCCCAGGTCATCATTTTCAATGTCTGATTCCTGTTCTAATGCAGTTAGTTTCTCTCCTGCATATAAATTCCCTGTATATTCTTGCCATCTACACACTTTCTCTACATTTTCTATAATGATGTTTCCTCCCGCGTTCCTTATATTTTTGCTATACGGTTTTATATCCCTAAAATTGATTCTAATTAGTTTGTATGCTTCATCTGTTTTTCCTACCTCCAGCTTAGTTTGTACCTCTTTGTACTTTTCATGAATCCAGTGTTCTTTAGCTTTCCTGCATTTGCGAATAGTTTCCCATTTTATGGCTTTATATCTTTGTTTTCCTGTTTCGTTTGATTTATTTTTGTATTTTCGCCTTTCTTCTATTAAATTCAGGATATCTTTTGTTATCCATGGTTTCTTATTTTCTTTTTGTGTATACCCCAGGATATCTATGGCCGCCATGTCTAGGCTGGTTTTAATGTTATTCCATTCGGTTTCTACTTCCTTAGTATCAGATATTTTCTCGTTATCTTTGAGCAATTCATTTGACTTTTTCGAATCTTTCTTGAATATCTGTATCTTTTAGTTTCTCTAAGTCCAAGTGCCTTTTTCCGTTTCTTTTTTTCAAATTTTTAAATTTAAGTGCGGCTTTCATAATTACGATGTTGTGGTCAGTGTCGATATCTGTTTCTGGGTAGCTTCTACAGTCCTTTATTTGATTTCTAAACCGTTGTCTAACAATAATGTAATCTATTTGATATCTTCCTATATCTCCTGGCATCTTCCACGTATATCGTCTTCTAGCATGATGTTGAAATAATGTGTTTGTGATGATTAAATTATTCTTGTCGCAAAATTCTACCAACCTATTTCCTCTGTCGTTTCTCGTGCCTAAACCAAATAAACCTACTACCGCTCCTTCCCTACCTTCACCTACCATTGCATTAAAATCCCCCATTATTATTAAATTTTCGTGTCTTTTTACGTATCTTAATATGTCTTCGTTATCTTTGTAGATCGTTTCTACCTCTTCGTCACTGTAGCTAGAGGTGGGCATGTATACTTGTATTATTACTGTGTTTACCAGTTTAGATTCTATTCTAACCATTAGTACTCTTTCGTTCTTTTGTAAGTGATTTTCTACACAGTATCCTATCTTTTTCTGCATAACTATCCCCACACCCAAATTTCCCTCCTCTGCTCCTGTATGAATTATGTTGAAGTCTCCACTCCAAAAATCCCCCGCCTCTGGCCACTGAACTTGCTGATCCCTACTATGTCTAGTGATAACCTATTCATTTCGATTTTTAGGTTCTCTAGCTTACCTACTTGCTTCAGACTTCTAACATTCCACGCTCCGACTCGCAAAATGTTCCCGACTTTTATGTGTAACTTTCCGATTGCATCCCTCGAAGTAGTCCCCTCCCGGAAATCCGAATTGTTAACTATTTTAACTCCGGAATCTTTTATCTCAGAGAATGCCATCATTTTATTATAGTTTAGGTACACTGTGTACTTGGGAGGTAATGTGGTGGTTTCCCGTTGCCTTGCACATCGCGGTAGTGTGTCTTAGACTGCCATACCGACCCTTATGGTCGCTGCTCTTCTAAGTACCCAAAGAGCCACTGCCCTCTTTCGGGGACCTGTCTTAGTCTGGTTCCTCACTAATGACCCTACTACTTTGGTTGGACCTGTAGTTTGGCTCTTTAGCTCATTAGAACATGCAAGCCATTTCACTTGTTCTAGTAATTTAGAACTTCGGCAAGGCGCAGGTCCATTCGGAATGGAATTTCCGTACGTGAAGTATAAATTCCGCACTTTTTCTGCATATCCGGACTTGCTCACAAAATCAGAACTTTTTTAGTACTTTCCAGATTTTCCGTACTAGTAGACACCCTGACCTTGTGTGATTTTATATTTTTCCTTATTCCTATACATGTGAGTGGCATTAGTACCAGACATTATTCTTACACACACACACACTTTTATTTATAAAAAATATTTAAGAACTTGATAACTTTATATTCTTTTGTGGTACCTGGTAAATTTGGAATACATAAGGTAAGTGCACCAATTACACAGGCCGACATGATTTTTGATGATGTGAATTTGATAAGTGTCCTTAGCTAATATGGGTACGTTAATTCTGAATGTGAATTTGGTTTGAGCACAACATGTCAAGATTTTTCACAAAATTAAAAAACCCTTGTGAGATATTTTGTACTAGAGCAAAGAAGTACCTTTACGATATTTCCTAAATTGCATTAAAATTATTTCTTTAAAATACTTGATACATCGATAGAAAATATTTTAGTATAATATTATGTTTATTTCATTTCAATGACAACACTGTTTCATTTCCGCATCCGTCAAGGTCAACTTGATGGCATCGGCAGTTGTTTACGAAATAGTTAGTTAGCGTCAGTTGTTTGTAGCATCGAGTTGTGTTTTGTTTTCTGAGTGTTTAGTGCGTCATAATGTCATCAAGAAAGTGCAAAAACAGTCCTGATATATTTTGTTACGTGTGTGGTGATTTAACGATAACAAAGCATCAACGAAACATAACAGAATTTATCAAAAAAGCTTATCACGCTTACTTCGGTGTAAAGCTTGGTGATTAGGACAAACCTTGGGCTCTACACAAAGTGTGCTTTCAGTGTGTTGAGCTACTGAGAAAATGGACAAAAGGTACACATAGCTCTTTACCCTTTGGCTTTCCTATGATATGGAGGGAACAAAAAAACCATGGAGGCGACTGTTGCTTTTGCTCCTGCGATGTCAAGGGTTTCAATTCGAAAAATAAACACTCTATTTAGTATCCTGATTTATCGTCTGCTAAACGATCTGTACCTCATGGACTAGTAATTCTCATTCCTCCACCTTTTCTTCACACCATCCAACAGCAATCATCAGATGAAAGTTCAAACGAAAAACCTATGAAGACGAATTCAATCCTGATATAGACCAACCTTAACAGTTTATCCATTCTGAACTAAATGACTTAATGAGAGACTTGGGCCTATCGAAGGATGCTGTACAAATCTTAGGATCAAGACTGAAAGACAAAAATCTGTTGACTCCAGGAACCACATTTTCGTGGTATAGGCATCGTGAAAAAGAGTTCGCGGAATATTTCTCTCAAGAGGGTTCACTGGTGTGTTGTGATAATATTCCTGTTTTAGTCATGAAACTGGGAGCTGACAATTACGATTCCACATCATGGCGGTTATTTATTAATTAGTTCTTTTGCCTCCCCTTCACATAAAGTTAGGATTGATGAAGCAGTTTATCAAAGCTTTAAATAAACAAGGTGACTGCTTTAAATACCTGTGCGACAAATTTCCTGCACTTTCTGAAACTAAACTTAAAGAAAGGTTTTTTGTAGGCCCTGAAATTCGAACCTTAAAATCGGACAGATTGTTCCAGAATACAATGACCCAGGAGGAATCTCAAGCATGGAGTTCTTTCGTGGAAGTCTTAGAAACAAAAAGTCTCCAAACTACAAAGAAATTGTAGCCGACATGGTCGAAAATTATAAAAAACTGGGATGCAATATGAGCGTCAAACTTCATTTTCTGAATTCCCAAGTTGACTCTTTTCCCGAAAATCTTGGAGCTGTCAGTGAGGAACAAGGAGAGAGGTTCCACTAAGACATAAAGGAGATGGAGAGACGTTACTAAGGAAGATGGGATATTAGAATGATGGCTGATTACTGCTGGACCTTGAAGAGGGACTCGCTCACAAAAATCCACAAAAAGAAAACTGCAAAACGTAGTTTTGAGGGGAAAAAAGAACGATTTTATTCAAAAAAAACCGATTGCCTAACGTAGATTATACTGCATTGTTTTTTTAATGAACAACTCAATTTTACATTGTAATTTTCTATTAAATATAGTTTCAGTAAATATTTTCTCAATATTTTTGGCAGTTTCTATGAAAAATTTCAAACGCACGTTTCCTGAAAACCTGACGTGCTGGAAAAAACTAAGCACAGATTCGTGATCAGCACACTCCATTTACTATAGGACACCTATTAAACTTGAAACACTTTTTCATGAAAAAAAATGTAGACCTGTGTTATTGACACTTTTAGAGAACATTTTTACAAAAAAATCGGTAAAGCATTTATCTGTTCTTGTAATTAAAATTCGATATGCTTTTCAACTATACTGATAACATCTAAAAACGTGTTGTCAAACTTTTACTTATAATAAAACTTAATTTTAATTTACACTTATTGTAACCCCGAAAAATCACCAATAGTTGACTTACAAAAATTTGATTGTCGCCTATTGTTGACATAATCATCACCATTTGTTGACAGGGCTGAACAAATATAAATGCTTAAAAAAAGAATCAGTCAATATTTTTGCAAACTGCTTGGCATAAAAATTTTGAACACTATTTATAAATGTCCCAGTTGTATGTTTTCATATCTTCTACTTCATACACCCCTTGTGCGTTCTTTTGTGATAAATGTCACCAGTCAGTATAACCATTATCATCACTAAAAAGAACTATTATTAGATACTTTAAATAATTTGCAACAAAAACAAAATACAGAATTATTTGATTTAGAATAAACTAGCCATGTTCTAGGAACATTTTCGTTATTGCTTAATTTTTTGTCATAATAAGTATATAAAAAAGATATATTTTAATCGTCTAATGGAAATGCAATATTATTCAATTGTACCGGTCCTATTTCTAGAATAGACATTTTAATATTATCTGTTAAAACTTGCGGCCAAAGAGCTGGATCTTTCAATCTTTCCATACCAGCATTCTCAGCAGCAGCTTCTGTTGGTGAAGGTGGATCAGTCGTGTTATGCGCATCCGCCTCAGATTTCTTATTTTCTTATCGCAGTCCTATTTGTAGATTTTCCATATACGTGTCCTTGTTTAACTCTAGCTGTTCCTCCACTTCCAGGCTTGATGATGGTTGTGCTGCTGCAGCCGTGGTAGATACAATAATTTTTTTTAAAGAGCCAACTTGTTCTTTTTTTATTTCTTCTTTCTCGAAGTTTCTTTTTCAATACTGAAAGCCATCTACCATCAGCCATCTGAATCGAGCACAAACACTTTAAGAATAGGGAAACGAGCAAATAAAAGAAGAGTTTAAATGTATAAAATAGGGGAAAACGAAAAATACTTACGTTTTAAAACTTTAAACAGCGTGCAATATACTTAGTCTAGAATGTAGAACACTAAACTTGGTTGCAACTTCCAGCCCTTTTATCTGCTTATATTAGTTTGAAACGTATTTTCTAAAAGCACCAGCCCCACATTGGGTGGCAGTGAAACTAAGTCTTCCGACATAACTAAGGGTCTATTCCTTGGGTAGAGCTATGAGAAATGGGGGGGTAAGTCGAAATCTGTTTGTAGGTCAAACTTAATCTAAACCAAATAGGCGCCACCAAGTCCTGACTTATTCATGATAATGGCATGGCATATTTCTAAGGGCGGACGTGGAAACCCAAAGAAAAAAAGATCGCCTTCGATGACAAAAACCTGTCTTAATAAAATAAGACGCTGTTCCTGTAAGAAATTGTAATAGTTAGATAAATAAAAAAGTGGAACACTGTGTCCAGCAAATATACATAAAGAAGTAGTAAAAAGATATTTTCAATATAAAGTTGGCATCAAAATTCTACTCACTCTACTTAGCTTTATGTGTTTAGGTTTGATCATACTTGATCAAAATAAAAAACTTTAATCTTGAACCAATTGTTTACTAAAAAGAATCTCTTTTAAACTAAAATGATTTGCAACAAAAATTTAATTAATAACTGTATCACTTCATGGTTTTCAACTTCAGGTTTATCTTAATTATTTCTAATCAAATATTTTACAGTATATTGTAAGCTTGTTATACAAAAAAGGGCTCCGACCTGTGCAGATCTCTTCAGGCAGATGACAAATTAATAACTTCTAAAATTGTTAGTACTCAAGTTTTTTTAAATTACATATGCAAGTTTTAATTTCTATAAAGCAGATCACAAAAATACTCTTGTTTACATAACTTGTACTAAAGCTGTTCGAGGCATTTGCTTTCAAGAATACATCTGTCAGCTGTATACTGCAGAAAAATATGTGACGTCAGTAACACCTGTTGTTGTTGCTAACGACTCATAATGAACCACGCGTGTTGTTTTCTCAAACATCAAATCAGTAAACTTTAATTTCGATACTGGAAAATCCAGCTCAGCAATAGTTGAAACTTTTATAATATTCATACTTTTACACATTCAAATTAACGTGTTCCTAGTGTGAAACACATGAAAAGAACTTAAAGCTATCTACGAACCAAAACTGTATTTCTCACCTTGTTGCAAGGAAGGATGAGATACTCGTTATTTCATGCAAAGATTACTGTGTGTAGTGTGAACTAAATTCATACAAAACAACTTCTACTACGGAGTCGTTCCACGTGTAGAATCAAATACGGCCACGATACATTCTGCAGCCGTTGCAATCCTGTAGTTGAATTACGCTGTCTTACTAAAGTAGCATCTTTACATTGTCCTAGTGTGTCTTAAAAGTTTGTATAACAAAGTCGTCTTCATAAAATTGTTTCCTAAATTTTCTATTCTAAAAGTTGCATCGTAAGTTGTAGCAAAGTCGTCTTCTTAATAAACTGCCTTCTAAATTTCGTGTTTTCAGAGTTGCATTGTAAATTGTAGCACTATATCTCGTCGCGCTAAATAAATTATCTCAAATTAAACAAGTTAATAACCTTTATACGTTACCAACCGCTATTCGAAGATGTGTCCTAACTCATCGAAGTGGATTCGCAAATTGCCGGCGTGCAATCTAGGATACATATTATTGCTTCTTCCACGTATGGCCGACTGATTACAAAACTAGCTCGGACGGCCGAGGCGTCCGAGGGGGGGGACAGTCAAACAGAAACGCACCTGCAAATAGCTGTAGATGACACAGATATTTAACCACAAGTAGAATACCAAAGGACGATGCGGGCTTAACGTATTACTATTGTTGTTGTATGTAATTTACTATTGTTGTTAATAAAATTGTTTTATTATTCTCGCAATTTTATGGAGGGATTTATTATCAAAAATAAAATAGTTACAAGTTCAATAAAATACTATATTCAATGGCAAACTAAACTAAACTATAACTTCCGTTTTCCATTATAAATTTCAAAATTTGTTATCATAAGATGCCGTCTGCAGGTGCTGAGCAAAAATGATTGACAAAGCACAAATACAATACTTCCTCGTTGTTTTTGTCTCTAAAGTGTGTCGCCTTATGTAGCTGATTTCGCCGAATCTATATAGGTTCGTATTTCATAATGTTGCACTATAGCGAAGCGATAAAGCGGTAATCTTGTGCCTACAGCCAGCACTGTCAGCATAATCACTGTGTATAACTCTTTTTTGTATTTATAACAATTGGCACGGATCTGTTTATAATAAAAATAAATTATAAGTAATAAGTTATTCAACGCTTGCTCACTTGCAAAAAAATGTAATATGCCAGTGGCGGCTACTCTATGAGTGCTGCAGAGCTGCAGAACCACCCATTATCAGAAACGGACAAATACATTTAGTAGTATAAAAGAGATCGATAACCAGCCACTAAAAGTATTATGAATTCCTAAGTTGGATATCCATAACAGTCGGTCAATAATACAGTAAACATGCAACTCTAAACAAGGAAAATCCATAAAATCACTGTCTAACTACGTTGCTCTGCAGATCTTATTTGCAAGTTCGGCTATGTGTCGGAACATTTTGCACGAATACGAGCATAGTAAGAAGCGGCCTCTTTAACCCATTCTTGAGCTGCATAAATTGCAGCGTCACTTGTCCGTTGCTATTCGAATCGACAAGTTTTATATACTTTCCATTCTTGCAGACAACGTGTCATGCATTTCATCTTTCGTATGTACTATTAATTTTTAACTAGAATTGATCTGTGTAGAGGATATGAGACATCGTAATTATATTCTTTCTTAGCTAATGAGAGACGTTTTGTTTTACTGTACTTTAATTATTATATTAACCCATTACCAGTTAGTTATTCACAGATTAAAAATTGAATAAACATTTGTGTTTGAAATTTTAGTGTATAGGTAGTAAACTTGTATATTCATTTAGTTATAATTAGATTCATCAACAATAAACTTTTTCACGGTTTCCTGAGGACGTTTGCTACATTAATAGTTTCTAAAATGGATGTTATTTTTAATTTAAGTGAAAAAAGATTCTCTCAGCTTACTTTTACAAGAACAATTAGCTATTAAAGATCAGGGTCGTCCTATACCAGAACTGAACATTTATAATTCTGGTACAAGTTGTGGTAAAACTTATAAAAGGCAGTTCAATACAGACATTTATCAAAGAAACAGTTGGATTTGTGGGTGCAATCAAAAAAATGCATTATGTTGCTTTCCGTGCGTGTTGTTTTTGGATGATCGTGGTGAAAAACTTTGGTCGCAAACAGGTGTACGGGATTTGGTTCACTTAAGTGAAAAAATTAAAAACATGAAAACTGTAAATCGCATGTTAATAACGCAATGCAATTAGCTCTGTTTGGCAAAATAAATATACAGGCTCAACTTAATTCTGCGTACTGGATAAATATTCAGAAGTATAACGACGAAGTAATCAGAAATAGATATATTTTATTTAAAATTATAAACTGTATAAAATTTTGTGGAGCCTTTGAACTTGCACTTCGCGGACACGATGAATCCGATTCATCTGAAAACCGCGGTATTTTTAGGGGACTGGTTAATTTTTCTTCGGAGCTTGATAGAACTCTTGAGGATCATTTGAAAAATGTAGGCGTCTTTAAAGGTACTTCCAAAACAATTCAAAATGACTTATTGGAATGTATTCTTGAAGTTTGTCATTTTGAAATTGTCCGAGAAATCCAAGAAAGCTCGTTTTTAGCAGTGATGGCAGATGAAACGACAGATATATCAGCAAAGTTTCAAATAGTTACAGTTTTTCGTTGAACGGTTTTGGAATTTTTTACTTCCAAAGAAACATGATGCAGATTCACTTTCTGAAACAATTCTAGGTGTTCTAGAAACTGTAATCAAAAATAACAATACCAAACTTATTGTACAGAGTTACGATGGGGCCGCAGTTATGAGCGGGAAACGTGGCAGTGTTCAAGCTGGAATTAAGCAAAAATACAAAAATGCTCATGTTGTACATTGTTACGCTCATCAACTAAATCTCGTAATGACAAAAGCATGTTCTATAAATAGCCACGTAAGACTTTTTTTGGAAATTTGCAGGATATACCGGAGTTTTTTAGCTTTTCACCTCAACGTATAGCAGTGCATAATGAAATAGTCGGCAGGAGAATGCCTCGTTCTGTTCCTACTCGCTGAAATTTTAATATTCGTGTGGTTAATATAGTATACGAACACAGAGATGCATTAATTGAATGTATTGAAAACTTGGAGGAAAGCACAAATATCCAAATGTGCCAGCAAGCTTCTGGAATTTTGCGAATTTTGATGGATCAAAATTTTTCTTTTTGGTTAACCTTCTTTCATTATGCTATGCCACACGTGGATTTACTATACAACCAATTGCAAAAAAGAAATATGGATCCAACTGAAGCTCAAAGAGTTATAGGTGTGTTTGAACTTAATATTAATAATATACGTAATAATAAAATAGGAACCGTCATTGAAGAAGCATCAAAATTAGGTACCGTTCCTGCAGAAACTAAACGAAAACGGCTTAATAATAGTAAATGGGATCACCGTGTCGCCTGCATAGAAGTATGCGACATCATTGTTAACACTGTAAAAGAACGTTTTTCTTTTACTTATTTCTCGAGTATGATAACAAGTTTCCAGAACAAGAGTTAGATTTAACTTGCATCGCTTACGATATTTTAAATAAAGAACGCCTCAAAACAGAGTTGTCTGTATTATAATAATAATAATAAATTTGATTTATTGAGTATATACAAATACATATATCCCAAAGGACATGGTTCAGCAAGACTGATTTTCAACCACTCCTGACTATAATTTAGTACACTTATTTAGATTATTTTTTATAATACCTATTTAACAAACTTTTTTTCATTTCTTTCTTAAATGTACATTGATTTTTACAACTTTTATACAGATTTATATTTTGATTTATAAACTTAGCTGCCGTATGTTCAAATGAAGCTTTAAATTTTTAAATACTGACCTTAAGTTTAGATTATGTATGTCACTTCGCTTCTTTAGCAGTTCATACAAGTAATTTGGTTTTTTGTAATAATAATTCCATACAGTAACACGCAAACAACAATTCACACCTACCTTGAAATTTTAAAATTTGATGTTCTTTATAAATAGGTGTTACATGATCAAATTTTCTATAATTAAAAATAAATCGTATGCAACTATTTTGTAATACCTGCAACTTATTTTTTAATTCATTAGTTAGATAATTAAAATAGACACAACTACAATAATCAAGCTGACTAATTATTAAAGTATTGCATAATTCCATTTTTGCATGTGAAAGAATCAAATTTTTATAACTATATAGTCGCTTTAAAATTGCATAGCCTGACTTAATCTTTGTTACTGCATGTTTTTCAAAATTTAAATTGGTATCTATAATAAGACCAAGATTTTTTGTACTCGATGAAAAAGTAACTTCTACATTATCGATTGTGATAACCTCATTTATATTGTCGTGAACTTTCCTACAAGCCAATTTATTTCCCAAGCACATAGCGACCGTTTTTGTAGGATTTAAGAGTAAACCATTTTCTTTTGACCATTTAGATATTTGTTCCAAATCCATATTTAAATATTGAATAGTTTTGTTAATTTCTTCTGCCATACATGATACATACACTTGCACATCATCGGCATACATGTGCACTGAACATACCTTTATCACCTCTGGTAGATCTGCAGTAAATAGGGAAAATATAATCGGTGCTAAAACACTTCCTGTGGCACTCCTTGCTTTAGTGGTAAAAATTCTGAGAATCTATTGTTGAGCTTTACTTGCTGATACCTTTCACTGAGATAGTTTTAAACCATAATAAAACTGTCTTACTGCAACCATATAATTCTAATTTACGAAGCAAAAGTTGTATATTTACTAGTTCGAATGCTTTGCTATAGTCTAACATTACCAATAGAGTAACCTTGGCTTCATTCATAGCTCTTGTAATGTCATTAACAATCTTACATAGCGCTGTTGTCGTACTGTGCCCTTTCGAATCCAGACTGTGCTGATGGCAAAATATATGTATTGATATACTCGCTATACTGATCATAAATTATTTTTCTGCTATTTTTGACATTGTGCTTAAAATATTGATTGGCCTTAGATGAGACAATTCTGTAGCATTAGATACTTTTGCAATAGGCGTGACTATTGAGTACTTCCATATCTTAGGATAGGTTCCTTCATTTAATGAGCATCTTAAAATATTAACCAGCACATCTATACAGAAAGGTAGTATATATTTTAGCATTTTTATGCCAATACCATCCACACCAATTGCTTCTGATTTGATACTAAAAATAATTTTGTATACTGCATCATGTGTAATTTTTTGCATATCAAATTTAAATTGTTGCTTAAACACTGGATAATCTAATTTATTATTTTTATCTGTTTCTATGCTTGAGGCCAAATTTTCTGCAGCCTTAACAAAGAATCTGTTTAGGTGATTGGGGTCGTTCAAATTTTCTTGGATTGTATTTTCTGGTTTACGATATATTTGTCTTTTCCTATTCCAATAGGGAATGTAGAGAAATATGTGGTGCTGTGCGTTTTCTTAAATTCATAATAGCGAATAATTTAGACGAAACGATGGCCAAAACTAAAAAGCTATTACAAATTCTTGTGACCACACTAATGACCACTGTTGAAGCCAAACGCAGTTTTTCTACTCTAAACTGTATAAAAACTTTTTTAAGAAACTCGATTTGTGAAGATAGGTTAACGGTCCTGTCAATGCTATCAATTGAAAAAAAATGCATAACTTCAATTCCCAATTTTAATGAAAAAGTGATTGACCAATTTGCTACAAAGAAAGATAGACGTTTTCCACTCATACTTAAGAAAAACCAATAAAATATTTTTACATTAGCGATGCAGCACTACCAAATATATTCGGTACAAGCCGCCACAGCAATATGCTGTATATCAAGTTCCCGTTATATAAAATAAGTCAAAATATGAGTGATACGAGTATAATGTAGTAAATGCGATGAGCTTTTATTTAAAATATTTGAAGCAGACATGAATGTGCATGTACAATTTAATTTGAAAATAATAATAGAGAATAGATTAAGACATTACATTAGTAATGGCGATTTTTAGTCTTTATGTATAAGTACATGGCTCGATTTCTCTATTTTTTATTTTGGTGCCTCTAGTAGGGTGTCGCCCGCGTGCTGTACACCTGTTGCACCCCCGGTACGGCACAGTCGTGTATGTGCACATTTTCTTATCCCATATATTAGTCTCAGGCAAGAGTTCTACAAAACTTGAATTCTATGTATATCACTTACTCTCAGAGAGGGTTCATAAACCACATCTCCAAAATCTACTTGTGATAACACCACCGATTCACATAACGTTTTTTTGATACGAATACTTAAAGCATGACGATTCTGATATATAGTTTTAAGTTAAAGTAACCTTTCTGTAAAATTTTAGACACATAGCTAGAAAAATTCAATTTTTCATCTAAATAAATGCCTAGACTTTTAACATGATACGGTTGTTTTAATAAATTACCTGCCACAGATATTTTAAATTTATCATTAATAACGGATGTATAATGCTCAGTACCAAAAATGATCACTGAAGATTTATTAAGACTAATATTCAAGTAGTGACCATCGGAAAAATGAACTAACTTTGCCAGACCATAATTAATCGCTGCAGCACCTTGCAAAATTTCATTCGGATAAAAATATAAATAGATCTGCGTATCATCAGCATAAAGATGAACATTACATGATTCATTTGAAAACTTAACATAGAGGATCTTGGGGTTTAAATCTTTTACACTACAAAAGTGGATGTTTTCCATAAATTTGATACTCGATCCTGATTTGCCTGTTGATTGTTTAGATGTGCGAGAAATTCTTTGTGCCGTAATTATTTTGCATCATTATCAAAAAACATCCAAATCAAATATATATTTATATATACACAATGGATACCCATAATGCAATACAAATAATGTCACTTGAGATGGACTTGCAGTAGTAGTTATCTGGTAAATC
The DNA here is from genome assembly GCA_036346225.1 of Platerodrilus igneus. Lineage (NCBI taxonomy): Eukaryota > Metazoa > Arthropoda > Insecta > Coleoptera > Lycidae > Platerodrilus > Platerodrilus igneus. The sequence continues at coordinate 5,342,947 of JARFIW010000999.1, read as the reverse complement.
ATGAAGAATATGAATCTAATTATCTTTTATTTGTGGTTCAGCTAATGCTACATATGTCAGATAGATATAGTGTTAAATTTTTAAAATTTTGGTTATTATGTATGAGTAATAATATTATTTTTTGCAGTCCGCATCTATCATCTGAAGAAAATTTTGCCGTGTATGGAAAATGTAACAATATTAATGGCCATGGACATAATTATGTTGGTAGGTATCAGGCCTAATTATAAGCTTTTTAATTAGATTTATATCTATCTTTTGACTTTGTTTATATTGTAGTTTAATGTGACGTAAGTTAAACGTGATTTATTTTAAAAATATACTCTAATTATAGGAAAAGTTTTATTACTTAAGCGTGAATAACGAAAGTGACCAATTAAAACATACAACGTTGTTTAATATTTAATCAAATACTTTATTGAATTGTGAGGGAAATTTGGTCATGTTATTTTAAACTAGAACGAAACAGTAGCACTAATTTTGAAACAATTGAACTTTCCTTTTGTTAAAACGATTGACTTAAGTAAATAATATTATACGTAAAAATGAAATTAAAAAATGCATTTTTTTAAGTACTTCTTGAAATAAGCTTTTTCAAAACTTTTTGTAATGTGTTAAGTGAATTTTTAATCTTAATTCAGCAAAATCCTTATCCACCCCTAAACGAGTGTGTTCGTCCCTTATCTGGAGCAGGGTGATCCCGGTAAACAAATCGATTATCGTCAAAATTGGTGGGTGGAATAGAATTCGTAGTCGATGTATGAGTTGTTTAACCAAAGCCTATTGCAATAATGATTAAACCCAGGAAGAGTGACCATAGTTAATAACGGAGCTAAAATAATGAATGTTAAATCATAATAGGGTGCCAGAGAGAGTAAGTCGAATAGAATTACTTCACATTAATCTCCATAGCGCCCCAAGTAAACCGCAAAAACATGCGAGAACATACTTAAGACCATCAAATAATCATACCGTACACCTCATTACACTAATATTATAAATAACAATTGGAACTTACTGTACAGGGTGTCTATGGGTACCGAAAAACCGGAAAGTATCGAAAAAGTGCTAATTTTGTAAAGCAAGTCTGGAAATGCGGAAAAAGTGCGTAATTTACACTTCGCGTAAGAAAATTATGCGTATGCTTTAGACACAAAGAAAATCTGAATTCTATTTTGCAGTCGTTCATTGTATGTATAACATAAAATAATAGTTATTTATTATACAAGGGAAAAAGTACTAGATTTTAGCTTGAGGTGTGTTTGTCTCGCGATGCGAATTGGAGGAAAACAAAACACCAAGAGTTAAAATCTTACATTTTTACCCATGTATAATATACTATTTTTTCTGCGACAGGCAAAACGATGATTTAATATGGAAAAAAATATTACAATATATTAAAGTCAAAAAATCAATCGATGTCAAATTTGAAGTTTTAAACAAGTAGGCTGTTGTACTTATAGGGACAGTTAGACTTGCGTTGCTAAGGAAACCTTTAAAGTAATCAAATATCTGTCAATTTAATTCTGCGAGTGGTTTCAAAAATTGCTTATACTTAAGTTGTTTTTATCGGTTGTTTTGAACGCGGCGAAGTTATAGTACGATGTTATGTTACACCCAAATGTTACAAGTGTGGACCCGGCTTTAAATTAAATATCTTAGTGTTCTTACTTATTTGCACATACCCAGGAAAAAAGTACTCGTTTTTTTCCCGGGGAAAAAAGTAAATTCATAAAAAGTGACATTTTGTTACCTGTCAAGAAACATTAAATGTCAAATTTCTTTCCCGTCACAGAAAAAACAATATTTTTAAATTTTAACCTGCTTTGACCTAGGATACAGAGAGTTAAAAATATTATTGACGTGCTCTGTTTTTGCAGGAATTGATTCGAGGTTACTACTTGATCTGAATAAAATCACGGTTGCTAAAATGCCGGCGATTTTATGGGATACATAAGGAAGATATCGGAAAATAATGTGTAGGTTAGGTTACTGTTAGCAGTGGCGTAACTCAAAATTGATAGCCCCCCGAAATATTAAACTAAATCCTAAAACTGTTTAGTGGGGGTTAAGTTATATCTGTAGTTGTCACAGGGCCTATTTACGGATCGGGTCTCTCTCGCACCATGGGGGCTACAGGGCTCAACGTTACGCCACCGACTTAGAAATGTTTTACTAGTAAAAACTGACCAAACGAGTACAACGGGTGTAAATACATCCATAATCGAAAACAAATTACACAGAATCTTTTTAGGATAATTCCATTCTTCTCTATTAAGTTATGTGTTATTTTTTGCTGGAAGATTCGGTATTTCAGCAACGGTCAATAAAACCTCAATTAATATATCGTTTCACTTCACAAGGATCTAAAAGGAATTAGCGACAGTTCAATTCATTTTTAACTTATTAAAAACAAATAAGAAGCATACCTTATAAATTACTTTTAAAATGCAGTTCATCCGTGAAATTTGTAGAGTCGTTAAAAGAATATAAATATAATTATTTCAAAATTTCTATCTATATTCTAATTTGCTAGCCAACAAAATGGATTTCTGACAGTTTTCCACCCTCTCCTACTTTTGTAATTGTTGTTTTGTTTTACAGTTTTAGTTCAAACACCCCATATCTATTGCTAACGTGAGTGTTAGCCATAACGCAAACCAACACGATTTCTTTTGGTCACTCACTCAGAGTTGCATTTTTTTCTTAATCGTTACCAGTGGTGGTTCGTGCCTCTAAAATTAGGTGGAACAACTACATATAATTAAAAAACACGAACAACGATTTTATAATGGTTTCAATAAAAAGTTCATTCGACGTGTTCTCTTTGGCGCAATAAGTCAATCACTTTGTTGTTAAAATTACGCAAACACAAAATTACTGAATAAAACTATTGTTTATAAAACTAAGCCACAACTTGCATTTCAGAAAGTTTAAGAAATGCAACAAAACAAGCAAATTATGTGTGTATAGCTAACAAGGAGCAACCCTCATCAATGCTCCAAAGATGCACTTGAACAATACGGTGATGAATCGTTTCAAAGTGTCAAAAAGTTAAAACAAACTCAACTTTTGGTCGTCGCAAGGATGTTCGACAAACGTTCATTATGTGTATTCGCTTTAGTTATAGTACTGTTCCACACAGAATGACATTTCATATAGGGCACTCCACTGATTGCGGCTGAAGAATTCTTCTCAACTCAGCAAGACTTAAATTAAAAATGTCCACATGCGAGTATTTGTTTACAATATGACATAGTTTATAAAGTGGACTATTCATATACGTATTTGAATAAGATTTGGGTAAGTAGAACACTTCTGTGCATCTACTATTAGTTCCTCTAGGAACTCTGAATTGTAGCCTATCTTGTTATGGAGTAGGTTATGTGCTACGATTAATGTGACATGTTCCATCATAATTTTGATTGGATGCATACTGAACTTCTTTAGTAGGGTATTGTGATAACAATATTTTAGCATTCTGCGTTGAATTTTTTCTAATTTAATAATTTGATATTTATGGAAGGGCTGCCATATTATACAGCAATAATTGAAAAGAGATTTTACAAATGCAATAGTGGTACTCACACTCCATGCCTTTGCGTTTCTAATAATGAAACCTAACATTCTGAGTGCTTTGTTTGTAACATTGTTTATATGAATGTTAAAAGATAGGCTAGTGTCAAAAGTTACATCCAAGTCACAAGATGTGTTAACGTGTTTTAAACTATGGTTATCTATTCTATAATTAAAAAGGATAGTTTTCTTTCTATTAGCAAAAGTCATCACTAAACATTTCTTCATGTTAAATCAAATCCAAATTTTTTACTCAAAAGAAGTATGTTATCTAAATCAGATTGTAATTTAATGCAATCATCTGGCTCAGTAATGGCCAAAAAGTTTGAAGTTTTCCGCATATAGGAGACCCGCTGAATATTTCAATGATGAAGGAAGTGAGTTGATTATTAAAAGAAACAATAAAGGTCCCAGGTTTGATCGAGGGACTCCGGACGTGGGACTAAAAGTATGAGATAGGAATTGTTTAATCTCAACATATAGTACTCTTTGGGATAAGTACGAGAATATGAGTTTAGTTAAAATAGGTTCAATATGAAAATCTTTAAGAACATTGATTAGCATCTCATGATTCACAGAGTCAAAGGCTTTGCACATATCCGTATATACTACATCAACCTGGAGACCTAGTTGCAGGTTATCATACACGAATTGAGAAAAGTAAAGAAGATTGGTTAAAGTGCTTCGTTGAGGAAGAAAACCATGCTATGCGGTTGAAATCATATGCTTGACTCTATCATATAATCTCATCATCATTAGGTCTTCAGTCCTAGAACTGGTTAGACGTGTACCATCATTGTTTCCTATTCTGAACTAACCCACAGATTTCCCTGAAATTTGCACAGTTTGCATCTATAACTATCTCATCTAGGTCTACATCTACCTCTTTTTTCCTATCTCTGCTTGTAATATATCCCATACTATTCCCCAAAATGTCTTAGAACGTATTCCACCCTTCTATTTCTCATTTTTCCTAGATATCCTTGTTCCCCTACAATTTCTATAACTTATTTGTTATTATGTTTGTCTGTCCATGCTATCGTCCTCATACATCTGAAGCACAGCATTTCAAAAGGCTGCTACCGTTTTTCTGTCTGCGTTTCAGACTGCCCGTATTTCATAGACATATTGTGCTTTGCTTCACACATATGCTTTCAACAATTTTCTTCTTGTTCTATGTTTGTTGCCTTTCCTCATAGGCGCTGTTCTTTCTTGTTAGATGCAGTTCGATCACCTTCAATTGTTTTACAGTTATATGCCCTATATCTCTGACCTTCAGTGGTTGTGAAGGGAGGTAAGCAACCTGCGGCTGCCAAGTTCCCCCAACACTTAACCATTTAGTGATTTAATATATTTTCCAATTTATCTTTTCGCACAGCCAACCTTAGTTGCAGATATTTCGCAACCAACAACTAGTTGTTTATACTAATCATCAGATTTATCTGCGCTTATTTTTTCGTCATTAGGTTTTCCGTCTCAAAACTGGTTGGACACGTACTTGCACTTATTTATATTCTGAGCTAGCCGACATAGTTCTCTGAAATTCTCACACAGCATGTGTATACAGCTCGTTCCCCTTCTATTGTTTTCTAATTTTATGCCCTATTTCACCGAGATTCAGTGAAGGGGGTTGAGCAACTTGTGGCGCCCAAGATCCCCCAACACTTAGACATTTGCCGAAGTAATGGTTTTCCAGTAAATCCTTTCACACACTTAACACTATTCGAGATTATTGCCCAACCAATTCTTGTAGTTACTTATAACAATAATCATGTTTAAGCACAGTTATTTTGTCGTTATTAGTTTATCCATCTTGGGATTGGTTGGATGCGTACCTCCATTGATTTCTATTCTGGGCTAGTCTACACATCTCCTTGAAACCCCTACAGCCTACATCTTTTACTATCTGTGTGCAGTAGTCTAACCTAGGTCTGCCTCTTCTTCTCTTTTTTCCGATCTTTGCTTCTAATATATTCCACACTATTCCCTCATGCCGTAGTATGTGGCCTATCATCCTATCTCTCCTCTTTTTTACTGTTTTCCACATATTTCTTTCTTCCCCTACCATTTTTAGTACCTCTTCGTTCTTAACTTTGTCTGTCCATGATATCTTCATCATACGTCTGTAGCACCACATTTCAAAGGCTTCTACCTTTTTCTTGTCCGCTTCTCCTACTGTCCAGGCTTCACAGCCGTACAGTGCTGTGCTCCACACATATGTTTTAAGCAATCTTTTCCTTGTTTCTATGCTTGTGGTCTTTGAGCACAGTAGTTGCCTTTTCTTGTTAAATGTAGCACGACCTTGTGCTAATCTTTGTTTTATATATTCCATCTTGCGTTATTTGGCTTCCTAAGTAGCAGAAATCTTTAACCTCTTGTAAGTTTGTGTTACATACTTGTATTCTTGTTTTTGATTTATTTTCCTCGCCTTTGCATACTAAAACTTAAGTTTTAGTTTTGTTAATTTTCATACCGTATCTTTCTGTTAGAACCGTTTCCATTTCATTAAGAGCAGCTTCTTACTCTTCCTTGCTAGACGCTAATACCGCTATATCATCTGCAAATCTGAGCATATCAATTTTTTGTCCCTGCATAGTAATTCCAAATGTTTTCCTGCATCTGACAGTATTCATTGCCTCTTCTATGTACAAGTTAAAAATCAATGGGGATAGGGCACATCCCTGTCTCACCCCTTTCCTAATGTTTACTTCTCTACGTTCCTGCTCTAATTCTATTACTGCTGTTTGTTCTTTGTATAAGCTATGTACTATTGGTCTATCCCTATAACTCATTCCAATCTTTTTGAGTATTTCAAACATTTTTTTCCATTTTACATTGTCGAATGCTTTTTCCAGATCTACAAACCCTATATACACGCTTTCCCCTTTTTCTATTGTTTTCTGCATTATCACTCTCAGAGCTAAAATAGCCTCCCGTGTTCCCCTGTTTCGCCTAAACCCAAATTGGTCTTCTCCTAGTATTTCTTCCGCCCGTTTTTCCATTCGTCTTTGCACAATTCTAGTTAATATTTTTGACACGTGTGCTGTCAAACTTATTGTTCGAAAATTTTCACATTTATCCGCACCTTTCTTTTTTGGTATAGTTACAATGATGCTACGTTTGAAATCTTTGGGTATCTCGCCTGTCTCATACATATAGCTTACAAGTTGGAAGAGACGTTCTGTTACTGCTTGTCCAGCTGCTTTTAGAGTTTCTACTTGCACCTTATCTGTACCTGGCGCCTTACCATTTTTCAGACTCTTTAATGCTAATTCAAATTCGTCTCTAAGTATAGGATAGCCCAAGTCATCATTTTCAATGTCTGATTCCTGTTCTAATGCAGTTAGTTCCTCTCCTGCATATAAATTCCCTATATATTCTTGCCATCTATCCACTTTCTCTACGTTTTCTATGATGACGTTTCCTTGTGCGTCCCTTATATTTTTGCTATACGATTTTATATCCCTAAAATTCATTCTAATTAATTTGTATGCTTCGTCCGTCTTTCCTATTTCCATCTTTGTTTGTACCTCTTTGCACTTTTCATCAATCCATTGTTCTTTAGCTTTTCTGCATTTTCGAATAATTTCCCATTTTATGGTTTTGTATCTCTGTTTTCCTGTTTCGTCTGATTTATTTTTGTATTTTCGTCTTTCTTCTATTAAATTCAGGATATCCTTTGTTATCCATGGTTTCTTATTTTCTTTTTGTGTATACCCCAGAATATCTCTGGCCGCCATGTCTAGGCTGGATTTAATGTTATTCCATTCTGTTTCTACTTCCTTAGTATCAGATATTTTCCCGATATCATTCAGCAATTCATTTGACTTTTTTTTCGAATCTTTCTTGAATATCTTTATCTTTTAGTTTCTCTAAGTTCAAGTGCTTTTTTCCGTTCCTTTTTTTCAGATTTTTAAATTTAAGTGCGGCCTTCATAATTACGATGTTGTGGTCAGTGTCTATATCTGCTTCTGGGTAGCTTCTACTGTCTTTTATTTGATTCCTAAACTGTTGTCTAACAAGAATGTAATCTATTTGATATCTTCCTATATCTCCTGGCATCTTCCATGTATATCGTCTTCTAGCATGATGTTGAAATAATGTGTTTGTGATGATTAAATTGTTCTTGTTGCAAAATTCTACCAGCCTATTTCCCCTGTCGTTTCTCGTGCCTAAACCAAATAAACCTACTACCGCTCCTTCCCTACCCTCACCTACCACGGCATTAAAATCCCCCGTAATTATTAAATTTTCATGTCCTTTTACGTATCTTAATATGTCTTCGATATCTTTGTAGATGGCTTCTACCTCTTCGTCACTGTAGCTAGAGGTGGGCATGTATACTTGTATTATTACTGTGTTTACCGGTTTAGATTCTAATCTAACCATGAGTACTCTTTCGTTCTTTTGTAAGTAATTTTCACACAGTATCCTATCTTTTCCGCATAACTATCCCCACACCCAAATTTCCTTCCTCTGCTCCTGTATGAATTACCCTGAAGTCTCCACTCCAAAATCCCCGCCTCTGGCCACCGAACTTCGCTGATCCCTACTATGTCTAGTGATAACCTATTCATTTCGATTTTTAGGTTCTCTAGCTTACCTACTTGCTTCATACTTCTAGCATTCCATGCTCTGACTCACAGAATGTTCCCGACTCTTATTTTTAACTTTCCGATCGCATTCTCCGAAGTAGTCCCCTCCCGGAGATCCGAATGGGGGACTATTTTAACTCCGGAATCTTTTACCCCAGAGAATGCCATCATGTTTGTAACAATTTAAGTACGCTGTGTACTTGGGAGATAATGTGGTGGTTTCCCGTTGCCTTCCACATCGCGGTAGTGTGTCTTAGACTGCCATACCGACCCCTATGGTCTCTGCCAATCTAAGTATCGAAAGAGCCGCTGTCCTCTTTCGGGGACCTGTCTTAGTCTGATTCCTCACTAACGACCCTACTACTTTGGTTGAACCTGTAGTTTGGCTCTTTAGCTCATTAGAACACGCAATCCATTTCGCCTGATCTAGTAGTTTAGAACTTCGGCAAGGTGCAGGTCCATTCGAAATGGATCATATAATCTGTTATATAGTATTCTTTCATAAAGTTTGGATAAAGCTGATGTAATCACAATAGGCCTGTAATTACTAATTTCAGATTTACTTCCAGCTTTGAACACTGGCACTATCTTTCCAAGTTTAAACTTATCAGGGAAAATTCCTTGACAATAAGATAAATTTAGCAAGTAATGTATAGATTCCATTAGATACTGTATACATCCCTTAAGTATCCGTCAGGCCCCGCTGAGTCACAGTTCTTTAGTTGATTGACTGCCACAGAAATTTCCTCCTTTGATATGGGATTATATGAAAAACCTTGATTATCACTGCTGTTACTAAGAGCGGTCCTATGTATGTTATTAGTTGATTTAGTAGGATAAACAGATTGGAAATAGACAGCAAACATGTTTAGTATATCTTGCATGGCTTTATGGGCAGTGCCCTTATAGGTAATTACTTCAGGAACATGAATATTATTTCTCTTGTTATTTACAAAAGTCCAAAAGTGTGCTGGATCCATTTTTATGTTTTCCTGTAATGTGACCAAATAGTTAGAATATGCCAATTTTATCATCGCTTTAGTCCGTGCTCTAATCTCATTATGTTTTATTTTAAAACTAATATTGTTAGTCCTTTTAAATTTTTGTAGAAGCATGTTTTTCCACTTGATATTTGATATAATAGCTCGATATTTCCATACAGGATATGTATTTTTAGCAGCAGAAGATTTTGGTACACATTTATTAAAAATTGAGTCAATCACACTGTAAAAGAAAGTAAAGGACTCATCCAAGTTATGAGTTAAGAATAAGTTTTCCCAACTAGAATTTTTAAAATGATTTATCAAATCCTCAAAGTTTGCCTTTTTGAAATTATAATGATCTTTACGATTATATTTAGCCTCTCTAATAAAATTGATCTTATTACAAATAATATCAATATTAAGTGAAGGATGGTATGGATCAACTTTCACGATTGTGAACCTCATCAGCAAGATTAGATATTACTAGATCTAATGTGTTTCCATGACTATTTTTGATATTATTATGTTGTACAAAACTATTAAAAGATAGGAAGTTCAACAATTCAGACAGCACGATGCTCAATTGACACATACGACCGTTCGGAATATTAAAATCACCTAGTATAAGTATATCTTTGACATGTAGATTCTTTTCAATCGTAGAATAAAACAATTCATACACTTCACACGGACTACTTGGTGGAATGTACACAATAACTACATACACGGACAGATTCCCCACATCAACTTTTATGCAAAGTCCTTCAATAGATTTATCAAATATTGTAATCTCAGCGGATTTAAAGATACCTTTTCTTACTAACAGTAATACACCACCTCCACAACTTTTCCCTGTGCAGTTATAGTTTTTGTCACATCTATAACACTCATAAGATATAAGTAGTGAGGTAGGGCCGGTCCTACTTCAAAACGCGACAGACGTATTTTCCATGTGTAGAATACGGCTGAATCGTTTTGAATTAGGATCGGCCCTATATTATTTCAATGTAAAATAGTCGTGAAAACATTTCAATGTAAAATAGTTGTGAAAACATGAATTCTTCTATACTTTCAATGTAAAATGCTTGTGGGCACGTTTTGAATTAGGATCGGCTTTATATTACTTTCAATGAAACACACACGTATGTTGAAAAGTGCAGAGAAGAATGTGTGTAGCTGTTTTGAATTCGGTTTTCTATCGAGAAGTTAGACGTGCACCGTTTTGAATTAGGATCGGCGTTATATACTTTTAATGTAAAATGTGAAAACCTGAATTCTTTTCAAATGTAAAATACTTGTAGGCACGTTTTGAATTAGGATCGGCTTTATATTACTTTCAATGGAACACACGTATATTGAAAAATGTAAGTGCAGAGAAAATGTGTGTAGATGTTTTGAATTTGGTTTTCTAGCTAGAAGTTATAAAGTATGACAGATGCAAAATATTGCTTTCAAGTCAATTGTGTTTAATTAAAGTGGATTCTGATTTATGTTTAGAGGCTGCAAATACACATGGGCCGGTTTCAATTCAAAATGTGTTCACTCTTGTGATAGGTTGAAAAGTGGGTTGGCAAAGTACGCAGATGGTGGTAATCTGCTATATAAGGAGATTGCTCCTAATATTAATTTAATTAGTCGAAGTTTACTGCATATATTTACATACAAACATGTATATAATCGATATTCAGGGATTTAAATACAAGAAAACGAGTTTGTGTGCAAAGAAATTGCGGTTTTGGACTTGTTGTTAGGTGATGTTTGGCATCAAATTTTTAAACTGCCAATGCAGTCTAGTTGTTTGAGTCAAGATCATATAAAACATAATGACTGGGTGACAAGGAATATTCATGGTCTTTCTTGGGATGAATCTTCAACGGCTGGAATGGTGTCAACATATATAGCGCTTTATTTGAAGCAAATTATCCGACCCGGTGAAGAAGTATTTGTGAAGGGTCTAGAAAAGAAGAAATTGATTGAAACATATATAATGCAAAACTTTGTAACTGATATGCTTGCACTAGGTTGTCCTAAGCTATCGGAGTTAAAATCAACAATCGTTTAAAATATAACATACATTGTTGTAAACACAGCAATAACAATCTGCAATGTGCAAAACAAAATACCTTTTATTAAAAGAATGGCTTGATAATAATAAAAACAATAGAAAGATTTTGTTTGTATTATTTATTTTTAATATAATTTTACAATGTTAGCCTTACAAAATTCCTTTATAATAATAAAACAATAGAAAGATTTGTTTGTATTATTTATTTTAATATAATTTTACAATGTTAGCCTTATTAACTATTATTATAACAACTTCTAGCAAACATTATTTTTATCGATCCAGCTATTGTGTACGTTAGAGAAGCCTAACCATTTTACAAATATTTTATTTCCACTCTTTCTTAGAACTTTTCTACCAGGTAAATTCCTGGATGTTTAACCTTTGCAACTCCGTTTCATAAAATGCACCTTTGATTTCTTTCTCGTCTTGATCTTCTAATATATATGTTGTCGGATTGGTTACGTTTACCTTTTTAATCTTAAAATTTCATTTGACCAGTTTGGTGTGTAACCTTTCGTAAATGCTTCCCTGTGTTTACTAATCCTCACACTGTCTTTAATTGAATATTTTGGTATTTTGGTTGCAAGTTTGATGTGGGTAAATGATGATTTAAGAATAGTTTTTCAATTGATTTATCAACTTTTACAGGTTTGACTCGATAGTATTGTGAACTGTATTGTTGTATTGTTTCACAATATCGCTTAAATTTTTATCCAATTGTAAGAACCGTTCAGGTTAAACAAGCGCCACATTTTTCCCTTTAAAGTTCTAATTACACGTTCCACAATGCATGCTTTCTTTGTAGAAAAACACTATAATGGTTTATGCCATATGTCTGCATTAAGGATTGAAAGTGTTTGTTATAATATTCTTTACCAAAATCAGACTGCAAATTTCTTGGAGGATTTTAAATTTATTTAAAATTGTTTTCATTGCAGCAGTAACATCAATACCCGTTTTACTTTTAAGTGGTACAGCCCATACGTATTTGGAGAAACAATCAATAACTACTAAAATGTATTTAAATCCTTTGTTTGTTTGCGAATATGGTAGCATTTCAATCAAATCGGTCTGAAGAAGGTCATTTAAACCTTTTACTATCACTTTGCGTCTCTTGAAATTTATTCGTGCTGGTTTATGAAGTTCATTTACTATATCCTCTTTCACTTTTGATTGAGCAACTAACATAATACTTTTTTCTAATCAGGATTTATTAAATACAATTATTTAAGATACTTCTATGTTTGAATGTCGCGGGCTCCACTTGCTTTGAAAGGAACTTTTAATATAAAATCAAGAAACATTGTGGTATTGTTTATGATAGCACCGCTGTCACGAAAGCTGATTACATCCATACGTTTAAGCAAAAATCCTTGTAACTGTGCAATTACATAACTTTTTCGTTTATAAGAATTTCAATGTCTTGCGGGTATCCTTTAATATTCTCAATGACTGCTTCCTCATAAGGAAATTCATAATTATGTTTAATATTAAAAATAAGAAATGTCTTATCACCGTCGAGGAATGTATTAGAGTAAAACGTTGCTACTACCGTGTAATGTAGCATATGTAACTTATACTCAATCAAGGTTTGAAAACCTTCACTTTTGTTTTCATATTCCTGTTCACTTATATCTATTTTACGGTTATGTAAGTGCCTTCCAAATTTGTCAATTGTCATATCATCTAATTACTTTTGCCTCACGCAATTCTTCAATGATCGAATTTATTTCGTTGCCGTGACCTGTGTGTCCAGCAGTCTGTGATGAAACTAAAAGTCGTAATCTATCAACAAGTTCATTGGGATCATTCCAATATAAATAATCTATTGCGTTATTTGATACTTCCATTGTCATACCGTCTCCAAGACGCTTTCTATAGGGTAATGTTCTAGGTCTTCGGGATGTTTGGGGAAGTATGTTTAATGTAGATATTATATTTTTGTACTTATATGAAGTATTACCCTGAATTTGTTCTGTTTCAGAATAATATCTTCTATTAGCATTTGTTCTTTTCACAATATCAAGGTACGACTTTAGATCTTGCTGACTGTACCGACAGGATATTTTTAAACAGTAGTTCGTATAATCCAGGAGTACCTGTATATTTCAAATCATTTATTAGAACATTTTCATCATCCAACGCGAAATTCGAATTGCCTATCATAAGACCATTCGAATCAGGGTTAAACCTAATACCATATTTATGATCAAATTCGTTCTTAACATCTTTAAACATATTGTAAATATATTCTCGAGGTAGCGGATGTAGCTGTTCGAGATAATGTGTCATACCAGGTGAATCGACAAAGCTTTGAATATATTCCTGAGCTTCTTGTGCATTTCGATTAATTTCTGCTTCGTATTCATTCTCAACATCATCATCATTTACCTCTAGGGCATCATTTTTATATTTGGTATATGCTGTGCAATAACCGCGAATCAATATAGTCAACGTTCCTTTCTAGCAATGTAGGTTTAATTTTTTTTACACTGCTATGAGGCAGTTCTTCTTCTTCTTTAAATTTTTCTTTCTTTACCACACTTTCCCCATCCAGTTTATTAGCAATAGTTTCTAATCGTGATGTTATGGGTAATATTGATTCCACTTGGACGACTTCATTATCTTTTAACTGACGCAATTTGTTTTTACAATGTTTCTTTTCTTAATTAAAATTCTTTAAGTTTTATCGACTCCTTATTCATTGCGTAAAAGTTTATTGTAATAAAAAATTCTTCGATGCTAACGATACTTGCGTCTCTCAAGGTTTAAATATGTATGAAGTGATCAAAACCTATTCGGTACCTTCCTTGATCTGGTTCACTATCTTTGTCTACAACTAAGAAACCGTATTTGTCTCGCCAACAAGCAGCACATATTTCACGGAATTTATCATACTTCATGTCAGTATTGACGTGATCGTCATATATATGTTTTAAGTTTAAATCATCTTGTTTAAATAAAACTAAAGATTAGCATTATCACGTAGTAAGTGCTTAGGTATACGAGTATAACTTTGACAAAGGTAAAACTGTCTACTTGTTTATGACGCCCCATACTAAAGTATTCCCTAATGATACCTTGTTTATCGCAAGCTACATCATCAAAAACAAATATAGAATTATTTCGAGCATCAGATGGTGATATAATATTATCAGAACTGGAAAATGTATAATATTTGATCCCTTTATTGGTTGCAGTAGACTTTCAAGGTATTGATACTTTGGTTGATAAAGTGATTTAGAATAAACATATACGTTTTCAAACTTTAAACCATTAGGATGTTCTATCAACCCAATCATAACGTTGGTTTTACCGCAATTTGAAGGACCAACAACTAGACATCGAATAGATGCAGGTAGAAGAACGCTATGTTTTTCTTTTTAGCTAAAGATTGCGCACCAATGTCATTATTGTTTATGGTTAAAGGTGTTGATTGTTTCACAACATGCATGTTTGCAAGTACTAAATTCGATTTGTAAAAAGTAGAATTATATATATATAAGAAACGGCTAGTATATAAAGAATCATTAATTCATAATATTTTATTTATTTGCTGCACAGCTTGAGAGGATAGTTGTCCTCTAATGATTACATATAATAATTCTAAAACTACTGGGAACGGACTATTAAATACTGTAATTAACAATTTACCATTCGAAGCGCATATTCCGGGTTACAAATTTTGCGGTCCGGTACAAAACTAATCGAACGGTTAGCTCGAGGAGACAAGGAATAAACAAGTTAGACGAGGCTTGTAAGGAGCACGATATTGCATACTCCAAAGAAAAGGATCTATCTAAACGCCATCAAGCAGATTCGAAGTTAGCTCAGTTAGCTACAGAAAGACTAAATTCTGGTGACTCGTCTTTAGGTGAAAAAGTAGCAGCATTTGGAGTAGCTACCGCAATGAAAGCTAAAGTAAAACTTGGTATGGGTGCCTGTGCATCACTGAGAACAAAAATATCAATAAAATAAGAAAACTGATAAAGAAACGTAAAATAAGAAGTACGCTAGGTATTAAAAGTATTATCAAACAAGCACGTACAGCTTTAAAAAGTCTAAAGGATCTAATGTTATGGATGCAATCAACATAGCAATTAAGGCAGCCAATACAGCAAAACAAAAGAAGCATATTAAATCAGCTCGTATTATATCAATTCCTAAAACAGGAGGTTTTCTACCACTAATACCAATTTTTGCAGGCCTAAGCGCTCTTGGTACTCTTACTGGAGGTGCAGCTGCTGTTGCAAAAGCAGTTTCAGATACTAAAATAGCTAAGGAACAACTAGCGGAAAAACAGCATCATAACAAGGCAATGGAGGACATTGCAGTCGGAAACGGCATGTACATCAAACCTTATAAAAAGGTTTTGGTCTTTTTAGCCCTGCAAAACCTAAAAGGAACGCAACTTGATTTTACCTAATCGTGCACTAAGCAATGTAGAATTAATAGAGTTTGTTAAGCAATTAGAAGTACCATATTTCCGTGGTGTGTTCATGAGAAACAATCTTCCCAAGAAAGTTAATTTTAAAGAATGTGGTATAATTAATTTAGATGGAATAGAAGGTTTAGGCACGCATTGGACCTCTTACAAAAAGTACGGTAGTAGCGCTATTTACTATGACAGCTACGGAAACCTGCGACCGCCAACAGAGTTGATAAGTTATTTGAATAGCGGGGGTAAATGTAAAATTCTTTATAACATTAACCAAGAACAATCGTACGGTACTGTGTTTTGCGGTCATTTATGCTTACAATTTCTAAGTAGCGCATAGAACTGCGTATGAAGTCGTTATGTCGTACACTTTTACTCTAACGGGAAACACTTCAGTTTTAACAAGCAATTTTAATCCACCTATAAACTTGGATAATGATTCGAGTACGTATTAGGATTAACAAATTTTGAGTCTTATAACACAATTCCAAACATAGAAAAGGAATAAATAATAAATTTTATTATGGATCTAACGGAGAATTCATAGAAATACCTGAAGGTGCTTATGAGATTAGAGAAATTAATAAATATCTTCAAAAAGCTTTAGGTGATAAAAGATGGCGTGGTCGTATGGAACAATCACGAAGCGCTAGAAAGACTCCAGTGTATATAGAAATTACAGCTGACAATAATACACTTAAATGTAGTATTAAATGTAGTCTAGATGTGGATTTTACCAAAAGGATTCAATTGGTTCTCTAATTGGTTTCAATCCACAAAATTGCTAGCATTTGTCACGCATCAAGCAGACTACGCAATCAACATTTGTAAAGTGAATGCAGTTTTAATCGATTGTAATATTGCAAGCGGATCCTATTTAAATAGTAAACCAGCCCATGTAATACACGAATTTTTTCCGCAAGTACCTGCAGGTTTTAAAATTGTTGAGTGCCCACCTACGATTATATATCTACCAATCAAGTCACGTATAATAAATGAAATAATAGTTAAAGTGTTAGATCAAGATGGAAATTTAGTTAATTTCAGAGGAGAACTGCTAACTGTAAGGTTGCATTTAAAAAAATCTGCAATAGCCATGGGTATTAAGTATAATGCACGCAACATGTCAAGAATTGCTATAAATGCTGGAAATTTCAAAGCAATCGACACTCGATTGATTGTTTCAAAACCACTAACAACACAAAACCGGCAGTTTCTACAATCGTTAGGACTGCATTTATTTAATTAAAAAAGTAGAATGAATAGTGAAATACTGAACGTGCGTGAAAAAGTTTACTTCGATAATGCAATTGTTAATATTGAAAACATACTCATCAACCTTATGCTAACACATCTTTAAACAATAATGATGAAATTCGAATCCTATACAGCAACAAGATGTATACACCTTACCATCGAAGAGCATGCTGTACATAGAAGGCAAATTAATTAGAACAGATGGAACGCCGTCTCAGACAGCAAAGTTTGTAAATAATGGAATTTTGCTGCTTTTGATGAAATTAGATATGAGATTGGAGGTATCATTGTAGATCGTGTTCGGAATCCTGGATTAACGTCTATAATGAAGGGATATGTTTCATATAATAGCAATCAAAGTAAACATTTACAAAACGCTGGGTGGTCTCCTATGGATGATTCGCAAATAGTTGATGCCAATGGGAATTTTAATGTTGCAATAAACCTTTCAATGGTTCTCGGATTATGCGAAGATTTTAAAAAAATTATTTTAAACATACGTCATGAGTTAGTTTTACTACGTTCCAGTTTTGATACTAATGCTATAATTAATCCTACACCCGATGAAGAAATAAAAGTTGTTTTAAACAAAGTTTTATGGAAAATGCCGCATGTAGTCGTTGATGATACTCAACGAATTAATTTAATAGAATGCGTTGCACAAAATCAGGATTTGCATATTCCGTTTAGAGGATGGGAGTTGCATGAATATCAACTTCTACAAGAAACGCAACGTCATACATGGAACATTAAAACAACAACACAATTAGAAAAACCAAGATTTGTGATTGTCGGTTTCCAAACCAACCGAAAAATAGATACATGAGCAACTACAGTCGTTTTGATCATTGCTATTTAACCAACATGAAACTATATTTAAATTCAGAAATTTTCCCGTACGATAACTTAAATTTGAAGTTCGAGAATAAACAGACTGCGTTGTTATATGAGATGTATGCTCAGTTTCAGCAATCATACTACGAAAAGGAAAATGAACCACTTTTTAATCCTGAAGATTTACAAGTATTGCACCATTAGTAGTCATAGATTGTTCTAGACAAAATGAAACGTTAAAATCTGGTACTGTCGATATTAGATTAGAATTTGAAACTAGCAGAAACGTTTTGCCAAATACATCTTGTCATTGCCTTATACTTCATGATAAGATAGTCAAATACAATCCACTCTCAAACAGCATAAGAATATTATAATTACTTTATTATTATTATTACTGTACCTTTACAAATTATGAAAAACAATAAATCATTTAGCAATCACAGTCTATTTATTAATATTTTTACATGCTTTTACAATATCTTTCACATATTATACATTTCTCAAAATAAACTAACTGGTATGTTATTAAGAAACTGGATTTTTAAAACAGAACGGTTATTACTACTATTTTTCTCTACAATACATTTATACTAATATAGTTCAAACTCAGGCAGATTGAAAGGTATCCTATTTTAGATACATCCAAAAAAAAAAACGGTGTACTTGTGCAGGTATAAACATAACACTGAAGTTTTATAACTAAAAAAATTATATGTTAATCGAGATAAAATAAATTGCATTCTTTATTTGAGCCAGCGGTTGAAGCTTCACAAGTCATTTCTGAGTGTATAGTTATACCCCAAGGTTTAGTATCAGTGGTTGAGGTACTAAGAATTCTTTTATCATCACTTGGATTAAGAACAATTTTGTTTTGTTTAATAGTAAAGACATCATGTTTGACTGATCTAATTAAACATTGTTGTTTCTGTACAGACTGGTTATAAAACAAAGCATTCTTATAATCATCAAAAGAAATTTGCTTAATACTTGCTAAGGAAGATCCCTTTGACTTTTTTATTATCCTATCCTGAACTCTGTAAGTGTACATTTTAGATCTAAGCCCTACAAACTCTAGCATGATATCACCATTGTTTTCATCTTTCATAATACCAGGAACTTTTTATTTGATAATGGAATATGATATTTGTTATGAGGGTCGTAATCGGAAGTATCAAATCTATGAATATCTTGTTTGATATAAGAGTAAATATCTTCAACGCTAAACTCGTATATCAAACTATCCGTATCTGTATACAGTAACTTTGCTTTGTTAGCAAATTGCGATTTTATATAACTATAGTGAAATTCATATAAATAGGTTTTTGAAATATCTAGAATAGAGAAACCTACATAAATGGGTTTGTTTAAATAAACCTCTAATTTATTCATTTCTATTAAGACTAGATCTTTGTCTAACACAGTGCAACTATGAAAATTAGGCTTTGCTATGTAACTACGAGCTCCAAACCGCCCTTCCCATTTGCTCACTAATTTCACATCTTTCCTTTAACGTACGTTTTCCATCATTTTTCCATAAACCGAATTTATCATATTTTTATAAAAGCATATATCGAAACTGTTTTTTGACTGTTGTCTTAATTTCGTATTCAAATCAATGTATTCTTTTAACCAAGGGGCTTGTTTAAATCGAAGTACCTTATGAATTTTTTCAGTTCTAAACCGTAGCTTAAATACATTTTAAATTCCTATAGTGAATAATATAGTTGAGTTTTGGATATAAAGTTGTAAGTAATTTCTTTAAGTTTGATTTATTTGAAGGTACTGGTGGTATCATATGTTCAGGCGCCAAAGGTAAGTCACTGTGTATTTCATGCAAAGATACTGGATAGTGTAAATCGCATTCAAAAATATATCCTACATCAGAATCATCGGGAATATTAAGTATGTCTAAACGTACTATATCTGGACTGGTACCATCTAAAATTCAAAATCTCCATATGGAAGATATTCAGACATTGCAGCCCCATATAAATTATTAACATCAAAATACATTAAATATTTAGAATCGAAATTTGGATCATAATCTGCATTCATATATTTGTTATTTGCTTTAGCATATCTATTCGAACATTGAGAAACACCGCCACGAATTCCCGTTCTAAAACATTATTTTTCAATATCAGTAAGCAACTCGAGTTTAACATTCGTCGTTTTAACATCGCATCTAGAGCTAAACCAGGAGCCGTAAAGTAGTGAAGCGGATCTAACTTATACGTGAACATACAAGTTTTTCTAAAGTTTTCAAATATATCAGACAAGAGCAGTACATCTGTTTTAAATATAGGTCTGAATAGTCCCCTAGTGTTTTTATATTAAATGTTTGCCAAACGTGTTTAGCATGATTGTAGTCTTCATCTGATATTTCTTCATTGCGTAAACGATTAAAGAACGCTGTTTTACAGGGTAAATCGGTTTCATTGAGTCTATCCCAAGAGTTAATGTAATCATAGGGAAATATGCCTTTGCGCGTAAGTAACTGAAACTCATTATCAGTGTTACAATTTTCCTGGTGATGGATTTTTATTATCATCTAAGTAGGAAGCTAATTTTTCGATACTAGATGCCATAAACCTGAATGAATCGATAAATCTAAAACTAACTTTCATACCTTTTACATATTTTGTAAAAGATATGTATTTTCCTTATTTATTGGCAGAATGTTTAACGAACCTGACAACTCTAACGAGATTTTTAATAATGAAATGCGAATCGTAGCCTGATAAGTTATGAAAACTACCGGTATCATATAAGAATTATGATAATTGATGTTGCAATCTTGATGAGCCACTCCTCGAAATTCACCTGTAAAGTGGCAGTGATCGCGAACTCTAATATCATCTATACTAAAAGGTTTATTGCAAATGTGACAGTGAAGGGCAAATTTAAATGTTGACTTTTGTTCTTCCGTTAAAGGATTCATAGGTTTTGGGTTACAGAAAATTTTATTAGTCGTTTCTGAAATCAGTTTCAATTGAGCAACAAACCATTCTATACAATCCTTCCGCGATACAATTGAAATTTGGAATATTTATTATCATACGAGCATTTCAAATAATACGCTACACTAAAGGGTATATGCCTTTGGTAACGAACTGTGTTTAATATTACCTCAGACTCATTGCATGGTTCTAGTATACATTCGATATCTGCATAAACTACAAATGATACTTTTTCTTGATAGTGGAAATGTTTAAATGTTAGATACTTTTCAGATTCTTCAGGTAATCTTATTGAGCAAGTATTCTGTTTTTCGCAATAATTCGAATGACGCTTAAGTAATGCTGCTGTACTAAAATTATTTAAACATCTATAACAAAAAATTTTTATGGTGATGTGAAGACAACTGTTTTGCAAATAATTTTGACATATCCTTAATCCAAGTAAAATGAAAGTGATTCTCATTAGCATTTGTAGGACGAGCATATTGTAAGGAATCATTATTTAAAACTAACAGATTAATAGGTTCAATTTTTTAAAATTTTCACTTAAACAAAATGGTAGTATTTTAGCATTTTCTATACAATATAGGTTAATTGCGATTGTTAAGCTTTTCAATTTTTTTGTCTTTTAATGCAATTGGAAACTGAATTGAATTGTAGCGTAATACTGTATCAAAATGTGGATAGTTAGATATTCTATGACTATTTTGTTTAGCAGGAAATAAAGCGGAAACCAAGCTCCAAAGAATGCAATGTTGATCGTTATTTATTACATTTACCACAGCTTTTTCTTTTTATACAGTCCGGGACCGGTACAAACGTTGAACACCCTCCTTTAAGTGGATCATGATTGTTTATATTTACCTTCAAGTGTAAAACTTCTCGGATTGCCCAACCAGAATCTTTCTCGCTAAATTCTTCTAATCGCTTCGAAATCTTGTTCAATACGTTCTCCTTATACCATAGCTTGAGATTGGTATTTATATCGATGTGACGATTTGCAGTAGGAAACGTTTTCAAATCCATTTCGCCAGTTGTAGGCTTAACAAAGTTAGCTGCAAATATTACATTAACTTTCAACATTGACTTTTTTAAGCAAGCAACAATCTTGCGTTTAAAACTAGCGAACGCCTTGTCTAAGAACACTAGAGGATCTCTATAATTTAAATTGGTAATAAGTCCCGTAATTATTCGACTTCCAAAACATGATTGTACATCATGCCAAATCAAATTTTTCGAGTATGACCTCTAGAAAGCGTTGAATCAACACCTTTCCACGATATTCCAAAGAGCGTTTCAAGTGCCTCAATCGTACAAGGTAGCTTTTAAGATATGCTAAATTAGATTCCAGTTTACTAGGATTTTCTTGTCGATTGTTTTCGTATATCTTATTTCTAATAGCAAGCTTCAATATACTAATATTTGCTTTGACAACTAAAATGTGTTTCGTTATTTCATTCACTGTTTTCAATAAATTCACGCATTTTACAGTTAATCTCAAAATTGCTGCACTAATCTCGGATACGGTTTCAGCATTCATGATTCTATAGAAAATCAAAATACACTACTCAATATACGTATTTCTCTATTTAATATTTATACCAAATATCATCTGACGTAAGCAAAACAATTTCAAAAAGGTTCATTCATCTGAGTTTACGGAAAACACGTAAGCAAAACAACTGTAAAAAGAAATAGCATCAAATCAAAATAATTGCATAGCGAATTGCTTTGAATGCAATTGTTAAAAAATCTCCTTTATTTACGTTTTTATTCAAGATGATTTTCAAGCAGAGTTGCATTCAGTACGTAACTATTCGCTAAGCAAGCATTTCCAGTATTTACAAACTGAAGGCGACTTTGAGCAAAACAACTGTAATAGGAATTCGCATACAACATCATTTTTCATTCAGTTACGTTTACTATGAAAAATGTTTTATATGACCTTTGATTTTATGATGTGTATACAGAAAAATACACACAATCATTACAGCGCTATTTTTTATGAATACATATGAAAAATGTGAAAACCTGAATTAGGATCGGCTTTATATTACTTTCAATGGAACATACATAATCATCTAGCGTTTACTACAAAATTCAGCATGATTCGCACAAATTACTATATCCCTATATATGCAGCGCCTTTTTGCAATTTATTTTTCAGTCAATGAATGTAATTCATTATTTCTGCTGAGCAGTACCTTTTAAAAATTCTTATACAGCGGTAATATAAACGAAATAAATATAATTTAGGGTTTTTATTATGTGCATTCATTGCAATTTCTTTTTCATACAATGAAACTAATTCATTATTTCTGCTGAGGTATAATTATATTCGCTACATACTGTTTTGTTTATTAGAATAGATTATAGAGCTGAATTTTTCAGAAAACGAGGCAAATTTTTAATTTTTCTAACAGATCAGTTTATTATTTGAATGTAATTCATTATTTCTGCTTAGCAGTACCTTTAAAAAATTCTTATACAGCGGTAATCTAAACGAAATAAATCTAATTTAGGGTTTTATTATGTGCATTCATTGCAATTTCTTTTCATACAATGAAACTAATTCATTATTTTCTGCTGAGGTATAATTATATTCGCTTACATACTGTTTTGTTCATTAGAATAGATTACAGAGCTGAATTTTTTCAGAAAACGATGCAAATTTTAATTTTTCTAACAGATCAGTTTATTATTTAATATAAATACTTCACGTAGATTTACCAACAGTATTCAATCAGATCTCTTGTATAATTATTAGTTACTATTACTAGCAACTTTTAAAAATGAGTAACTTGTCATCAGTCAAAAATTGTAATAGTACCCACGTAAAAGTTCTAGAGCAATTTATATTACATTCTGACGAAGACGTGATTAAAGAAGTTTTTGGTTGTTCTTCGGCTCAACTCGATACTGCTGCTATTTTTGATAGTGACGTAATAGATATATCACGGTAAGTGCTTTTCACATTTATACATGTGTTTTTAAAACACTACTAATTTATAAGTTACATTAGATCAAAAAACCATTCTGGAAATTCTGAGGCTATCGTAGAATCGTTGATACACTCTGAACCTCTCAGAAACATCAGGTAGTATACAAAAGAAAAGGTGAACCTACAATAATCTTTTATGTTATGCTCACAGATCAGGCAAAACATGTCGGCTATGAAAAGTTATGTACAGAATCAAATATGACTGTTTGCTGTGAAGATGACAAATCCTACGAAGATGATGCAGTAGAGTTGCTTAACGCATTTAAAAAGCGTGGAGAGAAGCTACTGCGTCGTATATATTTGGAGCTAGAAATAATAAAGCAAAAAAAAGATGAACTAGCGGTGAGGGAGCAGCAGTTACTTCAAGAACGTGAGTTAATAAATACTTTTTCATTTATAAATAGTTAGATCAAAATATTCAACAATTTTGTAAAATAAAAAGTATTTTATAATAGTTTCTCTTTGAAACAAGACTTTCTTTAAACAAGGTAGTAAACTCAAGTAAAACGCACATAAATCAGAATCCACTTTAATTTAATACATAATTTTTTTATACAATCGACTTAGATGTGTTATAATAATAAACTAATTTCTTAAATTAGTGACATATTATTCTGAAAATTCTATGTTGACAGTTAGACCGATCGATCCCTTACTAGTTATGTATACGTGTTTGTTCGAGCCAATACTTTCATTTAATTGTTTCACTCCATGTGCTTGAAGGTATTCAAAATATCTCAATGGCAATATACTCTTGAACTCTTATGTTTCCACTAATACTCTATCTCCATATTTTGTCTTGAGTGTTTCCACTTTTAAAACTTTAAACCTCTTATTCACTATAATATCTTTTGAATTTACATAAGGTTTGCGATATGTGGTTTTATTAAGAGTATTAAAATCCATATTGCTTTTCTTTGACTAATTAAATTAATATTAGAGCAATCTCCTTATATAGCAGATTACCACCATCTGCGTACTTTGCCAACCCACTTTTCAACCTATCACAAGAGTGAACACATTTTGAATTGAAACCGCCCATGTGTGTATTTGCAGCCTCTAAACATAAATCAGAATCCACTTTAATTAAACACAATTGACTTGAAAGCAATATTTTGCATCTGTCATACTTTATAACTTCTAGCTAGAAAACCAAATTCAAAACATCTACACATTTTCTCTGCACTTACATTTTCAATATACGTGTGTTCCATTGAAAGTAATATAAAGCCGATCCTAATTCAAAAGTGCCTACAAGTATTTTACATTTGAAAAGAATTCAGGTTTTCACATTTTACATTAAAAGTATATAACGCCGATCCTAATTCAAAACGGTGCACGTGTTAAACACAATTGACTTGAATGCGATATTTTTTGCATCTGTCATACTTTATAACTTCTAACTAGAAAACCAAATTCAAAACAGCTACACACATTTTCTCTGCACTTACATTTTTCAACATACGTGTGTTACATTGAAAGTAATATAAAGCCGATCCTAATTCAAAACGTGCCCACAAGTATTTTACATTTGAAAAGAATTCAGGTTTTCACATTTTACATTAAAAGTATATAACGCCGATCCTAATTCAAAACGGTGCACGTCTAACTTCTCGATAGAAAACCGAATTCAAAACAGCTACACACATTCTTCTCTGCACTTTTCAACATACGTGTGTGTTTCATTGAAAGTAATATAAAGCCGATCCTAATTCAAAACGTGCCCACAAGCATTTTACATTGAAAGTATAGAAGAATTCATGTTTTCACAACTATTTTACATTGAAATGTTTTCACGACTATTTTACATTGAAATCATACAGGGCCGATCCTAATTCAAAACGATTCAGCCGTATTCTACACATGGAAAATACGTCTGTCGCGTTTTGAAGTAGGACCGGCCCTACCTCACTACTGATATAGGACAGAATTCTGAAGTCAGAACATTAGGACTTAACCACGTTTCAATAATAGCAAAAATATCGCACTGTATTATGTCAATGTTGACTGATATTTCTTGAAGCTTGGTATTTATACCCCTGAAATTTTAATAATAGCATTTAAGTTTATCACAAGTTGATTTTGTTATGTGATTGATTGGTAGTTGTAACCTCCTGTAAAATTCGACTGTTCTTTCCTGTTAGCATTAAAATTGTGACGTTGATAAAATCTTTTGACCTCTAAGCCAGATGACCAATTTTCAGATTTATTGAGCTCATTTAAAATATCAAAACTGATACTAACTTTGAATGCTATGCTACGAGCATTATCACGTTTTGGTAAATCTTCAACTTCTATCGTTTTATTTGGATACTTGTTAACCAAGAAGCCTTCCAACTGAGTTTTTTAACAGTGGGGGCAACATTGCCTACATAGATATATGCCTGACGAGAGGCAGATCTTATTACAGAGTTCTCCTCATTTACAGCAGAACCTCTTATAAAAACTTTAGGAGGCTTTTTCTTAGTTACTTGTGTCCATTCCTCATTATTTGATGAGTTTCCTAAAGTAATATATTTATTCATTAATTCCTTTTGTTCCATTGTCATACATGGTTTATTCATGTTTATATCTTGTTCACTGTTGGTGCTTACCTTTATGCTTTTACTTATGTAACTAAGTTCCTTATGTATTAATGGATTAGAATTATCATTAAAGCTAGAAGTTGCTGAAGATTGTATATCATTATTTACCACTGGTTCTTTTATCAATAGTTGATTAGAGTTTCCAGAAGAAATATTATCAATACACTTGGAGTTCAGGTTCTTGTTTCTGATATCCAGTTTAAATTTAGGATCCAATGTGTTAATAGGTGTTTAGTTAATAATCTAATCAGCTCAATATTACTTTCCTTTAGGTTTACAATCTATCTCTGTCTTTAAATCATAAATTTCATCACTTAGTTTTCTAGTTCCAAAACATACCAATTCCTTAAAATAAGATTTAAGGTCTTCACTTATTAAACAATTATCATTATAGGACACCTGTTCAACATTACTGGATTTCTTAGGCATGCTATAACATATTTTACACACAAATTCTGAATCACACGCGCCAAGTCTTTCAAATTTAAGGCGCGAAATTCTCGCACATCAAAACTAAACTAAAAATGTCTAGTGCCAAATTTTGGCACGTAACACATTAATTACTTGTTGATAACAACCAACTCTATCACCACATGATACATGGACCTTAATACCACATTTTATACACACACTGCATTTATTAACTACTTTCTTCTTGCAGTAATTGCAAAATATTTGCTGCTCATTTTTATCAACAACTGCACTGGCATCCATCTTGTAGTTGCTGTTCTGTCACTCAGTTTGTTTTCTAGTTCCTATGTTGATTTTTTTTGTAGACGATAGTTTTGGGGCAGTTACCTCAAATAGGTCCGTCACAATTAGATGGACTCGTTTTTATTGGTTCCAATGCTAGACCAAAAAATAAAAAAATTATTGCAACTGCACGGAGTATCTCAGATGAAAGCATTTCCAGATTAGGGCACCCTATCCGAAATGGTTCATTTTGACCCCTAGGAATATAATAGGTATTCGACTACACCTTGGATTTGCCAATTGAAATCAGTCTTACGTTTGTAAAGAACACCCAAAATGTGAATTTTATGACTCTAAATGGATTGTGATGCTCGATTATCCCATGTATTTGTCTAACATTCCCACAATTACCAGTCAATCAAACGATAGTTTTTATTCACTGTCAACGAACTATTTAGAATACAAAATAAGAAAAAGATCATCTATGCCAGCTTGTATTTTATTCCATTGGGCAGAGCACATTTTTATCGAAAATTGTTTTATTATCTAAAAGAAAAAGATGTTTTTCCTGAAACTACTCGCTAATAAGTTTTGGAAAGAAATGGCTGCTATTATACTTTCTAAGTCTTAATGATATATTAATTATTTTTTTCTAACAGTTATAGTAACTTTGTTTGGTCCAATTGACGAAACAACTGGTATGGTTGTAAATCTAACAAATTTAAAGACGCTTATGATGAAAGCAATAATGAAACCTTTGGATCATAAAAATTTGGATATTGATGTACCATATTTTAAAGATCGTCCAAGCACTGCTGAAAACATTGCAATTTTTATATGGCAATCTATGAAAGAATTGCTGGACAAACCTGAGCTGTTGTATGAAGTTAAGTTGTATGAAACTGAAAATAATGCAATCATTTTTCGAGGGGAAATGGTTTAATGAAACTGTGGTGTTTTAAGGTGGTGTTAAATTTATACTATTTTTATAAGGCTGATCATATGAAGCTTATTTTTTTAATTTAAGGTATATCAGAATTATAAGTATACATTATACTACAACATATTGAATAATGCAAATACTCATTTATACATTTTTTTATTAGCATTTAATTGAGACATCCTCTTCTAATAAAATTTTAATGTAGTCATTGATTAACGTGTTCGCTATTGTCTATGATTTACTGCAATGTTCTGTTTGTGACTGTCTCTTGGCACTAGTAATTGTGTCAGAAGTTACTAGTGGAACAAAAAGTTTCGAGTTGTTACTTTTAAGGCTCATGTTTCCATAAATCTCTTTTGTGATGAAGTAAGGTCACTGTGTATCCAAATGAGGAAATTCGTTTTTTTCCCAATATGCAATGAATTTTCTACATTCAATAACAATAAATAAAATGATTTGTAACATTGAAATTAACGTCCTTTATATTTTAAATATTCAATTGTATTAGCCTTATGTTTTATAATGCTTGGTATAGCATTGCAAATCTCTTGTTATTTAATTACACGCGACCTTGTCCGTGCGACTAGTTTTGTTATCGCAATTCCTCTTAGAACTGGCAGACGAACGTTGACTTATTTCGATAATGGCATTTTACGATTTGATTATGCTAAATGTAGTTGTATATTCTGTTTTGAGTTGTTTAATTTAAGAATCGCCTAAATAGGTGGATTTGCATGCATTTAGCGTTGAAGTTATTTAACTCATTGTTAAAAAGGTGTTTCTTGTTTACACCTTATTTAGTCAATCTTATCATCTGTTAAGCCGAAGAACGTAAGTAGCCAATCCTACGATTACATTAATTTATCTTTTATATTTTTGCAGCGGCTTTTCTTTTCCCTTTTTCTTCTGATTAGCGCTTACCTCTTTCGTATTGGTTTGTCATCCCCCTGTTGTATTTCTGTGTTTTGTTGTGGAGCCTGATGGTTATGGGATGATCTTACGCTTCGTCCGTGCGGAACCTGTTGCAATTGATCTTGATGGACATACCCCTGCCGTGGCCGTTGACGCTACTCGCTGTAGACATTAAGGCCCAGATGTGCTTGCACCCCGCCTCAACTTGGTTAAGGTACTATTAGACAGCCATACTGAGTGAGTTAGATCTTTCATTCATTCACCACCAGTGTTTATATAGGATGGCACTCGTATTTTACTCACCTATTTATTTTTACGATTTATACCATCAATACTGGGTGTTCTGAAATTTATATTTACAAAAGATTTACCTATAAATTAAGCTATACAAATAAGTTAATTCAAGATGTAACAATTTTTAAGAGCCCCATTGCCGTCACTTAGTATTTGTGCAGATATTACCCATGTTAATTTAAGTGCTTATACCCAATCCCCTCTATGTAGTATTTTTTAAAGTTTACTTGTATTTAATAGTCATAACGCCTATTAATACCCGTCGTTAGCTTTTGTAAATGTACAGTGTAGTTTACCTTCCCACCGTCATTTTTTTCTTTTTGGCTATATTCCCCTCAATACAGTCCGTATGTTATTGAACGGATACGGAACCCCTTCCGTTATGATTCCATGCAACCCTCTTCTATTATTATGGTATCTTATTTATTGAAACCAGGTCTGTGTTGGTATACCAAAACGACTATTACATTCTTCCCCTCTTCTAATATTTAGCTGCAGCGCTACATGCTACGTGTAGTGTCCAATAGTGGGTCACAACTAAATCAACACAAATTTTAGTAGATTGGGACCCACGCTATGCAATAGTTTTACATAGGTAAAACTTTTACTTATTCATGTTATTTATTTTAGTAACCGTTTGTGCCGTCTATTATTTTGCCTATTGCAAATAAGTATATTTTCACTATTTATTATTTCATTTACTGCAAATAGTTTATGCTGTAACATTATATTACTTTACAGGTAATCTTGTGATTATTTGAGCATTGTAATCCATGTAATTTTGCCGCTGGTATTAAATTGTGTATTTAATCCCCGAGTTTGGTTTTACGAGATTTGTTATTGTGGTAAGGGAATTGAGATTTTGGGACTCTGGGTGGCTATTGCTTTGCCTTGTGCTTGCTCGGAACCCATGGGTCAAGGTTCTAGATTTTTAGTAGCGGCTCCGACCCTGGCACCCATCCCTGCTTCCATGAACCATAACAGTCCTCCCTCTTTCCGGAAGCCAGCCGCCCACCCCCTCATGCGGCTGAGTCTAGCCACCGCACTGCCTTGCTATCGGTGCATCGGGATCATAGCCCCATTCGCGATTTCATTTTGTCGCAACACCCACGACCGTCGCAATATAAGAAAGGTATTCTTCAAAATGATACTTCGTTACTTGTGAACATAAATTAGGAGAAATATGTATTGCTGCTTGGACGGTATCATTATTAACTAATGTAAAAAGAATAATAAAAGATGTATATTAAGAAGCACACTCATTTGTTATATATTTTGTTGTGGATTTGTCCTTTATTAACAGTAGAAATCAAAAATTGTTGTGGGTAAAATAGGCATTAAATTAATAAATTTTGATTTGCCCTGAAGGGGTGAGGACCCCACAACAATATAAAAATGCACTGACCAACTACAGTGGTGCGGGAGTAGAGCCCTATAGCAATAAATGCCAAAAATGGAACAAAATTGAGTTAGTGATGACAATTTTATGTAGATTCAATTTTCAGATACGTTACTAACATCACCTAACCTTGTAAGATTCTCAATCCGTCAAGTTTGTGGGCGCCAACTATGTCTAGTCTAGCAAGATTCCTTGTGGATGATGAGTAACCCAGAGGATTTTAATTATGGGGTATTCTCTTGGTAAAATGGACTTCCATTATGATAGGTCACCTGTATGTTTGAACAAATAAAACATAAATTATCATCTCACCTTGCATAAATAACATTATTTCAGCATTCCTGTCAAGTATTGTAGTGTAACCGACCTGAAGGCTGCTCCAAACGCCCTCTATACGGTGCACCGGGCTTCATGATCTAATATCTAGTTGCAGTGGCTCGACGAATCCTACGTTGTATTGTTATAATGTAACCCAAATTCACACTGGGAAGATGGCGTTAAGGCGGGACGGTTTGAAATAAAACTACAGTATTTTCCTAACTTTACATTTAATCAAAAGAATAACCAGTAAATAGGTCATTCGCATGAAATAAAAAAAAGATATTCAAAACAAACAGTGCCATACTCAACCTGGGTGATTGGGGAAAGAGCACGACAGAGAAAACCCCAAACTGCCCCCACACTTCTAATTGCATTTGGCACATCTCGACAAAGACGAGTAACGTACAAGTACTCAGATCACTAACATTGAATTTAACGGGATGTCAACTGTTACCCAGGCATACCTCACATGACAACTGAAGAAACGTTAATGTAAACCAGCTAGTCTTTCCTGGTAGGTACTGAGGTCGGCGAGGCCAATACTACCCAGCTAAAGTTTAGAGGAGGGACACCAGGAAGATGACCTGTACCTTGACTACCAATGTTCCTCCCTGCATGGACATAAAATGTTAGTAATATTCAACATGGCTCGATCACACGCACCCACATACATACATTAACAGTTTCCAGCCCGTGTTATGAAATATTTCACAAAGGCTAGCCGACTTCGTATTATTTGCAAAAGGGTACAACTACAAGTACATTGACAAGACAATATGAATCACTGAAATGAACTTATGGTATGATGGCGCATAGTTAAAAGGCGCTGGTTATTGAATAGACTATCTCCAACATAGTCATAGATGCAAACATGACAGGCACGGGATGTCGATCATACCAGAGGTTCAATTTTTACATCACAACAATTATAACAAATGTTAAATACTAGTTAATTATATAGGAACATCGGCTAGATAAGAGGATAAACAAAACAACAACAATATAATCAAGTTTAAACCAAGATGTGAGCAGTGCAGTTCAATATGTGGTTAAAATGCTGAAAATAAAACAATTACACATAAAATAAAAATGTCAAATGCATCACAAATATCAAACATTATAAAACATGTATGCAGCAAAAACATCAAAATTTTATAGCACAAATACAAGCCCAAATTCAGGCGCTAAATGTTTATATAAATGTATGTTCTTACTTTTTAAAACGATACTTACATAACCGTCGGCGCGGTATATGCGACGCAAAAGGCAGTTGGTAACGCTAATCCAATAAGTGGAAATTAACGCGCATATCTGTCAATGACGTCATACAATATGCAAATTTAAACGCGCAATTGACGGAAAATATATCAAATTCGCAAACAGTTCGTAAAGATTGAATACTCACATGAATAAGTCCAGCTTCCTACGGAATACGTTAAAGATGGCGTCTGCAACGTCCATCGGGGCTGGTAGGACCCCCTTCTGGATTATTTAAAGAAAGTGGCTGCTCCGGCTAACTGCTAGCGGAGCTCCTGGACTCATTCATGGTAGGGTCGTGGACTGCGGTTCGGGCAGGTTGCTTGCAAATTACCTTCTACCTATGTAGGGAACAAATAAGGAACAGGTATAGGGACGACAATCAGATAAGGCAAGGAAATCTACATAAATAAAGATAACGATACGATACGATACCTAAACCAAACCACTCTCCTGGAAGTCCAAAGGCAAAAAGCTACGTTACCGCGTCTCTCGGAAACTCCCCACTTTTCTTCCCCCACTCGCGTCAGCGCGATCTTCGTCCAACCCACTTCTGACGTGACGGAAATACACGCCAAGTCTTTTGAATTTATGGCGCAAACTCACGCACAGCAAGACTAAACTAAAAAATGTTTAGTGCCAAATTGGCACGTAACAATGTTATTTAAAATATAGGAAATCTAGTAAGCAAACGTTAAAAATTATTGATTATGATTGCATCGGTTAAAACATACTTTTGGAAAAATTAAACACATTGTGGCATTGCAAATACAAACAAAAAAATATATACAACATCGTTGTGATTAAATTCAATTACTACCTTAAAACCAAAACAAATATAACATAGAAATATAATGCTGTTCATATTCAAACCTGCCTAACAATTTGATTCAATATGATGTCAGTGTTTATCATTAATTGCCGTAAAATTACAGTAATGGTACCTCTGCTATTTATTCTGCAATAAGTGCAACGCAATTGTAGTTCCAACGCTGCATTAAATACTAAATCAACATTATTTCAAATAAATAAATATTTGTTTTACCCTAATTTAGATATTAAAATAAACAATTTAAACGAATAAATAAATATTAGTTTTCAGATGTTAAACCAAACTATACGCATTTATATATAAAACAACCGACATCAATTTGTAAGCCAAAAGCAATAGGTAACACATAAATATTTCCTTCAATGATTAAATAACTGTTGGTTTTACAATAAGTACCAAATTCATATTCAAAACAATGCTGGAACCACAAGATGTAATCGGATTACCTTAAATAACCACTACAATATAAACTTATAAATCATTACCTTTAATTAACCACCAAGGAAAAGCTTTTTCGACCTGCCATTTTGAAATCTCGTAACAAAGTACTTTCAACCCTGTCAACTTCTCGATTCTCTCTACACATGCTCCCTTATGATGTCAATTCTGACATTCCGGAATGCGTTCAGAAACCTGGAAGTGGTAATGGAGCTACTAACAAATACCTTCAAATATCGAAATGTACACTATAATATTTGTAATAATTATCAACCAATGAGAAAACGACTTAGAAACACTACGGGTCACTACAGTATGCATATGACAATTTTAAATTTACTTATATTAATATTCAGGTTATTGGCTTAGAGATAATTCTGTAATGAAATATATACAACAAACAAAAATTGTAACATTTTC
The DNA here is from genome assembly GCA_036346225.1 of Platerodrilus igneus. NCBI lineage: Eukaryota > Metazoa > Arthropoda > Insecta > Coleoptera > Lycidae > Platerodrilus > Platerodrilus igneus. Next base: position 5,309,138 of record JARFIW010000999.1, on the reverse strand, counting down.
AGTTCATTCTTAATGCATTAAAATCTTTATGATTAAATATCACAATCGGTTGCAATTAAACTTGCAATGTCCAGAATTTACACTTTTAAGGATATAACCCAATACATTTAGCAATACTTTATAAAATGCCATCAACAACAACATCTAATTGTACTAAAAGTTAACTTACAATTACACCTTCATTGAGTGACTGGCCAGAAGTCTATTAGGAGCCAAGAGTATTTATCTACTCATTTGGGTATTTAATTCCAAATTATCTTTGCTGGGAACTAAACCATCCCAATATCTTTTAATATTGTAGGTTGTGTCGAAAATCCATGATTAACCACGTGAACCCTCATTTATTATTCCATAATCAAAGCAGTATTTGATGACATCATCATCATTAAGTCTTCAGTCCTGGAACTGGTTAGACGCGTACCTCCATTGTTTCCTATACTGAGCTAACCTACAAATTTTCCTGAAATTCTAAGTCTGTATCTTTCACTATCTGTGTGCAATAATCTGATCTAGGTCTACATCTGCCTCTCTTTTTCCTATATCTGCTTGTAATATAGCCCGTAGTATTGCCCAAAAATGCCTTAGAATGTGTCCTGCCCTTCTATTCCTCCTACTTTTTTGTTTTCCACAAATTTATTTATTTATATAATCTTTATTAGGTAAAGCCATACAAGATGTACAAGCCCTAACTAAAAGGATGTAGTTCAGTAAACTGATTTTCAACAACACCCTATTAAGCATAAGATATAACAATTCACAGGATTTGTTGACACAGCAGAATGTTTTTAAGTCTCTTACAAAATGCTGCTGGAGTATCACAAGATATGTATAATTCAATATAAGTATTGAAGGTTTTGCTGGCAATATATTCGAAGGAACATTTAAATTTTTCAGTATTATGAAGTGGTATGTTTAATCGTCCAGTATAACGTACATTGTGCGTTGTAGAACATATTGTTAGCAGCTCGTAAAGGTATGACGGTAAGTGTTCATGGTATACCTTATAAAGTAGTACTGAAAAGTGCAATTCCCACTGTTTGTCCATCTTTAGTATGCTATGTTTGACATATGTGGGAGTCACATGATCTCTGTAGCGCAAATTAAAAGAATACCTAAGGCAAGAATTTTGTAGTACTTGAATACGATTTTGAAGTACCTTTCCCAAATAACTATAATATACTGTATCACAGTAGCGGATATTACTCAAAATTAGAGAATCACAAAGTTGCCAACGAACGTGTTGAGGCAATGAATATTTATATTTGCGTAGTGTTTTCAACTTGAAGTATCCAGTTCTGCATATTGAGTTAACATGGTCTTCAAATGTAAGGTTCTCATCAAAAATCACACCCAAATTTTTAATTTTTTCACTAAGAGGCACTACACAGTTGTCCAATATTATATTCGTATGATTCCCTTGTTTTACTCTTGTTAGTGACACTTTCGTACCTATACATAGGGCCTGGGTTTTTGTAGGGTTAAGTATTAACCCATTTTTAGTGGTCCACTGATGAACAGCAGCTAACACTTCATTAATAATGTTGATTGATGCATTCACTGTATGTGAATTTGAGGGTAGATACAATTGGATGTCATCAGCAAACATGTGAAGACTAATTTTTTTGGAGAGAATTAATGGTAGATCCGATGTGAAGATAGAGAAAAGCAGTGGCCCAAGTATGCTCCCTTACGGAACTCCAGATTTGACAGGTAATGCTGTTGAAAGTTTTGATCCTATTTTAACCTGGCACCCTCTGCCATGAAGATAACTATGGAACCATGAAAGTGCAAGTGATGAGAAACCATAGTATGATAGCTTAGAGAGTAGTAGTTTGATATTGATAACATCAAATGCTTTACTCATGTCAAGCGCAACTAGAAAAGTTACATTTGCATTATCAATATTTTTAGTTAAGTCATTATTTAATCTCATTAATGCTGTTGCAGTACTGTGTGATGATCTAAAGCCTGATTGGAATTTAGGTAGTATGCTGTTTTTATTAATGTGATCAACGAGCTGTTTGTATACAATTCTTTCTGCCACTTTTGAAAGTGCTGGTAGTATACTTATTGGTCTAAGCTGCGTCATGTCGGTAGCTTGTGATACTTTGGGTATAGGGTTAATTATTGACTGCTTCCAAATGTGTGGTACATGACCACTAAGAAATGATGTGTTAAGAATATGTGTAACAATATCTAAACAATATGGTATTATAATTTTTAGCATTCTTGAGTTGGAAGCCGTCCTTTCCATATGCATCAGATTTACTTATCAATACAAGACGCTGAACTTCCTCTGGTGAAACGATGTGTATTTCAAATTTGGCACCAAGTCCTGCAAATTTAGAGTGTTTGAATTCGTCAATGTACATATCATCTACCGTGGATTTGAGTATATTGTTCACAAAATAATCATTTATTATGTCTACCTCTTGGAGTTCAGGATGCATGGAATTTCTTTGTTTAAAATGAATTTTGTTATCAGCAAAAATTTCCATATTTGTTTATGATTTGATCTATATTTTCTTAATTGATTCTTAAAAAAGGCAGCTTTTTCATTCCTAATTGCTTCTGTCGTAAAATTTCTTAGATCTTTGTAGTAATTATAATCGGATGTTTGTTTTGTTCTAAGATACTTATGATGTGCTTTGTCTTTTAATCGTATCATGAGTTTGATCGTGTCTGTGATATACGGAGGTGTCTTATATGTAAGTGTGTTTTTTTTTAATTGGGGCATACATGTCAAAAAGATCTGTAACTAGTTTATTGAAATATTCTAATTTGGCATCTAGATCATGTTCTTGGAGAATTTCTGCCCAATTATGGTAAGAAAGATCAGCTTGGAGCATATCTAGATTGATATTTTGATAATTCCTATATTCAACTAATGTTGGTTTTGGCTTTTGAACTCGGGTGATAATTTCACAATATACCATCCTGTGATCTGACATATTTAGCATATCATGCGTATCACAAACGGCTATTTGTAAATCACTACTGCAATAGATAATGTCTATTAGGGTAGCTGATGTTGCTGATATTCGGGTTGGTTGATTCACAATTTGTACCAGATTGAATTGATATAGCAATGGGCGAAGGAATCTTATATAATGCTGGCTCATGAAGTCAATATTAACGTCTCCCATTATTACAATATGATCAACATCTGAGTTGATGTTTGATAATACAGCTTCTACTTCACTAAAGCAGCTGTTATTGGTCGTTGGAGCTTTATAAAGAACACCTACTGCATAGGAATTTCTATCAATTTGCACCTTTAACCATAGTTGTTCAAGACTTCTAGTATCTAAAAAGTCAATATTCAATTTTGTTGCTTTGATACAATTATGCACATAGCAACATACTCCTCCACCCCTCATTACCCTATCTTGTCGAAATAGTGTATAAGAAGGTATCGCTATCAATGTCGAGGGAAAGTCGGGGTCTAGCCACGTCTCCGATATGGCAATAATTAGAAAGTTCTTCCTCTCTACAAAATCGCAAAACTCATCGAAACAGGAATTAAGTGATCGGATATTCACATGAAAAATGCATAACTTATCAGCAAACCTTTTGCTGGAAGTAAATGTTAAAAATTCATTTGGCAGATGGGAGGACTGTGATTGCTATACAACGTTAGTATAATCTATTTTAGCGGTTTCCCTTTTCACTGCTTGCAGGTAACAAGGACACTCCTTGCTTATGGCTGGATGTGCAATATCAACTTCTATATTGAGTCTTGATTTAGCAAGCAGGCAGTTTGCACATTTGTAGGTTTCCGTAGTACATTCTTTGTAAGAATGTTTACCCGAACACAAAGAGCAGGAAGTTTCATTTTTGCAGTTTTGGGCCACATGGTTGAATTTTAAGCATTTGTAGCATTGAACTACATTTATGTGGTTATAGACAGCACCCATAGACCATCCAATGGCAACTTTACCTGATTTTAATAAAGAATCATGAGTAGCTGTATCACTTTCAATAATAATGGTTGAATTCATAGTATTTTTTTATGCAGTATTTTTACGACTTTTAAGTGGAAGTTGTTAATATCAGTATTGAGTTTATTTTGCTTAATAATTAGATTCCCAATCTGCCCCATATCTGCATCAACATCATTACTATTAATATTTACAATTCTGATCCTAGGTTTTCTTAGGGTAGGTGCATTTACTTTGTATTTGGTTCCCAGTTTTTCTATAATTGTGTTTTGCAGGAGGCTCCTGTCTAATTGATCATTGCAGCCAATTACAATTCTGCCATTCGTAGATTCACGTATTCTGGATATGTGCACTCCTAAGTCTGCTGGATTAATAGTGTTTCTGATTTCCATCTTGGTATCTTTACTTTGCTGGGTGTTAATTGGTTGTACTACCAAAACTGGTTCTGATTTTGCTACACTTGCATAAGATTTGGTTGCCTCTAATTTTTGTATGGCAATAGGATTAAGAAATTTTTCACTACTGTTTGCTTTGATTTCAGCTTTGAAACTATTAAAAAGTGTAGTTATGTCCTTTATTGCCTCTTGCAATTTAGTTTGCAGCATATTTTCTAGTACCTCTGTAAAGCTATCATCTTTTAGGCATGATTTACAGAAATACTTTAAAGTTCTTCGTTTTAATTCTAGGCACCTAATTTCTGATGTTGTTAGTCCACTGCATTCATCACAAATCCTTAATGTGCACTTGTCACAGCCAAATGTTTTACCTTGTGTTTTACATGTTGAACAGTGTGACATTTCTGTCACCCTGTATATTACCCAAGAGTTATAAATAAATACAGAAGAATAACAGCATTTGTTTTGAATGATTACTTGAGTAAGGTGATATCAATAAAGTGCTAGTCAAATGTATATGTATAATTATAATTAGTTCACTATTATCAGCAGCTGTTTAGTTTGATAACACTTTTAATTGTTTAGTTGTAAGAGAAAATCACTACTTATAGTAAGGAGGATGCACCACAAAGATTATAATGAGTGTCATTAAATACTGCACAACTCACTGATTGTTATGATATAACTTTCAGGTATTTAATCACGGTATAAACTACTTTAATTAATTCTAATATAGAGAGACAAAATAATCATGTGCTTCACTTGTAAACTTGTAAACTTGTCTTTATTTCATTACTATTTCTATAAACTCTTTGTTATTAACTTCGTCTGTCCATGTTATCATCATCATACTTCTGAAGCACCACATGCCAAAATCTTGTACCTTTTTCCTGCCTGCTTCTTCTACTGTCCCTATTTCATAACCATACAGTGATGTGTTCCATACATTTGCTTTCAACAATTTTTCCTTGTTTCTATGTTTGTTGTCTTCGAACATAGTTGCTGTTCTTTCTTGTTAGATACAGCTTGGTTCTCCTATTATTTTTTAAATATGTACCCTATTTCACCAATATTCAGTGGTATTTTAAGGGGGTCGTCGCCGTGGATCAATGTAGTAAGCGTAAGACTACGGATCCCAAGGTCCCGGTTTCAAATCCCGACACGGCCGACTGCTTGAAAAATGGCAGGTGAGCATTTTTCACAATTATTACGCCCTCGTTCGGATGAGAGGTTAAATGGAGGTTCTGTGTGTGAGTGTTGTCACGCACGTTAAAGATCCCTACCTTTCCTGGAACGGCAAGGGTTCGGCAAAATTCTAAATTTCCAGGCAACAAACAAACTCGCCTCCTGGCCAATGTAGTACCTTCGGGTGGAGCATTGGAAATGTAAATGAACGGTATTTTAAGGGGGTTAAGCAGTCTGTGGCTGCCAAGATCCTCCAACACAGACATTTGCCGAATTAATTGTTTTCCAGTAAATCTTTTCACACAATTAACATTAGTTGAGAATATTGCAAAACCAACACCTATAGTTGCTTATAATAATCATCAGGTTTAAGTACAATTATTTTTTTCGTCATAAGGTTTTCCATTTTGGAATTGGTTGGACGCGTATCTCCTTGATTTCTATTCTGAGCTAGCCCACACATTTCCCTGAAATTCCCACAAACTACATCGTTGACTATCTGTGTGCAATCGTCTAGGTCTACATCTACCTCTCTTTTTTGCTTTTTCTGCTTCTAATGTATTTCGCACCATTCTGTCATGCCTTAGTATGTGACGTATCATCCTATCTCTCATATTTTTTACTGTTTCACAGCCGTACAGTGCTGTGCTCCACACATATGCTTTCAGCAATCTTTTCCTTGTTTCTATATTTGTTGTCATTGAACACAGTAATTGCTTTTCCTAGTTTAATGTAGCACGATCTTGCGCTAATCTTTGTTTTATATCTTTTACGCTTTTTCCATCTTGCGTTATTTGGTTTCCTGGGTAGCAGAAATCCTTAACCTCTTGTAAGTTTTCGTTTCCTATTTGTATTCTAGTTTTTGATTTATTTTCCCGTACTTTGCATACTGGTACTTTAGTTTTTTTTTTTTTTTAATTTTCATAGTGTATCTTTCTATTAGAACTGTTTCCATTTAATTAAGAGCTGCTCCTAGCTCTCCTTGCTATATGTTAATACTGCTGTATCATTCGCAAATCAAAGCATATCACTCTTTTGTCCCTGCAAGATAATTCCAAATGTCTTCCTGCATTTGACAGTATTCATTGCCTCTTCGATGTACAAGTTAAAAATTAATGGAGATAGGGCACATCCGTCTCACCCCTTTCCTAATATCTACTTCTCTACGTTCCTGCTCTAATTTTATTACTGCTGTTTGCTCTTTGTATAAGCTATGTGCTATCAGTCTATCCCTAAAGCTCATTCCAATTTTTTTGAGTATTTCGAACATTTTTTTCCATTGTACATTGTCGTATGCTTTTTCCAGATCACAAACCCTATATACATGCTTTTTTCCTTTTTCTATTGTCTTCCCCATTATCACCCTCAGAGTATCTGCTTGTACCTTAACTATACCTGGTACTTTACCATTTTTCAGGCCATCTAATGCTAATTCAAACTCATATCTAAGTATAGGATATCCCAAGTTATTTTCAATGTCTGATTCCTATTCTAGTGCTGCTAGTTCCTCTCCTCTCTATATATGCTTCCCATCTAACCACTTTTTCTAGATTTTCTATAATGATGACTCCTTCCATGCTCCTTATATTTTTACTATATGGTTTTATATCCCTAAAATTCATTCTAATTAGTTTGTATGCTTCATCCGTCTTTCCTACTTCCATCTTAGTTTGTACCTCTTTGCACTGTTCATCAATCCATTGCTTCTTAGCTTTACTGCATTTGCGAATAAATTCCTATTTTATGACTTTGTATCTGTTTTCCTGCTTCGTCCAGTCTGTTTTGAATTTTCGTCTTCTATTAAATTCAGGATATCCTTTGTTATCCATGATGGTTACTTATTTTCTTTTTGTGTATACTCCAGAATATCTCTGGGTGCCATGTCTAAGCTGGATTTAATGTTATTCTATTCTGTTTCTACTTCTTAGTGTCAGAAATTTTCTCGATAACTTTCAGTAATTCATTTGACTTTTTCCAAATCTTTTGTGGATATCCTTATCTTTTAGTTTTTCAAACTCAAAGTGCCTTTTCCATTCTTTTTCTCAAATTTTTAAATTTAAGGGTGACCTTCATAATTACGATGTTGTGGTCAGTGTCTACATCTGCTTCTGGGTAGCTTCTACAGTGTTTTACTTGATTCCTAAACCGTTGTCTAACAAGAATGTAATCTATTTGATATCTTCCTATATCTCCTGACACCATGTACGTATATTGTCTTCTATTATGATGTTGAAATAATGTGTTTGTGATGGTTAAATTGTTATTCTACGAGCCTATTTTCCTGTCGTTTCTCGTGCCTAAATCAAATAAACTCACTACAGCTCCTTCCCTACCCTCACCTATCACTACGTTAAAATCTCCCTTAATTATTAAATTTTCACGTCCTTTTACGTACCTTAGTCTACAATATTTTTGTAGATCACTTCTACCTCTTCCTCGCTGTAGCTAGAGGTGGGCATGTATACTATTGTATTATTACTGTATTCACCGCTTGGATTGTAATCTAACCATGAGCACTCTGACGTACTTTTGTAGGTAGTTTTCTACACGGTGTCCTATCGTTTTTTTGCATAACTATACCCACACCCCAATTTCCTTCCTCTGATCCTGTATTAATTACCCTAAAACCTCCGCTCTAAAAATCCTCTGCCTCTGGCTACCAATCTTCGCTGAACCCTACTATGTCTAATGCTAAGCTATACATTTCAATTTTCAAGTTCTCTAGCTTACCTAATATAGTGAAACTAGGTTTTGAGGATGCAGATCACAATACATTTCATGCATCTTTGTTACAGATAATTCAGAACTTAGATTTTCTTGTAGTATGCCGTCGGCTATAATGAGATTCATATGCTGGATAGCTATTGATATGATTTTTAATGAGTTCTAATGTTGTTTCATTTCTTTTATTTACCGGCGAAGTTCTTCCTTATTGATTATCAGCAGTAATGCCTGATACAGAATTATTTTTTTAATTTACAGTGGAAATAAAACAACTTGTTTTTTAAAGCACAACTTACACATTTGCATTCTAGATCCATTAACATCAAAGAAATATTTGAACGTCAACTGTCGTGGTTTTGTTGGTTGCCTGAATTTCGAATACCAACAGTCTTTTTCTGTTGGGACGTTATAAGTCCAGCAATAAACAAAACGCGCTTGTTAAAGGAACCAATGTTCTGATACACCTTGAAAAGTGTTTCTTAGTGCTGTACACTTATTTTACCCTTGCAGTTATTACGGCAGATATCATTCAACGGTTGAAACTTTTGAGCCCCTACTAATTTACCTGACTTTGTTGTATAGGCTTCGCCATGATTTCTCTTGATTTGAATAAATTTCTTAATGTTACTTTTATTAAGTTTTCTTACTGGTGTCTGCTCCAATTCAATGTTGTTAGTCTCGAAATTAATAATTGGAGAAATCATGTTGTCATTTCCTAAAAGATCTATTAATAGTTCACCTTTGATTTTGCCTGAAGATGATGCTCCACTCAGAACACAGTCCTTGTCCTGAACAGAATCATTGACATATTCTTCGGATTCAATCTCTGAACCACTATTATCATAGTTAGAATTTGGAATATTTTCTACAACAGCTACATCTTTATCGCTAATATCGTGACCTCCCAGTTGATGCACTGATTTATCTGCAATGAAGGGCATGAGAAAATGGGGAATTAACGTTAATAAAATTACACTTACGGAGCGAATGTTGATTATTATGTACCAAAGCCATAATTTTTTCTGTTCTTGATATCATTTTTTCTTTAAAGTGGTGATAATACTTATAACAGATACTTTTGCGAAAAATGTGAAATCATAGAATAACTAACCTGATACAATTTGTAAGGTTATGCCGACTGCCAGTTAAAAATTTTTAAAAGCTATGTAGTGGATGCACTTACTACAAGGTGAATTTAGCATTTTACTACGTACCTAGACGTAGCCGGAAGAAACGTAAATACCAGGCTAACTACCAAACGCGGAGAGTTGGGGGATTCACAAACATACCAAAAAAAACAAAAAAAAAGCTCGTCGCCCATGATTATCTATTAACAAATAAAAGATAAATAAAGGATTCTGTACAAACAAGACAAAGAAATAAATTAAGCGTTGCTATTTCAAAGCAAACAATTATGTAAAACGAACAATTTAGTACTTTAGATACGAAGTGCGCATCTCGCATTTTACACAAAATAAACTAATCAGTAAAAAATAAACATGTGAGAGTTTTGGTCAAGCGTTTTTACAATTGCACATAATTTTGTAAAATAAACTAATCAGTAGAAAGGAATAAGCATGTGGGAATTTTTGTCAAACATTTTTAACAATGGTACATCACACCTGTAGAGCGATAATATCGATTCGCAGCAACAAACAATAGTTCTACATTGTCACGTTTCTTATCACGTAACTACACCAAACGCTGATCAGGAATATGCCCTTGATATACACAAAAGGAAACAAGTTGTATACCTGTATGTGTCGGGATACTTAGCTTGCACGCATCGGGATTGAATCAGCACCACATCGTCCCGGTCTTCGGGATCTATTTACTCTGAACCAATTTGGCCTCCAGCTAAGAGCGATGCACGCAAGATACCTCCTACTTGTCGAACAAAAAAACGTGCATTGCTCTTGAAGTACTGGGACGAGTAATGTAGAAAATATTTCAACGCACAAAGCTGCAGAATCAAATTAAAAATTGATTCAAATAACACGAGTTCGAACTGCAATCCTCACGTTATCAAAGCGCGATTAGCAAACTAGAAAACACTCTATCAAATAATAGTAGGATCCATTATTTTGACAAGTCTTTTGATGGGAAACACAAGAGAAAGCAATTATACGTTATCGAAATGTTTATCAAATTAACGGATACCTAAAACAAGGTATTGACTATTCAATATATCAAATAAATTTCTATTTTAAAAACAAAATGGATTTGAGTAAAATTATGTTAACACGGGCTTATTCTGAACAGGTACACTATATAGGGTATTGTTGGAAAATTTAAGAATAGAAATGGAATTTATTCGAGCGGGTAATGACTTAACCAGGGGGAAAAAGGGTATTTAATTTATATTGAAAATAAACGTAACAATTTATATTGTAAAATAAACATCAGTGTCATCATTTTCCTAAAGCAATATGATCATAGATTTAATGTAAACAGAAAAATAATTACAAAATTTAATATGGAAAATGGGTTGTCTACTAAACCCACAAGTTCAATACAGGAAAATGCATCTTTTAATTGGAATATTGAGCTATGTATACTAAAATCGCTTTTCCAAATTACGAAATGTTTTACTGGCAATGGTTCAGAATTTTATCAGCAATTCCAACAAACGCACATGTTGTAAATGACCAAAACCATTTTTCCTTAGTAAGATACTGTGTTTGCACACACATTTACATACTTAACTCGGTTTCCAAAAAAAAAAACATGACAACCCGCTATTCCTTACCCCTGCAGAAAAAACAGTTACAAATAAACATAATTTAATTTAAAGCTTGTTTATACAGACAGCGTAATATTGCACAAATTTTTTAATAATGAAAGAACACAATTAACCTTATGCCTTTAATTATTGATGTAGTGTAAAGAAATAGACCCAATGTTTTTTGATTCCTGTAAATCTTGTTTTCTGAACTTATGACAAGGTCCTCGTTGGCTTGGCGGCCTATTTCTGCAAATTTGCAAGTAAGGAATTGACAGGAACTTCACTGCATTTAATGCGCACTAACTGTCAGTCTCTTCAAGAAGGTAACCCAAGAGAATCTGCTAGATTGCCTGTTCACATGAACTCGTTCACACCTCTCCAATCATCGAACGTTCTCATTGGTTGAAGTAATGATCGCACATTATTTCAAGCATGAGAAAATCTTTATTCAACAGGTTACATACAATAAACTACGGTTATTCATCTACCCAATGGGAATTCTACATCTGCATTCTCGTGTGTCATAACCTACCTAATTAATGATGGGAACTGACATTCCAATTAGGACTGAGAAGTCCCTACATCTCATTATTGAAGTAAATCTTGCAATGTAAAAAAATTCAGAACGACATCCGAAACCTTTAGAAGCCTTAGCTACTGGTTGTAATATAACCAATATTTTTATAGTAGAGTGTGAACTTCATCTGTAGCATTAAATAGATATAGAAGGGACGGTAGTTTTGAATAGCTTTGTAGAAGAAGGGTAGAACGATGTTGCAGGGAAAAGAGCGGTCAGTAATCGTTGGTAACTGAACGGGTTGAAATGCTACTTGTTGGGTTCCTTGACTACGTGATACCTTGATTATACTAATTATTAACTATATTAAAATTGTAGCTAGTGGTAGTAAATAATCGTAAGTGAGGGTGAAGCGATTTTGGTTGCAACAGACAGCGTTTAATTCACTGGCATTTCAGTATCAATAATAATTAGTAATTAGTGAAAGTATTCACTGATCTTATATGAACATTTATCGTTATTGCATTAAAACGATATAAAAACTTTTGAATTTTTCTTCGACTGGAGCATATATTTTCTATGTGTAATCGGGCCTTTTATATGGTGAAAAGTAATTTTAGAAAGTAGTGAATGCTGAATGATGAATAGTAATTGGCTGATTAAGGAATACATATCAGCATCCTAAGGCTGAGGTGCCCCCTCGTCAAACTAAAAGTAAAGTAATTAATTTCCAACACATGCAATACTTTATTTTCTGAATTTCACAATCTCGGTGTAGGTTACAACTGGAATTGGATAAAACCGTTTTTTATATAAACTATGCCAACTTAACACTTAATTTTCTTAAGACCATACAAACTACAACTCGCTTTGTTTCTGTGGTATCGTCCACCATCTACCGCTGCTACTTTTTAATTAATTCTATCCCTGTTATTTAAAGCTCGCCGTCGCTCTCCCGTTTCCTGCCTTACCGAGTGTGAGTGCATCAGTATTCAAATCCACATAACTACCGCACCGTTCACAATAAACCATCCGCACCACAAGGCAATAGCAAAGTATAACCTTTGCCTCATGAAAATGTACCTAAAGTAACGCGCCGTATATGTAAACATATTTTATTCTTACATTTCATCGGATTATTTAAAATATTGGTACTGCGTGGTAAATACATCTATCTGGTATTTCCGACCATGCTGATAAAATTAGGGTTGCTAGCGAGGAAGGTCAAGTGGGTGACGAGAAGCAGTTGATGTTTGGATGTGCTGGAATACAGGTGGCTATGCAAGCTGTCTGTGCCGGGCGTGTATGAGACTTACTAATTATAATGCATTTTAGTCGGATGTTCACATACCACTAGTTTAAAAGGTTTTAGTTTTACTCTGTAAATATCATTTGCAGATGTTTGCTAGTTGCGTCTTAAAGATTTATTAAGTTATTATGTAAAGCGTTATGTGCACAGGAGATGCTTTGTAACTTAGGAATTTAAGGTGATTGACTATTGTGTTGGGTAAACTGCAAGTGAAGGATTTTGTGGTGAAGCCACCGTGCGCACCTGCAGGTATTTACATGCCTGTACCTGCAAGGACTTTTGAACGTAAGTGTTGGCCTTTATTTTAATTTGTATAAATTGTATGCCATCACCTGCTGTAATCGGTTCGCATTAAGGGGCGTTTGACTGGGCGTGTTATAAAACATTACAAACATTGTCAAGTTGACTTTTTGTTACCAGCGGTATGACGTATGAATTAACTTCTGTATGTATTTCAACAGTTAAAAATAAATGTTATATTGTCCTCGGCCTGTTGCTGTCTATTTGTCGACCTGACCCCTGAGAACAATTAAGAGTATCACGTCTTTCTTCGTGCTCGACACGGATTGACACATTTTTGGCACCAACTAGTGGAGCAAATAAACAACTGTGGGGTCCTAGTGAGGGATAAACATTTATTGAAATACCGATAATTCAATTAGTGAGTGGAATGGGTTCTCAGAATAACGCAGAATTGCGGTGTTAAAATTAAGCATGCCTAGAGAAAAAGGAAAGAAGGGCAGGGCAGTAGAGAATGACTTGGAGGAAGGTGTACTAAAAGACGCATTGCTAAAAATAATGGGCGAAGTAAATAACAGTTTGTCGGCGGTAGTCGGAAATTGTTTAAGCGATGCTCTGAAAAATTTAAACGTGAATTTAAGCGAGGGATTTTCGCATCTTTCGTTGGCCTTAGAAGAGAAAAATGAATTTAGAAACAAGAAGATAGAAAAGACGGAGAATGTGGGGGGTTTAGAGGATGTAAATGCAGGGGCGTCGGTAGCGATTCAGAATGGGGGATATATTACGGTTTGGAAAGATGTGGGGGGTACGAACCTACACTTTTCACCAAATGGGGTGTTACATCCGATGTTATTTATAAAAAGATTGGAAAGTATGTTTAACGAGGCAGGGGTACCGTATGAAAAGCGAGTATTTTTTGTGGTAAATTGTTTAAGAGGCTCGGCTCAAGATTGGACTGAAGTAAAAGTTTTCGTCATTTGAAAATTTTAAACCACAATTTCTCTTGCGTTACTGAAGCATAGAACAGGAAAGGGGCACACTTTGTTACATACGGATTTTACGAAAAGGGATCTCGTGCAGATTATTTTCTTAAGATAATTAAAGAAGCTAAATATTTAACTCAACCTTTATCAGAGAGAGAGCTTATTAATTGGATAATGAACCATTTCGATATGGAAATAAAAAAACGGGCATTTTGAATTCGGGTCTGGCTACTATTGAAGAGGTAGAAACTTATCTAAGAAAAATCGATGCTTCGTACGATGTATTCCCAAATAACAGGGGCCAAGCTTGTTCGAATAATGGAGGTTCTTATCGGAATACTAATTTTCGTTCGAGCAATGTTAATAATGACGCTCAAAATTGCAGTCAAAATGGTGCAGGACAGTTCTACAGTGCCTAGGGTGCCATGTAGGAACGCTCAATTAACAGGAGCATGGGGAAAAAGAAGTGTGATTGTTAGGGAACAGGTTTGTTTAACCCTTAAAAATAGGTGAGCGTGTAAAATTGATTACCCATTTTTAGTGATTACGGGGTGGGTGAGAGATGTGATTTTGGGATGCGACTGGATGCAAGATTATGAAGTAGTTATTGATTTTTCTAGGGGTTCACTGAGAGGTAAATTTTGTAGTGAAGTACACGAGTTAAAGTTTGTGGGTGAACCAAATTCGGGCGTACATATCTTAATAAGCGAGATAAAAGAGGATCGTATAAGTCATTATAATAGAAAAAAAAATTTCTGGTGTTGTACTCTTCGCAGAACATTACAGAAGTTGCCGATAGGGCCGAGTTGTTGACTGTCGAAGAAAAAGGTGTGTTAAAAATTTTTTTGTTGGAATATAGGGATATATTTTCGAATCATCCGGGACTAATCAAGGGTTACGTTTACGAAATCCATTTAACTGATTACTCTCCTTTTGTCTGTAAACAATATCCAATTCTCTATGCTTTTTGTGAGGAAGCTAGGAAACAAATTAAAGATATGAAAGAATTGGGGTTGTAGAAATGCTCCGAACTGAATATATCAGTCCGCTGGTAACTAACTGTTAAAAAGAAGGAATAGACCATTCGGGTTTGCCTTGGCGCAAGTTATCTAAATAAGAGAATGTAGAAGGATAGGGCAATACTACCGAATCGTTGCGAGTTGTATGTATTCAGTCCAGGTCAGAGTCTTAGTACGCTTGACTTGACGGCGTCTTACTGGCAGGTAGCCATATCTGCGGAACACCAAAAATATACTGGTTTTTTATTTGACGGACAGACCTATGTTTTTCGGGTCCTACCGTTTGGCTTATCAACATCGGTGGGCAGCTTTATAAGGGCCTTGTATAATGTCTTGGGTGCTGAGGTATTGGAATTTGCAATTCCATATGTGGACGACATATTGGTATTTTCTGTGAATCCTAACTGTCACATGGAGCATTTAGCTATTATTTTTAGTAAACTAAGGGCGGCTGGGGTAACTGTAAAGTTAAAAAAAATTTGCGAGAAATTTAGTTCGTTTTTGGGACATATAATATAAATTTCGAGTATTGTATAGGAGCCGAGAACAAGGTCGCCCACGCTTTGTCGAGATATCTGGTGGATACGGAGAAATGGGAGGTGGAGATTCCGGAAAGTTTGGAGATAGTGGTCGCGGTTATAAAAGTTCGTTGTTGTATCGTATGGTGCGAGGAAATTTTAAAAATATAAGGCAATCACAATCCGAGGATAAAGGTTGTCAAGAAATAAGGTTGAGGTTAGATAAGGCAGGGGATTCCTGAGCAAACAAGTGGTATGTTTTACACGAGGAAATTTTATTCAGGAAAGGCTTACAAAATAACCTGGGTTTTAAAGCTTATATTCCTGTGGAGGATGTGATTCCTCCAGTTCGTCAGGAACGTGAAGAAAACGGCCATTTTGGTGGGGAAAAATGTTTTCGGGCATTGTGGGTGTTTTATTATTTTCCAAAAATGCGGCGAAGAATTCGACAAATAGTTGCTGGGTGACAGCAGACAAAAATATTGCTGCGGTCAGTAGGAGAGAAATGGCTAGTTTAATTGCCATGGGTATTAATCAGGTGATGTGTGTCGATCTTATGGGGCCACTGCCAAGGTCGAGATCCGGTTGTACATTTTTATTGGCATTTGTCGATGCGTTTAGTAAGTTAGCCACTTTATTTCCACTAAAAAAGGCTACTGCCAAGGCTATAGTTTTTAGTCTAAAGAAATATATTAGGGATGTGGGGACACCAGGTGCTGTTTTGTCCGATAATGGCACCCAATTTAGTAGTAAGTTATGGAAAGCATTTCTGTCCGAAATAGAAATTCGGTTAATGCATACCTCATTGTATTACCCGCAAGGAAATTTAACCGAGAGGGTAAACCGCGAGATTGGTCGTTTAATGAGACTATTTTGTTTTGACCATCATATAAAGTGGGTGTATTATGTGAAAGAGATTGAAAGGCTTCTGAATAGTGTATGTCATGATAGTACTGGCTATACTCCAGAAATGCTTCATTTTGGAAGAGAAAGAGTGTGTAAGTTTTCGAAGTTTATTAATTTTCCTGAAAGTGAAAATCGGGGGATAGCGGTGAGAAAATGGTGCTACTGGCTTGCGAACGATTGATTTCAAACGCTGAAAAAAGGCATCTTTGCCATGATGTAAAACAAATTCAAAACTTCTTTCGACGTCGGTGAAAAAGTTTGGGTGCGTACTCATCCTTAATCTGCATCTAAGAGTAGCGAAATTAAAAAGTTTTTCTTGTTATTTAAGGGTCCCTGAACCATTGTTAGTAAAAAGGGACATAATGCTTATGAAGTGTGTTTAGATGAAGGGCAGATTAATTTAGGTATATATAATGTATTTAACTTAAAGAAATACATGTCACCAGTTCAGTTTCTGTAAGTTGGGGATAGGGCAAGTGGATGTCTTGTTTCTAGGAGTTAGTTTATAAGTTTATTTTTGGTTTAGTTTAGTTGCACTTTCACCTTTGTATTGATTTCTCATAATTGATTATTCAAATTCAAAAGGGGGTTAATGTAACGCGCCGTATATGTAAACATATTTTATTCTTACATTTCATCGTATTATTTAAAATATTGGTACTGTGTGGTATTTTTGGCCGTGCTGATAAAATTAGGGTTGCTACCTAGGAAGGTCAAGTGAGCGACGAGAAGCAGTTGATGTTTGGATGCGCTGGAATACAGGTGACTATGCGAGCTATCTGTGCCGGGCGTGTATGAGACTTATTAATTATAATGTATTTTAGTCAGACGTTCACATACTATTAGTTTAAAAGGTATTGGTTTTACTCTGTAAATATCATTTGCAGATGTTTGCTAGTTGCGTTTTAGAGATTTCTTGAGTTATTATGTAAAGCGTTACGTGCACAGGAGATGCTTTGTAGTTTAAGAATTTAAGGTGATTGACTATTGTGTTGGGTAAACTGCAAGTAAAGGATTTTGTGGTGAAGCCACCGGGTGCACCTGCGGGTATTTACGCGCCTGCACCTGCAAGGACTTCTAGAACGTAAGTGTTTGCCTTCATTTTAATCTGATAATTTGTATAAATGGTACGCCATCACTAATCGGTTTGCATTAAGGGGTGTTTGACTGAGCGTGTTATAAAACATTTCTAACATTGTCAAGTTGGCTTTTTGTTACCAGCAGTACGACGTGTAAATTAACTTCTGCATGTATTTCAACAGTTAAAAATAAATGTTATATTGTCCTCAGTCTGTTTTCTATTTGCCGACCTGACCCCTGAGAACAGTTAAAAGTATCTCTCGTCTTTCTTCGTGCTGGACACGGATTGACACACTAGTTATCTAGACTTCAAGTGCCTATTTCATTCATGTCTTTATAAAAGAGACTTTATTTCTAGAATATATAATGTAGTGGATTTCTAAAAGTTGAACTTTAATGTACTTAAATTACAGTAAATACATGTGATAATACTTTATTAAATTCAAGTGATTTGTTAGATCTTTGAAAGCATTTCTAACTAGAGTAATAATTTGGAAACTGAACAAATTTATTGTTAATTACGTGAAATAGCTAGCAGACTTTTGCGAATGAAAGTGTATGTAACATATTTTTTATAAAAATAAGAGATATTTAAAATAGTGTCTTGCACTTCATTTTGCATTAACGCATTTTCATAAAAGTTTATATTTATTACGTGCGAGTAAAGGTTTGGACACTTATAAAAAGAACTAATAAATATTTATAGATTTTGAAAAGATCAATGTTTTCTATTATATATAGTTCTAATTACTAACGATATCCTAATTATATTTTCTGTTAATAGTCAGAATAACCTTAAAAGGTCCAGTTGATGAAACAACTGGTATGATTCTAAATCTGACCGACTTAGATAGATATATGAAGGATGCAATCATGACACCAATGGACCATAAAAATTTAGATGCCGATGTTCCTATTTTAAAATCGTCCGAGCACTGCTGAGAACATTGCGATTTTATATGGAATTCCTGGTGGAAATGTTGGAGCGACCTGAACTGCTGTATGAAGTTAAACTGTATGAAACTGAAAAAATTCAGTTATTTATCGAGTAATTATAATTTTAAAGTTTTATAAAACCTATGCTTTTGCAAGGTTAATTCCATGAAAAGTATTATTTTAATTAGTATTATGGCAATTGTAATTAATATATTTTATACTATAATTACGGAATATTGTTAATAATAAATTTTTACCATGCTTTTTGTTAGAATTAAATTGAAATTTCAACTTTTAAATAAATTTTTTTATATTTTTGTCTATAGTATATTGGTATACCTATTAGATTTTAATGTTGCTTAGTGTTATGTCCGCGGTTCGTTAAAATAGAGTTATATTTAGTAAAACGCGCAAGATCAGATTTGTCCTTGTTAATGCGAGTTAATATTCGATTTTATTTAAGGTAATAAATGATACTACTTGTCCATTCTCTCTAGAAGTTTGTATCAAATAGAGACACAACAAATTGACGACAAACAAAAATGTTTTCGGGCATTGTGGGTGTTTTATTATTTTCCAAAAATGCGGCGAAGAATTCGACAAATAGTTGCTGGGTGACAGCAGACAAAAATATTGCTGCGGTCAGTAGGAGAGAAATGGCTAGTTTAATTGCCATGGGTATTAATCAGGTGATGTGTGTCGATCTTATGGGGCCACTGCCAAGGTCGAGATCCGGTTGTACATTTTTTATTGGCATTTGTCGATGCGTTTAGTAAGTTAGCCACTTTATTTCCACTAAAAAAAGCTACTGCCAAGGTTATAGTTTTTAGTCTAAAGAAATATATTAGGGATGTGGGGACACCAGGTGCTGTTTTGTCCGATAATGGCACCCAATTTAGTAGTAAGTTATGGAAAGCATTTCTGTCCGAAATAGAAATTCGGTTAATGCATACCTCATTGTATTACCCGCAAGGAAATTTAACCGAGAGGGTAAACCGCGAGATTGGTCGTTTAATGAGACTATTTTGTTTTGACCATCATATAAAGTGGGTGTATTATGTGAAAGAGATTGAAAGGCTTCTGAATAGTGTATGTCATGATAGTACTGGCTATACTCCAGAAATGCTTCATTTTGGAAGAGAAAGAGTGTGTAAGTTTTGAAGTTTATTAATTTTCCTGAAAGTGAAAATCGGGGATAGCGGTGAGAAAATGGTGCTACTGGCTTGCGAACGATTGATTTCAAACGCTGAAAAAAGGCATCTTTGCCATGATGTAAAACAAATTCAAAACTTCTTTCGACGTCGGTGAAAAAGTTTGGGTGCGTACTCATCCTTAATCTGCATCTAAGAGTAGCGAAATTAAAAAGTTTTTCTTGTTATTTAAGGGTCCCTGAACCATTGTTAGTAAAAAGGGACATAATGCTTATGAAGTGTGTTTAGATGAAGGGCAGATTAATTTAGGTATATATAATGTATTTAACTTAAAGAAATACATGTCACCAGTTCAGTTTCTGTAAGTTGGGGATAGGGCAAGTGGATGTCTTGTTTCTAGGAGTTAGTTTATAAGTTTATTTTTGGTTTAGTTTAGTTGCACTTTCACCTTTGTATTGATTTCTCATAATTGATTATTCAAATTCAAAAGGGGTTAATGTAACGCCGATATGTAAACATATTTTATTCTTACATTTCATCGTATTATTTAAAATATTGGTACTGTGTGGTATTTTTGGCCGTGCTGATAAAATTAGGGTTGCTACCTAGGAAGGTCAAGTGAGCGACGAGAAGCAGTTGATGTTTGGATGCGCTGGAATACAGGTGACTATGCGAGCTATCTGTGCCGGGCGTGTATGAGACTTATTAATTATAATGTATTTTAGTCAGACGTTCACATACTATTAGTTTAAAAGGTATTGGTTTTACTCTGTAAATATCATTTGCAGATGTTTGCTAGTTGCGTTTTAG
The DNA here is from genome assembly GCA_036346225.1 of Platerodrilus igneus. Classification (NCBI taxonomy): domain Eukaryota; kingdom Metazoa; phylum Arthropoda; class Insecta; order Coleoptera; family Lycidae; genus Platerodrilus; species Platerodrilus igneus. The sequence continues at coordinate 5,288,699 of JARFIW010000999.1, read as the reverse complement.
AGATTTCTTGAGTTATTATGTAAAGCGTTACGTGCACAGGAGATGCTTTGTAGTTTAAGAATTTAAGGTGATTGACTATTGTGTTGGGTAAACTGCAAGTAAAGGATTTTGTGGTGAAGCCACCGGGTGCACCTGCGGGTATTTACGCGCCTGCACCTGCAAGGACTTCTAGAACGTAAGTGTTTGCCTTCATTTTAATCTGATAATTTGTATAAATGGTACGCCATCACTAATCGGTTTGCATTAAGGGGTGTTTGACTGAGCGTGTTATAAAACATTTCTAACATTGTCAAGTTGGCTTTTTGTTACCAGCAGTACGACGTGTAAATTAACTTCTGCATGTATTTCAACAGTTAAAAATAAATGTTATATTGTCCTCAGTCTGTTTTCTATTTGCCGACCTGACCCCTGAGAACAGTTAAAAGTATCTCGTCTTTCTTCGTGCTGGACACGGATTGACACACTAGTTATCTAGACTTCAAGTGCCTATTTCATTCATGTCTTTATAAAAGAGACTTTATTTCTAGAATATATAATGTAGTGGATTTCTAAAAAAGTTGAACTTTAATGTACTTAAATTACAGTAAATACATGTGATAATACTTTATTAAATTCAAGTGATTTGTTAGATCTTTGAAAGCATTTCTAACTAGAGTAATAATTTGGAAACTGAACAAATTTATTGTTAATTACGTGAAATAGCTAGCAGACTTTTGCGAATGAAAGTGTATGTAACATATTTTTTATAAAAATAAGAGATATTTAAAATAGTGTCTTGCACTTCATTTTGCATTAACGCATTTTCATAAAAGTTTATATTTATTACGTGCGAGTAAAGGTTTGGACACTTATAAAAAGAACTAATAAATATTTATAGATTTTGAAAAGATCAATGTTTTCTATTATATATAGTTCTAATTACTAACGATATCCTAATTATATTTTCTGTTAATAGTCAGAATAACCTTAAAAGGTCCAGTTGATGAAACAACTGGTATGATTCTAAATCTGACCGACTTAGATAGATATATGAAGGATGCAATCATGACACCAATGGACCATAAAAATTTAGATGCCGATGTTCCCTATTTTAAAAATCGTCCGAGCACTGCTGAGAACATTGCGATTTTTATATGGAATTCCCTGGTGGAAATGTTGGAGCGACCTGAACTGCTGTATGAAGTTAAACTGTATGAAACTGAAAAAAATTCAGTTATTTATCGAGGCGAATTATAATTTTAAAGTTTTATAAAACCTATGCTTTTGCAAGGTTAATTCCATGAAAAGTATTATTTTAATTAGTATTATGGCAATTGTAATTAATATATTTTATACTATAATTACGGAATATTGTTAATAATAAATTTTTACCATGCTTTTTGTTAGAATTAAATTGAAATTTCAACTTTTAAATAAATTTTTTTATATTTTTGTCTATAGTATATTGGTATACCTATTAGATTTTAATGTTGCTTAGTGTTATGTCCGCGGTTCGTTAAAATAGAGTTATATTTAGTAAAACGCGCAAGATCAGATTTGTCCTTGTTAATGCGAGTTAATATTCGATTTTATTTAAGGTAATAAATGATACTACTTGTCCATTCTCTCTAGAAGTTTGTATCAAATAGAGACACAACAAATTGACGACAAACAAAAATGTCAAATAAGAATCAAAACCACACAAGTTCGAACAAACAACAATTTCGACATTTTTTTATCAGCAATGACAATCAACCAGCAAACTATTATTCATCAATTTCGCAATCCACCATCGAATATTAGTCCCGGTATGTTCGTGCCAACGTTTGAAAACTTTAATTCAGAAAAGGAAAATTATAAATGGCGGCGTTTTAAAAATTATTGCATTTCAAGATAAAAATTATGTAGCACAAATGTGATTACGCTCTATTGAATCTAACACATATAGCATCCTCACAGCATTGGTAACGTCAAAAACATCTGCAGTTTGATTATTATTACTTTGTAAGAACCCTAAAAAAGCATTTATGTCCAAAGAAAAATACTCGTGTTTCAGAACATAAGTTCTTATGTAGATATCAACTTCAAAATCAATCCCCATTCCACAATATGTTGCTGCACTAAGACGTGATACAATCACCTGCAATTTTATTTATACGAATGATTGCAAGGATAACATCACAGATATATTTCTTAGAGAACAATGTAAAAGGGACATTAGTGACAATTCAATACGTGAACACCTATTGCATTCTAGTAATCAAGAATTTGATAACATTGTAGCAAAAGTATTAGCCCTTGAAACATCAAAGTTCGAATTCGATACAAAAATCAACCAATCATCTAAACTAGAACATCGAGAAAATAAATGCTGTTACAAGTCCAGAAAATTTATAGTCATGAACACGTTCGCCTATCGATTATAAGGAATGTCATTGACCAAGTATGCATATGATGTGGGAAAGCTAACTAACCATTTGTCGAGAGAATGTAGAATCGATCTGGTTTCGGTAAAAAGGGACGTCACGAAAGTATATATTCGCACACTACTAGCCAGATAAAGACATTCAAAAACTATTACGGGTAAAATGAGCATTAAGTTACTAAATTTTAATTTGCTCCAAAGGGGCGGGAATCCTGTTAGCCCTTGAAACATCAAAGTTAGACAGCAAGGAGTTGTCCTTACATTTGTCTAAAATTCAAATTCAATACAAAAATTTAAGTGTATCATATGCCGCATTTATTGTACTTGTGGGAACCCACCTATATTTTCCTTTGAAGCTGTGTGTGCTTTTAATTTTCATTTGTAACTTAATATTATATCAACACCTAATCCCCTGGTCCTGTCCGCCTTTTACAACTTTGTATAACTACATCTTTGAAGTTTTTGAAATCTCGGTTTGCAAATAACTTCTTTCATTTCTCTCCCATCGAGTCCAACTAATTTATTTTCTCCCATTATAAAATCGTATATTACTTTCAGGAAGGATTAGCTTAATACTGTTAATATTCCAACTTTGTATGTAATATACATTGTTATAATATGGTAGCATTTTATTGTCCTTGGTAAGATGGAGGATATGTGTCGTAAATTATTTTGTTCATGGAAGGTGCACATGCAGTGTTTTGTTATATTGAGATCTGTCGAGATAAGAAATGATTCTTCAGTCGTCTTATAGATTACTCACCATCTGTCGAGGTCAAAAGGCCAGTTCCAAGTGAATTGACACCTAGCATTTATAAATAGACTGACAGTTCAGAGACGTTTCCAGGTAGGTAAAGGGTGTTGAAATACAATCAATAGATTAATCTAGAGTGTGCAATTTCAATAAAATAAATAATGACATTAAGTTAATTATATGTGTCTTGTAAAAAAAGAATATGGAATGTAATTAAAAATTAAAACGTATTTCTAATAGTTGCACAATTGTTTATGTGTGGCACTTCCATTCAAGGTGTACTATAAAGATTAACAATCTGATTATATCGCAAACTTAATTGACTTATTCCACTACACTACATCTCACAAAGGGAAAGTGTTAAAGTTTATCTATCCCTTATAAGATATTTCATTTGTTTTCATAAAATCCACCACTCACCACTGAAAACTAGCTGATGCATCTTTTTCTCTTACATCTCCATGGTAATGCGAATTTCAAAAGATCATTACCATCAATTTAACACATAACAAATTTTATTATTTTAGATTCTTATTTTATTTATTATTATTCATCGTGTTCCAAAATAAAAAACTCAAGCGTTTGAAACTGCAAATATTAAAGAATATTGAGACATTTCTAAGAATGCAGCATTGTCGATAAAAAAATTATATCCCAATTGTTCAAGAATTAATAGAATGTAGCCCTAGCCACTATCAAAACAAGAAAGACGTTTCCAAAAGATTTGTGGAGATATAAGTTCTCTAATCAGAATTCGTTAAGAATTTTACCAAATAAAGAAAAAATTCAGTGTACTTTTTTGTTGCAATACCACAAAAATTAATATATAGGAGCATTTTTTGTTTTCTCTCTATCGAAGATACTACAGGCAAATGATTAACACAATTTCTTTTGCCAGTATTAGAAAAAGGTTTGAATATGAATGAATTGTGACATCCGGGCTAGACAAAGGAGCAAATATACATGATAAGCATAATGGTTTACAAAAATCAATTTTAGATTTGAATCCAAGAGCTTTCTTTGTTTCATATTGCAATCATAGTTTAAATCTAATAACGAACACTATGGTAAAATCAAATATTTTCTGCATATTTTTTTTCCCTTTAATTGATGAATTGTGTTTGCATATTTTTTATCTTCTACAAAATGGTCAGTTTTAAAAATCTTAAGTTATCTGGATAAATCTAGTGATAATCAGATGAACTTTTGGAATCGTCCCGCTACTATTCTTTTAGCTACATATCAAACATGATCTAAAAGGCAATAAATCTGTTTAATATAAAAGTGAACTGATTTTAATTTCTTTAGATGTACAGCTTAGAAACAATAAGTCTACGACTATCGTTTACTTTTATTCAACTACAACAAGTCCTCTACTTAGAGGCATTAATGAACGAGGTAATATTTCATAACGATTCAACTAACCGGCTTCAGTGAATACTGATAATGATTCTTGTATATACACTACTTCAAGGTTGCTGCTTACTAATAGAACACCAACGGTTACATTCAAAAAGTAATTTAATATTAATAAAGGACTGCACGCAACGGTAGAATAGTGCTCTTATCTTTCACAAAAAGTGCAAGTTTTATAATAAAAGAGACTGTTACTGTATTCCACGCAAACACGAAAGAAAACAGTAAGAGTCAGTAAAGAAATTGTTTATGTTGAATACTGCAACAAAACAGGGACAGCATGGTAGAATTCGGACTAGCTCAAAAACGCCGTAGAGTGGCGTTGGTGAAATAGAAAGACCACATTGGAAACCTCAGTAAACTATATTGTCAACATACAATCTCGAAAGGCTATTTACAAAACAACACAATCCAATAATTTGCCTAATCGTTTGTTATGTGATGGTAAACAAAGCGTCATAACATAAAAATATAAAATTGGTAAGCAAACATAATATTTTAGAATCTAAGTACTTACCTAATGGTTCACCTTAAATATATACAAAAGAAAATTAAACATAAACTTTACAGTAATTCTCATCATCATTTTGTTTCGACCTCACTTAAGGTCGATTTGACGCAGCTCTAACTTCTTTTCTATTCTGTGCTACTCTAAAAAGTTCAACATACCCTTCGCAACCTAAATTTCTAATAATTTGAATAATATAACTTGGTCTAAGTCTTTCTATACCCTTCTATCCTTTTCTTATCTACCTGGCTCTATATAGATATTAGCAACCTGATGGTAGTTAAAGAACTCCAACATGTTTACATGATTACCAATTATAAAGAAATGAAATATTACCTGGTTATTCCTTCCAAAAAAGGAAAAGTGTTAAATTATATATTATGGTAAGACTTAAGTAACGAATCGCTACCAACTTGCCAGACCGCTAACTAATTGTGAGTTATGTCATGGTGACATTTAGTTAACTGATTTTTATTTATTTATTTTTGTTTTGTTTTAGAACTTACTTAAGGTCGGTTTGACGCAGCTCTAAATTCTTTTCTATTCTCAGCTAGTCTAAAAAGGTCTACATACCCTTCACAACCTAAATCTCTTAATAATTTGACTAATATAGCTTTGTCTAGGTCTTCCTACTCTATTTTTATTTAGTAGTCTATAATCTAAGACTTTACTATATAGTCCCTCATGTCTTAATAGGTGCCATATTATTCTCTCTCTTGGCCTTTAATTGTTTCCACATACATGGTTCCTCGCCTATCCTTCTATACACTTCTTCATTTGTTACTATATTTGTCCAACTAATCTTTAACATTCTTCTATAACACCAAGTTTCAAAATATTCTATCTTTTCTTATCTACCTTTTTAATTGTCCAAGTCTCACTACCGTATAATAGAACGCTCCATACGTATGACTTTAAGAAACTTTTTCTATTATCTAAACTAATACTATTAGTAAGTTTTTCTTTTTTAGAAATATTTTTCTAGCTTGAGCTACTAGCTAGTATATCCCTTCTGCTATGTCCGTCCTTTGTAATTATACTACCTAAATAGCAAAATTCATCTACCTCATCTAACTCGGTATTACCTATTTTTAATTTTGGTTTAGAACTAGGCTGTAACTCAGTTGTCATTATCTTTGTCTTTCCTGAGTTAATTCTCATACTATAGTTATATGTAGTATCTCATCTAAAATATTTAAAAACTCTCCTACTCTTTTCTAGACTCTGCTATAATGGCTATATCATCTGCAAAACGTAACATGTCTATTTTCTGTCCCTGTACACTAATACCTATCTCTTTTCTCTCTCCATCTAAGTTTAAAGCTTCCTCAATATAAACATTAAAAATCAAGGAAGGTAGTGTACAGCCCTGTCTAACACCATTTCTAATCTTAACTTCCTTTTCTATTTCATCAAATCTAATCACTACGCTTTGGTTTTTATATAGACTGTAAATAATTTTGCTATCCCTATGAGAGATTCCTATTTACACAAAACCCTGAACATAACAATCCAATCAACCCAATCAAATGCTTTTTCTAAATCTACAAACGCGAAATGAGACTTTTTATTTTTTTGTAACATTTTTCGATAATTACTCTAATCGTTAGTATCGGTTCTCTAGTGCCTCTGTCTTTACGAAAACCATATTGGTCTTCGCCTAAATAATTCTCAGTCAAAGGTTCTACTCTATTTTTAACTATTATTGTTAGTATTTTGGAAGCGTTGGAAGTTAAACTAGCTGCTCTAAAATTCGCACACCTATTAGCTCCTGACTTTTTTTGGGATTGGGATAATAATATTTTTTTCGAAATCTATTGGGACCTCACCTGTGTCATATATTACTTTTACTAGTTCATATAATCTGTCTGAAGTTTTCTGATTTGCATATTTTATTAATTGTACGGGTATATTGTTTATCCCTGGCGCTTTATTTAGTTTAAGATCCCTAACAGCTCTATCAAATTTCTTTCTTAATATTGAGAACCCTATTTCTACATCTTCTTTTTGGCGTTCTCTAACTCATCCATATCATCTCCCTTATATAAATCTTCTAAATATCGTTTCCATCTATCTGCTATCTCAACTTTAATTATTAGAAGCTCATTATTCTCGTCTTTAATACCATTATATTTTTTCCTATCTTCCCCGAAAAACTTTTTAACTGCCCTGTAAGCCGTCTGTCTTACCTACTCTCAAATCATCTTGTATTACCTTACAATTCTTCTCCATCCATTTATTTCTAGCTTTTTTACACTCATGTACTATCTTATTTCTAACTCTATTATATTTTTGCTTACTTTCACTATTCAATTCTTTGAAAGGTTTAAGCTTTCTTCTATTCTTTATTAAATCTAATATCTCCTCTGTTACCCAGGGTTTTCTCGCTTCTATTTTTTTCTTACCTATAGTCTGTGTTGCTGTATCATGTACAGCCATTTTTATTTCTTTCCATCTTTTTCTACGTTCTCTCCTACAGCTATCTCTTTGCTGTTATTATCTAATACTTGTTTATATTCCTCTTTTACCCTACTATCATTAACCTTACCTAGATCCCATCCCTCTCTTTTAACCTTTCTCAATTTTTTTAATTTTAGTTTACACTTCATTTTAACTAAGTTATGATCGCTATCTATGTCAGCCCCTGGATAACTACAACAGTTTTTAACTTGGTTTCTAAATCTTTGTTTAACTAAAATATAATCTATTTGGTATCTAGCCCTATCACCTGGCGCTTTCCAGGTATATCTTCTCCTAACATGTTGTTCGAATAGGGTGTTTACAGTTAGCAATCTATGTTCCTGGCAAAACTCAACTAATCTTTCTCCTCTATCATTTCGTCTGCCATACCCAAACCATTTTTCCCTCACTACCTTTTTCCACTGATGCATTGAAATCTCCCATAACTATTAAATTTGCATCACCCTTTACTTTTCTCACTATACTATTTATATCCTCGTATACCTTTTCTACTTCCTCATCCTCATACTGAGTTGTAGGCATGTAAACCTGTACTAAAACAGCATCTGTGGGTTTCGTACTCAATCTAACCATAATTATTCTATCATTAAATTGTAAGTACTCTTTAACTTTACGTCCTAATCTTTTACCTAACACTATTCCTACTCCTGCCTGTCCACTAGTTGAAGAAGTTGTAATTATTGTGTAACTATCTTTCCAAAAATCGTTACTATCTGGCCATCTCACCTCACTAATACCTAAAATGTCCAGCTTTCCTTTTCTCATTTCGATTAATAAATTCGTTAACTTATCTATTCCAAGTAATGACCTTACATTCCAAGTCCCTATCGCTAAATCGAACAGTAATTCTAAGAAAAGAAACATACATGCTTTATACATTCTGCATTTGTGAAGTGCACCTCCTCAAGAAGTAGTGTAACATTAAACTTATACACCCTAACTTAAATTAATCAAGTGATGACTGCTTTTAAATTGATGCGCAAGTTCTTTACGTTAATATTTATACAAAAAGACAAAAGAAACAGTAAAACGGACTCTAATACAAACTTTAATTAACTAATTTTTAATTTGAAGAAAGATTCATAGTCGCTCGTGCATTGTGAATGTAAGTTTTGTAACATGGTGTTGGTAATTTACTGGATAATCATAAGTAATATACATTATAAACAGCAAATGAAAAGTATATTCTTCACAGCAGCATCAAAAAATTACGAAAACAGAAAACTGTACCTTGAGTTATCGGCTTCGTTCTGGTCTCATTTTAGGGCTGAGAAAATATGGCTGCATTTTTCTATGGACTGAATGCTGGACGCACCAACTTAACTCATTCTAGCACAGAAAGCATTTTAGTGGTGCGACTTTACAATATGTCTCTTTTGTATGTCTCTCTTGTATTAAATCTTGTCTTTCAAAGCAATGTCCCTATTTTATAAAGAAAAAACCATGTATGGGGGTAGATATTTGGCTTTCAAAGACATCGCCGAAGAATCAAGTGTGCAGAATTCCCAGACAAAAGCTGCCGAAATACAAACTGTAACAGTTTGCCAACAAGGAGATAACGCATCTTACAAAGGATTTAGACAAAGGAAAGCAATCTTATTACTTTGAAACATCTTAACAGTTGCAAGATAACAGATAACAAGCCATTGCAAGGGTTCATTTACTAGGCAGATAGTTAAGTGGCCTTATCTTTTAGAAGAAAGCTGTGCATTTATTTGCAACTGTAATTAAAATGTAGTCACAGCAGGTGGTTGAAGTTATTACAACTACTTTGTAACGTAAAGTTTTCTAAGCAGCTGTTTGATTTTATAAAGCAAACTTTTATATAGAGTAATTACTTGGAAAATTTTATAACTTAACAATAATTTCAAATGGTAGGAAATCGAGCTTGTTGAGAAATTCTAGAGCATTTTAAATGAATGCAGAAAAAATTACTTGCCGGGTTTTGAACGTAACAACACTAATTTGTAGACAATACTATGGACTAATTGAACAAACTCGTCTGTGTGATTCCAATCTAAAACAAATTGATGGAAATAGCAGAACCGTAAAGCATATGTGCATTACAAAACATGATTATAATTAAGCTTACTAAACATTATGCCCACGATAAAATAATATTTTACAAAATGGATAGAGAATTGAGTTATTAATATGAAAACAAGAAAAATTCTACAATCCCCAAACAAAATACCTTAACTCGAAGGAAATAACCACAACTGGCCTTACTGATTGGGAAAGAAACATAACTTAAACTTAGATTTGATTTTTCCATGCTCTATCCGAAGGTACTACATTCACCAGGAAGCAAGTTTCTTTTACATGTAAATTTTTTAATTTCGTCTAACCCTTGCTATTCCAACAAGGTAAGAAGTTTAACATGTGTGACAACACTCACACACGGTACCTACATTATACCTCTCATTCGAACGAGGGTGTATGTTTGTGAAAAATGCTCGTATATCATCGTTCAAGCGGTCCGTGTCAGCAGTTGAACCCTCAATCTTGGGATTAGCAGTCATATGCGAACCTGTCTAATCCACGGAGCTGCCAACATAACTTGACCTCTACGTATGATTTTCCAATGCTCTACCCAAAGGTACTACATTGGCCAAGATGCAAGTGTTTTCTACCTGGAAAATTTCGAATTTTGGCGAACCCTTGAAGTTCCAAACAAGGTAGGGATCTTTGATGTGCATGACAACATTCACACGTGGGACTTTCATTTTACTTCTCATCTGAACAAAGGTGTTTGTTTGTGAAAAATGCTCGTCTAACATTTTTCAAGAGGACTATGTCGGGATTGGAACCCGGGACCTTGGGCATAGTAGCCACATGCATATCAACTACGCCACAGTATCAGTGGTACTACATTAGCCAGGAAGCAAGTATTTTTTGCCTAAAATTTTGAATTTTGTTGAACCCTTGCTATTCTAAGCAAAGTATGAATATTAACGTGCATGATAACACTCACACACATCTAAACGAGAGCATATTTCTGTAAAAAATTCTAGCCTAACATTTTTCAAGTGGTTTGTGTTGGAAATTGAACCCAGGAACTTGGAATCAAGTCATATGCCAACCCGTTTGATCCACAAAACCACCCCTTATTCACGCCAAAATAGTTTGTACCACGATCGCTATAAATATGGACACATGCACTCATGTTCCAAAATACGACATAAACCTGCCAAAAAGGTATTAGTAGATAACCCAAAACACACCCTAAGCATACTGCCTTAGTCGAAAAATATATGAAAGGACAAAGCCTTTAGCAACTTTGTTCCTCACAGTTTGTTAGACGTAATAGAAAATGATCCAATGAAGTTGACGCCTACTACCTTATTTCAGATACTCAATATTTGGAGAAATCGACCTTTTGGCAATAAAACGGGAAATTCAGAATTATAGTATAGAGATGAGGGACGAAGTCGACCTCCGCCTTGAGAATTCAAAAACAAATTCAACTTGCGCATGTATTTGTTGCATGTCTTTCTTTTGTAGGTTAAACAGTCGGTTGAAACTTCTTCTGTTTCACAATCCCTATCAAGGTCAACAGTGAGTAATGAATAGTGACCGAACTTTTAAGTTTTTTGCTTGTTATAATTATTATACGCAACTAAATATTTGTTTAAAATTTTTATAATTCATTGATAAATAAATCATTTCTGGGTTACACATAACATGACTTCTTAAAATTCTGTTTAATCCCATGATGTTTTCACACAATGGTGCGAGTAGTTTTACCAGTCTTATCCTCCCAAACAGGTTCCTTTGCCTTTTATAAATGTAAAACTACACCACCAAAATTAGTCGAGCAAAGAGATTCTACCTGTAAACATTATAAAATAAATTCCAATACGACAATTGCTACACTTCGTTATTAAATTTTGCTAGAGACAATTTTGACATTGAAAATGATGACTTGGGATATCCTATACTGCGAGATGAGTTTGAATTAGCATTAAAGGGTCTTAAAAATGGTAAGGGGCTGGGTACAGATAAGGTGCAAGCAGAAACTCTAAAAGCTGCTGCACAAGTAGTAGCAGAACGTCTCTTCCAAATTGTAAGCTATATGTATGAGACAGGCGAGATTCCCAAAGATTTCAAACGTAACATCATAGTCACTATACCAAAAAAGAGAGGCGCGGATAGATGTAAAAATTTTCTAACAATAAGTCTGACATTACATGTGATTTTCCAATGCTCCACCCGAAGGTACTACATTGGCCAGGAAGCGAGTTTTTTTTTTACCTGGAAAATTTTAAATTTTGCCGAATCCTTGCTCTTCCAAGCAAGGTAGGGATCTTTAACGTGCGTGACAACACTCACACACGGGACCTCCATTTTACCTCTCATCCGAACGAGGGTGTATTTTTGCGAAAAATGCTCGCCTAACATTTTTCAAGCGGACCGTGTCGGGATTCGAACCCGGGACCTTGGGCGTAGTAGTCACACACATACCACTACGCCACGGAGCCGCCTAATAAGTCTGACAGCACACGTGTCAAAAATATTAACTAGAATTGTACAAAGACGAATGGAAAAACGAGCTGAAGTAATACCGTGCGGCCTGGACAGTAGAAGAAGCTGACAAGAAAAAGGTTTGAAATGTGATGCTACAGACGTATGATGAAGATATCATGGACAGACAAAGCTAAGAAGAAAGAGGTACTAGAAATGGTAGGGGAAGAAAGAAATATGTGGAAAACAAAAAAAAATAGGAGAGATAGGGCGATGTCACATACTAAAACATGAGGGAATAGTGCGGAATAGATTAGAAACAGAGATAGGAAAAAAAAGAAGTGGAGGTAGACCTAGGTTAGACTATTGCACACAGATAATGAAAGATGTAGGATGTGGGAATTTTAGGGAAATTATAGGTTAGCTCGGAATAGAAATCGATGGAGGTATGCACCCAACTAGTCCCAAGATGGAAAACTAATGACGAAAGAAACAAATGTACTTAAACATGATCATTATTGATATTGTCAGAGGCTTTCACGGCCGGAGTCATTATAAATATTTATGGTTCCGGGTTGTGACCGTGTCATTTTATAAACTAAAGTCGACATCTCGCACACTTTTGTAAGGGGCTTCATCAGTATGATTGGATATTTTGGCTTTATGCATAAAGGCTAACAATCTTTCGTATATGTGTACCACGCCAAGTTCAGAATAAGCATCCTCATATTACCCATTGTGAAATCAAATTACAATAACTAGTATAAATAACGATATACGATAGTTATGGAAAGCACAGCTTATAAATATTATTACAGTTAAGTTAATCAAGCGCTTTTGAATCCGATGCACCAACTAAAATAATTGAAAACACCCCCTAATTTATTACTTAAGAAACGATTAAAAAATTTCTTGTAATATGCTCAGTATGCAATTGTGCTATTTCCATTTACACGATAAGTTCTAATTCTACTGAATTCGTGTTTTGAAACGATAAATTGAATATTATTAACCCTTTAAGCTTTAGTGGCTACATATATGGCCATAAGAAAAAATCACTGAATGGTCAAGCCTGTATCTCAACTGATACTGAAGAGAAATTACCTATAAAAGTAGGTTTAAACAAGCTCATACAATGCAACTATAACAAAAATTACACTTGTTTCAAAGTATTTTTGGTGGTTATATATGTGATCACAAATGCATTAAATCCATAGGTTTGCATAGATTTTGGTGTACACACACGCACCCACCCTCTCATACACCACACACACTCTCACACGTGCACACCCACATGCACTTATTATATTGCTATGTTAACAAATTAAACACCAAACATCAATGTAATAAATTTTGAATACACAGTGATATAAACTACAATCATAATAAAAAAACAAGGCTGGTTATATAGCAATAGTAAATGTAATTACTACAGCACTACTTTTATACAACTCTTATCGTGGTGTATGAAAAGGCAAAAAACAATTTATACATAATGATACTTTACAAGTATTACACTACACTCGCGAACGTTTTAAATTTTTTTCGTGCTGCAAAATGCACATTTGTTACAAGTTCCAGATACAGGAAAATGACGTCCAACATCTGTTATACTTAGATTACTGTTTACAATTCGCCCTCCTTTTTTGGTCGCTTTAGTTATAATAACAGCAGATTTTCGAATTAATCTTTTCTTACTAGAAAAATCTCCAATCAACTGATCTGCCAAAATGTTGAAAAAATTTAAATGAGTCATAGGTTTTCCCATTGTGTCTGACAATTTCACTGCTGTTTTGTACAAAACAAAAGAATTTACGATTGCACGGTCCACTAGGTAATAGAATATTTTCATCCACCATTTGCGAGATTTCCAAGATATTGTAGGAAGAGATCAATTGGTCAAACAAGTCTACGCCTCCTCCCCCCATGTGTTTATTGTAGTCACTAATACTCTCAGGACACACCACAGATTCTTTATTTCCAGCCTTGTTTGTTCGTTGTATGAATGTAGTTTTGCAAGGTTTATGCATGTTAGAAGCTACAATGACTGATTTTTTAGCCCTGTCTTTCCATTTGGAAACAGAAATATCACCTGCCATAGCGAAATCATGCCCTCCCATTTCTAAACGTTTGTCAACTAGCATACCCTTTGAAAAACATTTTCTCGTAGTTAACATAGTTCCACACCCAAATAATCCTACTTTTAATAATCGCTGTAACACAGGCAGAGAAGAAAAGAATCGGTCAAAAAATAAACAATACCCATATGTTTTAAATGTTTCTGACAGTGATAGTACTACATGTTCTCCTAAAGATGTTCCAAGAGAACGCTCTGTTTTACCTTTGTATATTTCAAACCCAAGTAGGTAACCAGTCGCAGCACAAGCAATTGCCCAAATTTTAAGGCCTCTTTTTATGGGTTTCAAAGGCATGTACTGCTTCATAGAACTTCTGCCTTTGAAACCCACCATACTTTCATCGATTGATAAATTTCGACAGGGATATAAGGCATCTTTGTAAATTTTATTGAGGTGATCCACCAAAGGCTTAACTTTGTAAAGTTTATCAAATCCTTCTTCTCCTTTTTTAGGCATTTTGGTATTGTCGCTTAGATGAAGAAACCTAAGGATTAACAAAAAATCTCTTCAAGGACATAATATTTGAAATCCTGTTTACTCTAAAATTTTGATGACTTGACCAGTATAATCGAATAGCTGGTAGGCTGTGAAACCCCATAATGATAAGAATTCCAAGAAACGCCAATAATTCTTTGGTGGATCAGTCTAGACGAACACCATTTTGGCTGGCATATAAGTTTGTCTGTTCAACTATATTTTCTAAAATTGGGCCAAAAAATATCATAAAAATATTTAAAGGAGAAGAAATATCAGCTTCTACTTTTGGACCAAAGGGTTTGTTAAAATTAGTTCATAAAAACTGTGAAGGATCAGTGGAGGTTTTAGTGAAAGTGAATTTTCCAGTTTCGGTATCTGCTTCATCTGGTACCCCCTCTTCTTCTTCATCGTCCGTTTCAGTTTGCAAAATTCTCCTTGAAATAGAAACATCAGGCACAAAATCCGGGTCAGTGATTGAATTGTCACTGTCAAAATCTGGAGAATCTTGACTCTTTTTACTTGTACCAGAACTTGAGCTAAAGATTGAAGATGCCCTTGAAGTTCGGGTTATTACAGTTGCAGTTGATTTTATAGTTCTTGCATCCTCTGCATCACTATCTCCTCCCATTTTTGAATTTTCGGCCTGCTCATCATTAGCAAAACCAAATATATCATTTAATTGAACTTCGTTTAAATTTTCCCATTCGTGAAAGGTGTAAAAGTTTTTTTCCATTTTTTTGAACTGAAAAACAAAAATGACAATATGTTTTTATTGGATGAGTAGAACTTATGCTTACTTAAAAAGTTCTGTAAACCATCAAAAGCGACCAAATAATGCAACATACATGGTGTTCATTTCACCATAAAATACACCTACTTTTTGAGTGTTTATATACCATACTACAATTTACTTTAGAATTTTCTAAAAAAATTTGTTTGCTAACTAGTTTCTACCATCAAAGTGAAATTTATTTTTTCTACGACTGTTTTGGAACGAGCCTATTTTAGGTGTGTTTTGATAGAGAAATCTACTACATTCTATACAGGTTTTATTCCGCACTTTTCGTTGCTAGGCAAGTTGCTAAGCAACCAGTGCGGAATGTTCAATTTGCACGATTGCGCTTATATTTCTATTAATCAAGTAGCCCTGCACTTGCATCTTATTTCCAATGACGGCCGAGTTTTCAAAGGTGGGCTATGAAACAAATAATAAACCAACAAATGTCAAATAAATAATTTCATACTGTGAAAGCGTTTAAAATCTTAAAGTATTTGCAAAGTCTTTAAAAAATGGCTAGTGATAGTGAAAGCGAACTAGAACCGACGCCTCCAAATATTGTGGAAGCTGCAAATGCAACTACATTAAATTTATTACCGGAAATTTCCAAAAAAAAATATGAGACTGCTTATAAATCGTTTATGGATTGGTGAAGAGATCAAAAGACAACATCTTATTCTGAAAATGTTTTAATTACGTACTTTAATGAATTATCTAATAATCTAATAATAATAATCTAATAAGTATAAATCTCCGACATTGTGGACCCATTATTCTATGTTGAGAACAAGTCTCACCATCCATCATAATGTAGATATATCAAAGTATGGAAAATTAAGAGCGTTTCTCAAACGGAAGTCAAGCGGTTATAAATCGAAAAAATCAAAAATTTTTACAACAGAAGAAATAAATAAATTTATTACTGAGGCTCCGGATCAACAGTTTCTTCTGACAAAAGTATGTAATATTAACTTAGGAGAATAATGCGTGTTTATAGCTATTTTTATATTGTTACAGACTGCATTAATTATGGGAATTATGGGTGCTTGCCGCAGACAGGAATTACATCAGATGAAGATTACTCATTTCACGGAATTGGGTTCTGCGATATTAGTTCCAGTTCCCGACACGAAAACAAAAATTATACGCAGCTTTACGATAACGAGTAATTTTTATGAAATCACAAAAAAATACTGGAATCTACATCCATCAAATGTTTGCGATCCTAGTTTTTTCTTAAATTATCAGAAAGGAAAATGCACCACGCAGAAAGTGGGTATCAGTAAATTTGGTGCTATGGGAAAGCAAATTGCAACGTATTTAAAACTACCCAATCCGGAATTATATACTGGTCATTGCTTCCGGAGATCTTCCGCCACTATTCTTGTAGATGCTGGAGAAGATATAACATCTTTAAAAAGGCACAGTGGCTGGAAATCAACATCAGTCGCCGAAAACTATATAGCCGATTCTTTAACAAA
Organism: Platerodrilus igneus; assembly: GCA_036346225.1. Taxonomy (NCBI): domain Eukaryota; kingdom Metazoa; phylum Arthropoda; class Insecta; order Coleoptera; family Lycidae; genus Platerodrilus; species Platerodrilus igneus. Next base: position 5,271,798 of record JARFIW010000999.1, on the reverse strand, counting down.
TAAGTTGAATGTAGGCAACATAATACAAAATTCAATTGATAGCACATCAAATGTTCCATCAACGTCCAAAGACAAGAATTTCCAACGTCAAGAAAATTTAGTTTTTGGGAAAACACCTTCTGCAATGACGTTTAATAATTGCAATGTAACCTTTAATATTGTTAATAATAATGAATCTAAAAACTAAACTTAAATCAATTTATTTACTTTTATTATGATAAATTTGTACTTTTCTTTGAATTTATGTATATTCACAAACGATAATAAACTTATGATATTAATAAAATGTATACTCCTATCTATACTTACCATGTATTTTATAATATTAACAAAAGAGGTATCACATTTAAAAAGTACGTACTACAGTCGTAGAAAAAGTATAGTATACAACACGCATGGAATGCCCATTTCTCACTCGTATGATTTGCAGCACTCGCTTTCAGCTCGTGCTGCAATTTATCATACTCGTGAGAAATGGGCATCATTCCATGCTCGTTGTACAATATACTATTTACAGCTAAGATGATACTGCCCATTTAAGTTTTTGAGGTTAACTTTTTGCTATTTTTCTAAATTTATGTTTATAATACGGGCAAAGACTACCCTTTTAGAAAAAATTGCAAATATACATTATTTGGAGCTTTGCAATCTAGAATGTAATTGTTTGTTGCATACTTACCTTTATCTAAACAAGAAAACACAAAAACAAAAAGACGTGCACACTCATTGACCTAAATACACATACTGCAACATGTGGTCACACTTGCAGCCAAATAGACTTAACCATGCGCACTGAGAAAGTGTTTACATATGTTACCAGTATGCTTTTAGACAACACATTTTTGCCAATAATGCTCAATTATTAAGTTGTAGGTTACCCATTATGACCCTTATACGAATAGGTCACATATATAACCACAATGTGTTACAGATAAATTGCAAATTATTTAACTGAGGGTTAATTGGTTATCCTAAACACCATGACAACATAAACAACATTGTAAACATAACCTCTAAATGGCTCAAAATAAACGTTAAACCGTTACGCCGAAGTGGACCGAACGTCAACGAAGCGTTGGAAATTGGCGTATGTGCGTGTAGTAACTACATGATATAGAATATAAAACAAACAAACTCGTTTCGACAAATGATATCCTGCCGAGCACAATAAAGAAATGTTTGATATAAAAGTGGACTGATTTGAATTTCTTTAAGTATATAGCTTGGAAACAATAAGTCTGTTCTTTATTTTTATTTAATTGCAACAAGGTCTCTATATAGCGGCACTAATAGATGAGGTAATCTTTCATAAGAACTGACCAAACTCAAACTGATCTTCGGCTTCAATGCTGACCATAGGTTAGATGGTCACTGATGTTGATCCTTGTATATTCACCTGCAACATTGTTCAATAGAACACTAACGGTTGCATTCAAGAAGTAAATTAGTATTAACAAAACATTGCATGCACTAATACTGAAGTGCTCTTATAGTTCGCGAAAGGCGCAAGCTTTATAACAATAACAGAACTTATAGGAAATGCCTATGAACCATAGTAAACTAACTAAACGTTTAAACAAATATGAACAAACATGTCTGTAGGACTACTATAAAAAACAAATGATGAAAGATGCACATAGGTGCGTTACAAATATGAATAAGGTACTGTGGCGGGCTACTATTAACGCGTTTCGCTAATTTAAAACAAGTAATAACAAAAGTCTTTATTACTCACTAATTAACAGTATATGCCTTATTTATAGATGTTTTCAGTCCAATTAACAATAAAGCACTATCACACTAATGCTATTTACAAGTACTTATATTTTCTTAAACTAAATTCTTAACCATAGGTCTACCTACCTGAATTAAAAAGATGATTCATACTCCAGTAATTGCTAGAAAATTTTCGATCCCTGGAAAATGCACAGTGCTTACGGCGTTTGTGTGTTTGACGGGTTGCCTTTTTACATTTAAAACGATAATTACATTTAAAAGTTCGATAAATACAACAACGCAGCGGGGTTTACTAGACACCATCGGCAGTTGGTAGCGCGAATCTTATACAGATTTTTGGCGCGCTCATTTTCCAATGACGTCATCAATGCACAATTTATATTGCGTCATAATCGGAAATTAATATAAATTTAAAATAATAAATGATAATAGCGAACAAATTAGCAGAGAGAATACTCACTCTGAAATCCGGCGTCCCGCGGAGTTGAGGTAAAGTTGACCTCGCTAAGGTCCATCAGGCTACTAAAGGCCCTTTTGAGGTAGTTAAAGATGGTGACTCCTGCCAACGTTCCTTCAAGCGCTCCGACCAGCTACGGCAGTCATGAGATCGATCATCCAGGGTCGTGCAGTACGGTTCGCCTAGGTGGCTGCAAATTTCATCTACCTATGTAGGGAATGGGCAGGAATACCAGGTATAAGGCAACAAACAAAGACAATTAGGCAAAGGAAATTTACATAGATAAGATAAGGCACGATACGATACCTCAAAGCGTCCACTCCACTCGAAGGTTCGGGCGAAAAAGCCACGTTCAAGCGTCTAACGGAAACTTCTCCCTCCTTTTGTCTTTTCCGCGTCGGCGCGAAGTATTCGTCCAACCCACTATTGACGTGACGCAAATACGCGCCCCGCTTTTTTGAAATTATGGGGCGAAACTTCCGCACATCAAAATTAACCTAAGACATGTTTAAGGGCCACTTTGGCACGTAACAGCCTAATAGTAGCTCGTAACAGTACATTTTACACAACAATATCCTTATATCATTTAGAATGATTTTGAATACAAATAGTAAAAGATTTTCCCACGACTACCCAGTAAAGCATTTGTTACGCATTTAAGAATGAGTTAATAATAGTACTTATTATTCTGTAGGTGTATATGAATTCATAATCCAACACCTTTAACCAAATCAGGAACATCCAGGTTGTGGATTATGATTATATTCCAACACCTGTGATCATTCAGTACAAACCTTCATTTTTCATAATCCGCAAGATATTATTTTTGTCTCATGCAAAATAGACTGTTACATTTTGACAACTAAATTTTTGCTTGTCAGTGTTTGCGATATTAGTTAAAACGTTTAGAAAATATTTGATAATGAAGATTTGTGTAGTCGCGGAAAAATTATAGTATTTTACTCGCGAGTTATGGGCATTACTCATTTGGATTACACCGCTCGCCCTAACGGGCTCGCGACGAAAACCTTCCGAATGAGTAATGGCTATCATAACTAACTCGTCGAATAATGTACTATATACCTATTATTTATTTAGCAGTATGTAGTTGTTTAGTTGAGTGGTTATCAAAGTACATCCCCTGTAAATTTATGCCCTTTAAAAATTGAAACAAGAGTTTTGATTTTCGTAGAAGGAAATACCAACTAGGAACTGAGTAGTATGAGAATAGTCAACTTTAATATAGTTTTAAAATAACATTATCAATACGATTCAATAAAATTAAAATGTTGAATACGTTATTATTTCTTTAATTACAATGCGAGTTACGTTTCGGGCCTTGGGAGCGGTGTTTTTAAAAACTATTTCTAAGTTTTCGTAACAATTTATTGGTTTAACTTAAAAAGAAATAATAATGCAATTTTGACAAACTGATTAAAATAACTTTAAATCGAAATAAATTAATTAATTAAACTAATATTATGAGTCGCCTAAGCAAACTGCAATGTTAAAGCTGAATACTTCGACTGACTGTCGGGTCTTGGGGCTCCTGGGCTATTTAGAATGTCCCTGTCTGTCACAATTCTGTGGGAACTTGCAGAGCTCATGTCTGCTTATTCTTAATTCTATTCATTGATACATTGTTTCAATCTTACTTTGTAGGTAATAGCGTATCTGAACCGTCTGTGACCTGCAACATGCAGTATCACTATCGTTTGGAATACATTGTACTGCATCCATTCTCATGAACTGTTAATAACCTTTTTATATTTATCCTAGAATTACATTGTTGTACTCTACTTATGATTTATTTAACAATTTTTAATGTATATATATATATATATATATATATATATATATATATATATATAAATTGGGGGATACATAACTTGCGCAAATAGAAAGTGCAAAGATCCGGCTCTCAAAAATTTGTAGAATCAGAAACTAGAATGCAAGCTAGAATAATATTAATCCGTAACAATGGTTAAGAATGTGGATTAGATTTAGCAAGAATCCTGAAGTTATACATAATGAAAATCGAATTTATATGATTTTTTTAACGATATTTGGTAGGTTCGTAATATGTTCGTTATATTACCGTATAAAAAGTAAACACTTATGCTTAATTCATTAGTGAGTGTATTAGTTGTTGGAAGAACAAGTTTACGTTTACAAAATGATTAAGATCAGACGCGTTTTTGAAATTATAAAAATGAATAGTCTAAATAATGACAACAACTGATAACGAATCTTTGTATTCACAAATTTCTCTTTTTAAATTAAATAACTATTTCATGATCATTATTAATTAACTACATATATTTTTGTTTGAGTTATCAAAAAAGATCATTTAAATTATACAATAAGGTTTGCTCAAATAAATTACATGATGTTGTATGACTATATTTACCTTGAAGAAATAAATACCTTAAAAATGTAACAATATAGGCGATTTTTCAAGACATACTTGAATTGTTCGAGTATGGAATTTTGAAGTATCCCCCCCACTATTTAAAAAATATTTACTTGTGCGGCACCGCAAAAACGTATTATAGTTTCCTAACCTCGCTTTAAATAATTACCCGGTAAAAGTCAAGTGTTTAACATACACAAGCATAACCCGGTACAGATCAGGGTATGTTCGTTTATCTGATAGAATGGTGCCGTACAATTTCCCCTCCAGTAAATTTTATCGCCAAAACGCAAGTTTAACACATACACACATAATCAAGTATGTTAGTTTATGTCGCGAAAAATCGCCTATAGTTAACTGTGTTCAAATAACGTACATTCTTTTACCAACTGAAGCGGTTCTTTTTTAAATAATTGGTCAAAACAGAAGAAAATTTTATTTTTGAATATTTTTACTACTAAGCAATATTTGCGCATAGAATGTAGTCTGATTTGTGGTTTACAATATTTTAACGTAGTTAAACATACGACGTTTATGAAATCAAGCAAATCTTTCCGTTCATATTTATTCAAATAATAGTGTTGCACAGAACACAATTTTTATACTATCAATAAATCAAATTGTTTTTCGATAGCGTATAATTTCTAACAACCTTATATAACATTGCAACTTTATCTTCTAAATTTGCCAATATTGCATAATAAGAAATACTAGTTTCTTTAAAAATCAATATTTTGTACTTAAAATAGTTATTTTTGGTTTATGTGCTAAAAGTTACTTCTCGTTGTTTGCATGTTGCGATAAAAGATGCTGTTCCTTATACTATTTCTAAATTATAGAAAACGTCTACAAAGTTTTTTATGAAACCTTGAACATGTAAACTTAAACTCGGGTCGTCTGTGACTTGTAATAGTTTACTTTAATACTTGCAGACAGGTTTCTAATTTATTATAAGTATAATAATTCAATACGTGTATGGTAGTGGTAAGTTTGGATTATTCTCTATTTAACCAATGGAAAGAGCAAAATTTTTGAAGTACTTTCATCTATAAATAACTTAAAATTTTTTATTCATATTGGTGCTGTATTAGACACGCAATCAAAATGATATCACGTGAGGATTTTTAGGTTATAGGTTGTATTTAACCTTAAATTAATTTTGTATATTTTAGAATACATGTATGATTAAGTTTTTCAATGAATGCCTTAAGGACTCGTTTATGTAATATATATAGTTTACGAATTTATAGATTAATTTTTACACAATGTAATTCTTTAACCAATAAACCACTTGGCAGTTGCAAACCAGAATTTGATCTAAGTATAACAGAACTAATTAAAAAATATCAAAAGAAAATAATTTTTAATAGTTTTATAAATAGTGAATATCCTGAATTGAATTACAAGAAGAATTATTTCGTTTTCAAGAACCTAGCTCGTGCTGAGCATAAAGAACGTTGGAAGTTGGCATCAATCGAACCGTTGCCAATTGTACTTAAATACACACCGGGTTATTCTGAATTAAGTAATGTGTGTACATCAGAAAGCGTATCTGTTGAAGATTCTAGTGTTGTACATTTCCCATATAGCAAAGAAAATACTACTGTTTTAAATAGCACTATCTCGGATCATTCAGTGGATGAGAGTGAAAATATAGCAGAGGCTTCTAAAAAAGAAGTTAAAAGAAGACAATCTGCACTTCAGCATGGGAATTTTAAACATTGGATGACAGAATACGATAATTACAATGAAATCGACAACGAAGATGAAATTACTGATGAATGGAATATTAATTACGGCACAGCTGATCCTACGTCTCGAGTTAGTAATGTACCTTGTGGAGGTTGTGGTGCACTATTACATTGCAAGGTATTTCTTAACAATTTTTCTGGATAAATTACTTTACTACTTGAATGTACATTTTAGGATATCTCAATACCAGGTTATATTCCTTCTGAAATTTATCGAAACTGTTTTAAAAAGGAAGGCAATCATTTAACTACATTAATATGTCAAAGATGTCACTTTTTAAAAAACTACGATGTTGCCCTACAAGTTCGTGTTGCTCCTGAGGATTACTTGAAAGTACTCGAAACTATCAAAGATAAATTTGCTCTTATAATCCTTCTGGTTGATTTATTAGACTTTCCTTGTTCAATATGGCCTGGAATAGTCGATGTTGTAGGTGAGTTGTTATGTATGTTCAAACGGTTATTTAATTCTTGAGTTCTAATAGGTCCCAAAAAGCCAATTGTTGTGGTAGGCAATAAGGTTGATCTGTTACCTCGAGATAGCCAGGGTTACTTAGAGCGAATAAAAAAACTCTTAAAAGAAACTGTATTGGAAACTGTAAGTCACAACTCATCTGCACATATAAAACATGTTGGATTGATATCTGCTAAAACTGGATGGGGCGTAGAGGAACTTATAAATAAATTACACAATTTATGGCGATATAGTGGGGATGTCTATTTGGTTGGAAGTACAAATGTGGGGAAATCGACTTTGTTTAATTGTTTGCTCAACTCAGATTATTGCAAGATAAAAGCCGTTGATTTGGTACAACGAGCCACTACAAGTATCTGGCCTGGCACGACATTGAATTTGCTGAAGTTCCCAATTTTGAGACCGTCTGGTAAATATATTTCTACCTTTAAATATTGTTGATGCTGAAAATAATTTTGCAAACATTTCTCAAAATCATATTAAAATTATGGTTGATATATATGTATATATATTGTAGTGTCAGAGGGAGCTACCAAGGGTTCTAAGGGTTGTTTAGTAGAAGGTAGTGTATGCCAAATAAAATGATCCATATATCTGATCCCATAATTTAAAAATGTATGTTTGCCGTACTTTACATATGCTAAAGTATTCAAAATGGTAGTTGAAATGTTAGTGCCAAGAGGTAAATTAAAATGACTTGATGACGTGATAAAATACACAGTGCTCAAGGGTTTATACTGAGTTAGAATTAATAGACCATTGAACGTACATTTGCCATCCGAAAACCGGATGCGTCTATGGATGTCCACTATCAACCACGCCGATCCAGGGTCATGTGTGAATTATTTTGGCTTTTGTTTAAATAGAATCAACTTTTGGACGAATATGTAATCTCAAAATTATAAGTAATAACAGTGTCAAATGTGATTGAAGGATTGTAAAATATTTAGGACCAATGCTAGAATATTATGTGTAAACTATGAATATTTTTGGTATAAAGACGTATTTTATAGAACTGCGCTAAATTGTGTAAAGATTTTGGAAGATTAATAAACGTGTTTGTTTTGAAATAGTTTGATTATTAAAGAAGGGTAAAGAGCAGCATCGGTACATAAATAAGTAATAGCGACGACAAGGAAGAGTAAAGATTTGTATTAGTGCGACGCGGACGGATAGTAAGATAGATTTGGAACGATATTGATAAAGGCAGAAGGCATCGGATTGGAATTGTAAGAAGGAAGAATATTTGGGATTGATTTGGATATAGATTTACATGTAGCGGGGTATTGAGTGGTTATAAACAGGGACGAAGATTGATTTGGATATGGATGTATATGTAGCGAGGCATTGAGTGGTTTTGAACAGGACGACGATAGATTTGGATTGAGTGCGGATTAAAGGCGGACGTATTAATTTGGAACAAGATGAGCAAAAGTAGGAGACCACGTAAGAGCAGCAATTGGAAGTGTAAGAGTCAACGCAGAAACTACGACGGAAGAATTAGCGCAGGGGAAGTAAAATAAACGGGTATTCTAAAATTCGGGTCATTTATTTCAGATATTGGGAGCAACAAAAATTAAAGAAAGATACCTGGAGGCGAGACGGAAATTCAAAAGGATAGTGCAACCGTGTAAAGGCGCATACGGCGACGAGGATTTTGAGCCAGCAGTAAGAGAGGCCAGAAACAAAGTATAATCCAGGTGAGTGCTGTGAAATATCTTATAACGTCAAAAGTCATAAATTTGTGGTATTAAATTAATTTGGCACAAGGCAACGTTGATCATAATAAAAATTTGGCATATACAAAACTAAATTCAAAAATAAGCACTAAAACAAAAGAGAGTGCAGTTTGGTTGGGCATTGCACATCTACTTACCACTGAACCCACGGTAAGTAGGTGGATACCCTGAGAATAAAGAGTTCATATAGTCGAGGCATTTTAAAAACAATTTTGATTAAATAACCAACCAAAGCGTTGCAAAAGTGCAGGCGTGCAATAGGTGTTTGCACATCATATAAAAAGCATTGAAATTTATAAGAAAAGGCGTAGCGACAAAAAAAGTAAGAAGGTAGTACAAATATATATATATATATATATATATATATATATATATATATATATATATATATATATATATATATATATATTTATATATATATATTATATATATATATATATATATATATATATATATAAAGTAATGTTGATGGAAAATCGTTATGGGATAAAGGCGTCCGAATAAAATAAATTATTGAATAATCATTTATTGAACATCAACGTTTCGGATAATATGAATCCTTAATCATGAGCTAAAATTGCAATTAACAAAAACAGGAAAATAACATTATATACGGTACTTACTTTCAATGTGATTAATAACACTAATTCATAACAAACATTGACTAGAATATTAAAGTGTCAGTTTGACAGATAAAACATCAAGTAGTGTTTTAAATAAGGATAGACAAATGATTGATTTGGATAGCCAAATGATTGATTTGAAAAGTCACAAAATTAAAATATAACTACCCAATAAAAGAGTGCAATGTATCGATCTACTAAAAATTAATCTGTTGCATATGTTTCATGTTGTAGTTAAAATATCTAAAAAGCAAAAGCAAACAACTCTAAAAATTCAAAACTATTAGGAATATTGATAACTATTGTATGGTGTGAAAAGGATTGAAAGGGTGTGTAGAACAAGAAAAGAATTTTTTTTTTTTTTTTATAAAATAGAAAATAATAAATAAATAAATAAACTGTTAGGAATTATTATTATTTATAGAAAATAAAAGAGAATAAACTGCACTTAGATGCTGAGTGTCTGATTTTCCATTAAGGCCATTAGTTTGTTGTTGGATATGTAACGCTTCAAGAAATAAACGATTTTTGTATTTAGGTTCCATTTCTAGGATTTTGTGTCGGTGTAATTCGGTATATGATTCGTATTATTTACATGCTCTGCTAAGGTGCAGGTGGTCTTTGTAACAGCATCACTTTTGTGTTGGGTGATGCGATTTTAAGCCATTGACTAGTGTGGCCCACATAAGTGGCACTGCAACTACAAGTAATTTTGTATACTACATTACTCAGTGACATTTTATTGGTTGGGTCTTTAAGTTTAGTAAACAAAGAATTAAGCAAATTATTATATCGAAAAGATATTGTAGAAAAGGGGTTAGCAAGAATTTTTTTGAGTGTGGGTGTTAGATTCTTAATAAACGGAAGTGATTTATATATTTTATTTTTGTTGTTTTTGGGAGTGTTGTAATAGAGGTGGTATTAAATAGAAGTTTTTGATCAAAATGGTGGGATAAGCATTGTTAATGAGAATTTCTTGAAGGAGACAGAGATTTTGTTTAAAAATTGCGGTTCACAAATTTTACTGATCCGGGTTTTAGAGCCAAAATCATATTTACTTTATGTTGAAAGGTGTGCTGTGAATAATAATTGATATACCTTCCTGAATGGGTAGGTTTAGTATACCAATCAAAAATGAGGAGATTGTCTGGATTGCGTATCACAAGGGTATCTAAAAATGGTAAACAACCGTCAATTTCAATTTCATATGTGAACTGTAGATCAACATCAAAACTATTAAAAATTATTAGGGTATCATCAATTTTGTCAATGGGAATGGCACATATGATATCATCAACATATTTGGCGAGGAATGGAATTTTGAACGGAGTAATTCTGTAGTGTGTTCTAATAAAAATCCATCGTAATCTGAGCTAGTACAGGTGATAAAGGTGAACCCATCGGTGTACCAAATATTTGATTATAAACTTGATTTTGAAAAGTGAAGTTAGTGTTATTGAAGATTAAATGTATAGATTCTATGAATAAATCAAGAGGGAACTTACAATGTGGTTGTATCAAGTCCCACTTTTCAGTGATAACTTGTATTACGAGATCTTTGGAAATGTTAGTAAAAGTGATGTGACATTTAAAGAAATTAAAATGTAATTATGTGGTAACTGAAAATTACGAAAAGTGTTGACAAAGGAAAAAGTATCTGGGACATTAAAACCGTATTGTAATGGAAAAGCATTAGACAATATCTGTGATAAAAATTTTGAAAATTTGTATGTTGGGGTGTTAATTGATGAAATGATAGGACGTAAAGTAAGCGAAGGTTTATGAATTTTGGGAGTCCATAGTATCTACCTGGAACGGAATTAGTAGTTAATAACATCTTCTTTTCTATATCACTAATAATACCCTTATTATGTAAAAACTTTATATGGTCATTGACTTTCTTTTGAACAGTAAAAGTAGGATCTTTAGGTAGTTTTTGGTATATGTTATTATCATTGAGTAATTCATTAGATTTGTTAATGTAATCTGATTTATTCATAATAACAGTTGTTGAGCCTTTGTCAGCATTCGTAACTATAATTTGTGGATGTTTTTCAAAAAGTTTTAGTGAAAGAATAATCAGACTGAAAATGATCATTGTGTGCTGAATTAGTAGGTTTTAAAATGTAATTAGTAATAATGTTAGTTGCTTTTGCTCTCAAGACATTAGTTTTTTCTGTAGAAAAATGCTTACTATCTAAAATTAATTCAATATCCGCTAACAATTTACCTATGTTAAGATTATTACTGTTACATGCTATATTAAATTGAGGACCTAAGGATAAAATATTACTAACCTTCTTGGGAATATCACAATTACTAACATTAACAAACCATTTACTATTATCAGTAAACATTTTATTGTCGTAAAATTGATGGTTAACTAAGTTAGTAAACTTTTTAATATTAACTTTCTTAATTTGTCTATATCGTTTATTATAAAAAGTGGTCTGTCTAACTTGAAATTGTATTAAAAACCTTCGCTTACTTTACGTCCTATCATTTCATCAATTAACACCCCAACATACAAATTTTCAAAATTTTTATCACAGATATTGTCTAATGCTTTTCCATTACAATACGGTTTTAATGTCCCAGATACTTTTTCCTTTGTCAACACTTTTCGTAATTTTCAGTTACCACATAATTACATTTTAATTTCTTTAGATGTCGCATCACTTTTTACTAACATTTCCAAAGATCTCGTAATACAAGTTATCACTGAAAAGTGAGACTTGATACAACCACATTGTAAGTTCCCTCTTGATTTATTCATAGAATCTATACATTTAATCTTCAATAACACTAACTTCACTTTTCAAAATCAAGTTTATAATCAAATATTTGGTACACCGATGGGTTCAACTTTATCACCTGTACTAGCTCAGATTACGATGGATTTTTATTAGAACACACTACAGAATTACTCCGTTCAAAATTCCATTCCTCGCCAAATATGTTGATGATATCATATGTGCCATTCCATTGACAAAATTGATGATACCCTAATAATTTTTAATAGTTTTGATGTTGATCTACAGTTCACATATGAAATTGAAATTGACGGTTGCTTACCATTTTTAGATACCCTTGTGATACAATCCAGACAATCTCCTCATTTTGATTGGTATACTAAACCTACCCATTCAGGAAGGTATATCAATTATTATTCACAGCACACCTTTCAACATAAAGTAAATATGATTTTGGCTCTAAAAACCCGGATCAGTAAAATTTGTGAACCGCAATTTTAAACAAAATCTCTGTCTCCTTCAAGAAATTCTCATTAACAATGCTTATCCCACTATTTTGATCAAAAACTTCTATTTAATACCACCTCTATTACAACACTCCCAAAAACAACAAAAATAAAATATATAAATCACTTCCGTTTATTAAGAATCTAACACCCACACTCAAAAAATTCTTGCTAACCCTTTTCTACAATATCTTTTCGATATAATAATTTGCTTAATTCTTTGTTTACTAAACTTAAAGACCCAACCAATAAAATGTCACTGAGTAATGTAGTATACAAAATTACTTGTAGTTGCAGTGCCACTTATGTGGGCCACACTAGTCAATGGCTTAAAATCGCATCACCCAACACAAAAGTGATGCCAAGTTACAAAAGACCACCTGCACCTTAGCAGAGCATGTAAATAATACGAATCATATACCGAATTACACCGACACAAAAATCCTAGAAATGGAACCTAAATACAAAAATCGTTTATTTCTTGAAGCGTTACATATCCAACAACAAACTAATGGCCTTAATGGAAAATCAGACACTCAGCATCTAAGTGCAGTTTATTCTCTTTTATTTTCTATAAATAATAATAATTCCTAACAGTTTATTTATTTATTTATTATTTTCTATTTTTATAAAAAAAAAAAAAAATTCTTTTCTTGTTCTACACACCCTTTCAATCCTTTTCACACCATACAATAGTTATCAATATTCCTAATAGTTTTGAATTTTTAGAGTTGTTTGCTTTTGCTTTTTAGATATTTTAACTACAACATGAAACATATGCAACAGATTAATTTTAGTAGATCGATACATTGCACTCTTTTTATTGGGTAGTTATATTTTAATTTTGTGACTTTTCAAATCAATCATTTGGCTATCCAAATCAATCATTTGTCTATCCTTATTTAAAACACTACTTGATGTTTTATCTGTCAAACTGACACTTTAATATTCTAGTCAATGTTTGTTATGAATTAGTGTTATTAATCACATTGAAAGTAAGTACTGTATATAATGTTATTTTCCTGTTTTTGTTAATTGCAATTTTTAGCTCATGATTAAGGATTCATATTATCCGAAACGTTGATGTTCAATAAATGATTATTCAATAATTTATTTTATTCGGACGCCTTTATCCCATAACGATTTTCCATCAACATTACTTTATTAATTTCACGTCCGTAAATTTGATTTTTATATATATATATATATATATATATATATATATATATTGCTATACTCCCTAAATTATTCGCACCCCATCATTTGGTCGACATATAAATATTGCTATGTATTAACTGGATTTATCAATCTCGGACGTTGGGCTGTCATATAAATATTGCTATGAACTCCCTCCAGGAACTTAACTGGATTTTATCTTGAACGGACCTTGTCGACCAATAACAGAACTTAATATGTTACCGCCTTACTCGTTATCAATTTCGTATTCAACTTATAGCTCCTCCTTTATTGTTTAAATTATCAAATCACTCCCATTAACTTTATCTTATGACCTCGACTAGCATTTATTTAGAATTATAAAATGAAGTTAATTCAATTTTATATAACGAAACAAATATTATGTACAGTTTTTGTAAATTATTTAAAATACACTTTTCAATTAATTAATGTTGTAAATCTCATTTATCAAAAATCATATACTTTTTAATCAAATCTAAAGTCACCAAAAAACCTATTGTTTTTATAAAAGAAGTGTGGAACGTTCAAAACCTCATCATATAATGCACTTTATACGTATGCAAGTCCTCTGTTTTGTTGACTTCGTCACATTCATTTATATTAAGCTAATTCAATATACAAATAAAAATATAGAAAAATAATGTCTTATAACTAAAAATCTGACCTGGTCTATTTTCTTCGCTATTTCCTTCTCGCAATTGACGCATCCATTATCAGCTAATATTTTATTTATTTTTTTATTTATATAAATTAATTACTTACAGGTAATACCCAAATAGTAATAATATACATGAGGAAATGAGAAACATAGTTAACACTTTACAAAATGGATAAAGATGTCTTCAAATATTTACACGTGACATTGAAAATATCGATATTGGATGGTATAGAAGCATTGTAAACTCCCATTAACTTATCACTAAATGCACTAGCCCCATAGTTAGTACGATGACTACCGATGTAGAATGCATTCCATGCATTCTACCATCCATTTGGATAAAAATTATTTTCCCCCAATTCAGAATTATTACATGCCCATTCGAAATATTGTCCATCCACACGCTTGAACCATTGCATTTAAATTATTGTTATCACCCTCTGGACTACCATTATTAAACTTAGACTTATGTACCCCCAAATTATTGTCGTCTCATTTCGATTTATTACTTCTTCTCAGAATTTATTCTCATCAATTTCCCCGGACTTAGAAATTGTATTATTATTCTTCTTCCCGAACTTGGATTTCTTATTATTCTCCCCGGACTCGGAGCCGTTTAATCGGCAATCATAATTTTCATCTTAGTCGCACTTATACAATTTTTCACTTTAAATTATTATTACGTATCACACTTTGTTTCAGAGTGGCGCACCTCGGCCTTTGTTGAGTTGAAAACCGAGTTCGTTATCACTGTCCCTGTTAATATATCATTGATCTCCTACTCCGTCAGTGGGTATGGTCTACAAGCTCGTCGCTAATTTTAACCAATCAAATCTTTGCATTTAAAGTATTTTTTGATGTAATTTTCTATGTCTTCAAATAATTGTGACCTGCTCGCAGGTGCCTCGTTATCAAACATGCGGTGTTTTGACGAATCTAATCGCTTTTCCATGTTGTACATAAACAACTGATGCAATTCGACTTTTAATTTTCATATCTGCCTGTTATTTACGCAATTTTTAATCACCTTTCTTTATCAGAATTATTAACTACTTGTACGCATTTACACTATGCTTCTCGAATCTCTATTTCTTATCTCCGTATTAACCTAATTGTTTGGAATTCTTTTGAATGCGTGTTTAATTACCTTTATTATGTTTACTTATAAATACGCGTGCTTCCACTGAAAAATATCATTATTTGCATTGCCTAAATTAACTAAAACTCTATCTACAGGGTGTTAAATATTTACTATTTACTTAATGCATGTCTTCCTTGTTTCTACGCTAACTATGCGTCTTCATGTGTCTATTTGCGTCGCTTAAAACTATTTATACTTTATACACAGGGTGTTGACTGCCTACTATTTACAAACTATCTCCATTTCTCAATTCTTTACTAAAAAATGCAGTTTTCTGCTTCCTATTGTAATTTCTAATTCTTAAACGACCTTTACTATAAAGTACGCCCTTAAACAACCCCTTATCACAGCAAAATATATATATATATATATATATATATATATATATATATATATGGTCTTGGAAAGAAGCCCTAAATCGAATCCTTACAGTTTGGGCTGATTATAAATTCCTGCTCACAGCTTACTGAACCTAACTCTACTTTCAATACTACCACGCTATTCACTACCACAAATCGCTTTTTATTCGGCAGTACCAGATGATTTCTTTTTATAGGCATAATCCTGTCACACACCTTTTCTTTAATTTCGTTGACGAATCCAGCAATGATCCTAAATTTTGATCAAAAATTTTAACCTCTATTATTGGCAAACAAAAATATTCCTTAATATCTTGCCCAATTTCTTCCTCAATTTTTAAAAATTCCCTAGGATGTTCGTACTTGTACACAAGTAAATCTAGTGGTTTGTCCTTGTTTAAAAATCCTGTCCTTGTCTACTCTCCATACTAGGTCCTTGTCCTTCAACTACTTCAGCATATGTCCGTGGCGTCTCTACCCTATTTGTCCTCTCATTTTCTCTAACTGGTATCGTCGTCTGCATCCCCCTCATGCCCGATGAACTATTCTGTCGTTGTACCATCGGTCTTGGTGCGGGTCTTCTACCTACACTGTTGCTTCGGAAAAATGTCTTTGTTCCCAGTTCGGTCTTGTATTAAAATTCGTACCCCGTCTTTAATAGTTGTCTCTTCTGTTCTCAAATCTAACCGTGTTAACCTGTCTTTCCCTATTCTCGCAAGGTCGTCCACTACTCACATCGTCATACCTTTGCAGGTACTCTAAAAACATTTCTCTGTCTATTATATTCTGCAACGCTACGTGTTGCCGAACCTCAACCTCGAAGTGTTGTGAAAAATATTTAATAATTTACCTGTCTGTCAATGGTGGGCTTAATTGTTTAGCTATGCTGTACTTCCATATAGCATACTGTTCCCTACTTCCTGCATATTCACCCTTATATTTTCCTGTAATTAAGTCGTCACGTACTTGATCCTGTTTGTGATCGCTCCGGTAATGTCTTAGAAATTTATCCTCAAACTCACTATATGTTTCTATTTCCTGTTCTATAAGATTGTACCAGGCCTCGGCATGGTCTTTTAATAACGCCTTTACTATATTTAATTTTGCATGTTCGTCAAATTTCCTACTAAGCTCCTAACACCATTTACAAAAATCTGCGGGTTTACTCTACTATCTCCGTAAAATTTCATTTGTTGATCTAGTGACATATTGCCTGTAACAAATTTGGGACCATTCCCCATTAAAGCAACACATTTTGTTTTATGCCGTTTACCTTTCTTTCAACTCTTCCTAATTGATCTCGACATGACTCTGTTACCATCGTCATCTTTACATTCATTTCATCTTCACAGAAGATTCTAACTTCCGTCCTTAGTTGTCCCATTTCCTGCCTCACACCTCTTACATCTCATTCATTCTTATCAACTCTAGTTTCTACTTCCCCTATTTTAACTGTTAAACTAAATCAGAAAATTCTTACGTCGATTTGTCTATTTTCTCGCTAATTTGCTCAAACTTTTGGTTTGATTCCTCTCTACCTAGTCGCATTTCCTCTAACATTCTCATTATTAGCTCATTTCCTTGCTCTCCCGATTCTGTCCTTGATTGATCCCTACTACGTCCTGTTTTCTCTATTTTTCCTGATTTTTCAAATAATGCACTATCGTCACTTCCAATTTTAACTCCTTGGCTTCTTAACCACTCCTTTCTCTGCATACGTTTAAATCACTTCCTCACACACTCAAAAATATTTACAAATTTACACTACACACACACTCTCACTCAGCTCGCCAGTTTGGAATAAAATTTTGGTTTTATTTGGAAATCAAGCCCTCACGTTCGGGTCGCCATAAAAATGCAATGGAATATTTTTTTTTAACAATCGAGCATCAGCGTTGGGTCGTCATAAAAATGCAGTGGACTTCGAGATTATGCCCCTACGAATTGGGCTGTCATAAGTTTTTCTGAAAAAAATATAAAATTCCAATATCTCTGGAAAAGCTCCCCTAAATCGGCATACCATAGCTAGCTCTACTTCCAGCTTCTTCAGAGATACTTACCTAGCCTATGCTTACTCTCTCTCTCTCTCTCTCTAGCACTTAGACTACCAATAAAATTACCAATCAAATAATTCAACAAAACATACAACCTTTTTATTCATACAAATCAAAAAATTACGTCAAACCAGCTCAATATTTACAAAATTGAATATAAACATCTTCATAAATTTTCAATATATCAACCATTAAATCCTTTTCAATTTAATGAATTTAATTTATTTCAACACTTCTTTATATACAGTTCAAGTAGATGGGCCTACCTTGAAACCCTAAATTGAAATTTACCCTGGTCTATGGTGAGCTCAGTATAAACCCTGTTACTCTGAATGCATAAATAAATTGTATTTTGTTTCAAACTATTCTAAGGGCCCGTTTACTCTTTACATCAAAATTATACGTCATGTATTTATACCATCAAATAATAAATTCAAATTGTCTTTTCATATAACCTTCAAATTAGATTTTATGTTCATAAAATATTCACCAAATATCTCAAATCACTCTAACACAAAATACCAGCACAAAATGTTCAAGTAATAACAAAAGAAAACAAATTCCTTTAGCTGGTGTATGCTCTTGCACTATCCCATCTGAAGATGTCGTCCACCAAATCCTCGTCGTTACATTCCATCAAACTTCCCTCTGCTACTTGTATATCAAACTCATTTCCACTTGTTCATCGAATTCTATGCAGACACCTTCAATACAGCTGCCCATATAATTGTCCAAATATGTTAATCGGCTTCTGAATATACCATACAACTAGCACCCTTGTTCTGAAAAAAATAACTAGGCTCGCTCGTTATTCGCATTTACTTACAGCCCCGTTTATGAGCTAGCTTATATATATATATTGCCGTGATAGGGGTTGTTTAGGGGTGTATTGAGTAGTAAGGGTTGCGTAGTAACAGTAAATAGCAATAGGAATCAGAAAACTGCATTTTATTTAGCAGAAAAATAAGTAATTCATACATTATGTAAATAGTAAGCATTTAACACCCTGTATATAGACCGTAATTAACTTTAATCAATGCAAGTAAACACATCTTTCAACAATAGAACGCGTATTCAGCAGAGAAATAATCGTACATGTAATTAAACATACGTTGAGAAGTGTTATACAAGTTTATAAAATAAAGACGCAGAAGATAAGACAAAACCTAATAAATCCTCATGCAATTATGCTTCGATAAGAAAACGCACTTTCAAATAAATAAATAAATATATACGAAAGAAACATTCATGTTACATCTTTTAATTTGTACAATTCTCCAAAAGCTTTATCTATACAAAACAACAGATGTAAGTTAAAAGTGTGGTTGCGATAACAAACGTTAAGGCAAGCAACGATTGCAAATAAACAAGCATGATAGGAGAATCCAAAAGAGTTTCATCAGAAAACAGCTTAAAAATACAGGGAATACTAAAGACAAATGTGGTTGGTCACAAACAATCTGTAAAACTGCTTGGAAACCCAATCTAAAGGTAGTGAGGAAAAGCTATTTAACACCCACCGGTGATAAGGCAGCTCAGTTTCCACTTGAAGCAGGTTGAATCCACATCACTTTTAACCAGAAATCTACGCGTCAGATAAATAAAGTTTATAATATAGTGAAAATAGTGCTGCATAAAAATTGTGTTAAGTATATATGAAAAGTTTTTGTCGTTTTTTCAGAAAACGTGACTAGAACTTGGTTAATTAATTTAGATTAAATATTTACAATGATATAGGGCTTTTAATCTGCGTCAAAAACAATACTTCTGGTATATTTCTGGACTATTCTAATCTGTGTCGAAAATGATAATTCTGGTATATTTCTGGTATAATTATGGGACAATTCTAACACGCTACTAATTTATGATCCGAAGTCTGAAATTCAAGTGGTATTTAAGGGAAGAGATTCAAAACATGCAGGGAAATATAGAATAAAGCACAAGGTGATTTTTGGAAAGCAAGGGGTAACCGTAATTAAATATTGGTTCGACAAAGCAGAGCATTGGTATTCGATTGAAGACAACAAGGGGGTGTTGATCTACAACACGAAACAACTTATCAGGAGATCACAGGTCAGATCTACTTAATTTTAAGGAATCTTTTCAATTTAAATTTTAATACTGAAATTATTAAATTTATCCAAAACTTGTAAATAGTCAAGAGGAACATTGCATACCTTTCAACTTACGTAATAAATCATAAAAAGGTCTCGAACGTTTCAGATTTTTTTTGTGAAGGTGTTGTTTTTGGTGAATTTATTTTAAACTAAAAGTATATAAATTTTGGGATAAATAATCCATACGATATTAAGCGATTGAATGGTGTATTTAAAGAATTTCAAAAATTGTAAATATTATTTCCTTTCATTATATGAATGTTGATTGACTTCGTTTTATCAATTCAAACAGGTAACCATAAAGGGGTGAAAGAAAATTGATCATCGTAACGTTGTGCACTCTGTGTAGATTAAAAAGGGTTAGCCGTGGCATACTAATAAAAGTAAAAAATTAAAGTGAAGAGAACACAGAGCAGTGGCATTCAGTCAGAACGTTTGTTACACCAAGTACGGCGTTATATCAATTTTATATATATATATATATATATATATATATATATATATATTTATAATGCTATGATAATAGGGTAGGTTAAATCATGGGGGTCGTAGAATAAATATAAATAACTTCCACTTTAGGAAAAGCACATAATTTCTGAAATCATAAGAGTAAAACGGTCACTCTACATATTGTTAATTGAGAGGACACTGTATATAAAATACACGGGATTAAATACATGAGAACATAAAGATGTCTAAGTGTAGTCTACAAGTAAAGATAAGACTTTAAAACTCAATAAATTGCATCAAAAGTAAATCACCGGGAAGCATAGATAAATTGGCATTGCAAATATTTAATAATTGTGTCGAAAATATCATTGTACATGCATTCTAAATAATTCACTATTAGAAAATCGCTACGTGACTGGAAGAAAACATATTTGTTCAGAAAACCAATATTCTGCAGAAATAAACAAGCACCAGGTGATTCAATTAGACGATAAAATTAACAAATATCCAAATACGTGATTTAATAAAAGTCAAAAGTTGGAAATTCTCGAATAATACGACAATATGCACGATGCGGACGTGACAGACAAGGCATGCATTGAAAGATGTAAACTAAATAATTGGTGAAAATTCCGAGGTATGCGAGATAAGGTAGAAGTATCGTCCTAGAATGTCAGCAAGCTAATGAAATCAATTGGAGGTAGGGCTTATATATACGATAGTAACGGAGCGACATTTTAGTCTAAATTCAACTGAGCAACGACTATGTTCAAAGATGTTAAAAACTTACGTAACCAGTGAAGTATAAATCAAAATAAGTCAGAGTTAAAAGTGCGAGAATTTGTGCAACGAAAATAAGCCGATCTGTAGATAGACGTAAGTAAAACGACTTAATTAAATTCATCTCTAATATTAATAAAACAGGGCTTTTAAAATTTGGATTTTTAAATTTGGATTTTTAATCTGGATTTTAATTTGGGATATTCAATTGAGACGACTTGAATTTGGGACTTCTAACTTTGAACATAGTCTAATTTTGGAGATAATTTAAAATGAATGTATTCTAATTTGGACTTATTCCGACTTGGTACGATTTCAATTGGAAGCGATTTATGGGAGGCGATTCTTATATGGACCGGCATATCAATAAGCAAACCGAACACAGAAAGGGAATGCAGATCATAGACTAGGATGGAACCCATTCCAGGTTAGCAATCATAATACACTTTATTATTGAAAACTGCTTTGATTTAATATTTGCCATATAGTATATTTGTAAAAATCATCAAAATTTAATAGGTATCTTGGAACGTTCGAAGGTTCCCGGAATAATTAAAAGATATTTTTGCTGGCTTTCAGAAAAACAAATCTGGTATATGTAGATATTCTATACAAAAAGGAAAATTTTGAGTGTTGTAAATATTATCAATTATTATATTGTGTATTATAGAATTGCTTTATTTGATTCAATAAGATCTATTCAGTAAGCTAGTCGGGGTAAAAATCCTAATTTAACATTTTATAGCATTGGGGCTCAATTGTACAGCGATTATCATCGCAATTTTATGACATGCCCAATCGTGGGGCGAATATCATAGCAATATATATTACTCATATTTAGACCAGGGTAGAAAATTAAATAATCACATCAAATAATTTTAATCACCGTGTAGAAGCTTTGGGAAAAGGTACGCGTTATTAAAAAACCGTGAAGCATAAAAATTCATTCGTTTCATTAAACATAAGAGATTTAAATCATCTACAAGACGCTTGCTATAAAAAAGGAAGCAGTATTAAAAAGCTCTACGTGTAATTTAATTATTCCTAGTAAAGAAACAAAGAGAAATTACGTGCAAAATTTATATTAATTAACTCAATTTTAAGTAACCGGTATTAAACAAAACGTACAGATAATAATTAATATTTGATTAGGAGTCACTAAAAATTAAAGGGTATTAATTTTAATTGAAGTTAATTGAACCATTAGTAACATATAATATCTATAAAAACTTGAAAAGACCCAATAAAATGCAAATCGTAGAAGTGTTACTATGTTTGAACACCTGCGTATTTTTAAAAAGCTCATTCTGCGTAAATTTTGCAGATAATTAATGGTTACAGAGAATCTTGGAGAAACCGTAGCTTAATAGTTACGGGAAATGCTAAAGGTGGGTTATTTCACAGTCCACATGGACTGAAATAATCGATAATAAAGAATATCAATTTGCACCAATAAGAACAGGTTAGATAGAGACAGATAATATGCGCAAGACCGAGACACATATAGTAAAAGGCGTGAGTGGAGCAACGTCATTGGGTTGCGATTGGGTGAAAATAAAAGGCAAAATTGAGAGGTAAAATAACATTTCTGTATAAAATTCAATTAGTTATTTCCAGACGTTGCGAGCCGTGTCGAAATTTCTGAGATTTAACTGGGGCGAGTGCAAATTTCGTAAAAATCGCATGCCGGGCTGCGGAATGGGAACATAGCATGCGAAATTCTGAAGAATTGTCGGTTTTGGGGACTAGACCGACAGACAGTTTTCCGAGTTTGATAGAATAATTTAAAGTTTGCTCGTATATTTTGGTGATTTAAAACAGTTTGTTCTTTACGTGCTACAATGAATGTACTTTAGTGCACTTAGAAAAGAAGATACAAGGTAATAAAGTCTAGTATCACTGTACCAATTAGTCTAATTTGCAACGACAAATGAATACACAAAAGTAGGCAGTTTTGGCGTATATTTGTGAAAGAAGTATGAATTTCTTTGCTATTTTTCGGGGGTGTTAATAATTAAATGGTTCATAAACGTGTCTGGATCCACAAAACAAGGGTCAGATATACACAGATGAGTTCCGGAAAAGCCCTGAAACAACTTTAGATGAATGGTGGTGGAGAAAATTTTAAAAGCGTTGAGAATCAGAAGCCGTAAATATAACCCAGTTGGAATGGTGTGATTAACAAAAGGGACGATGTACATTGAAGCTACGAGTGCAGTAACCTTCAGGTAAATTATACTATTTTGTTCGAACTTTGATGTTTTGGTGTGTGTTGAATAACTTTATAATTTGTTTATTTAAAATGGACAGTAGTGAAATTGTACTAACAACAGAATTTTAATTTTAAGGTGACATTTTCTTGTTTAAGTAGAAAGGGGTATTTAGTATTTATGTTCTGGATTATGATGAAAATTTGGGTATGTCTTTGAGCTCAATTAGACGAACCTGGTTAATTAATTAACGTAAAGGGGTGGTAGATGCTCCCTTTGTACTCAGACTCAGGTCTGCATATATTGTTATAGAAATTAGTAGGCATCCTACAAGGACTTTAATTCTGGATGCACTTTAAAATGATAACAAAATTTAATCTTGAAATTTTCTGATACTGAAATTTATGCTGAATTTTAATTTTGAAATTTTAATGTATTGTGAATATTGATGTAAATAGAGTTAACGTTGATGTTTGTGGTAGGAATGTGTTTGTTTGTTTTTATGAAAGAGGATGAAGGTTTAACTAGGTGAGCAGCCGAGGCGGAAAAGAGTAAAGAGGCGAGTAACAGAAGAAAGTCAATGGACCAACACAGTTAAGGTAATGAATAGCTTTTTGTAGGATTCACAGCATTCTTGACGCCCAATTCGTGAGGCTCGATTCTAATACAGAGAAACACAGCAATATATATATATATATATATATATATATATATATTGTTGTGGATTCAAAGGATTAAATCAGTGGTAAACAATAAAATTTCAACCACCCTGTATATAGAAAAAAACGATTTATGTATGTGCAAAATTTATTTGAGTCATTTAAGGAAAACGGACAGGTATTGACGTATTTTTATAATTAATAATGGTATGTTAAAAATTACATAAGGAAAAACAGTTTTAAAGCAAATAGAAGTTCATAATTAATTTTAATTTATTTTAATCCAACACGTATAAGCATAAGAGAACGTGCTTGCATAACAAAATCAATAATTCCAAAGCGAATGTATTTCGTTTTAAACAAATACGACGAAACATAAAGTCTAGGAATTGTTGTGTTAAACGTTCAATAATGAACAAACACCTGCGTTTTAAAAGGTTTCATTCGAAGAAATCGAGCATGTGTTAAGATAGGATTTCATAGAAATATTTTCAACCGTCAGTTGGTATAAACCACAAGGCTAACAAATTTCTTAAAGAGCGAGGGAAATGCAGGATCGGTTATATACAACAGATAGAGACAGATAGAGAAGCGTTGAGGTTGAAAATTGCAAGTACCTATACACGTGGAGTGGAGATAAGCTGTCATCAATATAGATTTTCTATAACTCAAGTGGGGTTTTTAACGCGACAGCAGACACGCATAAGACAGATATGAATATAGTTCAGGCGGGGTTTGTGATGACAGAATTTTATTATTGGTTAAAAACAGACAGTTTTCCAAACGTAGACACACGCGAAGGTTGGGAGCGCTTTTCAGATACGGCACGTAAACCGGAGTAAATTTCAGGAATTTTCAAGACGGTTGTATTCAAAATTTTTAGAATTTAGATTTGAAAATAAGCTTTTCATTTGAAGTGCGTCCCGAGTGGGGTTTTTGAAACGATATAAATACTCTTAATTATTAACGTTCTCTTGTATTCTCTTCGCTTCTAGATTACGTTACTTCGATAAAGTACTGACTGCTGACCACCATAATAGTAGAGCTTTTATTGTGAGTATTGTATGAGTTGATAATACAGTAAAAATAGTGGTTACAAGTGTAACTCAGTAGTAGCGGGCATCTATTTATTAACGCGAAATACGTGTAGTGTATATTAAATTAATAGATGTCCGGCTACTACTATACAAAGCACGAAAATCAATAAATGGAAGCATGATAGTTGGGGGGTAAGCATCACTAATAACCAAGATTGTATGCTGTTATATGGAATGGTACTGTGAGACGAGGCACTTGGCTCGCAAATAGTGTTATCGTCTGTGGATCCGCTGATTATCACAGCGAATGGTAACGAAGCCGAGGTGTTCTAGCGATCATCTTCGAAGGAATGGAAGCCTGAAAAATTCTCCAGGTAATTTATTTGAAATTTCTGTTGTTTGATAAACATTTGTGAAATTTTGGTGCTGTGTGATTGACTTGTTGGGGTTTATTTAGGGTTGTAGAAACGTATTGGAAAAGATACATGTACTAGACAATTTATTAAGGTTAAATATTGAAAAGAGGTGTATTTAAAACATACAAAAATTTGATTCAGGATATAAATTAGATTGTAAAGCGTAAACGGGTCTATAAATTTTGTTTTAATTTATGCAAGGTGTAAAAGGCATATATAAACTAAACTGGGTTATTATGAGCTCACCATACTTCAGTGTACAGTCAATTTAGGGTAATATGTGGGGCCCATCTACTCATATCTCATTGAATTTGTTTGAAAATAATTAGAAAAATCAAGGACTTTAAAAACATCATATTTTGAGTTTTGTAATGAGTGTATCAAACTGTTTTTTATACATGTGAATAATTTATCTGTTAATAGCTGTAAATAAACGGTTGTATGATTGTTGTATTATTTGGTGATTTTATTGAATGGTGTGCGAATATGAAAGAGGTATGGTTGTAAATTTAGGCATTCGAGAAGAGGCACAGCTGAGCTAGCCAGGTAATCTGAAGAAGTTATGAAGCAGAAATAAAAGGGTAAGGAATTTTTTTTTTGAAAATTTTGAATTTGTGAAAATTATTTGATGACACTGGTGAAGCATAAAAGCTTAATCCCCGATTCCACGGCAATCTTATGACGCCCAATTTGTGGGGCTCGTATGAGTTAGGTAAAGGACTGATGTTAAAGCCTTGCCCCAGCTTTGTCCAAGAATTTTTCTAAGTTTCCACGGCAATATATATATTGCTGTGAAATGTCCCGCGATTCAAGTCCCTACACTGGACGTTATTAATATTGCTGTGAAATTCTATTTCTTTCTAGCTGTTGAAATAATTTAAATTAAGCAATCCAAAATTACACAGTATAATGATTGGTAATATGTACAGTTTTATCAATTCAAAAATTAGCCCCTGAATAAATTATTCACATTCACGAAATTTTATTTTCCTGAAAGCCAGCAAAAATATCTTTGTAATTACTCTAAAGTATCTTTCGAACGTTCAAAGATGCTTTTTCGTATTTTCAAATTCTCAAATGACCTTTTTGTTGACTCTTACAGATATATAATATTTAGCAAATATTAAAATTGAAACAGTCTTTAACTAATAAAAATTTGAAGATCTCTAGCCCGCGTTTTTTCTTGCTTGTTACTGGAATTGCTTTGGAGTGTCTGTGGTTAGCACCCCTTGATTGATACGGCTCGACCTGCTTTACTTGATTTACCAGAATGATGGATTAATCGTTGCTTGTATTTTTCTCCTTGGATTTCTGGAGTAACTTTGAGTATCTTCACGTAATTTCAGACGTACATTTAAATATGCCGTTAGAGTATTTATGCAGACGGACCCCTTTTTCTGATCTTTATTCAAATATGTTTACTTGCATCTTTATTCAAATATGTTTACTTGGATGTTTACTCAAAACGGTTTACTTTTCTTGGATGTTTATTCAAAGCCCTAAATTTGTTAATTATTTAAAATAAAATACAATGAATAGTTTATCTTACGTTTTACGCGTGAAAACGGCCCATTCTTCGTTGCACATATTGGCACTTTCAAATTTTTACTTTACCTTACTTACTGGTACGTAATTTTCACTTTAAATCGACGTGATTCATGCCTTTGTTGAAGATATACTGTCTATTTTCGAGTTTCATGTCCTATTTATAAGCTCCGCCTTCCAACGCTCAATTGGCACACATCGCTTGCTTATTGATAAACGTTTGTAATTTCCACCTATCTCTGTAGAACCTTGGAATTTCTCAAATTTCCTGGTTTCAATTGTTGTACTTTCATTCAATTCCGCACGTCGACATTCAATATATCATAGCATCTTCTTAGAAATTCCAAATATCCATTGCAATTTTGTCACGTATTTATATTTGTGTCGTTTATAGTTCAAGGCTTATCTTATATCTAACCGCTTGTCATTTATTGTTTGTTATTTGAAATATGTTGGATTTTCATGTAAATATAATATTCCTAGTCACGTATTCATGCGTTCACATTTTTGACGAAATTATTAAATATCTAGAATGCCAGTTTATCTATCTTTCCCGATAATATGTTTATATTGATGCAGTTTGTTGCGTTTAGAACCTTATATTTTACTCGTTTCTATTTAGTTTTGGACTTATAAACTTAACCTAAAACATATTATACGACGTACACATTCTTATTTTAGTTAAACATTATCTAATTATTGAAAATGAGCTTCTTCTTATGCATGAAATCAAATATAATTTATATACAGTGTGCTCGTTATTGACCTTTTGTAAAATAGTCGATTTACTCCTATAATTTATGGAATTGTTTTTCTTAACGTAATTATTTACATTTATTCTACAACCCAGTATGACTTAATCTACCCTTAAACTACCCTATTATAGCAATATATATATATATATATATATATATATATATATATATATATATATATATAATCACATCAAATAATTTTAATCACCGTGTATAAGGAATTTTATTAAATAATACGCTTTATTAAAATCATGAAGCATAAATAAATTCGGTCGTCTCAGTAAAAATAAAAAATTTAAACCATGTACAAGACGCTTTATATCAAAAGAAACAGTATTAAAAAGCTCTGCGTGTAATGTAATTATTCCTAAACAAAGAGAAATTACATGCAAAATTTATCTTAATTAACTCTATTTCAAGTAACCGGTATTGAACAAAACGTACAGATAATATCTATAGAAACTTGTAAAAACCCACTAAAATGCAAATCCTAGAAGTGTTAGTTAGAAGTAGGATGGTTGAACACACCTGCGTATTTTAAAAGGCAATTTCAGTTTAATTTGTTTAGATAAACATGTCGATTCTAAGGATATTGGAAACGGTCAGATGCTTTAGCACGAAATACAAAACAGGGTTTATTTAAAAAGCTCATTCGGCGAAAATTTTGCAGATAATTAATGTTTACAAAGAATCTTGGAGAAACCGGGGCTTAATATTCACGAGAAGGTGCGATACGGGGTTATTTAACCCAGATAGTCCACATGGACTAAAATATAATCGATAATAAATATCAATTTGCACCAATACGAACAGGTTAGAAAAGGAAAGAGAAAATGCGTCAAGCAAAGACACATATAGTAAAAGGCGTGATTTAAGCAACGTCACGAGGGTCACAATTGGTTGAAAATAGGAGGTAGAGAGGTAGAAACAACAATTTCTGTACAAAATTAATTAGTTTTTCTCGGACATGTTTGCGTGCAGTGTGAGAATTTCTGAGATTTAAATGGGGCGAGTACAAAATTCGTAAAAACCGACGCACAGGCTACGGACTGGGAACATAGCATGAGAAATTTTTAAGAATTGTCTGTTTTGAGGACAAAAGCGACGTGCCGGCTATTCGCTATATATACCGGTGGTAATATGAATTTAGGCTCTCTTAGACTTTTGACTATTCGATGCGTTAAAAGCTCTCTTAGATCCGCGACTTGATTGAAGATGTTAAACAGTGCATTTTAGTTTGATAAAATAATTTAAAGTTTGCTCGTATATTTTAGTGATTCAAAATAGTTTGTTATTTACGTGCTAACATGAATGTACTTCAGTGCACTTAGATACAAGGTAATAAAATTTAGTATCACTGTACCAATTAGCAAAATTTACAACGACAAATGTATACACAAAAGTAGGCAGTTTTGGCGTATATTGGTGAAAGAAGTATGAATTTCTTTGTTATTTTCGGGGTGTTAATAATTAAATGGTTCAAAACGTGTCTGGATCCACAAAACCAGGGTCAGATATACACAAATGAGTTCCGGAAAAGCCCAGAAACAACTTTAAATAAATGGTGATGGAGAAAATTTTAAAAGCGTTGAGAATTAGAAGCGTAAATATAATCCTGTTGGAATGGTGTGATTAACTAAAGGGACGATGTACATTGAAGCTACGAGGACAGTAACCTTCAGGTAAATTATACTATTTTGTTTGACATTTTGGTGTGTGTTGAATAACTTTATAATTGATTTACTTTAAATGGACATTAGTGAAATTGTACTAACAATAAAATTTTAATTTTAAGGTGAAATTTGCTTGTTTAAGTAGAAAGGGGTATTTAGTATTGATGTTCTGAATTATGATGAAAATTTGGGTATGTCTTTGAGCTCAATTAGACGAACCTGGTTAATTAACGTAAAGGGGTGGTAGATGCTCCCTTTATACTCAGACTCCGGTCTGCTTATATTGTTATATTAATTAGTAGGCATCCAACAAGGACTTTAATTCTGGATGCACATTAAAATGATAATAAAATTAATCTTGTAATTCTTTTTAAAAACTGAATTTTATGCTGAAATTTAATTTGAAAATTTAATGTATTCTGAATATTGATGTAAATAGAGTTAACGTTGATGTTTGTGGTAGGAATGTGTTGTTTAATTTTATGAATGAGGAGGTTTATAAAATTAGGTGAGCAGCCGAGGCGAAAACAGGATCACAGCAGTTTATGACGCCCAATCGGTGGGACTAGAATTTTTTTGTTGAAAGGACCCAGTTCCGCATTCACAGGAGTATATCACAGCAATATATATATATATATATATATATATATATATATATATATTGTAATACTTTCCTTTCGTTATGTATGTAGTATTTATGATTACTTTATTTTAAATTAAAATATCAAATTGTTCAAATTAAATATTGGACCTTTATAATTTTGTAAGATATTGTAAATCCATTAGTCAAATAATTAATAAGAGCAATGAGTTTCTTATGGTTGAATCTTTAATAATAATAAAGATTCAGGCTAGCTAAATTTATCACTTTCTATTCGACGATCTCAGGGAGGGATCAGGTCCATATATAACTTTGTGTTTGTTTACTAAATTTACTTATCTTTACTTAGGACAGTGTTACAAAATAGGATCGAAACAATATTAAAATGTTTAAACACTTACGTTTGGAATCCTGTTAGCAGCGTATTATTTTATCGTTCAAAACAGATATTTCCTTCAGGGATTATGTCCTCCTCGAATTATTTCCAATTGTGTCAATCTATGATTTTCTTTTCAGGGTAACTCGTCACCGCACGGTTCTTACTACAACCTCAGTACGTATTAGTAATTTGCAAAATAATTCTAAAACCTCCTTTCAATCTCGCATCTGTCAACTAATTTTGACAAATATTGTTTATTGAAAATAACGAAATCGCTAGGAAGTTTTATTGAGTATTTTAAAGGATCGGCTTGGAATTTCCTCCAGGACCTAATCTAAATAGCAATACATATACAATGATTACTGGTATCCTGGGTGTCTGGTAACCCTGAAAGATACTAATATAATTAAAATTAATAATCTACTTTCCTTTATATGTTGTTTTGTCCTGGGTTCATACACCTCAAAAGGTGTTAGTGTAGTGTTTTGTGCGCAACGCTGCGCTAAGATTGAAAATAGTAGGCAGGACGATTTTGGTTACGGGGGATGGTTGTTTTTGTTTTTTTAAGTTAGTTACGTCAAATCGGTTTAAGAAAATGGGGATGTTACTTTTATATTACCGAGAATAAAGAAGTTCCTGAAGTTCCTTTTGTTATTTATTATATGACAGCAATCCTCATCCACCCCAAATATCAATAGGTTATGGGCCCAGGTACCAGATAACCCCGTGCGATTATAGACAGAAAACGATACGATAAACGCAGACATGGATGCTTTCATAGATAAATTGGGAAACGACAATTACCGAGCTTGGTCCCTACGAATGAGAAGTATACTAGTGACGAAAGGTCTAAGCGATGCTATTAAGGATGGTTTTGAAGCAAGCAAGGACGGGAAAAATGCAAGCGTCGACGAAAAATGCTTTGCTTTAATCATGTTGAACGGACGACAAAATTTAAACTTAATAGAAGACTGCAAAACGTCTAACGAAATGTGGAAAAATTGGAAACGTCACATACTAAACTCGATAGCTACCACGCAATATAAATGTTGAAGAGTTACGTGAACGATAAAAACGACCGGACGAGAAATTTGATGAGTACTTTCATAACAAAGACGAACTTAGAAGAAAGCTCAATAAATACGGAATTACGATAGATGAAAAATGAGTATTGGTGTAATGCTCATAGGACTACCAAGCGAATATGAAGCTATTGTGCGAACAATAAACATAAACGATGCGAATCTCAAGTTAGAACATATACGAACGAGACTAAACGAAGAAGAGATTGATAAATGCGAGACGACCAAATTGGAAACGCAAATGTGTGTTTGTTTAAGCAGAACGTCAAATATCATCATAACGATCAAAAGACAACGTCACCGAGCACGTCAAGCGTCAAGAACGCTAGAAACGAGATCAAAACTCCAAATGAACGTAAAATTAAGTGTTTCAGGTGTAATACATACGGCGATCATATTGGTAGATACTGTCCTAAATTTGGCGACCAAATCTACGATGAAAATAGAAAAGTATGTCCGAATAAGCGGGAACGAGACACGATGCAAAACGAGCATTTGCATTGACCCTGGTGCGTTAACAGTAAAAACGAGTCAAAACGAGTGGGTTTTAGATAGTGGGGCTACAGACCACATGACGAACGATCTACAAAAGTTTTCACAGTTGAAACGAGTAAGCAAGACTGTAATCTGTGCTGGAGGAAGTAATTTAGAGTGTGAAGGAAAAGGCGATGTTTCTATTAAGTGGTCAGATAAAAATGGAGGAAACAGTCAAGTATTAAATGACGTATTGTATGTTCCAAATTTAAAGGAAAATCTATTATCGGTGTCAAAATTATGTGACGTAAATAAAATGATGCTCATAGATTCAAAAACTATGCAGTGGTAAGCAACGCAAACAAAACTATTCTTACAGGATACCGAACGG
This sequence comes from Platerodrilus igneus, assembly GCA_036346225.1. Taxonomy (NCBI): domain Eukaryota; kingdom Metazoa; phylum Arthropoda; class Insecta; order Coleoptera; family Lycidae; genus Platerodrilus; species Platerodrilus igneus. Next base: position 5,239,366 of record JARFIW010000999.1, on the reverse strand, counting down.
GAAATGTTTACGTAGTGGCGGAACATAAGAACGAAAGTAATGCGTGCAGTCCATACGATAACCTCTGAATTATGGCATGCAAGACTCGGGCATCCCAACAACGCGAATATCGAAAATTAACAAAATTGTACGATATTGAGCCAAAGAAGCATGATCAATGTAACGTGTGTGGAATTTGTAAAGTTAAAGATGGTTTCTATCCAAAGCATGCAGAAAACCGTAGGAAGAAATGTTTAGAATTAATACATAGCGATGTCTTAGGTCCGATAGAACCAGTTTCATTAGGTGGGAATCGTTACTTAATCACTTTCACGGATGACTTTAGTCGTTACACGACCGTATACTTGATGAGAAATAAAAGCGAAGTATTAAGCAAATTTAGAGAGTTCAAAGAAGAGGTAGAAAACAAATTTGATGGTAAAATTAAGTCGCTAAGAACTGATAATGGAGGAGAGTATGTTAACAAATTTTTCAATGAATACTTACGAAACAATGGTATTCGAAGAGAACTATCAGCACCATATTCTCCAGAACAAAACGATGTCGCCGAACGAATGAATCAAACCCTTATGACGATAACGAGATGTCGTATAAACGATAGTGGTGTAGATGGAAATTTTTGGGGCGAGGCGTTTTTAACAGCATGTTACATAAAAAATCGAAGAACTACAACGGCAAACGATGGTGAAACCCCATTTAAACGATGGAATGGTTACGATGCTCATGTAAAGCATTTGAAACGTTTTGGCTGCAGATGTTGGTACGTAAATACAGAGCATAGAAGCAAATGGGCACCAAAAGGTATGGAAGGAATATTTTTAGGCTACGACTTAAATTCCAAAGCTTACCGAATATGGAATAGACTGAAACATCGGACAATAATAAGTAGAAGCGTAAATTTTAACGAAAACGAATTTCCTTTCAGAATTAGAGATGAAGATAAACACGAAGGTGTTACTGCCAGAGTTAACTGGAATAGAGCCCTAATTTATTTAGAAAACGACGAGGAAGAGTGTGAGAGAGACGATTCAAGCAAACCTGAAGACGAACCATCAGTAAGTACAAATGACCCATCGAACGTGCAAGGTTTCCAAGAACACGAACAAGCGATGAACAAAAATGAACAAGGTTCGCAAGAACACAAACAAGCGGACGAGAACGAATTAGACAATGCAGGTTTACAAAACGATGACGGTATTCCAACGAGAAGTGGCAGATTTTCAAAACCACCTCTACGTTTCAACGACTACGAACGAGATCCTAAAAGATGCTTTCGTAGCGAAGCAGTAAGAAATGAAGAACCTAAATCATTTAAACAAGCTATAAGTAGCAACGAACGCGATGAATGGCAAGAGGCTATTAACGGCGAGTTTCAGAATTTAGCCACAAACGAAACATGGGAAATCGTTAAGCGACCGGTAGACAGAAGAATTTTTAGAAGCCACTGGGTGTTTAAAAAGAAATACGATCAGAATGGACAAGTAGTTAAGTATAAGGCAAGACTAGTTGTTCTTGGAAACGAACAAATACAGAACATAAATTACGACAAAACGTTTGCACCAGTTGTAATGAGAAAAACTATTCGAACACTATTGGCACTAAGCGTAAAAAACGATTGGCATATTGAACAGATTGATATAAATTGTGCCTATTTAAATGCAGAAGTTGAGAGTGACGTGTATATAGAAATTCCAGAGGGTTTGGAAACTAATGAACAGCGAGGACGATACGTATGCAAATTAAAGAAAAGCTTATATGGATTACATGAATCAGGTTTACTATGGAACAAACGATTGAACGACTTTTTGATTAATCAAAACATGATCCGCTGTCAGTCAGATCCTTGCGTATATTTTAACGAAAAACGAAATTTAGTGATGTCTGTTTACGTGGACGACGTAACTTTGCATGGCGAAAAGAACGAAATCACAAAAATGAAAACCAAATTGGACACGGAATTTAAAATTAAAGATTTAGGTATAGCAAAGAGATTACTTTCTTGGAACATAACTAGAAAAAGTAACGAATTAAAAATAGATCAAGCTGATTATACGAAGCAGTTGCTGTTGAGCGTAGATATGAAAGACTGCAAACCCGTAAGTACGCCGATTGACACAAACGTTAAATATTCGAAGAACGAAGGAGATGTAGACGAACATTTGAAACTTAAGTATCAACGAGTAATTGGCAGTTTGATATATTTAATGACAAATACGAGACCAGATATTGCGTTCGCTGCCACGTATTTGAGCCAATTTACATCGAATCCCAACCAGGAACACTGTAGTGCTATAAAACGTATGCTACGATATTTACAAGGAACGATAAACTACGGGATTACGTATAAAAAGCAACCAGGAAATCAGATAGTCACTTATACTGATGCAGACTGGGGGAGCGACAAGAACGACCGTAAATCGTATAGCGGGCACGTAACGACGGTTCTTGGAGGAGCTGTAACATGGTTGAGCCGCAAACAGCGATGCGTTGCTCTAAGTACGGTAGAAGCAGAATTTGTTGCAGTATGCGAATGCAATAAAGAAGCTACTTGGATGAAGAATTTCTTGTGTGAATTAAGCGAGGTAGATTGCAAGATGCCGTGGAAGATTAAAATCGACAACGCTGCTGCAAAGAAGATAGCTGAGAACAACGTGACGAGTGACCGAAGCAAGCATATTGAGCTTAAACTTTTAGGATACGAGAGCGACATAAGCGATGGACGATTGAGCTACAGTATGTGCCAACTGAAGTAAACTTAGCTGACATTTTTACGAAAGGGCTTGCATATCCGAGAATGCGAAAATTGTGCACCGACATTGGAATCAGTTTCATGGACGAAAACTAGATTCAGGGGGAGTGTTAGTGTAGTGTTTTGTGCGCAACGCTGCGCTAAGATTGAAAATAGTAGGCAGGACGTTTTTGGTTACGGGGGATGGTTGTTTTTGTTTTTTTAAGTTAGTTACGTCAAATCGGTTTAAGAAAATGGGGATGTTACTTTTATATTACCGAGAATAAAGAAGTTCCTGAAGTTCCTTTTGTTATTTATTATATGACAGCAATCCTCATCCACCCCAAATATCAATAAAAGGGTCCTTCTTTGGTTGGTTTATTCATAAATTTTTCTGTATTTTAAACTGCAACTATTCCTTGACAAGCTGATTATTCTATTGTTTCCGGATTTGTTTTCTAGCGGTTTGAAATCTTCTTGTCTACACTTGGATTAAATTTTAACTAGACTTCAAATGACAGACAGGAATTTAATTTGACTTTTATTTTTGTTTTAAAGACAACCAATCAATCACAACTTCAAAGAACTTCTAAATACATTTCCAATAATTAATGTCTATATACAATGTGTCCAAATATTCTGTTTTCATATCAATCTCAAAATTATTTCTTCAACAATAATCTCTTCTTCTAATTTCTTCTCTAATACCTTATTTCTACTCTCTATTATAAAATCACTTATTTTCACTAAATTTACACAAAGCTCATTTTATACAAGTCTTTGTGTTCATAAATTATTCGTCAACTAATTAAATTTTCACTGAGCTCAATTTCTTATGACTATACACGTTGAAGAATTATTTGTAAAGACCCTTTATTTATGTTTCCCATCACCCAGGTAACCTATAACAGCACACTTCTATCCCTAATATTTCTTTTTACCCACTATGATATCTCTTTTAATCATTTTCTAAGCTAACCTGTTTATTTGATGATATATAGATGTAGCACATGCTACCTTTTGTTGCTACTACATGCCGACATGCATATTGTTTTTATTTACACATACTAAAACTAACTTAATATTTCTAATGATTGTCTTTTCAAGTCTTTTGGGCAAACTTAAAACTACCTTAAGCTATAACCCGGAGAAATCTCCAATTCCCCCTTTAAAATTTAAAACCTCCCACTTTCTATGTCGTAATAAAACCCCAGTCCAAAAATACACCACAATATATATATTATATATATATATATATATATATATATATATATATATTAAAATATATCGCACTCTATATTTCATTTTGTTTATAATCCAAGATGCTAAAGATGTCAAAAAATAAAATTCGCATCTCTAAAATATTTGATTGAATATACCTTTATTCGTGTTATAAATGAAATAATTTCCACGGCTAAACTCACAAGAACTCTTAATCTCAGGGTACTTACACTTGGATCTGTTTAGCGTGGGTTGCCTAACTAACCAGACCTAACTCAACCAAAAAACACCGTCTTATATTCGTGAATAGCCTTTCAATATTTTCAGATGTAATTACAAAGCCACAAATCACATCGGCTTAGTACTGAGTGAAGTATGAAATTCAAATTTTAGTAATAGTCACGGTCAAATACAAAATACTTACACGTATCTGGACACAATTGTGGTTGATGATATTTTTTAACACCACTGTCCTTTTCGTGGATGGGTCCTTACACTTTCTTTGTTTTTGTGCGTGTTGGCGTATTTTACGAGCTAGTGAACTGTATCGACGACGAATGTATTATTTAACATGACAAAGCATTGTAAGTACGAAAATTAAAACTTACCAGTGCTTGCGATCGCCATGTTAACCAAAACGATGTTGACGAGCAACTAATTTCTTATCAGTCTTCTAAATGGCGAGTGGGAATAATGAAGATAACCGAAAATAATGCCCATAAGGCTGGTAAACTCAAAATAACTAAATGTTACTTAAACAGTGTGTGACTATCGAGATCGACTAACCTAATTAAAAGAAAAGATTTTTATGAATCGAAATTACTGTTGGTTACTACTATTATTTTACAATTATGTTGGAAGCATACTTTACATAAACGTGCTATTGTTCTTCTCCTGCTTTATTTTGCTCTCAGTTGATAGACTCCTTGTCCAACTTTTTCTATACGGTACACTGATACGCACAAACGGGTCCAACCGAAATCCAATACAAAACTTAGATGTTCCAATATGTGTAGATCGTTACCAAAATAATTACCATTATTTAGTTGTCCTCCTAATTACTTGCAATTTCACACTTGCAACTTCAAAAAGACCATTTCAATTAATTATCGGACTTTAGTTCCAAACCATAAAAATTTCTACGTACTTTGTAGAACGTTTCTTTAAAATCAAAACATCTTGATTTCTTGCAGAACATTTCATTAAATCCAACTATTCTAGTAAGGTTGAAGGACGGTCATACTAGATCGATATTTTCTTATCGCAACGTTGACGTGAATGAACTATAATTTGGTACTCGTAGATGCGAAAATAGAATTAATATCATCTTGAAACACAACATTCAGACGGCCTTATTTTTATAAAACCAGATAAGGCGGAATCATTCTAACAAATGAATATACAAAGAAGCCTTACAATTGATATACAAAACGATTTCTTAAAAGTTCTTCCTCTACTTTTGTAGGAGAATTGTAAAATAAATATTTAACTGAAGATTTTTACGGAGCATTTTAAGTAGTATTTAATTGAAACTTTTACGAAGTTATTTAAAGAACAATTTTAAGAGATATCTAAGGAAATATGTAAAGAGCTATCTAAAAGAGCGCATTATTAAAAACACTGAGCCTAGTGTTCACTACACCAGGGCTCCACTACGGCACAAGGCCACACGCAAATTACTTGCTAGAATCTTTTGGATTTCCATGTTAATTCTTGACGAAAGTTCTAGCTAAAGTGGGCGCTGATGCAATATGCATGCAACAGGAAAGCTGTTTGGCCTTGATAATATTCATACTAACATTCAACGCCTGATGTTAGCAACCAAACTAACATTTCTGTAGGGCGGTCAGTACTCATAATACCAATACAGATATTTATTTACTTAAAAATTGTTTACGTGATATAATGAACTAGACAAAAGGTTTGTGAAACTAAAAATTTATTGACGTTCTGCAGTGGTCAAAAAAACTGTTACACTGCCTCTCTCAAAAAACATAAAAATCTTTTCTTAGGTTCAAAGTTTTTTTTTTATAACCTTAAGCAAAATACTAACCTGAGGATTGAATCCTCCATGACGGACCTGTGCGAGAATAAAAAATAAAAATTAGAAAAATTTTTAAAAAATGGGGGAATTTGTATAATAAAAAGCGAGTGTTTTAGTAGCTACGCGTACTATACGTCTTTAAGGAAACAAAATCGGTACGACACTATCGGGAATTGTCGCAATCGGGAAGTCCAACACTCTCACGGGAAAAAAAATTAACAAGATTCGCAGGTCTTTATCAAACTCTAGTAACTAAAACAAAAACAAGAGAGAAACTCTCCTAACTAATATTAAACGGAAACTATTAACAACGATACTAGGGATAGTACCCAGAAAATTTCTAATCTTTAAACTATATACAAAACTTATGCTTGCGATGAGAACTCAACTCTAAGAACATAACGAGAGCCTTTTTCAAAAGAAAATGGCAACAACAAAATATCTCAAAAGCAAAAGTATCAAATGCCATCACAACTCTTTCACTACCCTAAACGTAAGCATCAATTGCTTACCACAACAACTATTCTAGCTACCTGCTAAAATACTCTAAATCTCAACACCAATGTGAATTCATCACATTACTAACTCTACTAATAATTGTGCTATCAGCACATACTCACTATAACCAACTAAACTGTGAGCAACTGGTTCACTTAACACATCTAAACCCAAATTGTGCAATTTGCACTTACTCAACTTCGCTAACTAAAATGTGAGCATCGGCTCACTCTCTACACTTCAACTCTACTGGTGCAATCTGCACTAACTCTAATTCATAAAAAAAAGTGAGCATCTGGCCCACTCTTACACTCTAACTCAGTAGTGAGTAGCTAACTCTACTACTAATTGTGCTTCCTGCACAATCGCAACTAAACCAAATAACGAGTGAGCAACCAGCTCACCTACTATACTCTAACTATTAGTGAACGACTGCTCTCGAGCGTCACTAAACTAAATACTAAAAAAAAAATCATTACATTTCACTCACCAAGTACATACTGCTGAGCGACCAACTCATCATGAGTCTCGTCTAGACTTACGCATTTTTTGATGGAAAGCCTATATGCGAAAAGAACACACCATGGTCCTTTGCATACCTAATAGAATACCAGTCCTTAATGGACAAAAATGTCTTTCTCTACAAACTTTACAAAATAATTTCACACCAGCTGACACGTTGTAAACCTAAAGGATTTTGTCCGTCGACATTTTACGAGGCAAACAAAATTTCGTCTGTCAACTACGAAGAAAAACAAAAAAATTTTGTGTTAACGGTCTGAATACACACACATATAAACACGGAAAGGTGTTCTTAAGAACACGGTACGTACGCATGGGCAAGGTGCTTCTTAGGTTAGATTGTGTACACAGGGAATGTGTCTCTGACAACACAATACGTATGCACGGGGAAAATGATTTTAATAATACGCTCTTTTACCAACAAGGTTTTTGTACTCCAACTTCCTATTCTAATATTTGATATTAAATTGAAACCATATACAAAAAAAATTTAGACGAAGTTCTTCCTCTTATCTTTTTATACCAAAACTAAACGAAACGATAATAGATATACTTGACTGGGGGAGCAACAACTAACTATATTGAAATGGCATTCTCTTGGTATACCATCGAAAAAGGTTTCAGATCTTTTACATGCCACTTTCCGGCTTTCGAGTACGAAATAACTTAGACTTTCAAAAGAAATTTATCTCGACGATAGCTAACAAAAATTAATATACAGGTACACTCTCTTTAATCTCTAACCAAACTGACGGAATAAGTCATAATCAGGCTGTCCATATAACAAAAAAATTGCTTCACAACGCATAACCTGCTAGACTGACAGACTCTTTCCCGAGCCTCACCTAGACTACTCTACAAAAAAATTTTTCATCACCAAACTCCAAATTAGTGATGCCAAAAATTATTAGGAACGACAACATACCTCGAGTATCGTCTAGACTTACGCACTGTTGAGCGACCAACTCCTCACGAGTCTCGTCTAGACTTACGTGCTGCTGAGCGACCAACTCCAACGACAAGCATCGCCTACTCTACTCAAAACTAATTACATTGCGTTGCAACGCCGAAATAAATAATAAAAATTGTCATTAAATCAAAAACGTCCCTACGCACAAGGACAATTCTCAAATGACACGACGACAGCACAAACCAACGTGCCTAATTTACCGAAGCATTATTTCTTGTACTCTGTATCTAGTAACTGTATAATACAAAATAAAATGTGAATTATTATTTATGTGATTCGCTTATTTTCGAACATGACTGACACGAAGTTGATGTTACACCTTTACTTCCACATTTAAAACAAAAAGTTTTCAGAGGGGCTCTACAATAATTAAACGTATGACCTGGACGTGTACAATTCCAACACACGAATTTTGTGACTCTCTCCATGCCTGGTGACTTCACATCTAAAGGTTTTTCTTGATTTACTACCTGGGCTTGAGGAGATGAAGATTTGTTTCTATAAACCCTACTACGAATTGAAATATTTCTAACTTCTTCTTGACATTTATTCTAAGACTGTGACCTAATATTTTCCGTTTGTCTACAACTGGTCTAGAACTCTCAATTCCTCTTATACGGAGTTCATAATCTAACTCTTCTTTGAGTAAGTACACAACCTGAAAAGTATCAGCCATTTTTATACTCATATAAAATCAATATCAAAAAACTAACTAAAATCTTAAAATTTAAAGATTTCAAATCCAAATTTATCTCAACTATACACAATAGACAAAATATTTTTAATAGTGGAATTAAAATTAGATCTAGAATTCACAACTTCTCCCTACTGATGACTAACTTACTACAACAATCACTATCTTACTTCCAATTGATTCATTAAGTTTTTAATAAAAAAAGATTTATGGGACATAGCGTGGCAATATTCTCAACAACGACAGAAATTTAATTACTACCTCTTAGTAGATTCAAAAAATTAACATTCACAATGCGGTATCAACATAGCTGTTAACAATCGAAACCTCTAACACAGGGCACGAGTAAAAAAATCAAAGCCCCATTTTGTGGGTGCTAGCAAAACAAACAAAGGCTATGTCTTAGGCGTAAGCAAAATAATCGAGCTTCAATTTAGGTGTAAGAAAATTAATCGACCCTCAATTTAGGTGTAAGAAAATTAATCTAGCCCCACGTTGCGGGCATTAGTAATATGTATGATACTGGTTGTTTACTAGTTAGGGGTTATTTTTATATCCCCAAGTGTGACCAGTTAACTTTAAGGAAGGATTTCCTTAAAATGATGGGACGCAAATATCTTCCGACTATGCTAGGGGTCTATTCCTTGCGCAGAGCTTATGAGGATTGGTCGTGGTTCTTTTACAAAGCATTCTTTTCTTACTAGGGCTTGATTCTTAACAAAACAGGGGTTTAAGTAGGGCGCCACCAAGTCATTATTTTTAAACACGGGGTTTCCCTAAGGGGGACTTGGGAGTCTTTAGAGGAATCTCGTATTAACTGCTAACACAGAAGCTGTAAAGAAAATTTAATTAAATTAACAAAAGTGAGAACACAAGAGGTATTCTCTTGTTACCTCATATAAAAAAACAGAAAAGATTAATCAGGCAATCAATATTATAAACACAGATTTTATGCTTCAAGTTCTGAAAAGGCTATTAAAGCTTCTTGTTAAATAGGGGTTACCAATTTATGCTATTTGTTCATATACCTGGTTACTCTATTTCTGAACTTACTTGTTCAGAATAAAACAATTAATTAAGAAAATTAAATGTTGATTATTTAATTAAAAGTTGTTCCTTCATAAAAAATGTAAATATAAAATTTATGGTTAAGAAAAGATTATACAAATTTCATCTACCCTGAGGTAGGGTTCTGAATTCAAAAGAAATATCAAAAACTTTAAGTGTCGCTTTCGTTACAAAATTTAACTTGAATTTATACCAAAAAAACCAGATCTGTTATTCGGTTTACATATATGTACAAAAAATTATCTAAGTTGTCTATTAATTCAACGTTCAGAAACTGTAAGTGAAATCATGCATAAATGAAACTTAAATAAGAACTCTTTAGGTTTGCTTAATTTCATTAAAAATAGTAACTGTGATTACACTGAAATTATATTGGCAGTAAAAATTTATCAAAGTTCTTTTTAGTTTGTTAAACAGATTAATGGTAATAAGTCTTCACAAAGTTATTTCCTGAAGCAGCCTTGTATCAAAGATCGCCAATTGTAGACGTGATGTAAGAATAATACTAATCTCTTACCTCGTTTCAACAGATGTTGTTTACGTGAAGGTGTTACAGCATGTTAGAACAGGTGTTAATACATACGTTCTTCGGCAAACAATTGATGTAGGCTCCACATTTGTACAGCACACAATCAGCTGCGTGATCCTTGGACCGGACCATATGAACTTAAAGCGTTTTTTTGATACGCACAAACGGGTCCAACCAAAATCCAATACAAAATGTAGACGTTCCAATATGTGTAGATCGTTACCAAAATAATTACCATCATTTAGTTGTCCTCCTAATTATTTGCAATTTCACACTTGCAACTTCAAAAAGACCATTTCAATTAATTATCGGACTTTAGTTCCAAACCATAAAAATTTCTACGTACTTTGTAGAACGTTTCTTTAAAATCAAAACATATTGATTTCTTGCAGAACATTTCATTAAATCCAACTATTCTAGTAAGGTTGAAGGACGGTCATACTAGATCGATATTTTCTTATCGCAACGTTGACGTGAATGAACTATAACTTGGTACTCGTAGATGCGAAAATAGAATTAATATCATCTTGAAACACAACATTCAGACGGCCTTATTTTTATAAAACCAGATAAGGCGGAATCATTCTAACAAATGAATATACAAAGAAGCCTTACAATTGATATACAAAACGATTTCTTAAAAGTTCTTCCTCTACTTTTGTAGGAGAATTGTAAAATAAATATTTAACTGAAGATTTTTACGGAGCATTTTAAGTAGTATTTAATTGAAACTTTTACGAAGTTATTTAAAGAACAATTTTAAGAGATATCTAAGGAAATATGTAAAGAGCTATCTAAAGAGCGCATTATTAAAAACACTGAGCTTAGTGTTCACTACACCAGGGCTCCACTACGGCACAAGGCCACACGCAAATTACTTGCTGGAACCTTTTGGATTTCCATGTTAATTCTTGACGAAAGTTCTAGCTAAAGTGGGCGCTGATGCAATATGCATGAAACAGGAAAGCTGTTTGGCCTTGATAATATACATACTAACATTCAACGCCTGATGTTAGCAACCAAACTAGCATTTCTGTAGGGCGGTTAGACCTCATGATACCAATACAGATATTTATTTACTTAAAAATTGTTTATGTGATATAATGAACTAGACAAAAGGTTTGTGAAACTAAAAATTTATTGACGTTCTGCAGTGTTACATTATAATTTGGTAACACAATTGATTTTGCATGGTTCAAATAAAAATTCCAAATATAGCTTCAAATATAATCTCGAAATATAGCTTCAACTCTACTCCAAATTTAATTACAAGTTTAACTTTACTTTAACTTCAAATCCAACGTCAGTACCTACATCTACAGTTATTTCTATATAAATTTCTATCTGTTGGAGATTATGTCGAACATTTTGATATTTGCTGATCTTGCCCCGCCACCTATTGCAAATGTCTATTTGACAGACGGACGTGTTATGTTCCCCAATACATTTGGCATCTCAAGCCAAGGTGTATGTAAAATGTTCAATTTACACTTCAAAAAAGAAGTTATATTATTTCACATACAGTTCACTAAAAATCAAAAATCCAGCGCATTCCTCCAAGGAAATGTATATCACCTTTAACAAACGCATTAAGGTTGTACTTTCAAACATTATTTACGATCATGTCATTGGTTTTATCTTTTACATTAAATATAGTCGTATTCTTCATAAATTTCTCTCAATGTTTTATTTATAGGAGCTATGAAATGCAATAGTTTTATCTGCATAATATTAAATATGTGGATGCCGGATTTTTTTGTTGATGGAATCTAATTATCTACAACTGCAAATATTTTGCAGCCTAGATGTTTATCTATTTAGAAAGTTGTAGATTTTGCCAGATATTACTCCGTGGACGAATTGTTTGACAACTGCCAGATGTTTTCTACAAAATGTTATGTGGAACTCAAAGAAAACTAAAATATAAGTAACAATCTAAAACAGTTACTTACTCCAGATGAGTTTTACTGTAATTTCTTTTATTGTAAATGGTAGTGCATAAACATTATAACTTAACTTTTTACACCTATCTAAATTATCTATGTGAGCATTCACAACAGTGGTTTTGCCTTCTGTTTATCTTGCACTTAGATAAAATGTGCTCTTAAATATTTTTTACTGCTTATAACCTAACTCTCTGAACACACGGTGTTCCGTTTATATTGTAAATATTTTACAGCTAAATTTATTTTCCGTTGAGCTTGTTGATTATTTACGTCCACTTTGGTATATTTAAATTTGCTAGTGTAAAATTTCATGTTTTACTTCAAGCACGTGCCTACAAGTGCCACGAGTGATAAACTTTGCTATCCGCATGTGCAAGAACATTGTATTAACTTGGAAAACACACGAGGCAAGTCTGTATCCATTTGTGGTACTTGAAGGCCGCATCGCTGCTTACATGTTCTACGTAAAACCGTTAATTAGAAGAACCGCTTTTCCTTCAGAACAACCGCTATCGAAATAAATGTGCTTTGCTACACCCGCCAAAAGAAGAGAAGATTTTTTTGTTTCTCGTAAAAGACTGATAGATTCTACAGTTTTGTTTATATCGTTTTTCCTTTGGCATGGCTGCATAAACAAATGTGTGTCACTACGCTCGTAAACAACAGGTAAGTGTTTGAAGTAATTGTTTGGTCTGGTTAAAATCATTAATTATATGTTGTCTGTTAATTATAACTTTTTTGTCGTATACATGTCCACTTTCTTTACCACAGAGCTATTCGAAATTATTGCAAAATTTTATACACGGAATTTCACGAAATTTTTTTATAAGGTTTACAAGCAAATAGTTTAAAATAAACAGAACTATTTTATTGCCGTTACAAAAAGCTTTGTGAAAATGTTTATAAAAACAAAGACTGCGATTCCTTGATTATTGATGACTTAACACTTTATAGAAATAATTGTTTATGTTATGAATAAAGATTTTAATATACAAGTTTAGTATTTTTCTTGTTCCAACTTACGTTTGATTTCTAATTTTTTTATTGCAAGGTGAGAAATGAAAAAAAAGTAATCATATCAAAAGCCTTAAGAGCTTTATCTGTCAATTACTTCCCCGCCCTGAGATATCTTTTGCAAACTTCGCAAAAGGCCGATGCTAGATCCACCAGAGTATATTTACTTTATACTCTGTAGTACACCTACTCTTTATACATCATTGGAAAAGGACGGCACACCTTTACTACATAAACGTCTTTTCAGAAGATGCAACAGATCTTGTTCTTCAAAAACGGATCCTGAGTTTATAATTCTAGTAGTGAACATTTAAAAAGTATTAAATATTTAAACCCACTAGCAAACTATTTTACAACTGACTATTTTATTTTTGTAGGTTGGCGGCTGTATGTACGAACAAAACGACTTGAGTCGCTAAGAAGAATAATGGCTGCTGAAGCTAAATTAAATAAAATACAGCTGAAAGCAACAAATAGTCCTGAATTTGCCACACTTATGGGTAAGACATTCACTTTTAAGGTGTTCTACAAACTAAATTAAAATAAGTTAGGTCGAATTGATAGAACATTTACTAATGAAGGAGAACCAAATGAGTTGACAGATCCATTTAGTGTTGGTGGAAATCCAAATTCAACTGGTAAAATTCGACTTGGTGTCGACGAGAATCATCCAGATTACATTGCTAGTAAATGGTGTTATGATACACCAGGAGTCGTTCAAGAAACCCAGGTAAACTACACGTTATTCATTCTATTTTTAGTCACTAGTATTTTTAGATCTTACATTTATTAACAACAGATGAATTAATGTTAACGTTACCTCGAAGTTTAATAATACCAAAATCATTTAACGTACGAATAAACCAAACAATATTTATTGCTGCAATTGGTCGAGTTGATTATATTTCAGGTCCAGCAATTATTAAGTATGTTGTATTTTATTGTATGTAATCTTAACGAAACTTGTAGATTAACAGTATTTTGTGCAAATACGTTACCTATAACAATGTGCAACACAGAGGATGCAAATTTACTCTATGAAGAATTTTTAGGCACTAATGTTTTTCAAGTACCAAAGGGTTCTCATGAACGATTAAAAAAGTGGCCTGCTTTAAAAATGGCAGGGCCATTCAAAATGATCGGTAGCAATGATCGTAGCTCGTGTGGTGACATTATTTTATCTAATGCAGGTGTGTTAACATTGTGTATATCATAGCGTATAGATTGTAATAATAAATTTTTAAAGGATGGATTGCCGTTCGTTGTGATCCTGAATCTGAAGTGATATTTAATGCGTGGACTCCAGAAGGTCGAGGCATTTATAGTCGTAAATCAATTCTTCCTTATGCTGTAAATTTGAAAGGAACTAAAATCGTATCAACACCAACATATATACATGATAGGATGTATATAGCGCAGAGATAATTATTGTTATTAATCTTATAAGAGTTATTAATAAAAGGTTTTTTTTACGAATATTATAGAATTAATTATGTTTGTTAAATTTATATTAGCATACTAGTGTAAAGTAATTAAAGATTAAATTTGAACAAGTAAAATTTAATCAATTAAAATATAGTATCGTAATTTTTGGTAGAATTTGATTGTTTTTTTACACCACTTGTAATGTAGTCTGGCTTAGTGTATGGACATATAGTTTATTCGCTCCGATTAATCGCAGTACTTATTAGTTTCAGTATATTATTACATTAATTATTAACGATGATGTCAATCGTAACTCAATGTAGTGAATGTGATAATGTAGTTGGTCAAAATAATGAGCGATAAGTGCAGATTACCTATTCATACAACTTGCTCTGGAATATCACGTTCTGGTCTTAATTTACTGTTACATTCCAATGATAAACACTGTCCTACTTTTCATTGTGATGTCTGTGTAATAGAAAGGGACTCAATAAAGGAGTTGCGTGAAGCATTTCCTCATTAAAAAAAGAACTTTGTAATATAAAAATATTTTCTTATAATGAGATACTTTCTTTATTATTCATTATAAGCTTTATCCTCGTGACTATCAGCTATAAATTAAACCTCCCAATTTTCTAACCCTTAATCTGATATCACAAGGTCGAGAATTTCTTCTTTTTAATGTAAGCCCAAAGTAATGTTGGATGGAGAATGGCTTGAGACAAAGAAAAATATAAACGGCTAGTCAAGTGTTAGCTCTGGGTAGATCATGAGCTTGGGTCATGGGTGGATAAAAGACCAAAAATATTTTTAATGAGCGCCACCGTATTTTTCAATACAATAACCAACAAAATTTAGCTGTGCTTGTATTAGGGGAATGCGGAAACCTCATCTTAACACCACTAACATAGCCATAAAACCTGAATTTCACTCTTTCAGACACACTTACCAAGACCTCAACCACCAGATGTCATACAGATGTCTCAGCTTTACCTGTGAACAAACAAAAGCACAACATGGACACCATTTGTGTCCTCAAAAACATTTGCCAAAAATAAAATAATAGAATTTAGGCATCTAAAATATACTGAGGGAATTTGTTTTCATTTCACACTCTTTCTATTCCGGGAGGACTTGCAATTTTTGAATGTTAAATAATAAAACGTCTTTCAAAAACAAAAAGGATTCTATTTGGATACATTTCTGATTATATATGTACAACTGCAATGTTTAAGTTTGTATGTTTATAAAATTTTCTCATAATAATTCTAATGAAGTTTTGCATTCAAAAGTAAGAAGATCTCTGAATAGATCTTTTCTATAAAATTTAATTAAATAGACGTATAATTTATAAGTTATTCATAATACATAAATTTCTTTTAATCAGCGAAGTACTTCCTTGATCATTACAACAGAAATTAATTATCAAAGTGCAGACTTTGTAAAATGTAATTATTCTAATTTATTTATATTCTATAATAAATACGCGAATTTCATATGTCGATGAAAGTGCCTGTACTTGACCTCAAAATCTTTAAACATATTGTAAATTAAATCAAGACAGCATATGGCGTCTAGATAGGAAAACTGAATCTATATATTTTTTTATCTGACATAGGTTGTCATTCAGAACTTTATAAAATACACTATTTGCGTACATGTGCAAACATTCTGACAAGCAAGCAACATATTATTTAATTTACTGATTTCTCAAAAACTATTTTCTCTTTACGTTACTCAAATATTTAATGTTAGATAATTCATAGTAATTTACTGTATTTTCAAAGTTATTAAATGCTAAAGAACACTCACGTGCATCGAAAATGAACTAAAAGTGCTGGACCTTGACCTCAGCTGTCGGAAATTTCCATCTTAATCTCCTTGTTTAATATTGTTCATCGGTAAGGTTGAAATATAAGGAACACGTGTGAAATTGGCTTGCACGTTACTGCATGTTATATTAAATAGAATGAAACCATAAATTCTTGTTTTAAAATAATGCCTTCAGAAATTATTTTAATTTATTATCGGAGAAATTATTCAAGATATGCCCTTAAGATATTGCACTAAGATGAAAAATATTAGTATAATCTATTGAATTAATATATACCAACTGTCTAAATGATGTCCAAAGGGGGTTCCATTTTCTTAGGCCTGTCGGGATCAACTAAACTGTTCGGAGCGAGGCTTATCGAAAATCATGCTCACGCAACCGCTGTTAGGCTCGACCTCCAGACACCAAGAATTTATCAATCCTCTACTTTTTTCTAACTTTGTTAGAAGCCACGTGTTTACACAGGGCCATCTCGACTTCACCTCCTCTGCAAAGCAGCTTGCCCTTTCGAACGCTGAGAATGAAGTGCCGACTGACAACTTGACAGAGCTTGGTAACGAACTTTAGAGTATAAACGTATAATAATCCATGCGTTATTATGAATATTATATATTAATTTTTATTGGATGATAATTCAGAAATAAAATATTTTAAATTATAGCTGTTTTATTTTTATTTTATTGAACTAAATGTAACTAGGAAAAAAAATACGTTACAACTTGATCTATTAAAAGCAGCTAGTAATCAAGATGGTATGGATCCACAATTAACTAAATTACTATTACATGAGATTAATGATCGTGCTAGCAGATTGCGTAACATATTGATATTTAACATGGATGAATCACTGTCTATGGATACGAAACAACGTATAGACACAGATGTAAAGTCAGTAACGAAAATAATACAAAAAGTGGGACCCATCAAGTATGAAACAATGAAAGTGGTACGTTTGGGTGCCCTAACTCCAGGTAAAAATCGCCCAGTGAAAATTATTTTAAATTCAGACGCTGAAGTCAAGTTAATTCTGAGAAATAAAAACATGTTATCGGCTGGTTCAACCATCAAGATTGCGGCTGATCAGTCGTCCATGCAACGCAAGTACCTTAGCAATTTGTGCGACACTTTAAACAAAAGGAATCAAGGATGGGGAAGAGAATCTAACCGTTAAGTATATGAATGGTATGCCGAAAATTGTAAGAATTACTAATAACAAAAAAAAGTTAGCTGCCCATCAACAGAATCACCTGCTTATTTATGTCGTCCAAGCTGCCAATAGTTTTACACTCTATTGCTACTAACAAAATGTTCATGGTCTCGGGTCGAAATTACTTTTATAATTCTGTTTGTAGTGAGAGCTATGACATAATTGCCTTAACCAAAACCGCATTGTATAATGGTATTAGTAAAACTGAGATATTTCCACCTAACTATAACATGCTTCGATGTAGTAGAGACTATGCAGCTATTGGAGTTAGTTGGGATGGTGGTGTTCTTTGTGCCGTTAAGTGACTGTAAAATGTGTTCCACTGATTCTATCTTTATTAAAGAATGTGTCCGCAACTTTTGACATTGTGGTGGTTCTAAATTCTTTGAAAAACACTTCTCATTTATAAGCTCATGGGGTCGTGGGCATTCTGTAGAAAGAATGAATGTGGATAGACTTACAAGGCATATGCAAGTAAGGTGACTGGTAAAACTTCAAGAGGCAAACCACAAGATGGTTGGATGTAGTAGAGGAGGCTCTGAAAAAATGACAGGTGAGAAGTCTGAGAAATAAAAGAGCGTATCAAAAGCAATGAATGAATGTTGCAGAGGCAAAAGAGGTGTTTAGAGACCAAGGCATGTGAACAAAAATTGTGAATGGTGCTGGGAGTAAAAGTAGTGTAGTAGTCTAGAGCTATACCCTGCATATCCTCCAGCAAGAGGTGCTAGGTTTGGTTACCTTAGAAGGGAAAACCATGATTTGTGTGTTATTATGTAAACGTTTGTTTTCCAAGGACGTCATAGAACCAAGTCGATCACATTGGCAAGCTCAAGCCTTAGTTGTAGCTTCAGACAACTATAAAAACGAATTGTTATTGATTATTCGCAAACAATAAACAGTTGCAATCAGCTGCCATGTATAGAAGTGGCTCCATTACGTACTTGATATGCATGCTACTATCGAATCCCAACACGTTCCGCTTGAAAAATGTTAAGTGAGCATTTTTCACAAAAAAATGTTATCGTTCGGATGTCAGGTAAAATGGAGGTCCCATGTGTGCGTGTTTTCACGCACGTTAAAGATCTCTACCTTGCTTGAAACGGCAAAGGTCTGGCAAAATTCAAAATTTTCAGGTAAAAAAACTCGCTTCCTGTGCAATGTAGTACCTTCGGGTGGAACATTGGAAAAAAATGTAATGCCATGTATAGATTGTAGAGGACTACTATGCTTAAAGTCCCGAGTTCAAATCTCGATACGGTTCGCTTGAAAAATGTAAGGTGAGCATATTTCACAAAAATAAGCCCGCATTCGGATGAGAGGTGAAATGGAAGTTCCGTGTGTGAATGTTGTCATGCGTGTTAAAGATCTCTACCTCGCTTGAAACAGCAAGGGTTCAGCAAAATTGAAAATTTTTCAAATTCTGGCTAATGTAGTACCTTCGGGTGCAGTATTGGAAAATTAAATGTAGTGCGATGTATAGAAGAGATGGTGAATAATGTAGCTAAATATGAAGTGTTCAGTACCATAGACATGAAGAATGTACACCATCAGCTTCCTACAATAGAAAACGACAGACCTTTCGGTGTCTTTAAAGCTTGTGGCTAATTTATTCAGTTCAAACTGGTATTATAAACGGAGTTGCTGCTTTTCAAAGAAAAATTGACAAAATAATACATAAAAAGAAAATTTCATAGACACATACCTCGTGTTACATGCCGAAAATCGGCTATGTAACAATCACGACAAAGCCATAAAAGAAAAAAATCTTAAAAAAAGAAAATGACTGTTAGCACAGTAAAAGCTTAAAATCTAAATCCTAACTAACCTACATATACCCTAACTTAAATTCTAGAAAATGTTTATTTTAAGTGCCACCTGGTTTTTTCAACCGATGACACATCTTACGATTAACCAGGAAACGGAATGTGTAGCCCTATTGTTTATGAACTACATCTATAAATGCACACACGAGTCTTTAATGTGGCGCAGTTATAATCGACAGCACAAATTTGTCGGAGAGCACGAAACACTACTAAAACTAAAACAAATGCGACGTCGCCTAGCATATATACTATAACTAAAGCTAACATGACAGTTTTTAAGTGTGCACGCTCATAAACGTTGCATCTAAACTGTTTTTTCTTTGGCAAGAAAATGCCCAAATTTCAAAATGTCCAAAAGAGCAAGTTACTCTGCACTAGCAAATTTTTATCTGGTACTGTTCCGTTTATAGTAAATAATTAAAGCTAAATTTTATTTCATCGAGTTTGTTGGTTATTTTAAATTCGCCGCGTGCATATTCAAAATTATTTAGAGTGGAATTTCCTTGGCTTTACTTAAAGCACCCGCCAACCATCAGTGAGTGATAAAGCTCTGTGTTAGTCCGCATGTGCACAACAAGTATCGATTGGAAAATCCACGAAGCTAAGAGTTTCGTTTCGTCCTGCGAACATGCCGCATCGCTCTTACATGTTCTACAGACCAGAGTCTCGTTTCGTCTGTTGAATACACCGCATCGATAGTTTACACGCTCAACATAGTAGAGTATCGATTAGTCTTTAAAACTGTTCGCATCGCTATTGTACATAAACCGCTTGTTTGTAGAACACCGCTATTGTTCTAAATGTACTTCGATCCATCCGCCAAAGAGAAGAGTAGATGCTACATCGTTGTTTGCATTGGCACGACTTCGTAAACAACAAGGTGAGTGCTTTATAGTAAATGCTTTGCTTTGATTTGATTAAGAACATTTAATTATTTGTTGTTTGTTACAATATTATTTGAATTATATACAGTCCACATCTCTCTACCAAATGAGTTATTTGAAATTTACACCGCAATCATTTTACAGGTACTCTGGTTTAATAAACAATACACATCAAAACTTGTTCATGACATGGTTGTGAATTAACAAATTTACCAACAGTACAATCTTACTAATTCCTTACATTACTAACCTAACAAATTATATTGTTACCATCAGGTTAGCTTTTTCACTCAATACTCAAAAAATAATTCCTACGTCTGATCGTAAATACCAAACGTTAAGAAAACAAAAAAGATAAGGCAAAGTCTCAAGTTATTATCAAAGATAATAGGTAAGATAAAACTAGATAACAATAGGTGGATCCAAAACGTCCCAGCACGCTAAGGCACGCTACTACTACATACATTAAAGATATAGCATAGAATTCCCCAGCTCACTAGCCGTTTCGTCATCTTTTCCAAAGATACAAGATAGAGTGGCTCCTTGAAGCCGTTATATAGGTAAATACTCATACCCCCTAGAAGAGAGCGACCTGTGAGGCAGGCCCATTAGTTATAACGGTATGAGGGACCGAAAAAAGGCATGTGGGTGCATTCCTGCACCTGGCGTTGAATGATATCGATAAGATATCCACACGTTTCTACATACACTCACACACTCTTACGTACATGCACTGTTAGCAGCCACGTGCGCTGACAGCGGCACCGCATGACCTCATGAAAGATTCCCATAAACGAGGTCCGGGTGTATGTGAAAACCCCCACGCAACCACACGGTGACTAACGGAAATGAAAAGGCAATAGAGATATAGGAAAGGTAAAAAGAGGGAGGTGGGCATTTTGGAATGCATAAGTGACACTTCCAGGTAGAAGAGAATAGAGGAAGGGCTCGCACTGAGGAAAAGAGACAGAAAAGGTGGATAGAAAAGTACTACTGAACCAGCCAATGTGGTCAGTAGCCCGGAGTGAGGGAAAAATCACTCTTATTTGGTAGACGGGTGTTCCGGGACAAGAACAGGTTTACCGAATGAAAGATAAGGCGGAAACGGAGACAGCAGGGTAAGAAAAAGTAGAGTTTTTGGACAAGTGTCCAAGAGAAGGTAGAGAGTTGTCCCTATTAAATTCAGGTCGGTCTGAAGGACCACCTGCTATGTTAATCAGACAAGTTAAGATACATCATAAGTTAAAAAAATTACTGGACTCATAATGAGAACTAGTACAATCATTTTCCTAACGAGTGCATCCACTGCAATAAGAAAATCAGACAAAAGTTGAAACAACCACTTAAAAGTATCACTACAGATACCTTCACACAAAAAAAAACCAACTGTTTCAAGGTAATTTTTAGAAACGGTAACGCCATAAACACACAAGAATGCCTAACTATAAGCAGTTAAATACAAACACACTACCCCAATATGCTAAAACAACCGAGAATTCGATAATATTTCAATAAAAAGCGATAGCACTCGATGATGTCAGCATGTGATAAAACGCAGGAAGAACATGATAAAAATTTGAAACATTTTATGGATAATGTGCTAAAGTATAAATTAACCTTGATCAATCACAAAATCCAGTTCTCGTTGAGATTGAGCCATGTAATACTCGGATATCAAATTTCTAATAAAACGATACGGCCAGATCCTGATCGAATAAAACCTTTGCTTTTAACTTCGACCTCCAGTAAAGTCTTCGTTTCTTAAAAGACTAGTAGAAATGTTTTTACATTTTTCAGGTTTTATCCCTTTGTTCGTGCGAAAGATAACATTCCGTATCCCTAGTGAAACGTTAATGGTTTTTATGAAGTAAAACAAGACATTGTAAAAACCGCTCTTGCTCCTATAGATAATGAAGCGATATTTACCTTCAAAACAGCAGCATCTGATAGCGGTATTACAGGCACTCTTACACAAGCTTGAAGGTGTGTTGCTTTTTTCTCTTGCACTCTCTCAGGATCAGAAAGCAAGTACTTTAGTGTTAAAAAAGAAGCTTATGCTATTGTAAAGGCTACTAGACAATGGAGATACCTTATTACGAGACGTCGCGTTTTCCTAATTACCGACCAACCTTCTGTTACTTTTATGTTCAACTAAGATCTCAAGTAAGATAAAGAATGAAAAGATTTTGAGGTGGGGATTGGAATTATCTGAATATAGTTATGATACAATCTATAGACCTGAAGTTCAAAATGTGGCATGTGTTCATGTTCCTCGGTTTTAAGTGAAAGCCATAAAATGAAAGATCTACATAATTCACTTTGTCATCCCGAAATCACTAGAATGCACCACTGGGTTTGGAGTAAAAACTTATCATTTTTGATTGATAATGTAAAGAGGGTAATATCAAATTATGCTATTTGTTACGAAATCAAACCACCTTTCTTATTTAGGCCACATCTGCTTTTGAATGCCTAAACGTTGATTTTAAAGGGACACACACTTCTGACTCTTCACACAATGCTTAATTACCAATTATAGTTGATTAATATTCTCGTTTTTCATTTGCTTTTGCATGTCAGGATATCACTTCTAAAACTGTTATTACTGCTCTTAAAAATATTTTCTCATTAAGCGGAACCCTATCTTACATCCACTCTGACAGGAGGACTATCTCTAATGTCACATGAACTTAAATCGTTTTTAAATAAGAACGGAGTTGCCACCAGTAGAACTATCCTGTACAATCCAAAAGGCAATGGCCAAACGGAACTGTCGAGCCATCACTGAAATTACAAAAGGATATTAGTAATTGGGAGATTATACTATCTAACCCATTGCATGCTATTAGATCCTTACTATGTACAACTACAAACGAAACTCATGAAAGAATGTTTCGTCGTCCTAGAAGATCAGGAAATGGACAATCTACGTCTGCTTGATTACTTCGACCAGGTCCTGTTTATCTAACAAATGTGGGCCAAAAATCATGACCCTTTGATTACTGAAGTATCACTTTTGGATTGTAATTCTGAGTATGCTCACGTAAGATATCCTGATGGAAAAGAGACGACAGTATCCACTCATTACTTAGCTCCTCCTCATGAAGACAGACTTTTGATTGATCAAGAAACTTCTTCAAATGAAAGAATAGATGACAAATGTTAATAACCTACGTACGGATGCTGTGTATTCCCTGTCACATGTTATAAAACGGATGGAATAACGGAATCCAACCTGTTGGATTGCAAATCGGGTGAAGAGCGGTCTGACGTCAATCGATTAAATCTGCCTACACTATGCCCAAGTCTAAGACCATAGAAGACTCCGTTGCATTTTAAAGACTATTTCTTTTAAATGAGTGGGGGAGAATGTGATATAAAATTGTTTCTAATCATTCATCTTAGTTACCTGTTTACTATCAAACTGCCAAGTATCTGTGTTAAACTATAGTTCAATTGTGTTTTAATAAAGCCTAATTCTTGGTTCTTTTTCCCCCACACATACCATAAATATTTTTTAGTTAAAAGTTGTATTGTTCCTCTGCCTATTGTAGTTTTGTGTTTTACATCAACGTCAAAAGTTTATCTACAACTATAAACAAAAAGGGGTTTTTCCAAGCTACTACAAAAAGGAAATCCAGGAGGACATGTTAATTAATGCAACATCCCCCCGATTACAAATCAAGTTTTTTGGGGTTTTTTACAATCTTTCCGCAACGTGTTCCGATACTTTCACCGAAACTATCCCGTGTCAACGTATCATCACTATTAATACGCTTTGTTGCGCCAAAACCTTCGTCGTATTTCATATTATTCTCATGTACCGCATCTATAAAACATTCAAGTTTTGCTGTTGAAACATCGTTGTTCTCTGTTTTACCAATATCTATGATTGCACATTGGTTTTGTCGGATATGCGATCTGTTCGGTGTTGTTAATAAGTACGAACGCGGTTCGTTGCACCTTGCAATTTTATTTGCCGGCGACCATAACTTTGTTTTTTCGTCTTGTATTCAAACTGTCAGACAAGGTTCCAGTGGAGGCAAATTGTAAGCCGATCTATTGTAATTGTGGTCGTTTCGAATACATCGGTTTTCAAACTTAGCATAAATAGTTTCCTTGTTCGTGAGAACATTTCGGTGAGTTCTTGGTAAATCATCACGTATTTGACGTGTATAAAGCATTTGGGCAGGGCGTCGTAACCCATAGTCTATTGGCGTGGTGCGGAAGTAAAGCAAAACAAAGTTGGCATCTCCGCCACCGTCTTTTGCCTTCTTCATCAGGTTCTTAACCGTCTGAACGTTCCTTTCTGTCCTACCATTTGACTGTGGATAGTGAAGTGAGCTGATTACTCCTTGTATATTCCAGTCCGCTATAAATTTGCCAAAATCCGACGACGCAAATTGAGGACCATTGTCGCTCATTATTTGTTGTGGGATTCCGTGTCCCGCAAATAAACATTTCATTGCTGCAATAACGACTGAACTGGTACAAGGAGAAGGCATACTCCTTATGAATGGGAACTTTGAATAACTATCCACAATTAATAAATATGTTTTCCCATCAAAATAAAGTAGGTCAGCCGACAATGACTGCCATGAAGCAGTGAATATCTCATGATGTAGCATTGGTTCACGCGATTGAGAATTGCAGTGTTTTGAACAGACGTCACATTTATTAATGTAAAGTTCGATATCTTCATTGATATTTGGCCAAAATACCGATTGTTGAGCACGCATGCGTGTTTTGTTGTTCCCTAGATGGCCCTCATGCAAACACTCGAGAATGTTTTTTCTTAAGGATTTAGAAATAATAACACGTTGTCCTTTCAAGATTAACCCGTCATCTATGGACAACTCATCTCTATATGCCCAAAACTGTTTCAATTTGCTATGTACATAACAAACCGATTCTGGCCATCCGTGTGCAATTACGTCGTCTAATTCACTTAGTAAAGGGTCATTTCGTGATTCATCTCTTATTTGGTTTAACTTGTTGTGCTTAAAATATACATAATTTATATTAATATCCAATTGGATGTATTTGTTGGACTTTTCTGTCGTCATTTGAGATGCTGTGTCAGCCAAAATCATTTCGTTACCCGGTTTGTATTTTATTTCTGTATCATATTGTTGCAGACGTAGTAACATTCGCATCAATCTTAATGTATCATTTGTAATGGCTTGTGATCGGTTTCTATTGTGAAATGTTTTCCGTACACATATGTGAGAAACGTTCGCACCCGAACACAGCTGCCAACATCTCCCGTTCAATATTTGTGTATCTCTTTTCGGTTTCCGATAAGCGTTTTGACGCAAACGCAACTGCCATATTATCTAGCAGCAAAACGGCACCCAACCCGTTTAATGAGGCAACTACTTGTATTGTTGATAGTTTTTCTGGATCAAAATATATCACTGTTGTATGCTTACATATGGAGTTTTTTTAATTTCCTAAATTGCGTGAGTGTGTGTCGTTCTAATCAAAAAACGCATTGGCTTTTAGTATTTCTCGAAGCAATGCAGTCTTTTGCGATAAGTTTGGAATGAATGATGAGAGATAAGTGAAAAAACCCAGCAGTTGCTGTAGTTCTTTTTTATTCTCCGGCTTTGGTAAATTTTTGACGTACTCTACTTTATCCGGATCAGGGTGCACGCCATATTTATGGTATATAGATATAAAAAATTTAACTTCGTGTACTCCTATGTAGCATTTATTACTGTTGAATGTTAATCACGACTTTTTTGCTACATTCATCAGGTTTATCAGATTTTTGTTGTGTTCCCTTAGTGTTTGTCCACTTACTATTACATAATCTGCAATGTTTTTTTTTTTTTTTTAATTTCACTTTTATCCGCTTCCACCTTTACAGTTATTAGCGGAGGTTGGAGGTATTATTTATAATCTATGGTACAAATATGTTATCTTTTATATAATTTATA
Source organism: Platerodrilus igneus (assembly GCA_036346225.1). NCBI lineage: Eukaryota > Metazoa > Arthropoda > Insecta > Coleoptera > Lycidae > Platerodrilus > Platerodrilus igneus. The sequence goes on along the minus strand of JARFIW010000999.1, from coordinate 5,213,017 downwards.
TACGATGTAGGATTTCTATGTCTTTAAGATAGTTCAGCAGTGGTTCAATATTGGGTGTGTCTCTCAGGATAGTTTGTACATCTTGTTGTATGTTGTATTTGAGCCTTTTTTGTTGATATTTTTCACAATTCGTTAGGATATGCTCTACTGTTAGGTTTGTTTTACATTGTTCACATACAGGTTGAGCTTCTTTTGTCATCAAGTAGTTGTGTGTATATGCAGTGTGTCCTATTCTTAATCTTGTTAATATTATTTGTTGTCATCTTGATTTTGGGATGTGTGCATACGGTTCGGTTTTTGGTTTTATTTGTCTAAGCTTGTTATTTTGGGTGTTCTTCCAGGTTTCTTCCCATTTTTTGTCTATTTTGCTTGAGATAATTGCATAGATGTCTGTTATTGGAGTTTTGAGTTGGGTGTTGGTATTAGTTATTCGTTGTTTAGCCAGTTTATCTACTGCTTCATTTCCTTGGATTCCAACGTGGGCTGGAGACCAAATCAGTATTATTTCAGTTCCGGTTTCTTCTGTTGTTTTGTGTAGAGCATCATGTATGTTGTTCGTTATTGGATCTGTTGTGTACCATTTTTCGAGTGATTTAATAGTGCTTAAAGAGTCTGTGCATATTGCATATTTGGTGTGTGTTGGGTTTGATGTTATATCTTGGATGGCTGTTAAAATTGCTACTTTTTCTGCTGTATAGCTGCTGCTATATGGATGTAGTGTTATTTGGATTTGTTGATCTTGTCTGAGTACAGCTGCAGTTACTTGTTGGTAGTTTTTCGACCCATCTGTGTAGATAAATTCATGTCTCTTGTGTTGTTCCTTTAGTTCTTTAAATCGTTGATGATACTGAGCTTTGCTTGTATGTTTTTGAATAATTTGATAGTGATACATTTGTCGTTATATGTTTTCTAGTCCATGGTGGGAATATAGGTAAATATTGTGGAAGGATTTCAGGTAGGGATAGTTTTATTTGTTTCATTATGTTTTTATGTGTACGGCTGTTGGAGTACTGGTATCTAATCTTGTGTTACATGATTTAATTTTAAAGATGTCCTGGTTTGCTTCTATTTTCTGGTTTGATGCTAGTTTTGCAATATATTTTAGGTTCAATTTATTTCTTCTTATCCATAAAGGTGGTATATTTGCTATGCATTGTAGACTATTGACTGGGCTTGTTCTGTAGGCACCTGTTGCTAATCTGAGAGCTGTGTTTTGAATGGTGTCTAATTGGTTTATATTAGAAGGTTTGGCTGTGCTGTATGTGATACAACTGTAATCAAGTCTTGATCTGATGGTAGTTGTGTATATCTTTAATAGCTGTTTTGTGTGCGCTCCCAATCTGTATTCGAGAGCATTTTAAGATATTGATCTTTTGTTGCAGTCCTTTTTAATTCTGTTATGTGCTTTCTCCATGTTAATTTTTATCAAAGTAGATGCCTAAAAATTTGATGTTATCTGTATATTCTATTTGGGATTTGTTTATTAGAAGTTTTGGATCCATATGTTGTTTTCTTTTCTGCAGAAATGTATTGCTTTTGTTTTGTGGATGAGAATGTGAAACCTATTTCTTTTGCCCATTTTTCTATTTCGGTTATGTTTTGTTGTAGATTTGTTTGTATTGTGTTGATGTTTTGCCTTTGTGGTATAATACTATGTCGTCAGCAAAAAGCAGTATTTGTGTTGGTTTCTTCACAATTTTGTTATTTTGTTTATTATTAACAGAAATAGTGTGGGGCTAAGTACTTCCTTGTGGAACTCCATTTTCTTGCTTTCTTGGTTCTGATAAGCATCCATTTGTTTTGACTTGGAAAGAACGGTTTTCCAGGAAGTTTTTATGTAGTGTAGTATTTTTCCTTGTATGTTATGTTCTATTAGTGTTTGTATTATCGCATATTTCCAAGTGGTGTCATATGCCTTATGTAAGTCTAAGAATATTGCTACTAGATGTTGTTTATGTTCGAACGCTTTTTCTATTTCTATTTTTAGTTTAAGTGTTTGATCTGTTGTTGTTCTGCCTGTCCTAAAACCTGCTTGGGTATTGCTTAATATGTCATTATTTTCTATATACCACATTAGCCTTTTATTTACCATTTTTTGCATTATTTTTGATAATACATTTGACAGTGCTATAGGTCGATAATTTGCTGGGTTTGTCTTATCTTTTGATGGTTTTAATATTGGTATTGTAATGACTTTGTTCCATTTTATAGGGTATACATTGTTGTTCCATATGAAGTTATATATGTCTAGTAGGTGTTTCTTATTTTTATCTGGTAGGTGTTTGATCATTTCTGGAATTATTTGGTCTGGCCCTGAACTTTTTGTTTTTTGTTGTGAAATACTGTTTTCTAGTTCGTCCATTGTAAAGGATTTGTTTAATGGGTTGTTTTGTTCTTCAATTTTGATAATTTGATTGTCTTCTGTATTTGTTTTATTGTATTGAAGTCTTTATTATAATTTGAATTGCTAGATATTTTGGCAAATTCGTCTGCTATTTTTCTGCTATTTCTTGGGGTCTAAAATAATTTTGGTGGTTCCTATTAATATTACATCTGTTGCACGTGGGATGTTATTTATCCCTTAATTGCTTTTATTTTGTTCCAAATTTGGTTATCAGGCGTATCACAGGTTATGGAGGAAACATAGTTTTCCCATGCTTTTTCTTGCTCTGTTTTATTGTACGTCTGCTAATAGCTTTTGTTCTTTTAAGTTCTATTTGGTTTTCTATGTTTTGTTTTTCCGATATTTGTATAGCGCTCTTTTATTGTCTTTGCTTGCTTTTTCGCATTCCTTATTCCACCATGGTACTGTTTTTTATTGTTTCTATTGGATAACTTGAATGTTTGTTTGGCTGTTTTATTATGTCTTGGCTAAAAGATTCTATGATTTCGTTTATGTTTTGGTTTATGCTGGAATATTGTTTGTTTTGGTATTGTTGGTTAGCAATGTTTGGAATTGGGGCCACTTATTCTCTTCTATTCTCCATTTTGAGTATGATGTATGGGGTTTGAGGTTTGTATGACTTTCTTGTGAGCTAATAAGTATAGGAAAATGGTCACTACCATATAGATTTTGAATTACTTTCCATTCTAGATTTGGTGTAATTTTTGGGTCACAAATCGTTAGGTCTATATTTGAAAATGTACCTGATTTTGAGCAAAATGTGTTGATGAGTTGTCATTTAGTATGATGAAATTGTTTTCATTTATTATTTTCTCTATCATTCTTCCTCTTTTGTCAGTTTGTTGGGAACCCCATATTATATTGTGCCCGTTTATGTCACCTAGTATAATGATCGGAGGGGGTAACTGTTTTAATAAATGTTCAATGGACTCTTGATTGCAGTTTGGTTGTGGTGGTAGATATATATTACATAAGGTTACTTTTGTTTTATTTGGTGTCAAGATTCTTATAGCTATTGCTTCTAAGTTTGTTGTTAGGTATTTCCTCTATATGTTTTTGTTGTTTACTAGAATTGCCACCCTCCGCTAGCTATATGTGTGTTTAGTCTGTCCTTGCGATATTGTATAAAATTGTATGTATTTATGTTTTGGTGTTCTTTGAAGTGTGTTTCTTGTAAGCATATGTAATGAGGTTGTGTTTCTTCAATTAATTTTGGAATTCAGCTTTATGGGATTGAAGTCCATTACAATTCCATTGGATGATGTTCATATTATTGATTATCGACTGAGGAATCAGACATTTCTGACTCAATTTGTTGTTCCTCCATTGTTTTAGTTATTCTTGTTATTGTTGTTTTAATTTTTTGTCATCAGTATTGTTTTGGATTTCATGCATCATTTGTATGAGTTGGTTTGTATCTTTGGTATAGTTTTACTTAATTGTAGTATTTTTGTGTTCGATCGTGTTTTCTAGAAAGTCCTGAAATTCGTCGAATGAGATAATGTATTTGGCTGGATCACTTTCTATGATTTCCTTTATTGTATTGTGTTTTGGGGATTCAGTTTGTTCCAAGTTCTTCTTTTAATTGTAGGATCCTTTTTTGTTTTTGTTTGTCCGTTTGGTTTGTGATAAATTCGACAGGGTTGATTCTTGGTTGGTTTCTTGTTTTTCTTTTGTGTTGCTTCTCTTATTTGATGTTCAATGTCAGTTACATTTAGTTCTTCTGTAGGTGTACTGTCAGATGACTGATTTGGTCTTTTATTTCTTATTGTTTCATTTAGGTTTGTTATTTGTTCAGGTTGTTTTGTTTCACTCTGTATATTGTGTTCCTCGCAGCTTGAGGTTGAATGGCCGGTTTGTTTACATGTATAGCAGTATGTTTCTGTAGATAAAAATAGTCTGTAGGGGTTTCTTCAAATAATACTATTATTGATTCTGGGATGTTTAAATTTGCAGTTTGTTTAACATAGATTTGTCTACGAAAGCTAAGTATGTGCTTAAATTTTATATCTGATAAAGCAGCTTTTATAAATGACATCTTGCCTGTTAAAGTTATATTTAGCTTAATAAGTGAGTCTTCTATTATATTGTGTGGTATAGATGGGCTAACATTTGAAATAACCACCCTTATGGTCGGCGTAAGTAATTTACGAATTTCCACTTCTGTGTTATTTACTGTTATATTAGGATAGTTGTTTACAAACTGGTCAGCGTCTTCTTTTGTATTTAAATAAATACAGATCCGGTTATTTGCTATTCTTGATGGAAAGATTATATTTTTAGGATCTATTATTTCCGTGATTGCATTTAAATAATCTTCTAACTTCGTGTTTGGCAATGAATTTAATATAATAGCATTTTCTTTTGACCGGAAACTGCTTGCAGATGTTTGTTTATTTGGTGCATTGCTTTTTACTGCATTCGAATATGTCCCTTCTTTTATTGTCTGATGGGTGAGTGGGTTTTTTGTTTGGCTGGTTGAATGATTTATGGTTGAGGGTGTTATTGTTTGTAAAGGATACATTTCAGGTAGTTTTGGTAAATGGTTTGGGTTAGGTTTATTTAATATAGCTGTAATAAAAGGAAGAGGAATGTTTAGAAAACAATACCTGTTTTGGTTTTATCACTTATTATTTCCGAGGTCGTATTTTATCTCAACGAATTCATATAGAACTGTACTGTTGAACATACGGTCGCGGAATGGCTGCAATGTTTATTGTGCCTGAATATGATTCCAAAATTTGATCCATCTTTTGCACGAAAACGTCTTGCGAAATCTTTAGCCCTATCGGTAATCTCTTAGAAGCATATCTGCCAAACGGCGTGTTAAACGTCGTCAATAAACGACTTTACTTATTCAATACTACGGACCAATAACCATTCTTAGCATCTAGTTTGCTGAAAACCTTAGCTCCTCTCAGTTTGTATGTAATTGCTTCGATTGTTGGGATTTTATGATACGATCTTATTAACGCCTTGTTTAATTCTTTTGGGTCCAAACACACCCGAATGCTGCCGTCCTGCTTTTTTGCAACCACCATACTATTCACCCAGGTAGAGGGCTCATCCACTTTACAAATAACGTAACTATCTTCCATTCTCTTTAACTCACTCAGCAACGTATCCCTTAAATGTATTGGAAATTTTCGAGCTGCATGCACTATTGGTTGTGCCTCCTTATCTATATAAATTTTGTATTCGACATCGAATTTACCGATCTTATCAAATTAATCCTGAAAATTTTCTTGCAAATATTTCAGATCTACTATGCAATCTTCTTTAGTTATTGCACAATGCAAAGTAAGCAACTTCATTTTTCGTATTGTTGGTAGGCCGAGGATAGTGGGACCGAGAGTGTCAACCACGTAGAACTCTGTGTTTATCCAATCATCAGATTTATATCTGCATGGCATGATTATCGTTCCATATTGATGGATGTTAGTACCATTGTATGCCCTCAAAATAACTGCATTTCGGCACTTAAGAGAATTGTCCTTAATGTCACCATTTGGTTTGATATTATCCAGATAGATCTTTTTATATACTTCCATTGGCATCGTGTTGTCTTGGGCCCCAGTGTCGACTTTGACTTTTAGATTTACTAATAGTTTCTTTTTCTCCATTTTTGCCTGCACAACAGCAAAGTCCTCGTCTCTGTAATCACTTCTACTCATCGATCCGATACTAAGTGTGTGAAAATCATCCTCTGTTGCTGCTTAATTCTCTGCCATTCCTTGGACCGATTTAAAATTTCGGTCCCTGCAACTGCGCGAAGTGCCTTGGGACCATGACCCCGACATGCTATGAATACTGCTGATCTTGCTTTGACAACATCGTTTCCAGTGATTAAGTCGACCACACAAGCTGCATTTCATACCGGACACTTGCCACTTCTTACAATTTAAAGTTCATAATTGCACAATTTAAAGGTTTATAATAGCAATCGCGCAAGCGCGGAAAAAGCGATGCCACGGCAGGTGGTAGCTCCAAGCTTTACACAGGCTTTAGCGCGGCGATCTGACAATGACGTCACACAATGCACAAATTTAATACGCAATTAACGGAAAATATAAATTTAAGACAATATAATTATTTATGGTTCCGGGTTGGGACCATGTCATTTTATATATATAAAATGACACGGTCCCAACCCGGAACCATAAATAATTATAATGGCTCCGGCCGTGAAAGCCTCCGACTTTAAGACAATAGTTTATAACAGCGAAATACTCACATGAATATGTCCCTGAGTTAAAGTTGGCTTCTGTTGAAGTCCATCAGGGCTACTGATGGCCCTTTTAAGGCAATTAACGGAGGGTACGCCTAACGTCCATCCAAATGGCTTCGACTGGATCTCAGGGCTTCACTCCGGAGTGATTAAAGATGGTGCTCCGGCGTGAAATGCGGTTCGGCCAACGACTACAAATTACCTCTACCTATGTAGGGAAAGGGCAGGAATAGGTATAAGGGCGACAAACAAAGATAATCAGGCAAGGAGATCTACATAAATAAAGATAAGGCACGATACGATACCTGACAAAACCGCTCTTCACGCAGGTCAGAGACAAAAAGCCTTGTTTCCTAAGCGTCTTTCGGAAACTCCCCACTTTTGTTCTTTCACGCGTCGGCGCGAAGTTCCCGCGCGATCTCGCGTAAACGCCCTCTGGCGTGACGAAAATACACGCCAAGTCTTTTAAATTTTAAGGCGCGAAAACTTCCGCACATAGAAATTAAGCTAAGACAATGTTTAGTGCCAATTTGGCACGTAACACACTGGGGTAGAGTTCATGGCTAGTTCCACATTTGTTGCACTTCCTTTCAATACGTTTAATGGCGTGAACGTCTGCCATTGATTCTGATATAGACGCCGCGCCAGTTAATGATTGCTTCTGTTCCATTGATGCTTCAAATGTAGAGCCTATATCTAAGACTTGTCCAAGGGTCAATGATTTATCCTTTGCCAACAACGTTTTTTGTACGTCTGGGTGTACGGTTCCTAAGATTACTTGTTCTGTAATTCTTGTTTCACTCTCTTCCTCGGTAAATTCACATTTCTGTGCTTGCAATTTACACCTTGCAATAAAATCGGCAAATTTTTCTTCCGATCATTGTTTATATTTTTGTAAAAAAACGCTCGATTCTAAAATTGGATCTTGGTTTTACGTGCATTGCAAATTTGTCCCATATAATGTTAGGTTTTTTTTTGCATTTTCGCTCTCCATATTCCAGGAGTTATAGGCTTTAATTGCGTTTTCGCCTACGAACAATAAAATGTAATCTACCTGCTTGTTTTTTTTTATTTCCTTAACCGAAAAGTACAGTTCGCATGTTTGTTTAAAAATGTTATACGCGGCGGAGATGTCTGGACTCTCCCAATCCATGATTGAAGTAATTGAATCTGTCATTGTTTTTACTTTTTCATTACCGCTGCCACCATGTAGTGTTTAAAATATACATTATTATTATTGTTTATTAACGGTATGCAACAAAGTTACAGTTACCATAAACAAATGCATAAAAAAATATGTCAACTAATTAGATTTACAAGAGAATACTACGTATTGGAAAACAAATGACGTTTAGCTGAATTTTTGAAAGAGTATAGTGTTTCAAGAAAAAAGTCAGTTTCACTCAAAAAGTTAGCATTTTTACAACATCTTTCTGGTAAACTTTTGACGTTTAGAGGTGCTATCATATCAAACTTATATAATTAATAAATTAAATAATAAATGTAAAACACAAAACTGTACATGGTGGCAGCAGTAATGAAAAAGTAAAAAGAATATCAGATTCAATTACTCCAATTATGGATTGGGAGAGTCCAGACATCTCCGCCACATATAACATTTTTAAACAAAAATGCGAACTGTACTTTTCAGTTAAGGAAATAAAAAAAAAACAAGTAGATTACATTTTATTGTTCGCGGGCGAAAAAGGAATTAAAATCTCTAACTCCTGGAATCTGGAGAGCGAAAATGCAAAAATAACCTAACATTATATGGGACAAATTTGCAATGCACGTAAAACCAAGATCCAATTTTAGAATCGAGCGCTTTTTTTTACAAAAATATAAACAAGGATCGGAATAAAATTTGCCGATTTTATTGCAAGGTGTAAATTGCAAGCACAGAAATGTGAATTTACCGAGGAAGATGGTGAAACAAGAATTACAGAGCAAGTAATCTTAGGAACCGTACACCCAGACGTACAGAAAACGTTGTTGGCAAAGGATAAACCATTGACCCTTGGAAAAGTCTTAAATATAACTCGACATTAGAAGCATCAATGGAACATATGTAATCATTAACTGGCAAGGAGTCTATATCAGAATCGATGGCAGACGTTCACGCCATTATACGTAGCGAAAGGAAGTGCAACAAATGTGGAACTGGTCATGAACCCTACTCCAGTGACAAGTGTCCAGCTTACGGTACTAAATGCAGCTTGTGTGGCCGACTTAATCACTGGAAACGATGTTGTCAGAGCAAGAGCAGCAGTATTCATAGAACGTCGGGGTCATGGTCCCGAGGCACTTCGCGCAGTCGCGGTGACCGAAATTTTAAATCGGTCCAAGAAATGGTAGAGAATGAGGCACCAACAGAGGATGATTTTCACACAGTATCGGATCGATGAGCAAGAGTGATTACAGAGACGAGGTCTTTGCTGTTGTGCAGGCAAAAATGGAGAAAAGGTAATTATTGGTACACCTAAAACCCAAAGTCGACACGGGCCGAAAGCAACGCGATGCTAGTGGAAGTATATAAAAAGATATATCCGGAAAATGTCAAAACAAACGGTGACATTAAGGACAATTCTCTTAATTGCCGAAACGCAGTTATTTTGAGGGCATACAATGGTACTAACATCAATCAATATGGAACGATAATCAGGTCACGCAGATATAAATCTGATGATCGGATAAACACCGAGTTCTACGTGGTAGACACTCCCGGTCCCACTATCATCGGCCTACCAACAATACGAAAAATGAAGTTTGTTACGTGCAAACTGAATTTGCACTTTAACATTTTATGTTAAGTAGTTTTTTAATGTGCGGAAGCTTCCCGCCATAATTTTAAATACGCAAGACGCGCGAACATTTTTAAATGAACTGGGCGGGGCTTCCGGCACGTCACAATAGTGCAATTGGAAGTGTGAATTATCCCTATAGGGGTATAGCAATGCTACAAAAGAGTAGGGAGTTCCGCGGTTCTCGCGCGGAAACGTGGCTTTTTTACGCCAAACTTTGAAGTGAACAGTCGTGCCGGGTGTCGTGTTATCTGATAATGTAGATTTCCTTATCTTGAGTATCTTTCCTTAATTCCCTATTCCCGTCTTCCACTGCATATAGGAACGAAGATGACCCTGGACCATGACCCCGAGATAATTTGGATGTCCAACTCTACCAGCAGCGATGCCGAGGTTACCGTGGCGTGATTTCCTGCCGGTTAACGGATCCTTCACGTGAGTAGATTATCTAATTTTTATTGTTTAAATTTTATGTACCTTCTCTTAATTATGGCGCAATATAAATTATCAGTGACGTCATGTGTATCTTATGAACTTTGGTAATTGTATTACCGGCTTTTAAGAGCCATCTATCGCCATTTCAATGTACCAGAATCTAAGCGTAACATTTTGTTAACTGCATTACCGACCAGGTAAAACTGTAAACGAAGTGTAGCAGATGGCGCCTTCAACCTGTTCAGGCTATGAACTTCAGGGCTTCTTCTTTGTTTTAGGTTAGAATAATTTCCTTTATAAGGATACAATGCATTAATAGCTTCTTCACTTAAAGAACTTTACTTTTATTCATGTAAGTATTTACCTTACCTTATGTCTTTAAATACAGTATTATAGAATTACCTATTAAAATATCTTTAGTTGCTTTCCTTAACTTTGAAAGGCCGTTTTTGAAACTTAAATACATCTTTATGTTACATTCTAAAATTGCATTATGGTTTATCTTTTACATGAAAATTAAGTGTTTAAAAACACTTGAGTGAAATAAATTGCTAGTATACCTTTTTAAGAAGTGTTTGACTATACGTTGTTGCCTTATAGGTTAAATAACATATCCTCTGCGCCCATTTTCCATTTTGGAAGGCTTGTCTGTCATTATCTATAAAATATGTATTTAACTGAACATTGATTTCGTTTCCATATACCTTAAATGTGTTTCTTTGGTGTTATCGGTGACGTTCTAACAAGTTCTTACCTCTAAATATCGTATCGTATTACCTTAAAGTAGCTGTAACGTGTTTTTACCTTCTAACCTGCGTCAAAATCGCATATTTTTATATCGTGTCTTGAATATTGTATTCATAATGAACGTATCACATTTAAAATCGCTGGAATTGATCTACGAGCTGGAGTGCAGAAGTATCATAGCTGCGACCAATCAGAATGATAGGCGATCTCAACTTAGGGCTGTTTTGTCACAGGAAACCAAAGGCGTGGCTATCTTAAGGAACCCTGTTGGCGATTGGCCACTCAACGTATCAGAAATTAAATTATCTTTAGATGATATATCGGGTATAATAAACAAAACAGATCCTGCGGCTACTAATATCGAATTAGGGAGATTGACTTCAAGAATAACCCACGTCAAACACCGTATCGAATCATTATCTTTATATAACGATGACCAAGCGACTCAAGCTAAACAAAGTTTGTTGTCCGAGGTGTTATTGCTTGAAGGAATTCTTTTAGAAAGACTTAATCCTAACGCAGACGTAGATATATCGTCACCTTTTTCAAATCTTGCGCTTGCCGAACCTAAACCATTAGGAAAACCTATACCTGTATACAAATGGGGTCTCACCTTTGAAGGGTTTGATTCGAAGGTTTCTTTATCATCCTTTCTTGACCGGATTAACGATTTTAAAATTTCCGCGGTGTACCGACCAAGATCTATTTATCTCAGCTGGTGATTTGTTCGCAGGCTCAGCATTAATATGGTATAGAAACATACGACACCAAATTTCTACCTGGAATGAGTTAGTTGCCTGTTTAAAACGAGACTTCCTACCTTATGGCTACATTAACGATCTTTGGAACGAAATTCGTAACCGAACTCAAGGTCCCGACGAAAATGTTGTGTCTTTTATTACCTCATTAGAAGCTTTATATAGCAGACTCGACAAAAACCTTCCGAATCCGAAATTATCGATCAATTACTTAGAAATTTGAACCCTATTTCTCAGAACATTTGGCATTACAGACCATATCTTCGCTAGCTCATTTTAAAGACCTATGTCGCTCTCTTCAAGAAGTGAGGTCAAGGATTGACAAATATCGACCACCACCGAGAAATTATCTGGTCTTCTCGAACCTGATCTAGCTTGCCAAGTTCGACCTTCCGTAAAGTATCTACCCTTAACGTTCCTTCTACCGTAACTAATAACGCACTTACCTGTTGGAACTGCAAGCGAAGTGGACATAACTATACTGTCTGCACTTACCCTAGAAATATTTTTGTTATGGCTGTGGTCGCTCAAATATCTACAAATCTAACTGCACCAACTGTAATCCTAACGTATCGGAAACTCCCGTCGAGATATTTTAAATCAGGGTGTGAATATCTCAAGAAACCAAAATCGCCCTCAACACCAATCATCCAACGGACACAGACGCCAATAAATTTAAATTATAAAACCACTTCTAACGTTGTACCGTCATTAAATTTATCTAATAATAATACCGCTACTATTAATGTACAAAATACCTTACCTTTATTAGAGGAATTATGCTACACTACTCCAGCCGAGTGGTCTAAGTGGTTACAAACCGTCAATTCCTTTTATCATAAAAGACTACCGCTGTTTCACAACTTGTTAAAAACCCTTCGATAACCGTCCACACTTATCTATCTCAATTGGTTCCTTAAATGTAATTGCTTTACTGGATACAGGTTCTTCATGTTCTCTTATAAATAACGAAGGTTTACATCAATTATCTCAACAAAATATCAAAATTCAAATTATTCCTGAAAAAACTTCCATAAATTTAGCTGACGATAATCAAATACATGTAACCGGTTCCCTTAAGTTAAAAATTCGTGTAGAGTCTCTTGAACGTGATGTTTTATTTTGATTGTCCCTGCATTAGCGTATCCTTTTCTGCTAGGCGTTGATTTCTGTAAACTTTTAATCTGTCACTTTACTTTCAGGATTTTCATGGCAAACCTCTATTAAAACGAACTCCTGTGCATCTACAGGAATATCTAACAAAATCTCTTACTGATTCCCAAGATGTAACTCTTAACGCTACAATCGACAAATTTCGCAAACTTAATACCTCTGAACTTGGTTGTGTTACAACGGCAACACACGTTATCTCTACAGGTGATGCCCTTCCCTTTAAGCAACGTCAATATCCCTTATCGCCTGCCTTACAAAAGCATTTACATGCGGAAATAGACAAAATGTTAGTATCTGGTGTTATCTCTCCTTCAAATTCACCGTGGACCTCTCCCGTATTGCTAGTTCGGAAAAAGAATGACGAATGGCGTGTTTGTTTTGATGGCAGGAAGCTAAATTCTGTTACTGTTCCAGACGCTTACCCTCTACCCAGAACTGACTCAATTTTGAGCAGGCTTCGTAACGCAAAATTTATCTCATCTATCGACCTAAGACAAGCTTTTTATCAGATACCTCTTGACTTATCTTCTCGTCAAAAAACTGCTTTTTGTGTCCCAGGCCGAGGTCTTTTCGAATATAATTTTTTGCCATTTGGTCTCTGTAACGCTCCACAAACTTTACAACGTACTATGGATCAAACGTTAGGTCCTATCTTACATCAAGAACGTGCCTTTGTATTTTTAGATGATATCTTAGTTATCTCAAGTTCTTTCGATGAACATATCGCCACATTAGATGAAGTTGCTGAACGTTTAAATGCAGCAGGTTTTAAGATAAACTGGGAAAAGTCTCAATTTTGTCGTTCATCCCTTACATTTCTTGGTTTTATTGTCGATGGAACAGGCTTACGAGCAGATCCGCTAAAGTTGATGCTATTACTAAATTTAAAACACCAAAAACTGTTACCGAAATCAAACGTTTAATTGGAATGATTAGCTACTATCGCATTTTTCTACCTAACCTTTCAACTATATCTGCACCCATTACCGCTTTAATTAAAAATAAAAGAAATCCCAAACTATCGAGTGGAATTTAGAATCCCAACAGGCTTTCGAACAAATTAAAACACTAATCACTTCAGCACCTATCTTAATCTCTCCAAATTTCGATGATAAGTTTTATATACAAACCGATGCCTCACTTACTGGGTTAGGTGCAATGTTGTTCCAGGTAAACAATGGTTTAGAACATCCAATCGCTTATGCGAGCCGTGCCTTAACTTCTGCCGAACAAAAATACTCTGCTACCGAGCGAGAACTATTGGGTGTTATCTTTGGCATCGAGAAATTTAGAGGATATGTCGAAGGTACACACTTTACCGTAATCACTGATTGTGCAGCACTCACTTGGCTTAATAACTTGAAACAACCCGCAGGTCGTTTGGCAAGATGGAACTTGCGTATATCTCAATTTACTTTCGATGTTAGGCATAGGCCTGGCAAATTAAATATCGTACCTGATGCGTTATCTCGAGATGTTTTTCTCTTAACCTTCCAAATTTAATTCTGGATACCTGGTACCTCAATATGATAAAAAGTTTCCGATAATCCCGACAAATTTCCTACCTTCGAGTAACTAATAATAGACTGTATAAATTTGTATCCTCGTCCCCACATAAAATATCGAATATACCTGAATGGAAACTCGTTGTGCCCACTGCAAATCGCAGTGAGGTGCTCAAATTATGTCACGACGATCCCTTAGCTGCACACCTTGGTGTTACAAAAACTCTCGCGAAAATATCTGAATTGTATTACTGGCCCACACTTAAGCAATCTGTTTGTCGCTACATTAAAAGCTGCAAAATTTGTGGTTCCCATAAAAGTTCGCAAGATGCTCGCCCTGGTTTAATGGGTAACTTTAAGCGTGTATCTTATCCCTTTCAATTAATATCGCTTGACTTATTAGGACCTCTCCTCGATCGAGAAGAGGTAATCAATATCTTTGGTTGTTACCGATTGGTTTTCTAAATTTGTTATGGTGCAACCCTTACGTAAAGCTACCTCCGCTGCAATAATTAAATTCCTAGAACAGAATGTCTTTCTTATCTTTGGTGTCCCCAGATTATTCTTTGTGACAATGGTGCACAATTTATCTCTAAAGATTTTCAGAATTTCGTTAAAAGTTACAAAGTACAAAAATTTGGTTTAACGCAAAATATCATCCCCAAGTAAACCCTACCGAGAGAGTAAATCGAGTGTTAATTACCGCTATCTCGTCTTATATTAATTCAGACCATACTACATGGGATGAACATATCTTTGAAATTGCTCAAGCTTTGCGTACATCTAAGCACGAAGCAACCCAATTCACTCCGTCTTTTCTTGTTTTTGGAAGATATACCCCAATCGATGGGAGTTACTATGGTTTAGTGCCTGACGATACTAACGTAATTGAATTTGACGATAAAGTACGCTGGGACAAGGACCAACAGTCACTACCTTCTATCTTTAACGACGTTAGAAAAATTTGTTAAAAGCTTACGAAAGAGCAAGGACCATTATAACTTGCGTAAGCGAAATATTTCCTTTGCCTTAGGCGAACAAGTTTGGAAAAAGAACTATGTCTTATCGGATGCATCTAAGAAATTTTCTTCAAAATTGGCCCCTAAATTCATTCTGTGTAAGGTCACACGTGTTATTAGTCCCCTTATCTATGAACTTCAGGATACTGAAGGAAAACGCCAAGGCAGGTGGCATATTAAAGACCTTAAGCCATTCTCTGCCGACCCAAATGCTAATTAAGTTTTCATGCCCCATTATCCTCACGATTTACCTAATATTTTTGTTCTCACCATCAATTAGTATCTTTAATTACTTATTCCTTCCTCATATAGTATATAATTTCTTACACGTTTAACTTTACTTACCTTAATTTAGCTATCTTTTTCTTCTGGTTGACTTTTCCTCGACCATACCGTTACTCATATATCACTTCATCCTCTACACCCCCCAATAGAGCTCTGTCGTTTCATTTAATTAACCCTTGAAATTTTCCTACTACATATTGTTCGGTCTTTAGTATTTCTCTTATATGGTTTAATTGAAAGGTAATTGTCGTAACTTTGGTTGAAATAACCCATTGAATTTTTATGACTGGTTTTGGCTGATGTTGAGTGAATGCTTTCTTCTTTGGGCTCACATAGGACACGCGATCTATGCCATTGAAAGAAATAGTTCATATTCGCAGTTGCAAAGGCTAGGATTGTCTATTCCATGTGTTTTCTTCTGAATTACTGCAGTCGCCCACATTATACTACATCATTACACTATATCTTTATTTGTTTTTTCTACTAAATCAACATAACGTATAAACATTTTTTTTCGTTGTTTTTTATTGAACTTTGTGGTGAGGTGCTATTGCTTCTTATTGTTATCTTATTAAATTCTCGGTTGTTTTAGCATATGGGGACAGTGTATCTGTATCTAACTGCTTTTAATTGGACATTTTTGTGTGTTTAGGGTGCTACCGATTTAAAAAACTACCTTAAAACAGTTTGTTTTTGTGTGTTTGTATCTGTGAAGATACTTTTAAGTTGTCGTGTCTATCTTTGTCTGATTTTCTTATCGTAGTCGAAGCACTCGTTAGGAAAATTATCGTACTAGTTCTCTTAGGAGTCTAGGAATTTTTTTTTAATTTATGTCTTATCTTACCTATATAACGGCTCTACTGGAGCCACTCTATTTGTTGTTATCATTGTCTTGGGTAATAACTAGGCCAATATCTTTGTCTTCTTTATTATCTTCGATAATACCTTTAGGTTTAATATCGTTATCTTATTGATTACCTTTGGTAATAATTTAGTTTAGTATCGTTATCTTACCGATTACCGTTAGTAATAATTTCGGTTTAATTTCTCGTTATCTTACCGACTACCGTTAGGAATGACTTCGAGTTATTTCGCATTATCTTATCGGTTATCTTTAGTAATAACTTTTTTAAATTTATGTCACTTTACCTACTATCTCTTATAATCACTTTAACTTAATATCGTGTTATCTTATCGAGTATCTCAAATAATAACTAAAGCTTAATACCGTTATCTTATTCATTACCTTTGAGGATAACAACTTAAGCTTAATATCTTTACCTTATCTATTATCTTTAACATCAATTTGAGATCTTATCTTATCTTTTTATCGTCCTAACGTGTGGTATATATGACCAGACGTGGGAATTATCTTTCTGAAAATTAAGTGAAAAAGCTAACCCAATTTAGAAATGTAATTTGTCAGGTTAGCATATAAGGATTTAGTAGGCGGTACTTTTGGTAAATTTGTGGATTCACAACTGTGTCATGGACAAGTTAAATGTGCATCGGAGGAAACCAAAGTACCAGAAACAAAATTTGCTAGAGTGCAAGTGACGCTCTCATGAACTTTTTAAATTTGGGCACTTCTTGCCAAAAAAGAAGAATAGTTTGATGCGACACTCATGTGTGTTTGCATATAAGAACTATATGTTAGCTTTAGTTAGATAAGTTTAGATAGGTTTAGATAGGTTAGGCGACTTGTCGCACCCGTGTTAGTTTAAGCAGTGTTTCATGCTCCCGACAAATTTGTGCTGTCGGTAAGTAGTGTAGTCAAAGACTATCGGGCTACCTATTCCGTTTCCTGGTACTTCGGTAGACGTGTTATCGGTCGAAAAACCAGGTGGCGCCTTATATAAACATTTTGTAGGTTTTAAGTTAGGGTTTATGTAGGGTAGTAAGGACTTAGATTTTAAGCTGTTACTGTGCTAACAGACTTTTCTTTTTAAGTTTTTCTTTTGTGGCTTTGTCGCGATTGTTACGTGCAAACTGAATTTGCACTTTAACATTTTATGTTAAGTAGTTTTTTAATGTGCGGAAGCTTCCCGCCATAATTTTAAATACGCAAGACGCGCGAACATTTTTAAATGAACTGGGCGGGGCTTCCGGCACGTCACAATAGTGCAATTGGAAGTGTGAATTATCCCTATAGGGGTATAGCAATGCTACAAAAGAGTAGGGAGTTCCGCGGTTCTCGCGCGGAAACGTGGCTTTTTTACGCCAAACTTTGAAGTGAACAGTCGTGCCGGGTGTCGTGTTATCTGATTATGTAGATTTCCTTATCTTGAGTATCTTTCCTTAATTCCCTATTCCGTCTTCCACTGCATATAGGAACGAAGATGACCCTGGACCATGACCCGAGATAATTTGGATGTCCAACTCTACCAGCAGCGATGCCGAGGTTACCGTGGCGTGATTTCCTGCCGGTTAACGGATCCTTCACGTGAGTAGATTATCTAATTTTTATTGTTTAAATTTTATGTACCTTCTCTTAATTATGGCGCAATATAAATTATCAGTGACGTCATGTGTATCTTATGAACTTTGGTAATTGTATTACCGGCTTTTAAGAGCCATCTATCGCCATTTCAATGTACCAGAATCTAAGCGTAACATTTTGTTAACTGCATTACCGACCAGGTAAAACTGTAAACGAAGTGTAGCAAGTTGCTTACTTTGTATTGTACAGTAACTAAACAAGATTGCATAATAGTCTGAAATATTTGCAAGAAAATGTTCAGGATCAATTTGATAAGATCGGTAAATTCAATGCCAAATACAAAATTTATATAGATAAGGGGGCCCAACCGGTAGTGCATGCAGCTTGAAAATTTCTAAAACATTTAGGGGAAGATAGTGACGTTTATTTGTAAAGAGGATGAGCCTTCTGCCTGGGTGAATAGTATGGTGGTTGCAAAAAAGCAGGACGGCAGTATTCGGGTGTGTTTGGACCCAAAAGATTTAAACAAGGCATTAATAAGATCACATCATAAGATCCCAACAATCGAAGAAATTACATACAAACTGGGAGGAGCTAAGGTTTTCAACAAACTAGATGCTAAGAATGGTTATTGGTCCGTAAGCAAAGTCGTTTATTGACGACGTTTAGCACGCCGTTTGGCAAATATGCTTATAAGAGATTACCGATGGGGTTAAAGATTTCGCAAGACGTTTTCCAGCAAAAGATGGATCAAATTTTGGAATCATGTCCAGACACAATAAGCATTGCAGATGATGTAATAGTAAGTGGACAAACACTCAGCGAACACAACAAAAATCTGATAAACCTGATTAATGTAGCAAAAAAAGTCTGGATTAACATTCAACAGTAATAAATGCAACACCTATGGTATAGTAATTATGCTATCTTATGTCATTTTTATTTTAAAAACTACTTCATCCCATTTTTAATCAATATTCAATTCTATTTTTAAAAAAAAATTACGTTTATACCTTTACTTAATATAAACAAACATTACACGAAAACCTAATTACTGTTGATTAGAATGTGCTGGCGGCTTTGACCAGTCAACGGTAAGAATAAGATGATCGTAACCATGTCCATCTAAAGTAGCAATGGCTTTAGCAGCATCGGCACGAAATTTAAAATGAATATAAGCAAATCCTTTGCATGTGCCATATGCTTTATCTTTTGCCAAGTAAAGTTTATGAACAGGCCCAAATGGTTTTACAAGATCTTCCAAATCCGCTTCGGTAGTTGACTCGCTCAAGTTTGATATGCGAATAGCAGATGTATCATCTCGCCTGGGCCCAGGCATACTCGAAGCATCGGCTCTCTTTCCAGCACCATCACCACGTAAATTTGGAGGTACGTATCTAGAGCCACCTGTTGGTTTACCACTTTCAGGCACTGGAGCTACAGGCGCTGCAGGTTTTTTTTCCACTTCTGGGATTTTTCCACCAACAAGAACTGTATCTTTCCAAGGACATTTTGATGTCCAGTGATCGCCAAAACAGGTACGGCATTTTACGACACTTTTATCTCCAAACGCTATAAATATACAACATAGAAATTATAATACAAATAGTTAGCTCTTGTAGTTCTTTCATACATCACAGCTAAAATAACATTTATGAATGTTAGTTTTGTGTACATTTAATTAATTAAACTACATTTCCCGTTATTGCCAAACAGCACTCAAATCGTTTAACGATTTTATTTTCAATAAAAAGCAAATAAAAACTAGTTTAAAACTATTAATTAAAAAACACAATAAAACAAACCTACAATATAATACAACATACCTTTTAATTTATCGATGCCTTCCTCTTCAGGTTTATTATCTTCTTCTTTACTTGTAACATACTGAAGGTAAACATCTTCACCAACAATGGTAGTAGCAGGATCAGGACCAGGTTTATCATCCACCGATTCTCCAAATTTTGGCCATGTTTTACGAAGTGCGATACTTTTGGACACTACCCTTTTCTCGATTTTATAGGTACGAACAATTTTAATTTTCTTATCATCCTCATTATATTTATATTCTGTTATAATTTTAAAACCATTTTCTCGAACCTCGGAAGGTGGTGGCAAAGCACCCCCTGCTAATTCGACTTCGTCAGCCCAACTAGATTGTATATCGTCGGCAGTTGGCATTGTGTTTAAAAAATTTACTATAATTCTTATTAATTATGGAGAACAAATTTGAATCGATAGTGAACAATATTGCACAGCGATGTTGGCTAAGGCTACAACTTAACCTCACAAATTGATTGTATGAGAACTGTGTCTGAGTAATAAACCATAAGCGTGTCACAATTGGCGTTCAACCAATAATTTTCTATAGGCGGTAAACGTTAATTATACTCTTTCACCAATGATAATCAAGTAAACACTGCAAAGGCATGTAATGAACTTTCCAATATCCCATAAAGTTTAATAAAGCTTACAAAAATACTTTCAGTTGTCGGAATTAATTGCAAATAGTTAAGCTTTGTGTTCAAGCCTACACAAGATCACACTCCCAGAAAATTTTATAACTTTGAAGCTACAATATCTAATTTATACAAGCTGAAAACTAACTTCTATAATCTACTACTAAAAAAATATAACACAAATGCGTAACTATTTAAATTCCCAAAAAAAAATTGTACGTAGACACCTATTAATAAAGTCAGTAATCTATAGAAACCAGTAACTTGTTTTTGTGATCATAAAAGAACAGTAAACCAACGTATACTAACGTTATTTTGCATTTTCTTTATCAAATTGACCTTCATTCATACTTTACCAGTTCCTTAGCTAAAATAATTTCATTATTGTTATTTTTTTTATCTATCACTACAAGCACCAACATGGTTTTCACCAAGTATTTTAAGGTGATGTTAATCCTATTTTAGTACATAGGAAGTCAACTTATTACTAATTAAATATTAAAATCTAATAAAATTTCAATACAGATCCTAATGTATTCACATATAGGAAGTCACATTATTTCTATTATAATATTAAAATATAATAAAAGTGTCACACAAAGCCACAAGTTTAAAAAGTTAAGCATTTAAGCACTCTAGGCATTTAATTACATTTAATTAGAACATGTAGCTATTGGAAACTAAAGGGGAATTTCAAAAAAGTCATTAATTTCATAGAGGCAGTTTGTAACTAGTAATTCTTTAACATACTTTTAAATTTAACTAAAGACATTTCTCTAATATTAATTGGTAAATAATTAAATAGTTTTTTTGCTGTAGAAAGTGAGTTTTTCATTGATCTACTGTACTTATAACAATCACTCTTAAGATTATGTTTGTTTCTAGTATCATGATCGTGTACATCAGTGTTTAGGGTAAAGGCGTAATATTTTTCTTTATATGTAGTATGACAGCATAAACATACAATGATGGAAGTGACATTATACCTAGTTTTAAAAACAGTGGTTTGCAGTGAGTTTTAGATGAGACTTGGCAAATAATTCTAACTGCTTTCTTCTGTAGAATAAATAGTTTATTTGCAGCAGTGCTGTTACCCCATATTATAATGCCATAAGCAAGGTGACTATGAATATAAGCATAGTACACACTAATCATGATGTTGGTATAGATTGTACCATTAAGTGTACGTAGTATAAAGAGACCTTTACTTAGTTTATTCGCAATGTATTCAGTATAAGCCTTCAAATTAAAGTTCACATCTAAGATGATACCTAAGAACTTCACCGATCCACTGTTAATACCCAGGCGTGTATCAAAGCTACATTTCAAATCCTGTGTTTTAGCATTATTTAAACATAGTTTATTAGCTTTGCACCAGTCTTCAATTATTTGGACATTATTATCGAATACAACTTCTAGTTGCTCTTGTGTACTGCTACTGACTTTCAGCCCAAGATCATCTGCAAATAGATAGCAATTGCTACCTGAAGCAGTTATACTATGAGGTATATCATTTATATAAATGTTAAAGAGTATGGGTCCCAAGACGGATCCTTGCGGAACACCATACATAACCTGTTTACCTTCCGAGTATGTACAGTCTTTATATACATACTGAACTCTCATACTTAAAAATGAATGAATTACCTTCACAGCAGATGATTCCAATCCGTAGTATTGAAGCTTTTTGCATAATATATTATGTTCTACTGTGTCAAATGCTTTTGTCATATCAAAAGAACTAAAGTGTACTTTTTGTCCTAGTTCATGGTTTCTTATAAATCTCATTGGATAAATATTTAATTTTCTTTTGTGGCTTTGTCGCGATTGTTACGTGCCATTGCCACTTAAACATTGTTTTAGGTTAGTTTTTGGTGTACGGAAGTTTCGCGGCATATTTTCAAATACGCGGTGCGCGGGAATCTTTTAAATAGACTAGGCGGTACTTCCGTACGTCAGAGTAGTGCATTCGCGCAGTGTGCTTATCCCTAGAGGGGTAGAGCAATACTAGACAAAGAGTGGGGAGAAGTGTTTCCGTGACGCTCTAAATCGTGGCTGTTTTCCTTTGATCTTCAAGTGAAGTAGTCGTGCCGGTAGCGTATCTTATCTTACTATGTAGATTCCCTTGTCTTGCTTATCTTTGTTTTGTCTTTCCTAATTAACCTATTCCTGTCGTTCCACTACATTTAGGACTGATACGACCCCTGGAGCATCCCACGACCGGATGTCCATGCTCAGCCAACATCACCGGAGCCCGGAGCAATACCTTCATTATCGACCCGGAAGGATGATAGGCGTACCTGGAGAATGTCGGATTTCCGGGGTGAGTAATACCGTGTTTAAATTGTTCACGAATATGAACTTTTGTTAATTGTTTATTTAATTTTTATATTTCCGGTTATGGCGCAATGTAATTTGTATTGGTGACGTCATGGTGGATGGCTGCGCACCAAATCTGTAAAAGGTTTGCGCTTTCCTCCGCTAGAGGCGTCACTCGCCTTATTCATTGCACGATGTATCTTATGAACTTTGGTAACTGTATTACCGGCTTTTAGGAACTATCTATCACCATATAAATGTTACACCTTAAAAGTGTTATAACAATGGCGCCTTTTAAATGTGGAGGTTGCGAACCGGGGAATTTTCCTTTGTTTTTTATAACAATTTAAGGTATTATCAATGTTATTTAAAAATAGTTTTTTCACTTAAAACCAATTACCAAATATCTATAACCTTGAAACTAATACGTGTTTTGGAACACGCATTCTTTCAGATGTCAAAACCAGTTGCTTGGCAATAACAGGTGATACCGCCATTTTGAAATTAAAATATAACTTGTTTATAAAATGTGTTTTAATATAATATTTTTCTAAATTTAGAATGTGCGATCTGTCTGTTTAACTTCAATTATGTTGTTGTGAGTGATGGGTTTATTTTCGGATTCAAATATGACCTTTAAGAAATTATCTAACCCTATTTTTTTTATGCAAGTAAGTATATAAATAAAATAAGCTTTTACATTATTTTAGGCCTTAAAACACCATTTATTAAAAAATTATCTACATATATTAAATTAAAATATCTTTGTTTGTTTTCTTAACCTTAAAAGCCCGTTTTTTGAAACTTAAATCCACTGTCTTGTATGTTACGTTTTAAAAATGCCTTAGTGATTACCTACTTAATAACAAAATTGTTTTCCTAAATATAGAACTCTTGTTTACCTAAGTTTTTAGTGTCTTTTAAAGCGTTATTTTGACCTAACCCTCATATATTTTGTTCTCTTAGATATTATCTTGTTTGGATATAGTTTTAAAAAAGTTTTTCCCTTGTATGGTTTAACCAGTATAACCTACAAAGGCGTTTTATAAAGGTTCTTGCCTTGTATACAATAACGAAATTACCTAGACCATATTTTTACCTTTCAAAATGTAATAAAATGCATCTGTTTATATCTGTTCCTTTGAATACTAAATTAAAGAAATTTTCGTTAACGTTTATTATTTAAACTCATTTAGGATACTTGTTAACTCCCGCAATATCGAAAGAACATTCCAATAATTTGGAATACTAACTTTTTATACATGTATCGTGGAATTTTTCTTTCATGTAGCGAGTTTAATTTTGTCTGATTGCATATTTTTTTTAGTTATTGATATCTCAACGTACCTTAACATCTGTGAGCGAAATTTACTGTCGAATTTGGTCGTCCAGCGGTATATAAGTCTAGACGAAACCCAAAGGTTGGTCGCTCAGCGTTACTTAAATCTAGACGAGGATTCGGTTGGTAAGTTTGTCGTTTACAATTTGTAAATCATTTTTTTAATAATGATGTTGAAATTTTCCCTTATTGGTTTGGGTGGTACTCTAATGAGAACTTCCCATCCCAGTAAAAATATGCTTTATAGAATGTCTATTGCTATTATCTCTTTACATATCGATTTGAATCTCTTTGAATGCCTTAAAATTGTCTTTAAAATCGTTTAACTTTACGTATATCTAAGAGCTTGTCACGTTTACTTTTTTGACAATGTACCTAATGTTCGTAGCTTTCACTTGGCTTAATAACTTTAAATAACCCGCAGGTCGTTTCGCAAGATGGAACTTGCGTATATCTCAATTCACTTTTGATGTTAGGCATAGGCCTGGCAAATTAAATATCGTACCTGATGCCTTATCTCGTGATGTTGTTTCTCTTAACCTTCCAAATTTAATTCTTGATACCTGGTACCTTAATATGATTAAATCCTCACGATTTACCTAATATTTTTTGTTTTCACCATCAATTAGTATCTTTAATTACTTATTCCTTCTCTTATACACCTACGCTTTATACGTTTAACTCATTTACCTTAAACCCTTTGCTTCTGGTTGACTTTTCTTTGACCATACCGTTACTTATATATCACTTCATTCTCTACACCCCAAAATATAACTCTGTCGTTTCATTTAATCAACCCTCGAACTTTTCCTACTGCATATTATTCGGTTTTTAGTGTTTTTCTTACGTCATTTAATTTTGGGTGGCAATTATCGTAACTTAGGTTGAAATAACTCATTTAATTTTTATGATTGGTTTTAGCTGATGTTGAGTGAATGCTTTCTTCTTTGGGCTCACATAGGACACGGGCAATCTATGCCAATGTAAGAAATAGTTCATATTCGCAGTTGCAAAAACTAGGACTGTCTATTCCATGTGTTTTTCTTCTGAATTATTGCTGTCGCCCACATTATACTAAATCGTTATACTATATCTTTATTTGTTTTTTCTATTAAATCAACATAACTTATAAACATTTTTTTTCATTGTTTTTTATTGAACTTTGTGGTGAGATGCTATTGTTTCTTATTGTTATCTTATTAAATTCTCGGTTGTTTTAGCATATTGGGACAGCGTACCTGTATTTAACTGCTTATAATTGGGCATTTTTGTGTGTTTAGGGTGCTACCGTTTTGAGCAACTACCTTAAAACAGTTTGTTTTTGCGTGTCTGTATCTGTAACGATACTTTTAAGTTGTCGTGTCTACCTTTGTCTGATTTTCTTATCGTAGTCGAAGCACTCGTTAGGAAAATGATCGTACTAGTTCTCTTGAGAGTCTAGTGAATGTCAACATATGATATATCTTGTCTTGTCGGATCAATATCGCAGGTAGTCCTTCAGACTGCGCTGTGTTTAACAGGGACAACTCTCTACCTTCTCTTGGACGCTTGTCCAAAAACTATACTTTTTTCTTAACCCGCTATCTCCGCTATGCCTTATTCTTCTTTCGGTGGACCTGTTCTTGTCCCGGAACACCCGTCTGCCACATAAGAATGATGTTCCCTCATTCCGAGCTACTGACCACACTGGTTGGTTGAGTAGCGCTTTGCTATCCACCTTTCCTTCTGTCGCTTTTGCTCAATGCGAGCCCTTCCTCTACTTTCTTTTACCTGGAGGTGCCTCTTATGCACTCTAAAAAACCAATCTCCTTCTTTTTTACCTTTCCTATTTCTACTGCCTTTTCATTTCTGTTAGTCACCGTGTGGTTGCGCGGGAGGTTTCCACAGACACCTGTACCATGTCTCTGCGAATCTTTCGTGGGGTCATGCGGTGCCGCTGTCAGTGCATGGGCTCTGGCAGTGAAGGTATGTATGAGTGTGTGAATGTGTGAGTGAATGAGTATATATGTCGTTATATACCGTGTGGATATCGGGTGATTGTTTCACCGATATCAATTACCGCCGGGTGCAGGTATGCACCCAAATGTCTTTGCCGGTCCCTCGTGCTGTTCTTGTGAACGGACCTGCTTCACGGGTTTCTCTTTTTAGAGGGCACGAGTCAATCCCATTTAAACGGCTCTACTGGAGCCACTCTATTTGTTGTTATTCATTGTCTTGGGTAATAACCAGGCCAATATCTTTGTCTTCTTTATTATCTTTGACAATACCCTTAGTTTTAATATCGTTATCTTACTGATTACCTTCAATAATAACTTTAGTTTAGTATTGTTATCTTACCGACTATCGTTAGTAATAATTTTGGTTTAATTTCTTGTTATCTTACCGACTACCGTTAGGAATAACTTCGAGTTATTTCGCGTTATCTTACCGGTTATCTTTAGTAATAACTTTTGTTTAATTTCGTGTTACTTTACCTACTATCTCTTATAATCACTTTAGCTTAATATCGTGTTATCTTATCCAGTATCTCAAATAATAACTAAAGCTTAATATCGTTATCTTGTCTATTACCTTTGAGGATAACAACTTAAGCTTAATATCATTATCTTATCTACTATCTTTAACAACAATTTGAGATCTTGTCTTATCTTTTTATCGTCCTAACGTGTGGTATATATGACCAGACGTGGGAGTTATTTTTTTCTGATATTTAAGTGAAAAAGCTAATCCGATTTAGAAATGTAATTTGTCAGGTTAGCATATAAGGATTTAGTAGGTGGTACTTTTGGTAAATTTGTTGATTCACAACTATGTCATGGACAAGTTTTAAATGTGCATCGTTGGAAAACCAAAGTACCAGTAACAAAATTTGCTAGAGTGCAGAGTGACTCACTCCATGAACATTTTTAAATTTGGGCACTTCTTGCCAAAAAGAAGAATAGTTTCGATGCAACACTCATGTGTGTTTACACATAAGAACTTTTATGTTAGCTTTAGTTAGATAGGTTTAGATAGTTTAGGCTACTTGTCGCACCCGTGTTAGTTTAAGCAGTGTTTCATGCTCCCCGACAAATTTGTGTTGTCGATAATTAGTGTAGTCAAAGACTATCGGGCTACCTATTCCGTTTCCTGGTACTTCGGTAGATGTGTTATCGGTCGAAAAAACCAGGTGGCGCCTTATATAAACATTTTGTAGGTTTTAAGTTAGGGTTTATATAGGGTAGTTAGGATTTAGATTTTAAGCTGTTACTGTGCTAACAGACTTTTTTTTTTTTTAAGTTTTTTCTTTTGTGGCTTTGTCGCGATTGTTACGTGCCATTGCCACTTAAACATTGTTTTAGGTTAGTTTTTGGTGTACGGAAGTTTCGCGGCATATTTTCAAATACGCGGTGCGCGGGAATCTTTTAAATAGACTAGGCGGTACTTCCGTACGTCAGAGTAGTGCATTCGCGCAGTGTGCTTATCCCTAGAGGGGTAGAGCAATACTAGACAAAGAGTGGGGAGAAGTGTTTCCGTGACGCTCTAAATCGTGGCTGTTTTCCTTTGATCTTCAAGTGAAGTAGTCGTGCCGGTAGCGTATCTTATCTTACTATGTAGATTCCCTTGTCTTGCTTATCTTTGTTTTGTCTTTCCTAATTAACCTATTCCTGTCGTTCCACTACATTTAGGACTGATACGACCCCTGGAGCAGCCCACGACCGGATGTCCATGCTTAGCCAACACCACCGGAGCCCGGAGCAATACCTTCATTATCGACCCGGAAGGATGATAGGCGTACCTGGAGAATGTCGGATTTCCGGGGTGAGTAATACCGTGTTTAAATTGTTCACGAATATGAACTTTTGTTAATTGTTTATTTAATTTTTATATTTCCGGTTATGGCGCAATGTAATTTGTATTGGTGACGTCATGGTGGATGGCTGCGCACCAAATCTGTAAAAGGTTTGCGCTTTCCTCCGCTAGAGGCGTCACTCGCCTTATTCATTGCGCGATGTATCTTATGACCTTTGGTAACTGTATTACCGGCTTTTAGGAACTATCTATCACCATATAAATGTTACACCTTAAAAGTGTTATAACAACCTACAGTCACAAAGATCCATGTTGATAAAGGTTTAACAATTTAATTTAACGATTTTGATACTGATGATAGAATTCTAAAAGATTTGTATGTTCAAACACGCAAGGCAAAAAAAAATTATCCAAAGACCTAATAATTTTGAGGAATGTGATAGAAAGAATTTCTTATGAGACTTAGAATAACAAATTCAACTGCCCTGTTAATTTTAGATTTGATACATGAACATTTGGAATACACTACAGATAGGTAGACAGTGTCATTTCATTAAACAAATACTATTTGTACACCTTGTTTGTAATAGTAAAATTTAATGTGATTATTTTGTTTTAGGTAATATTATATCTCTCCAATAGAGCTATTTTTGCTTGTTATCAGATATTACGTTATAGGGGGCTCTTTAACCGCTATTTGTGATCTTAGTTATGATAATGTCGGAGGCTTTCACGGCCGGAGTCATTACAAAATTTATGGTTCGGGTTGGGACCGTGTCATTTCATAAATTTTGCCACAAGACATCTTTTGGCTTAAATGGGCTGGTAAGTCTGCTAGTTTATGTTGAAAATGGACGTTGATATTTAATATACAGCTTGCTTGTATGCTTCTACATATAAAAAAAAAACGTAGAAAGCGTCTGTCAAAGTCGAATCCTTTTACTAAACAATTTTGTGAGATCGCACTTTAATTTTGCTCTTACAATATAACCAGTTTTCAAGCTTTCTTGTTATTTTATGCTATCGCAATTACAAAACACCATTAGTTTTGAAGTAACTTTTCATACTTTTTATATTTTTTACACTTTAATTAATTGTTTAATTAATGTAAATGTTTAATTAATACTTTATCATTCTTATTTTTATTATTATTATTTCATATTTTGTTACATGCCGAAAATCGGCTATGTGAACATTTTTGATTTTAGTTTTAAGTATGTGACCGAAACCGCGCCAATGTTTCAAAAAATAGACCTATGTGTGCATTTCAGTCACTTCAGACAGTTGCGTCGGCGCCAGAGAATACGCGGAGTGCGGAAGTAAGTGGCATTTTCCGTCACGTCAGGGACTAGTCAACGAAACGTCGAACAGTGAGGTTGATCTATGCGCCTTTTATCTTGTCTTCTCTTTCAGGTAATGTAAGTTCCTTTGTCGTATCTCTGCCCTGTATCGCTTCCTACCTTTATTGCTCCGTCCTACCTACGATCAAGAAGAGGGAAAACAGAAAATCTGACTTCAACGGGGGCGAAGGCCGACTCACGCCCAACTAACGCCAAGATCCTATAGCTGCCATGTTGTGAAGAGCACCACATTTTACGTGAGTACAATTATCTGTTTCTTTGTATGTGATACGAATTTGAGACGCAAGAATGACGTAATCCCCTGTTGCGCAATATTATGAACGTGGTTATTATATGTATTGCCAACTGTCATAGTGGCTCTTATTAATTGCGCCGGGACTTTTACAGTATACCTTAGACTAGAACAGCATAAAGTATAACAATTTATATTGCATTTTCTTTTTCTCCTGATGAATGCCCTTACAAAAGTGGGTAAAACGTCGACCTTAATTTATAAAATGACACTGTCCCAACCCGGAACCATAAATATTTATGATCTTAGTGATGTTTATAAAGCTACTACAGGTCGAATCGTTAAGATGGTAAACAAATCTATAGCTGGATTGAGACGCAAATGCATTAGGTTGCCTCAAAATGAAGCGAAACTGGTGCAGTTGTGCTAAGATTACCCCACTGTTCCTTTTACTCCTGTCTTCAGATCTTTAGATTGCACACATGCGCGTATTATTTTCACCAGGTGGCAATGAACCTGAATAGTTTAGGAAACTAAAAATACCCTACAATAGCTAGACGGCCAGATTCAGCGTACAATTGTACCATACAAAATAATTCAGTATTAAAAGCAAAACTAGAACTGAGAAACTATTATAATTACATATTGTTGGGAGAATCTGGCTATGTCAATAGCAAACACTTTTTAACTCCACTTTAAAATATTTAAATTGCCGTAGAAAATCTGTACAACGAAGCACAGATACGTACAAGAAATAAAGTTTGTAGTGTAACCGACTTGAAGGCCGACCCAAACTTCCTCTATAAACGGCACACCGGGCTCCATGATCTAGCATCTAGTGACAGTGGCTCGACGACTCCTACGTTGTGTTGTTATAATGTAACCCAAGTTCACACTGGGAAGATGCCGTTAAGGCGGGAAGGTTTGAAATAAAACTACAGTATTTACCTAACTTGACTTTTAATCAGAACAATGATGACTAAATAGGTCATTCGCACGAAAGCATGAAAATTGACATTCAAAGCAAACAGTGCTGTACCCTACCTGGGCGACTGGGGAAAGAGCACGGCAGAGAAAACCCCAAACTGCCTCACACTTTGTTATAGTCTAAGGTATAACCGTTAAAGTCCCGCGCGCGCGTGTCAGAGCCACTACGACAGTTGGCAACACTTACTAACCATACACAATATTGCGCAACAAGATATTACGTTATAATTGCGTCTCAAATTAAATCACATACCAAAAATGTTTACAGTGATACAAGAGGCGCCTTAAAAAAGATAAAAGACACTAAAAAAATGTGGAGCTGTTCACAATTTTGCGGTTATTCTTACGGCAGGAGCCATATTCATTTTCATGGATCTCGGCGTTGTTGGGCGTAGTTCGGGTTAGCCATCGTTGAAATCAGATTAATTTGTCTTTTTTCTTCTTTTGTTTGTATGCAGGACGATAGAGGCAAAGGAAAACCTACATTCTGAAAAAGAAAAGACAAAAGGGACGATACAGATAAACCTTACTGTTCGACGTCTCGTTGACTAATCCCCGTGTCGGAAACCGGGCCTTACTTTCTCACTCCACGTCTGCGCATTTCCTTGCGCCGACGCAACTGTCTAAAGTGACGGAAATGCACCAGTCTATTTTTTAAAAATATTGGCGCAAATTCACTCACAAATTAAAAAGTGTGCAATGCCAATTTTTGGCATGTAACAACTTCCAACTGCATTTGGCACATCTGGACAAAAACGGGTAACGTACAAGTACCTAGATCACCAACATTGAATTTAACGGGATGTCAAATGCTACCCAGACTTATCACACATGACAACTAAAGAAACGTTAGTGTAAACCAGTTAGTCTTCTCTGGTAGGTACTGAGGTCCGATAACCAATTCTACCCAGCTAAAGTTAAAAAGGGGGGACACCAGGAAGGTAAAATCTGTTTTGACTACCAATGTTCCTCCCCGCACGGACATAAAATGTTAGTAATATTCAACAAGGCTTGATCACACTCGCCGACATACATGCATTAACAGTTTCCAACCCGTGTTACAAAATATTTCACAAAGACTAGCCAACTTCTTATTATTTGCAAGATTACAACTACAAGTACATTGACAAGACGACATGAATCGCTAAAATGAACTTATGATATTATTGCGCATGGTTAAAAAGGCACTTATTATTGAATAGACTATATCCAACATAGTCATATATGCAAACGCGAAGGCACAAGATGGTCGATCATACCAGAGATTCAATTTAATTGCGTTACAACAATTATCACACACGTTAAATGCTAGTTAATTATATAGGAACATCGACTAGATAATTAGAATAAACACACAACAACAACATAATTAAGTTTATACGGAGATATGAGCGGTGCAGTTGAAACAAAAGAATTACACATAATAATTATGTCAAATGAATCACAAATATCAAACATTATAAAACATGTAGGCAGCAAATACATATCAAAATTTTACATCATAAATAAGCCCAGATTCATGCGATAAATATTTGTATAAAAGCATGTTACTTTTAAATATATTAACTCTAGTAAAAATTATGCATTATGATTGTACTGGTTAAAACGTACTTTTTAAAAATTAAACACATCGTGGCATTACAAATTACAAACAAAAA
Organism: Platerodrilus igneus; assembly: GCA_036346225.1. Lineage (NCBI taxonomy): Eukaryota > Metazoa > Arthropoda > Insecta > Coleoptera > Lycidae > Platerodrilus > Platerodrilus igneus. The sequence goes on along the minus strand of JARFIW010000999.1, from coordinate 5,181,075 downwards.
TATACACAACTTTGGGTATATTTCAATTACTATTTTAAAACGAAAACAAATATATCATAGAAATATTGTACTGTTAATTTGATTTAATATATTTAAGGAATAATGTGTTGGTACTAATTGCTCGTAAAATCACAGTAAGGATACATTTACCATTGATTCTGCAATAATTGCAATTCAATGGAAATTTGAACTCTGTATTGAATAATAAATGAACATTATTTCAAATAAATAAATATTAGTTTTCGGTCATTAAAACAAACAACACATAAACAGGTTTAATAAAAGCGTCAATATCATAAAATTACATACTAAACATCATAAGTAAAACCACTAGGATCAAATTTTAAGCCAAAAGCAACAGGTAACGCATAAATATTTCCTTCAATGATTAAATAACTAATGGTTTTACAATAAGTACCATCACACTCAAAACAAGGCTGGAATTACCAGATATAATCAGAGTACCTTAAATAGCAACTAATTATCAACATAAAACATTATCTTTAATAAAAGCTCGCCATGTGAAATCTTTCAATCTGCCATCTTGAAATCTAAAAACAAAGTCGGTTGTCTCGATCGATCGTCCCCTACACATGCACCCCTTTAGAATGAAAATTCTGACGTCACGAAATGCGTTCAGAAATCTGAAGGTGGTTACTGAGCTATTCTAACAAATACCTTCAAATATCGAAATGTAGACTATAATATTTGTAATAATCATCAACCAATGAGAAATCGACTTAGAACCACTACGGATCATTACAAGTTGACCGCCAGTATAGAGTAGTTAAAGCAAGATTCCCCGTGTTAGCATGAAGCATAAAACTTAAAATGTGCAGGCAGTTATTGTGGCGTGTGCAGTATTGCACAACTTGATTGAACAAGAGGAGCGGATCCCACCTTCTGAACCTGCATTTGAGAATAGGTTTTTGATTGCTATTGAAGCTAAATAAGAAAATGAAGGCGAAGATGTACGACAGTCGCTTACAGACTATTTTCAGAATATGCCTTGATTCAAATAACCTGTAAATAATAATGAACGTACAAAATTTTTATTCGATAATTAATATTTGAAAAGTTGTAATTGTAATCTTAATTATTATATACATTCTCTTACTCTACTACCATTAACAATAAAAATAAAACTAATCCAAATTTTGCAACGTTTTTGTTTCAATTTCAGTATCGTATTCCAGCTCTTCTATTTGCAGCCTCTTTATTTTAATATGTAATTCATGGGCTTTTCGTTCTTTTTTCAATCGCTTTTGGTGTGCTTTTTGCAAGATTTTAGCCTTTAGTGCTATTAAATCATTGCGAACGGAAACCTGTCTTTTACAGGATCTTATCCGTGAGAAGACTCATAGGAAGGTTGTCTCCTCATTGTTGATGGAGATGGATTTACAAATTTATAGTGGTTAAAACTTTACATTCAAATGCGCTTAATACTTACAGTTCCTTTTAATTGCTAAATGTTTCTCATTCTTCAACATTTTTGGGATGCAGACTGGCCAATCTGTATTAAACTACTTAGTACACAAATGATATAATCCCAATTGTCACTAATATACTTGTTTCGTCCTTAAATCCTTTACCTAAATCCTTCAACAATAAGGAACCACAGTGGTGTGTGTATAATAGTAACTGGTTTTGTGCGCGCATCATTTTCATCATACAAGGGACTGTTCGTCCAGCGGCCGTCGAGTCAACATGTGCATTTTTAAGTAGCAACAAGTTTTCGCAGTAAGTTCGTCATAAAACCAACAATCAGTAAGTGAAAATAATTTACATAAACATTTGAATTATTAATTGCATCCAAAGTCATATTTGGTGGTTCTTTACAATCAAACATCCATTAGCAACCTTCAATTAAGCTCCTTAATTACACCGCATTCATAACAATACTATTCCTTCCTCTAGAACGATATTTCCTTTTAGATGTAGATTGTGAGGGTTATTTTACTTGGTCCTTTTCCAACTTTATAGGGAAAACATTAAACTAATTATCTGAATCATTACAACAAAATAACATTAATAATTAGAATATGGTCTTATAATACAGTATTGCCCGAAATAAACAGTACTGAAACTAAGTTGGCGGTGTTTTTATGCGTGCTCTGCCACACTCAAGTTAGCTAGTATAGACCTGTCAAGTAAACCCCAAACAAGTAATTAGTAGGGTCTAATTGTTAAAAATGGTGTTAAGTACAGAGGAGAAAGTGTTTCTGGTAGATCATTATTTTCGTTCATACGGAATCGGCCGACGTAATGGTGCAAGTTTGCTATACGTGTCTGATCAATTCACACAAAGGTTTAATAAACGTTCTCCAAGTAATGCTGTAATTTTGAAGGTTATTGAAAAGTTTAGAAATACAGGTAGTGTATTGTGCCAACGAAAAGGAAACTCGGGGCGTCCCAGGACAGTTAACAACAACAATAACCATGAACGTGTTTTGAGCAAACCTTAGAAAATCCGAAAGTCAGCCAGGCAAGGACAGCGTTACAACTTGATTTAAAGAACTTTCTTTCAAAGAATCCTGAAGGAGCTGGGTACATTTTCGTATGTGATTCAGGTACATCAACAACTACATCCTCGGGATTATCGCAGTAGAGTGGAATATTGCGCCAGAATTCTCGCGTTACAGTATGAAAATCCTGAATTTTGAAAAATGTTTGGTTTTCAGACGAAGCACATTTTCACTTGTCAGGCTATGTGAATCGTCGCACAAATCGATTTCTGGGCTTTGCCAGACCCGATGAGGTTCAAGGGTTCCTTTACATAGTGAAAAGTGAGTGTCTGGTGTGCTGTTTCCAGACACGGAATCATTGGTCCGTACTTTATCGAAGAGAATGGTAGGCAAGTCACACTTAATCAACAGAGGTACAGACAAATTTTAACACGATTTATCCTGATCTACGTCAATTCTGTCGTGCACGTAACTTGGCATTTCGAAACCAATTTTTTCAGCAGGACGGGTCAACTTGCCATACTGCTGCCGCAATTCGTCAATTTCTTCAAGAACATTTTCCAAGCAAATTCATATCACGATTTACTGACTTCCTTATCCTTCACATTCTCCAGACCTCACACCTCCAGACGCATACATTTGGGGCATGGCTAAAATGCCGTTTTCAAACAGGCACCACAAACCATCGATGAATTAAAGGATGCCGTTAGAGTCTTCTTCGCAGCCCTGAGACAACCCTTATTCAATAACATGACCAGAAACTTAGAACATCGTTATGAAGTCTGTCTTGAACGAGGAGGTGCACATTTAGAACATATAATAAAGTGTCAATAATATGTATTTTTTAAATATACAAAACAATTACAATTTCAGTACTGTTTATTTCGGGCAATACTGTACTTACAAAATTTATATGCAACAATTTTTTTACGTGCACCTCAACTCCTTGCGTTAAATCCTTTATAATTTAAACGGTCAAAACAAATACATAATTTTTTTACTTAATATAAGCACCTGTATTGTCACTATCAAACATGTTCTCGAGATATGATGTAGATATATGAAGTATGTGCAACACTTTATCTTGGATTGGTGTTAGTCTAGGATCATTATAGCCCACCCCTTCTCCTCCTGTGTTTAGCAACAGCTTTTATAGTTTGTTATTGAAAGGCTCATATTTCTGTTTGAACTTATTTGCAGTTTGTTGCCGGGTGTACAATTATTATAATGTTTTGCAATTTTTTGCCAAGCGTTGTTCTTCAATACACTGCATCCCTCCTTTTGCATTCAATAACGTTTTTAAAAAGTTCAGCTGCTTCTAATAGTTTTAGAGTGTCGTCTCTGCTTTAATTACAAGGCTTTATAATAAAAAAGAAATTAACACCAGCGCTGATTAAGAAAATTGTATTGTTTGCATCCAGCCAGTGTTCCTTAGTGATACATAATTTAAATATTAGTACCATACGTTGCTAACCTATAAATAAATACTCACAACCTATGTATAATAAACTTGTGGGGTGCATATTCCTTATAATTCTGCAATGAATTCTATTCTGAGGAATGGAAGAATAAGTTATCTGTTATTATACTTATTCTAAACATGTATATAGAGATCATAATATAAACCCTTAATTGGTTTAAACGTTACAACATTAAAATTTTAGGATGATATAAATATAAGTTAATATAAACGTTTTTATTCTTGATCATTCCTAATCAAAGAATTTTTATTGGTGGTAAGCGTTTGGTAAACCTCTGATAAAATATATCCTTGATTTAAAGTTGTCACATGTTTGGTTACCGACTTGCTAAAAATTAAAGTAACTAGAATATTCAAGTAGACATAACCAATAAACAATAGTAAGCGAAATACTTTTTAAATCAATAAACTTTTTGATTTTGTATATGACAAATATAAACAATAATTCTGAACGTATGGAAAATACTTGCTTTATGTATATTCTGAAGCTTTAAAAATGGATGTTCCGCAACCACCTACAGGTACGTTATAGTGTAAACAAGGAGACTTTGCGGATATAGTTTAACTTTTACATTTATTATCTTACAGATATTGAATTACGAAATATAATTGATAAACTGGCACAGTTTGTTGCTAGAAATGGCCCCGATTTTGAACAAATGACTAAAAACAAACAAAAAGGGAACCCCAAGTTTCAGTTTCTTTTTGGAGGAGAATTTTACAATTACTATCAGTATAAGGTTTCCGCTGAACAGACAAGTATTTGCAACTTGCTATACATTATCTTATTGCATTATTAAATTTCAGTTTTTAAACAGCATGATATTGGAAATCAGTTAAATGGCAACGATAGTTGGAATCCTTCTATTACACCAATTGTAGAAGACCATGCAGCTGAAATTGAACAATTAGTACAACAGCAGGAAGCATTACGAGAACAAATAAAACAAAGCGAACAGAATTTAAATGCTCAACATGCTGTAATGCTAATTTTAAATTGCAGTGATTTTATAGGCTTTTTTTAGGTGTTATTACAACAACAACAAGTGCAAGTTGAAAATACTGTTACTAAATGTGAAACAACCGAGTTACTGAGAGATATAGCAGAAGCGGATATTTCTCTTAATGAGTTTTATTCTAAACTTCAACCAATTATTGATAATTGCACTAAAGACAGTATTAGTAATGGAAAATCATGGATACTTATGCATGCGATGATGCCACCACAATCGACTTGTGTGGCTCACTGTTTACTATATAAGGTTATACATGGAAATTCACCATTTTCGCAGAAACTTCATCTCATATATTTGGTCAATGATGTTCTTCATCATTGGTAAGACTCGTATAAGAAACGTAGGCATTTCCACTGCTGCTTTAATTAGAACTTTTCAATTTCTCGCCTTTCATATTGGAAAATGATTGAAGTTGTGGGTTATTTAAAGTAATGGTTGTGTATATTACATTTTGAGAAATTATGTTTGCGTATTCGGAAGTTTGGTGATGTTTTGTTTCGTGATGGCTTGAATTTGCCAATTTTAAAGTAAGATACTACTGGATACCAATAGGGTTTTTCAAAAACAGAAAGGGAGGATGAAAGGTGCTTTTTGCAGAAAAGTTTGTTGAATTTATTCTGTCATAATGCGAACTCGACATGCATGCTTGCCGTGGACCTGTTTGGGTGCCATTTATTAGTTGTGAAGCATTCCTAATGGTAACCTAACTTTTTGCTTGTGCGGCTATTTTTCCGTAGTAGTAAAACGTTCCTATCGGCAACAACAGTTCTCAAGCGAGTACCTATTCGATAGCATTGTTTAGTAGCCAAACATTCCCAATGGTAACCTACTCTCTACACTGGTACCGCACAAGTACCTATTTAGTACCTTTTGCAGTAGTAACATATTCCAAACTGTAGCCTGACCTCAACACTATTTTGGTAAAACTAACTGTTCGGCATTATTGTTTAGTAGTAAGATATTACTAAGGGTAACCTAACCTCAATGCTATTTTCGCATATGCACCCATTTGAAAATTATTTATTTCTACATGTACATATGCAAAAATAGCACATGGTTTCCCTTCTCTCAAAAAAAATCTGTTGAAAATTATATTATGCTTAACACTTTCACTGCTCCTTACTTTTAGTGTACTTGCTCATAACCTAAAACAATTTTTTTGTTATGGGACATTATTCTTGGCTATAAAACCTCAAAAATATAAAACCAACCTAGATAACATAAGTTATTTTTAGGCTTTTTGAAAATTAAACGCGGATTTGCGTCAGTAGCATATAAGTTTAATTTTTTTTTGATATGCTAACTGACGCGGATACGCGTCTGTATGGGCGATTGCTTGTCAGAAATCAGACAACGTTGCAAAATAGAAAAAATATTATAAAAGAACTAAAACATACAAGATGATGAATTTAACATAAATTCACGCGCCACATAAAAATAGTACATAAAGAACAAGAAAATAAAACTAATAATTTGAAACATTGAGTATTATATCTTTTTATGATATTTAGTAAATCGTTCTCCTACACAAAAACCAGGCGCCTGAGGGCATTTTTCACAGTGGAAAACTGTATCTTTCCTTATTTTATTTTGACTGCAGTACCTACATCTTTTTCTTTTTGTTTCCCCATTTTGGTTAGTAACATTTATTTTTGTGAGAGAGTGTTTAGAGACTGTTTCACTTGAACCTTTTTTTACTGTCTTGTTTATCTCTTTGGCTAGCAAATCGCGGATAACAGCTAAATGAAAGTCATATAAATTTAACTTTGTTTTTCCTGAATACAAGTTTTATAAGAAATGGGCATTTAGTGACAACAATTGTAAAAAATGAATGCTAATTTTTTTGTACCATTGCAATGTTTTAATGGAACATCGATAGTATGACATCATCTGATCTTGTCGATCTATGCCACTCATGAATTCATTATATTTCAAAATTGGGAGAGGCTTTATATTTTCTTGATTTCTTCTATTGTTGATTGTTATCATTTCATTTGGAAATTTAGTACTGATGTAAAGTACATTTCTTTTGTCTCTCCATTTGCCAATCATCACTCCATTTTTGTATAAACACTTACATTCAAAACTATTTCGGTTGGAGTTGTCAACTCATACAATTTTACACCGTATTTATGGCATTTATTTTTATATATTGCCGAAATAGTAATCGTCCATGCCACAGAACTATGGATTCATCTAAGGATAATTCCTTGCTCGGTTGAAAAATTGACAACATTTTAGAATTAAAATAAGTTATAACAGGTCTTATTTTATATAAACAATCACTGTTTTCAGGTTCGGGTTCAGTATTAGGAGCAAAATGTAAACAACGTAAAATTATTAAAAAACAATCCCTGCCCATATGATCCGAAAAACATTTCAATCCAAAAAGGGTGGCTTTTTTCCAGTAATCATTTATTCTGTTTAGTTGTATAGTGCCCATATGAAACAATAAACTGATAAATATACGTAATTCTGCCACAGTCACTTCTTTCCACTTCGTAATTCTAGATTTAAAATTACAACCAGAAAAATTCCTCTGCATATCTGTTTGTTTGATCAACTACCAGTTGTAAAAAGTTTTTATCTACTAATAAATAAAAGAAATCTATAGGACTTCCCATTCCTGGCGTAGGCACAAGCAAATTTTGATTTTGGGTGTAAGGAAATGTTTGCATTGAGGCTGAATCTTGCCACCCCTCTAGCCGCGCTACTGAAACCGAATTATAATCATCGACGTCACAATCTTCTTCATTTTCTTACGCTTTAAACCCAAATTCTTACAGTTTAAAAACGTTGGTAATTTACAGTTAAAAAGTCAATAAATACATCGCGCAAGCGCGATATAAAAAAGCGAGCAACGCCGCTGGCGGATTGTAGCGCTAACCTTTTTACAGACTTGGCGCGCCCATCTATCAATGACGTCACCAATGCACAAATTTAAGACGCAATTATCGGAAAAATATATAAATTTAAGACAATAGATTATACAGCCATTACTTACATGATAGGTCCAGATTTCCACGAAGTACGCCAATCGTCCTTCAGGATAGATAAAGATGGTGGCTGCACGTCCCTAAGGGCTGTTGCTGGCCCTCTTACAAGAAACGGCAATTAACGGGGGTACGTCTGACGTACATCCAAATAGCTTGGACTCGATCTCAGGGCTCCACTCCGGCGTGGAATGCGGTTCTACCTACGGCTACAAATTCATCACTTATGTAGGGAATGGACAGGAAACATTGTAAAGGCGACAAACAAAGACAATTAGGCAAAGGAATCTACATAGATAAAGCTAACGATACGTTACCGAAAAACGTCCACTCCACTCGAAGGTTCTGGCAAAAAAGCTACGTTCAATAAAGTCACGGAAACACTTCTCCCCACTTTGTCCCTACTCCACTCGCTTCGCGCGATCTGGCGCAAATGCACTGCTACGTAACGGAAATACGCGCCTAGTCTTTTAAATTTATGGCGCGAAACTTCCGCACATCAGAATTAAACTAAAAACAATGTTTAAGTGCCAAATGGCACGTAACAATTTGTAATAAAATTAAACATATATTCAGTTTCTATACATAATCGCAAAAATATTCAATACCACACCATGCACGCACAATCAACAATTATACAACCGTACCATTTTGAATGCTTTCAGAATCACAATTGTTTTCTGATGGGCTGTAGAAATCATCTTCATTATCGTTGTAATCAAAATCACTGTCACTATGCTCTAATAATGCACGTAATTCATCGTCTATTAATTTATTCTTATTTCTTATTGCAATTTTAGGTTTTTAATACTAGAAGGCCCTGAGTCACTATATGCCATAACGAACAATATTTAATAAACGATAAACTGACTTCTAATCGCTTAAAACTGAAACTGTAAACAACACGTGCTTTCGATATCTTCTACCTACGTGCTTCTCCAATAACAACGTTCTAGCAGCAATACTACGGCACCGATGTAATATATCCATATATACTAGGAACGCGGATCCACGTCAGACGCACCAGCGTAATGGGCAAGTTGATGCGAATACGCGTCAGGCGCAGTGAACACGTTAACATGTCAATACAATTTATATTTTTGCAATATTTAATTTGTATATTGAAGAAGCAATGAATACTATCAAATTCAGAAAGACATTTGCAATTATTATGCAGGGACAAAGGTTTGATATACTTAGATTTGCAAATGATATAACTGTATTAGCATCTAGCAAAGAAGAGTTAGAAACTGCTTTTAATGAATGGAAACAGTTCTAACACTGCGATACGGTATGAAAATTAACAAAAATAACACTAAAGTACTAGTATGCAAAGGAGGGGAAAATACATAAAAAACTAGAACACAAATGGGTAATGAGAACGTACCAGAGGTTAAGTTTTTTTGTATCTAGGAAGTTAAATAACACAAGATGGGAAAGTGCAAAAGATATAAAACAAAGACTAACACAAGACCGTGCTGCATTTAACAAGAAAAAGCAAGTACTGTGTTCTAAGACGACAAACATAGAAACAAGGAAAAATAAAAGCAAATCTGGAGCGCAGCACTGTATAGCTGTGAAACGCGGGCAGTAGAAGAAATGGACAGGAAAAAGATGGAAGCCTTTGAAATGTGGTGCTACAGACGTATGATGAAGATATGGACAGACAAAGTTAAGAACAGAGTTTCTAGAAATGGCAGAAGAAGAAAGAAATATGTGGGAAACCGTTTAAAAAACAAGAAATATGGTAGGACACTACTAATGCATGAAAGAATAGTGTGAAATATATTAGAAGCAAAGAAAGGAAAAAGAGAGGTAGAGGTAGACCTAGGTTAGACTATTGCGCACAGATAGTGAAAGGTATAGGCTGTGGGAGTTTCAGAGAAATGTGTAGGTTAGCCCAGAATAGAAATTGGGAAGTATGTTCCAGAAAACTTGAAGATGAAAAAGTAAATAATTGTATTTAAATCCAATAATTATCCTAAACAACTACAAGTGTTGCTTTTTCAATATCCTCAATAAACGTTGGTTGTGCAAAAGGAGTAATTGAAAAACTATCGATTCGGTAAATATTTAAGTGGTGGAGGATCTTGGTAGCCACCAGATTGCATAACCCCTTTTGCGTACCATTGAATATTAGAGAAATAGGGTATTTTTTAGAAAATAATAGAAAGGGAATGTACAAAAGGTTGTTACATGCCAAAAATTGGCATTGCACATTTTTTAATTTTTGTTTTGTAAGTGAATTCGCGCCAATATTTTTAAAAAAATAAACTTGTGCATTTCCGTCACATTGGATAGTTGCATTGGCGCAAGAGAATGCGCAGACGTGGAGTGAGAAAGTAAGTGGCGGTTTCCGACACGACGATTATTAGTCAACGAAACGTCGAACAGTGAGGTTTATCTGTGGCGTGCCTTTGTCTTTTCTCTTTTAGGTAATGTAGGTTTCCCTTTACCTCTGCCTCTATCGTCTATTGTTACCTTCACCTTATTCCTGCCTGTAACAAAAGAAGAAGGAAGACAGAAAATCTGGTTTCAAGATGGCCTAATGACACCCACGCCCAATAATGCCCAAAATGGAAATAGATATGGCTTCTGCCGCAAGAATAACCGCAAGGTCGTGAAGAGCTCCACATTATTTTGTGAGTACATTTTATCTTTTTCTTAAAGGCGCCTCTGGTAACACAATAAATATTTTTGGTATGTGATACAATTTGAGACGCAATTATGACATAATATATGGTTGCACAATATTATGTACGTGTTTAGTATGTATCACCAACTATCGTAGTAGCTCTGAACACGAGCACGTGGGACTTTAACGGTTATACTTTAGACTATAATAGTCGCACATAGATTATAACAAGGTACAAAATAAAATTAGCACAAGAGCATGCTGTACTTAACAAGAAACGCAGGTGTTATGTTTGAAGACAACAAGTATAAAAACAAGGAAAGGTTGCTGAAAGCATGTGTGAAGAAGCACAGCACTGTACGACTGTGAAACATGGACAGTACCAGAAACAGACAGGAAAAATATAGAAGCGTTTGAAATATCATGCTACAGACATATGATGATGATGTGCTTTTGTCTCGTAAGTACTTTTATTGATTTGTACCACATGTTCTATGCCTCCTAATTGAAACACATTCATTTCCCGTACTATCTGGCATGAGCAAATATTACCAATATAGCACAACAGCTGTGTGATGGCTGCTGCAACACACCCTAGCGAACTGACCAAGCAACCACTGGGTAGACCACATGCTCAATACCACACTATGTACAGTACCTCTTGTATTTTCATACAGAACCTTCAAAAAAAGGTACTTTCTTTTATTGCTGCATATTGCACCTTGTAGTATGTACAATAAAAGAAGTGGCTCGATGTTACCCAGGGTCATTGTCATAGTGTGCAGTATTTACGACATTGTCTCGTCAAGCATCTTTTTGTTCTGCTAATTAATGATGCATGTTGTATGCATTGTAACAGTTGCGTCATCTGCACTACACAACGTCGAAAGCTGCTGGACATTGTTGACATCCATGCCGATAATGTTCAACAATAACACAAAATAATAACAGCAATAACAAAACAGTAACAATAACAGAACTGTAACAACAATAGCGGTAAGAATAACAAAACCGAGAATAAATAAAGGTGAAAATCAATTAAAGATAAACAGAAGCAACTGAACTCGACAAATACCACGTACAAAGAATTCCCTTCTTCCTAAACCCAACCCACTGTCAATGTATGCTTGCTTTACATAGCAGTAAGCGCATGCAATGTGTTATATGTTAGGTCAAACTGTTGCCCACAAGCATATTTTGGTTATTCTGCCTGGTAACCATTGGTAACTTTAACAATTATTTTCTTTAAAATTTATTGTCTGTCCTCCCTTTTTTTAATAAACTACTGTTTTACTATAGTTTAAGCTTTTAATTAAATTTGAGTCGGCACGAAATGTAGCATCACCTGAAGCTTCAGATATCATATAGTTATTAAGGTCTATTTCACAAAACTGTGTCATGACATTAGTTGTTGCTATGTTGCCCATACATTGCATGTAAATGCATTTTCTAAGGTTCAAACTGGACTATTACCGAATTAATCAAAATATAAATTACTAATCCACAAAACATCTAATTTTGTAAGTGGTAGTACTATGAAAATATAGAAATTGAAACGCTTTTAACCTATAAAATCTTGACTCGCTGCATTATGCAATAATAACGATAGATAGCATACCACGAAAACTGATTTTAAACAAGTAGAAGTTTTTCAAGAGCAAAAATAATAACACATTTACTGTATAATATTTATAATGTAATAGCATGCAATTACGATACCAATTGTTGCATTCAACACATAAATCAATACATATCGATCCATGCAAAAGTGTAACTTTTATGTTCAAGAAATTGTTATAAAAAGTAAAAATAAATCAATAAAAACCGGCCAAAAGATTCCCTTTTATACCGGGTGTAACAAAATAAGTGTAAAACATTTCAGGGGGTGATTCCTCATCGTAAAAGAGATAGGGTCTTTCATATAAAGAAACTTCATTGGAGCATCCCTTGTTAAGATACAGCCCCTTAAAGGGGGTACATAAATTTGTTTTTCATTTTTTTTACAAACTAAAAAAGTTACAAAATTGAAATTAAGGTGACATTTTTTACTATCGAAAATACACTTACTTAATAATTTATTTGGTTTACCCCATGGTTGTAAGGGGTGGAAAATGCAACCCCTAAAATTTATTTTCAATGTAACTTTTTGTTTTATTATTTGTTTGCCATTTAAAAATTTATTTCCAACAGCTTATTTCATTCTAAACAAAAAATGTCTCTTGAATTTTTTGCCCAAAAATAAAGCAGTTGGCAGAAAAAATTATTTTACAAACAGCTACAGAGATACATTGTCATAAATGCGAACTGGATTATTATTGTTATTTTGTAGTTACTACCTACATCAAAGTATGATTAAAGATGAATAAACAAAACTAATTTATTAATAACAAAATATACAACATGTAGAAATCATAGTAAATGTTCAATATGTCCACCTTCAGTCATTACACATGCGTCTAGACATCGGCGCATTGAGCCACGTATTTGCTCAAATATTTCTGGAGTCTCTCTAATTACCCTGCACGCATCGATGATGCGATTTCTTAAGTCGTCTACATCGCGAACAGGAGTAGGATAAACCAAACTCTGAAATGGCTCAAGTAGAGAAATCGAGAGGATTCAAATCTGAGGATCGAGCGGACCAATTCTGTGGTCCTCCTCGACCTATCAAATGATTTGGATATGTTTGAGTTAAATGCTGACGTGCTGCTTGACTAAAATGGACGGGAGCCCCGTTATGCACAACAAACATAACCCTTCTGATACCACAAGGAACTTCCTCCAGCAGTACTGGATGCACTTCTCTTAAAAATTGAGTGTACGCCTCACTATTTAATCGAGGAGGTAGAAAATGAGGGCCAATTAAATAATCCCCAATAACTCCGACCCACACGTTAAGACAAAAATGTTCTTGATGGTTAGCTTGGACAATAGCGTGAGGGTTTTCATCAGCCCATATGTGGTTATTACGAAAATTAATAATCTTGTCCTGAGAAAAAGTACATTTGTCTGTGAATTCGATCTTCTTCAGAAAGTCAGGATTTCTTCTAATCATTCCCAGCATCCAATTGGAAAATTCAAGACGGTTTGGAAAATCTCGCGGTAACAGTGCCTGTACTCGTTGTAGATGGCAGGGGTATAAGAGTTGTTCCTTTAAAATTCGAAATACCGTCATATGATCAACATTTAACTCGGAAGCAATTTTTCTAGTACTGCTAGTGGGTTGTTCTTCAACCAAATTAAGTACTGCTTCTTCAAGCTGTGGTGTTCTAACTTCTCGATGGACCACAATCCTGCGTTTTTTTCCGAATGAACCATATTCTCGTAATCGTTGATGAAGTTGGAGGAAGCTGCAGTTGAGGATACATTTCAGCATACCTTCTACAAATTTTTAACCCATTACCCTGCGACAGACCGTAAACGTAATGCATATCAGCCATTTCCGCATTTGTGTATGCTATTTTAATAACAAGTGAATTATTAAACTAACAAATTAAGAACAAAACAACCACACAATTATTAATTCAATTTCAAAAATTTACAAACTGACAGCGTGATAACAATTTAATTGTCACTATCACTAATAGTGACCTACTAGATAAATAAGTTTCGCATTTTCGTCTTATGACGATGTATCTCTGTAGTCGTTTGTAAAATAATTTTTTTCTTCAAACTGGTTAATTTTGGGCAAAAAATTCAAGAGACATTTTTTTTAGAATGAAATAAGCTATTGGAAATAAATTTTTAAATGGCAAACAAATAATAAAACAAAAAGTTACATTGGAAATAAATTTTAGGGGTTGCGTTTTCCATCTCTTACAACCATGGGGTAAACTAAATAAATTACTGAGTAAGTGTATTTTTGATAGTAAAAAATGTCACCTTAATTTCAATTTTGTAACTTTTTTAGTGTTTGTAAAAACAATGAAAAACAAATTTTATAAACCCCATTTAAGGTGCTGTATCTTAACAAGGGATGCTCCAATGAAGTTTCTTTATATGAAAGGCCCTATCTCTTGTACGATGAGGAATCGCCCCCTGAAATGTTTTGCACTTATTTTGTTCCACCCGATATATATCAATCTAAAACATAAAAACAATAAAATTTAGTTCATAATGATCATTATACACATAAATTTAAGAATCGCCAAACAACATGACGGTACATAAATTTATTTTTAACTGATAATGTTCAGTCGATAACAATGTTATATGCTTTAATAAATAAACGTTGAAATGTATCACTGAGGTTTATAAAAACATATTTTGTATCGAAAGTCTGATTCACTCAAATAATCGCCACCATTAACATTTATAAGTAATGATTTTACATTGTTTCTTTCAAATACAATTTCTCTGTTTTGCCACAATTTCGGTATGTGGAATTGTTTTCTTCCACATTTCAAGCACTATAATACTTTTTGATAATGCCCCAAATATGCTGACGCGTTAAGTGTGCAATGATGTGTCATAAGACGAAGCACGGTATGACCATACTTTTCAACCAAAGTGCCGGTGATGTAAACTGGTGGGGTTTATGTCTACGATAGAAAAACAAATAGTAACTTTGTACTTATAGTTATTTAATAACTTACACTTGAAGCAAATTTAGCAGTTGTCTTGAGCATTGCTATATCATAAGGAATATTTTTTGCTTGCAAGCCATTCCTGAGTGTCTCCTTTTTCAAAGTTGTTGTGCAAAGAACAACCGTCAGTTTCTGCACAGGAGGCTAGAACGAACACGCTGGTTATGTTAGTTGTACAGGAGCAACGAATAAATGTTAAATTTATCTGTAAATTAGGTACAACAGCAACTTATGCAATAACACTTTAGGCCATGTATGATTTTGAGTGGTTTAAGCAGTTTAAAAATAGACATGATGATGTGCAAGATGGCACTAAAACTGAA
This sequence comes from Platerodrilus igneus, assembly GCA_036346225.1. Classification (NCBI taxonomy): domain Eukaryota; kingdom Metazoa; phylum Arthropoda; class Insecta; order Coleoptera; family Lycidae; genus Platerodrilus; species Platerodrilus igneus. The sequence continues at coordinate 5,165,577 of JARFIW010000999.1, read as the reverse complement.
CGTCAGTCGTAAGTTCTAAATGTAGATGTGATGGCAAAAGTTTGTGAACTTGTGGTACGAGATCAATAAACAATACTCCACATGATACCAAAAGAGTTGAGCATCTATAAAAACACGATTCGTGGGGAAAGAAGAAAACTTGTACAACGTTTGTACCACTAAATCTTACAGATGTGCAAAAACAAGATTTGGATCGTGCAAAAACATTGTTCATAATTGTCACCCAAAAGCAAATTTTCCTCATTGCATTTTATCACTGGTGACAAATTATGAATGTTTCAGACAAAACAGAAAGCATTTAGTCAGTTAAAGGAGCATCACTAAGACCCATTAAACATTTGGTTTGCAAAAATCTAGTAAAATGTAACTGCCGAATTGAACATCGTTTCGTATAATGCATTTTCGGAATGTTTTTAAAAACTAGTAAACCATTTCAATAGGTTAATTAATGTCAATGGAGATTGCTTTGAATAAATATTAAAAATGTTCGTAGTACTTCCTGTATGTTTGTTGTTGTTGGTTATGTATTCTTCTTACCCTTTTTTGGGTAAGAAACCACATAGAGTTTTAAACTTTATATTTATTGATGTTTCGATCCATGACCAAAGTCATATACAATATACAATTAAAAACTCTATGTGGTTTGTAACAATTTTTTTTCTTTTTTGGTCAGTCAGGCACACTAGGGCAACTGTTTTGACGTAGGGCGTCAGTGTGTAACGGGCATTTTTTGTAGTTTTAACATTTTACGCTATCCTCAATTTATAAATACATTTCTACAAATTACTATTTCGATATTTAATATTTATTAACTCCTTAGGCGAATGCATCGTGTAATTAATTATAGATTGCATCGTTCTTGTCTTGCCGTAAATATAAATTTTGTTCCTTATGTGGATATACAAGTCTAGATAAGAGACGATAAAAAGTTGTAATGGAACGAGTTGAATAAACAGATGAGGAGTAGTAGTTCGTTCTTGGTTGCTATATATTAATTACGTGAAAATACTGTTTCTGTTGCTTTGAAAATAGTGAGAATTAATGCGGTAACAATTCTCGTATTGTTCCTGAACAAGCGCGGCACGATTTTAGTGGTTTTCTTGTGAAATAAAAGTTGTATTTTAACTGTATAAAGTGTAGTTCTGATTACTTTTGAAGGAAGTATGCTTTTAGATGTAACGTGTTTGATTGACAGACGTGTTTTAGCGATGCGCGTTACTCTACTAATTGTTTTTGTTGCTTTTCTGTTGTAAATAAAAGTGATAGAACTTGTCGTGCGTTTTAAGGAACATTTGACGGACTTACTTTAGTGATACGCGTACTTTACTAGTTTGTGGTTTTAGTTGTTTGTCTTGTGAAATAATAGTCGTAGAACTTGCTAAACTGACCAATTCTTTCTTTAGGATTAATGTGTGTGCGGTCTAGTCTAGTGTCCCTTTGTTTTATCAGATTAGTGCATACTTTGGATTATTTAAATACAGTGGATACTGTAGTTTCTGCATTTTTCTGAACACCAAAGAATCTAAAATAGATCAGTGCTTGCGCGAATTTCGTTATTTGCGGAATATAACAGATTACCGGTTTACAAAGGTATTGGTTGAAGTTTCTCACTGCTTGGAGGTTTATGAAAATAGTATACATTTGATCCCAGTGGAAATTAAACTAGTGCTACAAAATATTTCGAAATTATTGTCTCAGGAAATAGAATTAACAAGAAATTTATCAATGCTACATAGTTCCGTCGCGTGATGGTGTCTGCTGCTAACCCCAGTGAAATACGTAGGTGTGATTAGGGTAGCGTGTGATAAGTTCCATCAACACCCTCCCAGTCAAGGGTGAAGTGCTTCGTTAGTGCAGGACATCGTGAATCCCACACTTCAATTGCAAGGAAGCGTTACTGAAGGACTTTTTGTAAGTTGAACTATTTCCTACTTATTCTTACTTTAAATATCTATCCGTTGTTTTGCCATATCTTTGTCGTTCTGATACCTTTTACCATAGACTTGCATGCTATTTAAAAAAAAAAGAGAAGAATCAACAATACTGGATGACTCATATCAATTGTGTCTTACCTATTTATTTTCTTTTAACATTTTGTCTGATTTATGTTTAATTGGTGTGTGAGGAAACTTTTCTGCTACTCCCCAATATTACCTCACTTTGTACTAAAAATTTTTTGTATTGCTTTTACCGTTGTTATATTATATAGATTATCCAAACAGTTTTTTTTTACATTCTACAAAGTACTGAACAATCTATGCTCGATCAGCATGCTATGCTTTTTCTTTATTTCAGGTTTGCAGGACTATTTTTTTTATTGCAGGTATTGTTACTAATTCCTTACAGCCGCGCACATTATATGTTGGTCTGCTTTCTACAACCCCCCCTAATCTCCGATTGAGCTCGGTCACTTCTTTGATTTTTCTTTGTGTTACGCGTGGCTATGAGACAACGTAGCATAACTTTGGCGCCCGAACAGGGACTGCCACGAAAGACTTATACATATAAATCACGAATAACGTGACATATATTTTTGGCGCCCAACGTGGGGCCACGAAAAAAAAAAACGTAACAAAATTTTGGCGCCCAACGTGCTGCCACGAAAAACGTAACAAATGAGGCGACTTTTATCGATGTTAGCTGACTAAAATTTATCCTTAAATGTTATTGCTTTCTATAGACTCGCGAACTTCACAATATTCATGGCTTAGTCTGGGAATTACCCCAAGGGTGAGCAATGAGATTGCGCATGGATGCAAGGTAAACTCCACTATACACAGGAATAAGAAAAAAGAAGAGGGATTGAGTGCCATCGCATCTATATGGGCTATAAAAAAAAGAAAGGTATCCTATGAGAAGATTCAATAACTCACAGGCTATAGTGACTATCAAAAACATACAAGTTATACAAAATACTACTTCTGAAAACCTCTCAAATGTATCTACTTCGCCTCCTGAAAAAAAATGTCGCACAATAAAATTTAATCAAAAGACAGTTTGCGTCTTACAACAAAAAAACGACAATGTCCATGAATTAATCTTCATGGAACTACCATACTGTAAGTATTGTACCTATAAATGAATATCAGAACGAAGCCACTTACATCGCTTCTGTAACATTACTCTGCTTGTGTGTCCCTCATGTTTCATTACCTACAAATTATATTCTCACATTGTAACTATATTTAGACTGCAAAAATGAGCAATTAGAATTATTCATAGGGCGCACAAAACAGACCATTGCCAACCACTTTTTCTAAAGTCAAACATTCTTACATATTCTGCTCTTTATATTTATGAAACATCGCTTCTTTTTTGCAAAAACATGTAACCATAAAATTACGAGTACAATTCATAATCATAACGCTTGCACTACTAACAACATTTAAAAGCCTTTGCCTTCTACCACTCTTATAAAAAAATCATTTATATACTTGGCACCTATACTATACAATAAACTACTGAAAGATATCAAAACCTCTGGCCTTACTACGCAGACATTGTTTCTACACAGTGGAGGAGTATTTATTGAACATTACTTGAAGGTATAATGAACATTCAAATAAGACACATTTATATAGAATTAAACCACTCATAGTTTTTAAAATCATCTTTATTTACGTTTCGATCCATGACCTAGGATCGTTGTCAAAATAATAAAAATTTCAAGTTTGACGTTTATGACATAAATCGAAGGTTACTTTGATTTATTGATGTTTGATATATTTGGTTTGAGTACATTAGGTGAAAATTTTAAAGTTTAAAAGCATGATTGCCTTCAATTTGTGTTGCGTCCTGGGACCGACTTTTTTAGGTAGCCAATACGCTTAACGTGAAATCAGCTGATTAATTTTTATTGGTAATTTCAAATAAATTCAATAATTTGAGGATTGGAAAACATTTTTAACATGTTTCTATTTATACGGTTGAGAGGATGCTTAATAAGGAAGTGTGTCATTACGTTACCGTAAGGCTTAAGCAGCCTAAAACATTAAAGAACAGCATCATGCTAAACACCGTCATAAATTTATCAAACAGCACTATTAACAACACAGAAAAATTAATTTTACTAAAAGGCTTGAACTTTGCAGTAACACCAAAATCAATACCAACCTTGAAATAATTAGCTGTATTGAGAAAACAGCAAACCAATTCGAAGAAGATCAAGCAAACGAATTTAGAGTACGATGCAAAATCGAAATAGAAAAGAATCACAAAATAACGCCAAATGTAAGTAATAACGAAATAAAAGCAATTTGCAATCTAAAAAACGATAACTCGATTATAATTCTACCTGCTGGCAAAGGCAATGTAACAGTAATAATGAATAAAAACAATCACAAAACAAAAATCAACGAATTGTTGAACACTGAGAACTACACCAGTAGAAAAAGACCCAACAAAATCAATTGAAAATAAAATATATAAAACTCTATATAAATTTAAAAATGAATTCGAACACAAAGAAAGAAGCAAACTGGTCCCACATTACAGTAAGCCACCTCACTTTTACGGTCTACCAAAAATTCATAAAAAAGATATTTGCTTAAGACTTATCGTAAGCTCCTTAGATTCGCCATGCCATAATTTAGCAAAATTTCTCCTAAAAATTATAAATCCATTAGCAGGCAAAACGGACTCTTTCATAAAAAAACAACCATTTTTTAGAAAAATTATCAAACATAAAAATTGAAAATACACACAATGGTAAGTTTTGATGTAGTAAATCTTTTCACAAATGTCCCTATAAACAAAACACTTAATATTATAAAAAACAAACTAGAAAAAGATGACAACCTTAAAGAAAGAACAAAACTAAGTATATCATTGATTATATAGAATTACTTGGTTTATGCGAAAATACCACATATTTTCCAATAAGGGACCAATTCTACAAACAGAGCTTTGGAATGGCGATGGGAAGTCCACTATCACCAATCTTTAGTAATATATTCATGGAGGAATTCGAAAAAGATGTAATATTCACACAAAAATTGAAACCACTAATCTGATGGAGATACGTAGATGATGTCTATGCTATTTGGCCTCAAAATACAGAACTAGTTAAAAACTTTGTAGTGTCAATTAACAAAATAGAACCAACTATTAAATTTAGATATTATAGTTAGCAAAATGATACAACAATTAATACATCGGTATACAGAAAACCAACGCACACAAGCAGATACTTATACTTCGATTCAAACCACCCACACTGCGTCAAACGAGGAATTATCAAAACCATGTATGATAGAGCAAAATTAATATCATCAAACGCAGAAATTTTAAGAAAGAGAAAAATCTAATCAGATATACACTAATAGAAAACAAGTATCCTAAAAGATGAGTAGACAAAGAAATGAATAAAGTTCCAAAAAATAAAGAAGAAGAAAACAAAAACAACAATACTCATCAAAAAATGCTTTCAAACCATACATAAAAGGATTCTCCAAAAAATCCAAAGAATAAGCAACAAATTCAGAATTTAAAACAGTATTTAGAACCAACAATACACTAAGAGCACAATTAACAAAAACAAAACCTAAAAACGCAATACAAAGTTCAAAAAGCTGCATCTACAAAATACCGTGCGAATGTAACAAGTTTTATATAGGGGAAAGTTCCAGACCATTTGAAGTTCGATTAAAAGAACATAAATCGTTATAGAAAATTTGAAAAATCCATGATTTGCCAACATGCATGGGACTCCAGTCATAAAATAAAATGGGAGGACAGCAAAAATTATCAACAAAGAAGAAAACCACCAAAAACGCAAATCAGAGAAGCTGCTTATATAACCCTACATAAAAATAACTGCGTAGCAAACGAATCCGTGACTTTCAGTAAACAATGAATTCCATTACTAAAAGAAATAACAAATGAAAATGAAATGCCCACAATATCTAGGTAGCATTGCAAGTTTTTCCTGTTTTTTTTGCGATATTAACATGAAATACAGCTTACATACATGATTTCTATTTACACATACAACAACTAATTACATAACAATAGGCATATTAGCAGCCCCCGGCTGCTTAAGCCTTACAGTAACGTAATCAGATACTTATTTAATAACCATCCTCTCAACCGTATAAATAGAAACATGTTAAAAAATGTTTTCCAATCCTAAAATTATTGAATTTATTTGAAATTACCAATAAAAATTAATCAGCTGATTTCACATTAAGCGTTTTGGATACCTAAAAAAGTCGGTCCCAGGACGCAACACATATTGAACGCAATCATTCTTTTAAACACTAAAATTTTCGCCTAATGTACTCAAATCAAATATATCGAACATCAATAACTCAAAGTCACCTTCAATTTATGTCATAAATGTCAAATTTTAAATTTTTATTATTTTGACAACGGCCCTAGGTCTTGAATGGAAACGTAAATAAAGATCATTTTAAAAACCATGTGTGGTTTAATTCCCAAACAAGATTAAGAAAAATGCTAAACAAACCACAACAAACATATAGGGAGCATTTACATTTTTATAGACATATAAATTGTATTTAATTATATATAATGAACTACCATGTAACCATGGGTCAAAATAAACATCTATCTATCTATCTATCATTACAGCTAGAGTGATTATTTAAATTAATTATTTAGTCATATTTTTGCTTTATATTTAGTAGCATGTTAAATGCCAACTGGCATGCATCACGTTAGATTTAATTTGTAAATAAATTCCCGCGTATATTTTTAAATAAATACGTCAATTTTCGTCGTCCCTGACAGCCGCGTCTGCGCAAAAGGATGCGAAGTACGCGCGTGGTGTTAAAAGACGTCATTAAGTCATGAACCCTCGACGAAACAACGTCTACCTGTGTGGTGTGCCTTTTCCTTTTAGCTATGTAGGTTCCTTGTACCTTACCTTTGTGTACCTGTACCTAATCCCGTTACTCCCCTACGAGGACCGAAGCTACAGGTAAGACGGATGTAATTTGATTCAACATGGCGTGAACTGGACCCCACCTCACAAAGCATTGAGGGACCCAGAGATGAATTTCTGAAATGCCACCATGTAAGTAATTTGTTTTATTTAAATTGTGCTTGCAAATTGACTTAAAAAGCGGTTCCATCACTCTTAAAACGTGGTTGGTATAAGTTACAATATGGCGGGAATTATACCGCATTAAACTATAATTGCGCAATAGTATAGTATAGTATAGCTTCCTTCCGCACTCCGCGTCTGCGCATTCTCGGGCGCCGACGCAACTATCTGAAGTGACGGAAATGCACGCACAAGTCTTTTAAAATATTGGTGGGAATTCACTTGCAACTTCAAAACTTACGATGCCAATTTTTGGCATGTAACATTTCCTGGCTATTAATTCTTTCCTTAAACTTATTGTATTATCTGTTTGTTATCTAGGTGCTCCAATATAACTTTGTCGCCTCACCTAATCAATCTTGGCATCTCCTCTGTATCATATTCTTTTATCATTTATTGTACTTTGTTTAATTTCATGGCGATTGTTGTAACTTTGGTTGGGGTAACTCATTGAATTTTTATGATTAGTTTGAGCTGATGTTAGAGTGGATGCTTTTTTCTTTGGGCTCAGATAGGAGCCGTGGCCTATGCCTTTGTAAGAAACAGACCATATTCGCAGTTGCAAAACTAGGAGTTCCTATTCCATGCGTTCTTCTTCTGAATTATTACAGTCGCTCATTTTATCCTTTATCATTACTTGTTTTTTCTTTCAAGTCATCAGAATATATAAACATTTTTTTTGTTTTTTATGTAACTTTGTGGTGAGGTGCTATCGCTTTTTATTGGTATCTTATCGAATTCTTGGTTGTTTTTAGCATATTGGGACAGTATGTTTGTATCTTTATTTAACTGCTGTAGTTGGTATTCCTGCGTGTTTATGGCGTTACCGTTCCTGAAAATTACCTTGGAACAGTTGGTTGTTTCAACTTTTGCCTGATCTTCTTATCGCAGTGGATGTGCTTGTTAGGAGGATGATGGTACTAGTTCTCATCAGGAGTCTAGTAATTTTTTAACTTATTATGTGTCCTAATTTGTCTGATTAACACAGTAGGTGGTCCCTCAGACCGATCTGCGCTTAACAGGAGCCACTCTCTTTTGTATCTTTACGATGGAGGACAAAACGGCTTGGTAAGCTGGGGAATTGTACACTATATTTTTAAGTGTATAGTTGTAGCATGCCTTAGCGTACTGAGACGTTTTGGATCCATCTATTGTTATCTAGTTTTATCTTAATATATCTCTATCTTGTCTTTAGTAATAACTTGAGAGTCTTGCTTACTTTCTTTTGCTGACCTAACGTTTGGTATTTATGATCAGACTTGGAAATTTTTGAGTATTGAGTGAAGAAGATAACCTGATGGTAGCAATGTAATTTGTTATGTAAGAAATTAGTAAGATGGTACTGTTGGTAAATTTGTTAATTCACAACCATATCACGAAAAAGTTTGATGTGTACTGTTTATTAAGCCAGAGTACCAACATAAAAATTTGTTAAAATGTATAGTAACTTGCTCTCTTGGGCATTTTCTTGCCAAAGGCAGAAACAGTTAAAATGCAATGCTTATGTGCATGTGTACCAAAAAATTGTAAAGTTAGCTTTAGGTTATGGTAGAACTGTTAGGCGACTTGTCGCAGTTGTTTTTGTTGTAGTAGTGTTTCGTGTTCTCTGACAAATTTGTGTTGTTGATTATAACTACGCCACATCTAAGACTCGTGTGTGCATTTATAGATGTAGTTCGATAATCTTGGGGCTACACATTCCGTTTCCTGGTTACTCGCAAGACGCGTTATCGGTTGAAAAAACCAGGTGGTGCCTAACATAAATATTGACTAGAATGTAAGTTAGTTTATATGTAAGTAAGTAAGGCTTTAGACTTTAAGTTTCTACTGTGCTAAAAGTCTTTTTCTTTTTTTAAGATTTTTCTTTATGGCTTTGTCGTGATTATTACATGCCAACTGACATGCATCACGTTAGATTTAATTTGTAAATAAATTCCCGCGTATATTTTTAAATGAATACGTCAATTTCCGTCGTCCTTGAGATCCACGTCTGTGCAAAAGAATGCGGAGAGCACGCGTGGTGTTAAAAGACGCCATTAAGTTACGAGCCCTCGACGAAGCAACTGTGTGATATGTCTTTTCTTTTTAGTTATGTAGGTTTCTTGTACCTTACCTTTGTGTACCTGTACCTAATCCCGTCACTCCCCTACGAGGACCGAAACTACAGGAAAAACGGATATAATTTTATTCAACATGGCGTGAACTGGACCCCACCTCACAAAGCATTGAGTGACCCTGAGATGAATTTCCGAGATGCGGCCATGTAAGTAATTTGTTTTATTTAAATTGTGCTTGCAAATTGACTTAAAAAGCGGTTCCATCACTCTTAAAACGTGGTCGGTATAAGTTACAATATGGCGGGAATTATACCGCTTAAAACTATAATTGTGCAATAGTATAGCAAGTGCCGGAGTATAACACAACTATATTTTAAGTTTGGTCTTTAGTATTTTCAGTAATATTTGGGGTCGTTGAAATTTTAAATGCCTATTCATCCTTTCCAAAAATATTCAACATGACTATGTTTAAAAATCACGAAATTAAATTTTAGTTACAGTAGGCTCTAATTTCTGTTATGGCAAAAGAATCAATAGCATTTATAATATGAAAGGCAGCAGAAAACTAAAGTTCATTTAAAGTTTGAAGTAGTATGTGTATTTGTCTTTACATTATATTTATTTAATTGCAATTATGTATAACTAGTGCACGAAAAAATGCAACGGAGCTTAGAGACGCTTTGGCATCTGTTGTTGTTCCAATGTTTTGTAATGCTAGTATTGGTGCTACTGAAGAACAGAAAGCTAAATTAGATAAATTATTACGATTGTGGGAATCAAAAGCAAATTATTTAGCTTCCGAAACTGTCGATAAAATGCGTCAACCTCTTGCTAGTTATCAGCAATTCAAAACCGAACAAGTTGCTAAGTATGCATCTGAAGTAACACCTCTTGCCAAACATACAAAAGACACATATGACGGCTATCATGCACAACATCAGGCTTTCGTATGTCATGCTATGCTACAAATAATGGATCTGCAGCAGCAAAAGGAATCTCTTGAGAGTGAAAATGTACAAGCCCAAGCACAAGTAAAAGCTCAAGCGCCACAATCTTCTACATCTCAAAGTATGAACATCATTCCACTAGATTCTCTTCAGACTAGTTTGCAAGAGAATATACCAGAACAAAACGAACATGTACCATCACAACAATCAGATGCCAATGAAAATGGTACACAGATGCATCATATAGGAATGAACCCTCCAAATCCCAACATAATTACAATCGAACCGAGTAATTATTTACCACCTATGGATCCATCAATCCCTCCACCTATTGTAAATGCCTCAACAAACTCAGATTGTAACATTCAGTCCTTTTCACAACCGCCTCCTGGATATTTTCCACCAACCGCCGTATTTCCAGATTTCTCCAAACCGCCACCTGGTTTTATGCTGTCTGATCCACCATTGGAAGATCTGTTACCTTCAGTACCATATTATGAATTGCCT